>JAWNPJ010000048.1:2400000-3785241 GCA_035047585.1 Drosophila monieri
AGGTCCCCGGTGTCTGTATCCAGTATAAGTGATGGAGGATTCTCTATAGATGCCTTTTTTGTGCGCGTCAGCTTGAAATCCCAATGATCTGACTACTCGGCGCAATTTACTGCAATCACTGATCTTCAGCCCAAATTTCCATTGGACGTCAGCTCTTGGAAATTCCCGCCAATGTACAGCTAGCGGATCCTCATTTTCACCCGCCTCAGCGAGTTGATTTGTCAATTGGAGCTGGATTATTTTACGAGCTGCTTTGTGTGAGGCGAATTCATCTGTCTCTTTGTTTGTCCTCAATCCAAAAAACTCGGCTCGGTTGGGTTGTTTGTGGAGGCGGGAGTCACCTCCCTAAGAACTTCGTGCGGTTAGAAGGTGGTGCCTATACAGTCAGGTTGCCAATTAAACATAACTCTGGTGTATTGGGCGACTCGTACTCACAGGCTCTACGTCGTTTCCAGTCGTTGGAGATGAAACTGTCTCATCAGCCCGAACTGCGCGCTCAGTATTCGGCTTTTATAAAGGAGTATCTAAGCTTAGGTCATATGTCCCTGGTTCCGCCGGAGTTGCAACGAGATTACAAATATTTTTTGCCACATCACTGTGTGCTCAGAAGGACAGCACCACGACGAAACTTAGGGTGGTGTTTGGTGGTTCCGCTGCTACCACCTCAGGTTATTCTTTGAATGACGTCTTAATGACTGGGCCGTCATCCAACCAAAGCTTTTTCATATCCTGCTGAGGTTTCGTTCGCATCCGGTAGCGCTGACTGGCGACATTTGTAAAATATACCGTTGTGTGAGGATGGCTTCGCCCTACAGCTACTTGCAGTGCATTTTGTGGCGAGATTCCCCTCTGGAGGAGCTGCAAACATATATATTGGACACTGTTACATATGGAACAAAGCCTGCTTCCTATCTATCTGTGCGAGCGATGCACAAATTGGCTAGGGACGACGTTGAAGACTTTCCAGAGGGATCCGAAATCTTGCTTCGAGATTTTTACGTCGATGATATTATTTCTGGAAAACCAAGGAGGAGGTTGTTGGCATTTTAGGGCAGATTTCAGCGCTTCTGTCCAAGGGTGAATTTCAGCTGCGGAAGTGGTGTTCCAATACCCCAAGCGTGTTGGCCAGCGTACCTGAAGAGGATCGGGAGTCCTATTTACGAAAACCTGCGTCTGCTTTTATTTTTTGCTCTTCAGTCCACGTCAAAGCCGTCCAGACGTTCGGTCTTATCATCAATAGCGCGGTTGTACGATCCGCTGGGCCTTGTTAGTCCAGTCGTTACTAAGGCGAAAATATTCTTGCAGGAGCTGTGCCGGGAGCAGCTTTCTTGGGATGAAAGCTTACCTCAGGTTTTTTACGGAGAGTGGCAGAAGATCGGCCACAGCTTCAGTCGCATCCAACGTGCAGGATTTCCTCGGCACTCGTGGAAATTCATGGGTTCTCTGACGCCAGCATTGAAGCCTATGGAGCAGGTGTATACATAGTTTCCAGGTCGCCAGGGGCTGAGAGCCGACTTCTATGTGCGAAGTCTCGTGTATCGCTTCTTAAGATGTTAACTGTGCCGAAGTTGAAGCTGGCCGGAGCTGAGTTGTTGGTAAGAATGATGGCACAGGTTCTAATGTAGGCGTTTACAAAGGAAAGTATTTTGTTGGTAGTATCGCGTGGAGCCCTTCCTACTGAGCTGATTGGATCCTGTTTACGGTGTCAGGGGCAGCCCTATCTTTTAAAGGCACAGGCGGACTAGCCTGCGACGATACTAATCGAGAAGCCAGCTTTAGAATTACGCCCTTCAATTTTATTAGTGAAGTCTCCATATACAGATCTCGTGGCGACATGCAACTACGCTAACTCCTTTCCAGCTCTTCAACGAGTGTCTGCAAACGTCTATAAGTTTGGCAGACGGGTTCGTCATAAAGGAATTACCGTTCATGATCTCAAGACGGGGACTCGCATGCTTTTGTGGGATCTGTCCACTAATTTCGTTAGAGCCAAAAATCAATTTAGGGAATTACAGCGGTTATTTCTTTGCGACGAGCATCAGAGAACAGTCCTGGATTTTTGCCTTCCAGAGTCCATTGAATGGATGTTCATCCCTCCCCGATAAAGAATATATACAGTTTATAGGGTCGAAGATGTCACGTTCACTGCGTTTCACACTTTTGAAAAAAATTATAATACCCTCTGCAAGGGTGTGGAAATGCGTTTAAAGCAAATCGCCACAAATACCAACGTAAATAATAAAACAAAAATGCATTAAAAGCAAATCTCTTCTAATTCCAATGCTGAGCAGCCTTTTATGCCAACAAGACCAAGGGCCAAAACACAACAAAAACCAAAATAAATAAATAACAACACTAAAGTGCACAGATTTTTACATGTAGTGCCGGAGGTAGGCCACCGCTGGCACCTATGTACGTTGGATAAACTACAACTGATAAGCACCGATGGATTTGGAGATACTGCTTCTGACGAGAACTAGGATGCATCAAGCCTGAAAAAAGCCTAAGAGATGTGTCCATATGATGGACCAAGCTCGCTCTCAATAGCTGAGTATAGGGTACGAACAGGAACGTACAGGACGTAAAGGAAACAAAAAAAAACGGAATAAGGAGAAGAAAAAATCGGGCAGAAGATCAAACACATCCAACAGTGGCGCCTCATCGAGGATTTCATCAAGGTGGCAGCACCCAACCAGGGGGTCATCGGGGTCGAACTTTGCGAACAAGCGAAGTTGCCATTAGTTAAATTAAAATCGACCTTAAGCCAATGCGCGAAAGAGCTGCTTGATAAATACTAACCAATGTTATTTACTAAAACAATACAACTGATGATAATTAATATAGAGCAAAACACTGTTAATCAGTTATATGTAAATTATCACATTATTTATCTTCCATTTCATAAATGCGAGTGGGCTAAGATCACTTAAATTTTGAAAGAGAGTAGAGTTGTTGAGAAGCGTGCTTTCAATATGGCACGACACCCAGCCCCAGGACAAGAGTCTAAAAATAAACGAGCGCAACTCAATCAACCCCGAAAAGAGAAGCCAGATGCTTCGAGATCCTGATCGCGGCCGTCACACTTGTTTCTAAAGACGTTTGATAGTTTCAGTCAAGATTTTGGCTTGCGACTACAAGCGGTCTGTGGAACTATTTAAGTCTGTGAGAGGAGAGCTTTGCAAGGACTTTAAGGGCAGCAAACTTATTACGCTGAGCCGGTGCGACGGACCTTTAAGGCCTCGAGCAAGAATCTGAGCTTCGGCATCCGTCAAGGAGTTATTTGAGTTATTTATCTCAGCAATCTGACAAATCAAAGCAAATCTGACAAATTGAGCAAATCAAAGGCAAGAATCATGGGACCAAAGGTACGGTAAATGTGATGCTTGGATGTTTTCACCGCTGCCTCTCAAAGTCCTCCAAAACGGAGGACTTTGGCATCATGGCCTTGTACCGGGAAATGTCACTTGCTTCTTGCTTCTACCTAGCTTCAATATGGGGCGGGGATCTCTATTATTACTGGCCCTTGAACGGCTCCGCAAGGATTGTGCTACTCTTCTTGTGTGTTTATTGTTCCATTTTCCTTTTTGCTTAATCTGGTATTATACGAGGGCGGTTTGATTAGTCAGTGACTGTTTGAATTTCCCGCGGATTTATTCCAAATGCAACTGTGCAGCTTTGTGCAAATTTATGCAACTGTGCAAATTTTGGGCAAACTACGTTATGCAGTTGGTGTTTGATAGCCATTCAAAGCAAACAACCTCGTACATTTTTGCGGAAATGGAAAAAAGAGTTTTATTGAATTCGTACCAGCACTGGTGACGACGAACGATTAGGTCGGTCAAAAAAAGAAATCGTCGATTAAATCCATGAAATGTTAATGGGTTATCGTGAGTTGAGTCATGCTGTAGGTATCTCAACTGAATGGGTACATGATATTTTACACGAATAGTTGGACATGAGAACACGCTCCGCGTGATGGGTGCCGCGATTGCTCATACTCGACCCTGTTCCACGTGTGCACACTTATTTAGTCACGATGACCAAAATCCACGAAATGAGATACGAACTGCTAACCCATTCAGAATATTCTCCAAATTTAGCCCCCTGCGACTATTAATATTTCCAAACCTAAAGAAATGGCTGGGAGGTAAGAGATTTGAGTCTATTGAAAAATTCATTAACGAAACAATCGTGTAATTTGAGACCCTTGAGAAAACCTTATTTGTAGGGGAAAAAATAAGAAAAACGCCTGACTAAAAATTGTATCTAAAAGGTGATTAACTAGAAAAAGGTGACATAAAGGTAGATGTCACTGAAGGCAGCGTTACGTTTAATGTGTAATTCGAATAATATACGGAAGAGAATTGACACCATTTGTGAAGGTCTTATGGTGTAGAATGGAAAAAAACTTTTAATGACTTTTCGAAGGCTGGCCTGATAATTTTATATATATAGTGAGACTAGTGTGGACTTGGAGGGCTTTCCGAAAAGGAGAGCGAATATGGACTCCAGTTTCAGACTCCAGTCGTGCGCAGAGATACGCAGTGACGCGAATCCGCCGGCTAAGTCCCGTCTTGCGCAGAGATGACCTCGAAATTGCAACCACGGGCCTTTGTTGAGTTGCTGCGTATAATTAGTATTCTCTCCTTTTTGCGCAGATATAGGGCTTATTTACACACAACCCAAGATAAACTCTCTACACAATTGGATTTCATTTTGACTTTTTCCGGATTTTCTTTTACTTGTTTGTATGGTTTTTTTGCTACCTAAATTTATTTTCCTTAATGGTTATTTCTCCTACTCTCTTTTCTCCTCAGTTACTGACTAAGGTCTGGGCCGCTCGACTTGCCCGCCGAAAAAGAGCGAGCTTACGATCGGTGTGCAAAAACCTCGATTGTCGCGCCTCCCCACAGGGCTGTTTCCAACACTAAGATCTCATCTTTGCTTAACTATATCACATCTAAAACTATGAATTAATGGGCTTAATACTAATTGGCTAATTGGTTAAAAATATTGGGGAATTTTCATCCTCACAAATTTAAAGTTAAATGGAACAATTCTAAAGAACAATTTTCTAAATAAACTGGATTTTAAAAATCTGCGTCAGTCCAGACTCCAGTCTAACGTTTCGAGTCGACGAGGTTTAACTCGACAAATTGTGTCAACAACTTCTCTAACTGTAACTTCAATTTGTCGATTAATATTTTCCAAAGCTAGTCCATTAAGTCTAGGCCCAGACATATTCCCACGCAGGTAGCTTTTCAATCTCTTTAGCAGAGAAAAAGTCCGTACAGCAGTTGCTGGGGTGACGGGGATCGTTGTTTTTATATTTGCAGCAAAATTTCAACGTTGGAAAAAAATGATCGTGTCCACTTAATTTAATGTTCGGTAGTGTCTCAAGTGCAGTTTTGATTTTCTCTAACTCGCCGTCTTTAGAATTTTTGTGCCACAAAATAATTTCTTGTTGGAACTCTGTTTTGCTCTGTCTGTTTTTCAAATCGTTGTTATATACTTTCGCTGCTTTCACAATTTCTTCGACCGTGTGTTTTGTATGATAGGCTCGAATCAAAGTCTCTAAAGCCAGAATATCTAACTGTCCCTTGAATCTTGAGCCCAAAAAAGAAACCATGAAATCCAGAAATGGGTAGTAAATGGTAGACCTGAAAAAACATCGAATACACGTCTTTTACTCATGATCTTTGCTATTATAGATTGAACGTTCACAATTCGGAAAACTAACTGAAAGTATCCCAGAAGCGTCATACCATCAGTATGTAGATTAGAGCGGTTTTTTGCCGACCATATAAGCGAGGAAGCTTCAGCTCGAATCCAATTTAGTCGGCGATTTTCCTGGATTCTCCGAAAATGTCGTCAAAATATGCTTAATTTTGTTTTGTTTCGTGCAACAAGTCAATAACTTTGGCAACGTGAGCACAATCCTGCTCAGTGTCACTATTGGAGCATTGACTGCTGTGAAGACTTGCAGAGAAATGAGGAATTCGGTTTTATCAATAGCACTCATAAGTGCTATTGATCAATGCAGCAAAAATGTAAGGCAGCAATTCTGAAGATGTGTACACACACTCAGGTTTTCCTACCCAAGGAGTTGTGCAAAGACTTTTCAAACGACATATTTTTGTATCTGGACCTGCATTTTTGATTTGATCTTGAAAAATTGATCACTGAAGAGACTGCTCCAATCATATTCCGGATATCTTGAACTTCGCACGCCTTCGAAACACATAAATTTAGTGAGTGGCTAAAGCAGTGAGTTTAGAATGCCAAAGGTTGTTGTTTGGTCATTGAGTCTTTTCAATGACCTTTTCCTTTTTCCAAAATAACAACATGAAATTATTTATTTTCACAACGTTATAAGAATGTATATTTTTGTCTGCATATGAAATGGAGTGGGAGAAAGCTCCGATTTATGATGCGTATGCACTGAGATAAAGGGCACAAGTGGGCCCGCCTTAGAACATAGGCCGGGCGAAAGCTCGCTAACTTAATGATAAAGATAAACAAAGCCGAGCGGCCGAGAAGAGTCGGCTTGCGACCAACAACAGCGATAAGATAATAAATATATGATAAACTTTAATTATTACATATACATATATATATATTACACTTATATTGATTTAATCTATGCCGTGGCTGCTGCCTGATCCGACATTCCCGGAATATTCCTGCTGGAGACGTCCAAGCTGAAAGTAGGCTGGAGACCCGTGATGTTTGGGGGCGATGACAGCGTTGACAAAGGCCGAATATTCGGAGCAACGGGACCGCAGGAGCACATCGACGGAGAATTCGTCTGTCGCGAATCCAGTGTCGCCAATTCCAGACACTGCCATGTAAGATTTGCGTTACAAAGCTGCAGCTGACCAGCCAGACGGGAAGTAATCACGTGCACTTGCGATCCTGAATCCAATAGAGCTCGGCAAGGAACAAAAACTCCAGCGCGACTCCGAACGAGAATGTTCGCTGTAGCCAATAAGGCTACCTCACTGCTGCGACGTTGGGCAAATAGTGCATTAGCAGCGGATGGTGAAGCGCTTATTGGCTCGGCGCCCTCGGTTGTGGCTGACGTAGATGATACAACAGAAGGCTGGCTACTGGATGACTGTACTTCCAAAAATGCAGCAGGCTGTGATGCCTCCTCCCACAACTGCGACAATTAGCAGCGAGGCACTCACGCAGGTGATGACCAGGTTGGAGACATTTCCGACATAGACCGAGTCGCCTAGCCTCACCAAGGTGGCTCTCAGGGGGCATTAACAAAAATCTGGGGCATGCAGACACAGGGACCACCCACCATATAATATACAAGTAGGGGAAGGTGAATTAATGTCGATAAAGGACGATCTATTATTATTTGAGACTCTACGTCTTCCCATCTGAGTGCCCGGCACGTAGGCGGTCATGGCCACATTCATAGCCTCCAAAGTCCTGCATCGCTGCTCCAAAAATTCTGCCATCGACTCCCAGGTAGGGATGAGGTCCAAGTTCGACGCATTTTGACATTCCTCCCACTTGACCTGGGTAGCTAGGTCCAACCGTTGAAGGATCACTTGGACAATGATACTGCTGGCGATCTGCATTGTTGTCCACAAATTTTGCAAGGCTCGCATGTGGGCATTGAATTTATCGGAAAGCCCTCGCAGCGATGCCACTGAGCCACCTTCCAATAGGCTGAGGCCCAGAATCCCGTTCACATGAGCCTGAAATATTAACCGACGGTTATTAAATCGTCTTTCCAGAAGACGCAACGCGACATCATAATTCTCCTCGGAGATTTCCAAGGAGCGAACTGCTTCTAATGCTGAGTCCCGAAGACAAGATCGCAACCTCTGCAGCTTTTCCACCTTACTTATGTGAGGATTGCAGTCCACGATCGTTGAGAAAGCTGAGTGAAACTCAGCCCACTCCGAATATCCTCCGCTAAAAGTAGGAAGAGGAAGAGGAGGCAAGGCTTGAAAACTCCGACTGAGCGCTGAGTCCACCTGAATACTGGAAACTCCGCTGGCCAGGGTGGAATGGGCAGCAATTCGAGCAGAGCGCAACGACGTCTCGTGCTCAATTTCGGCATGCATCGTAGCTACAAGCTCAGACACTAACCATCGCAAGTCGCTGCTTATCTCAGAAATATCTAACTCTTCAAGCTCCCCGTGGATGGCCTTAAAATCATCGTTCATGGCGACCAACTGGCCGTGACGCACATGGAGCATAGCATCTTCCACCTTTGACATTGGCTGCAGGGCGCCTTGGATCCTCTTCAAATCCTGGAGGATACCCTTTGCATTTGCATTGTATTTCAAAATCATACTCCGAGCTGGAATGGGATGGATATTTAACTATAATTGTGCGCGGCGTACACGATTTATCCCACTGTGCGCTCACAACCGTAACACTGAGATGTGGAAGGTATATATATATATGAATACTTGTGTGAGGCGAATGCACTTGCAAGTGGAACGTATGTATGTTATTTATGTATTTATTTATATTATTAAACGATTTATAAACACAAAATATTTGTTTCCAGACACTGATGCACTGTATGCAGTTGCTGTTCAAAATGCACATACATATGTTAAGACACTGCGCAAAACTGAATCGAATATATTTGCACTAGTTATATTTAATGTTCGTGAAATTGTTAATTTTATTATATGTATCACGTCGGGGTCACCAATGTTTGGACATTGAGATTTTTCAATGACCTTTTCCTTTTTCCAAAATAAAAAATACGAAACTATTTATTTTCACAACGTTATAAGAACGTTTATTTTTGACCGCATATGAAATGGAGTGAGAGAAAGCGATCAACCACAGCGATAAGATAATGAATATATGCCAAACTTTAATTATTTCATATATATATATATTACATTTATATTGATCTAATCTATGCCGTGGCTGCTGCCTGACCCGACAGTTGTTCTTTAGCTTTAGCCTCTATAGCTTCTGTATATATATGGTGCTCTGCTGACATAAATGCCATTTATACTGAGATTTTAATTCGGGTCCACGCAGTGTAAGGACAAACAATTGGTTTACAAAGGGTCTGACACCATTGATCGTTTGAAGATGACAAGTGAATTTAAAAAAGGGACTGGTTATTTGGTTTGTAGAAGTCGTTTTCGATTGCGAAGGCATCGGACAAAGAACTGGATTGCAAGAATCACTTTAACCAGCACTTCTTACTCAACAGAAATGAATAATTAACTGAGTCATGTGCTTTACTTATTACATCTGTTTAAAAGCCATTTTGAAAATCATTTATAAAAAGGACGTTAGGTCCAATAAGTTAAAACCTTGCTGGCATAATGAAATAAGTGAAGTAAAAAGGTGTTGCAAATGTGGTGTTGAGTCAATCATCCAAAAACCTGCATATAGTTATTAAGGATGTAAACAAAAGTTTAGCAGCAGAAATTTCTTATTAGCAACTAACTTGTGTCTGTTTACCCAGTTTCGCATGCGTTTGCGTAATATTATTGTCTTCAACGTGATCGCTCCCCCAATTGCGATCAGTTAAAAGTGTCACGGAAAATAAAAAAACCGCGTGAATTTTACAGTTCCCAAAAAATTATTTTAGTTTTGCAACACTCGCACTCGATTCTTACGCAATGGAGTCTGCAGCTGAAGCTATTGGATTCATGTGGAGAAAAAATGGAGAAGCTCAGTTGGCTCGTTTCAAGCCTTGGAAGTCAGCCGTGGAGACGGTAAGTGTGCTCAAAATTACTGACGTGGCCCTTAATCTTTTGTGCAATCGATTCAGTAATTAGCGCCTAATATTTGAGTCTCCCATCAATGGGAGCCTACAGGTTCGAGTGCTCTAATGAGTTCTGGATCGGCGGCCGAGATCCAAGGATGTCTTCTAATCCAGATCATCTTCCTGAAGCTGGATCCTGCCACAAAAGGCCAAGTGGGAAGACTTCATAGCCGACAGCAATGATGACAGCCTACCAACTTGGGAGTGTATGGCTCGATTCCTAAAGCAACGGTACCGGAGACCGTGGATTTGGGTTTAGCTGCACATTCGTCAGCAAATCAGGTAGGCCGACGTAGACACATTAAGCACTGGCCATGCATGATACTTAATGCTCTACCTGCTAATTTTCTAATTTGCTGATAGCTAAAACAGCCAGCCTGTTTTTGGATTTTTATTAAGTTTTTCAAATCCACCTGGGACACAGCCAACCTCCAGTTTAGATGTCGCGAGGGGTAGTTTCTCGAGGGTGTAAGACTTAATGGAAACCTTTTTTGACCGCTTCATGTTAGGTGATTTCTGCTGAGTCTGAGAACACCCTTTATGATCGTCTCCAATGTCTGCTTGGTCAATCCTGGGAATTGGAAATGATCAATCAATCATTCAGGGTACTATAGAAGGGATCGATTGCGATGCCTTCTTTGTTCGGCTTAAAACGGGTGCTTTCTTGGTTCTTCTTTCAATCAAGCACAGCGTGGAGCTTTTGGGAGAATCCTATGCACAGGCTTTGGGTAGGTTCCATTTGCTTGAGCGTATGATGGATCGTCATCCGAATTTCGAGACCAAATATGCTTCGTTCATAAAGGAATACTTGGAGATGGGTCGCATGACTCTGGTGTCCCAGGAATCGCGAGACAAGTGCCAGTATTTCATTCACCATCATTGCATCCCAAAGAAAAACAGGTTCACAACTAAGCTGAGAGTTGTGTTCGACGGCCCCATGATTCAGCCAAACCTTATTTTTGTAAGATTTGTAAAATGTACCACTGAGTCCGGGTTGCATAAAGTGTATGGAACTTGCTTTTACATCTTGTTAGCCTTAGAATGTCAGCCTTTATGCTTAAAGTTTCGAGACGCTCCCATAAAGACGCAGACTATACGCAATCTTGAGCTTTCTGGTTCCGAGTTACTAGCGAGGCTGATGGGTGAAACTGCAGAGTTTGGGATTTGTAACGAAGATTATTTTTGCTAATTTAAATTCTTGATAGCCTTGTCCTGGATTCAAGACGAGCCTGCTCAATTTAACAGATTTGTTTCTAATCGATTCTTTTCCTTACAGGAGCTCACCAAGTTTATCAAGGATCTCAAAGGAGGATCTTATGTACTCGTACGCATCATTCAGCGTACCCAGTTTTAGGAAGACATAAACTCGTTAACGTAATGAAGATTGGTTAAATTTGATCGGAGCCTCAAGTGCTTCTTGCTTCTATTGCTCTCTGTAAAATTAATGAAGAATTTGAAGTTTGAAGTTTAGGGCGGAGCGGGAGCGCTAGAAAAGCTTACTTGCACTCTCTCGTGAAATCGCCCCGCTTCGCCGCAATAGATAAGCTAGGCTTAAGTTAGTTATTGAATATAATCGAATTTATAAAGTGAAAGTGAGTGCACGCATTTTGTTCTTTATCGTAGTGCTTTAATAATTTACAGCCACCCTTATTCGTTTTGGTGTAAGATATTGAGATAAATTAATCTCAGTGAACATTTTGACGCCACCGGGGTGGACTGTAATAATATTATTAAATTAAAAAGCAACAAAAAAGTGACAGTGACACAATACAAAAATATGGAAAGTCGTGAAAAGACATTAAAATCCGTCTTGTGCTGGAATATTGCACCTTCCTTTCAATTCTTGGCGCATATGTACGTACATTAAAAATAGTAGAGCTAAAATAAATAATAAAGTATATTAAAGTTATAAAAATTTCATTACAAATATATGTATGCTAATATAAATATACTGCCTGTGGAAAAAATTAAAAACCATATTTATTGATATTTTGGTCAACAGCCAGATAAAGAGGTAGTTGGTTATTAAGAATGAAAGGGGATATAAAGTGCAGTTTATTATATTGTTGAAAATATGATCGCGTCCCTTACATTGGTCTTTCGTGCTTTACGTTTGAGTTAGAACTGAACTTGAACAAAAGAACTTAAGAACTAATACATATTGGAACAGAGTTGCCAGGTTGCTGCTTTGATACAAATATATGCGTATATTACAACACGCCCCCTCAAAGTAGCAATTTATAACTTTAATTATTCGACTTAATTAAATACGGCGACGCCCAATGATGATATGCAGTCACGATGTTTGCTGCTGCTTAATCCCTTCGTCAGGACGTCGGCTGGCATCTGCTCCGTCGGCATGTATTCAATTTCGATGTAGCCACTCTTATGTTTTTCCTGGATGAAGTGGTGGCGCACGTCGATATGCTTTGTGCGGGGATGAAAACCAAAGCATTTAACCAGTTTTTGCGCGCTTTGGTTGTCATTGTAGATGCTGCCTTTTCTGCCGATCCTCTCCAGAAGACTCTTTAGGTATAAAGCCTCCTTTACTGCCTCGGACATGGCTAAGTACTCGGACTCAGTACTGGATAGAGCCACAGTCCGCTGTTTTCGCACCTCCCAGCTTATGGTAGCGCCGGCAAGTATAAACGCTTGCCCCGAATATGAGCGCCGATCTGTCTTGTTGGCGCCCCAGTCTGCATCGACCACACCATATAGGTCTTCTTCATTTTTGCTGTAGAGAAGACCTAGCTCCTTTGTTCCGTTTAGGTAGCGCAGTACACGTTTTGCCGCTCTCCAGTGTTCTTCATTGTAACTAGAGTTGAACTGGCTCAAAAAATTCACTGCATATGCAATATCTGGACGAGTTGTCACTGCAAGAAACATTAAAGTACCAATTAAACTCAGGTAAGGATACCTTTTCATCTCGTTCTCGTCGAATGCCTCTGGTCGCTTCAGGTTGCTTTTTGCTTCAATTGGTGTCAATGCAGGTTTGCATTCTGTCATACCAAATCTCTTCAATATGGTATCGATGTACTACGCTTGTGAGATAAATACGCAATGTTTTTGTAGATCTTGTTGGAATTCCATTCCCAAACACATCTTCACTCAGCCGATATCTTTCATCTGGAACTCTGCGCTGAGATGCGATTTGATTTGCTGCAGCCATTTCGGATTATTTGAAGTTAATAGCAAATCATCCACGTAAATCGTCACCAGTAGAATTTTCTTCTCCTCCTTTTTTATAAACATGCATGGGTCCTGCTCGGTAGGCTCAAGTCCAATTTCCTTGAGTTTTGTAGTCAGCTTCTGATACCAACGTAAGCCTGACTGTCGCAATCCATAAAGGGCCTTCTTGATTAAGCAGACTGAATTTTTCATCCGCTTTACTGCCTGAATCCACTGCTTGGCTTCTTTGACGTATTTCGCTTCTGGATTCTTCTGATTGGAACCAATTGGAACTCTTGATGCCAATTTTTCCATAAATTCGTTGAAACCTTCTGGGATGTTCATGTACACGTCTTCCTCCAGTTCACCGTTTAGGTATGCCGTAACTACGTCCATTTGGTGGATCTCCATATCAGACTGTGCCGCTAAGGCTGCCAATAGTCTAACTGATGTGAATCGTGCAACGGGGAGTACGATTCATAGAAGTCTTCGCCTGGTTTTTGTGCGTAGCCCTTTGCCACTAGCCTCACCTTCTTCTTACCCTTGGATGTGCCATCGTCTTTGGTTCGGAAAACCATTTTGTTGCCAATTATTTGTCGGTTGCTTGGACGTTCAACAACTTGCCAAGTGTTGTTGAGAACCTGCGCTAAAAATTCGTCTTCTGCTGCCCTTATCCAGCCGATCCCATCTGTTGAGCTTTTCGCATCGTCGATTGTCGTTGGATCGTCTGCGTCCATCGCAAATGCCATCTCACACTCCTCGAACGTTTCTTGGGAGGATGAGCCCATGCTGTCTTCTTGGCTGCTCTCGTTGCCCTCTTTTGCTGCTTGTTGGTATATCTTGCGTGGTCTTCCACGCTGGCCGGTCCTCACTGATCTGGGACGCCCTTTACCAAAACGTTGGCGCTGGGGTTGATCTTCGGATTCTGCATCGCTAGATGACCCACTTTCTTGCTGCTGTTGTAGCTCAATGCCTGCTATTCCTGTGCCTATGTCCACTTGTAGCTCGTCTTCGTAAAACTCTTGGTAGTCGCTTTTGAATCCTGCTGTGCTCAAAAACTTGACGTCACTACTGGTGATTATTGAGCGTGCTCCTGGAACATATAATCATTAGGCTTTCGATTCTTCAGCGTAGCCAACCAATATGCATTCTTGTGATCGAGACTCAAACTTGCCTTTGTTTGTGCCTTTCACCAATGCATATGCTTTTGTGCCAAATATTCTCAGATATAGCACCGTTGGGACTTTTCCAGTCCAGTATGTATATGGTATGTCACCACATATTCCTTTCGTCGAACATCTGTTTCGGATGTGACAGGCGGTGTTGACTGCCTCTGCCCAAAGCATAGGGGGTGCACCCGACTGTTTCATCATGCACCTGGCCATCTCGATGAGAGTGCGATTCTGCCTCTCCACTATGCCGTTCTGCTGCGGTGTGTACGGCACTGATAGCCGCCGACCAATCCCGTGCTTCTCCAGAAAATCGTCGAAGGCTCTGTTGCGATATTCTAGTCCATTATCGCTCTGCAATGTTTTTATTGTCTTGCCTGTGAAATTCTCAACAAATGATTTATAAGTCTGAAAAGCTTCAAATACTTCATTTTTCCTTTTGAGGAAATATACTATACAGTAACGGGAGTAGTCATCAGTAAACGTGGCCATATACTTGTAGCCACTTATGGACTCCGTTCGCATGTGGCCGCATACATCACTGTGTACAATTTCTAATAGGTCTTTGGTTCTCTTTTCTTTTGCGCTCGGGTAACTTTTTGCGGTTAGTTTTTCACTTAAGCAAATTTCACATTCTGAGAGTTTTTCTTCGCGATTTAATTTCATACCGTGGACTTTACCTTTTATGGCCATGCCTTTTAAGTCATTTTCGTTTAAGTGTCCCATACGATAATGCCACAAATCGATTTCTTTAACGTTAGAATTCACCACATTGTTCGCCTGTTGTTTTTCGGTATTCAAATAATATAAGTTTCCATACCGTTTCGCGCTTAACCACACTTTATTATTTTTCATAATAACTGCCTCATTTTTTCGGAAATGTACCTCGTACCCTTTGTCGGTTATTTTTGAAACTGACAATAAATTTTGGCGCAACTCATGAAGCACTTCTTTAAGAATTATTTCTTTCTTTTGTTGTTTGTTTCTCCAATATTATTTCTTCAATATTAATGTCGCCAATACCGTTTACCCTAGTTGTATTATTATTTGCCAAATGCAAAGTCTTTTCGAACTTTTTTACACTCTCAAACATATTTCTGTTTGAACTCATATGTGCCGTACAACCGCTATCTAGGCACCACATTTCATTTTGCATTTCCACTGAATAACCATATTCACAAATATTTAGCGCTTCTTTTTTATTTTCCGTTTTACTCGCGCGATTCTCGTTATTTTCATTTTTCTGTCTATTTTTGCAGTTTCTTGCTAAGTGTCCCGGCTTATTACAGTTATAGCAAGTTCTCGTTTCTTTCTTCTCTACTTTGCCTTTTCGGCGGTTAGCGTATAATGCGTTTTGTTCTTCACAATCACTTTTTGTCTTTCGCGCATCTGCCTCTTCTAATATTTTTACGCGTAACACTTCTGGCCCTGGCAAATCGTCTCTTGTTTCCATGGCACACCTAAATGTTTCGTAAGAACCCGGCAGACTATTTAAGAGAAGGATAGTAAGCAAATCGTCGCCTATTGCTACGTTGATTTCTTTTAACTTTTTCACTGCGTCGAAAAATTCGTTGACATGTTGCCTCATGTCGTTACCTTCTTGCATTCTCGATAATGCCACACGTTTCAGCAGACTCGCTTTTCGCGCTGGTCCCGTTGATTGAAACGTTTCTTGTAACCGTATCCAGCAATCTCTGGATGTCGCGCAACTTTCAATTATATTTAATTCCGATGTACTAATCGAGAGTAATATATCCGCGCGCGCCTTTTCATCTTGCATTTTCCATGCATCCCGATCTTCTTTTTTTTTTGGACAAATGTTTGTACCATCTACGTACTGCCATAGTTCGCTTTTCACGAGCACTGCACGCATTTTCAATTTCCATGTGTCATAATTCTCCGCGCTTAGCGGTTAAATTTTTATAAAAGCATTCGCCATTTTTCATGGCTTGCCTATTTCACAATTTACACTTTTTCTCAGAACTCTTCGTTCAGCATTTCATTCTCTCGACTATTGCGATCTGGGCCCATAACCTATTGATATTTTGGTCAACAGCCAGATAAAGAGGTAGTTGGTTATTAAGAATGAAAGGGTATATAAAGTGCAGTTTATTATATTGTTGAAAATATGATCGCGTCCCTTACATTGGACTTTCGTGCTTTACGTTTGAGTTAGAACTGAACTTGAACAAAAGAACTTAAGAACTAATACATATTGGAACAGAGTTGCCAGGTTGCTGCTTTGATACAAATATATGCGTATATTACAATAATATTTATATATATACATATATTATTTGCAATCACTGTGGCCCCCTACCCCTTGATATTATACAAATTTGCCAAATAAATATTAAAGTGCAACCAAAAATTATTTATATATTACAGATAAAATAAATGTGCATAAAATATTTGGTGTACATACAAATAGATGCAGCGGTGATATTATCGTTTTCGCTTCCCAACGTTATCCGCTGTTGTATGTATGTATGTATGTAGTAATTAATTATTTTCGTTTCGCCTTTTATTGAAATTAATATTAAAATTAATTTAATTTAATTAATTAACAATAAAAATATTTTAATAAAATGTATTTAACAAATATTTATCTTTTCGCTTTTTTATAGAAAGAATAAATAATTTTTTATAAAGTGGAGAATAATAAACAGAAACTTAATTCCACGACTCTTATTTATTTAAAAAGAAGATTAAGTGTTAAAGTTAAAAGTATTCGCCGGTTGGAGGAACGTTTGGAAGCTGGATCACTTCCTCTAGACAAAACCGAGCTAGAGTGTAGCTTCCGGTTTTAGATGAGGCAATTTCTTAACCAAATGAGTTGCACGACTAGATCGAGCAGTTAGATGAATTGGATGATTTCGGAGCCGAGTTGGAAGAATTAGCAATAACAACCAAGGCAAGGTTTATGTCCTTATGTAATGCCTTTAATTCAGCTGAAGACTCAGCGGATAGATATGCTAATTGGAGCTGAGTCATTTTTTTGTTCGAGCTTTTGTCCGTTGGTCAAATAAAGCAAGGTACGAACCATCCCATACTTCAAAAAACATTCCTTGGGTGGATAGTATCGGGAAAATATATGGCAAATTCCTCAACTCCTCAACAGCCGCTATCTAGCCTGAATTACCAAGAAGAAATATTAGAGTCAATAGACAACAATTTGAAAAAATTCTGGTCGTTGAAAGAAGTTCCATCGTCTCAAAAGATGTTGTCGCCAGAACAAGAGCTGTGTGAGGAACATTATCTGAAGACCACTAGAATACTGCCTTCAGGTCGATTTGAAGTTAGACTTCCATTTAAGTCGGATCCAAGCGTTTTGAGCAACTCAGTCGAGATAGCCAAACGCCGTTTTCTCGCTCGAGAGAAGATTATCTCGAGATCCGAGCTTAAAGAAAATGTATTTGGAATTTATGGAAGAATACGAATCCCTAGGCCATATGTCCCCTGCAAGCAATGTGTGTCCACCAGTGTGTCTTACGGCCTCAAAGTACAAAGACCAAACTACTAGTCGTTTTTGATGCGTCCTGTAAGACATCCACACAGAATAGTTTAAATGAGTTGTTGATGGTCGGTGCAACAATTCAGGAGGAGCTTTACTCAACTCTTCTAAGGTTTCGGCTAAACAAATTCGCTCTGGTAGCCGACATTCCCTCGAGCTGCTTAAGTTATTGGATTTTTACGTCGACATGTTAACGGGTGCTGGTTGCGTGGAGAAGCTAAATACACTTAAGTCTGAAGTAACTCAGGCTCTTCAAAACGCTGGGTTTGAATTGAGTAAGTGGTTTTCAAACTCTCCTGAAGTTACTGCATCCGAGAGCACGGTTAAGCCAATAATACTTTCGGACTCAGAGCTGACAAAAACACTAGGAATCGTTTGGATTCCTAAAGATGACGTGTTTCAATTTGAAATTGATATGTCAGTCATGGGTCAAAAAGCGACTAAGCGGAATATTCTGTCGGTAACATCAAAGCTCTTTGACCCCCTTGGCTTATTAAGCCCAATGCTTATTAAAGGAAATATCCTGTTGCAGGAACTTTGGCTTAATAAGCTAGATTGGGATGAGTCAATACCACTGCATTTGGAAACCGCGTGGAAAAAAATTCAGCTTGCCTTGTCACCGTTAGAAGATATCTCAATACCGAGATTTGTGATAAGTGAGCCGATTTCACCAAATTAAATTCATGCCTTCTCTGACGCATCGATGAGAGCCTATGGAGCCTGCGTCTATATTCGTTGCAAATCTGCAGAAGGTATTAAAGTCTCATTGTTGACTGCAAAGTCCAAAGTAGCTCAAGACAAAGACGTTGTTGTCCGTGCTCATGCCGCCCATTCCCCATATGTGGAGTGGATTCTGTGGCCCTATTGAGACGACATTGAAAATTCGTGGTAGGCCATCATAGAAGTCCTACATTGCCCTGTTTGTTTGTTTTGCGTCCAAAGCAGTACATTTAGAAGTAGTTTCCGATTTGTCAACTGATTCCTTTTTATTGGCATTTCAAAGGTTCGTTATTCGCCGAGGATGTCCGCAGATCGTGCACTGCGACAACGCGACGAACTTCGTTGGAGCGAGACGCAAACGTTTTGGCAGCGATGGTCATGGGAGTACGTCTTGAGCCTACAGGTGCGGTCGAAGTGGCAGCGGGAGCAGGAGGACGTGAGAATGGGCAATCTGGTCCTGGTCGCCGAGGACCACCAGCCGCCCCAACAGTTGATATCGCCAGTGTCGTCGAAACTCACGCCGGCGCGGACGGAAGGGTCAGGGTCGCCGTCGTAAGGTCTAGTTCAGGAGCGGTCTTCAAGAGAGCAGTCCAGAAGCTGGCGAGGCTGCCAGTGGTTGAAGCCTGATGGAGGCCTTCAACGGGGCCGGTGTAGAATTAATGTAGAATTTGAAGTTTGAATTTTTTTTAAGTCTAGTATAAGTTAGCATAGGGCAGAGCGGGAGCGCAAGGAAAGCTCACTTGCGCTCTCTCGTGAATTCGCCCCGCTTCGCCGCAATAGATAAGCTAGGCTTAAGTTAGTTATTGAATATAATCGAATTTATAAAGTGAAAGCGAGTGCACGAATTTTGTTCTTTATCATAGTGCTTTAATAATTTACAGCCACCCTTATTCGTTTCGGTGAAAGATATTGAGATAAACTAATCTCAGTGAACACTCCCCTTGTAGATGATGGTGGCTTCCTTCGTGTCGGCGGCCAACTGCGGAACTACGCTTTGGATTTTAATGGATACCATCCGATTGAACAATGCCACAGGACATCCCGTCACTTCGGCTGTAGTGACAAATTTTTTTGCGAAGAACTTACACTTAGCAATTATTCGTGTAAAATACCAGCCCATAGGGACAAGAGTGTTGAACAAATGAATGCGATGTTTTCGCGCTAAGATGCGGCTATGGGATAGAGTATCCACGAATCCATTTGAAATAGCCGTTAGACTTTCATATACCTGATTTAACCGATATCAAAACATACCGAATAAACAAGTATCACCAAAGCAGGTACAGCATGGTCTTTGGAAATCCATTCCCCAACTCTAAACCATTATAGGCGTTTTATGTCAGAATTTCAGATTCAGCTGATTCCTTTTTGGTTTTTTTATTGTATAAAGAAATGAGACATTTCACATTTTCTTTCCAAATCTTTATTATTTTTCTTTAGAACTAAATCAAGTAGCAAAACTATTTGGAAACGACTTGTTTATTTGGTTTCGTTGGTTCTTATTTTGTCGTGCTTGGTCGATATACGTTTTCCTTTCCCGATATTAAATGCCATAATTACATGACAAACTTTTGTTTTGATTACCTGTGCTTGAAGATAATTTTGCATTACCTATCGAAAACGGATATAAAGTAAATAAAACAAGAAAGGAAAGATAACTTCGGGCGGAAATGAAGTTGATATATAGTTGGCCGATTCTTATAAGAATTTCACAACTTTAATTAAATGTTGGAAACAGCCCCAAGCAAGTTTTATAAATTTCCGATCGTTCAGTTATATGGCGGCTATAGGATATAGACGGCCGATTCTTATGAAATTTGGCAGATCGGATTAGTTTAGTTTAGCTACATAGTATTCGCTATAGGATATTTTTATGTTTCCTTCACTGCGTTGCACACTTCTGACCAAAATTATAATACCCTCTGCATGGGTATAATAAGTGTTTTCGTGTAGGATACTTCTTCTGGAGCATTTCGTGGCCGATCTTCTGACCGAGAGAGTTGAAGGTTTCTAAAGCTTCGATGTAACTGGTGGGGATTTTTGGGTCCTTCTAATAAGCTGAATATAAGCTTTGTTGAAATAAGGTCCCAATAAATTTGTAACGTTACGTTTAACACATTAAGAGACCAAACACATTTAACACATTGCCAGACCAAAGGCGACCCAATATTATTATTTGCACTTGACGTATGCCCAGCCAGATTAAGTCGAAAAGGCTACCATCCCCAGAGCTCCCTACACGCCCTCCCCATTTTGGCTGCTTATGGGAAGTAGTAAAGGCGGCCAGCTAAACCACTTATATCGAGCAGTTGGCCTGCTATTTCTTAGCTTCGAGGAATTGAGGATCATATTGTGCTACATACCCTCAATCGATATCTCAAGATCTCTTATCTCAATTTCAGTCCGATTGACTTGGATGTTCTAATTCCGGTGCATTTTTTTAACGGCCCCCTGCCTTCTCAACGTCTATTGAACTAGACCTTACAGCTTTCAACGTAAAGCTTTCACCCCTGCAACCCTCTTGCAACAAAGGTTTTGGGCGCATTGGAAGGAAGAGTATCTAACTTTGCCACTTAAGGAGCATTAAATGCAGGAAGGATGTTGGGCATTTTTTTTCAAACTAATCTAGATAATTTGAACTCTAATTAATTGTTAAAATTTCTGTTGAGCTTCCTATGTTTTGGTAGCTGTAGTTTTTCCCAGTTCCAAATTAAAATTTGAAATTAGCATGTCGACGGCGGTGGTCTGATTAGCGTGATGAGCTTAAGAGAAAAGCTGCAGAATCCCGTGCCGCACACCATAGGAAAAAAGGTCTAGGGACAGGGAGCTTATGCAAGCATACAAGAAAAAGGTCCAGACGAGACAAGACCGTACGCACATGCGCATAGCTCGAACAGGCAACAATGGCTATCGCGAAAGTGGCCCGGGCAAATAAAACACCAGCGATAAGAGATGCTCAACCAACTGTTACTAAACCGCTATAAATGAGTGAGTGCGAGTATAGTAACGAAGCCGCTGTTTCTATAATGAAATATATAAGTTTTTCCAGAAAACCTAAACTAAACAGAAATATATATAAATGCTGCTGATATAACACAAAACTCTATTAATTTTAATTAATTAAAAATTAATCTCTATAAATTTTATGTATGAACATTAACAATAACGTTGTTGCCGAACAATGACTTGCATTCACATATGTATTATTTCCTGCATTTAAAATACACGCAAACATAACATTATTGTACTGTACATTTGTGAAAGCATTCCAATTAATTCGAAGGCAACCCTCAACTCTCTCGCATTTAATTCGTTTTTTCTCACACAAATATTGTGCGAGTGAGATATTCACATTCGCACTCACCCATTTATTTATATTTTCCTCTGCATTGTATCTTACTCAATTCATTTTTATCGATGTGCATAAGTTTCATGCAGACTTCTAATACATACAACTAAAAAAAACTACACACAAACTAGCAGCGGCTTCTTATTAGAATATTTCTCCCAGTTTCGCATGCGCCTTGACTTTATAAGTAGCGCATGCACTCTTGGAAGCTTTCGTAAAGCTTCTTCACACATGCTCAACTATTGCATTTTTGTGACCCTCAGGTCGCCTTTCGCTATGAAATCATAGCGACCTGTATAGAACCCGGAGCTTTCTTTGGCATGCTCCCTTTACTTGCGTTATTAGGAACTTGAATTTAGCTTGTTTTCGGGTTAAGTCCGACAAAAATAAAATATAGAAATTGAACTGCGCCTTGCCTTTTTTATTAATTAGAGCTATCAAAAATAGCCAGATTGCATAACATGCGGTAGCATCGGATTTTTTCACTTTTTTTGCAAAGAAATTATGAAAGATTCCTTACACTTCGAATTATTAAAAGAGTAACCGTTTATATGTATATCAATATTTTTAGTAGGTTTCATTTAACACTAAAATCCGCAGGCCCTCAAATCAATACCGAATATACAAGTAAAGGTTAGCAATAAAAGCTCAAAACAATTCAGTTGTGTATCATATTACGGAAAATAGGTTAGGTGGGGGTAAAACACAAATAAACAAGAAAGGAAAGATAACTTCGGGCGGAGCTGATGTTTATATACCCCAGCAGTTAAGGGGCAGCTTATATTATTAAATGTATATCGGATCGTATATAGTTGTCGAATCATTAAAAAAAATTGCACTATCGAATCAATTCTTTTAATACGAATGTTGGAAATAGCCCCAAGCATCTTTAAAAATACCAAGGTGGTGTCATTTCCGATTGTTCAGTTATATGGTATTTATAGGATATGTTCAATCGATTCTTATGAAATTTTGCCAATTGGCTGATATCTTTGCTAAAAGTGGAATCCATAAAAAGTCCTATTATTCTAACTTACAAAACACCAAAGTTATGACATTTCCGATCAATCTGTTATATTGCAGCTATAGCAGCTATAGTTATATTGCAGTCTGCCGATCCTTATGAAACTTAGCAGATCGAATGAGTTTGCCCAAAGTGGAATCCATAGAAACTCTTATCCCCCTAACTTAAAAATCAACAAAGTTATGGCATTTCCGATTAATCAGTTATATAGCAGCTATAGGATATAGTTAATCCCGGCCGCTCCGACTTATATGTATACTGCCCGAAAAGGAAAGAAAGATGTGTGCAAAGCTTGAACAAAGCAAAGCTTCGGTTTCTGTTGGGGTACCAGATATGAAGTCGTCCACATAAAAATCCTGAAGGACAACACGAGAGCCAACGGAAAAACCGGCACCTTCATCCTTAACCAGCTGGTGCATTGCGGATAGAAAAGACGCTGGCTTTGTGCCATACGTCATGGTGTCGAGCTTAAAAACCTTCACGCCATCATAGATATAATCTCTCCAGATGATGCACTGCAGCAAGCCCAGGGTAAACGAAACTGGTTGGTCCATTACCCAAACACAGCAGGTTGGAGACTAGGAGAAGCGTATAATTGTACCAGTCCGGCGTACACCTAATCGCCTATCTTTACCGCATCGAACAGGCGTGATCCTGCAAAGCGAGGGCCAACTCGGGAACTTAAACCTGTCAAAGAAAACAATCTGGGACATCACGGTCCTGTCAGGTGACTCCAGAATGACTAACTGGTGTAAAGGAGGCACGACGCCTAGTCTCTGATCTACCACGAATCCTGCAGGGTACATGCATGCCAGAAAGGTAGGAAAGCACTTCGTGCCCTTGTCCGATGCGAGGCGCCAAGATCGCATATTCTGCCAGGCGTATGCTTGGGAGGTGTGTATATTGACGACCCGATACTGCTTCCAAATATAAGGTTGGCTGATTGCATATTATAAGTGTAAGGCTGAGCTGGAAGTGTAAGCCGCCCATTGCCTGATCAGTGTTGGCATAAGAGTTTTGAAATGTAAGCAGAGGAAGAAAAGATACACTTTTACGCTTAATGTTTAAAAAGCCTGAGAAGATCCCGAGTAAACTGAATCCGACAATGGCGAATTTAACTCCCATAACATTCCACATTATGCATGGTGAAGTTAGACCGAGCTCCTAAATATTTAGAATAACTAAGTTCACAGCCAGTTATTTAATGTGTATGTTAGAATCTATTCTTGATTTCAAATATGCCGGCGGGGAAGCCGTTGTGAGTGCTTAGTAATAAAGACGGTTAATTATCACCATAAGACGACATGCATTCTGGGATATTAAAATCACACTGAGCTACCAGATGGTTACAATCAGATAAAAGATTATAAGTTTTTTACAAGTTTGGCAATTTTTTTCTACATCGTAGTTTGCTGATGTTCATGACCGAAAATGTTATCTTGGCAAATACTGGAAGAACAAATTGTATTGATCATCTGCACGGGGACATGTAAAAAGATTACTTTTGCCTAGTATACGTGAATAACTATTTAGGCGGTAATAGTTGGCGAACCGCATGCCCTAGGGTTCGTGAGGAGTCACTATTTACTTCACTGATGTTCGTAACCGAAAATGTTATTTTGCCAAATACTGGCCGAACAAAGTATTTTGATAGATTAAAAAATTGTATTAAACAAATTGTATTGATATCTTTAAAGACTTCGTATGCCTAGTAAACGTGTATCACTATTGAGGTGGCAATGCCCTTTGGCTCTTTTGACCATTCGCTTCTTTTAAGAAAACTCACTTTTTTGGGACTCCCAACTGATCTGCTATCTGGATTTCGAGAAAGTTATCTCGAAGAACCCAACGTGTCTTCTTTAAAGATGTTACCTCGCGATTAGTCCGCGTCACATCTAGGGTGCCCCAAGCATGCTTCCTTGGACCCATATTTGACAGTTCCTTTTTACATTGTTTATTAACGATTTGCCACTTGCCTTAACTGATTCACTTGTACTTATGTACGCTGATGACATTAAGCTTTAGTGTAGATTCACTAGTGCTCAATCTAGACTACAATCGGATTTGGATAAATTTTTAAACTGGTGTTTAGAAAATAATCTAAAGCTTAATGGATCGATATGTAAACTCATGTCATATTATCGATCTAGCCCTCGCCTGCATACTTATTTTCTCTATGAGTACTCCTTAGAACGATTAAAAAATGGTCAAAAGAATTTAATGACCCTTACATCATAGGTCGTTCCTATACTTGAGTATGGATCAATACGAAGTACACCGAGATCACATAGTATCTGCACACCATAGTAGACTTTTATTATTCAATTTACCTTCTCTAACAAACCGTAGAAAGATGCTGGGTGACTTGTTTTTAGAATCTACTAACTTATCTACTAACAGAATCTACTAACACGCTTAAAAATAAACGTTCTTAGTAAAAGTACTAGAAACTTTTGTCTCATAATATTGAGTAGTTCAAAATATGATCAGCATTATCCCTTTTGGTCAGTGGTGGGCAAAACGCACACATGTAAAGATTTCAGTGCGTACGTAAGCACCAAAAAAACAAAGAGAGCTGCTAATTCACATGGCGTAAAACGTATTCTTGCGAAATATATTCGTGTACTCGTAATTTACATTACACTCAAATCTATCTCCGCGATTGGAGGAGCGCTCCTGAGTCGGTTAAATACTTAATGTGCAGTCTTCATTTGAAATCTGAGTACCATCTGTCAAGAAAAACGAAAATAATGATCATTCGTATGTTATAATCCTCAATAATCATAATTTTTAAGTGTAATTTTAAACCAATAAATATTGCATACTCTATGAGCTATTTTTAGAATTTATAAAATATTTTTTATAAATTTTTATATTTTATTTCATATGTCTCGCTCTCTCAGCGCCCATGCTTTTTTACTTCGTCGTTCGGTCGACAACCCCTCAGACATATCCACATACATCGCCTAAATCATTGTATCGAATCTAATCAAATTAATTACGCCTATATTTAAAAAAAAAAAAAATTCAATTTTTTGTTGCGAAAATGAATCCGTTTTTCGAGTGTGCCTCCCCTGGAAGGAAGCTCTTTTTTATGAGTCAAAGTGCTGTTGTCCTTTTTGAGGATCTTCAAGGATTGCTGTCCTCCTTGAAAGCGGTGGAGACATTTCCGGAGGCGATGATAAATGTGCGGCTTAGCGAATTGGAAGGCATCGTCGCGGATTTCAAGAGCACGCATAACGAATGTTGCTGTCTGAGTTGAATGTTACGGAACTCAGGAGCGATCTGCGCGTCAACTTAATCGATGCGGCGAGTGAGGCACGATTCGTGGAGATTTCGAGATTATTCGGAGCTCCAGTTTGTTGCCTGCGAGCTCGACGCTAATCAACGTTACTTCTGCCATCAATTTCGATTCGTCATTTGGCAGAACTTTCCAGGCTTTGCCACTGCCGCATTCGACTTTTAGTGGAGGTTTGTGGAGTGGCTTAAAATCCGGTCACTGTTCTCTACTATAGTGGACATAATCCCATTTATAAGTCGGGTGGAGAAGCTTTAGCGGTTTCGGTCCTGCCTTCGTAAGGCCGTTTTGGAGACTATGCGTTCGTTGGAGCTGACGGACAAAAACTTTGACGTCGCCTTGGAGCTGCTGAACAAAAGTTTCAGTAAGCCGGCTTATTTTTCATGTCATGTTAATGAGATACTACATCTGAGGGCCGTAGAATGAACATCGGTGACGACGCCTCGCGAGCTTCCGGAAAAATGTTATTCGCATATGTGAGCCCTGGTAATCATGGGCAGTGTTGGGGCAGGCAGCAGCCACGGCATAAATTAGATCAATATAAATGTAATATATATATAAATGTAATAATTATAGTTTGACATATATTTATTATCTTATCGCTGTTGTTGGTCGCAAGCCGACTCTTCTCGGCCGCTCTGCTATACTTATCTTTATCATTAAGTTAGCGAGCTTTCGCCCTCAGTGCAAAGGCTCAGTGCATACGCATCATAAATTGGAGCTTTTGTCTCACTCCATTTAATATGCGGACAAAAATAAACATTATTATAACGTTGCGAAAATAAATAGTTTCGTCTTTTTTATTTGGAAAATCGAAAAGGTCATTGAAAAATCTCAATGACCAAACATTGGTGAGCCCGACGTGATTTAATAAATAAAATTAACAATTCCACGAGCATAAAACAGATCCAGTGCGAACATATTAGATTCAGTTTTGCGCGGTGTATTAACATATCTATGTACATTTTTTAACATAAACTGCATACAGTGCATCAGTGAAACAAGTATTTTGTATTTATACATAAATCGTTTAATAATATAAATAAATACATTGGCTAAAATACAATTGTTATCCGGTCCGCTAACTTACATACATAAGTTCCACTTGCAAGTGCATTCGCATCACACAAGCGTTCATATATATTATATATACATTCCACAACTCAGTGTACGGTTCTGAGCGCACAGTGGGATAAATAGTGTTCGCCGGGCACAATTATAATTAAATATAATAAAATAAATAAGAACTATAATTTTGACGCCAAAATTTATTTGTGCGTGTCTTTATTTCAATTCAGCGTATTTCAATTATAGTGGCGATTAACTCCAGCGGCGCCGTCACAGGAGAACCCACTCCAGCTCGGAGTGCGATTTTGAAATGCAAGGCAAAGGGTATCCTCCAGGTTTCCAGATTTGAAGAGGATCGAAGGAGCCCTCCAGCCCATGTCAAAGGTGGAAGATGCCATACTCCATGTGCGTCACGGCCAGTTGGTCGCCATGTTGGTCGGACATAATTTGTTGAATTCCCTAGATGGTCACAAACATCACAGTCTGAAGTGGAATGGCGTTATGTGATATGAAGTGGAATGACGGCAGAGGATGTCTGCCGGGTTCAAAGACATAACGCCATTCCACTTCAGACTATGATGTTTGTGACCATCTAGGGAATCCTGTCGCGTGGTGCTCTTCCCAAGGAGTTAATTACTGATAACCTGTGTTCCCATAGTCCTGCGTTTCTTCTTGGACTTCAAGATCAGTGACCAGCAGCGGTTCTATCTGAAAAACCCACTCTGAAGCTAAGGGCAAGGGTTCTGCTAATCCAATCTCTGTACGTTAACGTGACAGCTGGTTCCAAGTACGCTAACTCGTTTCCAGCACTGCAGCAGGTGTTCGCTTATGTGCACAAGTTCTCACAGCGAGTCCGTCACAAGGGTGTCACTGCTAGCGACATCAAGGCTGGAACCCACCTACTATTGCGACTTGTGCAGCGTAGGTATTTTTGAGATGGCATAAGGGCGCTTCAGAATGGAAGGGAAATTTCGTCAGCCAGCATAATTGCCACATCCTCTCCTTTTTTAGACAAGTTTGGCCTGTTGCGTGTGGACGGTCGTTTAAGAAATTCTACATTGGATTTTGATAGTCGTCATCCAATTATATTGCCTAGAAGCCATCCAGTTACTCGGGCTATAATTGTTGATTTCCTTGAGCAGAATCTACATATGGGGCCTCGTGCTCTGTTAGCTATTATTCGATCCCAATACTGGCTAATCGGGGGAGGAAAATGGTGACGAACGCATTGCACAAGTGTATCCGATGCTTCCGCACCAAGCCTCGGTTGCTGGAGCACGGTTGTATTTTCATTTGCTTTGCAACTAAAGCCGTGCACTTACAGCTTGTAAAGGGTATATCCACATCTGCGTTTTTACATGCTATAAAACGGTTTATATGCACTCGCCGAAAGCCGCAGCACATTTGGTCTGACAATGCGACCAATTTTGTTGGAGCTAAAAACGAGCTAAAGGAGCTCCTCCAACTCTTCATAAGCGATGAGCATCAACAAGCGCTTCTGGAGTTATGCGCGATTGAGTACATCGAGTGGCATTTTATTCCTCCTCGATCTCCGCATTTTGGTGGACTCTGGGAAGCGGCTGTTAAAACCGCAAAGCATCATTTTTACCGAGATGTTGGATCCTCAGTTCTTGGACTTGAGGAGCTGGGAACTCGGCTTTGTCACATTGGTGCTGTCATACAATCACGGCCATTATTGTCTCTTTCAGAGGATCCTGCAGACCTTGATGTCCTAACGCCATCCCATTTTTTTAACTGGTTAACATCCCACATTTGCAACACCTATGTAGTTCAATAATATCCCCGTGCCAACATGGCTTTATGAAGCGCCGCTCCACCACCACCAACTTATTGGAGCTAACATCTTTTGTCATGGATGGGTTCCGGAATGGCTTACAAACAGACGTCATTTTCACTGACTTCAGTAAAGCATTTGACTCTGTTAACCATTCGCTTCTTATAAGTAAACTCAGTCTTTTGGGGTTCCCAACTGATCTCCTGATTTGGATTTCGAGTTACTTAACTGGAAGAACCCAACGTGTTTTCTTTAAAGATGTTACCTCGCGTTTAGTCCGCGTCACATCTAGGGTGCCCCAAGGAAGCCATCTTGGACCATTACTTTTTACATTATTTATTAACGACTTGCCCCTTTCCTGAACTGATTCACTTGTACTTATGTACGCTGATGACGTTAAGCTTTGTCTTTATCCAAATTTATCCGATTTGGATAAATTTCAAAATTGGTATTTAGCAAATAACCTAAAGCTTAATGGATCGAAATGTAAACTCATGTCATTTTATCGATCTAGTCCTCACCAGGCTACGTACTTTCTCTATGGGTACGCCTTAGAGCGATTAACTCAGGTTAACGATCTGGGTGTCCTATTAGATTTGAAACTTCAATTTACCGACCATATATCCACCATGGTTAATAAAGCTATGGGTGGGCTTGGTTTTATTAAAATATGGTCAAAAGAATTCAATGACCCGTACCTAACAAAAACTATATATACTTCACTAATCCGTCCGATTCTTGAGTATGGATCGTGTGTCAGGAGTCCTCAATATGGAGTAGACAAAGATCACATAGAATCTGTCCAAAAAAACGTCCTTATCTTCGCACTTAAGGGACTTAATTGGAATGCAAGTCTTCACCTTTCATCCTATCATAGTAGACTTTTATTAATAAACTTTCCATCATTAACAGACCCTAGAACGATGCTTGGTGTCATGTTTCTATTTAATCTTATTAATGGTAATGTAGGCAGCCAGCATTTAATAACACGCTTAAATTTTAATGTTCCTAGTAGAAGGACTAGAAACTTTCGTCCTCTACTCCTTAGCCATTGTAGCTCGATATATGCCCAACACGATCCGTTCAGGGTATTATGTTCGGACTACAATGGTCTCTACAACATCTTGCCACTTTGCTTTACTAACAATCTTAAATCCTTTATACTAAACGCCTTATCTGTGCAACACTCTTCCTCATAATACTCTACTCCTTCTCTTTATACTCTCTCGGATCTATCCCCGCGATTCGTGCCGTACGTTATGCGGCAGCGCCCCTCGGTCGGTTGGGCGGAAGGTGGGCTGTACGTAAGCAGAGGGAACCGCGCTAAAAAAAAATAAAATAAAAATAAAAACTCATCGGTCACAAATTCAAAAGACATCTAATTGGTCATCTAATTCAGAGGTCCAAAACTTCTCCCAGTCATTTAGAGACGCCAAAAACAACACATACAGATCAGACACCAACTATATACCCAACAAAACAGCTGACATTATGCAACAAGACATTACGGACCTAGAATTCAATGCCGCTTTGAATAGTCTAAAGGGGAACACCCCAGGAAACGATAAAATAAACTACATAATGATAAAGCATATTGGAAAACCAGTTAAAAAAAGATTAATAAACTTTTTCAACTCAATATTATGCTCTTTCATTCCTCAGGCTTTTAAAATTAGCACAGTAGCCCCAATTCACAAAACAGGCAAAGACAAAACGACAATAGAATCAATCTCCCTTAACCCATGCATTGCAAAAACGCTTGAAAAAATAATTTTCAAACGACTTTGGTGGTTTGTTACCTCAAACAAACTTCTCAACAGCCGTCAAGTTGGATTTAAAAGAGGGAAGTCTGTGACAGACTGCTTACTATATGTAGACGCTAACATCAGCAGGTCCCTTTCAGAAAAAAAGCACACATCGATCATATCACTTGACTTCGAAAAAGCTTTCGAGAAAGTAGGACTCCGCACTATAAAAAGCTAACTGAACCAATGGGGCTGTGGACCCAAGTTAACAAAATTTTTAACACAATTTATGACAAACCGTGAAATCAGAGTCCGAGTAAACCACAGTCGATCACTAATCCAGCCACTCCACAACGGGATACCCCAGGGTTATATTATTTCGTATAGCATTTAATAGCTTATCAGATACCATTAGCATGCATAAAAATTGAAACTTCATTGCGTATGCTGATGACTATAACATAATCGTAGATCTCAAAAAAGAAAAGAGCTTCATCAGGAGCTTCATTATCCATCACAAAATGCAAACATATGCATATTTGCAGAAAACATTGCTGCACTTGCCGAGTATCCACATAAACACATGTTATATACTCAGTAAAAGAACTCAAAATATTAGGATTATCCTTCGCCTCAAAATATAGTTGGAAACCACACATCAAGAATTTAACTAAATCTCTGACCAAATTGTCAAATATAATCAAATTCCTAGCAAACGATAAGTACAATTGTCAACCAACAACCCTAGTCCAAATCGTGAAAAGCTTATCCTTATCAAATATAGATTTCGGCCTGCCACTATATGGACTAACACCAAAAACACAAAAAATGTCATAAAATTTGACATTTCACAAAATTCAGATCGTTCATATTCTTAGGAGTTGCCTTACATATTCCGCATGTTTGCGAAAAAGATTCCGATATGACACTGAACATTTTGCCATCAAGCATGGTTATATGGAATTGGTGATCAATTCTAAAGCCACTCAATAATGTTGGTAAAATATTTGAAATTTGGCTTTTAATATCTTCACTTTCTCTACCAATTAACTCTGCCGATTCTTTCTCGCAAAGTATCTTAATGGGTTGACAATATCGAGTAGATGAAGGTCTATTGTTTTTCCATAAAACTTTCAGTTCTTTCTGCACTGTCAATGGCACTATACAAATTGAAAATAAATATTGATCTATCATGTTTCCATCAAAGTCATCAAATTTTTGTCTGTACAATTTTTTGAAATTTCCATTAATACCAGCGGCGTATCTAGCCATTCCTGGTTTTTAGTTTCGAAGAAATCCTTATTTCTTCAACAGTCTTTCCACTTTACTATTAGCCTACTGATAAAATTTCGCAATTTTTTACCAATCTCGCTCTGCTCTTCCAGAGTAAATGTAATGTTTTTCAAAACAGTACCAAACTTCTGAGTGCCATACCAAAAAAAGCACCCTTTTTGCTACTGACATTGTTCCTAAAAAGTACCATAGTTTGAAGGCAAGCCGGTAATAGCAGTTGATATTACACATTTTGGACGGCACTGATTCACACTTTCGGCTAATAAAAGAGTTAGACTGAATCCACTTGAATCCGGTAAGTTCTACTACACGAAAGGCAGGTGTACGCTAATCCGGGCTAGTTGTTAATACACTGAATTACCACTACGTTTTATGAGCTACACATTTATGGACCGGTCACAAAAATTGACTTTTTTAGTAATACATACCTTAAGATAATAAAAAGCCAAACTTTTAACAAATTCACTAAAAATTTTAAATTTTCGAGGAACTCGAGAGCTGGTCGTAGAGCTTTTAAAAAGCTTTTAAAAATCTAATCAAAGCATTTGCTATCGATATGTGAAAAAATATTAACGGTTTTTTAATTTTGAAAATTTGAATTAAATGCCGCTAGCGAGAGCAAATCGCCCAGTGTGCGTTCCGTTAAATAAAATGCGCCAAATGCATATGCGTACATACAAATAGATGCAGCGGTAATATTTTCGTTTTTCGCTTCCCACCGTTATCCGCTGTTTTATGTATGTATTTACGTATATGCATTTTTTGGGGCATTTTATTTAACGGAACGCCAAGTGACGCTATGTTGTTTTCGGTGTCATTGGCGACCAACTATTTTTTGGATACTCTGTGCCTCGACTATCAAATTGTTCGACTATCAATTAATTAATCAATTTCGATTTTTGGTTAAATTTAATAAATTATTTTATTAAATTAAGAAAAAAAATAAGATTAATTAATTCTTTACGTTTTCGGCTTTATCGAAATTAAATTCAAATTTATTTAATTTAATTAATTAACAATAAAAATATTTTAATAAATTATTTAACAAATATTTTAATAAAAATATTAAATATTGAAAATTGGATCGTTTTCGCTTCCTTATTGAAAAATAAATAATTTTATAAGATGGAGAGTAACAAACCTAAACTTAATTCCACGACTCTTATTGATTTAAAAAGAAGATTAAATGTTAAAGTTAAAAGCATTCGACGGTTGGAGGAACGTTTGGAAGCTAGATCACTTCCTCTAGACAAACCCGAGCTAGAGTGCAGGCTTCAGGTTTTAGATAAGGCAATTTCTAAAGCAAATGAGTTGCAAGACCAGATCGAGCAATTGGATGAATTGGATGATTTCATAGCCGAGTTGGAAGAGTTAGCCATAACAACCAAGGCAAGGATTATTTCCTTATTTAATGCCTTTAATTCAGCTGAAGACTCCCGTCCAGCTATTGCAATTTCAGCAGCCCCAACTCGAGCTGGACTTCCCAGTTTGGCATTACCAAAATTCAGTGGAAATTATTCGGAGTTCAAAAATTTTATAAGTCTTTTCGAGACATTAGTTGACAAAGATGTGAACATTCCTGTTATCGAAAAATTTAATCATTTAATTTCTTGTCTCTCCGGTGAAGCCTTAGGAACTATCAAGGCATTCCAGGTCACCGAGAGTAATTGTGACAAAGCTATAGCTAGTCTAAAAAGAGTTTATGATAACGAATGTCTCATCTTTGCGAACCAAATCAGTTAACTGTTCAGCCTTCCGAAAATTTCCCAGCCGTCTGCGTCGTCGTTGAGGGGTCTCATCGACACTGTGTCATCACTTTATGGATCACTATTATCCATAGGAGATGATACTAAAATTGCAAACTCAATGATTATACATTTGGTTTTGAGTAGAGTGGATCCAGTGACCAAGCAAAAATGGAATTGCCGATGTGGTCCGATTTCGAAAAAATATTAAATCATAGGTACCAGCACCTGTCCGCTGAAGAGACTGGAAAACCAAAACAGGAAAAAACTGGGTTTAGCAAGCAACTTAATAGAAGTTCGTTGGCTTGTTCCTCTGTCAACGCCAAACCAGCTTGCAGTTATTGTAACGCTCAAGACCATTTTTTGGCCCAGTGCAGTCCGTTCGCTCGCCTTGCTGTAATGCAAAGATTTGAGTTTGTTAAGTCGGCCTCCCTCTGTTTAAATTGTCTGCGAAAAGGTCACACGGTAGCGAAGTGCAAATTGACCAGGTGTCAAATCTGTGCAAGATCACACCATAAACTTCTGCACCGATTTACAGTGACCGAAAATAACTTAGCGTTACCACCACCTACAGAAAATCCTAATCCAGCGTTAACGAATGATGGCCCTTCTACTTCACATGCTTTGCATGCGTCGTCTTTAGAAAGGGTTTTGTTAGCAACGTCGATCGTAAGCGTTCGAACAAAAAATGGCGAGTAAATATTTATTGGCCCGAGCATTACGCTCAACGATTACAGATCCGTAGGGAGGAATCGTGCATCAACTTGCTTGGAATTGGTCAAACTAATTCACAAGTAAAGAAAAAGATACACACCGTGGTGAAGTCGAGAATCAATGGTAGTGAGTTTCCGTTCGATTTTTGGGTTTTGAAAACAATTTCAGGCTATCACCCTGACCAGTCAGTGGACGTGAAAGATTGGACCCTACCAAAGAACTTGCCATTAGCAGACCCATATTTTTATAAACCTCAGCGGGTAGATATGCTAATTGGAGCTGAGTCATTTTTCGAGCTTTTGTCCGTTGGTCAAAAAAGCAAGGCCTGAATTACCAAGAAGAAATATTAGAGTCAATAGACAACAATTTGAAAAAATTCTGGTCGTTGAAAGAAGTTCCATCGTCTCAAAAGATGTTGTCGCCAGAACAAGAGCTATGTGAGGAACATTATCGGAATACTACAAGAATACGGCCTTCAGGTCGATTTGAAGTTAGACTTCAATTTAAGTCGGATCCAAGCGGGTTTGGGCAACTCAGTCGAGATAGCCAAACGCCGTTTTCTGTCGCTCGAGAGAAGATTATCTCGAGATCCGAGCTTAAAGAAAATGTATTTGTAATTTATGGAAGAATACGAATCCCTAGGCCATATGTCCCCTGCAAGCAATGTGAGTCCACCAGTGTGTCTTACGGCCTCAAAGTACAAAGACCAAACTACTAGTCGTTTTTGATGCGTCCTGTAAGACATCCACACAGAATAGTTTAAATGAGTTGTTGATGGTCGGTGCAACAATTCAGGAGGAGCTTTACTCAACTCTTCTAAGGTTTCGGCTAAACAAATTCGCTCTGGTAGTCGACATTCCCTCGAGCTGCTTAAGTTATTGGATTTTTACGTCGACATGTTAACGGGTGCTGGTTGCGTGGAGAAGCTAAATACACTTAAGTCTGAAGTAACTCAGGCTCTTCAAAACGCTGGGTTTGAATTGAGTAAGTGGTTTTCAAACTCTCCTGAAGTTACTGCATCCGAGAGCACGGTTAAGCCAATAATACTTTCGGACTCAGAGCTGACAAAAACACTAGGAATCGTTTGGATTCCTAAAGATGACGTGTTTCAATTTGAAATTGATATGTCAGTCATGGGTCAAAAAGCGACTAAGCGGAATATTCTGTCGGTAACATCAAAGCTCTTTGACCCCCTTGGCTTATTAAGCCCAATGCTTATTAAAGGAAATATCCTGTTGCAGGAACTTTGGCTTAATAAGCTAGATTGGGATGAGTCGATTCCACTGCATTTGGAAACCGCGTGGAACAAAATTCATCTTGCCTTGTCACAGCTAGAAGATATACAATACCGAGATTTGTGATGAGTGAGCTGATGTCACCAATTGAAATTCATGCCTTCTCTGACGCATCGATGAGAGCCTATGGAGCCTGCGTCTATGTTCATTGCAAATCTGCAGAAGGTATTAAAGTCTCATTGTTGACTGCAAAGTCCAAAGTAGCGCCGTTCAAGACAAAGACGCTCCCCCGTCTTGAGTTATGTGCCGCTCACCTTCGATCGAACGAAGTGTATATTGGTCAGATTCAGATGTTTGTCTTCATTGGATTCGTTACCATCCATCGTCGTTGTCAACGTTCGTATCAAATAGAGTTGCTGAAATTCAAGAGTGGTCAGAGGATAGCACGTGGCGGCATGTACCAACTAAACAGAACCCGGCAGATATGGTGTCTAGAGGTGGAGACGTAAAGGAAACGGCAGAATCGAACTGGTTTACAGGTCCATCGTTTTTGGCCAACGAGTCCCCGGTTTGATCCGTCACCAGAGATTTTGCAGATGGAAGCCAAGAAGAATACGGTCGGACTGACTGCAATGGTCTCCACCTCATATTTGTTGGAAGTGATAGAAGGATTTTCCTCTCTTTTAAAACTGCTGCGAGTGTTCGTTTATATGGTCCACTTTATTAAGAAGTGTAAAAAATTAGTAGTTACTTCTGATAGTGTACCTTCACCTGTCGAAAATCAAGAAGCTCTTAACAAAATTGTCCAGATAGCCCAAGAGCACGAGTATCAAGAGGAAATTAAAAATATTCGAAAAAATATGGTTGTTAGCCCAAGCCTACAGAAGCTAAATCCGTTTGTCCATGAAGCCTCTCAAGCTGGGCTTACCTTTTTGTTGTTGCGGGTCGGGGGGCAACTAACTAATGCTCCTATTTCGTACGATGCCAAGTTTCCAGTATTGTTGGCGAAGTGCTCTCAATTTGTTCAGAGCTACGTCCGATACTTGCACGAGTCGAATTTTCATGTGGGTCCACGAGCACTGGTGAGTCTCTTGCGACAGCGCGTTTGGATAGTAAACGCGCAGGAAGTCTGCAGACAGATAGTACGGTCATGCATACGCTGTTTTAAATGCAAGCCTCATCTGATGACTCAAATCATGGGAGAGTTACCCTTAGATCGAGTCCGTGCTCTCGACTACACAAATTTGAAGTAGTTTCAAATTTGTCAACTGATTCCTTTTTATTGGCATTTCAAAGGTTCGTTGGGCGCCGAGGATGTCCGCAGATCGTACACTGTGACAACGCGACGAACTTCGTAGGAGCGAGTGCAGACTTTGCAGCACTGCGGCACCAAATAGAAGACGAAGCGGATGAGCTGCGGCAATACGCATCAAGAATAGGATGCGTATTTGCATTCATTCCGCTGCGGGCTCCGCACATGGGCGGACTATGGAAGGCAGGTGTGAAGTCTGCAAAGCACCTACTCCTACGAGCGGTGGGCAGCGCGAAGTTGACCGCAGAGGAGCTGCAGACCGTCCTCGTTCGAGTCAAGGCCGTCCTGAACTCGAGGCCCCTGGGCGCTCTCAGTCAGGACCCAAGCGACGGCGAGGCGTTGACTCCCGGGCACCTGTTGGCAGGCCGCTCATCGCCCCACCAGCACCGCGGACCCCGGACCAGCAGGGTCTATTGTGCTTGCGGCGATGGCGGCTTGTCTCGTCAATCAAGCAATCGTTTTGACAGCGATGGTCCCGGGAGTACGTCTTGGGCCTACAGGCAGCTGGAGCAGGAGGACGTAAGAAGGGCAGTTACCCCAACAGTGGATCACCGCCAGGGTCGTCGAGACTCACGCCGGCGCGGACGGAAGGGTCAGGATAGCCGTCGTTAGGACTAGTTCAGGAGCGGTCTTCAAGAGAGCAGTCAACAAGCTGGCGAGGCTGCCAGTGGTTGAAGCCTGATGGAGGCCTTCAACGAGGCCGGTGTAGAATAAACGTAGAATTTAAGTGAATTTTTTGAAGTATAGTGTAAGGTAACATAGGGCGGAGTGGGAGCGCAAGAAAAGCTCACTTGTGCTCTTGTGAATTCGCCCCGCTTCGCCGCACTAGATAAGCTCGGCTTAAGCAATTTGTTAATATATTCGAATTGATAGAGTGAAAGCGAGTGCACGCATTGTTTTTTCGTCGATATCTAGTGCTTTTAAAATAATTTACAGCCACCCTTGACTTTCGGTTAATTATAGTTAACGAGATAAAATAATCTCACTGAACACTTGAATTTCACATAGATTAATACAGACTTAGGAATATTAGGAATAAGTAAATAAAAAAAAATGGAATTACCAAAAAAAAATAATAATAAATGAGCCAGCCGATAGCCTTAGTTGCTATGGCTGCAACGCCCCCCTCTGTAACTTTAGTTTTAACTTTAACCAAACAGAATTTAAATAAATAAATAAATAATTTTAGATATATATCGGATCTTATTAAGTCGATCCATATGAAATTTGGCAGATCCAATTAATGTTCCCAAAGTGGAATGCATCCCATCCTTCTATCTTCAAAAACAACAAAGTTATGGCTTTTCCGATCAATCAGTTACATGGCAGCTATAGGATATAGTTAACCGATCCCGGCCGTTCCGACTTATATACTGCCTGCAAAAGAAAAAAGGATGTGTGCAAAGTTTAAAGTCGATAGCTTTAAAACTGAGCGACTAGTTTGCGTAGAAACAGACAGACAGACGGATATGCTTATATCGACTCAGGAGGTGATCCTGATCAAGAATATACTTTAAAGGGTCGGAAATATCTCCTTCACTGCGTTGCACACTTTTGACCAAAATTATAATACCCTGCAAGGGTATAATAACAGGTATTTTTAAACTTTTCAAGAAAAGTAAAGTTTTATGCCACAAAAAGTATTCAAATTCCTCATAGTGCAGGGGTACTCAAAGGCTGAGATTTTATTAAAATTAAATTAGAATTATAAATTTTATGATTGGGGTATAGTTATGCATTCAAGTTTATACCTAAAGTTTTTTGCCAAATAAGCAATAAGCACGAAACACAGTACCAAGAGATCTGAGTCAGCAATCCTAGAGTTAGTTATCGAATACGTACTTTCCTTAACATTGACCCTCTAACTATAGTTAAGCCACAATATATGTATGCAATCAAGCATCTTATAAAAGATCACTTTCCCATAAAATGCCCATAAAAGCTGCTCCCGCCAGAAGAACCACTAGTAGGGCCATTAACCGAAACTCAATCTACCATGGGATCCGATTCAGACCCCGTTATACAGAATCTTATTGACGAGTAAATTGACGGAAACAGGCCTGCCATTCATAAGGTGATCAGCAACTTTACAAAAGATCCTCACTCACTTCCTCTCTTTATCTTAAATCGTACAGATGTGTTTTTTTGTGCGCACTGCTTTTTTGTTAAATTTTTTTATTGATAACTTTAAACATTCCGCTCAGCTTAAACATAGCTCAGCTCTGCTTCTTCATCTTTCACGGTGTTGCATCCATTGTCGCTCAATAGAGATTTTTATCTCTATTATTTGAATTTTACTAAACTACACTAATCGCTCTTTTTAATCTCTCTTTTTTTTTTCCCTACTACAGTTGTTCAAGGTACTTAAATAATTAACAAGAATGGAAAGCTAACTTCGTACGAAGCCGAAGTTGATATACCCTTGCAGTTAAGTGGCAGCTTATACATAGCTTCAGTAGGATTTTATATAATCGGCCGATCCAAATGAAATTTGGCATATCGAATTAATTGGCCCAAAGTTGAATGCATAGAAAGTCCCATCCTTCTAACTTAAAAAACAACAAAGTTATGGCTTTTCCGATCAATCAGTTATATGGCAGCTATAGGATATAGTTGACCGATCCCGGCCGTTCCGACTTATATACTGCCTGCAAAGGAAAGAAAGATGTGTGCACAGTTTGAAGTCGATACCTTTAAAACGGAGAGACTAGTTTGCGTAGAAACAGACAGACGGACATGCTTATATCTACTCAGGATGTGATCCCTATCAAGAATATATATTCTTTATAGGGTCGGAGATGTCTCCTTCACTGCGTTGCACACTTTTGACCAAAATTATAATACCCTCTGCAAGGGTATAAATATGAATAATTTAATAACACAGGCCGACAATTTCCAATTTTTTTTCCTCCACGAATAATTTCACCTGCTCCATAACCATTAGGCTCCCCTGAACCAAAATCCAGTGCAAACAAAGATTCCATCACCCACAGAACACCTAAGAGAAGAAATTGATCAAATGTTACCATATATTAAATTATGTACGCCGTGTAAATTCGTTGACCATCATGGATTTTAGTGAATGGATAAATATACCAATCAAATTTAAAAAAATCCATCTAGCAGTTACCATGTTTTTGGAATACTCATCCAAAGTTGAAATCTCCGATTTTATACATTAATGTTTGTGCTTCAAATTCTTTTCCCAAAACATGTTTCTATGGAAGATTTTTTCTTACTGAAATCCGTAGATCTCAGCTTTAATTTTGGATTTAAGAAAAAGCTCGAAATAATTTTTATTGAATTTATTATAGTTGGTTAAACAATATTGTCATCAATTAAAGAGGAGTTTCTAATCTAAATTTTTCAAAAAGTCATGGCTTTTGAAAACAAATTCATTGGCTTTTTTTAAATTTATGGCTGTCGCAGCAGACCCGAAAAGCTGGAGAAAGCCTTGATCCCTAGGACAAGTTCTCACAGAGGAACCTACGGTCACCTCACGGATACGATGGCAGGAAGGACGGCTTGGAGATCTTGCGGACTTCCCATATCAATGCAACATTGAAGAAAATGAAGTAACGATACTTCATCTTTTACGACATTTCAAGTTGCCACTCACTCCCAGCAGCGGCCCCATCGGCGGAATCCAAGCCAAGATCATTGAATGGGCGAAAGAAATCTTGCCGGATTTCCAGCCGGCAAAGGTGGGTATCAGATTGGATCCATAGAAGCCGATCAGAGTAGGCGCCTCTGCCAAGGAGGTCGTAAAAGCAGAGGTCTATTGATGGTGGGGCGCCCCTAGCGAAGAAAAAAAGGTCCAGATACAATCGGCAAATAGATCCTTCGCCGAAGTAATGAACGGTAGGAACATCATGGGCGTCATAGACAACGGCTCCAAGGATAGCCGTATCCCTAAGGAGATTTAGGGGAACGTAGTGAATGAGCTGCATGATTGCGTCGTTGGGAGAGGTTTACCTAGGAGCCAGATTAGAGGTGGTAGACTGGGACCAGAACCCCAGCAAACCAAGGGCCGGCGTATTGCTGACAGAGAAGCCGGCGGACCCAACTACAATCTTGGTTATGCTGAAGATGCGAAACCCCTAATCCGTCCGACAGGTTGTTCTCACACTGAACGAGGAAACCGTGTAGATCCTGGAGGGTGTCGGTTACCGTATCAAGTACGGTTTAGAGTATGTAAAAGTGAGGATCTACAAGTCGGATGCGAGGAGCAAGTCAGAAGGCATCGACTTGGAGATAGACGCCCAAGAGCCAGACTTGGAGGAACCACCAAAAGAGGGACGCCCGGAAGGAATGTCGGATGTAAAGGAGGACAGTCTTGAGGGGTACACCTCGGAGGAGAGTGACTTGGCAAAGGTTCTTGGAGGTGTCGGAATGGACACATTTCTGGGCTTCGACAACGAGGTAGAGGTTACTGTGGTGTAAAATCTAAATGATGTCCTTGACACTTGTGCAGATCAATCTCCACCACAGTAAGGAGGCATCCGCTGCCCTCCTGCTCCACCTCCCTGAGAGTGGAGCTGACGTGGTCTTCCTCCAGAAACCCTGGATCCATGGAGACAGGATTTTTGGTTTAGGGACGTCGGAATTCAGGTTTTGCACAGCCGATGTAAAAGGTACAAAGCGATCATGTTGGACCTCGGCACTAGCTCCCTTCAAGAAAAATGCACGTAGGGCCTTTAACCTCGCGCATAGCACTAACATGGACGAGGCATGGGAGACCTATAAAGCTGAACTCAGGTGATTTGTGAAAGGGGTTGTGAAAGGGGTTGCCTGGGCCAATTTCTGCACCAAACTCGAAGAGACATCAGACGCCGCTTGCTTAAGAAAGATACTCTGTAGTACAGCCCCCAACGTAGGTTATATAAAGAACCCGGATGGGCTCCTCTCCATAAGACAATGGAAAGACTCCTAAGTCTCCATCTCCAACTAACCATTAATCCAGATGATATCACAGGCTCACAGTATGCCTACAGGAAGGGCCGATCGACAGAGACAGCCCTGCACGAGATCACTATGATCTCCGAACGAGAGATCAATCTTAAGGAATATGCACTAATTGCATTTCTGTACATAGAAGGGGCCTTTAACAACATCCTGCCATGCTCAATAAGCGATGCACTGACGGGACTTGGAATAGACCATCAATCAGCTCATCTAATACGGCAGATCCTGGTCAACAGGAGAGTCGAGGTGACTCTTGGATGTTCGTCTATTCGAAGATACGTCAAGAGAGGCATCCCGCTAAGATGTGTACTCTCCCTCTGGAACGTAGCGGTTAACAATCTGATGCAATCCTTAGAGGGCGGCCGCTGCAAAATCATTGCGTACGCGGAAGATGTTGCCATTATCTCTGTAAGGAATGTGTAAGTCAGAGCTCGTTCTGTTTACTAGGAAGTTCAAAATACCTAATCTCAAACTTCCAAAGCTCCTAGGAGAATCTCCTACCGTAAAGGGTAGTTCGACAGGAAACTGGACCAGAAGCTGAATACCGTCGATAGGGCTAATAAAGCGGCGATTGCGCTCTATACCTTCCGCAAAGTCAGAAAATAGTCAGATGGTTATACACGACGATCATTTGACCAATTTTATTTTATGGAGTTTTAGTCCGGTGGCCTCCACTGGGAAACTCCTTATATAGAGAATGGTTCAAAAGGACGCAGCGTATGGCAGTGCTCGGCATTACAGGCAGAGCAATACCGTAGACTTCATCCTAGACCTACGACCAAAGGAACTGATGAGGGTAAAAATCTATGGAGCAGGACTAGTTTTGGTCATACCAGGCTGAACCTACACCTCTTCATGCCAGAGGGGCGTACGGATTCCTGAATCCCCGTCGACCAATCCACCATAAACTACAAAGTCGTCATCCCCTATGGGGAGGAATGGGATGCGCGGACCCCGGACCATAGGGCTCTCTTCATATCTACAAAGATGGATCAAAACTTAACAGCCAGTCAATGAGGGCCGCATTTATCTCATATGGGTACTCGGTCATAGGGATCACGAGGGAAATTGCGCCGCAGACGAACTACTTAGGGCAGGGACAACTAACTCTCTCCTTCCGGAAAAATAACTACTAGGCCTCTCCTTGGCTACTTGAAGGTTCAAGTGCAGGGAGTTTTTCGACCTGACAGCCACTAGGAAATGGAGTAATGTCCAGACCTGTAGAGCCTCGCGCTTGATCTGGCCCACCGAAGGAGGAGTCGGTTACGCACCTCAAAGTTACATCAAAGTTTGAGTTACGCTCAAATGAATGGAAAACGTCTTGTTCCTGCCACAAAGTTTTCTTTACCGAGTCTACTACATTCGCAATACTTTCTGAACACACCTCGTAGATTCTGGATCGGAATCACCTCCTTAGTTGATATAAACATGTCCGTCTGTCTCTCTCTCTGTTTCAACGCAAATTAGTCTCTCAGTTTTAAAGCTATCCACTTCAAACTTTGCACACATCTTTCTTTCCTTTGCAGTATATAAATCGGAACGGAAGTATATAAGTTGACCGCAATCGTTCAACTATATCCTATAGGTGTCATATAACTGATTGATCGGAAATGCCATAACTTTGTTGTTTTTTTTAATTTTGATAGGTGGGACTTTCTATGGATTCCATTTTGGGCAAACTTATCCGATCTGCCAGATTTCATAGCGATCGGCAACATCTTTAGTTGTTTAAATATATATTTATCTATCTTATTATATTTATTTATATTTATTTATATTTATTTATATTTATTTATATTTATTTATATTTATTTATATTTATTTATATTTATTTATATTTATTTATTTATATATTTACTTATATATTTATTTATCTAATATATATATATCTATCTATATTTATCTAATAATAAAAGCTGTCACTTAACTTCAATGGTATATTGAAGTTAAGTTCGGCTCCGCCGAAAGTTAGCTTTCTTTTCTTGTTTTTTAGCTATTTTATTCTAAAATTTTTTAGTGTATGTGTTTGTATTTGTTGTTTGTTTGCACTTAAATGCTGTTTGCGAGGCCTTCCTTGGACTGCGGCGCTGTCACCCAGTTGTTGTGTCAGCATTCCGTATCTGGCCAGCAACGATCACTCTTTTGCATCGAGCACCGAGCTAGAAGTCGAATGAAGCACGTGGAGTGCTGCACTCAAATCATTTGGGTCAGATGGATGCATCAGCGAAACAGTACAAATACATCGTGGCAGTGGTTGACGCATTCACCAAGTTTTATTTAGATCAAGTTTCAAGTTTGTGTGGGTGTTTCCGACGAAGTCAACTGGACACAAGAAGATCATACCGAAGCTGCGCGAGTGGTCCAAGGGGTTTGGATAACCTCGCCTTATAGTAAGCGTATAGTAAGGATCATGTACGGAGATGCACGGGGTAACGGATAAAAGAAGCGCGCTAATCGACTGATTTTTTCAATCAATTTGAAGTTGTCAACAAGAGATCCGAAGAAGTGGTATCAACATGTATACGAAAAGCGAAAAGCAGAGCATGTGCACACATTGGGCGATCTGGTAGCCATCAATAGCACGCAGTTCGCTGCAAGCTGGCGAGTTCGTTCTTAGATCCTAATAAGGTAACAAATGTTTAGAGTAACAGCCATAAGAAAAGTCATAGGTAGTGAAGGTTTTAATGCCGCATCAACCAGTTCCAATACCATGAAGCTTTTGAGTTATTTGGATGAGGTCTGGTTATTTAGATCTGGTTCAGATGAGGATCAGGATGGCCGTATCTAAAGTAGTGAATCATACAAATTCGAAAGGAGCCTGTCGATATAAAGGCGTTGGAGTGACTCCTAGAGAGAGGAGTCGGAGATCAATGCATCGAACAATGATGAGCTAGTGTTCTTGCAAGCTACTAACCCTGCACGCATTGTATTGCGACTCTAACTCGTCAGCGAATGGTGTGGTGTTCTTTAGAGGCAACAGCTTACAGGTTCTCTTAACTATCTGTAATAATTCAAATTGTATTGCGTACAAAACGAACCAATGTGGGCCGGACAAGTATCTCTTGTATAACAAACAAGCATAACAAACGGACAGACGGAGATGTAAATGAGGTGACATCAGCCCACCCTACCAAGGCCGATGTGTTTCCTATGAGATACTTCATCAGACCCCTCAGACCCCATTTCGAACTTTTGACGGCTTTTAGGTCTGCATGGAGTTAAAACAGAATTTTTCCTCTGCCATCATAATAACTGCTTATTTATTAAATCTTAAAGGAAAAGTATCTTTTAGAATAAAAAATAAAAGTATCTTTAGAGCCTATCATATTATTTGGTTAAAACTACAGATTTGCGAACTTTCATGACTTATGACAAAGGATAATGAACTGTATATACATTTACTAGGTTTAATTTGAATTTACTAAAATTATTATTTATTATTAGAAATTACGAATGTTTATTACTAGCATATTGTTAGGATTACCTCTATTCTTCATTGATAAAACGTTTTATAGGTAATGCAATTGCTTCTCTAACTTATTTACATTTATTATACCCTTGCAGGGGGTATTATAATTTTGGTCAAAAGTGTGCAACGCAGTGAAGGAGACATCTCCGACCCTATAAAGTATATATATTCTTGATCAGGATCACCTCCTGAGTCGATATAAGCATGTCCGTCTGTCCGTCTGTCCGTCTGTCTGTCTGTTTCTACGCAAACTAGTCTCTCAGTTTTAAAGCTATCGACTTCAAACTTTGCACACATCCCTCTTTCCTTTGCCGGCAGTATATAAGTCGGAACGGCCGGGATCGGTCAACTATATCCTATAGCTGCCATATAACTGATTGATCGGAAATGCCATAACTCTGTTGTTTTTTAAGTTAGAAGACTGGGACTTTGTATGGATTCTACTTTTGGCAAACTAATTTGATCTGCCGAGTTTTATAAGGATCGGCCGACTATATCCTATAGCTGCCATATAACTGATTGATCGGAAATGCCATATCTCTGTTGTTTTTTAAGTTAGAAGACTGGGACTTTGTATGGATTCTACTTTCGGCAAACTAATTTGATCTGCCGAGTTTTATAAGGATCGGCCGACTATATCCTATAGCTGCCATATAACTGATTGATCGGAAATGCCATATCTCTGTTTTTTTTTAAGTTAGAAGACTGGGACTTTGTATGGACTCTACTTTCGGCAAACTAATTTGATCTGCCGAGTTTTATAAGGATCGGCCGACTATATAAGATCCGATATATATCTAATAATATAAGCTGCCACATATCTGCAAGGGTATATCAACTTCGGCTCCGCCCGAAGTTAGCTTTCCATTCTTGTTTTTTTATTATTATATGATCAAACATTCACTCTTGCTTATAAGTTTCATTCTTTTGTGGCGTTCAGGCTTTATCCATCGATAAAAATTCATAATTAAATTTCGGTTCTGAGTCACGACGTAATATATATGCCAAAAAGGTTCCACCGATGAAAGGAAGCGCTTTGCTTCCTTCCTTTCTTATATCTTTTTTATCTTAAGATTAACTATTGGCGCTGATTATGATAAGTGATGGGATTTCTTTCGCTCTCCAACCGGGGCTTACGATGGGCTGAGCTTTCCTCTGGGAGCAGGAATTAGTGTTTCTATGTTCGCCGCATTTTGCTCCAAGACAGGGGTACTCGGCGATGAAAGGCTTGTAACAACTGCCGTCCCCCATGAGGGTTTGGTCCAGACTAGAATCTAGACAAAATGGGCTTACTCTTAAGATGGTAAAATTTATATTTCAGATGGGTTTTTAACTTAATATAATCATTCTCATGAATACCCGCCGGATATATGTGCCAGATATACCTCCGCTTAGGTCAAGATTCTGATTTAAAAAAAAGCTTGAAGTTTTCGAGCGCGATTGCAAAAAAATGGCTTACTGTTTGGGCTAGACTTCAGATAACTCTTAAATCTGCCATTTGCCGATTAATCCCCTTGCGCTTAATGTTGCCACCAAAGATGCCGCCCGCTAGGTGGCGCTAGTATACGTAAGGTTTTAGTCAACGTGAAGGTTTAATTGTGATTTATTAACGAGCTTACATTTATAACTATTTTAATATATCTTTTCTTCCTCTTCAACCTCTTTACCAGCACTCCTCACAGCTACGCTCTCTCCAGTGACCATATTGGGCGCGAATCGATCCATTCGTTGATTTAAATAGGTGCGCAACACTCTGGGTCGAGTTGTAGGATCTTCTTCGTCGGCAGTCCTTGTATGAAGGCTGGCTTGAGGCGCTCTGTTGATACTGCTACTTCTCTTCCGTCAAGTTTGATAACACCGCCAAAGGTAGAAAAGGTTGCCATACTGCATTTGTCCGAAACATGACATGACTGCAATCATATGTTTGAGCACGAACATACGTTTGTTGCAGCTTAAGTGATGCGCCGTGGCAGAAACAATTCTATGAAATATCTTGGACTTATTGGTTCTTTGTAGCATGTTCGAAAACCGAGTAGGACTGTAGGAAGGAGTTTTATCCAAGGAGTCTCAGGTGTGCACATTAAAGCGGTCTTAAAGAAACGATTCCATCTCTCCATCCATCTGTTTGACTGAGGATGTTAAGGGACTGAGGATCCAACGGGATGAATTCACTCTGCTCCAAGCAAATGACAAAGTGCTTCAAATAATTCTGACTCGAACTGTGTGCATTTGTCGTGATGGTTTTGGGGCAGACGAAACGAGTAATCCAGTTTTCCCAAAACTTAGTGCGACTGTGTCCGCAGTCATGTCCATTTATGGAACAGCTTTATGCCACCTCGAAAATCTGCCAATTATTATTAGGCAGTAATGGTATCCCTCCACCAATGGCATGACGACAATGTCCAAATTTACATGTTCGAAACGGTTCTCCGACACGCCGATTTTTTCAGGGATCATGTTATTATATCGATAGATTTTTGCCCGTTGGCAGGCCATGCAATTCCGAACCCATGTCGTGGTGTCCTTTCTCATACTAGGCCATACGTATTGTGAGGAGATTAAGTTTCCTACACGCCAAGACAGGTTGCAAGAGGGTGGCTGCAGCGGGGAAAGGAGTAAGGGCGTTCGCGGAGTAGCGCGGCCGTGTGTGGAAGCAGGAGAGAGCGGAGGCAACGTGGAACGTAACGGTTTCGGATGGGCCAGTGCGGCGGCGTTCGAAAGGTGTAGGAGAGAGAGCGGGGGAAGTGGGGAACGTAGCGGCCGCCGTGGCCGCTGTGTTTATAAAGTACGGAAGGAAAGAAATGCATTTGGAACGGCCAAAGGCGTTTTAAAGAAGCGAGAGTTTCAAGGATTAACAGGGACCACTGGAGCAAATCGAGACCGAGTCTTCTAGGGAAGCTGGATGTGTTGAGTTGAAGGACCCTCCTTGGGTAAGTCTGACCTTCAAGCAGGAAAGTTTCCTTGGATGTACTAGGAGTATAGGCTGAAGGACGTCCCATGGGTAACTTCGACAGTCTCAAGTGCGGGATTTAGAGCGAGCGCAAAAGGATCTGCGATCCGTTGCTCAAGGACCCCCTGTGGGTAAGTCCGGCGGCTGTACGCGAATCAAGAGAAAGGATTCATCAAGGAGCGAGTCCATCAACGTCAGGAGTGAGAACAACAGGGTCAGCGTCGGCAGCAGGAGAGGAGCAGCATAGGCCCCGCAGCTGGAGCACGTGAGTCCGAAGCAAGGAATCCGTTAGTCGAACCGGCGCCAGGCACCAAGACCACATATCTGGCCAGGCGAGAGCTTGGGGGGTGTGTATATTGGCACCAACCCGGAACGGTGACCGGAGAACGACGTGAGGACGAGCGTCTGACGGCGGAGCCTAGCGGCATCGACTGGAGAGGCAGCGAGGATCCACCAGAAGAGTCAACGCCGGTGAGATTCACCATGCAAATTCAGTGTTATTTCTGGGCTCGGGCAATCACGCCGGATCTATAAATTCGGTGGAACGACCCACAAAACTCTGTGAGCAAGCCGCGGCAATTGTTGCGAGCTTGAACGCAAAGAAAACTAAATGCCCAACCTACATGATTGCATTCGAGTCTAGAAGTAACGAAACTTCAAGATGGGGAAGAAAATTGGATTTACATTCTACGCAAGGAGGAGGTGAGTGAGGTATGAAGAGAGCTTCGCCTCTCAGAAGAGGGAACAGTAGAAACCATGAGAGCACTTATAGCAAAATGGGTCGACGAGACGTGGATTTAAAGAAAAATTCACGCAGAGATCCACGCCAAAACAAAGAGCAATGAGTGAATCAGAAAAGCTCATCTAAAATCTGGCGGTACCAGAAATTAAGAGCATGAGGAGCATGAAGCCACAAGTTCGGAAGCCGGTCACGGTGCCGGTGGACTATGCAAAATGACCAAACAAGTTCGGGATTTGTCATTCCTGTTCGAAGGAATGAAAATATGAAATATTTTGAAACGCATATGAACGCATGAAAATATTCATAAGGCCGTATGCATGCGCGCTTTGAAGAGGTGATGAGCCTAGCCGAGGAGTTCGAGGAGTTAGCCCTAGAGGAAGAGGCATTTAATAGGCAATTCGCCTCAGAACCACGCTGGGACCTTTGGCAGCCGTCGGTAGAGAGGAGGTGGCAGACAGAGAAACCGCACCAGGACATGGCGAGAGCCAAAGAGCCCCCCAGGACATGGGTGGATGCAGAGATGGCATAAAGAGGGCCGAAATGAGTGAGGCAACAACAGCCACGTCAACAGTGGGCTGTAGGCCCAAGGCAGCAGAAGGTAAATCAGCAATGGGTGGCAGGCCAATCGCATCAGCAGCCAAGACAACAGTTGGCTGTAGGCCCAAGGCAGCAGCCGGCAAATCAGCAATGGGCGGCAAGCCCCAGACAGCCACAGCCAAACCAACAATAGATAGCAACGCCTAGGCAAGGATATGTCAAAAACCCGGCGCAGTTATGCAACAGGTGCGGGGGCATGGGCCATTGGGCGAGTGGGTGCAGGAACCCAAGGATATTGCTCTGCAGAATGTGCGGAGCAATAGGGGTAAGGAGCACAGAGTGCTGCCAAAGATCGGGAAACGCGCAGCGATCTCAGCCGTAGAGAGGAAGGCAGAGATCGCGAGGTGCTGCCTCTCAAAACTAGTTGGAGGATTATCAGGAGACGAACAGCAATTGTCGGCGGTCGTCAAGGTCGGAGGAGCAGAAGTTAAGGCCATGATAGACACCGGGGCAACGGCTAGCTTCATTTCTGAGAAGCTAGCGGAGAACCCGAAAATCGCCGGAGAGCGAAAATCAACAAGGAGACTGATAAAGTTGGCCAATGGGAGCCATAAGGAAACTCGAACGGTACTCCAGACGACGGTAAGCTTTGGCAACATGGAAAACAAACTGTATATGTTGGTGTTGCCAGGCATGGAAGACAGCGCGGTGCTAGGATGGGATTTCCTCGCAGGTTTTGGCACAACAATAACATGCGCAGGCCACCAAGTCACGATCCCGAGAAGAGAACGATGGGACGGATGCCTGGAGGATAGGCTGTCGATAGCAGTGACAGGATCATCGGAGGAATGGGAGAGCGAGCGGGACAAAAGATTCATTGAGGAGGAGCTAGTAGCGTTCACAAACCAAAAGGGTTGTTCGAACGTTACGCAGCACAGGATCACCATGAAGGACGACATCCCCATAAAACAAAGGTACTATCCGAAGAACCCCAAAATACAGGGGGAGATAAATGCGAAGGTAGAAGAGCTGCTGAAAAAGGGATGCATCGAGCCTTCGAATAGTGCTTATAGCTCACCCATCGTTATGGTAAAGAAGAAAACGGGTCAGTGGAGAATGTGCATGGATTTCCGACAAATAAACGCAAAATCGGTAAAGGATGCGTATCCGATGCCACGAATAAACTTCATACTGGAGCAACTAAGGGAAGCAAAATTTTTCAGCAGCCTCGATCTTAAGGACGGCTATTGGCAAATCCCACTGGAGCAGGGAAGCAGGAAGTACACGGCCTTTACGGTCCCAGGAAAAGGTCTGTACCAGTGGAAGGTAATGCCGTTCGGTTTACATTCAGCATCGGCAACTTTCCAAAAGGACTTTGGACCAGGTCATAGGCCCGGATATGGCGCCGCACGCATTTGCGTATCAAGACGACATCATCGTGATCGGATGCACAAGGGAGGAGCATATGGCGAACTTGAAGGAAGTTTTCCGAAGACTAAAGGCGGCAAACTTAAGCATGGATCCCGGAAAGGTTGGAATTGAAACCCCCAACAAACGTAAAGGCGGTACGTCAGTTCATTGGCGTCGTGGTTTCGGCGATTCGTCCCAGACTTCGCAGGGGTCGCGAAACCATTGAACGATCTCCTACGAAAAGGGACAAAGTGGGTACTCTATATAAGTATATCTCTATAAGTATAAACTCTATATTATAGTGGGCTCTCTATATTATTTAGCCATTTTAGTGCCATATGGTCCGTGATCACGTCGAACTGGTACCCCTCCAGGTATGGTCTCATTTGCCGAATTGCCCATATTATGGCAATTAAGGATTGCAAGATGGGAATTTGAGCTGCAACAATACGACTATGTTATCAGCTACAGGAAAGGTAAGCTGAATGTGGTTGCAGATGCACTATCCCGCCAGCCGATGATGGAGAAGCTGAGGAGTGCCACAACAAGCGAAGTCGTCGAATGCATATGGACAAGCGCACTGAAGAGTAAAATAGGAGAAAACCCACAGAAATATCCAGAATACATAGAAGAGGCAGGCCTGATTTACCGACATGTTCCACACAGAGCCGGAAGCGAAGAAGTGGCATCATGGAAGTTGTGTGTGCCAATTAATATGAGATAGCAGGTGCTAAGGGAGAACCACGACGCATCGACAGCGGGACATCTAGGCGGAAGAAAAACAATTGCGCGAATAGTAGCAAGGTACTTCTGGCCAGGGATGCAAAGGGACATAAGGAAGTATGTCAGACAGTGCGAAACGTGCATGCGGTACAAACCAAATCACACGCAGGCTGCAGGGAAAATGCTGACACAGATCCCAGAGGAACCATTGGCGACGGTATGTGCCAAACACCATGTTGTTGGTTTTGATTGATCGATTCTCAAAATGGACGGAGATGGTTCCAATGCGGAAAGCAACCACGGAGGCGCTGAAGAAGGCAATCCGCGAAAGGATTATCGCCAGGTACGGGGTGCGTATATTATTAGATATACATCGGATCTTATATAGTCGGCCGATCCATATAAAACTCGGCAGATCAAATTAGTTTGCCGAAAGTAGAATCCATACAAAGTCCCAGTCTTCTAACTTAAAAAACAACAGAGTTATGGCATTTCCGATCAATCAGTTATATGGCAGCTATAGGATATAGTCGGCCGATCCTTATGAAATTTGGCAGATCAAATAAGTCTGTTAAAAGAGGAGTCCACAGCAAGTCCCAACCTTATAACGTTAAAAACAACAGAGATATGACATTTCCGATCAATCAGTTATTTGGCAGCTATAGGATATAGTCGACCGATCCTTATGAAATTTGGCAGATCAAATCCCAACCTTATAACGTTAAAAACAACGAAGTTATGGCATTTCCGATCAATCAGTTATATGGCAGCTATAGGATATAGTTGACCGATCCCGGCCGTTCCGACTTATATACTGCCTGCAAAGGAAAGAAGGATGTGTGCAAAGTTTGAAGTCGATAGCTTTAAAACTGAGAGACTAGTTTGCGTAGAAACAGACAGACAGACGGACAGTCGGACAGACGGACATGCTTATATCGACTCAGGAGGTGATCCTGATCAAGAATATATATACTTTATAGGGTCGGAGATGTCTCCTTCACTGCGTTGCACACTTTTGACCAAAATTATAGTACCCTCTGCAAGGGTATAAAAATATAAAAAGAAAAATTAAACAAAAAAAAATATATATATATAGAGAAAGAAAAAAATGTAACATTATACAAAAAAAAAAAACACAGGGAAAAACAAGAATGGAAAGCTAACTTCGGGCGAAGCCGAAGTTGATATACCCTTGCAGATATGTGGCAGCTTATATTATTAGCTATATATCGGATCTTATATAGTCGGCCGATCCTTATAAAACTCGGCAGATCAAATTAGTTTGCCGAAAGTAGAATCCATACAAAGTCCCAGTCTTCTAACTTAAAAAACAACAGAGTTATGGCATTTCCGATCAATCAGTTATATGGCAGCTATAGGATATAGTTGACCGATCCTTATGAAATTTGGCAGATCAAATAAGTCTGTTAAAAGAGGAGTCCACAGCAAGTCCCAACCTTATAACGTTAAAAACAACAGAGATATGACATTTCCGATCAATCAGTTATTTGGCAGCTATAGGATATAGTCGACCGATCCTTATGAAATTTGGCAGATCAAATCCCAACCTTATAACGTTAAAAACAACGAAGTTATGGCATTTCCGATCAATCAGTTATATGGCAGCTATAGGATATAGTTGACCGATCCCGGCCGTTCCGACTTATATACTGCCTGCAAAGGAAAGAAGGATGTGTGCAAAGTTTGAAGTCGATAGCTTTAAAACTGAGAGACTAGTTTGCGTAGAAACAGACAGACAGACGGACAGTCGGACAGACGGACATGCTTATATCGACTCAGGAGGTGATCCTGATCAAGAATATATATACTTTATAGGGTCGGAGATGTCTCCTTCACTGCGTTGCACACTTTTGACCAAAATTATAGTACCCTCTGCAAGGGTATAAAAATATAAAAAGAAAAATTAAACAAAAAAAAATATATATATATAGAGAAAGAAAAAAATGTAACATTATACAAAAAAAAAAAACACAGGGAAAAACAAGAATGGAAAGCTAACTTCGGGCGAAGCCGAAGTTGATATACCCTTGCAGATATGTGGCAGCTTATATTATTAGATATATATCGGATCTTATATAGTCGGCCGATCCTTATAAAACTCGGCAGATCAAATTAGTTTGCCGAAAGTAGAATCCATACAAAGTCCCAGTCTTCTAACTTAAAAAACAACAAAGTTATGGCATTTCCGATCAATCAGTTATATGGCTGCTATAGAATATAGACCACCGATCCTTATGAAATTTAGCAGATCGAATAAGTCTGCTAAAAGAAGAGTCCACAGTAAGTCCCAACCCTATAACTTAAAAAACAACAGAGATATGGCATTTCCGATCAATCAGTTATATGGCAGCTATAGTATATAGTCGGCCGATCCTTATGAAATTTGGCGGACCAAATAAGTGTGCTAAGAGAGGAGTCCGCAGCAAGTCCCAACCTTATAACTTTAAAAACAACAAAGTTATGGCATTTCCGATCAATCAGGTTTATGGCAGCTATAGGATATAGTTGACCGATCCCGACCGTTCCGACTTATATACTGCCTGCAAAGGAAAGAAGGATGTGTGCAAAGTTTGAAGTCGATAGCTTTAAAACTGAGAGACTAGTTTGCGTAGAAACAGACAGACAGACGGACAGACGGACCGACGGACATGCTTATATCGACTCAGGAGGTGATCCTGATCAAGAATATATATACTTTATAGGGTCGGAGATATCTCCTTCACTGCGTTGCACACTTTTGACCAAAATTATAATACCCTTTGCCAGGGTATAACAACAAGGTTATGGCATTTCCGATCAATCAGTTATATGGCAGCTATAGGATATAGTAGGTCGATGGGCGAAGCCGAAGTTGATATACCCTTGCAGATATGTGGCAGCTTATATTATTAGCTATATATCGGATCTTATATAGTCGGCCGATCCTTATGAAACTCGGCAGATCGAATTAGTTTGCCGAAAGTAGAATCCATACAAAGTCCCAGTCTTCTAACTTAAAAAACAACAGAGATATGGCATTTCCGATGAATCAGTTCTATGGCAGCTATAGGATATAGTTGACCGATCCCGGCCGTTCCGACTTATATACTGCAAAGGAAAGAAGGATGTGTGCAAAGTTTGAAGTCGATAGCTTCAAAACTGAGAGACTTGTTTGCGTAGAAACAGACAGACAGACGGACCGACGGACAGACGGACATGCTTATATCGACTCAGGAGGTGATCCTGATCAAGAATATATATACTTTATAGGGTCGGAGATGTCTCCTTCACTGCGTTGCACAGTTTTGACCAAAATTATAATACCCTCTGCAAGGGTATATAATAAATAAATATGTACACAAAAAAAAAAACAAGGGTAAACAAAAACACAAAGGAAGAAAATAATAATATGTACACAGAAAAAAATGAGGAATTTGATAGGAATTCGCGCGGCCGTGCGCGGATGCAGGAGAAAGCGGAAACAACGTGGAACGTAATGGTTCTGGACGGGCCTCCGTGACGGCCGTGCGCGGATGCAGGAGGAAGCGGAGGCAACGTGGAACGTAACGGTTCCGGACGGGCCTGCGCGACGGCCGTGCACGGATGTAGGAGAAAGAGAGGTGGGGGCGGGGAACATAGCGGCCGCGGTGGCCGAGGTGTTTAGAAAGTACGGAAAGCGCCGGTAAAAGAGCCAATGCCCGGCATAATAACTCGCTGTAAAGCGAGGGATAGCCAGCTCGGGAACTATGGCCCATCAATAAAACCAAACAGGAACGTCCCGGTAAAGTCAAGAGATTCCGCTCCGGCGCTGGAGCGTATGCACAGCGTATTGCCTGGAGTCAAAGGAAGCGCGACGCCAAACCTCTGGTCCTCCATAAATCCTGCGGAGCGTATGCACGCCGGTGTTTGGAGGCGAGTGGCAGACGCAACCGGGGGCGTATCCTGTGGGGTAGGTAGGCCCTTCGTGCCCTGATCCGGCCGCCAGGCACTAAGAAGCGTATCCTGCCCGGCGTACGCCTGGGAGGTGAGCCTATTGGTCCGCCAACACGGATCAGGTGCCGACCACGGCGAAAGGGCAGTCCCAGTGAGCCAAGGGTAATAGCGATCCACGCACCCACGGAAGAGGAGCAGCGACAGCGACTAGAGGAGCAGCGACAACGAGAGCAGCGACAACGGAAGCAGCGTCGACGACGACGACGACCAAGCAGCGGCGACACTCAAGAGAGGGACATCAGGAGCAGCGTCACCGGCACGAGAGGGGCAACATATGCCCCAAAACTGCACGTGAGTCCAAACGGAGGAAATAAATAAATTCGGTGGAACGATCCATAAACTCTTTGAGCTAGCCGCGGCATTTGTTGCGAGCACCGATAAGCAAGAACAGTTCGTTACACTTTATTTGCACACCCCAAGACAAATGGGTCAGCGGAGCAGTTACGCAGCCTACATGATACGGTGCTCAGAACAATCACCCTCAATGTTTCAAAAACCGAATGGGATCCAATCTTGATACACATCATTGAGGAAAGATTAGACCCACACACGCTGTCATCTCTAGAACTAGCCATCGCCGTTCCAACCACTCGACAATCCGTGAAGCTGATGTTAGAACACCTTGAGCGTCAGGCAACCAGTCAAGTAACCGTCCGGAAAAATACGTCTATCGCTCCACGTCAATCCAGCTCATCACCAGTGATGTGTTCAGCCACAGTTCCTCTTACGAATGAACCTGCCGTTCTGTTACCAACCGCCCAAGTGGCAATACATGGACCAGCCGGACCCCCTCAGCAATACGAACGACGTAGTCGTTCTACCGGAAATAATGCCCAATCAATCATCCCACCCAATTCAGGCGCCTAGAAATATTCCACCTCAGTTGCGCTTGGACGATCCTGAATTTACACAGCCTCAAAAGATTGACCTATTGTTGGGCGCCGAATACTTCTGCCAGCTTATGAGGCCACAACAAGTGCATTTGGGAGAAGAACAGCCACTACTCAAAAATACCGCGCTTGGATGGATTGTGATGGGGCCAGTGCGACTGGAATCAGTCCCCGGTCCCGAGGCAAACCAAGTCGTCCTTAATCACGCGGCCGGGGGACCGGGAGCTAGCAAGCCACGAAAGGGTATCGACGCATCCGACCGAAGGTACAGTGCATGCATCGCCAAAGAACAAATAGTAAAACCTGGTACATTAGGGAATTCCCCACCGATGGCAGATCAACAAGACGAGCTTCAGAAGGACATTGAATCTCAAGCCCAAGTTTGTCAAATCAAGACTGAAGAGCACACTGTGCAAGTGCCAGTAAGCCAGGGAATGCAAGGAGTTCATGTCACCGCTAACTCTAAACTGTGCAAGAGGGAGACACATCCCACGGCATGGGTAACAGGCATCTCCAAAAGGGACCGAGAAGCAAGGCCAAGAAAGAACCAAGAGTCCTGTATGCGTACTGACCAACCAGAAGAAACATCTTTGGTATCTGACAAATGTTGGAGGACGCTCCCACATGATTCGATTATTTTTTTTGATATTAATATTAGATTAAGTTATTAGTTTAAGAGTCGGAAAATTTCCTAGTGCGAAGGTACACAACGGTTCACTAAAATGGTCCAACAACAACGCACATTCGCATTGGATTGAGTCCCTCAATGGGGGGAGAATGTTGGCACCTAGTGCCAAGACCTAAGAACCCAGCCCCAATAAATGGCCCCAGAAATCACCGAAATCGGGCTAGAAACCGAATTGAGCAATATCAGCGGTAAGAATGACCGACTGACCGGAGCTAGCAAAACCAGCGAGCTCAGCTGAAACCCAATACCAAGCGATGTGAGTCAACAGACCCAGAACCAGTGCTTAGCACGTACTTTCTTTAATATTGACCTTATGGCGCTGATTTTCATTAACACTGACCAACTAACCATAGTTAAGCCACCACATATGTAATTATCTGATCTTATAAAAGATCACCTGGCCCAAAATAAAGACAGTTGCGAAACCAGAATTAATCTTCTCGTTACTCAGTGGCAAGTGCGGTACTTAAAACTTCGAGCCTACTTCAAGTATTGCTTCTGTGAAACGGACCACAAGTAGGAATCACTCCTACGTAGCGCCTCTGACCGTCGGACCGTCAGTAGGACTAATACGTTACGCAGTCTCCGTGTGCTGCTCCAGACCCAAGGATCGCCGGAGATCTTCTCAACAATACGTAGTACCTCTGAGTGTTGCTCCCGTGAAACGGACCATCAGTAGGACCAATACGCTACGTAGCCTCCGCGTGTTGCTATCAACTGCAGGAGGGATTACTATCCAACATACCACCACCACAGCTGCAGACAACCAACCGGACCTCGCTCATAGCTACACCCTAGCGACCTCATCCTGATCACAGCAAGCGACTGTTCAGCCCGAGTTGACCCTTAAGGTTTAAACACTAATAAGGTTTTTTGACTACGACTCCGGGACCTACCGTTACGCCCGTGAGTTCAAGTTCAACGATAGTGGCCGCAATCGCTCTACGTACGAACAGATTCAGCAGAACGACGACTCTGAGAAGGGTTCTTCGATGAGCGACTAAAACAACTCACCCACGTGTGGAACCAGTTTCAAAAAAATGATGCCAAGCTCCATGAGCTGGCACTCAGCCCAGACAATGAATATTTTTCAAAAGACAAGATCTTGTCTGAAAATATGAAGCTATATTTTCGGATGGAATACCATCAGGGTTAAGCCCGTCACAGCGTCCACGAAAAACCGGTGAAAAACTGGAGCCGAAGGTACATCCGAGGGAGAGCGGATCAGGAAGTACTGAAATCGCATCATTAAAACGAAGTCTTGTAGGGCGCTTAGATGATCTTGAAGATTTCTTGTGCAACCGCACTGAAGGACGAGAAGTGTCCACACACATCAGACAACGTTTGAAGGAGTTATGGAAGGAGATTGTGGGCGGATACCACGACCTCATACATTTGGATCCTACCGAAAAAAATGATGGACACTCCGACGACAGATTTCAAGTGGAACAAGCCGAATATTTTCCATTTCTAAGCGAAGAATCACCATCGAAGGCAGTACAATCTCGAAAACCCACTGCCGCACCAACGTTCGTGATGCCACCAGTAGATATTCCAAAATTTGACGGAGACTATCTGCAATGGCCCCGGTTCCATGACATGTTCACAGAACTCGTCGACAGTCAAGATTATAGCGAGACTGTAAAATTCCGGCACTTGGAAAACCATGTGACCGGTGAGGCCAAGAACCTGATCTCCTCAACACTGGAGGGCATCCCAACTACGAGGATGCCTGGCAGCGGTTAAAAACACGATAAAAAAATGAACGAATTCAAATGGGTCAGCGGAGCAATTGCGCAGCTTACATGATACGGTACTCAGAGGAATCACCGCCCTCAACACCCTCAATGTCCACACAACCGAATGGGATCCAATTTTGATACACATCATCGAAGAGAAGTTGGATTCACAAACGTAATCAAGAGTAGAACTCGCCATCAAAAACCCAACCAAACTTCAGTCACTAAAACAAATGCTAGAACATTTAGAACGACATGCAGCAAGGCAAGTTACGCCACAAAAAGTAATTACGACTGCGGGCTTTCGGTCATCGACCAACTTACCCAATGAAATTTTTGCGATATGCACCCGCAGCAACCATCGTCTTCAAAATTGCCCAAAATTCCTGGACATGTCTCCAAGTGAAAGGAAACAAAAACTTACTAGAATACACGCCTGTACAAACTGTTTGTCAGTACACCACGCAATAAACGCATGTAAATTTAGGATCAGATGTCAGTTATGCCGAAAAAATCATCACACAATATTCACACACATCACACAATCAACACACAGCCATCCTGCCACACCATATGTATTACTCGCGACGGCCCAAGTGGAAGTTCAAGGGACTACAGAAGAACGACACAAATGACGCATAGTACTAGATTCTGGATCACAAGTAAACATAATTTCTCAGGAGTTGGCGAACATATTAGGAGGACAGGCAGTACCAGCAGATATGAACATTAAAGGCAATGGAGGGACAAGAAGAGCAACCAGTAATATTAATACATGGTGTCATTAACGACTAAATTCAAAACACAGGTAATCGCATATATACTAGATACTGTCAAACCAACCGTCTCAGCCAATTCAACGCCCTAAGAACATTCCATCAGAAATTCGTTTGGCAGACCCTACATTTACTGAGCCTCAAGGGGTTTATTTGTTGCTCAGTGCCGAATATATCCCTAAACTATTCACGCCTCGACAGATAAACTTAGGGCATGGACAACCATTACTGCAAGAGACCCCATTAGGATGGATTCTTATCGGACCGGCAACAGTTGCATCCGCGGCTCAGACAAGTCCACCCACAAACAGCATCGCATCAACGATGTCAGAACCAAGGATAGAAGAACTACTGAACGTTTTTGGAAATTGGACACATTAGAAAAGAACCCAAAGGCATTTACCACCGACGAGAAACTATTTCATGGAAAACATAGAAAAGGGAGTAGATAAAAGGCTAAGTGTTAGATTGCCATTTAAGGAACATCCAAAAACACTAGGAAAATCCTTGCCTATGGCATATCGGCGTTTTAACGAGCTAGAAAAGAGACTCCAACGGGACCCCGATCTCCATAAACAATACGTACAGTTAATGGAACAGTACGATTTGGATTTGGGTCACATGACTAGATTGGCGACCAATCAACTGACAGCCGAGCATTATGTGATACCGCACCATTGTGTCCTCAAACCTGACAGCAGTACCACCAAGCTGCGGGTAGTGTTTGATGCTTCAGCAACAACAACAAGTGGAAAGAGTCTAAACAATCTGTTACTATCCATTCTATTACGTCTGGTCGTACCAATACGTTTTCACCTCAGACGTATAGAAAATGTATCGTCAGATCATGATACACCCAGACGACCGCAAGTTCCAAATTATATTATGGAGACGCAATCCAACTGAACCATTGAGATACTATCAACTAATCACTGTCACCTATGGCACAGCATATGCACCATACCTGGCCACCCGATATTTGCAATATCTAGCCGACGCAGCACCTGAGCATCTGGTCCAGGGAGCGACCGCACTTCGACAAGGTTGTTACGTCGATGATTGCATCACCGGAGGTCACACCATAAAGAAAGCGTTAAGTAAGAGGGATCAACTAATCGAGCTATTGGGTGACGCAAGATTCAAACTGAGAAAATGGTGCGCCAACCATCCATTGCTGCTGAAAAATATTCCAGAAGAAGACCAAGAAATGAACCTCGATTTCAATAGTTTTACGGAAAAGACCGTCGAAACACTTGGAACTATCTGGGACCCGCGTGGAGATTGGCTTCAAGAACGAGCCGCGACAGAAGATTCAGAAATCATCACAAAGAGGATCGTGTGTTCAGAATTCGCAAAAATCTTTGATCCTCTAGGACTGTTTGGATCGGTTGTGACAACAGCAAAGATAAGTATGCAACGTCTATGGGAGTTAAAAATTGACTGGGACACAGCACTAGCCACGGAACTCACCCATCAATGGCAAGCATTCCGACATGACGTGCAGATCCTAACTACAATCAAAATTCCAAGATGCTCCCTCCCGTCAGACACTTCCGGAGGCATTCAGCTTCATGTGTTTGCAGATGCATCAAAGGCAGCATAATGTGTCAATATGGTGTCAATGGTGACAATACAGGCAGCATTTCCACACGGCTGGTATGCTCAAAGGCACGGGTGGCTCCGTTAATGAAACAGACATTGCCACGGTTAGAACTTGGCGCAGCAACAAGAGTTGTAACCAATCTCAACCTTTCCTTGGAAACGATGTACTCCGAAACTCCAGACTCCAAAATAGTACTAAAATGGATTAACGCGATCGCATCTTCATTCCACACATTTGTAGCCAATCGAGTAGCCCAGATCCAGGAACTGACAGATCCTAAGCTATAGAGACATGTGGCTTTAGCGGATAACCCTGCTGACGTAATCTCGAGAGAGTGCACTGCAGCTCAACTACGAGATGCAAGACTCTGGTGGTCCGGCCCACAGTTTTTAGCACTGGGTCCAGAAGCATGGCCGAAGTTCCAGCCAACAGGGACGACGACCGAAGATCAAGAAACGAAAAAGGAAATGGTTTGCAACAAGGCAATCATCGCAGAGGAGTGGATGGAAAATATTAATCACCATGGATCGTTTGATACGGTTATACAAGTAATAGGAACAGTATTACGGTTCTTCAACCCAAGGAGCAAAAGCACAGGACCGTTATCGCCAGCAGAATTAGAAGAGGCGTTAGGAGTTACAGTTCGGAAGATACAGTACCAGCATTTTTTACTATCAATCATGCAACTAAAGAAGACGAAAAGCGTGGGACCCAACGATCCGTTACGAGCTTTGGATCCATTTATTGACACAAACGGAACTTTTCGCGTAGGAGGACGATTACAAAACGCCATGTTGTCATATGCCACGCACCCAATTCTGGCACCAGGAGATCCGCTGACGAAACTCTTCTTTCAATAGAAACATCAACAGTTAGCACACTGCGGACCACAAGCGTTTCTATGCCACGTTAGAAAAAGATTCTGGTCATTAAGAGGAAAGCAACTGGCTCAACAAACAGTTCGCCGTTGCATCAGGTATTGTCAGGCTCGACCGAAGTTGTGGAATCAAATAATGAGCCCACTTCCAGCGCACCGGGTTCAACAGCATAGACTTTTCAAAAATTGTGGAGTGAATTACTGTGGGCCATTCTGGACCCACTACAAGATCCGTGGGAAGCGACCACTTAAGGTGTACCTTGCGGTGTTGTGTTGCTTTTCAACAGTCCATCTGGAAGTCGTTACAGATTTAACGACACAAGCATTCCTGCCAGCCTTAAAAAGATTTTGCCGACGGCGTGGGCTACCAGCAAGGACAATGAGTTGGGCTACAATGAGCTAACATAATTAAAGGAGCAATATTCGAAGCCGACGGAAGTAAATTGATACACAAGACCTGCGCGAATCTAAGAATTGAATTCAAATTCATACCACCCAGAGCACCTCACTTCGGGGGTTTATGGGAAGCTGCAGTGAAATTGGCAAAACACTTACTGAAACGAAAATTGTGCACAGCGTCACTTACCCACGAAGAACTTGAAACCATAGTGATTGATGTTGAAGCCATTCTAAACTCGCGTCCGTCAACATCTATCTCTTCCAGCCCAAAGGATTTGACAGCATTAACTCTAAGGCACTTCCTCATTGGGAAACCATTATTGGCGTCACCCGACATTCATCAAGCTAGGCGACGCACAGGGTTGATTACCCGGGGGAGATTCTTCGATCAATTACGAGTATTTGCATGAGCTGCAGAATCGATCAAAGGGGACATGGAGTTGTAAGACGGTGAAGATCGGAGACTTAGTAATCATAAAGGAAGACAACCTCACTCCATTGAAGTGGCCGCTCGGACGCATCATAGCAGTACATCCCGGAAACGACGGCGAGATCCAGGTAGCAGAAAGCATCGGGGAACATAACACGGGCCATTCATCGACTAGACGTTTTACCCATCAATAAAAAAGAAGACATCACAAATTAAAAAAAAAAAATAACAGAGACAAGAACTATTTAAACATGTTTACCATCATAACCGCACTTGTCTGGGTGGCGCCCGTATTTACGCTACCATTACCAGGATCGGCACTAGGAGCACCGGTGATCATTACCCCAATCAGCAATATGACTGGGACCATCATTGAGGCTACCGATAGAATATCGATCAAATCTGCCCAGTGGACATTAATCACATTCTTCGATCTCAGTCAATTGGTTTAGGAAATCGAGACAGTCAAACAAGGAATTCAGGCCATAAAAAAATGGTGTCCAACAGTATACGAGGTCTGTCCAACCATCATCCACACACTGGGTCAAGAAGTAGCTAAAATCCAAGATGTCGACCAGTTAATGCATCATCAACGTCAGAAACGCGGGGCGTTGAATATCGTCGGTAATCTTTCGAATGGCCTCTTCGGAGTACTGGATGATCAATATGCAAAACGTATGGAAGAAGGGGTTGAGAAACTAAGGGCCCAAAAAGGCGTAACTCATAAGATAGTTGAGAATCAAACATCCATCTGAAATACCACCATCAACATTATGAGGAGGACAACAATCGACACACAAAAGAGGATGCAGGAGTTAGAAGCCAGCCTGTCAAGAATGCAGGTCGGCAATTACGGATCAAGCCGGTATCTCCCTCACGCTGTTTCAGAGTTTGTCGTGGTGGGTAACCACATTCGCCGAGTCCAAGATGCAATACTAAATGTACTGATCGGGGCACACGAAGGAAACTAAGTCCAGCATTGGTCTCGGTGGAATATGTGAGGCAAGTAATCACAAAAATACAAACACACCTCCCACCAGGAAGACGACTCCCCGTCACAGGCGAAGCGGCTACAGGAGACTAATAACTTGTTGGTGTTCCATACGAGCATCGCATTGGTAGAAGAGGACGAGTATACCGTTTATCGAATGGAACCAATACCACAAGCAACAAAAAAGGGATTGGTAATAACAAAAACTGAAACAAGGTATTTGGCCATAGATGACCACCGAAAACATAATTTCGCCATCAACACGGAAGGGTTGCAGCAATGTATCAGTGGAATGAACGGAAATAAAGTGTGCAATTTCAAGCAAACACTATTTGGCCCGGACGCACACCAACTACCATGTACAATGGCCGCATTGTCAAGAAATCGAAGCGACAAATGTAACCCAGAGCCAATCAAGGGTACTAGCTATTGGGTACAAATAACGGAACCAAATGCATGGATCTTTGGGACAACGAAGCCGATAACCATGAATTACGTATGCTCAGCAGAAAAAGATCAAATCGTCATCGAAGGAGTGGGAAAACTAACAATCAGGCCGAACAATCAACGATTGCGTTGCTGGGACGAGCGCAACTAAATACATCAGGAACAGTGAAGATGTCAGGAGGCTATGTGCATGAATGACCAAGCCCTGGACAGGTAAAAACATCGGAAGGGTAGCTAGAATCTGCACTGAATCAACTGGATAAACTACATGAGGAGATCCAAGGACTAAAGGCATAGGCCAAGCTCACGCAAGACGATGTAGACAACAATACAAGCTGGACCGTCGCTCATCAATACTCCGGGGTACTAATGCTAGGAGTAGCCATCGTTATAGCTGCATTAGCTGGATATACCCGATGTGCAAGGACGGACACCGCAACAGCCAATAACCCCGTCTCAGGAAGAAAGCCAGGGGAAGAGTTCCAGTTTGGGGGGGGGGGGGGGGGGGGGGGGGAGAGAATGATAGTAACTAATGCCAAGACCTACTAACCTATAGTAATAGCAATAACTAAAAAATTGCCAAAAAACTGACCAAGTAACCCAGCTACAACGGCGCCCGACGAAACCTGATGCAGCAATGTCAGGAATACTGATCAGGTCGAACAAGAACCAGCAGAAGTGAGAAATACAACAATTAAGCAACCTAAGTCAGCAGACTCAGAGGTTGGTGACACTTCACTAACCTTGATGGGGGGCACGTCCGTAACTTTGACCTCCCTCAACGGTCACGTAATATCTATGTTAGCATCGTATATAAGTGTATGTATTTAGCATCTTAAGGTTCTGTAGCATCATATATAAGCTTGGTGTTTTGAGAATAAAGATAGTTGCGAAACCAGAGCTAATCTTATCGTTTCTCAGTGCCAAGTGCGGTACTTAAAACTTCGAACCTACTTCGAGTGTTGCTCCCGTGAAACGGACCACAAGTAGGAATCACTCTTAGGTAGCGCCTCTGAGTGTTGCTCTCGTGAAACGGACCGTCAGTAGGACCAATACGTTACGTAGCTTCCGTGTGTTGCTCCAGACCCAAGGACCGCCGGAAATCCTCTCACCCCTACGTAGCGCCTCTGAGTGTTGCTCCCGTGAAACGGACCGTCAGTAGGACCAATACGTTACGTAGCCTCCGTGTGCTTCTCCAGACCCAAGGACCGCCGGAGATCTTCTCACATATACGTAGTACCTCTGCGTGTTGCTCCCGTGAAACGGACTGTCAGTAGGACCAATACGCAATACGCAATACGGCAGTAGGACTGCCGGAGGGATTACCATCCAACATACCACCACCACAGCTGCAGGCAACCAACTGGACCTCTGGAGCTCATCGCTACACCCTAGCGACCTCATCCTGATCACAGCAATCGACTGTTCAGCCCAAGCAGACCCTTCTACAGGTGATTCAGTCAGATTATCTATAAAGTTTTTAACTACGACTCCGGGACCTACGCGGACAAGTGTAAGTGCGGCTGCTGTAAATGGGTACCGAATAACGAGCCAGGGAATCGGCATGGATCTTGGAAAGGTTGACCCGATCACGGAGCTGCAACCCCCAACAAACGTGAAGGGAGTACGACAGTTCATCGGGGTGGCGTCTTGCTATCGGCGTTTCGTCCCATACTTCGCCGGAGTTGCGAAGCCACTGAACGATCTCCTGCGAAAAGGAACAAAATGGGAGTGGACGGCCAAACACCAAGCTTAAAGATACAAACCGGTGCATACCAGTGGGCACGACAGCGGTGGAGCAGCCGGACTACCGCCCGAGTCCGGAGTTGGCGCTCCGTCGTCGGGAAAAGGAGGACGGCAGGTGGCGAGAGGCAGAGGCGGAATTGGCCCTGGTAAGGGCCAGGGAAAAGTTGGCCAGGACTATGGCCGAGGAAGCAGAAATAAAATTTTTTTAAATGAATAATATAAACAAGAATGGAAAGCTAACTTCGGGCGGAGCCGAAGTTGATATACCCTTGCAGATATGTGGCAGCTTATATTATTAGATATATATCGGATCTTATATAGTCGGCCGATCCTTATAAAACTCGGCAGATCAAATTAGTTTGGCGAAAGTAGAATCCATACAAAGTCCCAGTCTTCTAACTTAAAAAACAACAGAGATATGGCATTTCCGATCAATCAGTTATATGGCAGCTATAGGATATAGTTGACCGATCCCGGCCGTTCCGACTTATATACTGCCTGCAAAGGAAAGAAGGATGTGTGCAAAGTTTGAAGTCGATAGCTTTAAAACTGAGAGACTAGTTTGCGTAGAAACAGACAGACAGACGGACAGACGGACATGCTTATATCGACTCAGAAGGTGATCCTGATCAAGAATATATATACTTTATAGGGTCGGAGATGTCTCCTTCACTGCGTTGCACAGTTTTGACCAAAATTATAATACCCTCTGCAAGGGTATAAAAAGGGAGGGTTGATTAAAAAAAAAAGGGAAACAAATTAAAACGAGAATGGAAAGCTACGAAAAGTTGATATACCCTTGCAGTTATGTGACAGCTTATATAATTATATATATATCGGATCATACCTAGTCGGCCGATCCTTACAAAATTTGGCAAATCTGATAAGTTTCCCATCCTTCTGACATAAAAAACAACAAAGATATGCCATTTTCGATACATCAGTAATATGGCAGCTAGAGGATATAGTCGGCCGATCACGGCCGGTCCGACTTATATACTGCCTGCAAAGGAAAGATAGAAGTGTGAAAAGTTTGAAGTCGATAGCTTTAAAACTGAGACACTAGTTTGCGTAGAAACAGACAGACTGACGGACATGCTTATATCGACTCAGGAGGTGATCCTGATTAAAAAAATATATATATATTTAGATATATATCGGGTCTTATACAGTCGGCCGATCCTTATGAAATGTGGCCGATCTTTGTTTGAACTATCTTTGTTGAACGTTTGAAAATTTAAAAAAAGTCGCGAAGTGGCACAAAAAATTACTCGGCGATGGAGAAGGAGTGCCTAGGCAGATAAAGACCCATAAAGACCTATCCTTCTAACTTAAAAAAAAAACAAAGATATGGCTTTTTCGATCAATCAGTTATCAGCTATGGGATATAGTCGGCCGATCCTTATAAAATTGGCAGATCGAATTAGCTTGCCCAAAATGGAATATACAATGCTAGCGTCACAGAACACATGAATCTCCACGTGAGCTCCAGCAGTAAGCGGCAGCCGCGGAAATCTTGCAGGTTTGAAGCGCGTTAGTTTGCCCTAAAATGACAATAACCTCATCTTTGGTATTGCCACCAGATATAAGATCGTCGACGTAAAAATCTCGAAGCAAGATTTCGGATGTCACTAGAAAGTCTTCGATTTCGTCTTTAACCAATTGGTACATCGCTCGCAAGATAGATAGGAAGGCTTTGTCCCATATGTAACAGGTCCAATTTATATGTTTGAGGCTCATCCTGAGGGGTATCTCGCAAACGAAGCCATCCTCACGCAACAGTACGGATGCAAACCTCAGCAGGATGTGAAAATGCTTCGGTTGGATGACATGTCCAGCCATTAAGATGTTATTCAAGGAATAACCTGAGGTGGTAACAGCGGATCCTTCAAACTCCACCCTAAGTTTCGTCGTGGTGCTGTCCTTATTTATCACACAGTGATGTGGCATAAACAATTTTCAACTTCGGTGGAACCAGGGACATATGATCTAGGTAAAGATACTCCCTTATGAAGTCCAAATACTGAGCGCCCAGTTCGGGCTGATGAGACATTTTCCTCTTCAAAAACTGGAAACGACGTAGAGCCTTTGAGTACGAACAGCCCAGTTATGTTTAATTAGCAAACAGACTGAATAGGCACCACAAAGTTCTTAACAAAGTGACTTTACAATCGGATCGATGCAGTTTTCTGGATTGAGGGCAAACGATCCTCAGGCGACAAACTTAAAAACCTTGGGCAGGAGCTTATTATGTGGGAATGGCCATCACAGATCATGCATACGGCAACGGTCGAGTTTCTAATCTGCCAATGCAGAGTTACCTGGATTAAAAGGTCAACGTCGTCCTACCGCGGAGTTTGGTGCATACGATGTCGTCGGCAAATCCATGCTCTCCAAAGTCCGGCATCTCTGCTCAAGGAAACTGGCGATGGACTGCCACGCTGGATTGGAATCCAAGAAATCCGAGGAAATCCTGAAATTTGACTCAAAGTTTGACTCCATACTCAAAAAACGGGCTTCCGAAAAATGCAGTAAAACAAATAAATAAGTTTTTTTATTTATTGATAGCTCACGACCCACTGCAACTGCTTTATAACGGGGTTATTTATGTATAGCGATTGTAACACTCTGCCAACAACGGATGCAATAGGCGAATAATATTTTTTAATGTTATCTTTTAAGCCTGTGCAGCTTACATTTTTAATAAAATATATGCGTAATTTATTTGATAAGATTTGATACAATGATTTAAGCAATATACATAGGGGTGACTCCTTTAGAGAGGAGTCAGAGTTCAGAATTTCACGAGTACAGTCGAAAAAAGTCAACGAGGAGAAAAAGCGGAAAGTCGGTCGAGAAGAGGAAGTCGGAATTCAGAAATTCGAAATGTCTTTGATTAGTATATATCCTTTATAATATATATAATAAACACTCTGTTAAAATAAAGAGAGTTTTCTGGTTGCTGCAATGAATGTTCAGAATTGCAGATTTTTAATAAATACAAATTCTTTCGATTTAAATATATGCGTAATTTATTTGATCAGATTTGATGATGATTTAGTCGATATACAAGTTTGGATATGTCTTAGGGGTTAAAGACCGAAAAAAGAAAAATAAAACGCGGGGCGGGGCGCACTAATGTTGTGGAGCAACCGAGAAATACCGCGAGAGGGTGAAAAAATGATAGTGCATGGCGACAGATGCTGGTGGACGATCGGGTGTCTCGACAAGAAACATAAAAAGACAGCGCGTTTGGACGGAGAGTCATGTCACGGGTGACGTCAGATTTTCCGGCGGCTTCTTGTCCCGACAGCCTATTTTAGTAAATATACTAATGGGCAACGTCACTGGCTACTAAGGAAGAGCTCCATTGTGATACCCACTTCATGGCGACAGGCACCACGTCCGGCTCGAAACAGGTGCTTATTCAGTTCTAATTAAGCACAGCGAGGAGCTGTTGGAAGATTCCTTTACTCAGGCGTTGTGTCGGTTCTACTCGCTTGGTTCCAAACTTAATCATTATCCGAATTTAAGGACCCAATATCCTTCCCCATCACCTCGTTCTGAAACTCAAAAACTAAGCTGAGAGTTGTGTTTGACGGCTCTTCTGCCACGTTCTTTGGGTCAGTTTGGATTCAGTTTCGGTCCCACTTGGTTGCTGTAACTTTGGAGATATTTGTAAGATGAAACACTACGTACGAGTTACTCCGGATGATAGCTTGCTGTAGGGTATCCTCTGGTTAGATTCTCTCCACGATGACTTGAAGATGACTTGTATTTAAGCTAGATATCTTTACTCAGACATCGAGCTAGTTGAACAAGGGTCAGTTTTAATTCCAGGGTCAGTCTCATCAGATTCTGAGTGTTGCCACTTTTATGCTCAAAGTATCGGTACGCGCCCAAAAAGACACAAACTATACCGAGGTTTGAACTTTCTGGAGCAGAGCTACTAACGAGGCTGATGGATAACATTTCGGACCATAACGGACTTATAACGATAATTATTAGTGCTGGTATGATTCCTCGGTAGCCCTGTCCTGGATTCATAGGTCCAGATATAGGGATAGGTCGCTTCCTATCTGCTGGTGTGTCTATCCCACTATCCTTTAGTGATGCCAAGTGCTACGCCCAGCAATACACAAGTACCGGGTAATGGCATAGGCGGTGTGCAACCGTCTTCTTTTTCTCTACATAAGTCTACAAAATGGTGATGACTTTCACCTGAAACACTCAAGGAACTGGGAGTCTAAAGGACTCGCTGAGACCTAAACTCTAGCAGAAGAAACCGTCTCCCACCTGGCCATTCATACTCAAGCCATTTGTCATACATTTTCGCCCTCTCGCCATACACATTGATAAATTTTGTATTTGTAGAAGGGCACATGTGAGTGAGCTGAAAGCCCAAGCAACGTTGTCAGGAGAGAAATCGACGCCACGGGCGTGAAAGGAAAAGAGGAGCAGAAACTGAATGGTCATAACAAAAAAGAAAAGGTGCCGCATAAACGGAACATTTCCAGGCAGTCAAAAGTCTGACTATAAAAGGCGGCTGCGGGCACCGGGCGGGCAAAAAAAAAATGGCAAACACCGAAGGCACCGTGACGCCCATCGTATCCTCCGACGAAAGCGACTTGGAGCTCGTCGGGTTGCCCGGATGGGACGTCCGGCGGCTTCGGGCGATGAGGAAGGTGCTGCGGGTAATGAAGACGACCCCAGCCGGACGGTGCATTCTGGGACGACAGCGGTGGAGCAGCTGGAGCACCACCCGAGTCCGGAGTTGGTGGTGCTTCCTTCCGATGGCCGAGGAAGCCGAGCATCGGTGGAGGACGGAGGTGAGCGCGGCTCGTGCAGGCACGATGGAAAGGGCAGCGCGCCGAAGATGCCTGCGAAGCAGGGCCACGGATAAGGCGAATAAGGTGGGCCAAGAACGAGGCGATTGACGACCGGATAAGGAGGAAGACGGGGCCGCGCGAGTGTCCAAGTCGGGAGTGGCGGCCACCGACCCCGCACCCCCAGGAAAAAAAGGAGGTCTCGGAGCCGTGGACTCGAGGGCTTTGGGTATGGCCGAATCCGGCGGCAAGGCCGGCGCTCGAGAGGCTGGCGTCCTGCCCGGAGAAGAGGCCCCCGAGACCAATTCGGAAGACGACCGACGCGGCATGAGGCGGGGGAGAGTTCCCGCAAGAGACCTGGCCGCCGGAGCTGCGACACAAGGTGAAAGAGGAAACAAGGAGACGAAGGGAGAAGACAGGCCGGTGGAGTGTGGTGTGGCAGATCGGCGGTGAGTGTTTTCGGGTGCGGACAAAAACACAAAGAAAAAAAAAAAGAGAAAAGAAAAAAACAGTGTTTTTGGTATATAAATATTAACATAAATAAATAATAATAAAATAAAAAAAGAAGAATTTGAAACAAAAAGGTGAGGTTTGAAACGCAAGAAAAAAAAAAAACAATAATAATATATTAATAATATCAAAGAAAAACAATGAATATGTAAAAGAGAAAAAAACGAACTTAAAACTATATATAAAAAAGCCCTTCCCTCCTTAATAAAGAAATTAATATATATAAAATACAAAAAAAAAAAACACAGAAAAAAAACAAAAAAAATATATTATAATAATATATCTGGGATCCTTGGCAAGGCTGAAGCCCAAGGTAAACCGACTCGGGTTGGTGCATTTCCCGGACACAACAGGTATCCTGGTGTCGGAACAGTAGTGACGGATTGGTCTGGCGTACGCCTTATCTATTCCTGACCGCGACGACCAGGTCGTCCAATCAGGGACATCCCGGTCAATTCAGAAGACTCCTGATCCAGGCACGCTGGGGTGTACGCACAGCGATCACCTGGAAGGAAGGAGGCGCGACGCCCAACCTCTGGGGTGTGTCCTGAGGAAGTCCCTTCGTGTAGGAAGGCATCCTGCCCAGCGTATACCTGGTAGGTGTGCCCATTGGTGACCAACATGGGTTATGTGCCGGCCACGGCGAAAGGGCAGAGTCAGCAAGCCGGGACACCGGCAATCAACAACAACGACGGGAGCGATAACAACGAGAAGAGCAACAACAACAGGAGCGACAAAAACAGGGTCAGCGTCAGCAGCAGGAGAGGAGCAGCACAGGCCCCGCAACTGGTGTACGTGAGTCCAAACCAAGGGATCCGTTAGCCGAACCGGCGCCAGGCACCAAGACCATATATCCTGCCAGGCGAGAGCTTGGGGGGTGTGTATATTGGCACCAACCCGGAACGGTGACCGGAGAACGACGTGAGGACGAGCGTCCGACGGCGGAGCCGAGCGGCATCGACTGAAGAAGCAGCGAGGAACCACCGGGGGAGTCAACACCGGTGAGATTCACCATTGAAATAATTCTGAATATTAAAAAAAATAAAACCAAGTGTTACGGAAAGGGAGCAAATCGGTGATATTTCTGGGCTCGGACAATCATGTCGAATCTATAAATTCGATGGAACGAACCACAAACTCTGGTAGTTTGCCGCGGCACTTGTTGCGAGCTGAAACGCAAGAAAACAGTTCGTTACAATACATAAACGTCTCTGCCGCTTCTACGAGACTTAGACCTTACCGAGTTGATAAGCAATGATATGATAGATCAGAAACGATCCAAAGCTGGATGCGGCACCATTGCTGCCTCTAGAATAACCAAATAAATAAGACCAATTCAACTACCAAAAACTAAGCCAAGAACTTCTTATTCTGCGGAAAATAATTGGATCTTTACATGGTGACCGTGATAGGACCAAAGGACTCTCGGCAGGACTAAAAAAAACAAATGAAAAAAAAGGAAAAAAATTTAAAAAAAAATAAAAAAAATTTTTTATTCATTATAAATAACAATTATAAATAACAATTGTAAAATTGAGCGAAACATTTTTTGCCCAATTATAAGTATAAGCTTTAGACCCGTAGGAAATCTGTAAAACATATGCTTAAAAATTCAATAAGCAAATTTGATGAAAATTAGTAGGAAAATTATACTTACAATTTAAATATACATAATCCCAAAATGTGACTAGCAGATTTTAAGACAGTGGATTCCACTGCTAATGTTATAAATATAGTAGAGTCAAACACTATTGATTTAATATTAGTAAATACACTATTAATAATAATTGTTGTCAATGTGCGCAAATTTTTTTAATAAATTTTACAAGTTGCAATAAATGGATCAAAAGAGTTATATGAGCCAGGCAAATGACCTAAACAAAATATAAACAAGAATGGAAAGCTAACTTCGGGCGGAGCCGAAGTTGATATACCCTTGCAGATATGTGGCAGCTTATATTATTAGATATATATCGGATCTTATATAGTCGACCGATCCTTATTAAACTCGGCAGATCAAATTAGTTTGCCGAAAGTAGAATCCATACAAAGTCCCAGTCTTCTAACTTAAAAAACAACAAAGTTATGGCATTTCCGATCAATCAGTTATATGGCAGCTATAGGATATAGTCGGCCGATCCTTATGAAATTTGGCAGATCGAATAAGTCTGCTAATAGAAGAGTCCACAGCAAGTCCCATCCTCCTAACTTAAAAAACAACGAAGTTATGGCATTTCCGATCAATCAGTTATATGGCAGCTATAGGATATAGTCGGCCGATCCTTATGAAATTTGGCAGATCGAATAAGTCTGCTAAAAGAGGAGTCCACAGCAAGTCCCATCCTTCTAACTTAAAAAACAACGAAGTTATGGCATTTCCGATCAATCAGTTATATGGCAGCTATAGGATATAGTCGGCCGATCCTTATAAAATTTTGCAGATCGAATAAGTCTGCTAAAAGAGGAGTCCACAGCAAGTCCCATCTTTCTAACTTAAAAAACAACGAAGTTATGGCATTTCCGATCAATCAGTTATATGGCAGCTATAGGATATAGTTGACCGATCCCGGCCGTTCCGACTTATATACTGCCTGCAAAGGAAAGAAGGATGTGTGCAAAGTTTGAAGTCGATAGCTTTAAAACTGAGAGACTAGTTTGCGTAGAAACAGACAGACAGACGGACAGACGGACAGACGGACAGACGGACAGACGGACATGCTTATATCGACTCAGGAGGTGATCCTGATCAAGAATATATATACTTTATAGGGTCGGAGATGTCTCCTTCACTGCGTTGCACACTTTTGACCAAAATTATAATACCCTCTGCAAGGGTATAATAAATAATAAAAAAACATTATTGATTAATTAAGTAATGAGAATAATTAATAATAATTCACATTGTAACACTCAAAGTAAAATGAAATAAATGAAATTAAACACATATCTCAAAAATGGCTAAATTAAAGATATAATAATAATGGAAAGGAACGATTTATATAAAAAACTAACTTAAATAAAGATTGAGTTTGGTAAATCATATAAATCATTAACCCAAAAAAGGCCAATTCAAAAGAATTCCGTTACGAAATATGCAGAAATATTAGTAAAGTGCTTTAATGAAGCACGTATTTTAATACATGGCCAAAGAGATAAGCTAAATCAAGATCATTGGCTCATAGTAATAACATTTTTCATCAGACTTCGATTAAATCTAATATTGATTAAGCAAAAATTCGATTTAGATATATCAGTCCCGACTATACTTAACACTTTTCTAACAGTTGGAACTTATGATAAACCAAAATCAAAAGAACCAGCTGGCATCGAACTAATAGAGTCGGAAGAGTCAGAGTTAGACTTTGAGTCAGAAAAGTTAGATCGAGGAACAAGATTATAATAACCTTACAATTCCAGCAGTTTTAATGTACGATCTGGATGAAAATACAGATTCAGATATTAGTTCAATTATAATAGAAAATAAATTGAGCTATGTTATTATGGCAGGCCCAGTCGCCCAAAGGGCATACTTAAAAGATATTTCAAACGCAATTCCCGAATTTGATGGACAGAAAATTCATCTTCAAAGACTCGTAACGGCGTTGAAATTAGTAAACTTAACGAAAGGCACTTTCGAAGAGCTAGCCGTTGAAGTAATAAAATCAAAAATAAAGATGTCAACTCTTTATAAGGTCCAAAATGAGACAACCATTGAAGCAATTATGAAGAAACTCCAGGACACAATTGTAGGCGAAACATCCGATGTTGTTAAAGCTAAAATGGGTAAACCAATTCAAAACGCAAAACCTTTGAAAAGTTCACCCCCAAAATTGAAAACCTGCGAAAACTACTTGAAGCTTCATATATTGATGAGGGTTTATTAGATGAACATGCTTAAAAATTGTGAACATGGCAGACTCAAAACTATACTAGAAGCTGGTCGCTTTAGCACCATGAATGAAGCCGTCACAAAGTACATTCAACGTAGTACTGAAACGAGAGGCAATGCCAACACAGTGTGTGTGCCCGAAGACAACAAAACTATCGTGGCAATAATTACAGAGGTAATTTTCGTGGTAAAGGCCGTGGTAATTACCATAACACCAGTTTTTATCGAAACAAAGGTAATAATCGAAATTATGACAACCAAGCCAACAGTTCAAATAGTTCAACAGAGGTAATAACCACAACAAAACCAACAATGTGAGAGTAGCTCAAAATGCGTCGGAAGACTCATTGGAAACTTTAGATATTCAGCAACAAAAAACAATAAAATTCGCACCATCAATCTCAGTCAAAACATATGTGCAACTTTTACAAACGCAGAATCTGGGAATAAACTATTGTTCTTAATAGACACAGGTGCAGAAATATCCTTATTAAAAGAAAATTCTGAAATTTTTAAATACATACAAACAGATAATATAATAAATATACAGAGCAGAAACCAAGAGGTTACCAAAACAAAGGTGCTGACCTCTATCGAAATACAGACTTCTAAATATATAATACCACATGATTTCCACATGGTAAGCTCGAAATTCGCTATCCCTTGTGATGGAATATTAGGGATTGATTTCTTGAAAAAAATTAATTGTAATTTAGATCTCAATCCATCGTAAGACTGGCTTATATTTAGACCAAATAATTTAAATTATCCGATTGATGTTCCAATAACATACACTTCTAGTGACAGCTCCATAATTCTGCCGGCAAGATCCCAAGTCGTCCGAAAAATTCACCTATCATCAGATGAAGATAGAGTACTAATTTAAAACCAGGAAATTCAAAATGGCATTTATGTTGCAAACACAGTTGCAACAACCAAAAATGCATTTGTCCGATTACTAAATACGACCAGTTTTGATTAAATAATAAATATAAAAATTTAAAATATGAAACACTTACGAACTACAAAATAGTTCAAACTAATTCCGTATGTAGAGAAAAATCTGTGCTATCACAACTTTCAATAAATTGTCCTCCACAATTCCACAAATAATTAACAACCGTATGCACTCAATATAGCGATATATTTGGACTAGAAACCGAAGCGAACAAACAATTTTAATTTTTATAGGATGACGAACTCAAAGTCAAAAAGACGAAATACAGGTACAGGTACAAAAATTAATAGACAATAAAGTAGTCGATTCGTCTGTATTACCATAGAATAGCCCACTCTTGTTAGTTCCGAAGAAATCTCTTCCCGGTTCTGACAAGAAAAAACGGCGATTAGTAATTGACTATCGCCAAATTAATAAAAAACTGTTGTCGGATAAATTCCCGCTACGTAGGATTGATGATATCTTAGATCAACTAGGAAGAGCAAAATTCTCTTCATGTCTAGACTTAATGTCTGGTTTTCATCAAATTGAACTCGTGGAAAATTCCCTGATATAACGTCCTTTTCAACAAGCAATGGTTCATATCGCTTCACGCGATTACCATTCGGCTTAAAAATAGCGCCAAATTCATTCCAGAGGATGATGACTTTAGCATTATCTGGATTAGAACCTTCTCAAGCTTTCCTTTACATCGATAATCTAATATACATTGGTAGTTCCGAAAAACATATGCTTAAAAATCTAACTGATGTTTTAAAAAAATGTAGGACATACAATCTCCTGAACAATACATCCTGAAAAATGTTTATTTTTCATGCATGAAGTCACCTTTTTGGGACACAAATGCACAGATAAAGGAATCTTACGACAAAAAATACGTCTTCTAAAACTATCCAGTCCCACATCGTGCGGACAGCGTTAAACGATTCGTTGCCTTTTGCAACTATTATAGACGTTTTATAAAAAATTTCGCTTGTCACATAACATAATTATGCGAAAAAGATATATTAAAATGAACTATGAACTCAGCAACGAATTTTGCATAATAACAGATGCAAGCATGCGGAGCCGTATTAACCCAACACAAAAACGGACTCCAACTTCCAGTTCAAGATCGTTTACCAAAGGAGAAAGTAATAAAAGCACAACAGAACAAGAATTGACAGCAATTCACTGGGCAATAACTTATTTCAGACCATACATTTAAGGTAGACACTTCACTGTCAGAACAGATCAAAGACCACTTACCTACGTATTTTCGATGATAAATCCATGCTCAAAACTGACACGAAAAGGGCTTGAATTAGAGAAAAATAACTTAAAGGTAGAACATGAAGAATAACCATTGTGCAACTGAAAGAAATCACCAGAAATGTATTAAAAGTCTCTATTAGAAATCAAAGTAAAAAGAAAAATTCCTGTGCAGGAAATGAAAAAGAAAAAGTAGATTTGCGTAAGCAAACTCTTAATAAAGCTTCTTAGCCCAACATATACGAAATCATTGTAAATGATGAGGTACGAAAAGTAGTGACCTTGCGAATAACAGATTCACTATGTTTACTAAAACATGTAAAGAAAGTTATAGCAAGAATTGACGTTAGCGATTTGTACACCAATGGAGTTCTCGACTTAGGTCAATTCTTCCAAAGGCTTGAAAAAGAAGCCTTAATATACTTAATATCAGGTATACTTAATATCAGCCAACTCAAAGTGGCACCGAGCAAAAAGATCTTTGATACTATCTCAATATAATCTATTAAAGCAATGGGCGATAAAATATTGAAATCTCTAAGAGTAGCGCTACTCGATCCGGTTACCCTATTATCAAATAATGAAAAAGAAATAGAAGCAATACTGTTTACATTCCATGATGATCCAATACAAGGAGGTCATACTGGCATAGCCAGAACACTACTTAAAACAAGAATGGAAAGCTAACTTCGGACGGAGCCGAAGTTGATTTACCCTTGCAGATATGTGGCAGCTTATATTATTAGATATATATCGGATCTTATATAGTCGGACGATCCTTATAAAACTCGGCATATCAAATTAGTAGAAAGTAGAATCCATACAAAGTCCCATCCTTCTAACTTAAAAAACAACAGAGATATGGCATTTCCGATCAATCAGTTATCTGGCAGCTATAGGATATACTACCTGCAAAGGAAAGAAGTATGTGTGCAAAGTTTGAAGTCGATAGCTTTAAAACTGAGAGACTAGTTTGCGTAGAAACAGACAAACGGTCAGACGGACATGCTTATATCGACTCAGGAGGTGATCCTGATCAAGAATATATATACTTTATAGGGTCGGAGATGTCTCCTTCACTGCGTTGCACACTTTTGACCAAAATTATAATACCCTCTTCAAGGGTATAAAAACACGAATGTAGAATCAGGGAATAAACTATTGTTCTTAATAGACACAGGTGCAGAAATATCCTTATTAAAAGAAAATTATGAAATTTTTAAATACATACAAACAGATAATATAATAAATATACAGAGCAGAAACCAAGAGGTTACCAAAACAAAGGTGCTGACCTCTATCGAAATACAGACTTCTAAATATATAATACCACATGATTTCCACATGGTAAGCTCGAAATTCGCTATCCCATGTGATGGAATATTAGGGATTGATTTCTTGAAAAAATTTAACTGTAATTTAGATCTCAATCCATCGTAAGACTGGCTTATATTTAGACCAAATAATTTAAATTATCCGATTGATGTTCCAATAACATACACTTCTAGTGACAGCTCCATAATTTTGCCGGCAAGATCCCAAGTCGTCCGAAAAATTCACCTATCATCAGATGAAGATAGAGTACTAATTTAAAACCAGGAAATTCAAAATGGCATTTATGTTGCAAACACAGTTGCAACAACCAAAAATGCATTTGTCCGATTACTAAATACGACCAGTTTTGATTAAATAATAAATATAAAAATTTAAAATATGAAACACTTACGAACTACAAAATAGTTCAAACTAATTCCGTATGTAGAGAAAAATCTGTGCTATCACAACTTTCAATAAATTGTCCTCCACAATTCCACAAATAATTAACAACCGTATGCACTCAATATAGCGATATATTTGGACTAGAAACCGAAGCGAACAAACAATTTTAATTTTTATAGGATGACGAACTCAAAGTCAAAAAGACGAAATACAGGTACAGGTACAAAAATTAATAGACAATAAAGTAGTCGATTCGTCTGTATTACCATAGAATAGCCCACTCTTGTTAGTTCCGAAGAAATCTCTTCCCGGTTCTGACAAGAAAAAACGGCGATTAGTAATTGACTATCGCCAAATTAATAAAAAACTGTTGTCGGATAAATTCCCGCTACGTAGGATTGATGATATCTTAGATCAACTAGGAAGAGCAAAATTCTCTTCATGTCTAGACTTAATGTCTGGTTTTCATCAAATTGAACTCGTGGAAAATTCCCTGATATAACGTCCTTTTCAACAAGCAATGGTTCATATCGCTTCACGCGATTACCATTCGGCTTAAAAATAGCGCCAAATTCATTCCAGAGGATGATGACTTTAGCATTATCTGGATTAGAACCTTCTCAAGCTTTCCTTTACATCGATAATCTAATATACATTGGTAGTTCCGAAAAACATATGCTTAAAAATCTAACTGATGTTTTAAAAAAATGTAGGACATACAATCTCCTGAACAATACATCCTGAAAAATGTTTATTTTTCATGCATGAAGTCACCTTTTGGGACACAAATGCACAGATAAAGGAATCTTACGACAAAAAATACGTCTTCTAAAACTATCCAGTCCCACATCGTGCGGACAGCGTTAAACGATTCGTTGCCTTTTGCAACTATTATAGACGTTTTATAAAAAATTTCGCTTGTCACATAACATAATTATGCGAAAAAGATATATTAAAATGAACTATGAACTCAGCAACGAATTTTGCATAATAACAGATGCAAGCATGCGGAGCCGTATTAACCCAACACAAAAACGGACTCCAACTTCCAGTTCAAGATCGTTTACCAAAGGAGAAAGTAATAAAAGCACAACAGAACAAGAATTGACAGCAATTCACTGGGCAATAACTTATTTCAGACCATACATTTAAGGTAGACACTTCACTGTCAGAACAGATCAAAGACCACTTACCTACGTATTTTCGATGATAAATCCATGCTCAAAACTGACACGAAAAGGGCTTGAATTAGAGAAAAATAACTTAAAGGTAGAACATGAAGAATAACCATTGTGCAACTGAAAGAAATCACCAGAAATGTATTAAAAGTCTCTATTAGAAATCAAAGTAAAAAGAAAAATTCCTGTGCAGGAAATGAAAAAGAAAAAGTAGATTTGCGTAAGCAAACTCTTAATAAAGCTTCTTAGCCCAACATATACGAAATCATTGTAAATGATGAGGTACGAAAAGTAGTGACCTTGCGAATAACAGATTCACTATGTTTACTAAAACATGTAAAGAAAGTTATAGCAAGAATTGACGTTAGCGATTTGTACACCAATGGAGTTCTCGACTTAGGTCAATTCTTCCAAAGGCTTGAAAAAGAAGCCTTAATATACTTAATATCAGGTATACTTAATATCAGCCAACTCAAAGTGGCACCGAGCAAAAAGATCTTTGATACTATCTCAATATAATCTATTAAAGCAATGGGCGATAAAATATTGAAATCTCTAAGAGTAGCGCTACTCGATCCGGTTACCCTATTATCAAATAATGAAAAAGAAATAGAAGCAATACTGTTTACATTCCATGATGATCCAATACAAGGAGGTCATACTGGCATAGCCAGAACACTACTTAAAACAAGAATGGAAAGCTAACTTCGGACGGAGCCGAAGTTGATTTACCCTTGCAGATATGTGGCAGCTTATATTATTAGATATATATCGGATCTTATATAGTCGGACGATCCTTATAAAACTCGGCATATCAAATTAGTAGAAAGTAGAATCCATACAAAGTCCCATCCTTCTAACTTAAAAAACAACAGAGATATGGCATTTCCGATCAATCAGTTATCTGGCAGCTATAGGATATACTACCTGCAAAGGAAAGAAGTATGTGTGCAAAGTTTGAAGTCGATAGCTTTAAAACTGAGAGACTAGTTTGCGTAGAAACAGACAAACGGTCAGACGGACATGCTTATATCGACTCAGGAGGTGATCCTGATCAAGAATATATATACTTTATAGGGTCGGAGATGTCTCCTTCACTGCGTTGCACACTTTTGACCAAAATTATAATACCCTCTTCAAGGGTATAAAAACACGAATGTAGAATCAGGGAATAAACTATTGTTCTTAATAGACACAGGTGCAGAAATATCCTTATTAAAAGAAAATTATGAAATTTTTAAATACATACAAACAGATAATATAATAAATATACAGAGCAGAAACCAAGAGGTTACCAAAACAAAGGTGCTGACCTCTATCGAAATACAGACTTCTAAATTTGATTAGATATTTTGCATTTTTGAGGGGGGGTTTGGGGAAGGGGTTGGAAGGCCTTTTTGGGGGGTTTGGTTTTGGTCTGTGGGTGGTTTATTTTTTTGGTGGTTGGGTTTGGAGGGGAGGAGAGATGGAGGGATTTGGTGGGGGGAAATATATAATACCACATGATTTCCACATGGTAAGCTCGAAATTCGCTATCCCATGTGATGGAATATTAGGGATTGATTTCTTGAAAAAAATTTAACTGTAATTTAGATCTCAATCCATCGTAAGACTGGCTTATATTTAGACCAAATAATTTAAATTATCCGATTGATGTTCCAATAACATACACTTCTAGTGACAGCTCCATAATTTTGCCGGCAAGATCCCAAGTCGTCCGAAAAATTCACCTATCATCAGATGAAGATAGAGTACTAATTTAAAACCAGGAAATTCAAAATGGCATTTATGTTGCAAACACAGTTGCAACAACCAAAAATGCATTTGTCCGATTACTAAATACGACCAGTTTTGATTAAATAATAAATATAAAAATTTAAAATATGAAACACTTACGAACTACAAAATAGTTCAAACTAATTCCGTATGTAGAGAAAAATCTGTGCTATCACAACTTTCAATAAATTGTCCTCCACAATTCCACAAATAATTAACAACCGTATGCACTCAATATAGCGATATATTTGGACTAGAAACCGAAGCGAACAAACAATTTTAATTTTTATAGGATGACGAACTCAAAGTCAAAAAGACGAAATACAGGTACAGGTACAAAAATTAATAGACAATAAAGTAGTCGATTCGTCTGTATTACCATAGAATAGCCCACTCTTGTTAGTTCCGAAGAAATCTCTTCCCGGTTCTGACAAGAAAAAACGGCGATTAGTAATTGACTATCGCCAAATTAATAAAAAACTGTTGTCGGATAAATTCCCGCTACGTAGGATTGATGATATCTTAGATCAACTAGGAAGAACAAAATTCTCTTCATGTCTAGACTTAATGTCTGGTTTTCATCAAATTGAACTCGTGGAAAATTCCCTGATATAACGTCCTTTTCAACAAGCAATGGTTCATATCGCTTCACGCGATTACCATTCGGCTTAAAAATAGCGCCAAATTCATTCCAGAGGATGATGACTTTAGCATTATCTGGATTAGAACCTTCTCAAGCTTTCCTTTACATCGATAATCTAATATACATTGGTAGTTCCGAAAAACATATGCTTAAAAATCTAACTGATGTTTTAAAAAATGTAGGACATACAATCTCCTGAACATTACATCCTGAAAAATGTTTATTTTTCATGCATGAAGTCACCTTTTTGGGACACAAATGCACAGATAAAGGAATCTTACGACAAAAAATACGTCTTCTAAAACTATCCAGTCCCACATCGTGCGGACAGCGTTAAACGATTCGTTGCCTTTTGCAACTATTATAGACGTTTTATAAAAAATTTCGCTTGTCACATAACATAATTATGCGAAAAAGATGTATTAAAATGAACTATGAACTCAGCAACGAATTTTGCATAATAACAGATGCAAGCATGCGGAGCCGTATTAACCCAACACAAAAACGGACTCCAACTTCCAGTTCAAGATCGTTTACCAAAGGAGAAAATAATAAAAGCACAACAGAACAAGAATTGACAGCAATTCACTGGGCAATAACTTATTTCAGACCATACATTTAAGGTAGACACTTCACTGTCAGAACAGATCAAAGACCACTTACCTACGTATTTTCGATGATAAATCCATGCTCAAAACTGACACGAATAGGGCTTGAATTAGAGAAAAATAACTTAAAGGTAGAACATGAAGAATAACCATTGTGCAACTGGAAGAAATCACCAGAAATGTATTAAAAGTCTCTATTAGAAATCAAAGTAAACAGAAAAATTCCTGTGCAGGAAATGAAAAAGAAAAAGTAGATTTGCGTAAGCAAACTCTTAATAAAGCTTCTTAGCCCAACATATACGAAATCATTGTAAATGATGAGGTACGAAAAGTAGTGACCTTGCGAATAACAGATTCACTATGTTTACTAAAACATGTAAAGAAAGTTATAGCAAGAATTGACGTTAGCGATTTGTACACCAATGGAGTTCTCGACTTAGGTCAATTCTTCCAAAGGCTTGAAAAAGAAGCCTTAATATACTTAATATCAGGTATACTTAATATCAGCCAACTCAAAGTGGCACCGAGCAAAAAGATCTTTGATACTATCTCAATATAATCTATTAAAGCAATGGGCGATAAAATATTGAAATCTCTAAGAGTAGCGCTACTCGATCCGGTTACCCTATTATCAAATAATGAAAAAGAAATAGAAGCAATACTGTTTACATTCCATGATGATCCAATACAAGGAGGTCATACTGGCATAGCCAGAACACTACTTAAAACAAGAATGGAAAGCTAACTTCGGACGGAGCCGAAGTTGATTTACCCTTGCAGATATGTGGCAGCTTATATTATTAGATATATATCGGATCTTATATAGTCGGACGATCCTTATAAAACTCGGCATATCAAATTAGTAGAAAGTAGAATCCATACAAAGTCCCATCCTTCTAACTTAAAAAACAACAGAGATATGGCATTTCCGATCAATCAGTTATCTGGCAGCTATAGGATATACTACCTGCAAAGGAAAGAAGTATGTGTGCAAAGTTTGAAGTCGATAGCTTTAAAACTGAGAGACTAGTTTGCGTAGAAACAGACAGACAGACGGACAGACGGACATGCTTATATCGACTCAGGAGGTGATCCTGATCAAGAATATATATACTTTATAGGGTCGGAGATGTCTCCTTCACTGCGTTGCACACTTTTGACCAAAATTATAATACCCTCTGCAAGGGTATAAAAACCAAAAATTCAATAATAGATGAGCTATGTAGAAATTTGAACATCAAAAATATAAAATCTACAGCACATCTTTTATTAAAAAATGAAACTCTAAATACTGTAAAAATCAATACTGTAATACTGGCCATAGACTGTAAAAGACATTGGAGAAAGGGATAAAATCATAATATCAGGTGATAGGGATAAGACCCCTATGATAATTTATATCATAGATCAGCAACGATCCAAAGCTGAACGCGGCACCATTGCTGCCTCCAGAATAAGCAAATAAATAAGACCAATTCAACTACCAAAAACTAAACCAAGGACTTCTAATTCTGCGGAAAATAATTGGATCTTTACAGCATATCTATGAATTGTGTTTCTAAAAGCTAACTCAGAACTGTGTTTGAACAATTGCTTTGCAAATATAGCTCCAAAAAAGGCATTATATAAACATTTATTATAATTTTGAATGCCGATTTATAAATATATTATCAACTCTTATTACAGGTGCAGCACCTTGAATAGACGAAAAAAAAAAACTATAAGTAATCCTAACAATGCGAAATACATAATAAGCACTGAAGTCTTGAAAGCAGAAAAAACAAATGTTTTCTGTTCCATCACATAAATGTAAACTACATAAAATTTTTCAGTTCACTCACAATATTTTTCTGAAGCCAGAAAACTGCATGCATCGGATAAAAAACCAAGCAAATAATAATATAGCCAAAATAATTAAATATATTTCGTACATATATTTAAAAGATACGTTCAAGATTTAAAAAAAAAAGCATTTTATTTTTCAAAATTTGTATTTTATTTAATTTTTTTTTTTTAACAAATTAAATTAAACTTTGGTCGAACAAATTAAACCCTTGCAGTGAAGTACCAGTTTATATTATTAAATAAACTATCAACATCGTATTTTTCTGAAGCCAGCCAAATGGATACAGAGAAAAAGGGGAAACCGTTTACCAGTGGAACCCAATTAAATACTCATCAAATGCAGCGATATGACAACAAATCAAAAATAACAAAAATAATAATAGGAAAAACATAACATTGCCGCCAACACAGGAACAGGCAGCACAGCAAAAATATAAGTTGAACAAATATTTAAGTCGAGATTTGTTCGCAAAAACTATAAAACTGTTTTTTTCACTCAAAGGAATAGTGTTTTTAACTTTTGTTTTCGTGTCGGCTATACATCGCAAATATTGGATATTGTTGGATGAATAAAAAATTGAAGAAAGTTCCAACCTTCGAAAAGCTAAGTTAGGACGTTTCCAACTTGTGAAGGAAATTTTTTTTATTCGTAAGATAATCTTGTGGCATTACATTTTAAATATGATTTCTGGCATATGATTGCCACGGCTGGCTCGGATGTAGTCCAATCTGGACGTCTTATTTTCGATGACTATTTCCAACATTTGCACTTTATCCACATATGGAGACTTAGTGGTGAAGGGATCATCAAACTCTTTTGACCAGCGCTTGATAAAAGCAGTACTCCTCTGGCTTTATTAATTGTTACTGATATATATTTATTAAATGACAGCTTGTGGTCGAAAAGGACTCCAAGATCGGTCATTAAGGAAACCCAAGATGACATGAGGCACACTGCGATTAACCGTCATTGCCTTACACTTTGGGCAGTTGAGTGAGAGGAGATTGTTAGAGCACCACAAGACGACTTTATGAAGGTCCAATTGCAGAATCGCAGATAGTTTAGCAGATAGTTTCTATTCTTATTGACAAATGAATAGATGGAGCTTATTTCGGAAGTGTACTTTACAATTCACGATATAACGTTATTTTTTAAATTAAGAAATATATAAGGGGAAGGTTGAAATCACCCATAATTAGTGTAATATCAGAGTCGTTGACTAGCAATAAGACAAACTTAATAGCCTCAAGATGGTGAAAATATATAGTATCATAAATCAAGCATGTACAGCTTGATCACAGCAATGAACTCTATTTCAAACAGATTTGGGAAAGGGATTAGATCAGCTGTGTATTCTATATTAAAAGCAATGACACCGCCAGCAAAAGAGGCTGATCCATTAGAAATACAGTGAACTTGGGAACAAAAATTTCATAATCAGAGACAGAGGAATTAAGCCAGGGTTCGGTAAGCGCAATATCATCAAAATCAAAAGAAGTACTCTTGATAAAAAATTGGCTTAATTTATGCAGAGCACTACGAACGTTTTGGTAGCAGCAAGAAAATACATTATTGTTCAGTTTTTTTGGAGCAGAATCGGCATAACTGGGATTTAGAGGGTCTTTGGCTAAAAATTCATGAATATTACTGTGCTCAGGTCAGGCTGTGGGATGCTTTTTCAGGTAGGATTCAGACATTACTATTTTAAAAGCGTAGTATATCTTTCGCTTATGTTTAAAGTTATACTTAAAAAACGCTAATTCATTAGGAGTTACCTTAAGATGGTTTAAGAGGTGACTCCTGACATCATCCACCGTGACATCATCCACACTGAAAAATATGGCTTTACAGGGTGCAACAGCTCTAAACGTAAGCCCAGAAGATTTTATTTCAGGCGCCACGCCAGTGAGAACCCTAGGAGACGGTACATCGGGAGCAGCCTGCAGGCTTTCCACCTAAGGAGATTTCAAGGCGATACGTGGACTAAGACTCATTGACCGCCAGCAATGCAAGATCATGTCAGGCCATGCTTTGTGAAAGGATCACTTATCCATCCATTGTTTCCACCACCAACACATTTAATATGTGAGCAGTTATTGCAAAGACAGTAGGAGAGGTAAGAGTCACCGGTAATGGATCCTCAAACTCGAATTTTTTAGCAGTGCAACTTAGACTCATTATTGACGGAGATATGTCCTCTGTAGTGAGAGCGAGAAGAGTTTAGTTAGAGACTGAACTTTAGGTTATCAGACACGTCAAAGAGAAGACGTAACAAAAGAGATATGCGAGTGAGGCTGGTCGACAGGTCAAATGTACTCCGAAAATGATTCAATTTATTTTAGCTTGTCGCGAAAAGTGGAAGCTTATATCAAATATCAAAGATATTGATCAAAATCTGATGAAAGCAATCGAAGAAACACGTCCTGATACGGTAAAGTCTGATTATCAACCGAGACTACTATCTGAAACTTCTTCGCATGAAAAAAAGACTGATAGACGGACATGCTTATATCGACTCCAGAGGTGATCCTGATCAAGAATAATAAAACAATTTACGGTTCGAGATATATGTAGGGCTTTCAATACGTTGCACATTTTTGTCCAAAAGTATAAAAATCTATACAAGGATATAAAAATAAATAGGTGAGGTTTAAACAGGTTTACCCTGAGGTAAAGACCTTGAAATACTTGTTCAATTGAAAATAATCTTTATGGAAAGGAAAGCTGTGGGTGAAGAGGTCTGGATATAATATAGCCAGGAAAATTGAACCTAACCTTTCTGTTTGTTTTAACTAAATATCTTACTATATATCTTAAATATACATATATTGTGAGGTGATTAAATCTCCCACACGCCAAGACAGGTGGCAAGAGGGGGGCAGCAGCGGCGAAAAGGCTCGTGCGGCCGTGGGCGGATGCAGGAGAAAGCAAAGACAATGTGGAACGTAACGGTTCCGGACGGGCCAGTGCGGCCGCCGTGCGCGGATGTAGGAGAGAGAGCGGGGGCAGCGGGGAACGTAGCGGCCGCGGTGGCGGGACGGTGACCGGAGAACGACGTGAGGACAAGCGTCCGCCGGCGGAGCCGAGCGACATCGACAGAGGAGGCAGCGAGGACCCTCTGGAGGAGCAAGCGCCGGTCAGATTCACCATAAGATAATTCTGTACATTAGAACAAATAAAACGAAGTGTTACGGAAAGGAAGGTAACTGGTGTTATTTCTGGGCTCAGGCAATCACGTCGAATCACATACTCTGTGAGCTAGCCGTTGCGAGCTGGAACGCAAGAAAACAGTTCGTTACAATATCTTACGGCAAAGCTCTGAAACTCTTAATCTAAACTTTTAAGTCCTACTTTCAGAACTTCATAATTTTGTTTTGGTATATCAATGACTTCACATTCATAGCATTACAATTCAGCTTGATCTTTCCATAATTCCTCATACGCACTGCGTTTTTATTTAATATTTGATTTCAAAACTTAAAACTCCGGTGTTTATCTATATTTATTAATATTTATAATAAACAATCCTTTGCATTACAAATATCCGTATCGCTTCGTGTGTGCACTGGTATATTTAGAGGTAATATAATAGCTTTATAACTTTATTTTATCTTTATTTATTCCAAACATAGCTCTGCTCTGCTTCTTCATATTTTTCGGTGTTGCTTCTATCGTCGATCAATAGAGATTCTTATCTCTATTCTTTACTGTTTACTAATCGCTCTCTTCAATCCCCCTTTTTCGTTTCCCTGGCACAGTGGTTCAAGGTACGTCAATAATATAAACAAAAAAATATTAATAAATTAATAATCAAAACTATGGAATTTAAACTTGTCTGTGCATTGAAGTCTTGTAATAAGGCAATCTCCTCATCCCAGCCTACCATCCACTGCTGGCTTTGTGAAAACGTTTTACACGCAAAGTGGGCCGGGATCACGGCCTCAGTTTCGGATGCCATTTCACGTAGGTCTGGGCTCCACTTTTGCTGTGACGGTTGTCGTGTTGTTCAGGACGAAATGAGATCGTTCATGAGACAGACTAAAAGTGGATTTAACGAATTGGTTAGTGGTTTTGGTAAAATCAATGACCAACTCTGTGCGCTCGATACACAGTTTAGTAGTCTACAACTATTAAATGAGTCTCCAAAGCGTAAGAAATCCGCTTTTAGTGATGTGCTTGTGGCGAATAATCATCAGCCTACTCAGTTGGCAATCATGCAGCCGCTTATATCGCTGGCCACTCCAAGGGCCGGACCTGGGAAATATTCGGCTTCCGTATATCTCGGGGTAAATGAGCAATTGTCCGATATGTCCTCTGTGGCATCGCTTCAAGTGATACCACCAGACGCAATAATACAAACCCCCTTAAGAGTCACCAAACAGGGCAATCAAACGTCCGGACGACCGGTACGAACTGATGCTGCCGTATTAGTTACGGCGGCACCAAAACCCTTGCAGGCGATCCCGACATCGAAACATATTTGTTTCTCGGCTGGCCCCTGATACTTCGGAGATTGACATCTCGGCTTACATCAAAGCCAGAACAAAAGCCGACATAAAGGTGGTAGATATAACAAAATTCAAATACACCTACACCAGGCACACGTCATCTATCAAAATACGTGTGCCTGTGCAGATGTTCAAGACTATTTGTTCCGCCAGCTTTTGGCCAGAGAACATTTTCGTCCAGGAACATCAGCCAAGTACGGTGAAGAAAAAAATTACCAAGCCTGTGGGAGTGAAACTACTACCCAAACTGTATTCTGTATCCTTTGCATCTCACATTACACAGTCTTTACAGAAACTTGATTAAAGCCGGAGATCTTAAGCTCCGGAGTTTTTCCAAGTAAGTTAACCACTTTTAGACGTGGTAGAACTCTGCGAAGGGGAGGAGGAGTCTTAATTTCTGTTTCAATCGAAACCAATACCCTTATTGACCTTAAGTCTTCACTTAAATCTCCTAAAGTTCGTTTCTTCTCTAAGGCCGATTTTATAAAACTGAATAAATTACTTTTGAAATTTGATTGGTCCGAAATAGCACCTGTTAAATTTAAAGAACGTCATGAATAGACTTTTAAATAAACATAGATTATCTGGATGTACAGTTAGTTATTCAAGATACTTAGTGGCTCGGTCCAATTTCACCGTGCATAACGCCGAATGTTATAGGAGTTATATTCACCTCTGCCGGATTCAGTTTACTCAGGACCCGAAGCAGTTTTATAACTTCGTAAACACTAAGCGCAAACATGTATCTGTTCCTCCTCTGCTTACATTTGAGAACTCATATGCGAACACTGATCAGGCGATGGCCGATCTCTTCGCAACATTTTTTCAAACAACTTATTCATATCCTTATTCAGCACCATTCCAACTCAGCCTTACACTTATAAGATTCAATCAGCCAACCAGAAATTTTGCCAATCTTTTGATCAAAGTGGTGTGTTGTCAGATCTTCTTAAGGTCAAGCCCGTGTATTCGCCAGGCCCTGATGGCGTACCAGGATGCGTTCTGAAGAACTACGCCGAGGCACTGTGCAAACCGCTTCTTAGACTCTTTAATCTATCGCTGGAGACTTCGATTTTCCCCTTATGTGAAAGGAATCCTACATTATTCCTCTTTATAAAAAAGGGAAAAAAACCGATGCTGCCAATTATAGAGGCATTTCTAAATTGTCAGCAATTCCAACAATTCCAGCAATTCCTTTTCGAAAAACTTATCACTCCACATTTGCAACACCTATGTAGTTCAATAATATCCCCGTGCCAACATGGCTTTATGAAGCGCCGCTCCACCACCACCAACTTATTGGAGCTAACATCTTTTGTCATGGATGGGTTCCGGAATGGCTTACAAACAGACGTCATTTTCACTGACTTCAGTAAAGCATTTGACTCTGTTAACCATTCGCTTCTTATAAGTAAACTCAGTCTTTTGGGGTTCCCAACTGATCTCCTGATTTGGATTTCGAGTTACTTATCTGGATGAACCCAACGTGTTTTCTTTAAAGATGTTACCTCGCGTTTAGTCCGCGTCACATCTAGGGTGCCCCAAGGAAGCCATCTTGGACCATTACTTTTTACATTATTTATTAACGACTTGCCCCTTGCCTTAACTGACTCACTTGTACTTATGTACGCTGATGACGTTAAGCTTTGTCTTTATCCAAATTTATCCGATTTGGATAAATTTCAAAATTGGTATTTAGCAAATAACCTAAAGCTTAATGGATCGAAATGTAAACTCATGTCATTTTATCGATCTAGTCCTCACCAGGCTACGTACTTTCTCTATGGGTACGCCTTAGAGCGATTAACTCAGGTTAACGATCTGGGCGTCCTATTAGATTTGAAACTTCAATTTACCGACCATATATCCACCATGGTTAATAAAGCTATGGGTGGGCTTGGTTTTATTAAAATATGGTCAAAAGAATTCAATGACCCGTACCTAACAAAAACTATATATACTTCACTAATCCGTCCGATTCTTGAGTATGGATCGTGTGTCAGGAGTCCTCAATATGGAGTAGACAAAGATCACATAGAATCTGTCCAAAAAAACGTCCTTATCTTCGCACTTAAGGGACTTAATTGGAATGCAAGTCTTCACCTTCCATCCTATCATAGTAGACTTTTATTAATAAACTTTCCATCATTAACAGACCCTAGAACGATGCTTGGTGTCATGTTTCTATTTAATCTTATTAATGGTAATGTAGGCAGCCAGCATTTAATAACACGCTTAAATTTTAATGTTCCTAGTAGAAGGACTAGAAAATTTCGTCCTCTACTTCTTAGCCATTGTAGCTCGACATATGCCCAACACGATCCGTTCAGGGTATTATGTTCGGACTACAATGGTTTCTACAACATCTTGCCACTTTGTTCTACTAACAATCTTAAGTCCTTTATACTAAACGCCTTATCTGTGCAACACTCTTCCTCGTAATACTCTACTCCTTCTCTTTATACTCTCTCGGATCTATCCCAGCGATTCGAGCCGTACGTTATGCTTCAGCGCCCTTCGGTCGGTTGGGCGGGAAGTGGGCTGTACGTATGCAGAGGGAACCGCGCGAACAAAAAAAAAAAAAAAAAAAAAAAATTTAAATCTATTTTTTGGGATTTAAGTTTCCTTTTAAATTTGAATTTACTTTATTTAATCGAAAGCCTGAGCTCGGCTATTTTTTTTTAGGATATATTTTTTATATTCTTACCATATTTTTTTTCATGTAAAATTCCAAAACGAGTCCAATTTAGATAGTTTATGAGATCAATAAATGCCTGATTTAAAAACTTTCGTGATGGATAAATGTTGATAGAGAAGTCATGAGGGGATCGACCAATGTCTGGAATATCAAAGGCATCACATATGGAATGAATGTGAGTACCTAAAATTGAGTCGGTTGGACTAAAAACTGCTTGGACTCCATTGCGAATAAGTTTGCATACTGTTTAAGTGAAGAATGAGATACAAGAGTCTTTTCATTAACATATAATTAATTTAATGGCATGATCTTACCTTTTTGGACTGTTTCAAAAGAGTCAAGTTGGTTAACATATTCAACATCGTATTCAATGATTGTCTCAGGTAAAAGACTTGAATCCCGGTTCAGCCTATAATCATTTCATTCTTCCCTCAAAAAAAATCATATTAATTTAAAACCATACCTATGAATTGCGTATCTGAAAGCTAGCTCAGAACTGTGTTTGACCAATTGCTTTGGAAATAAGGCTCCTTAAAATTCATTATGTAAACATTTTTTAAAATTTGTAATATCTTTTTCTCATATTACCAACTCTTATTACAGGTGGAGCACTTTGAATATACGAAAAAAAAACTATAAGTAAACCTATCAATGCGAAATACATAATGAGAACTGAAGTCTTGAAAGCAGAAAAAAGAAATTTTTTCTGTTCCATCACAATATTTTTCTGAAGCCAGAAAACTGCATGCAGGTAAGGGAAAAATACAGGAAAAAAAACCAAGCAAATAATAATATTTGTATATTTATAATAATTTTTTTTTTATATAATAATTAAATATATATTTCGTAGATAAATTGTACCTTCTAAATTCAAGATTAATATTAATATAAATATATATATACATATTTTATAAAAAAAAAAAAATAATTAAATTAATCATTGGGCGAATTTGTTAGACCCTTGCAGTGAAGAACCAGTGTATATTATTTAATAAACTAACAACATTGCAGTATTTTTTGGAAGCCAGACAAATGTATACCGAGAAAAGGCGAGACGGTTAACCAGTAGAACCCAATTTAATACCCATCAAATGCAGCGATAAGACAACAATTGCAAAAATATTGATGAGAAAAACAAAACATTGCCGCAAATAGACAGCAGCAGAGAGCACAGCAAAAATATAAGTGGAACAAATATTTAAGTCGAGCCTTGCTTGCCTTGTTTTAACTTTTGTTTTCGAGTCGGATATACATCGCAAATATTGGATATTGTTGGATAAATACAAAATTGAATTTGAAGAAAGTTCCAACCTTCGAAATGCAAAGTTAGGACATTTTCTACTATGTGGTATATCCTATCCGATCCGATCTTTCTGACTTATATACTGCGTGCAATGGAAAAAAAGGACATGTTTCCGACCTTTTTGAAGACTGAAGAAACTTTCCGTTTTCAGTCGATAACTTTAAAACTGAAATACTAGTGCACTGGGAACCAGATATACAGCGGGAAGGTCAACTCCGGAGGTGATGCTGATCAAGAATATGCATTTTTGTATTTGACCAAAATTTTTCTACCCTCTTTAAAAGATCCCAAATATAGCGAATATATAGAATATATCAATCGTTTTTGGGCGTGAAAGTGCCTTTTTTGCATGTTCCAGAACCTTACCGTATCTGGAGGCTAAATGTTTATTATTTATATATTTATGATAGATTTATTTATCCCAATATTAAATGAGTATCTATTTACGCGTGAATCTCAGAGACTATAAGAGATAGAGTTTTAAGATTTTACACGAAGACTCCAGTAAATAAAGTGCAGGTGAAAATTGTTTAACATTTTTTCCATTCCTTCTGCCACAAAAATGGCATATAAAAAAAAGGCCAGTTCAAAAAAGTATTTTGAAAAAGTTTTAATGCCAAACTATTTCTATAGCTAATTTATATGCTTACATTATAAATACACAAATTTGAGCTAAAATCGTAAATTTTTGGTGGAATTATAGACTGTTGTAGATCCTTGCTGGTTTTTCAATAATGAATACGTATATGTAATGTTGGTTTTCAGTTTTCAGTTGATTAGTTAAACTTATTATTTTTAAGTCTTTTGAACTGATTGAATGTGCTAGGAGTCGCGCCAGAAAGCCTTCCGGGTCAATTAATGCGACGTTTTAACCATTCAGCTATTGTCCAAATCGTAATACCACTGTACAAATTACCCTTGGTGTTTCGAAAATACCAGGTGTTTCAATAATAAAAGTTAATAAAAACAAAAATGAATGAGTAAAAAAACAAAATAACACAAATAGTTGAATTCTCGAACTCGGCTCGAACCCCGAACCATTTACACATCAGCCGAGCACTCTGCCGTTGGGCTATCCCTGACAAGGTTTCGCGCGAAAATTTTCTAAAGTTCCTTTTGTTGCTCCGTGCTACTCTAAAAATCTTCCTAATTTCGTTGTCGATTGAAAAGCGCTTTTAGTGGTGAAAACAAGAAACTGCAAATTGTTTGGGATAATTTTTTCGGAGTGCGGTCGCCGCCATTTGGAGCGCCATCAGCTGTTTGTGAATTGCTTGGGATAGTGCAATCGCGGCCAGTGACCACTTCTTAATAAAAAGATTTTTATTTGAATTAAATAAATTAAATGCATTATTTCTATTTATGGTTTTTTTTTAAGTTCGCAAATTACAAAAAGCCAATCGGCAACCGAATATGTTTATGTATTGCCATGAATATGCACCTTAGCGTCACAACCAGCACCATGGGTAGCTCTACTTATCGAACTATATATTGAGTAAGCGACTTTTCCCAAATATGAATGATATATCAAAAGTTGCATTATCTCAAGGGCTATCTCCACATGCAATAAATCGGATCGTTGAAATTTTGAAAAAAAATGTTTTTTATGAAAAAAAATTTCTTTTCAGTGTATTTTTTTCTTATGATTTAGACATTTGATCTTAAAGAAAGTCAAAAATATATTTAAAAAACCTTTCTAACTAAATATAGCATGTGAGGTTAGGTGCATTGGTTGTAAAGTTACGCGTTTCTTACATTTAAGAGCCGTTTTAATTTTTATACCCTTGCAGAGGGTATTATAATTTTGGTCAAAAGTGTGCAACGCAGTGAAGGAGACATCTCCGACCCTATAAAGTATATATATTCTTGATCAGGATCACCTCCTGAGTCGATATAAGCATGTCCGTCTGTCCGTCTGTCCGTCTGTCCGTCTGTCTGTCTGTTTCTACGCAAACTAGTCTCTCAGTTTTAAAGCTATCGACTTCAAACTTTGCACACATCCTTCTTTCCTTTGCAGGCAGTATATAAGTCGGAACGGCCGGGATCGGTCAACTATATCCTATAGCTGCCATATAACTGATTGATCGGAAATGCCATAACTTCGTTGTTTTTCAAGTTAGACGGATGGAACTTGCTGTGGACTCTTCTGTTAGCAAACCTATTCGATCTGCCAAATTTCATAAGGATCGGCCGACTATATCCTATAGCTGCCATATAACTGATTGATCGGAAATGCCATATCTCTGTTGTTTTTAAAGTTATAAGGTTGGGACTTGCTGTGGACTCTTCTTTTAGCAGACTTATTCGATCTGCCAAATTTCATAAGGATCGGCCGACTATATCCTATAGCTGCCATATAACTGATTGATCGGAAATGCCATATCTCTGTTGTTTTTTAAGTTAGAAGACTGGGACTTTGTATGGATTCTACTTTCGGCAAACTAATTTAATCTGCCGAGTTTAATAAGGATCGGCCGACTATATAAGATCCGATATATATCTAATAATATAAGCTGCCACATATCTGCAAGGGTATATCAACTTCGGCTCCGCCCGAAGTTAGCTTTCCATTCTTGTTTTTTATGTAACTTAAAAAAATCGGAGAACAAAAGTTGTTTAGATTTTAGTAACTGACATACTCAAATGTTTTGAAATTTTAAGAGACAAAATAAGGAAACGCGAACGGGACATTTTTTCGGAGTATCTGAAAATCTGCAAAGCTTTTTCATTTGGGAAATTCTTTAAAAATCGTTTTTCCTGAATATCTTTTGAAAGAAATATCGGATCGGGATGGTTGAGATACCAATCGCGTATTTTGGAGCAAATGAAGCGTATATTGTGCGGTAGAAGTTATGTTTTTGATTTAAAAATCTTTGCATAAATCTTCTATTATTAAATTTTCATATTCTGTTCCCATGTCCGTAATGAACTTCTTTATTGGACCATACAAGGTATTATCTTGTCCATACAAGGACAAGGTATTGCTTAAGTCGCAGATTAAAGTTACTGCATGTTCATTTCCTTGTTCGGATTTGGGTAGCGCCGTTGCTGGGGTTTCAGTTATTGTCAGTATGTTTAGTCGTTTTTGACTTTTGGCACTTTTGACGTTTTCCTATGTACTCAGTAGTATATCGGGTCATACCTTTCCAATAATAATATCCAAGGTTTTAGTGATGCCAATGTGACCTCCTTGTATTGGATCGTTAAGAAATGTAGACTGTATAGCTTCTATCTCCTTAACATTATTAATTATGGTCACCGGGTTGAGTAGCGCTACTCTCAATGAATTGCCCAATGATTGCCCATTTTTTTGAAATTATTACTTGAAACTTGTTCAAAGATATTTTCCCACGGTGCCACTTTTAGTTGGCTGATATAATATAATATCCGGCTTGCATTTCAAGTCTTTCAAGAATTCCATTGGTAAATAAATCGCTTACATTATATAACAGTAATTTTGTTTCCATATTTAAAAAAACTAGGTCACTTCTTTACGTACTTCGTCATTATTGATGACTCCATATACGTTGGGCTTTGAAGCTACATATTTCTATAGATTGCCTCGGCAAATCAATTTGTTTTTCTCCTGCGCAGAATTTGTGTCTACTTTGATATCTAGTGGTGACTTTATTTACAATTCTGGTAATTTCTTCTATTTCTTTTACTAGCGTGTTCATCTGTTGTTTTACAAAATTCTTTTAAAATCGGGGTATTGTAATAAAGCCGGCTTTATAAGCTGAGATTTTAAGTGTAAGAAAGCATTTTGACATTCATCTGCCCCCTCGAATGAAACATTGCTTTCGCATAATCTAGTTACGTAAAAAATTATAATTTTTCTCCTGCATTCCTGCATTTGTAAAAAAACATAGGTTAAGTTTTTAACCATTTAGTTTTAGGAACAACCAATAACTATTAAATAATTCATATAAAGGAATGCTTATGAAGTCTCAAGTCCCGAGAATGCTATGGTCATTAACTTCTTAAAAGCAATTTTTGAGCCAAATGGTAAATGCATAAGCGGAGCTTATGGTTTGTTCAAAATGACGTTATATTTCTTCAATTTTCGTCAAGCTCTATTTGATGAAATCCCGACATTAGGTAAAGACATGAAAAATGTTTTGCTCTGCCTAGTTGATCCAAGTCATCATTTGTTGGAAGTGGAAATTTGTCGGATAATAGCTTTTTATTAATTTGGCGATAGTCGATAACTAATCTCCATTTTTTCTTTTCACTGTTTGGAAAGAATTTTTTGGGTACTAAAAGAAGTGGACTATCATATTCTGAGACTGTTCATCTATTCCGTCGTTTATACATTTTTTCACTTCTTCTTGAATTTCTTTTACTTAAGGGATTTTAAAATGTTTTGTATAGACTGGTGTTTCATCATTTAATCTCAGTCTTGTTTGTAGAAATTATTTGTGGATATGGGCTCGGTTTCAAGACCAAATATATCCATATATTGGAAAGTTTTTGGATAATTAAGATAAGACTATTTTCCTTCTGGACTCTTGATTTGTTGGAACAACATTATAGTTCGAAAGTGCTTCGTGTCTAGACTAACTGATCAGTGTCAGTAGTACTTAAAAATCGGACGAACGTTTTTTTATAAGTTGCAATAATAGTATTTGCGACATAAATTCCATTTTGGATTTCCTGGTTTGGGATGAGTACGCTTTCTTCATTAGAAGTAATTTAAATTTATTTGACATCTTCGGATCTTGCTGGTAATAGTATTAAATTATTTTCAGAACTATTTGATATCGGAACTAATTATTAACCAGTCTTCTGTTGGTTGGAAATCCAACTGGGAATTAAATATTAATAAAGCCCATTCCTATTATTCCATCGCTCGGTATGGAGAAGTTTAAACTTACTATGAGGAATTTGTGTGGAATTATGTATATATCCGTTTGGATCTCAATTGATGTTGATCCTTTGGATATTAGAATTTCTTGGCCTTTGCCGTGGACATTTACTATATTATTGGATAGGACATTACTAAACTGATACTTCATTTTCTGTAAGAAGAGATATGTCCGCACCGATATCAATTAAAATGTAATTTTTTTTCCTGTATTAACATGATTGAAGGTTATAAATATATTTTGACTGAGATTGATGTTGTACACCTTAGTGTTATCTAGTTCTGAGTATCTAAAGGTTTCTGTGAGTTTTCCGAATTACCTTGGGTCAATCTATCGTTGTTATTCCTCCCGTTATTCACCGGTCACCATCCCGGGTTAGTGCCAATATACACACCCCCCAAGCTCTCGCCCAGTAGGATATGTGGTCTTGGTGCCTGGCGCCGGTTCGGCTAACGGTTTTCTCAGTTTGGACTCACGTGCTCCGGCCTCCACTGCTCCTGTTCTTGAACAAGACACGCTGCCTACGATTCGATAGATATGAAGACGTCCACTATATGGTATTTGGAAGAAAACCCATAAGATACAGTTTCCGTAGAAGGAGAAGATGATTTACATAATCGAAAGCTTTGCTAAAACCAGAGTAAACAACGTCGGTTTGCATGCATTTCCGATAACGCTTCGAAGGACGATCGAAAAAAATTCAAGTAGATTGTTTGGCAAAACCATGATGTGGTGAAAATTATGCTTTTGCAATGATGTTTCAGTTACGATGTTATAAGTTTCTCCAGCAGCTTGAGAATCGCAGATAGTTTAGCAGATATTTTCTATTCTTATTGACATATGAATAGAAGAAGCATATTTCGGAAGTGTACCTTACAATTCGAGATATAACGTTATTTTTTAAATTAAGATGATGAGGTTTATAAAACCAAGGTGGTTGATGATGATGATAAAACCTCAGGAACAAATTTATCCAACGCGTTGTGAATTACATTTTAAAAAGAATCAGTAGCAGCTTCGATAGAGATGAAAGATATTCCCAATTAATTCCAGTCAAATGATTGTGAAGAGCACTATAATCCGTTTTTCAACTGGCAAGCAGGGAATTGTCATCTTCACACGGGATCCAGGAGATAAGGGGAAGGTTGAAATCACCCATATTTAGTGTAATATCAGAGTCGTTGACTAGCAATAAGATAAACTTAATAGCCTCAAGATGGTGAAAATATATAGTATCATAAATCAAGCATGTACAGCTTGATCACAGCAATGAACTCTATTTCAAACAGATTTGGGAAAGGGATTAGATCAGCTGTGTATTCTATATTAAAAGCAATGACACCGCCAGCAAAAGAGGCTGATCCATTAGAAATACAGTGAACTTGGGAACAAAAATTTCATAATCAGAGACAGAGGAATTAAGCCAGGGTTCGGTAAGCGCAATATCATCAAAATCAAAAGAAGTACTCTTGATAAAAAATTGGCTTAATTTATGCAGAACACTACGAACGTTTTGGTAGCAGCAAGAAAATACATTGTTCAGTTTTTTTGGAGCAGAATCGGCATAACTGGGATTTAGAGGGTCTTTGGCTAAAAATTCATGAATATTACTGTGCTCAGGTCAGGCTGTGGGATGCTTTTTCAGGTAGGATTCAGACATAACTATTTTAAAAGCGTAGTATATCTTTCGCTTATGTTTAAAGTTATACTTAAAAATCGCTTATTCATTAGGAGTTACCTTAAGATGGTTTAAGAGGTGACTCCTGACATCATCCGCAGTGGCATCCGGCATAAGACGGGATACAAATATGGCTTTACAGGGTGCAACAGCTCTAAGCGTAAGCCCAGAAGATTTTATTTTAGGCGCCACACCAGTGAGAACCCTAGGAGACGGTACAACGGGAGCAGCCTGCAAGCTTTCCATCTAAGGAGATTTCAAGGCGATACGTGGACCAAGACTCATTGACGATTAGATTGCCTGACTTGGTGCTTCCACAGGAACATCAGAGCAGGGGTACCCAATACATTGACCGCCAGAAGGTTGTATTTTGGAATTTTTCCCTTTGGAGATTCGCCTAATAACTTAAGACGAAGACTTGTGTCTCAGTGTAAGGAATCATTGTGCAGAAAATTGCTTACGGATATCTAAAAAAACCATTTCTCATCCGCTTCATGAAGGTCCACATCTCTGCCTCAATCTCTCTACAAGCAATACAAGACCATGTCAAGCCAATGTGCTTTGTGATAGGATCACTTATCCATCCATTGTGTCCAACACCAACACATTTAATATGTGAGCAGTTATTGCAAAGATAGTAGGAGAGGTTTAGCAGTGCAAATTAGAGTTATTATTGACGGAGATATGTCCACTGTAGTGAGAGAGAGAAGAGTTTAGTTAGAGACTGAACTTTAGTTGATCAGACACATCAAAGAGAAGGCGTAACAAACGAGATATGCGAGTGAGGCTGGTCGCCAGGTCAAATGTACTCCGAAAATGATTCAATTTATTTTAGCTTATATCTTATATCAAAGCTTATATCAAAGATCAAAGATATTGATCAAAATCTGATGAAAGCAATCGAAGAAACACGTCCAGATATGGTAAAGTCAGATTAAGAACTGAGACTAGTAGCTGAAACTTCGCATAAAAAAAGACTGATAGACGGACATGCTTATATCAACTCCAGAGGTGATCCAGAGGTAAATATTTTGAAATACTTGTTCAATTGAAAATAATATTTATGGAAAGGAAAGCTGTGGGTGAAGAGTTTTTAATGTTTGTTTATTCACTATATATTTACTTAAAACTAACAAAAAGTAATAAAGGCGTAGCTAGCGGCGGATGAAGCTGTCGATGTCGTTAGGCCAAAAAGTGTTGTTGTTTTTAGTGATGGCCTCCAGCGATATCGATACTCCCGTGAGTTATCGAGTTCGATTGTGCTATCGTAAGCACTTAGGGTTGCCACAGTACCCCCCTCCTAGAGTTCCAGTTAGGAAAGATACTTTGCTGGGAATCTGACTCGTCGTCCTGATCTTGATAACTGCTCGGTTGGCTGGGCAGTTGGCGCTGTCGTTTTCTCTTGAGTCGGTGGTGATTCGTTTTGGAAGATGTATGCTGGTTTAAGTCGGTCGATGGAAACCTTGTTGTCCTTTGTGTGTCCTTTGAGCGTAAAGTACTTGTCGTGCTTTGCTAACACTTCGAACGGACCCTCGTAGTTTGCTTCCAGGGGGGTTTTGACTCGATCCACTCTGACGAAGACGTGGGTACAAAGGTTTAAGTCCGGGTGCACAAATTCTTGCGGTGTATGATGGTGCACTGGCTTAGTGGTTGGTAGCTGAGATATGGCTTTTTGAAGAGCCTCGGCGAACTCGGACTCGGTATGTTTTTGTGTGTTTGGTGTGAAAAATCCGCCAGGGACCCGTAGAGCGGTACCATAAACCATTTCAGCTGGGCTCAGCCCGATGTCGCTTTTAACTGTTGTACGTAGGCCTAGGAGGATTAAGTGCAGGGAACTGCTCCAGTTGATAGGATCGGCGCCAGCGTTCGATCATCCCGTTGGCTTGTGGGTGGTACGCCGTCGTGCGCAGGTGCTTAAAACCGCAAATTTTGGAGAGCTTTTGGAACAGTGTGGACTCAAATTGTCGGCCTAAATCCGTTGTGATGTGGTCTTCTTCGAATTTGTCCGCCGAATCCGAAGACTGTTTTAGTTTTTTGGTTCGGATGATAACGAGCACGGTTGGGGAGATTTCTTGGCGGCGTTGCCAAATTTGCTGTGGTACCTACACAAGCCTGAAGTCGTGACGCTGTTGCGATCCGTTAATGTGGATGAACTGTACTTTCGTACTTGCCGGTGCCTGGTTAGTTGACGATGGCGTCGGCAATTCGGGCCAGTACCGGTGCTTCGATTGACGTCAGGATCGTGTTAAACTTCGTGTCGTCTGCAGTTATTCCTGCCAGAACGAATTGGGCTTCGATTTGCGACAGCCATAATTCTTGGTGCTCGGTCCAAAAGGGCGGAATTTTAACCGCTACGCGGTTAATAACTGCGTCGGAACCGCGAGTAACAGTATCGTGAAAGACGTCGGCGTCGTCTTGTGTGGTGTCGTTGTTTGCCATTGTAAGCACCGGTGCTCGCGTCTATATAGTGATCACGTCGGGGTCACCAATTTAATGTTTGTTTATTGACTATATATTTACTTAAAACTAACAAAAAGTAATAAAGGCGTAGCTAGTGGCGGATGAAGCTGTCGATGTCGTTAGGCGCAAAAAGTGTTGTTGTTTTTAGAGATGGCCTCCAGCGATATCGATACTCCCGTGAATTATCGAGTTCGATTGTGCTATCGTAAGCACTTAGGGTTGCCACAAGTTCTTGGTATAATATAGCCACGAAACTTGACCTTAACCTTCCTGTGTGTTTTAACTATATATCTTAAATATACATATATCTTACGCCAACAGCTCTGAAACTCTTAATCTATACTTCTAAGTCTTACTTTCAGAACTTCATAATTTTGTTTTGGTATATCAATGACTTCACAACGTCAAGGATTTACATTCATAGCATTACAATTCAGCTTGATCTTTCCATAAATCCTCATACATTCTCCTTTTTAAATTCGTTTCAATTTATAAAAAAAAAATTTTTTCGTTTTCTAAATCCATTTAAGGCTATTTTTTGGGTTTCAAATTTCCTTTTAAATTTAAATTTACTTAATTTAATCGAAAAACGAGTACAATTTAGATAGTTTATGAGATTAATAAATGCCTGATTTAAAAACGTTCGTGATGGATAAATGTTGATAGAGAAGTCATGAGGGGATCGACCAATGTCTAGAATATCAAAGGCATCACAATTGGAATGAATGTGAGTACCTAAAATTGAGTCGGTTAGACTAAAAACAGCTTGGACTCCTTTACCAATAAGTTTGCATACTGCTTAAGTGAAGAATTAGATACAAGAGTCTTTTCATTAACAAATAATTAATTTAATGGCATGATCTTACTTATTGGACTGTTTCAAAAGAGTCAAGTTGGTTAACATATTCAACATCGTATTCAATGATTGTATCAGGTAAAAGACTTGAGTCCCGGTTATAATCATTACATTCTTCCCTCACAAAAAATCATATTTCATTTCATTTCATTATGTAAAAATTTTCTAAAATTCATTATGTAAAATTTTAAAATATACCGCTACTTCTGCTATTGCTGGTGCCACCGTCGATCTGCTCCAGCATCGTCCCTGCTCCTGGCTGTCGCTGCCGCTGATCTGCTCCTGCCGTTGTCGCCGTTGATCTCCTATTGCCGCGCCTCCGCTCCTGGCTTACTGAGCCTGAGCGTTGGCCGCCAATAGGCACACCGCCCAGGCATACGCCGGGCAGGATACGCTTTCTTGGGACCTAGCAGCTGGACCAAGTCACGAAAGGCCTTCCTACCCCTCAGGACACACTTACGGTTGCGTTTGCCACTCCTCACCAAACACCAACATACATAAACTCTGCAGGACTTATGGCCGAACAGAGGTTGGGCGTCGCGCCTCCTTCACTCCAGGTGGTCACTGTGCGTACGCCCCAGAGAGCCTGGATCAGGAATCGTTTGACTGTAGCGTGGTGTCCCTGACTGATTTATATTTTGGGCTTGAGTTCCTGAGCTGGTCACCTCTTGCTTTGCAGGATCACACATGGTCGTTGCGGTCAGGAATCGATAAGGCGTACGCCAGGTCCGTCCGTCTCTATACCCCGATACCAGGATACCTGCCGTATCTGGGAAATGAACCAACCCGACCCGTTTCACCCTGGGCTTTCAATTCCACCAAGGATTCCGGATCCTCTCACAATTGTTCCTTTCTTCTCGCGATGGACTCGCGTACAGCCGCCGGACTTACCCACGGGAGGTCCTTTAGCCACGTATCACAGATCCTTCCGCACTCGATTTAATTCTGGCACTTGAGACTGTCGAACGAACTCACAGCATGTGACTCCTAATTCCTCCAAGGATACCTTGCTGCTTGAATATCGGACTCTCCAAAGGCCGTCCTCCAATTCAACACTTCCAGCTTTCCTAAAAGACTCGGTCGCTATTCGCACCAATGGTCCTTCTTATATAGCGCCAGTGACGCCCGTTAATCCTTGATCACGCTTCTCGCCGTCAATCCTTATCACTTCGAGCACAGCCGCTTCCGTGGCCCGTTCCCCGCCGCGCCGGTCGCGCCCAGAACCGTTACGTTCCACGTCGTCTCCGCTTTCTCCTGCCTCTGCGCACGGCCGTGCTACACCCTCGCCACCGTTACTGCTACAGTACTATTGCCATCTGAGGCTTATTTCAATGTATAAGGGGGAATCGGTTAGGTTGTACATATATATATGTTAGCGCCAACAAGACTACAAAAAAAACTAACGAACGACTTACGGGCGGTAGCAGAACTACAAACACCGAATTCGAAAATATCGTCTTTATGTCATCTCTAACCGTCACAGTCACAGAAAAAGCCAACAGCGACGAACAATACTTTTAAAGCTCGTAACATTTGTGATTAAATAAATATTAAAACAAGAATGGAAAGCTAACTTAAGGCGCAGCCAAAGTTGATATACCCTTGCCGATATGTTGCAGCGTATATTATTAGATATATATCGGATCTTAAATAGTCGGCCGATCCTTATAAAACTCGGTAGATCAAATTAGTTTGCCGAAAGTAGAATCCATACAAAGTCCCAGTATTCTAACTTAAAAAACAACAGAGATATGGCATTTCCGATCAATCAGTTATATGGCAGCTATAGGATATAGTCGGCCGATCCTTATGAAATTTTGCAGATCGAATAAGACCAAAAGAGAAGTCCACAGCAAGTCCCATCTTTCTAACTTAAAAAATAACAGAGATATGGCATTTCCGATGAATCAGTTCTATGGCAGCTATAGGATATAGTTGACCGATCCCGGCCGTTCCGACTTATATACTGCCTGCAAAGGAAAGAAGTATGTGTGCAAGGTTTAAAGTCGATAGCTTTAAAACTGAGAGACTAGTTTGCGTAGAAACAGACAGACATGCTTATATCGACTCAGGAGGTGATCCTGATCAAGAATATATATACTTTATAGGGTCGGAGATGTCTCGTTCACTGCGTGGCACACTTTTGACCAAAATTATAATACCCTCTGCAAGGGTATATATATACAAAAAGCGTGCTATAAACCCTTGTTTTGACTTTACCATATCCTGGGCTGCAACATCCTTTAAAAATCTTACCTAAACCATCAACGTTGTGCTCTTCGGTTTTTTGCCGCGTATGTATCTATTCATACATGAACGTGGAAGTTCCGCAGCAGTATCGCAAGACCACATTCACACGTCGAAATTGAATATAAGCGAGTAGTCACCGCTAAAAGACAAAGTATACATACAAGACATATCAAACTTGCTGCGTAAATCCAGCTCAGTTCTTGTCCAATAAGGGTGAATACAATAACAACAAATACATTTTCCGCAAAAAGACAAGAAGTTAATTATCAAACACCATGATTCCCGTGAATACAACCAAACAGAATGCATTGCATGCAAAAAGAGTAGTACCGGCAAAGACATTATATGGGTGCATTGTAAAATTTGCATGATGTGGTAACACTTGGGCTGCGTTCGAGATAAGAACACCCAAAACACAAAAGGATGGAAATGCGTCTCCTGCAGTAAACAGCCACCTGATCCAAACTCGCTGACTGACGCCGACACAGCCGCTGTCCACGGAGCCGCTGCGCATGGAGCTGTTTCGCAGGACCCAACAAACATCGCTCCGACAGCCGGACGCTCAACCGGTGCTGTGAAAAAACAGGACAAGCAACTACCTATTCATTTACATGCTGAACGTGTCAATGAAACTATTTTAATGCAAAATAATACTCTAATGCTTCAAATGATGGAGGAAAAGCGACAGTCTGATCAAAGTTACATCGAACAAAAGTACAATATACTAGCTCAACAATGTGGAGCCGCACCACTAACATCATCCTTTGGGCCTTTAAATACCCAGTTGTCAGCGCGTCAAATACTGTCACCCGATCTACCGACATTCAACGGCAATTCGGAAGACTGGCCTTCGTTTCTCAGTGCATGTGAAAATAGCACCACCTCTATCAATAAGGAACGACTTGACACTCTCATAGATTACGCCTTAGCAGTATATTAGCAGAATATTTGTGCCACCATGGAGGCTTGTCAGCTAAATGACCACCTAAACAATAGAGAGTTAATAGACAAATTGCCCAGCCATTACAAACTGACTTGGGCTATACACCCAAAAGACCCAAGCGCTGTGTCTGGTCATTAAGCCTTTTTAATGACCTTTTCCCTTTTTTCCGAAATAACACAAAAGGGGAAATTGTTTATTTTCACAACGTTATAAATTTGTGTTTATTCGCATATGGCAGGGAGTGAGAAAGCTCCGATTATATGATGCGTATGCACTGATATAAAAAGTACGAGTGAGCCCGCCTTAGAACATAGGCAGAGCGAAAGCTCATTAACTTAATGCTAAAGATAAAGCGGCCGAGAGGAGTCGGCTTGCGACCAACAATAGCGATCAGATAAATAGGACAAATATAACTGAGAAACTATAATTGTTGTATTAGTTGTATATTAGTGATAGCTGTGGCTGCTGCCTGACCCGACATTCCCCCCCCCAGTTGAGGCCTGTCCTTCAACTTCATCCTAAAGGGGCAGTTAGCGAAAACTTAGTCAGTTCCGCTTAGTAGTTCCCGATTCGGTTCTATTATCGGCCATTTGAGACACTCCATCCAGGCCGGGGGCTAGATCCATACTTCTCCCCAACGGCCACTTCATAATATGAGCTGTGGGCGCGATTGACATTCTCTCCACGTGTGAACCGCCTCCACATACAACCCATCCAAGCCTTGTTTTCTGCAACAACGGTAGGCCAGCTGAAAGCTGGATTTGCCCAGCACACAATAGTTCATAAAATAGACTGGCTCCGATAAGCAAATCGATACGTTGTGGCCGGAAAAACTTTGGATCGGCTAAAGTGAGGTTGGCCGGAATATTCCAGCTGGAGACGTCCAAGCTGAGACTAGGCTGGAGATCCGTGATGCTGGGGGCGATGACAGCGTTGACAAAGGCCGAATATTCGGAGCAACAGGACCGAAGGAGCACATCGACGGATAATTCATCTGTCGCGAAACCAGTGTTGCCAATTCCAGACACTGCCATGTAAGATTTGCGTCTAGGAAGCTGCAGCTGACTAGTTATCACGTGCACTTGCGATCCTGAATCCAAAAGAGCTCGGCATGGAACAAAAACTCCAGTGCGACTCCGAACGAGAATGTTCGCTGTAGCCAGTAAGGCTACCTCACTGCTGCGACCTTGGGCAACTAGTGCATTAGCCGCGGATGGTGAAGCGCTTATTGGCTCGGCGCCCTCGGTTGTGGCTGACGTAGATGATACAACAGAAGGCTGGCTACTGGATGACTGTACTTCCAAAAAATGCAGCAGGCTGTGATGCCTCCTCCCACAACTGCGACAATTAGCAGCGAGGCACTCACGCAGGTGATGACCAGGTTGGAGACATTTCCGACACAGACCGAGTCGCCTAGCCTCACCAAGGCGGCTCTCAGGGGCCATTAACAAAAATCTGGGGCATTCAGACACTACGTGGGACCACCCACCACATAATCTACAAGCGGGGGAAGGTGAATTAGTGACGATAAAGGACGATCTATTATTATTGTTCGAGACTCTACGTCTTCCCATCTGAGTGCCTGGCACGTAGGCGGTCATGGCCACATCCATAGCCTCCAGAGTCCTGCACCGCTGCTCCAAAAATTCTGCCATCGACTCCCAGGTAGGGATGAGGTCCAAGTTCGACGCATTTTGACATTCCTCCCACTTGACCTGGGTAGCTGGGTCCAACCGTTGAAGGAGCACTTGGACAATGATACTGCTAGCGATCTGCATGGTCGTCCCCAAATTTTGCAAGGCTCGCATGTGGGCATTGAATTTATCGGAAAGCCCTCGAAGCGATGCCACTGAGCCACCTTCCAATAGGCTGAGGCCCAGAATCCCGTTCACATGAGCCTGAAATATTAACCGGCGGTTATTAAATCGTCTTTCCAGAACACGCAACGCAACATCATAATTCTCCTCGGAGGTTTCCAAGGAGCGAACTGCTTCTAAGGCTGAGTCCCGAAGACAAGATCGCAACCTCTGCAGCTTTTCCACCTTACTTATGTGAGGATTGCAGCCCACGATCGTTGAGAAAGCCGAGTGAAACTCAGCCCACTCCGAATATCCTCCGCTAAAAGTAGGAAGAGGAAGAGGAGGCAATGCTTGAAAACTCCGACTGAGCGCTGAGTCCACCTGAATACTGGAAACTCCGCTGGCCAGGGTGGAATGGGCAGCAATTCGAGCAGAGCGCAACGACGTCTCGTGCTCGATTTCGGCATGCATCGTAGCTACAAGCTCAGACACTGTCCATCGCAAGTCGCTGCTTATCTCAGAAATATCTAACTCTTCAAGCTCCCCGTAGATGGCCTTAAAATCATCGTACATGGCGACCAACTGGCCGTGACGCACATGGAGCATGGCGTCTTCCACCTTTGACATTGGCTGCAGGACGCCTTGGATCCTCTTCAAATCCTGGAGGATACCCTTTGCCTTGCATTTTAAAATCGCACTCCGAGATGGAGTGGGTTCTCCTGTGACGGCGCCGCTGGAGTTCATCGCCACTATGATTGAAATTCGCTCACTTTAAGTAAAAACACGCACAAATTAATTTTGGCGCCAAATTATGGCTCTTGATTATTTTATTATATTTAATTTTATTTGAGCGCAGCGAACACGATTTATCCCACTGTGCGCTCAGAACCGTACGCTGAGTTGTGGAATGTATATATATATGAACGCTTGTGTGAGGCGAATGCACTTGCAAGTGGAACGTATATATGTATGTATGTATGTATGTTGGCGGACCGGATAACAATTGTATTTTATGCGATTATGTATTTTATATGATTTGTGTATAAATACAAAATAATTGTTTCACTGATGCACTGTATGCCGTTTATGTTCAAATGCACATACATATGTTAATACACCGCACAAAAACAGAATCAGGTATGTTCGCACTGGTTCTGTTTTATGATCGTGGAATTGTTAATTTTATTAATTATATATTATATATTATATATATATTAATTTTATAATTTTATTAATTAGATCACGTCGGGGGTCACCAATGTCTGATCATTAAGCCTTTTTAATGACCTTTTCCCTTTTTTCCGAAATAACACAAAAGGGGAAATTGTTTATTTTCACAACGTTATAAATTTTTGTTTATTCGCATATGGCAGGGAGTGAGAAAGCTCCGATTATATGATGCGTATGCACTGATATAAAAAGTACGAGTGAGCCCGCCTTAGAACATAGGCAGAGCGAAAGCTCATTAACTTAATGCTAAAGATAAAGCGGCCGAGAGGAGTCGGCTTGCGACCAACAATAGCGATCAGATAAATAGGACAAATATAACTGAGAAACTATAATTGTTGTATTAGTTGTATATTAGTGATAGCTGTGGCTGCTGCCTGACCCGACACGCTGTATTGATCAAGTCCTTAAGCGACTTGCTCTATACAATCGCCGAAGAAGCATCCACAGTGACACCATCAATTTACTCCAAGTCCAGTAACCTATACACCCACGTCCAGTATAGCATGGATGCCCGAGATAGCTCGGAGTACAATCCACCAACTTACATCGCTTCGCAAAAGGAAGTCACCCATTGCATCGCCTGCAACAGCATACTCCATCCTATCACTGAATGCGAGGTATTCCAAAAGCTTTCTTACGAAAAGAAATAGGAAATGGTAAGGGAATACAAGCTTTGCTTCAAATGCCTGAAGATCTATGAACGCACATGCTTTTCAACTAAGCTGTATGAGATCGGAGGATGCGAGTCCAGGCATCATCCTTTGCTGCACAAAGGCCCTGTGAATCCTAACATTGTCTCTTCACACCGAACTGATCCACCCGGAGGAGAACAATATTTTCGTATCGTCCCGATTAAAATGTACACTGCCAACTCCTATATTGACACATTTGCATTTTTAGATGAAGGTTCATCGGTCACACTTACAGACGAAAATCTCTTCAAAAGATTAAACATCCAAGGTACACCGGATTCGATCTGCATGCAGTTGACGAATCAAACGACAAGGAGGGAGAACGAATTCGTTTGCTTCAACATAAAAGTCTCTAGCATAGACACCAACAGAACATATTGGCTAAACAACATACACACAGTGAAAAATTTAGGATTACCAAAGCAAACACTGGACATTAAGTAGTTAACCAATAAAGACACTCACCTGCAACGATTACCGATTGTATCATATACTGACGCTGAACCAATGTTGCTGATTGGAACAGACAATTGGAAGTTAGCCGTTCCCCGAAAAATAAAAGAAGGAAGGTGGAATGATCCTATTGCATTCAAGTGCATGCTAGGTTGGGGTGTCCAAGGATCCGGAAAAGACAATAAACATTTCTCTATGCACCTCTGTCAATGCAACTGGACTGAAATTGATAAGGCCGTTAAAGAAAGCTTCAACGTAGAACCCGTAATTCCAAGGACACTTCACTTTAAAGACGATGAAGAAGCCTTCAAAATCATGCAGGAAACGTGCGTAAAAATTGATGGACGGTACGAAATTATCCTGCTTTGGCGTCGTAAAGAAAGCTACCTTCCTGAAAGCTACACAAGTGCACTAAAACGCCGAAATTGTTTGAGAGCTAAAATTGAAAAACTATATCTACGTTTAAAAATTCAGTAGCAAGTCAACAATCTGCTAGAAAAAGGCTATGCCATCGAGCTAAAAAATGAAGAAGTTTACCACAATCATATTTGGTACCTCCCGATTTTCATAGCTCTTAACCCCAACAAACCCAGTAAGATTCGACTGGTCTGGGATGCCGCAGTTATATCTCATGGCGCCTCCTTAAACGACTTCATGCTTGCTGGTCCGGACCTTTAACATCCACTGTCCGACGTTTTAATGGCATTCAGAGTTGGCAAGATAGCGGTCTGCGGTGATATAGCAGAGCATTTCTGCCAGATAAGGATAACGGAATGTGACATCCATGCACAGCATTTCCTGGATCGACGAGCAAACGCAAAGCCCAAAGGCTTACGTAATGCGAGCAATGACGTTCGGAATATCTTGTGCCCCTTGTATAGCTCATTACGTCCGGGATAAAAATGCGGAGGACTACAGAAGCAGTATCCAAGAGCCTATGAAGCCATCAACCACGCTCATTGCGTCGACGATTATATAGACAGTCTAAACGACGAGGAGGAAGCTATCAAAGTGTCGAAGCGGGTCAAACAAATACATTCAGCTGGCGGTTTCCACATCAGATTCTGGACTTCCAACTTATCCGAAGTTATAACCGCATTAAATGAAGAGTCAACCACAACACATCCCACAAAGGACCTTGGAGACGCTGAGAAAGTCTTGGGTATGTTTTGGGATCCGAGAGATTCACCAAACTGAAAAGGAACGTACTAAGTGAAACGGCACACCCCAATAAAAGGGAAGCTCTGCAGGTTCTGATGTCAATTTATGACCCCCTAGGTTTTTTGTCCTGTTACACTATCGGACTTAAAATTATTCTACAAGAAACATGGCGATCAGGGATTGGATAGGACGATGAACTACCAAAACCTTCACAGAGTTGTTGGACAAAATGGCTTAAAATACTTTAACAGACTAAGTCCGTACATATTCCACGACATTACTCACCATTGTTACATACCGGCGATAGTATCAAACTACATACCTTCGTCGATGCGAGCGAATATGGCTATGCAGCTGCGTGCCACCTTCGTGTGATCAATGGATATGACATTAGTAGTAAAGACGCTCCCTTGAAACCCTCGATACCACGAATGGAACTTCTCGCCGCCGTCGTCGGCGTCCGACTGGCTCATAAAACACAACTCACACGAAACTTGAACATTGGCGAATGCTCCTTTTGGACAGACTCCAAGACCGTCCTGTCATGGTTGACAATGGATCCACGGAAGTTCCGCGCCTTCGTGATGCATCGAATTGGTGAGATTATGAAAACAACAAGCGCTGCTCAGTGCCGCTGGATTTCTACACATGAAAACGTCGTCGATATGGCTTCGAAATTTATCGCCAAGCCAAACCTGGAGCAGTGGACCAGCGGACCGGGATTCCTGAAAAGACCTAAAAAGGCGAAATCATCAACCTATCCTACCATAGGAAAACAATAATAACGAGCTCAAGGTACAGGTAGTTTTAGTAACCAAAGTATACAGTCCAGTGCTTCTAAAACTAAACATTGAACTGTTCTCAAACTGGAAACGTCTTTACCGTGCCACAGCGACTTTCATCATGTATGTAAAAAACCTGAAAGCGAAATGTCGAGGAGAAATCATTATCAAAACGTTGCCCGATGAAATAGTTATCCAAGGAAAGAACCTTTATACAGTAGCGCAAAGAGAAGCATTCAAGGACGAATTAGATTCTCTCCAAAAAAACAACAACATCCAAAGGACCAGCCCGCTTATTGGGTTGAACATCTACCTAGACGATTGTGGCATAATTCGCACCCAAGGAAGGTCACAAACAATAAACCCGAACTATGACCAAATAGTACTACCAAAGCGCCCAGTCACGTATCTCCTTGTCAAGCACTTCCACGAGAGCAACCACCATTTGCTGCATGAGGGAACTATAAACGTAATTAGGAGTCAGTTCTTTATACCCCGGTTACGCGTGGTATACAAGAGTGTCCAAAAAAGATGCCAGAAATGTATAATCGATGAAGCAGCCCCGATAGCGCTGCAAATGACTTCTTTGGTCCTATTGCTGTCAACGTAGGCCGACACCAGGAGAACAGGTGAGGCGTGACACATATTTGCATGCCTTACTATACGCGCCATACATATAGAGATAGCGTATAGCCTCGATACAAGCTCATGTGTAATGTTCCTCTCGCCCCGACGAGGAACACCAAGATAAATATATTCGGATAATGGAACCAATTTCAAGGCAACTGAGAAAGTTGTTAAGGATGAGCTGAAGAATGTAGACTTGCATAACCTGACCGTCAATTACGTCGAGATGAAATGGAACTTCTATCCTCCAGGCGTTCTACTCGTCGCGCCAGGTGGTAATGTGGAGATGTTGTCATAGTCGTGGATGAGAGCCTTCCCAGGAACCTTTGGCCGAAAGGACGTATAATAGCTGTAGCCACAGCCAAGGACGGACAGGTACGTTCGGCTACAGTAAAGACCCTCTACGGAACTCTGGTGCGGCCAGCAACCAAAACAGTGTTGGACGTGAAGAATGGATAAATCCCTGCAGGCGTTTAGGGGGGAGAATGTTAGCGCCAACAAGACTACAAAAAAAAATAACGAACGACTTACGGGCGGTAGCAGAACTACAGTCACCGAATTCGAAAATAAAGTCTTTGTGTCATCTCTAATCGTCACAGTCACAGAAGAAGCCGAAAGCAACGAACAAGATTTTTTAAAGCTCGTAACATTTGTGATAAAATAAATATTAAAAATATTCAAAAAGCGTGCTTTAAACCCATGTTTTGACTTTACCATATACTGGGCTGCAACACAATATCTATATTCAAATTCTGAAATTGCTAAAGGCTCTTTTAGACTTCTGATTGATTATAGATATTCTCAGAACCTGGTTCCTAATCTAACAATTATCTGTAATTGTTATACACTCTTGTGTATTCATGTTTATTAAGTTTATTTAAGTTTGTCCAATTTTTTATGGAGCAGATTCGTATTGCCCAAGCGGTCTTTTCACAATTGACCATAGATTTTCAATTGGATTTTCGAGCTTCTCTCTCTTATCTTATCTTATTTAATATTTGATCTCAAAACTTAAAGCTCCTGTGTTTATCTATATTTATTAATATTTATAATAAGCAATCTTTTGCTTTACAAATATCCGTATCGCTTCGTGTGTGCACTGGTATATTTAACTTTATAATAAATAATAACTTTATTAATTTTAATCCAAACATAGCTCTGCTCTGCTTCTTCATCTTTTACGGTGTTGCTTCTATCGAATAGAGATTCTTATCTCTATTCTTTACTGTTTATTAAGCCGCACTAATCGCTCTCTTCAATCCCCCTCTTTTCGTTTTCCTGACACAGTGGTTCAAGGTACGTCAACAATATAATAAAAAAAAAATATTAATAAATTAATTAATCAAAACCATGGAATTTAAACTTGTCTGTGTGTTGAAGTCTTTTAATAAGACAATCTCCTCATACCAGCCTACCATCCACTGCTGGCTTTGTGAAAACGTTTTACACGCAAAGTGGGCCGGGATCACGGCCTCAGTTTCGGATGCCATTTCACGTAGGTCTGGGCTCAACTTTTGCTGTGACGGTTATCGTGTTGTTTAGGACGAAATGAGATCGTTCATGAGACAGACTAAAAGTGGATTTAACGAATTGGTTAGTGGTTTTGGTAAAATCAATGACCAACTCTGTGCGCTCGATACACAGTTTAGTAGTCTACAACTATTAAATGAGTCTCCAAAGCGTAAGAAATCCGCTTTTAGTGATGTGCTTGTGGCGAATAATCATCAGCCTACTCAGTTGGCAATCATGCAGCCGCTTATATCGCTGGCCACTCCAAGGGCCGGACCTGGGAAATATTCGGCTTCCGTATATCTCGGGGTAAATGAGCAATTGTCCGATATGTCCTCTGTGGCATCGCTTCAAGTGATACCACCAGACGCAATAATACAAACCCCCTTAAGAGTCACCAAACAGGGCAATCAAACGTCCGGACCACCGGTACGAACTGATGCTGCCGTATTAGTTACGGCGGCACCAAAACCCTTGCAGGCGATCCCGACATCGAAACATATTTGTTTCTCGGCTTGCCCCTGATACTTCGGAGATTGACATCTCGGCTTACATCAAAGCCAGAACAAAAGCCGACATAAAGGTGGTAGATAAAACAAAATTCAAATACACCTACACCAGGCACACGTCATCTTTCAAAATACGTGTGCCTGTGCAGATGTTCAAGACTATTTGTTCCGCCAGCTTTTGGCCAGAGAACATTTTTGTCCAGGAACATCAGCCAAGTACGGTGAAGAAAAAAATTCCCAATCCTGTGGAAGTGAAACTACCACAGGTTAGAGCCACTGACCAACCTTCCACCTCATCTTCAAAAAACTAATTTCTACACTAACACTTACCTATCAGAATACTAGAGGGTTACGTGGTTAAACTACCCAAGCTGTATTCTGATAGTTCTTCCTTTGCATCTCACATTATAGTCTTTACAGAAACTTGGTTAAAGCCGGAGATTTTAAGCTCCGAAGTTTTTCCAAGTAAGTACACCACTTTTAGACGTGATAGAACACTGCGAAGGGGAGGAGGAGTCTTAATTTCTGTAGACTCCAATTTCGCTTCTGAAGAGGTACAATCACAAGAGTTTGGTGACATAGAATTTCTTTGCATTAAAATCATTTTGTCCGGTCATTCTTTATGCGTTACCTGTTCTTACATACCACCTTCGTCGGAACCGCCTACATACTGGCAACATTTGTCCGCTATTCGTCTTATTTCGGACCGTGTGTCCGACAACGACCAGCTGGTAGCTCTAGGGGATTTCAATATACCAGAACTCATGTGGTCTAATGTTGAGAATTCTCCGTCCTAACTGCTTAACTTGCACCACGACTTCCCTGCGGGTATGTTCAACATGTCACTCGGGCAAATTAACCACGAGAGAAATTCTTTAGGTCGGCTGTTGGACTTGTGTTTCGTTTCTGATCCTGATGGAATTACTCTTTCCAGAACTTGCCCCTTTCTAACGCTGAAGATCCATATCATCCCACTCTTGAGGTTTCAATCGAAACCAATACTTTAATTGACCTTTAGTCTTCACTTAAATCACATAAAGTTCGTTTCTTCCATAAAGCTGATTTTATAAAACTAAAGAAACTACTTTTGGAATTTGATTGGCCCGATCTACTGGCATGCGATGACATAAACATTGCGTTACAGAGATGCTTGCGTGCTCGGAAATATCCGTCCGCTTCAACTAATCCGCCTTTGTATACAAAGCACCTATTAAATTTAAAGAACACCATGAATAGACTTTTAAATAAACATAGATTATCTGGCTGTACAGTTAGTTATTCAAGATACTTAGTGGCTCGGTCCAATTTCACCGTGCATAACGCCGAATGTTATAGGAGTTATATTCACCGCTGCCGGATTGAGTTTACTCAGGACCCGAAGCAGTTTTATAACTTCGTAAACACTAAGCGCAAACATGTATCTGTTCCTACTCTGCTTACATTTGAGAACTCATATGCGAACACTGATCAGGTGATGGCCGATCTCTTCGCAACATTTTTTCAAACAACTTATTCATATCCTTATTCAGCACCATTCCAACTCAGCCTTACACTTATAAGATTCAATCAGCCAACCAGATATTTTGCCCATCTTTTGATCAAAGTGGTGTGTTATCGGATATTCTTAAGGTCAAGCCCGTGTATTCGCCAGGCCCTGATGGAGTACCAGGATGCGTTCAGAAGAACTGCGCCGAGGCACTGTGCAAACCGCTCCTTAGGCTCTTTAATCTATCGCTGGAGACTTCGATTTTTCCCCTTATGTGGAAGGAATCCTACATCAGATGCTGCCAATTATAGAGGTATTTCTAAATTGTCAGCAATTCCAAAGCTAATCGAAAAACTTATCACTCCACATTTGCAACACCTATGTAGTTCAATAATATCCCCGTGCCAACATGGCTTTATGAAGCGCCGCTCCACCACCACCAACTTATTGGAGCTAACATCTTTTGTCATGGATGGGTTCCGGAATGGCTTACAAACAGACGTCATTTACACTGACTTCAGTAAAGAATTTGACTCTGTTATCCATTCCCTTCTTATAACTCAGTCTTTTGGGATTCCCAACTGATCTCCTGATTTGGATTTCAAGCTACTTATCTGGAAGAACCCAAAGTGTTTTCATTAAAGATGTCACCTCGCGTTTAGTCCGCGTCACATCTGGGGTGTCCCAAGGAAGCCATCTTGGACCATTACTTTTTACATTATTTATTAACGACTTTCCCCTTGCCTTTACTGATTCACTTGTACTTATGTACGCTGATGACGTTAAGCTTTGTCTTTATCCAAATTTATCCGATTTGGATAAATTTCAAAATTGGTATTTAGCAAATAACCTAAAGCTTAATGGATCGAAATGTAAACTCATGTCATTTTATGGATCTAGTCCTCACCAGGCTACGTACTTTCTCTATGGGTACGCCTTAGAGCGATTAACTCAGGTTAACGATCTGGGTGTCCTATTAGATTTGAAACTTAAATTTACCGACCATATATACCCCATGGTTAATAAAGCTATGGGCGTGCTTGGTTTTATTAAAATATGGTCAAAAGAATTCAATAACCCGTACTTAACAAAAACTTTATATACTTCACTAGTCCGTCCGATTCTTGAGTATGGATCGTGTGCCTGGAGTCCTCAATACGGAGTACATCAAGATCACATAAAATCTGTACAAAAAGCTTCCTCATCTTCGCACTTAGGGGACTTAATTGGGATGCAAGTCTTCCCTCATATCAATGTAGACTTTTATTAATAACCTTACCATCATTAACAAACCGTAGAACGATGCTGGGTGTCATGTTTCTATTTAATCTTATTAATGGTAATGTAGACAGCCAGCATTTACTAACACGCTAAAATTTTAATATTCCTAGTAGAAGGACTAGAAACTTTCGTCCTCTACTCTTTAGCCACTATAGCTCGACATATGCCCAACACGATCCGTTCAGGGTATTATGTTCGGACTACAATGGTCCCTACAACATCTTGCCACTTTGCTCTACTAACAATCTTAAATCCTTATACTAAACGCCTAATCTGTGCAACACTCTTCCTCCTAATACTCTACTCGTTCTCTTTATACTTCCTCGGATCTATCCCCGCGATTTGAGCTGTACGTTATGCGGCAGCGCCCCTCGGTCGGTTGGGCGGGAGGTGGGCTGAACTTATGCAGAGGGAACCGCGCGATTATATCCTATAGCTGTCATAAACTTGATTGATCGGAAGTGCCATATCTTTGTTGTTTTTTAAGTTAGAAGGATGAGACTTTCTATGGGATCCACTCTGGGCAAACTTATTCGATGTCCCAAATTGCATAGGGATCGGCCGACTTTATTCTATAGGTAGGAGACATCTCCGACCCAATAAAGTATATATATTCTTGATCAGGATCACCTATATGTAAAGAATTAGTATATGCAAGTGCGTTTATGTGTATGTGAGTAGGAAGGTGTCATGCATCCATATCGCTGTCGCGCATGCTAGATATGCCGACTAAGCACATAGTGATTCACACTAGAATTCTGGATTGATATGAATGCATGCTACATCTCCCTCTTTTTGAAAAATAACGTAATATTGTAAAGTTATTTTGATTAATATATATTTAATGTTGTATATTATGGGTGTATATTTTAATACGTTATGTATATTTCTGTGTATTAATTTAGTTTGAATTTATAAAAAGAATATGTTTTTTTGTATGCATATACCTATATAATTATATTTGTTATGTTATTTGTATATTTAAGTTTTTATTACGTATTCGGGTCATCAAACCTTTACTATCTTATTCAAGATTTTTTTCTTTTTTGGTTTTCTTTTTAATAACATTAATATTTACATAGTTTTTTTGTGTTTTTGTTACGTTATTTCCTCTTTTTATTAGCTTCTTTACTTAGAGTTTATAAATGTTTAACCTATTTTTATTTACAATTTGTTATCTAGTTTATGTGCTGTTTCATTTTTCAGAATAATCAAATCTCCTACCTCTACTATTATATCGTTAATATTTTTATAATATTCTAAGTTACGTTTAAGCTTCTCTTGTGCTACCATAGTTTTAGCTCTTTTATTTGCATTTCAATCTAAATTTGAATTCTTTTGCATAATCGTCTACATTATATATTGGGTCGATAATTGTTGATTGGTCAAATTCGGTTAATTGCTTTGGTATTCTGCCGTAAGCCAGTTCGTACGGACAGTATACATATACCGCCGAACGTGTAGTGTTAAAACAATATGTGAAAAAATTCAACCATACGTCCCATGAAAAAAATCATTTTTATCTACCGAAAAATATGAACGAATGTACTCATTGAACGTTCTGTTACTTCTCTCAATGGTGCCTTGCGTTTGGTGATGATGAGCTGTTGATTATATATTACCTATTTTCATGTATTCATCCATAAGTGAATTTTTGAATTCAGTCAAATCTGTTAATTCTGTCAGTTATGAACGTCTTCATTGGACCGTGCTTTACAAAAAAAAAAAAAAAGCTTCAAATATTGCCTTGGCTACTGTTTTTGCGTATTTGACTCAGCTGCTTCCTCGGAAAGCTCTCCGATTGACAAGAGTGTATGCTCAATCACTGAAGATCCATGAACTAACACCTTGTGGACTGTAGCTGGCAAATAGTACCATGGATATTCTCTTATCAGTTCCTTAGCAGTATCGATGGCATAATCATTAAATTTTTCCAAATTTATTTTGTACCCCGAAGCAATAGCTTGAAATATAGTTGCACTTCGATGAATAAGATTTTCATTAAGCTCTGTAATTTCAGAAGCCAATTTGGGATTTGAGAAAAATTTCCAAAAGATTTTTGGACATGGCGGTCTCCATTATTACGGAAATTACTTCAGTGGGATCTGCTTGCATTAACGGTTGTTGCTGGTTTTCATTGCGCAAAACAGAAACAGTGGACTTATCCATTTCCTTTAGCTGAGCTATACGACGTCGCTTTGTTCTAGATGAAGAATCCTCAAAATCAACCTTTGGACGACCACGTATAGATGAACTTTTGGACTTAAGGAAAAGTGACTCCTTTACATTTAGCCAATCATATTGATATTCTACAATTGACGACTTTTACCGATCGTACTGAGTCCAAAAAATTGTAGCCGTTATTCTCAATATTATATTGAACATTTTTCATAACTTCCTGTAATTTCGCAGCGTTGCTACCATCTTTGGTGCACCATAAATTGAAAATATACTGCCGTGAAAATACACAACGATAACAAACTCCTTTGGGAATGCAAACAAAAATTATAAATAAAACGGAAAAATAATTAGAATTTGATGTAAAAGTAATTAACTGACAAATAAAAGCGGTAGACAATCACAAAAGACAGAGTCTCAAAAGAAGACACAGCTGTGCACAGGGGCTCCGCTGCAACGCGCTGGCAAAATTTGACCTTAAAAAAATAAGAAGTCGTGTTAGCATATTAGCGATTACAAATACATCCGCAATTTTCCGCACCTAACTTTAACGATTTTAAAATCTTAAAACTATGACAAAGATAAAAAATAATAATTCTAATGTGGAATCGTGTGGGAACACAACTAAAACTTTATGTAAACACATTTAAGACACTCAAAAAAGGTACAAACAAAAGGGTTTCACATATCAAGTTAGTTTTTATTAATTTCATATCAAATTAGTATAAATTAATTTCATAAATTAAAATAAATACCTTGGGCTTCAAAATCCATTTTAAATAATTTAAATTTATAAACTTGATGAGTTACCAGCCCAATTGGAAGTGCGCTTTTGCTTCGAAATATTGCATCAGAGCTGCGATGCGCTGTTGAAATGAACACATGCTTTTGATTCTATTTTTAGAAAGTACCGTAAGGTTTCCGGCGAAAACCGGTTTGCAAATTTGGACATTTTAGAGACAAACTGTGTAAATTGAGTTTAGATATTTTCTGATCGGTTTTTGGAATGGAGACCACCGTAGATTGATTATATTATACAAGAAATATAATGTTAAATCTGGCTGATTAATGTTGATAAGAGATGTGGAAAATCGAAAAAAGGTACAAGACTTAAAACGTGCAAAATTCAGTTTATGTGAGTTTATTTAGTTTTTTTATTCTAAGTGTTTGAATATATAAATTTGTTTTTCCTCCTAAAATTAGTTATAAATTAATTAAGATTAATAATATAAAAAAAACAAGAATGGAAAGCTAACTTCGGACGGAGCCGAAGTTGATATACCCTTGCAGATATGTGGCAGTTTATATTATTAGATATACATCGGATCTTATAAAGTCGGCCGATTCTTATAAAACTCGGCAGATCAAATAAGTTTGCCGAAAGTAGAATCAATACAAAGTCCCATCCTTCTAACTTAAAAAACAACAGAGATATGGAATTTCCGATTAATCAGTTATTTGGCAGCTAAAAGTTATAGTTGACCGATCCAGGCCGGAAGTCGGAACTTATATACTGCCTGCAAAGGAAAGAAGGATGTGTGAAAAGTTTTTCACAATTTTTATAAATAAAAAAATCTTTCCTGCTCAAGACGCTAGAAAGAGTCATAGGACTACACCTTAGGTCAACTCTAAATCCCACCCACATCTCCAATGCACAGCATGCATACAAAAAGGGTAATTCTACCGATACTGCCCTCCACGCGCTCATGTACAGAATAGAAAAAGCTTTCCTTCAGAAGGAATACGCCCTAGTAGCCTTTCTAGACATAGAAGAATAATGTTATCCCAAACACCATTACTAGCTTACTAAGAACTCTGGGGGTAGATGAACACCTGATAGGGCTCATTGACCAGCTGTTAACACGCAGAACAGTGACGTCCTCTCTAGGAACATATTCCCTAATAAAGGCCGTCAATAGAGGCACACCGCAAGGCGGGGTCCTATCCCCTCTCCTATGGAACATAGCAGTCAACTCAATTCTATGCAAGATGGAAGAAGGAGGCTTCAGGTTAGTGGCGTACGCAGACGACGTCGCAATCTTGTTCACAGGTAAATACCCTCAAACGCTCTGCGATCTCATGAGCGAGAAATTGCAAACCCTAGCCGAATGGACAAGCAGTAATGGCCTTGGAGTAAATGCGCAGAAAACGGAGCTAGTCCTCTTCAGCAGGAAATACAAACTCCCACCCCTCGTCCCACCAAGACTAAACAACCAAAGGCTCTCCTTCATCAGCAGCGCCAAATACCTAGGTGTAATTCCAGCTAAACTGGAACTCTAACGTAGAAGAAAGGTCAGAAAAGGCTGCTACAGCCCTTTTTACCTGCAAAAAAGCCATAGGAAACAAATGGGGCATGTCCCCTAATATAGTAAGCTGGATCTACACTGCCATAGTCAAACCCATACTACTTTACGGAGTTCTGGTATGGTGGCCAGCGATCAGCAGCACTATGCATCAGCGGCTGCACTAAGATCCACACCAAACGAAGCCCTAAATGCCATACTTAGCTTACAAAATCTAGGACGAGATGGAATAGAACCAGCGAAAGTATCGGCAATCAGGCTTAGGGAAACTCATCAATGGAGCCTCCTAAATAAGGCCACTCCACCATTCTGCTGAACGATCCTCTCATTCCTAGCAGTACAGACTACTGTACTCCAAGGGAGTACACACAAACACCTTTCCAAGCCCTCATTCTTAACAGAGAGGAATGGGGAGACCAAATACCAGGCCCAGAGAACGCAATATGCTTCTACACTGACGGCTCCAAACTAAACAACAGAGTAGGAGGGGGAATATACTCCGAGCAACTAGGCATTAAAACCTCTTTCAGACTTCCAAATCACTGCAGCGTATTCCAAGCAGAAGTGATTGCCATAAGGGAAGCGCTAAAATTCCTAAACCTACACAACTCCACACAAAGAGGAGTCAATATATACAGCGACAGCCAAGCGGCTATAAAATCGATCAGCTCAGACTCAAGTAACTCCAAAACAGTCTCAGACTGCAGATCATCTCTCCACGAGATGGCAAACCAGTATGACATAAACCTCATCTGGGTCCCAGGTCATAGGGACATAACAGGCAACTGCATAGCAGATGAACTGGCACGCAAAGGCACCACCACACCAATCCAGGGAGAACTGGAGGGCACTGGTGTACCACTAGCCTCATTCCTTAACAGCATCTCAGCGATGTCAGAAATAGACCTGAACAGGATAGAAAGGTTCACCAAAGCCTCAGGGTGGAGGAACTGCTAAACCATAAGACCTTCTGCGTGTAAAGGGATTTTTAGATTCAGATCACGGTATCACAAGGGACCGAACACGGTCTAAGTGTGGCGGTTGCCTCCATCAGGAGGTGAACGCCAGCCGTCTAACCTAACCTAAACTAATCCCTCCAACAAATGTTGCCCTTCTCAGAATCATTTGGCTTTGAGAACTCATCTTGAACTTAATATTGGTATATTCTGTTAAATTTTATGTGCTTGCACGGAATATAATATTTTGATATATTGTATACTATATTTATTTGTATAATAATAAAAATTCCCCATAGTACAGGGGTAATCAAAGGCCTTATGGATGATTTTAAATTCGGACTTAAAATTAAATTAGAATAATAAATTGTAAATTTGGGGTATAGATATGCATTCATGTTTATATCTAAAGTTTTTTGCCAAATAAGCAATCAACCTAATGGTAGGACCTAAAACCAGCGAGCTCAGACGAAATCCAGTACCAAGAGATCGGAGTCAGCAATCTCAGAGTTAGTTATCGAATACGTACTTTCGTTAACATTGACCCTCTAACCATAGTTAAGCCACAATATATGTATATAATTACAAGATTTGACTTTGAATTATTGAAAAAAATATAACTTTATTTTCCTTTTCAATATTATTCTAAGTACAAACTTATATTTTATTGAAGATACATCGACTTTATCATTAGGGAAAGTCTCAAACTGTGAACTTGTTAGTTGGTTAGGGAGTAGGGTTTATATAGGGATCGGATACGTTCCACATTGAGGAAGCCGAGAGGGCTGCTTAGGGATCTTGGCTGATCCATGATTCTCTTTCTTTAATTACTCTTAAAAGACAAGTGCGTTCGTTTTCTTGAATGTACTTGTTTTTTATGACATTTGAAATTTGATTTTATGTCTGGCATCCAAAATTTGGTATTGATTTCGGACTTGGGAACGTGTCAGAATTTTGGGGTTGGTATTCGGTTGTTTAGTCTAATAGTCTAGGGTTTCTTATTTCGTCTTTTACGATTTCTTTTAGACTCTGACTTTTGTCTTTAATTGCTAGGCTTGCTTGTTACTAAGGGTGTCTCGGGTATGAGTAAGATCGAATGATCCTCGAATCGTTATGGGAGTTTGGTTTATTAGTAAATATGCATATAGTGCATGTGATTGTGTGTGTGGTGTGGATGTAGGCATATACATAGGCTTACTTGCTACTGTGGATATGTCACTATATATATGTATATATGTATATCAAGCATCTTATAAAATATCACTTTCTCACTAATAAAGAGAGACTCGAACTATAACCGAACAAGGTTCGTTAGTTATTCAATATACTTAGTGGCTCGGTCCAATTTCACCGTGCATAACGCGGAATGTTATAGGAGTTATATTCACCACTGCCGGATTCGGTTTACTCAGGACCCGAAGCAGATTTATAACTTCGTAAACACTAGGCGCAAACATGTATCTTTTCCTCCTTTGCTTACGTTTGAGAACTCATATGCGAACACTGATCTAGCAATGGCCGATCTCTTTGAAGAGTTTTTTCAAACAATGTATTCACATAGCACCATTCCAGCTCCTTACTCTTATAAGATCCAATCAGCCAACCAGATTTTTTGCCCATCTTTTGATCAAAGTGGTGCACGCGTATTCGCCAGGCCCTAACTGCGACGAGGTTCTGTGCAAACCGCTCCCTAAACTCTTTAATCTATCGCTGGAGACTTCGATTTTTCCCCTGATGTGGAAGGAATCCTACATTATTCCTCTTCACAAAAAGGGAAAAAATCCATTGCTGCCAATTATAGAGGCATTTCTAAATTTTCAGCAATTCCAAAGCTTATCGAAAAAATTATCACTCCACATTTGCAACACCTATGTAGTTCAATAATATCCCCGTGCCAACATGGCTTTATGAAGCGCCGCTCCACCACCAGCAACTTATTGGAGCTAACATCTTTTGTCATGGATGGGTTCCGGAATGGCTTACAAACAGACGTCATTTACACTGACTTCAGTAAAGCATTTGACTCTGTTAACCATTCGCTTCTTATAAGTAAACTCAGTCTTTTGGGATTCCCAACTGATCTCCTGATTTGGATTTCGAGTTACTTATCTGAAAGAACCCAACGTGTTTTCTTTAAAGATGTTACCTCGCGTTTAGTCCGCGTCACATCTAGGGTGCCCCAAGGAAGCCATCTTGGACCATAACTTTTTACATTATTTATTAACGACTTGCCCCTTGCCTTAACTGACTCACTTGTACTTATGTACGCTGATGACTTTAAGCTTTGTCTTCAGTATAGATTCACTAGCGCCCAATCTAGACTTCAATCCGATTTGGATAAATTTCAAAATTGGTGTTTAGCAAATAACCTAAAGCTTAATGGATCGAAATGTAAACTCATGTCATTTTATCGATCTAGTCCTCACCTGGCTACCTACTTTCTCTATGGGTACGCCTTCAAGCGATTAACTCAGGTTAACGATCTGGGCGTCCTATTAGATTTGAAACTTAAATTTACCGACCATATATCCACCATGGTTAATAAAGCTATGGGTGTGCTTGGGTTTATTAAAAGATGGTCAAAAGAATTTAATGACCAGTTCATAACAAAAACTTTATACACTTCACTAATCCGTCCGGAGTCCTCAATAAGGAGTACACCAAGATCACATAGAATCTGTGCAAAAAAACTTCCTTATCTTCGCACTTAGGGGACTTAATTGGGATGCAAGTCTTCACCTTCCATTCTATCATTGTAGACTTTTATTAATAAACGTACCATCATTAACAAACCGTAGAACGATGCTGGGTGTCATGTTTCTAGTTAATCTTATTAATGGAAATGTAATCAGCCAGCATTTAATAACACGCTTAAATTTTAATGTTCCTAGTAGAAGGACTAGAAATTTTCGTCGTCTACTCCTTAGCCATTGTAGCTCGATATATGCCCAACACGATCCGTTCAGGGTATTATGTTCGGACTACAATGGTCTCTACAACATCTTGCCACTTTGCTCTACTAACAATCTTAAATCCTTTATACTAAACGCCTTATCTGTGCAACACTCTTCCTCGTAATACTCTACTCCTTCTCTTTATACTCTCTCGGATCTATCCCCGCGATTCGAGCCGTACGTTATGCGCTAGCGCCCCTCGGTCGGTTGGGCGGGAGGTGGGCTGTACGTATGCAGAGGGAACCTCGCGAAACAGCTCCATATTCCACATTAAAGGAAGTGATCCTCTTTAAGTTTATAGACTCGGAAATGCTAGGTCTGGACAGACTCACAACTGGAATTCAGCTCGGCGACAGCCGCCCAAGACACCTATCTGCCAACTGCAGCAAACCAAGATAACCAGTGACGAAACAGTAGGGTGACGCTACTGGATCAAACGTTTGCCTCCTCCGGTTCGCACGGTGATTGTCGGCATGATAGGAAGCTCACCGCAGACCAAACTCTAACAACCGACAACAGCAGCTGTCGCAGTTATAGATCCCTTAAATGACGAAGCTACTGACCTTTTCAAAAATCGTGTCTGCCTTTTCAAAAAACAAACAACAGCAGTCCCATCAAGAAAAAAGCATCATAACACTGACCAGATGACTCGACGATAACGAAAAGCTCTTCAGCAGATCAACAACAAACTTGGACAGTTTCTAAATAGCAGACGCGTGGCAGAAATAATAAGCGACCCTTAAATCATTACCACAACAACACACCCTCTAACGACAGGTGGTCCCAAGCACTGTGTTGTTACCACAACAAATACGATGCACAACGCTGCAACCATGCTCTTTTACAGTGTTCAACGATGTAAAGAGGGGCCTAGCAAATGTAGGAATACGGAAGTATAGGCCATGGTAGGGTGGGCCAGAAACACTCCAATACGACCTGGGGGTGTACGATTGTTTATTATCAGGTTCTTTACTTGTCTCTTGACCCTCTACATTTAGCTGTGTTTAGCTTATCTCTCTTTTTCCGGCCAGAATGGCAAACTTATTTAGCACTCATATTTTGAAAACTTAGGATTCTATGAGCACCCCAAGACTGCAGCTAACAGAACACCACTGCACTTGCCGACGAGACAAAGCCGGATTACAAATGCGTGCAACGCTCAGTCAGGACCAACATCCGCTCTAGGTTATTCGTTATAGGAATAACTATAATAAAATCTTAATATTTGTAGCCTCCAAAGTGATGGAGCCTCACTGTACAATAGGACTCACGAATAAGCGGACAACACAGTTATCTATTTCACTTCTTTAACCATCTAAACTTTCCTAACTAAAATCTTGAGTATCCTCTCGTATTAGTATGGAGGTAGAATCATTTTTTTTAGTTAGTTGAAACTGACCGTCAGTCAACTCTCTATTCATTCAGTCGCTTAGGAATGAAGCTTTTATACTACTTATAATCGATGGCGTTTCACCACGAGGAAAGTAAAAGACAAAGCTGACTCCCTTTTCCTATATACTTACGGTACAGGAAGCTAAGTGCGCTGGAAATGCAGAAATTATAAAAACATATAAAAATATCTGGCCGAATCAGGAAAAGGCGAGATCCAAAAGGAACTACACAAAAGCTAAAACTAATGAAGGGTGGTTTGCTTGGATAAAAACCAGAATTTACTGTCAAGTAGGTCGGTTGGCCACAAGCTACAATAGAGTCGTCTAGTTGGTATGGTTACTTAGTTTTTGTTCTACTTTTCATGTTCTCTTTCACACACCTATCAATCGCATGAATCTTTTAATCAACAATCTCTAAAAGTACACAAGTAAAGCTTCAAAGGTGAGCTTTCGATCAAGCATGAAGTAAAATAATTGTATTATCTTATTGTTGAGCCAAGCAGAAAAGGGCGAAGCTGCGTAAAATAAGTTATATATATTATAAGTCTGAGTAGCGGCGGCGGGTTATCGGCAGTTCTGATTTTGTTTACTTCTCCCCCATTCGCATGCGCTTTGGTGGTAGTTGTAGCGCATGCGCTTTGGGGAGCTTTTTTGTAGAGCTGCTGCACACTAGCAAATATTGAATTTGTGTGCGTTCATATTGCTAAATTCATATTGCTAAGCTTTGCTTCTTGTATGTTGTTATTGATTTAAGCGACTGCAAGTTGGGTTAGAGTTGAATTGTAAAATAAAGACTGAAGCTGGATTGAACTTGACCTCTGGCATTCTAATTCATTTTGGCCGCTATTAAAAACTATTAATAGCACAACATTTTGGTGACCCCGACGTGATTTCATCCCGTTCAATTATCGTGATCAGCATTAAAAGTGCCACTGAAACACCGTTGTTGGTTTTGTTGTCGCAAAGTTGCATTTCAATTTAATTGCACAATGGAATCTGGAGCTGAAGCTACTGCATCTGCTGCGTCAAGCCGTGAAAGGATGCTGCGGAGACGCGCCGAGGTAACGTGTCAGGAAATGGAGTTACTGCATCGGATGGTCAAGGCTGCGATGCAGACCGACGATTCAACCATTCTGACCCTCGAGTCTATGGAGAAGCGTCTGCGCGACCGTTTCACCACGCTGCAGGAGGAATTGGAGGAGCTAAACTACAGCGAGATCGGGAGCGATTTATATTGGCGATTCTCTCAGCTGGCTACGGACGTGCACGTTGACATCCAGTTGGAGGTGGCCAAGCGTTCTATGCGGGTTGCTGCTCACTCTACGCTTTTGGATGCTACCAGTGGTGCTGGGATGTCAAACGCTACATATAAGCCTGCTCCCTCATTGCCCCCGTTGCCAATGCCAACATTTAGCGGCGGCTATGCCGAGTGGCCGGATTTCTGCGCCCTATTTAGGACAACCATTGACAGCCACCCGCACCTGACCAAGATGGAGAAGCTCAGGTGGCTCATTTCCTGCCTGCGGGACTCAGCACTGGAGACTGTGAGGGCGCTTGAGATTACCGACGCGAACTATGATGTTGCCCTCGACCTTTTGCGCAACCGTTTCAGCAACCGTCGCTTAATCTTCCAGGCTCACATCAACGAGATCTTGCAGTTAAGGGTGGTTGAGCCGGGATCCGTTGCTACTCTTCGAGAATTATCCGACCGATTCAATGGACATATGCGGGCCCTTATGAGTTCCGGGACGTCGGCCGAAATTCAAGGATGCCTCCTCATCCAGATCATCTTTCAAAAGTTGGACCCTGCCACAAAGGCCAAATGGGAAGACTCTCTGGCAGGAAGCACTGATGATAGCCTGCCAACTTGGGAATCTATGGCTCGGTTTCTGGAACAAAGGTGCCGTACCCTGGAGACGGTGGATTTGGCCTTAGCTCCGCATTTGTCAGCAAATCAAGCGGGCCGACATAGGCCATTTAACAACCGATCCTGCATGCTCCTGAATGCTCCGCCTGCTTCGTGTGCCCTGTGCGGCATCCTGGCACACGCTGTGCCTTCTTGCCCAAGGTTTCTCGCCTTGTCAGTTGAGGAACGATACGATGAGGTCAGACGTCTTGCCCTCTGCTTTGTGTGCCTCAAGTCTGATCACTTAGCTCGCGAATGCTCATCCTCCCGCTGCCCAACTTGCAATCGCCGACATCATGCGCTATTGCATCCTTGCGAGCGTTTATCTAGCGCCACTTCCGTTCCTGCTTCTGTATCAAATCCGGCCAATGTAGCTGGGGTTGCGACCTCTCAGGCTCCTCCTGCTAATGCTCTTGTTGCACAGGATCGCAGCGCTGAAACAGTGTTCTTGCCCACCGCCCACATTCTCGTCCGTGGCAGATCAGGAGCCTTTCTTCCTTGTCGAGCGCTACTTGACTCCGGCTCCCAAGTTCACCTCATCACATCACGGCTGGCCAGCCAACTGCAGCTTCATCGGTCCAAATGTTCTGCAGCAGTGACTGGCCTTGGAGACGCTGAGATTACTACGGATGGAGCCTCGGTTAACGTTTGCCTGAAGTCTCGCCTATCCACGTATTCCGTTTACATTGAGGCAATTGTGTCGTCTCACATCATAGAGCGTCAACCTGGCCTGAACTCAGATGTGTCCAATTGGAAGGTTCCCGCCAATGTGGTTCTAGCTGACCCGGACTTCCAAAGAGCTCAGCGTGTGGATCTGCTGATTGGAGCAAGCCTGTTTTTTGATCTGCTCTCAGTCGGGCAAATCCAGCTAGGAGATGGTCTGCCTCTGTTACAGAAGACACGTTTTGGATGGGTAGTTTCTGGAGGAGGTTGCACCCCGGGAAACCCTCGCTTGGCCGCCTCATGTAGGATGATTCCTGCTGGCCCAGCAAACTCATTTGACGATCGCCTCGATTATCTTCTCCGCCAATTCTGGGAAGTGGATGCCTGCACTGCGCCTATCGTTCAGACTACTAAGGAGGAGCTTGATTGCGAGGCCCACTTCGTCATGCACCACGTCCGGCTTGAATCAGGTGCCTATTCAGTTCGCCTTCCAATCAAGCACAGTGTGGAGCTGTTAGGGGAATCCTACGCACAGGCTTTGCGGCGGTTCCATTCACTTGAGCGCAAGCTGGATCGTCATCCGAATTTAAGGACCCAATATTCGTCTTTCATCAAGGAATACTTGGATCTGGGTCACATGTCTCTGGTGCCGCAGGAATTGCGAGGTAAGTGCCAGTATTTCCTTCCCCACCACTGCGTCCTGAAGGAAGAAAGTTCCACTACTAAGCTGAGAGTTGTGTTCGATGGTTCGGCTGCTACGGCCTCTGGCTATTCCCTCAATGATGTCCTGATGTCCGGCCCCGTGATTCAGCCTAAGCTTTTTCACACATTGCTTCGGTTTCGGTCTCACCTTGTAGCTTTGACTGGGGACATTTGCAAGATGTACCGCTGCGTAAGGGTCTTTCCGGATGATAGTTTTCTGCAGTGCATCCTCTGGAGAGATTCTATCCACGATGACGTGAAGGTTTTTAAGCTCGACACCGTGACGTATGGCACAAAGCCAGCGTCTTTTCTATCTGTTCGCTCAATGCACCAGCTGGCTAAGGATGAAGGTGCCGGTTTTCCTGTTGGCTCTCGTGTTGTCCTTCAGGATTTTTATGTGGACGACCTTATATCTGGTGCCCCAACGAAGACTGAAGCGCTTGAGATAATAGCTCAGACATCGAGCCTGTTGAACAATGGTCAGTTTCAATTAAGGAAATGGTGCTACAACATCCCAGAGGTTTTGGAAGGCGTACCCGAAAGTGATAGAGAGTCATACTTGAAATTTGACGATGGCAGTCCGTTCACAAAGACTCTTGGATTAGCATGGGAGCCTTCTGCTGACCTGCTGCTGTTTTCCTTTGAAGCTCTTCAGCCCACCGCCAAACCAACCAGGAGATCTATACTATCTTCCGTCGCTCGGTTTTATGACCCAATGGGCTTGGTAGGTCCTGTCGTCACTAGAGCAAAGATCCTATTGCAGAAGCTGTGCCGAGAAAATTTGTCCTGGGATGAAAGCCTTCCTCAATCCCTTCTCTCCGAGTGGTTACAGTTCTGCTCCAGTTTTGACCAAATTCAGCGAATTAAGTTTCCTCGGTTAGTCATTCCCTGCCAAGAAAGGCTGGAGGTCCACGGATTCTGCGACGCTAGATTAGATGCGTATGGAGCTTGCGTGTATGTAGTGTCAGGTTCTGATTGTCGGCTGTTATGCTCCAAGAGTCGAGTGGCACCCATTAAAACTCAGACAATACCGAAGCTAGAGCTATGTGGAGCTGAGTTACTAGCAAGACTGATGGCTGAAGTTGCTGATCTTGGAACATATAAAGGAGATTATTATTGTTGGTGTGACTCCTTGGTTGCCCTATCCTGGATTCAAGATGAACCTGCTCGGTTTAACGTGTTTGTTTCTAATCGCGTTTCTTCCATTCAGGAGCTCACCAAGGCAATGAAATGGCTTTATGTTCCTACTGCCGTCAACCCAGCCGATCTACTGTCAAGAGGTTCTCTTCCCACTGAGCTATTAAATTCCCAGCTTTGGTTCCAAGGCCCTCCATTTCTTCGTGGTTCCAAGGATGATTGGCCCATCGCTATTGTGACCGATAAGGCAACCATCGAACTTCGCGCCAGGACTTTATTGGCTACGGCTCCACCCAGGGATATCGCCGCATTGTCAAGGTTTGCCAACTCGTTTCCCTCCCTACAGAGAGTGTTCGCCTATATTTACAAATTTTGCCGCCGCATCCGTCACGAAGGGATTTCTGTTCAGGATCTCAAAGGAGGAACCCATCTGCTGTTGCGCGTCGTCCAGCTTACCGAGTTTAAGGAAGAGATAAGCTTACTAAGGTCACGCAGATTGGTTCCGCCCTCAAACCCTCTGGCCTCGCTTGCTCCCTTTGTGGATGATGATGGTTTGCTTCGTGTTGTCGGGCGATTGCGGAACTCTGCATTGGATTTTGACGGACGTCACCCGATCATTCTTCCCAGAGGCCATCCCGTCACTTCGGCTATAGTAACTCACTTTCACGAGAAGAACCTGCATTCTGGCCCTCGGGCACTAGTTGCGAAAATCCGTTCTCAATACTGTCCCATTGGGGGGAGGAAGACCGTTTCAAGGGTTGTGAATAAATGCGTACGCTGTTTTCGCGCAAAGCCTCGTCTACTGGAGCATGTCATGGCCGATCTTCCTACCGAGAGAGTTAAAGGATTCCAATGTTTTGATGTCACAGGTGTGGATTTTTGCGGACCGTTTTTCTACAAGGCAGAGACTCGGAATAAGGGCCCTATTAAGTGTTATGTAAGCGTATTCATCTGCTTCAGCACGAAGGCAATCCACTTGGAGTTAGTTAAGGACCTTTCCACCGCTTCGTTTCTGAGCGCCCTCCAACGGTTTATTTGTACGCGACGTAAACCCAGACAGATATGGTCGGATAATGCCACCAATTTCGTGGGTGCCAAGAATGAGCTTATGGAGTTGAAGCGAAGATTCCTCAGCCAGGATCATCAGGCTTCTCTGCACGATTTTTGCCTGTCTGAGTCTATCGAGTGGCGATTTATTCCTCCACGCTCTCCCCATTTTGGTGGTCTGTGGGAGGCAGCAGTGAAGACGGCTAAGCACCATCTTTATCGTGCAGTTGGTCCCGCAGTTCTTGGCTTCGAGGAATTAAGGACTTTGTTGTGCCGCATCGCCTCAATTATTAATTCTCGGCCCCTTGTGTCGATTTCAGAGAATCCTGCGGATCTAGATGTTATGACGCCGTCTCATTTTTTAAATGGCGGACCGCCTTCAACATTCATCGAGCCGGACCTTACTGCGCTAAACTTTAATCGGCTGGATGGGTGGCAGAGAGTCTCCTTCCTGCAGCAGGTTTTCTGGGCTCGTTGGAAGGAGGAGTACCTCACGCTGTTGCAGCAGCGTTCCAGATGGCGCACCCCTGGCCCTGTAATTGCTGTTGGAGACATAGTCCTGGTGAAGGATGAAAATCTACCCCAATGAGGTGGCCTCTGGCCAGGATACTGGAGCTGGTTCCTGGGCGTGACGGAGTGAACCGTGTAGCCGTTCTCAAAACAGCGGTTGGAATTACTAAGCGTGCGGTGTCACGGTTGTGTCTGCTGCCTGTCAAGGATTCGGTTGAAGAGCCAGCCTTCAACGGGGGGAGGATGTTGAGCCAAGCAGAAAAGGGCGAAGCTGCGTAAAATAAGTTATATATATTATAAGTCTGAGTAGCGGCGGCGGGTTATCGGCAGTTCTGATTTTGTTTACTTCTCCCCCATTCGCATGCGCTTTGGTGGTAGTTGTAGCGCATGCGCTTTGGGGAGCTTTTTTGTAGAGCTGCTGCACACTAGCAAATATTGCATTTGTGTGCGTTCATATTGCTAAATTCATATTGCTAAGCTTTGCTTCTTGTGTGTTGTTATTGATTTGAGCGACTGCAAGTTGGGTTAGAGTTGAATTGTAAAATAAAGACTGGAGCTGGATTGAACTTGACCTCTGGCATTCTAATTCATTTTGGCCGCTATTAAAAACTATTAATAGCACAACACTTATCTTTTCGCACTCATATATATTTTGCTAAGTTGGCATATTGTCTCATAAATTACTAGTTATTATTTTGCACTTATATCGAGGTTGAGAAATTTTAAATAATACCTTGATTTTCGTTAGAAATATTTTTGGAGTTTATAAAACCTGCGATATATAATAAATAAAATATTAAATTCCTTTATGTGGATTTTATAGAGCTAATAGAGTAAAATGGATAACCTGAGGCAGGAAAGATTAAGAGTAAGATGGGTCTTGATCACCTATGTAGAACTTGAACTTCATCAACGGAATTTTATAGAACCAAATGCGTACATAGTTTAAACAAAATCTGCATAAAAACACACTTCACAAAAGAGAAGAAATGCCTGATCTGCAAAACATCCTGTCAGGGGAACCAGTGGGAAGAACAGATAGTGTCGCACATCACACGAGGCAGAAACAGAGGGTCGCAAGTTCACAGGCCAGTCGAGAACCAGCAAGTGGGCGATAAAACTTAGAAAGCATTCTGCGTGATGAAGTCAAGTGTATGCAAAACGAGTTGTTCACACAGTTGACAAAAAAAATATCCCTTTAAATTCAGTCAAATCTAGCAGCCATATCCCAAGAAGCTCAATTTCAAGGCGTAGCTAATGCAAGCCCTTCTTTTGACCAAATGCTAGGAATAGATGCAGGGCTAATAAATGAATTACGTAACCCAATGAACTCTAACTTATCACCCAGGACAAACGCATCTGACCTTTCACAAAGACCTGACAAGGTCTCCCGTATAATGAGTGGGTGGAAGTTGCGCTTTAGTGGTGCCGATGGAGGCATAAGCATTGATAATTTAATTTATCGAGTTCAGACTTTAATTCATCAGAAACTGGACGGAAGGTTCGATATTCTTTGTGGAAACGCAAGTGGCCTGTTTGAAGGAAAAGCTAACGATTTCTTTTGGCGGTACCATAAATCTGTTCAGGTAGTAAGATGGAATGATTTATGTAGTACACTTTACCGTCAGTTCAGAGACACGAGAACTGACGTTGACATTCGAGAAATGATAAGAGATCGACAGCAAAAAGAAAAAGAAACTTGCGACTCATTTTATGATGCAGTGGTCCAACTGACAGATAGTTTGGATAGTTAATTGGAAGAGAGGGAGCTAATAGAAATTCTCAGGCGATATTTAAGACCAGAGATAATGCGCGTGATTTTAAATATTCCTGTAGGTTCAATTTCGAGGCTCCGTGAAATTTGTAGAAAGCGGGAGTGTTTCCTTGAAGAGCTTAAGCGAGAGCCAGTGTACAAAAAGGGACCTCCATTCAAGAGCCACGTTTCTGAGCTCCTTGATAGTTCGCATGAAATAGTCGAATCGGAGTTCTTCGATGAGTTAGATGGCGCTGTAGAGGCCAATTTATTAGTCTGCTGGACTAAAGACTGCACAGCGTCTCGAAAAGTATTCTGCTACAGGTGCGGTGCTTGAAATACATACAAGCCGTCTTGTCAAAGGTGTTTAAAAAACTTCCAGTGGAAAACCCAAGCCGTTCGTACTCGGAATGTTATGAAGGCCCAGGGAACGAACACGGAAAGTCTAGAAGAGTAAAAAGAGAAGAGAGTGTTCCTCGTAAAGATCGCCTGAATCCAGTTGGGGCCAGCTCAGAGGGATGGCATCAGAGAGCTTGTACGGTGGATAATTTAAGAAATTATATTTTTAGAGATATTTTAAAAGTTTTAGGATTAAAGGTAGATCTAGGAATACAAACAGATTAAAGAAATTTTGGAGAGTCTCAAAGGATTTGAGTGCGCTCCGAAAAAGTTGTGTCGACACTCGGCCATATGCAACAGTTAAAGTCCTTGACAAGGAAGTAAAAGGATTGATGGATACAGGAACAGCAATGAGTTGCATTGGCGGACGATTTGCACAAGATATTTTAGAAAATGGAATGCCCTTTGTCGGGCAGATAAAAAAAGGAATCTAGTTTAAAGGTCAGAGCAAGCTTATTGAATTATATAAAGTCCTTTCGTTAACGCAGGACTTTTATTTAGGCATTGACTTCTGGAACCTTTTCGATCTATTAGCTCCAGATGTTCAGATATCGGAGCTGTGCGCTCATAAGCTATCTGAAGAGCAAAGAAAAATTCTACAGAAGGTAGTAGAAAAGTTTCCGTCATTTGATGTCTCGTGGTTAGTCAAAACAAGCGTGCTGTCGCACCAAATTGATGTTAGAGATGCGAAACCGATTAAACAGAGACAGCCCGGAAAGGTAAGGCTCTGTCTTAATAGTCGAAAAGTACCGCGTTCACTTTCACATCTGTTAAGGACGCATATCCGTTGCCACAAATTGACGGTATCCTCTGCCGATTGCCCAAAGCTTTATTTATTATCAGTTTAGATCTTAAGGATGCATTTTGGCAGATACCATTAGATCAAGCATCTAGGGATAAGACGGCCTTCACGATCCCTGGTCGCCACCTTTATCATTTCAAGGTAATGCCGTTTGGACTATGTACTACAGGCCAAACCATGTCACGACTCATGGATAAGGTTATCCCAGCTTCCCTACGGAACGAGGTCTTCGTTTATCTCGATGATTTTTTTATAGTTTCTGAGAGTTTTGAAGCACATATGGGAATACTCTAAACAGTTGCAGATTGCATTCGAACAGCTAGTCTGACTATTAACGTGAAGAAGAAGCGACCACTCGCTCGCCCTCATCCGTGTCCTGCGTCAGCACTGCACCCACGCCGTAGTCGCTAGCGTCTGTTTGCAACACAAATTTCTTTGAGAAATCCGGGCATGCCAGCACTGGATCCTCTGCCAATCGTGACTTTAAATTGTCAAACGCCTCTTGGTGTCTGGCCGTCCACTCCCACTTTGTCCCTTTTCGTAGGAGATCGTTTAACGGTTTCGCGACCCCTGCAAAGTCTGGGACGAATCGCCGATACCACGATGCCATACCAATGAACTGACGTACCCCCTTTACGTTTGTTGGGGGTTTCAATTCCGTAATCGCCGCGACTTTTCCGGGATCCATGCCAATTCCCTGGCTTGTTATTCGGTGGCCCAGGTACAGTAGCTCTTCCCTGAAGAAGTGGCACTTTTCCGTGTTTATTCTTAAATTTGCCGCCTTCAGTCTTCGGAACACTTCCTTCAAATTTGCCATATGCTCCTCTCTTGTGCGTCCGATCACGATGATGCCATCTTGATACGCAAACGCGTGCGGCGCCATATCCGGGCCTATAACCTGGTCCAAAGCCCTTTGGAAAGTTGCCGATGCTAAATGTAACCCGAACGGCATCACCTTCCACTGGTACAGACCTTTTCCTGGTACCGTAAAAGCCGTGTACTTTCTGCTTCCCTCCTCCAGTGGGATTTGCCAATAGCCGTCCTTAAGATCGAGGCTGCTGAAAAACTTTGCTTCCCTTAGTTGCTCCAGGATGAAGTTTATTCGTGACATCGGGTACGCATCTTGTACCGATTTTGCGTTTATTTGTCGGAAATCCACGCACATTCTCCATTGACCCGTTTTCTTCTTTACCATAACGATGGGTGAGCTATAAGCACTATTCGAAGGCTCGATGCATCCTTTTTCCAGCAGCTCTTCTACCTTCGCATTGATCTCCCCCTGTATTTTGGGGTTCTTCGGATAGTACCTTTGTTTAATGGGGATGTCGCCCTTCATCGTGATCCTGTGCTGCGTAACGTTTGAACAACCCTTTTGGTTCGTGAACGCTACTAGCTCCTCCTCAATGAATCTTTTGTCCCGCTCGCTCTCCCATTCCTCCGATGATCCTGTCACTGCTATCGACAGCCTATCCTCCAGGCATCCGCCCCATCGTTCTCTTCTCGGGATCGTGACTTCGTGGCCTGCGCATGTTATTGTTGTGCCAAATCCTGCGAGGAAATCCCATCCTAGCACCGCGCTGTCTCCCATGCCTGGCAACACCAACATATTTAGTTTGTTTTCCATGTTGCCAAAGCTTAATGTCGTCTGGAGTACCGTTCGAGTTTCCGTATGGCTCCCATTGGCCAACTTTATCAGTCTCGTTGTTGATTTTCGCTCTCCGGCGATTTCCTGGTTCTCCGCTAGCTTCTCCGAAATGAAGCTAGCCGTTGCCCCGGTGTCTATCATGGCCTTAACTTCTGCTCCTCCGAGCTTGACGACCGCCGACAATTGCTGATCGTCTCCTGATATTATTATGATGATGAATTAGTCGGACGCTATCATGCAAAAGATTTGCGCCAGTAATTATGGCGGGATCTGCCTTGGTGAGTTTACCCCCAAGTCAGATTTTGGTAGGGGGGTGTTGTAACGGCTAGGTTTAAAAAGAAGGGATTTAGGAATACGCCATACGAATACGCCTAGCGGGGGATAGATGAACCACTCCAGTATTGCCATATGAGGGTTACGAATCACCCGTAGGTAGTCAGAATTCGTATGCAGACTATCGATAACATGACTTATAGAAAGCTGCAGAGTATATATGTATGGATATATAGTAAAGTGTTTTTTGTTTTGTGAGTCGAACTAATGTCCCGTCAGTTGACTAAGGACAACGCTAAGTTGAATTAATAAAACGAATATTCCGCTTCACGTCTTTATTCAAATGATCTCAGCTTAAGACTAAATTATTGTGACAAAAAATCTTACTTCTACTGCCCTTTGTTTACAAAAGTTGGGGAGCGAGATCGCCCGCTTGGGATATTGATTGAAGAATTATTTATGTTATTGAGAAGGAGCATTGCTTGCTTCGGATGTGGATTGTTTACATTGGTTCAGCGTGGGATCGCCTACGCTGAAGATTCATATTTCTTGGAACATTACAGAATTTGTGAATATGTCACTATATATATATATATATATATATATGTATATATAAAACGGATATAACGTGTCGAGCAGCCTTGATGTCCCTCGTGGATTTCTTTTCGATCTGACCCTCCAGAGGAAAGGTACAGCCAGTGAAGTGTTGTGCTCAGTAAATTCAGTAAATTCAGCTAAGATCATAAGATCAGCTTTAAGTGCGTCTAAAGTCTAAAATCTAAAGATTACCCTGGAGGAAAATTCCCTGGCATATTTTAAACCATCCTGTGGTTCATCTGGGTGAGTGGTTGAGAAAGTGTTTTTTTTAGAAGGGTATTAACTCAGATTTTCACATTTAGGCGGCCTACAAAAAGTTAGAGCCTGCCCCTCCAAATTGTCGGTGTTCCCAAGTCCAGCTCGAACGCCGAGTCAAGCGCCGTTCCCTCAATACACTAGGAAAAGGGAAACATTGGAAAAGTGGATTCAGGAGTCTTAGTGCGGCCCATCAGGAGCCGTCAGTACCATCAAGAATAAATAGATAAAATTAAAGCTTAAAAACAACAAAGAAAAACAAGAAAAGCATGAATTAAAATTAAAATGTTAAAGTAAAGTTTTAAAAGATTAAAAATATTATATTAAAAATTTTCTCACAGTTTGTTATTTGACGAAATTATGACTAGTTCTACGTTTAAAATCAATTAAATAGTTTTATAAATAATGTTATGTAAAATTGAATTGCTAAAAATTTCTCTCAGTGCTGCATAAAACTATGAAATATAAACATACATTAAAACACATGCTTTAGAAGAAATAGAAAAGAATCAAAAAAATGGAAGATATACTGGAATTTTGAATACCAAGAATTCGATTATAAAAACTCAACTTAGTATCTGTCAAGAAGTGTGTATAAGATAAAATTCTTGCAAGGTCAAGTAAAAGTAAAATCTCTCATGTAGAATATTAAGAGAAGAAATTATATTATAAGATCGCATAAATACCAATGAATAATTCAATGAGCATTATATGAGAATTTGTAAACAGAGAATTAGCCTACATCTACCATCGTAGAAGAGAACTAGTAGATGAAGAGCTGCTAAGAATAATGTAAACGGAGAGTGCATATTTTATTCCACTGATTTATAAAATTTACATATATGAATAACAAAACACGCACACATATACACACATATCTTAAGATAGTTCGTATTTTTAATTGTTAATAAACCATGTTTAACCATATAATGTATGAATAATTAACCCTGTTCTCCATGCTGATCGAGAAGCCGCCGTAGAAGCTTGCAAGAAAAAAGGGGCCTAGCAAATATGATAGTCGGAAGTATAGGCCATGGTAGGGTGGGCCAAAAACGCCCCAATGCAACCTGGGGGTGTAAGATCGTTTATTATTTTGGTTCTTCATCTGTCTCTTAGCCCTCTCTATTTTTCTGTGTTGAGCTTATCTCTCTTTTTCCGGCCAAAATGGCAAATTTTTCGCACGCATATTTCGAATATTTAGGATTCTAAGAGCATCCCAAGACTGCAGCTCTTCGAACACCACTACACTTGCCGACGAGACAGAGCCGGATTACAAATGCGTGCAGCGCTCAGTCGGGACTAGCATCTGCTCTGAGTTATCCGTTACAGGAATAATTATTATAAAATCCTAATATTTGTGGCGCCCAACGTGAGGGGCCTCACTGTACAGTGGGACTCATGAATAAGCGAACAACACGGTTAAATATTTCACCTCTTTAACCTTCTACACTTTATAATCTAATTGAAATCCTGAGTATCCTCTCGTATAAGTATGGAGGTAGAACCATTTTTTTTAGTTAGTTGAAACTGTCCTTTAGTCAGCTCTCTATTCTTTCAGTCTCTTAGGAATGAAGCTTTAATACTAACTAAGGTGGAAAGCGTTCACCACGGGGAAAGTAAATGAGAAAACTGACTCCTTTTTCCTATATACTTAAGCTAAGTGCGCTGGAAACGCAGAAAATATATACTCATGAAAGAGTATCTGACCGCGCATTAGTAGTGGATGGTGACATAAGTCTACTTCCTAGAACTCGCTCTCCCATTTGGACTACAGATATTATGCTCCAGAGACATTTATCTGGCCAAATAAGGAAAAGGCGAAATCCAATTGGAAATCCACAAAAGCTAAAACTAATGAAGGGTGGTTTGCTTGGGTAACAACCAGAATTTACTGTCAAGTAGGTCGGTTGGCCGCAAGCTACAATAGAGTCGTCTAGTTGGTATGGCTACTTAGTTTTTGTGCCTCTTTTCATATTCTCTTTCACACACCTATCTATCGAAGAATCTTTTAATCAACAATCTCTAAAAGTACAAAAGTAAAGCTTCAAAGGTGAGCTTTCGATCAAGCATGGAGTAAAATAATTGTATTATCTTATCTTTTCGCACTCACATATATATATTGCTAATTTGGCATTTTGTCTCATAAATTATTAGTTATTATTTTGCACCCATAGCGAGGTTGAGAAATTCTAAATAATACCTTAATTTTCGTTAGAAATATTTTTTTTTTGGAAATTAAGAAACCTGCAAAATAGAATACATTGAATATTAAATTCATTTAGGTGGATTTTATAGATCTAATAGAGTAACCTAGATAACCTGAGGCAGGAAATATTAGGAGTAAGATGGGTCTTGATCACTCAGATACCGAGGAGGCAAGTGGTTCATCAGAATTTTGTGCTCTATGTAAAACTCGAGCTTCATCAACGGAATTGTATAGAACCAAATGCGGACATAGTTTTCACAAGACCTGCATAAAGACACATTTCACAAAAGAAAAGAATTGCCGATCTGCAAAACATCCTGTCAAGGGGAACCAGTGGGCAGAACAGATAGTGTCGCACAACACACGAGGCAGAAACAGAGGGTCGCAAGTTCACAGGTAGAGAACGTAGAGAAAAGAGTGGCAGCTATGGAGGATGCCAGTCATAGAAAGCATGTTGCGTGATGCAGTCAAGGGTATGCAAAACGAGTTGCTCACACAGTTGACAGAAAAAATGTCCCTTTTAATTCAGTCAAATCGAGCTGCCGCATCCCAAGAATCCACATTTCAAGGCGTACCTAACGCAAGCCCTTCTTTCGACCAAATGCTAGGTATAGATGCAGGGCTAGCAAATGAATTAGGTAACCCGATGAACTCTAACTTGTCACCCAGTTCAAACGCATCTGACCTTTCACAAAGACCTGACAAGGTCTCCCATATAATGAGTGGGTGGAAGTTGCGCTTTAGTGGTGCCGATGGAGGCATAAGCATTGATAATTTCATTTATCGAGTTCAGGCTTTAACTCATCAGACACTTGGCGGAAGGTTCGATATTCTTTGTGGAAACGCAAGTGCTCTGTTTGAAGGAAAAGCAAACGATTTCTTTTGGCGGTACCATAAATCTGTTCAGGTCGTAAGATGGAATGATTTATGTACTACACTTCGCCGTCAGTTCAGAGAAACGAGAACTGACGTTGACATTCGAGAAATGATAAGAGATCGAAAGCAAAAAGAAAAAGAAACTTTCGACTCGTTTTATGATGCATTGGTCCAATTGACAGATAGTTTAGAAAGTCAATTAGAAGAGAGGGAGTTAATAGAAATTCTCCGGCGAAATTTAAGACCAGAGATAAGGCACGAAATTTTAAATATTCCTGTAGGTTCAATTTCGAGGCTCCGTGAAATTTGTGGAAAGCGGGAGTGTTTCCTTGAAGAGCTTAAGCGAGAGCAAGTGTACAAAAAGGGACCTCAGAGGGATGGCATCAAAGAGTTTGTATGGTGAACAATTTTGGAAATGATAGTATTAGAAAAATTTATAAAAATGTAAGGATTAAAATTATATCTAGGAATACTAACAGGCTAAGGAAATTTTGGAGAGTCACAAAGGATTTGAATGCGCTCCGAAATAGTTGTGTCGACACTCGACCATATGCGATAGTTAGAGACCTTGACAGGGAAGTCAAAGGACTAATGGACAGGAGCAGCGATGAGTTGCATTGGTGGTCGATTTGCTAAAGAGATTTTAGGAAACGGAATGCCCTTACGAAGAGTATTTAGTAATGTTTCGACTGCAGATGGCAGTAAGCAAAACATTGTCGGGCGGATAAAAACTGGAATTGAGTATAAAGGCCAAAGCAGGATTATTGAATTATATTTAGTCCCTTCGTTAACGCAGGACCTTTGTTTGGGCATTGACTTTTGGAACCTTTTTGATCTATTGCGTCCAGATATTCAGATATCGGAGCTGAGTGCTCATAATCTGTCAGAAGAGCAGAGAAAAATTCTGCAGACGGTAGTAGAAAAGTTTCCGTCTTTTGAAGTTTCGGGATTAGGCAAAACTAGCCTGCTTTCGCACCAAATTGATGTTGGGGAAGCGAAACCCATTAAGCAGAGACATTTTCCGGTTTCGCCAGCCGTAGAGAAATTACTTTATGCAGAAGTTGATCGAATGCTGCAGATAGGGATAATTGAGGAGTCCGACAGCGCCTGGTCATCACCAGTAGTCCTGGTTCAAAAGCCCGGAAAGGTTAGGCTCTGTCTCGATAGCCGAAAAGTAAACGCGGTGTCTGTCAAGGACGCATATCCGTTGCCACAAATTGATGGCATCCTCAGTCGACTTCCCAAAGCCGTTTTTATCAGCAGTTTAGATCTTAAGGACGCATTTTGGCAGATACCATTAGATCAAGCGTCTAGGGATAAAACAGCCTTCACGATCCCTGGTCGTCCACTTTACCAGTTCAAGGTGATGCCGTTTGGACTCTGGAATGCGGGCCAAACTATGTCACGATTGATGGATGAGGTTATCCCAGCAGCCTTACGAAATGAGGTCTTCATCTATCTCGACGATCTTCTAATAGTCTCCGAAAGCTTTGAAGCGCATATGGAGATACTTGAGACAGTTGCAGATTGCATCCAAAAAGCAGGTCTGACTATTAATGTCAAGAAGAGTCATTTTTGCATGCAACAGGTCAAGTATTTGGGGCACGTGATTGGGGATGATGTTATACGCACAGACCCAGATAAAATGGCTGCAATAGAAATGTTCCACTACCGAAAACTTTTAAGAGTCTGAGAAGCTTTTTGGGTATGGCTGGCTGGTACAGAAAATTTATTGATAATTTTGCTGCAGTTTCCTCGCCCCTGACCAATTTTTTGGCAGGGATGAATGGCATTCGAAGAACTAAAGTCTAGATTATATTCAGCACCAGTTCTTAGAAGTCCGGATTTTAGCAATCCTTTTTATATCCACTGCGATGCAAGCAAAATTGGAGTAGGAGGCATTTTGGTCCAAAAGACAAAAGAAGGAGAAGAGTACCCAATCGCTTCTGTGCCAAAAAGCTTAATAAAGCCCAGCGAAATTACTCTGTAACAGAACGAGAATGTCTTGCGGCAATAATAAGTGTTAAACGCCTCGTCCTAGAAGTAGAAGGCCATGAATTTACTACGTAACCGATCACGCATCACTCAAGTGGTTGATGAGTCAAACGGATCTGCATTCCCGTTTAGCGAGAGGGGCCCTCAAGTTACAGGCGCTTTGGTTCTCGATTGAGCATCGTAAAGGGTCGTTCCTGATGCACTTTCGAGGGTAAATGAGGACGAATTGGCAAGTATAGATGCCTCTCATGGGTTGTTAGTAGACACCACCTCCGAACATTTTAGAAGTCCTCATAGACAGTTTTAGAGCCAATAGTTCGAAATTTCCTGACTTAAAGGTTGTGGACGGCTTAGTATATAGGCGTTCAAAACATGCAACGGGTGAGCCACTCCACGACGTATACATTTGGAAGCTATGGGTAACCGTACAGCTGGTAGGTGATGTGTTAAAGAAGGCGCTGGCATCTCACGGCGGAGTTCACAAGACGCTTGAGCGAGTAAGACGCTATTATTACTGGCCCGGACTGGTGGAGGACGTTAAAGCGTACATTGGCAGGTGTGAATCGTGTAAAACCTCTAAGGCACCCAACAGTCCTTTAAGACCTCCGATGGGTAAGGCTCCAGAGTCTGAAAGATTCTTTCAACGGATTTATATCGATTTCCTGGGTCCGTATCCTTGTTCAAGGGGCGGGAATATTGCTATTTTTATAGTCTTAGACCATTTTTAAAAATTTGTATTTGTCAAAGCCGTTAAGAAGCTGGAAGCAGCAGTCGTAATTTATACCTGTATGGGGTTCCAGAATCAATTGTGTCTGATAACGATTAACAGTTCAGTTCAGAACCGCTCCAAAAGCTTTTGAGGGAACATAGGATTACCCACAAGCTTACTGCTATTCATTCGCCACAAGAAAATGTGTCAGACCGATCAATGCGTTAACCGATCAATAATTACCGTGATTCGATCTTATGTCGAAAATTCTGACAGGGTCGAAAATTAAGCAGCATTTGCTATACTATAAGGTCAGCCACCCCTTCGGCAATTGGTACGTCACCCTATTACATGGTGTTTGGCCAGCACATGGCCAGCATCAGGTAGTACGTTTGCCTTGTTAAGGTCGCTTGAAGTTTTGCAGGATAGAGGTGTAGCATTCAGTAGAGAAGATTCACTGGAACTGGCTCCAGTTAAAACAAAGAAGCTGACTCAACAGCAGGATAGCAAAAACAGGGAGCGATATAATCTGAGATCGAAGGAAGTGAGCTTCGCTAATTGTCAAGAAGTCTTTCGCCGGAATTTCAAACAAAGTTGCTACAACGCAAAATTACGGCCAGCATTGGGAAACCATTCTGGGGTTGAGGATCTCCAAGGTAAAGTCGTCGGACGCTATCATGCAAAAGATTTGCGCCAGTAATTATGGCGGGATCTGCCTTGTTGGGTTTACCTCCAAGTCAGATCTTGGTGGGGGGTATTGTAACGGCTAGGTTTGAAAAGAACGGATTTTCGAGTACGCCATCTAGCGGGATGTAGAGAACGTAGAAGAGAACTGGGTTTGGTGAGGATGGATCCACCGGTGCTTTTGATGTTTTTGGGGCAGCTGCTTTTAGTTTGCACTTCCTAACTAGCATTGTGATCAGACTTATGATCATTATGAGCAGGATAGTGGCTGACGTTTTATTCACGGATGCCTCGATTGCCTTCTCTTCTTTAATTTTGTTCAGGATCTTGGTGTTATTTATATTTAGTTCTTTGATTAACTGAAGGGGGAGGACTTCCTTAATTTTAGGGTTTGCTTCTGAGAGTTGGAAAAGCGGGGGTTCTGGCTCTACCACAGTGATTTCTTCTGTTCTGTAGATGTTTTCGGCGATCTGTACTGTGGAGTTTCTGTACTGGATGATGAATGATCCTTGGAGATTAAGGTTCTTTCCGTCTAATGACACCATTCCATTAAAGTCGCCCAGCATCAGTGTACCCGGCAGTACATCCTTAAAATCTTAAAATCGTGTTGACTATTGATGGCCTTGCATTGGTATGGTCTTAACTTTAATAGAGTTTAATAGAGCGCTCACACAAGTGTCGTTGCTTAAGTCCAACAGTTTTTCCTTAACAAAAATTGTTCTATCGTTATGCGAATCACATGGTTTCGATATCGCAAATAGTTCTTTCTTACATTCTAACAAGTTTTCGAATTTTATGTCATTTATTACTTGATCCTTTTTTACTGCTTTGACTAATAGAGTTCTACAGGTTTCATTACTTATTATTGGGATACTTATGATATAAAGAAGGTCGTCATTATTTGATGCAAGTTTGACTTTAGAGAATTCTAATAGTTCTTCAATATTAATGAATAGGTTATGGTCTTAATTAAAAATGTGTTGTATAATATTCGTTTCAATTGTTGATAATATAAAAGAGTTTACAATATTTAATTTGGCCCAAGTTATAGCATGTAGTATATTGAAAATTTCTTCTTTTACTATTTGAATTTTATATCTAAGAATATTTGCCTCTTAGTTAATTATTTCATTTGAATTTTTAGTTACTTTTAGAATAGCATTCGTTACGTTACTTATTTGATTAATTTTCTCGCTTAAAAGTTTATTTATTATAACTTGTACAAACAAGTTATCTTAAGAAAGAAAGGTGATCCTGCCAACCATTTCCATGCCGATCCTAAGATTTCTTTTGCTCTTTTTTGCCTATTGTTCGTTTTTATTTTGAGAAGGTTTTGTGTTATTTGAGATAATTCTTAAGACAGGTAAGGGTATAGATGATGTGATGGAGTGTGGTTGTTTAGTCCCTGTTGGAGTTTGCCAAATGTGTTGTGGTATTTTTTTATGTCGAATGTATGGATGATTTTAATGTTCCCTCTTGTTTGGCCGCACGTCCAGTTAAAAGTGACATCACCTGTGAGCTGGAAAAGTCGAGGGCTGTAGACAGACCCAGGCAAGTTGGTATGAATACTCTGAAACTTAGTTTCTAATGTTATTCTTGTGTATTACTTTCCCGGATTGAGTTTTAATTGTAGTGTTATTATTTTCCTGTTTCTTACTGTTTCTTTTCTGTAGTGTTCGGAGTGGGGCTTCTGAAAAACACCTCAACTGGCTTTTCCTTTATTACTGAATGAATAGATCTATTGTATTCTTCGACTGATTTAAAAATTAAGTCTTCGAATGTTATACTTATCTTTTTTATCTTTTTTAATGCATCTCATGATTTCAGAAAGCGTTGAATGAAATCTTTCTACTTGGCCGTTGCTTGTTGAAGCGTATGGGGCTGTTGGATGGACTGATATTTTAAGTTGATCTTCTAAAAGGACTCGAATCGCAGCAGAGTTTAAGGCGCGTTCGTTATCCATTACTACCCACTTGGGCATGCCGAAAGCTATCAGCATTTCTCTCAAAGGAGTTTTGATATCCTCAGAGGCTCTTGGCTTTAATATCTTGATTTGGGCGTATTTAGAGAACTTGTCGAGACCAGTTAGAATATTATTTTTTTCTGTGATGTAAATGTCTATGTGGATGATTCCTCCTGGGTACTTAAGGATAGGACTTGGTTGGATTGCCCCTTTTGGTGGGTGTCTTTCGTATTTTGATTCTCTACAGGTTTGACTGGATTGGACTATTGCTTGGAAATAGTCCAATTTCCAATTTCTTAAATATATGTATTTTTTTTTCTTTCGCGTCCCTGTGTGCCCTTTTATGCTCTAATATAATTATCTGGTTCTGGATTGTTTCTGAGGTTACATCTTCAATCGGATTACTAGTAAACCTAACTTTGTAAGACTTGAAGTGTGTTGGGTAAATAGCTTGAATTTTGGCCATTATTTCTTCTGAAGTGTAGATACCATTGATAATTCTGGGATCTAGTCGGACGCGGAGTATATTTATGATTTCTTGTTCCGTGTAAGAATTCTTTTTTATTATATGACGATGGAAAGTTGGAAATGGAATTTCGAGATTATACGAATCAGTGTTTTCTTTTAATAAAAAAATTTGGTTTTTAAATACGTTGATCGGGGCTTCTACTGAAAATATTAGGTTATGTGAAGAACTTTCGTAGCTGTAAATTGAAGAGTCTGAATGGATTGAATTAATTTGTGGTCGAGCTCTGGATAGGGCATCTGCTACCACATTAGCTACACCGGGCTTGTATTTAATCTCGGGGCTATATTCACTGATGATAACTCTCCAGCGTTTAAGCTTGGCATTGTGATTATTTGCACTATTCGAAAAGGTCAGGGGTTGGTGGTTGGTATAAAGTGTCACTTTCGAATATCCGTACAGTTAATGCCTTAAGCTTTGGAGGGCCTATAACATTTTCCTTTCGTTCGTTGCGTAGTTTTCTTCCGTTTTTGAGAGGGTACGGGATATGAATGTTATTGGTCTGTGATTCTGTTCTAACACGGCACCTATGGCAAAATTTTATGCGTCTGTAGTCAGTTGGTATTCGTCGTGAAGTCTGCAGGATAGCAAAAACCGGGAGCGATATATTCTGAGATCGAAGGAAGTAAGCTTCGCTAATGGTCAAGAAGTCCTTCGCCGGAATTTCAAACAAAGTTGCTGCAACCCAAAATTAGGGCCAGCATTTCTAAAGGCACGCGTGCGAAAAAAATTGGGAAGCTCCTATTATGTGGTTGAGGATCTCCAAGGTAAAGTCGTCGGACGCTATCATGCAAAAGATTTGCGCCAGTAATTATGGCGGGATCTGCCTTGTTGGGTTTACTTCCAAGTCAGATCTTGGTGGGGGGTATTGTAACGGCTAGGTTTGAAAAGAACGGATTTTCGAGTACGCCATCTAGCGGGGAACGGATTGACTACGCTAGCATTACCAGTTGGGGATTATAATTCACCCACAGGGAGTCAAAATTGGCCAACTATCGATTGCATGCATTATGCATAGCTGCAGAATATATAAGTTAAAAAGATTATATTAGTATTCTTAAAAAAAAGAATTAATCTTTTATGTTTCGTTTATTTGAGTGTCGAATTAGAACTGACAATTATGATTCTTATAATTTATAAGAATTTTACTCCTAATCCTTTTCTCCTAATTGGTCAATGCAAGTGCATTATGTTGTTGGTAGATGCACTTGCCATTGGGTTCAGTGAGCTTGCCAACTATTTTGGTGTTTTCTTTCTTTTGGCTTTCCCACGATCGCAAGCATAATCAATGCTTAATCAGCGCACGTGTCATTGCTATTAAGAACTTATGATCATGTGACTGGACTTAACGTTTTATTAACTAATTTAGTATTAGTTTGTATTTGACATTTTAGGTGTTAACTTATATATAGGAAAACTGATATAACCTGCCGAGCAGCCTTGATATACCTCGTGGATTTCTTGTCGTAATCCCTCTTTAGCCTCTTGTAAAAAGGCTAAAGTTTTTTTTACAAGTAAACTCATAAGTATAAGATCGGATTTTAATCTAAAGTGCGTGCATATTAGCCAGGAGTAAAAGTCCCTGGCAACTATTTAACCACCTTATGGTTCATCTGGGTGAGTTTTTGAGAAAGTGCATAACAAGGGTATTGGCGCAAGTTTTCATGTTTAGGCGGCCTACAAAAAAATTAGAGCCTGCCCACCAAATCGCCGGTGTTTTAAAGTCCAGCTAGGCGTTCGAACGCCGCTTCAATTTCTGGTTCCCTTACCTCAATACACTGGGAAAAAGGAAACGTGGATAAAGTGGGTTCAGGAGTATCAGCGCATCCCATCAGGAGCCGTCAGCAACATCGAGAATATATAGATAAAATTAGTGGGTAAAAAAAAACAAAAGCAAACATAACATATTATTAAAATGTAACAGTAAAGTTTTACAAGATTAAAAAGTAACTTATTAAAAAATTTTTCTCACTGTTCATTGAGTGTCGAAATTATAGCTATTTCTTAGCAGGAAGGACATTGAAACCTTTAATAAATAGTATTACGTAAAATTAAAGTGTTAAAAATTTCTCGCAGTGTGGCATGAAAAAGAAATATAAAAATACAAAGAAGGAAAAAAAATACCTTAGAAAAAAAATGAAAAATTAGCTGAAATTAACTTGAATACCAAGAAATATAAACCGACAATGTAATTAAATTTTAGCAAAATCCTATTGTAAAATTATTGAACGTATCTGTTAAAAATTATGTAGAAATCTTGCAAGGTCAAGTAAAACGGAAAGCTCTGATGCAGAATAATAAGAAAAGAAATTATATTATAAGATCGTGTAAATATCACAGAATCATTTAGAGAAGAACTTAAATTGAGAATTTGTCAACAAGAGAATTAACCTACATATATTAACGTAGAAGAGAATTGGTAGAAGAAGACCTGCTCATAAGAATGTAAACGGCGAGTGCATATTGTATTGATAAGCATGATAGCAATTAGATATGTTTTTGTGCTCTCTTCTTATACCTAAGTTACTGTTGCATCACTCATGGAAGAGCTTTCATTGGTGGTTCAGCAGGTTAGCGATTTTAACGCTAAATACGATTTTTGGAGAGTGTCTATAGAAAAATTATATTTGACATCGAAGTCTCAAACCAAAAAAAATGCATTCAAAGTGAACATGCTCGATATTAAAGTTCACTTGAAATATAAATAATATTTCGATTCTCTGTTCCTTGATTCTCTACATTTTTTCCGTTTCCGGAAAATCGTTTCCTCGAAAAATTTTATTCTAAATTCAGTTCGTTAACGTAAATTTATTACGGAAAACATTATTAACTCGCTGTACCGTATGAAACGATCAGTACGAGTTTATTAGACCTAATTTTCAATATACCCCAAATTCATGATTTTTATAATTATGAGTGAGAAAACTCTTAGAATTTTAATCACGATTTTCACACACTTAAGCTAGTTTGTAACTTTCAATATTAATATACCATATTTTATAATGTATGAATAATTAACCGTGCTCTATGCTGGTTGAGAAGCCGCCGTAGAAGATTGTAACAAGGGGTCTAGCAAATGTAGGGGTGGGCCAGAAACACTCCAACACGACCTGGGGGTGTACGATTGTTTATTTTCAGGTTCTTCACTTGATTGCCAGAATGGCAATCCTATCTCGCACACATATTTTGAATACTTAGGGTTCTATGCAGCTCACCGAACACCACTACACTTGCCGACGAGACAGATCCGGATTACAAATGCGTGCAAAGGGCACGCATCCGCTCTAGGTTATTCGTTACAACGAGGACGACCAAAAAACTAAACACAACCGTCACAAGGTTAATAGACGGATTAGGTAAATTCACATCTTCATATCATCAAGCATTCCACATCAATGTTCGCAAAATTTCATACTTCAACCGACTTTTTGTAACAGACGCCCAATCTGGTAAAAAGTTTTTAGTCGACACCAGAGCCGACGTTTTGATCATTCCTTCCAGCTCTATTCACAAAATTCAGAATATGCAAAACGCCATACACTCTTTGCAGCGAACGGCACAGAAATAAAAACACACGGTAACATGCGCTTGACACTAGATCAAGAACTACGTCGTCCTTACAGTTGGAATTTTGTTATTGCTGATACCAATACTCCAATCATTGGATCAGATTTCCTACACCACTACAATCTTCTCGTCAACATCAAGGAGGTTAAGTTAGTTGATGCCAAAACATGCCTGACATGCTGTGGCATCCACACAACAAAATTCACCAATAGTTTAAGCGTTTCTCACATCCAATGCATTCGCTCAACTGTTGGAGGAATTTAAAGACATCACACATAGTCCATTGTCAATGACCAGTGTCATCCACGTCATCGAAACCAAAAGAGCACCACCTTTCGCGCGACCGCGAAGACTGACTCCGGAAAAATTCCGAGCAGCAAAGAATGAATTCGAATCTATGGTACGTAAACCTACTGGTGAATGGAAACCATGTGGCGACTACTGCGCTCAATGCGCAAAGCCATACCGGACCGCTACCACTCCAACAGTAGTGTACATACGTGTTTTGTGAAAAACTATTTTCTTCAAGATCGAACTCAACCGCGCATACAATCAAATCCCAATAGAACCTAAAGATATCCTAAAAACGGCCATAACAACTGCATTTGGTCTGTTTGAATTCACACACATGACATTTGGACTGTGAAACGCAGCACAAGAATGAAGCAGTTGTATTGGCCAACATTCAACAACATCACTTGTTGGTTTTCGAGAAACTGAAAGAGTACAATCTCACGATAAATCCCAGTTAATGTACTTTCGGAAAATAAACGATGGAATTCTTAGGCCATAAATTTAACCACCAGGGTATTAAACTATTTAATGCTATTCAACATCAAGCACCACTTGTACAGCTAATACCAAGTAATAAGAAAAACGATATACCGTTTATACATTTTATACCGTTTTTATACCCTTGCAGAGGGTTATTTTATTTATGCCCTCTTCGTTTCTCAATCTCGGAAGGCAATTTACGGACTTCTACAATTCACTTGGGGATCGTTTTATAGCCGCAGGAGACTAAAACGCCAAACATACACACTGGGGATCACGTCTAGTGACTCCCAAAGGAAAGCATTTGCACAATACAATATAAATGTGAGAAATAAACTCGACTATGTTTTCCCTGGAAGTCCCACATACTGGCCAACCGACCCACGCAAGCTCCCAGACCTTATTGATTTTGCGGTGACAAAAAACATACCTTGCAATCTAATAAGTGCCAAAGCAGTCTCGGACCTATCATCAGACCAGACCTCGCCTGTGCTTTTAATGCTTCTTCAAAGCCCAGGGTGTTCTTCAAACACCCCTTCAGCCTGACGTCGCCAAAGACGAACTGGCTTAAATACAAAAAGTACGTGAGTGCCCACATAGAACTCGCCCCGGAGCTGAACATGGAATCGGACATCGACTACACTACGAGCGCCCTGGAAGAAGTACTTGATGCGGCAGCTAAAATCTCTACCCCTCAAGGAAAGGCAGTATATCGAAACAAATACTACAAATCCAATCAGCAAATCGAACAGCTCTTGCGAGAAAAGAGGTAAACGCGTCGTGATTGGCAAAACAGCAGAATACCAGCTTCAAAGCAACGCCTTAAAGAAGCAACCCGATCACTCGACCAGGCTCTTCACCAACAGAAAGAAAATGCACAGCTGAGGTACATCCAGAATCTTTCGACCACAAGCACAAAGTATCCCCTGTGGAGGGCTCCCCCAAATCTTAGGAGGGCTCACCCAAATCTTAGCGCCCCAATTGAAACGACCACCCCGGTAAGAAACTCTTCGGGATGCTGGGCTCGCAGCGACGAAGACCGAGCTGAAACATTCGCTACACATCTCCAAAGTGTCTTTCAGCCAAACCGTGCCTCAAATTCATTCCTCCTGCCAGTAATTCAGCCAGAGGCTACCCCTCAGCCAATTGCATCTTCATTCCGGCCGAATGAAATCGGAAAAGTCATAAGAGGGCTAAAACCAAAAAAGGCTCTCGGAGGTGACCTACTTACGCAAAAGATGCTGATCGAACTTTTAAAATGTGCTATAGAGGTCATGAGCAAACTATTTAATGGGATCATTAATCTTGGCTCTTTCCCAAAAAAGTGTAAGAAATCCATCATTACAATGATACCGAAGCCTAGAAAAGACCACACAATTCCGTCATCGTACAGACCTACTTGTCTAAATTGTTTGAAAAATGCTTGCATACATCTAGAAGCTTGCAATATTATCCCGGCACACTAATTTGGCTTCCGAAGAAACCACGGAACCATCGAGCAAGTGAACAGATTAACATCCGAAATACGCTCAGCCTTCGAACAGCGAGAATACTGTAGCACTATTTCTCTCAACGTATCTCAAGCTTTCGACCGAGATCGGCTTAATGGACTCATGCACAAAATTAAAACGTATTTGCCAACATATACAATAGGGTATTCTCAGTGAGATGCAACGCAGCTACTTCGGGCGACATCATCATCAAAGGTGGAGTTCTACAAGGAAGCTCACTCGGCCCGAGTCTATATGTTTTGTATACTGCGGATATTCCCACGAACGCACAACTAACAACGTCAACGTTCGCCGATGATACCGCTATCCTTAGTCGCTCCAGATGCCCAACGCAAGCAACAAGCCAACTGACTGACATCTAATAGTAGTCGAAAGGTGGCTGTCCAACTGGCGCATTAAAATAAACGAACAACATGATACATATACTCCTAATAGACAAACATGCCCTCCGCTTTTACTAAACGGTATGCAGATCCCTCAAGCTAACGGAGTACCGTACCTTGGCGTCCACCTTGATAGACGACTAACCTGGCGTAAGCACATCGAATGCAAGAAGATGCACCTAAAACTCAAAGCCAGAAGCCTCATCACCACTGTGCCTGAACTACAAGTTACTATTCTAAAAATCAGTCCTAAAGCCAATCTGGACGTATGGCTCCCAACCATGGGATCCCAGGGAACGCAAGCAGCAGCAACATAGACATCATACAACGGGCAAAATCAAAAATCTTGACAACTATCACTGGGGCACCTTGGTATGTTTCCAACGAAAACATCCACCGGGATCTGGGCATCCTCGCAGTGAAAGACAAAATCCAGAAGCAAAAAGAGTCCTACAAAGAAAAACTGTCTTCGCACCCAAATTTCCTCGCTCGGGGATTGACTCGGGTTTCTAGCGGATCCCGCCTGCGACGCAACGACCTTCCAACCTAGCAATCGATTTCTAGGTTCGTCTAACTCTGCATCAGTCAATATGACTATTAGTAAAGTTAAAAATATAAGATTTGATACACCTCTGGTTAGTCTCGCAAAGAAAAGATTCAAGAAATATAAGCAACGTTAAATTAAAACAAGAATGGAAAGCTAACTTCGGGCGGAGCCGAAGTTGATATACCCTTGCAGATATGTGGCAGCTTATATTATTAGATATATATCGGATCTTACATAGTCGGCCGATCCTTATAAAACTCGGCAGATCAACTTAGTTTGCCGAGTAGAGTCCATACAAAGTCACAGTCTTCTAACTTAAAAAACAACAGAGATATGGCATTTCCGATCAATCAGTTATATGGCAGCTATAGGATATAGTCGGCTGATCCCGGCCGTTCCGACTTATATACTGCCTGCAAAGGAAAGAAGGATGTGTGCAATGTTTGAAGTCGAAAGCTTTAAAACTGAGAGACTAGTTTGCGTAGAAACAGACAGACAGACGGACAGACAGACAGACGGACAGACGGACATGCTTATATCGACTCAGGAGGTGATCCTGATCAAGAATATATATACTTTATAGGGTCGGAGATGTCTCCTTCACTTATTACTAATTTATGACTTTTTTCCACAAAAAGGCTTATTTTTGTAGCGCCAGTTCAAGAAATTAGTATTTTTCGCGCGGTACTCAGCACACCTCCCGCTCAAGAACGAGGAAGAATTCCTTAGAGGTTCCTGCTGTGCATATGTCGAACTGTAAAATCTTAAGGGGTTACACCACGATAGACACCACACGATTTTTTACAAAAAACTATAAAAAGTATTAATATTTGGTAATAAGATCTTTATTATGCAAAAATGGCATCAGTTTGAAAACACGATCAAAATTTTAGTGCTTGGATGGAGCAGTAGAAGGGGCCGCGCTATGCATTTGAATAAGGTCAGTTAGGTCACTAAGGTATCCTTTAGATCAATCAACATTTTTTTTTTTAATTTTAAAATCCTATCGTGGTGACACCTCTTAAGAATAAAGGACTAAAGTTTCTAGTTCTTCTATTCGGAACCTTAAACTGTAAGCTTGTTAGTAAATGCTAGCTATTTACATAAACTGACGCCAATCTGAGTCTGGGGAGTTGCCTCTAACACTCTGGAGTCCACCGAATCAAGAAATACCAGATCTTGAAGCGTAGCCAACACTAGAAACTCTATCAGTGTGGTAATGAGTGACCATATGAGAGTTTTATTCTGTTGAGAAATACAAGCTTAGATTTAACCTCAACCTATTTTCTTCTACATACCGCAGTATCTCCTCCCTTCTCTCTTGGGATCGCCGATCGAAGTAACCGTGGCGCCAAACTTAACTTGTGACCAAAAAAATTACAAACATCGTACAAATCACACTTAACGAAAGTGCGCCCTAGTGGCGCGTAATTCAAACTGACTGACAATCGATATTCTAGCCCATTAGCTTCCGCGACATAAACATTAAAAAGCTTCTGTACGAAAACGACACCTAGCATTGTTGTACGATTTGTTAAGGAGGCTAAGTTTATTATTAAGAGTCAATCCCATAGAAATAGTACGTGGCCTAGAGGGTTCTAGCACGATAGAAAGACGTAAGTTTACATTTTGATCCATTAAGTATTATATCATTAGCTAAACACCATTTTTTTAAATTACCGAAATCAGAGTGAAGTCTGTATTGGGCAGAAGAGGACTTGTATTGCAGACAAAGTTTAAAATCGTTGGTGTACATTAGTACCAATGGGTTCGTTAAAGCTGGGGACAAGTCATTAATAAAGAGTAAACAGTACAGTAACAGTAAAGAGTAAACAGTAACGGGCCAAGATAGCTTCCTTGAGGGACTCCAGATGTAGCACTGACTAAGTAGGAATCTACATTTTTAAATAAAACTTTCTGTGTTCTTCCAACTAAGTAGCTGATCTTACGTTCTCCATGTAAGCTGATCTGTAGGAAATCCCAAAAGATTCAGTTTACTCAAAAGAAGTGTGTGATTAACTGAATAAAATACTCTACTCAAGTCTGTGTAAATAACATCAGTTTGAAGTCCTTATCGGAAGCCATCTATGACAAAGGATGCCAACTCCAATATATTAGTGGTGGTGGAGCGAAACCATGCTGACATGGAGATATGATTGAAGAACAAAGGTTTTCCAAATAAGGAGCGATTAAGTTTTCGAATAACTTTGGAATAGCTGACAATTTGAAAAATGGAGATGAACGTAAGCAGAGAAGAAAAATATACATGTTTAAGGTTAGTGTTTACAAAGTTATTAAATTGCTTTGGGTCCTGAGTGAACTGAATCTGAACTGAATGAATGACAGCGGCGAATATAATTCCTATAACACTCAGCATTACGCACGGTAAAATCTAACCGGGTTATTAAGTGCGAAATCATTTTTTACCATTTTTACTATTTTTTATTTCAACATAAGTCTAAAATTGTATTTACAGCATGATAAAATTTTCGTATGGTGACATATCGGTGCACCGGTGCATGCAATATTGGACCAATCAAAAGTATCAATTAACCAATTAAGTTTGTGAGAGTCAGCCTCACGAAAACAGTGCGTGGGGTGGTATAAATAGAGGGTAAGACTCTCACTTTTCTTCGCAGAGGCGGGTCACGTCTAAAATTGGTGTACCTACCTGGAAAAACTTCGGAGCTAAGGACCTCCGGATTTAACTAGGTTTCGTTGAAGACTATGATATGGGATGCAAAAGAAAGACTATCCGATTAGAAGATAGGTAAGATTGAGAGAGTACGGTATTTTTTTTAAGAAACAGATTGGACAGATGTTGGGAGCTTGACTCCAACAGGCTTTGAAATATTTTTTCATTACCGTACTCGGCGGATGCTCTTGAACGACAATATCCACAGTTTTATCTGAACATCGGCACTGGAATACGTTTCGTGAAGGATGACATGCGTCTCGAGTAGGATATTTAAATTTCCTCAGGTGGAATGACCTATAAGGGTTTTGGTGCCACGGTAATACCGCGATATCAGTCCGTTCCGGGATTCCGGGGGTAGTTTTCCATGATGAGTGGATACTAGAGGGGTTAATTTTAGAGCATTCCTTGAAATCCCTTGAAGTGATACCATGGAGGACAAGGCGGACAATTTTTGCTCAGTAACGGGAAATTCAGGTGCCAAATTGTTTTTTACCGTTCCTGCTCTTGAGGTTGTAAGGGAATTGAGCTGTTTCTCAAATAAAAATTCTTGAAAAAAATTCAAAAATTTCAAAATTTGACTTTTTGAATTTTTTTCTTTGAAATATGATTTTGAAATTTTTGTTCCTGAAATCGATAACAACCCCTTTTTTACCAATGCCCATATTTTAGAATTTGAAAATAATATTTACTTTTCGAGATACTTTATTCACAAAGTCAAATATAAAAATTAAAAAACCAAAAGGTGCCCATAATTGCGCTTCTATTCAACCAACTGGTTAATTCCACTCCTCGATGGCGTTGCCCCAATTTTGTGTTGCCACAGCTGACCAGTGACCATATTAGGCGGGAATCGGGCCGTTCGTTGATTTAAATAGGTGCGCAACACTCTGGGTCGAGTTGTAGGATCTTCTTCTTTAACGGCAGTCCTTGCAATGAAAGCTGGCTTGAGACACTCTGTTGATACTGCCGTCTTTTCCGTCTACTTTGATAACAAAAACACGAGCGTCTCAATATTTCATATGGTACCGAATATGGTGGTTCCGTGGCATGCCCCGTGGCAGTCCGAGTAGGACTGTGAGAAGGAGTTTTATCTATGGAGTCTCCGGTGTGCACATTAAAAATGTCTTAAAGAAACGATGTCATCTCTCAATGATTCCGTTTGACTGAGGATTCACAAAGCAAAAAAGCAAAGTTGACAAGCAAATCACAAAGTGCTTCAAATAATTCTGACTCGAAATGCGTGCCTTGATCTCTTGTGATGGTTATGGGGCAGCCGAAACGAGTAATCCAGTTTTCCCAAAACTTAGTGACGACTGTGTCCGCTGTCATGTCCTTTAATGGAACAGCTTTAGGCCACCAAAAAATTTGTTTATTTGTACATGTTTAAAACGGTTCTCCGGCATGCTGATTTGTTCAATGACCATGTTATTTTAGCGATGGATCTTTCCTGTTGACAGGCCATACAATTCCGAACCCATATCTCGATGCCCTTTTTCATACTAGGCTAAAAGTATTTACATCCTATTTGTTGGTGAGTGGATCGATTGCTCGGATGGGAAATATTATGGGCGGCCACAAAAACAGCGAAGCGTATGGATTTTGATACGTAAGGACGAGCTACTTTGGTAGAAATGTACTGAGTTGTTGCTGAATTATATAAGTCGTAACTTGAGGCTTGGGGTTCCTTCTAAAAGTTGTTGCAGATTGCTGTGCGTGCTTTGGTCCTTTTTGATGCTTTCGTGTGTGATGGTAGTGTGCATAGAAATCGCACTAACTCGGGATATCGAAAATACCAATGTATTGCTGGACCCGGAGATGTGTTCTATATATGTTGAAAATTGTGATGTTAGGTCAAGATGTCGCAGTTGTCGTGACGTAGCTTTTTCATGCTTTTGCGAATTATCATACGTGAGCGGCTTGTAGTCCGTTTCAATGATAAAAACGTGTGCCTCCTACAGATGCAAATGAATCCCAATGGCTGTCACATCTCACTGGCCTGTAGTGTACACAGATGCTTATAGGCAAAGATCACTGTACAATAAATATTAATCAATACATTGTGACACTTTGTTGCAATAAATACAGAAACCCTTGACTTCAGTTCAAGTGTTATTTGATCAGCCACTTGGGCGCATAAGGCTTAAACGCTTGGTCAGCATTCTTATGCTGCCCAGCTACAGCCACATGCGAATAACATAAACATATGCATGCATACCATTACTTCACTCATATATTAGCGAGTATATATAAGTAATAAATATTGCCGACGCTCGGCCGCTGCCCTCTGCAGCAGCAAGGTTTAGAATAAGCAAAATTTAATCGAGAGAATATAGAGAAAAGAACCAGAGCAGCGACACGATATGTTGCTCTCGCAAATAAAATATTTATAATTCTTCACTTCAATAAATAAAAGGATAAAGGATAAATACACTTCAATAATTAAACATGGTTTTCTAATACATGGCGACCGTGACGCCCAATCCGAAATAGCAATCCTGCTAAGACAACAAAGGAAAAATAATACCTATGCGATGTTCGGCACCGTACCGCCTGATCTCATAGGCCCTGGACATCAGCAGCAGAGACTACAAGTGTGGGGGGCAAACAGCACCTACGCCATCGATGGAGCATCAGTGTGCCACGGACCGGCGATGACTAGTTGATGCTAAATAGGTGTTCACTATATGTCTTAGAATAAAAAAAAATATATATATATATTTAAACTTAATATAAAATATAGATATTGAAACATTTTAAAATTGAGCGGAACCCTTTCTGCCCAATAGCAGTATAGCCCGTAAAGCTATACAAATATATAGCAGGCATCTGTGAAAAAAGAAGATATAATTTTTTCCCCATAAAAAAAAGAAGTTTTTGTTTTTCCATATATCAAAAATTACACAAAAAAAAATTTGATATATTAATGAACAAAAATAATATAAGTAAATTTAATGATAGTAACGAAATTAATAATATAAATACAATGGGACTGATCGATACAAAGACAATGGATTCCACTGAAAATGTTATTAATAAAATAGAATCAACAAATATCGATTCCCATTTAACAAATATATTAATGTTGATAATTGTTATAATTATGTGTGGATATACACTGTATAAAGCATACTTAATGCACAATAAGTACATTAGAAAGAGGGCACTAAGACAAGCAAACGATCTGGATAAGATCTAGTTGCATATGCCCACAATAATTATGATAGTTGTAAAAAAAATATATTGCAAAAAAAAATTATTTTTATTTTGACGCAAATATATATATTTATTTAAAAATTTACACATTGAAAAAATATCTTCCTAAAAATAACGACTTAAGACAATGAATTAATGGTTATGAAAGATTTTATTTTGGATGAAGAAATTTATACATAAAAAATTACCATCAAAAATATAATAATAATAAAAAAAATAAATAAATAAAAAAAAAAATTTTTTTAAATGATAGTGGTCAGAAATGAAAATGCTCTGATGTGGTTTCTTAGAAAACCCTTTTCTGTTTATTAGTGGACTGTATATGTATGGCTCGTCTTTACAGATTGACGGCTGAAGAATAACTAAACTTAACTCTAAATGCGTCGCAGCGCATTGACGCAGTATGATGTTTATATGTATATGTGTATATGAGCAAGCGGTGATCCGCGTTGCCATGGTGATTTGAAGTATGTGTGTATATGAGCAAACGGTGATCCGCGTTGCCATGGTGATTTGAAGCATAAGTAGAGGCAACGTTGCCGAAATGCATTCCGTTCCTCAACATCCCGGCCCGCCCTGAAACATTGTTTCTGAACTGGGTAAAACGGCGATTTTGGTTATAGGACGAGTTGTTTCTCCTGAAGCAGTTTTCAGTTTGACAGCACGAACCCTTCCATCTGTTCCTGTGTGAGTTGAGATAACCTTTGCCAGTGGCCAGGCTGCTGGCGGAGTATTCGAATCCTTGATGAAAACGATTGATCCCAATTCCACATTGGGTTGCGGGGTTCCCCATTTTGGCCGATGTTGTAGTGTGGTGAGATATTCCTGGTGCCAGCGCTTCCAGAATCCCTGGTATAGTGCTTGAACGCCTTGCCAGTAGTCTAGTCGATTTTCCTGTATGTGGCTCATGTCGCCTTCGGGGATTGTCGTGAATGATCTGCCTATCAACAGGTGTGCTGGGGACAGATATGTGACGTCGGTGTCCGGTGTGTAGTACAGTGGTCTTGAGTTTACCACTGCACTAATTTGTGCTAGTAAGGTGTGCATCTGCTCAAATGTTAGGATAGTGTTGCCAATGACGCGGCGCAGGTGCAGTTTGACTGATCGTACGGAAGACTCCCACTTTCCTCCCCAGTGAGGTGCGTATGGCGGAATAAAAACCCATTTAATCCCTTCATCTGCCAATGTCTGCGAAACTAGGTCCTTATGCTGTGGGGATGCCAGGAGTTGTTGCATCTCATCCAATGCTCGCTTTGCTCCAATAAAGTTCCTGCCATTGTCGCTGTAGATTTGTGCACATTTTCCTCGGAGCGACATGAATCTTCTCAGAGCTGCCAAAAATGTCTCCGTGCTTAGGTCAGTGGCTAGTTCCAGGTGTAGAGCCGAGGTGACGAGACATACGAATAGACATATGTATCCCTTCGACTTCTTAGCGTTGCGACCCTTTCGATCCTTTAGAATAATTGGTCCAGCGTAATCACATCCAGAGTTGACAAAAGGAAGTGATTGTGTGATTCGGATACTTGGCAAATCGGACATGAGTTGATGCGTAGTATGGTGTCTTTGACGAAAGCACCTGAAACAGTTGTGTGTGACCTGTCTTATAAGGTTGCGGGCTCCAATTATCCAGTATCGTTGGCGAACTATTACAAACAGTGCAGATGTGCCTGGGTGTAAGTTTACCCAGTGCTCGTGTTCCAAGATTAGCTTCGTAATGCGGTGTGCCTTAGGAAGCAGTATCGGGTATTTGACTTCTTCCGGTAATTGAGATTGCCTCAAACGCCCTCCAACTCGTAGCAGGTCATCCTGTCCAATGAAAGGGGTTAGCTTTAATAACTGCGACCTGTTTCGCAGTGGTTGATTCTTCTGTATAAGCATTCTGTCTTCTCCAAAGCACGCCTGTGCATTCCGTAGGCATACTATTTGTGCTGCCTTAATTTCTTCAAAAGACAGTGTCGTTGATTCCACTCGTTTTCGTGGTTTTTTCAGTTGTTGGATAAAACGTAAAACATAACCCATGATATGTACCAGCTTTTGCCAGGATGACACGCGTTGAATTAGTTCGTCAAATTCTGATAATGAGCTGTCCATCTCCTTCAAAGTGAGCATGGCTGTGGTCTTCAATTCGTCTTGTGGATGATTTTCTGAAAAATGCAAACAAGGTTCTGAGTTTTGCATTTGTAGTGTGTACTCATCTTCATCGTGTAGCCAAGTTGGTCCGTTCCACCAGAGGTGAAATTCCATGAGCTGAGTGGTCGTCATGCCCCTCGATGCATGACGCATGAAAACCTCGATGGGGTTTTCCTTTGAGCTTACGTGATGCCAGGCATGTCGTGGCAACGTTTCCAGTATTTCCGCTGTGCGATTTGCGACAAATGTTTTCATCTTCGATGGTGGGTATGACAGCCAGGCTAATACAATCGTTGAATCGCACCATGCGTGAACCTTTATATTTTTGTGTCGTAGACCATCCTTGAGTGATCGTACCAGGCGACATAGCAGCAGTGCTCCACATAGCTCCAGCCGTGGTAATGATTGTTGTTTCAGTGGTGCTACCCTAGTTTTGGCGGCCACCAATGAAACCGAATATGTTCCGTCTTCATGTCGAAACCTGCAGTAAACAACAGCAGCATATGCCTTGGTTGATGCGTCAGAAAAGGCGTGCAGTTCAATCGAGTCCTCCTGGTTGGGAACAAATCGGGATACTTTCAGCCTTTTTAGCGTATCGAGATCTGTTCTGCACTTGAGCCAGGGTTCGGAAATGCTTGGTGGGAGCTTCGTGTCCCAGTCCAAGTCTAATAGCCATAACTGTTGAAACATGATTTTGAATTTAACCATTATCGGCGATAATAAGCCAAGAGGGTCAAATATACGCGCAACATCTGATAGGATTTGCCTTTTAGTACAATTCGGATTTGATGTCAGGCCTGTCTTGTACATCAGCTGATCTTCGGTTGGATTCCAGTAAAGTCCAAGTACCTTTACTGAATCTTCTTGTCGTGCGGTGCAGGCGGCGTCGTTGGATTCGGATTTGCAGATACGTGATGAATTGGACACCCACTTGTCGAGTTCCAATTTGGCGTGGGACATAAGTTCTAATAGCTCATTCCTAATTGCTACAAGCTCCTTCTCGTTGTTCGATCCAGTAAGTACATCGTCTACGTAGAAATCCTCCAAAAGGATTTTTGATGCAGTGGGATATTGATCCTTGTGATCTAACGCCAGTTGCTCCAATAACAGCCAGGTATGGCGCACACGCAGTTCCATAAGTTACTGTGCATAATTTGTAGTGCTTAAGAGGGGCTGATGGATGCTCTCGCCAAACAATTCGTTGAAAGTTTTGATGATCGGTGCTTACCCAAACTTGGCGAAACATTTTGACAATATCTGCGGAGAATACGTATCTATACATTCTGAAGCGTAGGCATACGGCAAATAGATTGCGTTGGATACTAGGCCCAATGTGTAATATGTCATTCAGTGCCACTCCATTGGCGTCCTTAAATGACCCATCGAACACGACCCTAAGTTTTCGTCCAACTATAGGGTGATGCGGCAAATAGAAGAAATTTCCTGAATCGAAGCTTGGTGTCCTGATTTCGCGCATGTGTCCAAGACTGATGTATTCCTGCATAAATTTGATGTACTTCTCTTTTAAATCCTGATTGCGCTGTAGTCTTCGTTCTACTGCCATGAAGCGGGACTGCGCTCCCTGGAAAGTGTCTGCAAACTTCGGGCTTTCTATTTTGAAAGGTAGCTCAACGATATACCTTCCATCGTCATCCCTTTTGTGCGTTTCGAGGAAATGTTTCTCCACCGTGTCTTCGTCTGGATCCTTGCGTGCGAAGCAGCTGACTTCTTCTATCTCCCAAAATCTTTGTAGTGTAGTGTCAATGTTGCATGTGGAGAATAGCGTTGTAGTTGTTGGAGATTGATTAATTACAACCGATGTGATGACCCATCCAAATATTGAAGATATAGCAATAAGATTGCCCATGCTGTCGTGCATCTTTTGGCCCGTTAGAGTGGCCCAAACGTAGTCGCTCCCCAATAGAATGTCTATCGGGGCCATTGACGCGAAGTTGGTATCCGCCATCAGGAATCCATTGAACACATCAAGTGATGATGGATCGACATTGTGTCTCTGCAGCGAAGATGTGATCTTACTGAGAATGTGTGCAGTAACCTTTAGAGTGTTGTCCGAAACTCTAGATTTGAGAAGCAGCTGAGTGAGCCCTCTGGTTGTCTCAGCCTTGATGGAAGAAATTCCCGATACCAATAATCGTGATGATGAACGTGCTAGCCCAAGTGCGTTGATGCAACGTTCCGAAATGTATGACAACTCAGATCCACTGTCGAATAGTAGCCGACAGCTTGTATATATCCCATTGGCGTTTTGGACATATACCAATGCAGTCGGTAGCGTGCTTTGGAGACGCCCATGATTGTTTGGAATTGATGCGTCTGCAGCCGATTGTGAGCCATGGGCTCGTGCGATATGACTCACTGTTACGGATGTAGTGTGAGGAGCGTTTATAGTACGCTGGTCCTCTCTTCCTGTTGACACGGTCTGTACCGTATCCTGCGAACTGTTCGTGGTTGCTGCAAAGCCTTGCGCGTTTGCAGCCGGTTGTACATGTAACAGAGTGTGATGTCGACCATGGCATATCCTACAGTTGAATTTGGATTCACACTGTTTTGTAAAGTGTCCAGGTTTCAAGCAGTTAAAACATACCGATTTCTCCTTTGCCGTTGCTCTTCGTCGTTCACAACTAAGTGCCAGAAATTCCGCAGATCGAACCAGATTGGATCCGTTCCTGTTACCCTTGACGTCACTAACCCCTTCGACAGCCACCATAATATGCGTAGGTTTTTTCGCCCCTTCAAATTGCTTGTTCTTGCCATCTCCTATGCTTTGGCGTTGACTGAGTTCAAACTCCTCACAGCGTGTATCCAGGAACTTGAATAAATCCATGGTTGTTGGTGATTTCAAATCGCGGCTGTCCTCGATCCATTTGCGACGTGTTTCGGCATCCATTTTCTGCAAAATCAGAAAAATGATCCAGCAATCACGTGTGTTTTCTCCAATTGCGTCCAACGCACGAACTATTTCGTTTGCTCCATCCGTCACTTTCCGTAGCACTTTTATATCGATCCTTGTTGTTTCCGGTAGCTTTGTAAACCTTTCCAATAAGGAAAACACAATATGCCGTGGTCTGTCGTACCTCTCGTTCAATCACGACACTGCTGTCTCATATGCGCTGTCAGTAATTGGCAAATGCGCAATTAGATTCGCTGCCTCATCGGTCAATAGTGATTTCAAATAGTGAAATTTCTGCGTATCTGATAGTTGCCGCTTCTTATGGATACTGCTTTTATATATATCCCAAAATGCCGGCCATTCTTTGTAGTCTCCCGAAAAACGTTTGATTTGAATTTTCGGTAGTTCATTGTGCGTTGCTAACGCGTCCATTGCGTCATCTTGTGAAATAGGTGTATTCGCTGCTTCAGAAACAGCCATTCGTTCAAGCATCTGTTGTTGTTGTTGTAGTAACCGGAGAAGTGCATCTCCATTACATGGCATTGACTCATTGCTTTGAGTTGTTGTTTGTGGCTCCAGTGAGCGCTTTCCTGCGACAAGTAACTCCCTTGCCCTCAGGTACCTTCCTTCGTACTCCTCGTTGTCGTCGGCTGGATCTACGTACCCATCGACCGCATCGTGAAGGGATATCTTGTCCCCAAGCTTCTCGAATTCACTCCATGCCAAATCCAGACGCTCCAGCAAGACATCGATTCCTTCCTTCGTTTGTGTTGCAGGTAAACGCTCAGCTAAGGACACGATCCTCGTGATCGTACCCTTCAGTCTGCGGCGGCCAGCAACCATCAACTTGTATTCCTCCATTTAAAGCAATACTACGTGTAGTGGTGAATTATTCTTCCAGTCAATCCGGCTCGAATGACCAAACGTTTCTATGGTCAGAAATGAAAATGCTCTGATGTGGTTTCTTAGAAAACCCTTTTCTGTTTATTAGTGGACTGTATATGTATGGCTCGTCTTTACAGATTGACGGCTGAAGAATAACTAAACTTAACTCTAAATGCGTCGCAGCGCATTGACGCAGTATGATGTTTATATGTATATGTGTATATGAGCAAGCGGTGATCCGCGTTGCCATGGTGATTTGAAGTATGTGTGTATATGAGCAAACGGTGATCCGCGTTGCCATGGTGATTTGAAGCATAAGTAGAGGCAACGTTGCCGAAATGCATTCCGTTCCTCAACAGATAGTAAAGTTAGAGGAACAATAAATATATTTCTTTGTCTCAATGCCAACAAATAGACAATAATGGAAACCTTTAAAAGGGACCCCGCATTTTCTGAGCGAGTGCATGCCATCATTCAATTTCACAACTCTCCAATGTCAAGCAATGAACTCGAAACAGAATACATTGAAAGATATAACTTCCATCCATTGCTACAATACCAAAGTGTAAAATTTTTTCGGAATTAGATAAAAATCCGTTACTTCACAATGTAATTGTGATAAAGGCAGCATGGAATGGAAAGAAATAAAGGATAAGCTTACAGAAGTAAAGTGTACGTTTGACAAATCCTTTAAATGCCTAAATCAAAATAGAAATATACATGAAGGCACAATAAGCAAACATGCTAAAATACTAGTGGAATGTATTTATGAAGCACAAACACTAGTATACAATAACAGAGAAAAACTAAACCAGTCGCACTGGTCGTATGCCTCAAAGTTATTCCTACGGATAAGATCCAATCTTATTTATATCAAAGAAAAATACGATTTGGACATATCTATATCAACTATTCTTAATACTCCGCTGACGGTTGAACCTAGTCCACAACAAGAGTACGATACCAATACTGCTGAGAGAATAGATTCAGAAGAATAAGAAGGAAATATAGACGAAAAAAATATAAATAATTTAACAATACCGGCTGTAATAACATTACCTGAGGCAGAGGAAAAAAATTGGTTACAATCTGAATCTAATTATAGTACCATTGAGGATAAACCAGTCGTGATGGCAGATGAAACAATTGCTCAAAGGGCATACATAAAAGACATTTCTAATGCCATCCCAGAATTTAACGGACAGAAGATAAATCTTCAAAGATTTGTAACAGCATTTAATCTATTAAACTTGACAAAAGGCACATTCGAACCGATAGCTATCGAGGTTATAAAATCTAAAATAATTAGATCAACTCTGTGCAAAGTACAGAATGAAATAACAACAATGCAATTATAAAAAAAATTTCAAGATACTAAAGTAGGTGCAACATCTGATGTAGTAATGGCAAAATTTGCCAAAACTCAACAGAAAGGAAAAACAGCGGAAAATTCACAACTGAAGTTGATCATTTACGTAGGCTTTTGAAAGCCTCGTATATTGACGAAGGTTTACCGGCCGAACATGCAGATAAATTCAGCACCAAGGAAAAATCCGTTAATAATAATTATTATAATTATTTTTATATTATTATAATAATTATTATAATAATAATGATTATAATAATAATACTCAGAACGTTTCGGAAAACTATCACCAGCCCTTAGGTACAGAACAATAAAAAGTAAAAAGGTCCATTCGATTAATCTTGTGTATTTTCGTACCACTAACAAATTTATCTTCACGCAAAAAATTAACAGTTTTAATAGATACTGGTGCAGAAATTTCATTTATAAAAGAAAATTCTGACACCTTCAATAATATAAATATTGATCACATAATTAATATTCATCGAATTAATCAAAGATTCATTCAATCCCAAGGACTAACATCTCTAGAAATGCAATCAACTAAATATATAATTCCACACGACTTTCATATTGTCGATTCAACTTTTTCAATACCGTGTGAAGGAATTTTAGGATTAGATGTTATCAAAAAATATAATTGCCTATTAGATTTTACCCCTTTAAGAGATCTGCTCATCATAAGCTGTGACGGTTGTCGTGTTGTTCAGGGCAAAATGAGATCGTTCATGAGACAGACTAAAAGTGGATTTAACGAATTGGTAAGTGCTTGTGGCGAATAATCATCAGCCCTCTCAGCCGACAATCATGCAGCCGCTTATATCGCTGGCCACTCCAAGGGCCGGACCTGGGAAAAATTCGGCTTCCGAATATCTCGGGGGAAATGAGCAATTGTCCGATATGTCCTCTGTGGCATCGCTTCAAGTGATACCACCAGACCCAATAATACAAACCCCCTTAAGAGTCACCGAACAGGGCAATCAAGCGTCCGGACCACCGGTACGCACTGATGCTGCCGTATTAGTTACGGCGGCACCAAAACCCTTACTGGTGATCCCGCCATCGAAACATATATTTGTTTCACGGCTTGCCGCTGATACTTCGGAGATTGATATCTCGGCTTACATCAAAGCCAAAACAAAAGCCGACATAAAGGTGGTAGATATTAAAAAATTCAAATACACCTACACCAGGCACACGTCATCTTTCAAAATACGTGTGCCTGTGCCGATGTTCAAGACGATTTGTTCCGCCAGCTTTTGGCCAGAGAACATTTTCGTCCAGGAACATCAGCCAAGTACGGTGAAGAAAAAAATTACCAAGCCTGTGGGAGTTAAACTACCACAGGTTAGAGCCACTGACCAACCTTCCACCTCATCTTCAAAAAACTAATTTCTACACTAACACTTACCTATCAGAATACTAGAGGGTTACGTAGTAAACTACCCAAACTGTATTCTGATAGTTCTTCCTTTGCATCTCACATTATAGTCTTTACAGAAACTTGGTTAAAGCCGGAGATCTTAAGCTCCGAAGTTTTTCCAAGTAAGTACACCACTTTTAGACGTGATAGAACACTGCGAAGGGGAGGAGGAGTCCTAATTTCTGTAGACTCAAATTTCGCTTCTGAAGAGGTACAATCACAAGAGTTTGGTGACATAGAATTTCTTTGCATTAAAATCATTTTGTCCGGTCATTCTTTATACGTTACCTGTTCTTACATACCACCTTCGTCAGAACCGCCTACATACTGGAAACATTTGTCCGCTATTCGTTTTATTTCGGACCGTGTGTCCGACAACAACCAGCTGGTAGCTCTAGGGGATTTCAATATACCAGAACTCATGTGGTCTAATATTGAGAATTCTCCGTCCTTACTGCTTAACTCGCACCACGACTTCCCTGCGGGTATGTTCGACATGTCACTCGGGCAAATTAACCATGTTAGAAATTCTTTAGGTCGGCTGTTGGACTTGTGTTTCGTTTCTGATCCTGATGGAATTACTCTTTCCAGAACTTGCCCCTTTCTAACGCTGAAGATCCATATCATCCCACTCTTGAGGTTTCAATCGAAACCAATACTTTAATTGACCTTTAGTCTTCACTTAAATCACATAAAGTTCGTTTCTTCCATAAAGCTGATTTTATAAAACTAAAGAAACTACTTTTGGAATTTGATTGGCCCGATCTACTGATATGCGATGACATAAACATTGCGTTACAGAGATGCTTGCGTGCTCGGAAATATCCGTCCGCTTCAACAAATCCGCCTTTGTATACAAAGCACCTATTAAATTTAAAGAACACCATGAATAGACTTTTAAATAAACATAGATTATCTGGCTGTACAGTTAGTTATTCAAGATACTTAGTGGCTCGGTCCAATTTCACCGTGCATAACGCCGAATGTTATAGGAGTTATATTCACCTCTGCCGGATTCAGTTTACTCAGGACCCGAAGCAGTTTTATAACTTCGTAAACACTAAGCGCAAACATGTATCTGTTCCTCCTCTGCTTACATTTGAGAACTCATATGCGAACACTGATCAGGTGATGGCCGATCTCTTCGCAACATTTTTTCAAACAACTTATTCATATCCTTATTCAGCACCATTCCAACTCAGCCTTACACTTATAAGATTCAATCAGCCAACCAGATATTTTGCCCATCTTTTGATCAAAGTGGTGTGTTATCGGATATTCTTAAGGTCAAGCCCGTGTATTCGCCAGGCCCTGATGGAGTACCAGGATGCGTTCAGAAGAACTGCGCCGAGGCACTGTGCAAACCGCTCCTTAGGCTCTTTAATCTATCGCTGGAGACTTCGATTTTTCCCCTTATGTGGAAGGAATCCTACATCAGATGCTGCCAATTATAGAGGTATTTCTAAATTGTCAGCAATTCCAAAGCTAATCGAAAAACTTATCACTCCACATTTGCAACACCTATGTAGTTCAATAATATCCCCGTGCCAACATGGCTTTATGAAGCGCCGCTCCACCACCACCAACTTATTGGAGCTAACATCTTTTGTCATGGATGGGTTCCGGAATGGCTTACAAACAGACGTCATTTACACTGACTTCAGTAAAGAATTTGACTCTGTTATCCATTCCCTTCTTATAACTCAGTCTTTTGGGATTCCCAACTGATCTCCTGATTTGGATTTCAAGCTACTTATCTGGAAGAACCCAAAGTGTTTTCATTAAAGATGTCACCTCGCGTTTAGTCCGCGTCACATCTGGGGTGTCCCAAGGAAGCCATCTTGGACCATTACTTTTTACATTATTTATTAACGACTTTCCCCTTGCCTTTACTGATTCACTTGTACTTATGTACGCTGATGACGTTAAGCTTTGTCTTTATCCAAATTTATCCGATTTGGATAAATTTCAAAATTGGTATTTAGCAAATAACCTAAAGCTTAATGGATCGAAATGTAAACTCATGTCATTTTATGGATCTAGTCCTCACCAGGCTACGTACTTTCTCTATGGGTACGCCTTAGAGCGATTAACTCAGGTTAACGATCTGGGTGTCCTATTAGATTTGAAACTTAAATTTACCGACCATATATACCCCATGGTTAATAAAGCTATGGGCGTGCTTGGTTTTATTAAAATATGGTCAAAAGAATTCAATAACCCGTACTTAACAAAAACTTTATATACTTCACTAGTCCGTCCGATTCTTGAGTATGGATCGTGTGCCTGGAGTCCTCAATACGGAGTACATCAAGATCACATAAAATCTGTACAAAAAGCTTCCTCATCTTCGCACTTAGGGGACTTAATTGGGATGCAAGTCTTCCCTCATATCAATGTAGACTTTTATTAATAACCTTACCATCATTAACAAACCGTAGAACGATGCTGGGTGTCATGTTTCTATTTAATCTTATTAATGGTAATGTAGACAGCCAGCATTTACTAACACGCTAAAATTTTAATATTCCTAGTAGAAGGACTAGAAACTTTCGTCCTCTACTCTTTAGCCACTATAGCTCGACATATGCCCAACACGATCCGTTCAGGGTATTATGTTCGGACTACAATGGTCCCTACAACATCTTGCCACTTTGCTCTACTAACAATCTTAAATCCTTATACTAAACGCCTAATCTGTGCAACACTCTTCCTCCTAATACTCTACTCGTTCTCTTTATACTTCCTCGGATCTATCCCCGCGATTTGAGCTGTACGTTATGCGGCAGCGCCCCTCGGTCGGTTGGGCGGGAGGTGGGCTGAACTTATGCAGAGGGAACCGCGCGATTATATCCTATAGCTGTCATAAACTTGATTGATCGGAAGTGCCATATCTTTGTTGTTTTTTAAGTTAGAAGGATGAGACTTTCTATGGGATCCACTCTGGGCAAACTTATTCGATGTCCCAAATTGCATAGGGATCGGCCGACTTTATTCTATAGGTAGGAGACATCTCCGACCCAATAAAGTATATATATTCTTGATCAGGATCACCTATATGTAAAGAATTAGTATATGCAAGTGCGTTTATGTGTATGTGAGTAGGAAGGTGTCATGCATCCATATCGCTGTCGCGCATGCTAGATATGCCGACTAAGCACATAGTGATTCACACTAGAATTCTGGATTGATATGAATGCATGCTACATCTCCCTCTTTTTGAAAAATAACGTAATATTGTAAAGTTATTTTGATTAATATATATTTAATGTTGTATATTATGGGTGTATATTTTAATAAGTTATGTATATTTCTGTGTATTAATTTAGTTTGAATTTATAAAAAGAATATGTTTTTTTTGTATGCATATACCTATATAATTATATTTGTTATGTTATTTGTATATTTAAGTTTTTATTACGTATTCGGGTCATCAAACCTTTACTATCTTATTCAAGATTTTTTTCTTTTTTGGTTTTCTTTTTAATAACATTAATATTTACATAGTTTTTTTGTGTTTTTGTTACGTTATTTCCTCTTTTTATTAGCTTCTTTACTTAGAGTTTATAAATGTTTAACCTATTTTTATTTACAATTTGTTATCTAGTTTATGTGCTGTTTCATTTTTCAGAATAATCAAATCTCCTACCTCTACTATTATATCGTTAATATTTTTATAATATTCTAAGTTACGTTTAAGCTTCTCTTGTGCTACCATAGTTTTAGCTCTTTTATTTGCATTTCAATCTAAATTTGAATTCTTTTGCATAATCGTCTACATTATATATTGGGTCGATAATTGTTGATTGGTCAAATTCGGTTAATTGCTTTGGTATTCTGCCGTAAGCCAGTTCGTACGGACAGTATACATATACCGCCGAACGTGTAGTGTTAAAACAATATGTGAAAAAATTCAACCATACGTCCCATGAAAAAAATCATTTTGATCTACCGAAAAATATGAACGAATGTACTCATTGAACGTTCTGTTACTTCTCTCAATGGTGCCTTGCGTTTGGTGATGATGAGCTGTTGATTATATATTACCTATTTTCATGTATTCATCCATAAGTGAATTTTTGAATTCAGTCAAATCTGTTAATTCTGTCAGTTATGAACGTCTTCATTGGACCGTGCTTTACAAAAAAAAAAAAAAAAGCTTCAAATATTGCCTTGGCTACTGTTTTTGCGTATTTGACTCAGCTGCTTCCTCGGAAAGCTCTCCGATTGACAAGAGTGTATGCTCAATCACTGAAGATCCATTAACTAACACCTTGTGGACTGTAGCTGGCAAATAGTACCATGGATATTCTCTTATCAGTTCCTTAGCAGTATCGATGGCATAATCATTAAATTTTTCCAAATTTATTTTGTACCCCGAAGCAATAGCTTGAAATATAGTTGCACTTCGATGAATAAGATTTTCATTAAGCTCTGTAATTTCAGAAGCCAATTTGGGATTTGAGAAAAATTTCCAAAAGATTTTTGGACATGGCGGTCTCCATTATTACGGAAATTACTTCAGTGGGATCTGCTTGCATTAACGGTTGTTGCTGGTTTTCATTGCGCAAAGCAGAAACAGTGGACTTATCCATTTCCTTTAGCTGAGCTATACGACGTCGCTTTGTTCTAGATGAAGAATCCTCAAAATCAACCTTTGGACGACCACGTATAGATGAACTTTTGGACTTAAGGAAAAGTGACTCCTTTACATTTAGCCAATCATATTGATATTCTACAATTGACGACTTTTACCGATCGTACTGAGTCCAAAAAATTGTAGCCGTTATTCTCAATATTATATTGAACATTTTTCATAACTTCCTGTAATTTCGCAGCGTTGCTACCATCTTTGGTGCACCATAAATTGAAAATATACTGCCGTGAAAATACACAACGATAACAAACTCCTTTGGGAATGCAAACAAAAATTATAAATAAAACGGAAAAATAATTAGAATTTGATGTAAAAGTAATTAACTGACAAATAAAAGCGGTAGACAATCACAAAAGACAGAGTCTCAAAAGAAGACACAGCTGTGCACAGGGGCTCCGCTGCAACGCGCTGGCAAAATTTGACCTTAAAAAAATAAGAAGTCGTGTTAGCATATTAGCGATTACAAATACATCCGCAATTTTCCGCACCTAACTTTAACGATTTTAAAATCTTAAAACTATGACAAAGATAAAAAATAATAATTCTAATGTGGAATCGTGTGGGAACACAACTAAAACTTTATGTAAACACATTTAAGACACTCAAAAAAGGTACAAACAAAAGGGTTTCACATATCAAGTTAGTTTTTATTAATTTCATATCAAATTAGTATAAATTAATTTCATAAATTAAAATAAATACCTTGGGCTTCAAAATCCATTTTAAATAATTTAAATTTATAAACTTGATGAGTTACCAGCCCAATTGGAAGTGCGCTTTTGCTTCGAAATATTGCATCAGAGCTGCGATGCGCTGTTGAAATGAACACATGCTTTTGATTCTATTTTTAGAAAGTACCGTAAGGTTTCCGGCGAAAACCGGTTTGCAAATTTGGACATTTTAGAGACAAACTGTGTAAATTGAGTTTAGATATTTTCTGATCGGTTTTTGGAATGGAGACCACCGTAGATTGATTATATTATACAAGAAATATAATGTTAAATCTGGCTGATTAATGTTGATAAGAGATGTGGAAAATCGAAAAAAGGTACAAGACTTAAAACGTGCAAAATTCAGTTTATGTGAGTTTATTTAGTTTTTTTATTCTAAGTGTTTGAATATATAAATTTGTTTTTCCTCCTAAAATTAGTTATAAATTAATTAAGATTAATAATATAAAAAAAACAAGAATGGAAAGCTAACTTCGGACGGAGCCGAAGTTGATATACCCTTGCAGATATGTGGCAGTTTATATTATTAGATATACATCGGATCTTATAAAGTCGGCCGATTCTTATAAAACTCGGCAGATCAAATAAGTTTGCCGAAAGTAGAATCAATACAAAGTCCCATCCTTCTAACTTAAAAAACAACAGAGATATGGAATTTCCGATTAATCAGTTATTTGGCAGCTAAAAGTTATAGTTGACCGATCCAGGCCGGAAGTCGGAACTTATATACTGCCTGCAAAGGAAAGAAGGATGTGTGAAAAGTTTTTCACAATTTTTATAAATAAAAAAATCTTTCCTGCTCAAGACGCTAGAAAGAGTCATAGGACTACACCTTAGGTCAACTCTAAATCCCACCCACATCTCCAATGCACAGCATGCATACAAAAAGGGTAATTCTACCGATACTGCCCTCCACGCGCTCATGTACAGAATAGAAAAAGCTTTCCTTCAGAAGGAATACGCCCTAGTAGCCTTTCTAGACATAGAAGAATAATGTTATCCCAAACACCATTACTAGCTTACTAAGAACTCTGGGGGTAGATGAACACCTGATAGGGCTCATTGACCAGCTGTTAACACGCAGAACAGTGACGTCCTCTCTAGGAACATATTCCCTAATAAAGGCCGTCAATAGAGGCACACCGCAAGGCGGGGTCCTATCCCCTCTCCTATGGAACATAGCAGTCAACTCAATTCTATGCAAGATGGAAGAAGGAGGCTTCAGGATAGTGGCGTACGCAGACGACGTCGCAATCTTGTTCACAGGTAAATACCCTCAAACGCTCTGCGATCTCATGAGCGAGAAATTGCAAACCCTAGCCGAATGGACAAGCAGTAATGGCCTTGGAGTAAATGCGCAGAAAACGGAGCTAGTCCTCTTCAGCAGGAAATACAAACTCCCACCCCTCGTCCCACCAAGACTAAACAACCAAAGGCTCTCCTTCATCAGCAGCGCCAAATACCTAGGTGTAATTCCAGCTAAACTGGAACTCTAACGTAGAAGAAAGGTCAGAAAAGGCTGCTACAGCCCTTTTTACCTGCAAAAAAGCCATAGGAAACAAATGGGGCATGTCCCCTAATATAGTAAGCTGGATCTACACTGCCATAGTTAAACCCATACTACTTTACGGAGTTCTGGTATGGTGGCCAGCGATCAGCAGCACTATGCATCAGCGGCTGCACTAAGATCCACACCAAACGAAGCCCTAAATGCCATACTTAGCTTACAAAATCTAGGACGAGATGGAATAGAACCAGCGAAAGTATCGGCAATCAGGCTTAGGGAAACTCATCAATGGAGCCTCCTAAATAAGGCCACTCCACCATTCTGCTGAACGATCCTCTCATTCCTAGCAGTACAGACTACTGTACTCCAAGGGAGTACACACAAACACCTTTCCAAGCCCTCATTCTTAACAGAGAGGAATGGGGAGACCAAATACCAGGCCCAGAGAACGCAATATGCTTCTACACTGACGGCTCCAAACTAAACAACAGAGTAGGAGGGGGAATATACTCCGAGCAACTAGGCATTAAAACCTCTTTCAGACTTCCAAATCACTGCAGCGTATTCCAAGCAGAAGTGATTGCCATAGGGGAAGCGCTAAAATTCCTAAACCTACACAACTCCACACAAAGAGGAGTCAATATATACAGCGACAGCCAAGCGGCTATAAAATCGATCAGCTCAGACTCAAGTAACTCCAAAACAGTCTCAGACTGCAGATCATCTCTCCACGAGATGGCAAACCAGTATGACATAAACCTCATCTGGGTCCCAGGTCATAGGGACATAACAGGCAACTGCATAGCAGATGAACTGGCACGCAAAGGCACCACCACACCAATCCAGGGAGAACTGGAGGGCACTGGTGTACCACTAGCCTCATTCCTTAACAGCATCTCAGCGATGTCAGAAATAGACCTGAACAGGATAGAAAGGTTCACCAAAGCCTCAGGGTGGAGGAACTGCTAAACCATAAGACCTTCTGCGTGTAAAGGGATTTTTAGATTCAGATCACGGTATCACAAGGGACCGAACACGGTCTAAGTGTGGCGGTTGCCTCCATCAGGAGGTGAACGCCAGCCGTCTAACCTAACCTAAACTAATCCCTCCAACAAATGTTGCCCTTCTCAGAATCATTTGGCTTTGAGAACTCATCTTGAACTTAATATTGGTATATTCTGTTAAATTTTATGTGCTTGCACGGAATATAATATTTTGATATATTGTATACTATATTTATTTGTATAATAATAAAAATTCCCCATAGTACAGGGGTAATCAAAGGCCTTATGGATGATTTTAAATTCGGACTTAAAATTAAATTAGAATAATAAATTGTAAATTTGGGGTATAGATATGCATTCATGTTTATATCTAAAGTTTTTTGCCAAATAAGCAATCAACCTAATGGTAGGACCTAAAACCAGCGAGCTCAGACGAAATCCAGTACCAAGAGATCGGAGTCAGCAATCTCAGAGTTAGTTATCGAATACGTACTTTCGTTAACATTGACCCTCTAACCATAGTTAAGCCACAATATATGTATATAATTACAAGATTTGACTTTGAATTATTGAAAAAAATATAACTTTATTTTCCTTTTCAATATTATTCTAAGTACAAACTTATATTTTATTGAAGATACATCGACTTTATCATTAGGGAAAGTCTCAAACTGTGAACTTGTTAGTTGGTTAGGGAGTAGGGTTTATATAGGGATCGGATACGTTCCACATTGAGGAAGCCGAGAGGGCTGCTTAGGGATCTTGGCTGATCCATGATTCTCTTTCTTTAATTACTCTTAAAAGACAAGTGCGTTCGTTTTCTTGAATGTACTTGTTTTTTATGACATTTGAAATTTGATATTATGTCTGGCATCCAAAATTTGGTATTGATTTCGGACTTGGGAACGTGTCAGAATTTTGGGGTTGGTATTCGGTTGTTTAGTCTAATAGTCTAGGGTTTCTTATTTCGTGTTTTACGATTTCTTTTAGACTCTGACTTTTGTCTTTAATTGCTAGGCTTGCTTGTTACTAAGGGTGTCTCGGGTATGAGTAAGATCGAATGATCCTCGAATCGTTATGGGAGTTTGGTTTATTAGTAAATATGCATATAGTGCATGTGATTGTGTGTGTGGTGTGGATGTAGGCATATACATAGGCTTACTTGCTACTGTGGATATGTCACTATATATATGTATATATGTATATCAAGCATCTTATAAAATATCACTTTCTCACTAATAAAGAGAGACTCGAACTATAACCGAACAAGGTTCGTTAGTTATTCAATATACTTAGTGGCTCGGTCCAATTTCACCGTGCATAACGCGGAATGTTATAGGAGTTATATTCACCACTGCCGGATTCGGTTTACTCAGGACCCGAAGCAGATTTATAACTTCGTAAACACTAGGCGCAAACATGTATCTTTTCCTCCTTTGCTTACGTTTGAGAACTCATATGCGAACACTGATCTAGCAATGGCCGATCTCTTTGAAGAGTTTTTTCAAACAATGTATTCACATAGCACCATTCCAGCTCCTTACTCTTATAAGATCCAATCAGCCAACCAGATTTTTTGCCCATCTTTTGATCAAAGTGGTGCACGCGTATTCGCCAGGCCCTAACTGCGACGAGGTTCTGTGCAAACCGCTCCCTAAACTCTTTAATCTATCGCTGGAGACTTCGATTTTTCCCCTGATGTGGAAGGAATCCTACATTATTCCTCTTCACAAAAAGGGAAAAAATCCATTGCTGCCAATTATAGAGGCATTTCTAAATTTTCAGCAATTCCAAAGCTTATCGAAAAAATTATCACTCCACATTTGCAACACCTATGTAGTTCAATAATATCCCCGTGCCAACATGGCTTTATGAAGCGCCGCTCCACCACCAGCAACTTATTGGAGCTAACATCTTTTGTCATGGATGGGTTCCGGAATGGCTTACAAACAGACGTCATTTACACTGACTTCAGTAAAGCATTTGACTCTGTTAACCATTCGCTTCTTATAAGTAAACTCAGTCTTTTGGGATTCCCAACTGATCTCCTGATTTGGATTTCGAGTTACTTATCTGAAAGAACCCAACGTGTTTTCTTTAAAGATGTTACCTCGCGTTTAGTCCGCGTCACATCTAGGGTGCCCCAAGGAAGCCATCTTGGACCATAACTTTTTACATTATTTATTAACGACTTGCCCCTTGCCTTAACTGACTCACTTGTACTTATGTACGCTGATGACTTTAAGCTTTGTCTTCAGTATAGATTCACTAGCGCCCAATCTAGACTTCAATCCGATTTGGATAAATTTCAAAATTGGTGTTTAGCAAATAACCTAAAGCTTAATGGATTGAAATGTAAACTCATGTCATTTTATCGATCTAGTCCTCACCAGGCTACGTACTTTCTCTATGGGAATGCCTTAGAACGATTAACTCAGGTTAACGATCTGGGCGTCCTATTAGATTTGAAACTTAAATTTACCGACCATATATCCACCATGGTTAATAAAGCTATGGGTGTGCTTGGTTTTATTAAAAGATGGTCAAAAGAATTCGATGACCCGTACTTAACAAAAACTTTATACACTTCACTAGTCCGTCCGATTCTTGAGTATGGATCGTGTGTCTGGAGTCCTCAATACGGAGTACACCAAGATCACATAGAATCTGTACAAAAAAACTTTCTTATCTTTGCACTTAAGGGACTTAATTGGGATGCAAGTCTTCACCTTCCATCCTATCATTGTAAACTTTTATTAATAAACTTACCAACACTAACAAACCGTAGAACGATGCTGGGTGTCATGTTTCTAGTTAATCTTATTAATGGAAATGTAGAGAGCCAGCATTTACTAACACGCTTAAATTTTAATGTTCCTAGTAGAAGGACTAGAAACTTTCGTCCTCTACTCCTTAGCCATTGTAACTCGACATATGCCCAACACGATCCGTTCAGGGTTTTATGCTCGGACTACAATGGTCTCTACAACATCTTGCCACTTTGCTCTACTAACAATCTTAAATCCTTTATACTAAACGCCTTATCTGTGCAACACTCTTCCTCGTAATACTCTACTCCTTCTCTTTATACTCTCTCGGATCTATCCCCGCGATTCGAGCCGTACGTTATGCGCTAGCGCCCCTCGGTCGGTTGGGCGGGAGGTGGGCTGTACGTATGCAGAGGGAACCGCGCGAAAAGACCGGATAATTTAAAATATCCTATTTATGTACCCATAACTCACAGCCCCGGTGATAATACAATAGTGTTACCGGTGAGATCTGAAATTATCCGAAAAATCGAGCTAATTTCAAATGAAGATAGCATTCTAATTCCGAACCAGGAAATTCAACCTGGTATATATGCAGCTAACACTGTCGTATCGACATAAAATGCATTTGTCCGTTTATTAAATACACCGAACACTGATTAAATGATCAGCATCCACAATTTAAATTATGAACCGTTAAAACATTATGAAATTCCAAAAATAAACAAAGACGTTAAATCTAAAGATGTTATGTCCAATTTAACTAAAAATTTTCCAAAACCATTTAATGAACAGCTTTGAGAACTTTGTTGTAAATATACAAGCATATTCGGGCTTGAAACCGAATCAATTACTACAAACAATTTTATAAACAAAAACTAAGTAAAAACTAACAAACTAATGAAAGGTAATGAACCTTTTATGTTTACATAAAAAATTATAGAAGTCCTCATAGTCAAAAAGACAAAGTTCAAGCACAAGTTGATAAATTAATTAAATACAAAATAGTAGAACCATCAGTATCAGAGTACAATAGTCCATTATTACTAGTACCTTAAAAGTCATTAAATAATAAAAAGAAATGGCGATTAGACTATCGTCAATTTAATAAAAAATTATTGTCTGATAAATTCCCTCTTCCTAGGATCGACGATATCTTAGATCAACTAGGAAGAGCTAAGTATTTCTTTTGCCTTGACTTAACGTCAGGATTCCATCAGATAGATCTAGACGAAAAATCTAGAGATGTAACTTCTTTTTCAATGAGCAATGGGTCTTATCGCTTCACGCGATTACCTTTTGGATTAAATATAGCGCCAAATTCATTTCAAAGAATCATGACTATTGCATTCTCTGGACTTGAACCCTCGCAAGCATTCCTTTAAATGGATGATTTAATAGTAATTGATTGTTCCGAAAAACCCATGCTTAACAATTTAATTAGTGTTTTAGACATTTGTAGGAAATACAACTTAAAGTTACATCCTGAGAAATGCTCAGTTTTCATACTCAGTCACATTTTTGAGACATAAATGCACAGATAAAGGAATCTTACCAGCGCTAGACGATTTACTGTAATTATTACAGACGATTCATCAAAAATTTAGCCGATTATACTAGGCACATAAGAAGGTTAAATAAAAAGAATGTTCCGAATATCATTCGGATGATGCATTCGAATATCTCAAAGCTCAACTAGTAAACCCAACTCTCTTACAGCACCCAGATTTTACAAAAGAATTTTGTATTCATTTTTTTTTTAGACCATACATATATGTATATATGGAACACATTTTCTAGTAAAAACAGACCATAGAGCACTAACATTTTTGTTTTCAATGACAAACCCAATCTCTAAATAAACACGTATGAGACTTGAATTAGAGGAATACAATTTTACAGTAGAGTATCTAAGGAGCAAGGACAATTTCGATCAGACGGTCTGTCACGCATAGCAATATCCGAATTAAAAGAATTACATAATAAAGTCCTGAAAGTCACTACCAGGTATCAAATTAGACAAAATTCCTGCGCAGGAAACAAAGAAGTAGAAATGCCAAGGCAATAAAAAAAACAGATTATAAGAAAAAGCTTCTCAGCCCAACGTATACGAAGTCATTAATAATGACGAAGTACGTAATGTAGTTACCTTGCATATAAAATATATGCAATGTTCCTTAAAACATGGTAAGAAAATTATAGCAAGAATAGATATTGGTGATTTATATAACAATGGAAATATTGACTTAGGACAACTATTTCCAAGGTTTGAAAAAGAAGCCGGTATTTTAAATATACGCCAATTAAAAATGGCACTGTGGAAAATATCTTTGAAATAATTTCTATAGATAATTTTAAAATGATGGGCAATAATATATTGAATTTAAAGAGAAAGAAGCTATTTTGTAATAGCGTTGTTGGAAAGGTAATACATCCGAAAATGAAACCAATGTAACACAAAATACAAAGACTCCTCTAACCATTCATTAAGACAAACTATAAATTTTTAATTCATAATAAAATCCAAAAAAATATATAAATATATTATAAATAAATGGCAAAAAATAATTTTTATATATATATGCACGTTAAAATAACTTCATAATATTACGTTATTTTTCAAAAGCAAGAAAGATGTAGTGTATGCAGATGCTTATAGGCAATGATCACTGTACAATAAATATTAATCAAAACATTGTGACACTTTGTTGCATTAAATACAGAAACCCTTGACTTCAGTTCAAGTGTTATTTGATCAGCCACTTGGGCGCATAAGGCTTAAACGCTTGGTCAGCATTCTTATGCTGCCCAGCTACAGCCACATACGAACATGCGAATAACATAAACATATGTATGCATACCATTACATCACTCATATATTAGCAAGTATATATAAGTAATAAATATTGCTGACGCTCGGCCGCTGCCCTCTGCAACAGCGCAGCCTTTTTATGGAAGGTTTAGAATAAGCAAAATTGTATCGAAAGAATATAGAGAAAAGAACCAGAGAAGCGACACGACATGTCGCTCTCGCAAATAAAATAATTATAATTCTTTAATTAATAAAGGATAAATACACTTCAATAATTAAACATGGTTTTTTAATACAGGTCTCTTGTTCTAATACTGCTGCAAGTGCTACGTCCAAAGCGTCGCAAACTAAACAAAGATTCCCGATTGATCTCTGATTGATCTGAACAAAAATCTGCGATTGTGATCGCAGCTTGTGCTAAAGGGCGTTTTCATTAATGCATTAATAGCATTCGACAACCTTTTTTATCATCCCTTTACAGATTTCATTTAAAGGTACATGAATTGCAGACGCATTACGGATGCAACAACGGTAGTAGTTTACTATTCTAAGGAATCGACTTAATTTGCAGACTGTATCTGGTCGATTGGATATGGTAATGGCCTTGATTCGATTTTCTGGAGGCCTATTACCGTTCGGGTCGATGTCATAGCTTAGGAATTCCACTTGGTGCTTTGCGATCTGTGACTTACTGGTGTTGATGGTTATGCCATTCGAAGTATGGCTAGTACTGAAAGTAGATGTTGCTCGTTCTCATCAGGGTTCGCATACATGATTATGCTATTTATCGATAAAGCTGTTTACAAAATCAATACTCTAAAAATCGTGTCCATAAAGCGCTGGAATGTTTGGGTTGCATTCTAAGACCGAATGGCATGTAAAGAACCTTTATGAGCCCACACAGTGTTAATACTGCATTCTTTTATATGTCTGTTCACTGAGATTAGTTTATCTCTTTCACTATTTTTCACCGAAACGAAAAGAGTGGCTGTAAATTATAAAAGCAACTACGATAACGAAGAAAAAATTCGTGCACTCACTTTCACTTTATAATTCGAATGTATTGAACAACTTACTGAAGCCTAGCTTATCTATTGCGGCGAAGCGGGGCGAATTCACGAGAGCGCAAGTGAGCTTTTCTTGTGCTCCCGCTCCGCCCTGTGCTACCTTACACTAGACTTAAAAAAATTCAACTTAAAATTCTACATTAATTCTACACCGACCCCGTTGAAGGCCTCCATCAGGCTTCAGCCACTGGCAGCTTCGCCAGCTTGTGGACTGCTCCCTTGAAGACCGCTCCTGAACTAGTCCTTACGACGGCGACCCTGACCCTTCCGTCCGCGCCGGCGTCAGTCTCCACGACCCTGGCGGTGATCCACTGTTGGGGTGGCTGGGTGGCTGGACCAGGACCAGATCGCCCTTCCTGACGTCCTCCTGCTCCCGCTGCCACTTCGACCGCACCTGTAGGCCCAAGACGTACTCCCGGGACCATCGCTGCCAAAACGTTTGCTTGATTGCCGAGACAAGCCGCCATCTGCTGGTCCAGGGTCCGCGGTGCAGGTGGGGCGATGAGCGGCCCAACGACTCCAACGAGGAGTCGTTTTGCAGCTCCTCTGGGGTCAACTTCGCGCTGCCCACCGCTCGTAGGAGTAGGTGCTTTGCAGACTCCACACCTGCCTCCCATAGTCCGCCCATGTGCGGAGCCCGCGGCGAAGCCTGATGGAGGCCTTCAACGGGGCCGGTGTGGAATTAATGTTGAATTTTAAGTTGCATTTTTTGGCAATTCAGGCTAGAGACCGGCTGTTGAGGAGTTGAGGAATTTGCATATATATTTTCCCGATACTATCCACCCAAGGAGAGTTTTTTGAAGTATGGGATGGTTCGGACCTTGCTTTATTTGACCAATGGACAAAAGCTCGAAAAATGACTCAGCTCCAATTAGCATATCTACCCGCTGAGGTTTATAAAAATATGGGTTTGCTAATGGCAAGTTCTTTGGTAGGGTCCAATCTTTCACGTTCACTGACTGGTCAGGGTGATAGCCTGAAATTGTTTTCAAAACCCAAAAGCCGAACGGAAACTCACTACCATTGATTCTCGACTTCACCACGGTGTGTATCTTTTTCTTTATTTGGAATTAGTTTGACCAATTCCAAGCAAGTTGATGCCCGATTCCTCCCTACAAATCTGTAAGCGTTGAGCAAGATTTTCAGTAATGAAATTCATTTGTGACCCTGAGTCAAGTAATGCTCGGGCCAATATGTGCTCGCCATTTTTTGTTCGAACGTGAAGTAGAAGGGCCATCATTCGTTAACGCTGGAGGAGGATTTTCTGTAGGTGGTGGTAGCGCTAAGTTATTTTCAGTCACTGTAAATCGGTTCAGAAGTTTATGGTGCGATCTTGCACAGATTTGACACCTAGTCGATTTGCACTTCGCTACCGTGTGACCTTTTCGCAGACAATTTAAACAGAGGGAGGCTGACTTAACAAACTCAAACCTTTGCATCACAGCAAGGCGAGCGAACGGACTGCACTGGGCCAACAAAATGGTCTTGAGCGTTACAATAACTGCAAGCTGGTTTAGCGTTTGCAGAGGAACAAGCCATTAAGTTGCTTGCTAAACCAAGTTTTTTCCTGTTTTGGTTTTCCAGTCTCTTCAGCGAACAGGTGCTGGTACCTACGATTTAGTATTTTTTCGAAATCGGACCACAGCGGCAATTCCTCATAATCCAGTGACTCTTCCCATTTTTGCTTGGTCACTGGATCCACTCTACTCAAAACTAAATGTATAATCATTGAGTTTGCTATTTTAGTATCATCTCCTATGGATAATAGTGATCCATAAATTGATGACACAGTGTCGATGAGACCCCTCAACGACGACGCAGACGGCTGGGAAATTTGGGGAGGGCTGAACAGTTGATTTATTTGATTCGCATAGATAAGACATTCGTTATCATAAACTCTTTTTAGACTAGCGATAGCTTTGTCATAATTACTCTCGGTGACCTGGAATGCCTTGATAGTCCCTAAGGCTTCACCAGAGAGACAAGAAATTAAATGATTACATTTTTCGATAACAGGAATGTTCACATCTTTGTCAACTAATGTCTCGAAAAGACTTATATAATTTTTGAACTCCGAATAATTTCTACTGAATTTTGGTAATGCCAAACTGGGAAGTCCAGCTCGAATTGGGGCTGCTGAAATTGCAGTAGCTGGACGGGAGTCTTCAGCTGAATTATAGGCATTACATAAGGCCCTCAAGGACCTCATTACATAAGTTGGGGGCCTCATAGCCTGGTGGTTAGTGTACTAGCTCGCTAAGCGTGAGGTCGTGGGTTCAAGCCCCACTCATGTCAAGTCCATGGCCCTGCAAGCCGAATCCCGGCATTCCCAGATGTCGTTGCACTCGGCTAATCACCGGATCGACCGAAAAATAACGATTAAGAAACAAACACAAGATCAGAAAAACAATAACCCCCCCCAACCCGATGACGACCCTCCGCTCTCCAGCAACAGATAAAGAAAAAAGAAATGGAAATGGATGGATTGGTCACGCGCTAAGGAAAGAGCGAGACAGCATAGATAGGATGGCTTTGGAGTGGAACCCGCAAGGAAGAAGAAGAGTGGGACGCCCCAAGCTAACCCAGCGCCGAGCAGCACTACGCGCGAACTCTCTGACAATAATACCTGGGATTTGGCAGAATAGGGTGGATGAATGCACTTGTGGATGCCCTAAGCTCCCAAGCGGAGCAATAGGAAAAAAAAAAAAAAAAAAAAAACATAAGGACTAATCTTTACCTTGGTTGTTATGGCTAATTCTTCCAACTCGGCTCCGAAATCATCCAATTCATCTAATTGCTCGATCTGGTCTTGCAACTCATTTGCTTTGGAAATTGTCTCATCTAAAACCTGAAGCCTGCACTCTAGCTCGGTTTTGTCTAGAGGAAGTGATCTAGCTTCCAAACGTTCCTCTAACCGGCGAATGCTTTTAACTTTAACATATAATCTTCTTTTTAAATCAATAAGAGTCGTGGAATTAAGTTTCTGTTTATTACTCTTCATTTTATAGAAAATTATTTATTTTTCGACAAAGAAGCGAAAACGATGCAATTTTTAATATTTACATACATACATAGAAAAGCGGATAACGGTGGGAAGCGAAAACGATAATATTACCGCTGCATCTATTTGTATGTACACCAAATATTTATGCACATTTATTTTATCTGTAATATATAAAATAATTTTTGGCTGCACTTTAATATTTATTTGGCAAATTTTTATAATCAAAAACAAGGGGTAGGGGGCGACAGTGACTGCAAATAATATATATATATATGTTTTTTGATTTGTCCACAGGCAGTACATTTATGTTAGCATACATATATTTATAATGAAATTTTTTATAACTTTTATATACCTTATTATTTGTTTTAGCTCTACTATTTTTAATTTACGTACATATGCGCCATTGAAAGGAGGGTGCAATATTCCAGCACAAGACGGATTTTAATTTGTCTTTTCTCGACTTTCAATTTTTTGCACAAATACCTGTGGTTCTGCGTTCGGGTCCTTTAACCCTGCGGCCACTTTCCTTGTGCAGTCGATGCAGGTGCAGGGCATGGGGACGACGAATCCTTCCAGTAGCAGCTCGTTGGCGATGAAAGTTTTGTTTCGCGACGCGGAATTTAAATTGTTTTTATTCACTACAACCGTCGCGAGCAACTCTTTTATTTTGTTTATATGTACATATGTATATATGTATTGTGTCACTGTCACTTTTTTTATTCCGGTAGAATCTAGTAGTATGCGCGTACCAGATCAAGTATGGTTAATATGGATTCACCGTGCAGCTTCTCGACGAAATCCTGCACGTGACCCACTGAATATCGGACTAGTATCGTTATGGAGTTGAGCTTGCGATAATCATCGCCATCCCCCATTGGGGGAACCATGTGCAGTGGGCTAGCACCGCTGCTTTTGGATGGCTGACATATCTGTTCAAAAAACTGGTGAGCTCCACTCCTTTGTGTTTCCAGCAAAAAGTTAACTTCTTGTTTGGCGGCGGCTAGTTTATTACTATTACTACTAGTTTATTATTAGAGTTTCCAGTGGTTTCGATGTGGTGTGTTACACTGTTTGTCACACAATTCATTTTGTGGTTGGATGGAACCATTTTTGGCAAAGCTGGCAAACTGTCTCAGTAAATCTCGGAAATCATTTATGTTAAGAGTTGACCAGGCTAGTGGTTCAGAGAACGAAATGCCACTCGTAAGACGTTGCGCCGTGGCGTTGATCATTCTTTTCATTTAAGCTATATTCCTTTCCCTTTTTCTTTTTAGGAAATTGCAATGTTAAATTTGTCCTTTGGTCGTCAGGGTCAGCACTTTAGTCAAGGTGTAAGTTAAATTGGTTCAACTACTGTTCAAAAAACTGGTGGGCTCCACTCCATTGTGTTTCCACATAACTGTTTCTGGTCGCAGCACCTATTGATGGGTATAAGAAATAAATAGGTGCAGTTTGATTTCTTGTTACATTTCGTAAAATTTGTAAGACAATTGGACAACTACAATCGAAGTTATCGATCAAACAGCAGCAGCTGTTAAAGTGAGGGATCAAGTGACAGCAGCTTTTGGTCATCGGTCGGTAAAATGCATGAACAAAGACCAAATGTTAAATTTCGCTGTGATATTAACCTTTAATCATCCACCCTACTCACCTGATCTGGCACCCTGTGATTTTTATCATTTGGAAAACTAAATTTGCGCATGAAAGCAAACTGGTTTCAAGACATTTCAGCTAGCAAAAAGGCGCCGACCGATATTCTCAAGAGCATTCCGAAAAATGACCTACAGCACTCATTTAAAATGCTAATTGACCGGGCTAAACGCGGATTCGAAGCACAAGGAAACTACTTTGAATAAAAAAATATAACTTTTGATATATCATTTATTTATTTTTTGTTTTCTTTTTTTAACAGTACAGAAACAGTCTGTTAATTTTGCGACAGACCTTTTATATATAACTATATTCAGCCAAAAAAACGGTGTATCCCGCAAAAGTAGTCGAATAAAACAATGCGCAAATATGCGCATAGGAGCCATTCTCCTTTCAACTCGGTTAAAAGCACTCCTTCCTAAAATATAAATGCAAATTTGAAAACAATATAAATTATGTAGATACAAATTTCACCTGGAGCGCTTGTAGCAACGAAAATTGCATCCAAATTGTTTGTCTTCAAATGTTGTATAGCATGGAAAATAACCGGTAATCAGTAGTTTAAATAACTACAGGCTTGATTAGTCCTTTATCGGTCTCTGCAATAAAATTAAAGCACTCATTTTAGGACAAATTTAAGAATTTTTTCAAAATCTTTGGCAGGAGTTTTATTCCACTCCTTATGCTAATAAACATTGGCTTGAATAACCGATAGCTTCCGGGGTTCCAATTTTCACGACTTAAAATTTCCCCAGCACAAACCGATGGGATAAGCTCATGCTTTGGAGCATTCACTCAATCGTGATCTGGCAGGTTGATGTATTCAACCTGCATTCAAGATGCATGAGCAGAGGTGCTTGTTTATTTGCAGCAGTCAAACCAATAGGCACCCTGGCTTTGTGATCTTGTGACAAAAAAAAAAACTTGGTTATTGCCTAGAACAGAGGCAATGCTCTCAACATACTTTATTGATGCTGTAGCATAATGCCCATCAATATGCTGATTGTGGTAATCTGTCTGTGCACAACGAAGTTTTACCGGTATGGGTTTTACATGGCGTTTTCCTTCTATAGACAATGAAATTTTTGGTAATAATCTTAATTAGGAGGAGCTTCTGGACCAACTAAAGCCTTCTTTGTTGAGCAAACAAGGTTCTAACGCTTCTGATAAGATTAGTTCGCCTCCTTTCATCAGCACGGGCCGGACTAAGGTGTCACTCGGCCCGCGCCGAGAGTCAGCCTGGCTGGGGGCCCGGTACACAAACTCTTCCCAGTCTCAAACCGTCAAAAATCGAAGACGGTGCAGATGGCGAGTGAGCCTACCCGTCCGACCAAGCAAGCTAGGTAGGGTCCGGGCGGACCCCGTTCCAAACTCGGGACGGCCAACGGCAAGCCACCCACTACCGCCACCATGGCGGCATCTCCCGGCCCAAGTGCCAGGATGCCTCCTATAGGTGCGGAAAAGGGTAGCGAACCTCAAGCGGCGTGCAAACTTGGTCAAAACAAGTTCACCAACGCCGAAAAGAGAATAGTGTTGGCACCTAGTGCCAAGTCCTAAGAACCCAGCCCCAATACATGGCCCCAGAAATCACCAGAATCGGGCCAGAAACCGAATTGAGCAATATTAGAGGTAAGAATGACCGACTGCCCGGACTGGGTTTCAACTGAAACCCAATACCAAGCGATCTGAGTCAGCAGACCCAGAACTAATACTTAGCACGTACTTTCTTTAACACTGACCAATTAACCATAGTTAAGCCACCACATATGTAATAATCTGATCTTATAAAAGATAACCTGGTCCAAAATAAAGACAGTTGCTAAACCAGAGTTAATCGTCTCGTTACACAGTGCCAAGTGCGGTACTTAAAACTTCGAACCTACTTCGAGTGTTGCTCCCGTGAAACGGACCACAAGTAGGAATCACTCCTACGTAGCGCCTCTGAGTGTTGCTCACGTGAAACGGACTGTCAGTAGGACCAATACGTTACGTAGCCTCCGTGTGATGCTCCAGACCCAAGGACCGCCGGAAATTCTCTCGCCCCTACGTAGCGCCTCTGAGTGTTGCTCCCGTGAAACGGACCGTCAGTAGGACCAATATGTTACGCAGTCTCCGTGTGCTGCTCCAGACCCAAGGACCGCCGGAGATCTTCTCAACAATACGTAGTACCTCTGAGTATTGCTCCCGTCAGTTGGACCAATACGCTATGTAGCCTCCGTATGTTGCTTTCAACTGCCGGAGGGATTATTACCCTACAAACCACCACCACCAGCTGCAGACAGCCAACCGAACCTCAGCTCATAGCTACAACATAGCGACCTCATCGTAATTCAGTCAGACTTTCTATAAGGTTTTGACTACGACATCGGGACCTACCGTTACGCCCGTGAGTTCAAGTTCGACGATAGTGCCCGCAAACGCTCTACGGACGAACAAATAGCAAGGCAGATTCTGCTTAGCCCTTGAAGAGCCAAATCGGAAAAGACTTCCGCAGAGTGGCTCAAGAAGGTGCAATGGGCCAAAGGAGTCCTTCCACAATATGGAGATGGCGAAAAGCCGCATCCTGCTAGGGGCTATCGACAGGGGTAACCCCTACGGCAAAGTCCAAAGGATAAGTGGATATGGGGATATGTGGAGAAGCAGCCTGTAGGGCTAAGCAGTCACAATAAACCGATTGGAATATTGATAACTTTGTTTAGCTGCAGCGGCATTGATTTGTGTCTTTCAATCTCCCATTTTCGCATGCACCTTGTTGGTGGTAGCGTTACATTGGTGACCCCGACGTTATTGAGCCCCGAACTTCAATCAGTTTAAGTGCCCCGGGAAACTAAAAGAAAAACAAAACAAACTAAAAAGAAAAAAAAAATTGTTTTCGTTTGCATCACTCGCGAGGGATAATTACGCAATGGAGTCTGGAGCTGAAACTATTGGATGTGCTACCGCATCCCGGGAAAGGATGTTGAGAAGAAGAGCAGAGGTCACCTGCCAGGAGATGGAGGCGCTGCATCATAAGGTGAAGACTGCAGTGCAGAATGAGGATTGCACCATTATGACGCTGGAGTCAGTGGAGAAGCGTTTGCGTGATCGGTTCACCACGCTTCAAGAAGAGTTGGAAGAGCTAAATTTTAGCGAGATCGGTAGTGAGCTGTACTGGAGATTCTCGCAGCTGGCGACTGATGTGCATGTGGACATTCAGGTTGAGGTTGCCAAGCACTGCATAAGAATCGCTGCCCACTCCACACTTCTCAACGGTGCCAGTGTCTGACCAGCGCCCTAAAAGCCAGTCCCCTCCTTGCCACCGTTGCCGATGCCAACATTCAGCGGCGGCTATGCCGAGTGGCCGGACTTCTGCGCCCTTTTTAAGACCACGAATGACAGCTATCCTCACCTAACAAAAATGGAAAAGCCCCGGTGGCTCATTTCATGCCTGCGAGAGTCAGCCTTGGAGACGGTGAGAGCGCAGGAAATTACTGACGCGAACTACGATTTGGCCCTTGACCTATTGCGCAATCGTTTCAGTAATCGGCGGTTAATATTCCAGTCACACAATAATGAGATCCTGCAGCTTCGTGTGGTCGAGCCAGGAGCTGTTGCTACTTTGCGGGAGTTATCGGATCGGTTCAATGGTAATATGCGAGCTCTCATGAGTTCCGGATCAGCTGCCGAGATCCAAGGATACTTGCTTATCCAAATTATCCTCTAGAAGCTGGATCCTGCCACAAAAGCAAAGAGGGAGGACACTATCGCCGGAACCAACGACAGCCTTATATCGTGGGAGTCCATGGCACGATTCTTAAAACAAAGGTGCCGGACGCTCGAGAGCGTTGATTTTTCTTTGGTGGCGTATCCACCAGCTAATCAAGTGGGCCGAGGTAGATCTTCCAATCTTCGTGCATGCTTATTAACGCCCGTCCGGAACCATGTGCCCTGTGCGGTGTTTTGGCGCACGCGCTTCCTTCATGTCCAAGGTTTATTGCCTTGCCGATCAGTGAACGGTACGACGAAGTTCGACGGCTGACGCACTGTTTTGTATGTCTGAAGGAAAACGGGAATCTAAACATCCGCGTGCATAATGGCTATATGCACGCGGATGTTTAGCTTCCCGTTATCCAACGTGCAGTCGCTGACATAATTCTGTGTTGCACGATTGTGGGCAGCCGCCCAGCCCTACCACTGCCCCACCAGCACGAAACTTGGTTTCCCGCGATGCAGTTGCCGTTGCTACTCAGGATCCCCATTCTGAATTAGTGCTTCTGTCAACCGCCAATATCTTCATCCGAGGTCGATCTGGTGCATTCGTCGCGGCAAGTCAGCTGCAGCTTCGTCGCTCCAAATGATGTGTAGCGGTCGCCGGTCTCGGCGGCGCTGAGTTTGCTACGGATGGAGCTGCCATTAATATGTGCGTAAAGTCTCGCCTAACCACGTATTCCACGAACCTAGAGGCTGTTGTCGTTTCCCACATTGCAGACGGTCAGCCCAGCCTTAACCTCGATATTGCGATGTGGAAGGTTCCTGACAACTTAGCTCTGGCTGCCCCAACTTCAACAAACCGCATCGTGTGGACTTGCTAATTGGAGCACGCCTGTTCTTTAACCTGTTGTTAGTTGGCCAAATCCATTTAGGTAACGGCCTTCGAATTGCCCAAAATACGGTATTTGGCTGGGTGGTTTCTGGGCGCAATGGACTATCACGGAAAAACAATTTGGCAGTTTCTGGCCGTCGACTGTTCACATCAACTGATGCGCATGAATCGCCTGGTTCGTATGTAAGCGGGAAGGCTGGATTGCCCTTTGCAGAAGGAGAAGCAGAGCAGAATCAATGTTCCGGCCCTCATGCGCTAGATACGAGAACTCGATTCCCACATTGGTCTATTGGGGAGAGCAATGCATGGTCAAGGATTTATAAGAAGTTGGTGTGCCTTGTTCGCCTTGTGGGATTCCTAGATGGGACGAATGAGACTAATTAAGTCGTCTTATGGCAGCGGCGCAACCAGAGAAATGTCTATTGCAAATATGTGTCTGCTGCCCTTCTAGAATTGTTATTGAAGGCCCAGCCTTCAATAGGGGGAGGATGTTGGGCTAAGCAGTCACAACAAAACCGATTGGAATATTGATAACTTAGCTTAGCTGCAGCGGCATTGATTTGTGTCTTTCTGTCTCCCAGTTTCGCATGCACCTTGTTGTTATTTTGTAGCGCATGCGCTTTTGGGAACTTTGATAGAGCTTCTGCGCCCAAGCTTAGTTTAGTGAACTTGTATATTTGGAATTGATTGGAGCGGCTGTATATATTGGGGTTAAATTGAACTCATAATAAACATTGAAATTGAATCGGAAATTCGTATTTAATTCGGCCGCTATCAAAAAGCTGCCCTTGCTGCAAAATGTTTCGAGCTCCTGGCCAAGGAACCAGGCTCCCCTTCTGTCAAAGACGTGGGGTGGTTCTAAGGCATGGTAAAGGTGATAGCCTGAGACGATGAGAGGTCTGTAGAGCTATATAAGACAGCGGTAGGCGAGCTTGAAGAAGTTTACGAAGGTGCCAAACTAGTTGCGCTGAGCTGGCGAGACGTCCCAAATATCTGGATCCCGGCCTCCCGGGTTGCAAAGGTGCAACCCGCATCTTCACACGACCGACAAATCAGGCAAGGAAAGTTTAGCTCCCATGGAGGCTTCTCATGGGGAGCTAATCTTCGGCTTTAGCCGAAGGTTTACCATAAAGGTTTACAAATCGGATTCGAGCGATGGAGCAAATCAAGCCATGAAGATAAAGATATCTCCGATGACGAAGATGCGGAGATCACAATAGTGGAGGGAAAACTGTCAAGTGTCCATACGGATTCTGCAGATCAACCTCCACCATTGTAAGGCAGTCTCAGCTGCACTGCTGCTCCATCTAGCCGAGGATGGAGTCCACATAGTCCTAGTCCAGGAACCATGGGTAGTAGGAGGTAGGGTTTCTGGACTAGTGACCTGGGAGTACAAGATACTAGTAGCTAACACTGAAGGTAAAATCAGAGCCTGCATCTTAGCTAAAAGCACCTTAGCATATTATTGATCCATAATTACAGTCACGAAGACAACGAGGCAGCCTTCATGAAGTCCCAGACGACTGCAATCCGGGTATTGTCGTCCTACATGGCCTTTGAAAGGCCGGAATCCCCCGACGAGCTAGTAGAAAAACCAGCACAATACAGCAAAATGCTCAATATAGGTCTCCTTATAAGATGTGACACCAACGCTCACCACTCACAATGGGCGAGCTCCAACACTAACGACTCCTTTTACCTGTATATATCATATCATACATATCAACAAAACAAGAACAAAACAAGAACATATCAACAAAATTTCTTTAAGTGTATATCAATAAATTTTGTAAACCGAAGCTGAAGCCTTTTGTTTTAAAGTTCTTAATCCTGCTGCAAATAGCCTTATTCTAATTTTTGTAAAAAACATAAACGTTTATTTGTTCCGATTCGGCTGAAAACAGCCTCATTTCGGAGTCCCAATTTCTAAGAGTCAATTCAGATTGAAAACCAAAACAATATTTTGGTAAACAGAATCCCGTCTCAAATCTTTCTCACTCCTTTTAGGTGAAATAAAACTAAACAGCTCAAACCATTCTTAAGTGGCCAACCACTTCAAAGCAAATCTCACATGTTTCTTGTCACCTTGACTAATTGAGACCCAAGCAATCAATTAATAGGTCCCGATTTAATCGACTCCCTTCAGAGAACAAAGCCTCTCAGAGAGAAAAGCTTCTTTAGAGCTTTGATCTGCAACAAGCTTCATCAAGTGTAGCTATAAAAAGGACTTAGAGCCCCAAAGTTAAGTTAGTTCTAAAGTTCTGATATTCTAAAGTCTAAGCAGCTTTATATCACACTGTATTAAAAACGGAACTCAAATAAAAATATATTTTTGTTTTCAAACTATTTTGGAGAAAATAAAAGTGACCAGTGATCAATCGAGATCATAGAACATCGTTGAAGTATTTTATGCTAATGCAACTGCAGCTATAATACTTACCGCGAGTGTTAATCACTATTCACATCCGCAAAAGAACTTACGTGTTATTTTCAATTTGTAGCCCACTTTTCGCAGTGCGACCGCTACCGAAAATATACAAAACATAAAAACCTAAAATAAATTGGTGTTACTTTGAACTTGTAGCCCGCTTTCATGGTGTGACCGCTACCGAAATATATAAGAAACACAAACAGTAAAATGGCTGAACCAGTGGCACAAATCCAGTTACTCTCCGAGCTACACCTTAATCAGGCTTTAGGCCAGATTAGGCAAGTTCCCATTTTTAATGGAAACACCAGAGAATTAGGTGCATTCATCAGACGGATCGAATACATTTTAAATTTATATCCATCAACTGATCCACGTCAAACAGCTGTATTCTTCAGTGCAATTGAGGTGCAATTATCAGGAGATGCCCAGCGAGTGCCCCAGCTATCAGCAGCAACCAATTGGCCCGATCTAAGGATTGCTCTCATCGATGAGTACAAAGCCCATGCGAGGAATTACTAAAACGACTCTACAACACCCCTTTTAATGGAAGCATTCGTAAGTTCGTCGAGAAATTAGAATATAAAATATTTGTCATAGCAAACAAACTTTCGTTAGAAAACAATAATTTAAATACAATGATTTATACTAATGCCATGAATAATACTGTAAAAGATGTAATAATGAGAAAAATTCCTGACAGGTTATTCTTGACATTAGCCAGGCACGATATAACTACAGTTAGTAAACTTAAACAAGTAGCACAACAAGAAGGTTGTTATGAATCTGGTTCTGATAAAATTAAATCACAACATAATACAAATCAAAACGGACAGGATAGGAGAAATTATCAAAGAAATAATAATTTCCAAAGAAATAATTCGTATTATAATAATAATAATCAACAAAATTATAATCAACAAAGTAACTATAGACAACCAAATAATTTCAATCAAGAACAATATCGACAGGAATTGCATCAAAACTTAAATCAAAGTAGAGATCAGAATCCTATGAATTATCAGCATACTTTACAAGCTACTAATTCAAACAAACCTGTGAAAAGACAGCGTGAATATTCAAGCGATTAATCTGAAATGGAAATCGAAAATTTTCATCAAATAGCCTCGGACCCAATAGATAAAATAAAAATCCTTACATCAGAATAACTATTAACAATCGCCCATTCAAATGTGTAATAGATACAGGAAGTTCACTCAACCTAATAAAAGAAAATTATTTTAATTTTCCACAAACATTAAAAACGTTAGAAGTGCACACAATTAATGGTGTAATTAAATTAAATATGTCCGTAAATTTCAACTCAAGTAAACTTTGCCCGATCGATCAACCATTTTAGGTTCACGATTTTTCCCAAAAATATGACAGGAAGAGGATGTCCTTTTGATAGGAAGAGAGTATCTAGACATGCTTCTAGCAATAATTAATTATAAACAGGAAAAAGTCACTTTAAGCGGATTTGTTTTTTCTATGATATATAACCACGAAGATTTCGAAAATACCGAAATGAAAACATTGGAAGATTATCTCAGTCCACCTTTATCTGAGGATATATCTTTTAACTTTGCAATTAATAATGACTTAGAAGAAAATAATAAATTTCGAATAAGTCACCTTAATAAAGAAGAAAAAAGTAAATTAAATAACATTTTATTTGAATTTAGTGACATTCAATACAGGGAAGGTGAAAATATGACCTTTACCAGTGCTATAAACATTCAATCCAAACTAAACATGAAGAACCTATTTACAAAAAACCTTTTAAATACCCCCCAGCTTATGATCGAGAAGTGGAAGTCCAAACAAAAGAAATGATAAATCAGGGAATAATACGTAAATCGAAATCCCCTTATAGTTCACCAATATGGATAGTCCCAAAGAAAGAGCATGCATCATGGAAAAGGAAATTTCGAATAGTGATTGATGATAAATATCCGATACCAGTTATGGATGAAAAACTTGATAAACTTGGATAGTGTCAATATTTTACAACAATTGACCTTGCTAAGGGCTTTCATCAAATTCAAATGGATGAAAATTCCATTTAAAAAACAGCTTTTTCAACCCAAAATGGACATTACGAATACACGCGAATGCCATTTGGTCTGAAAAACGCGCCTGCAACTTTCCAACGTTGCATGAACAATTTATTAGAAGATTTAATATACCAGCATTGCCTTGTTTATTTGGATGACATAATTGTATTTTCCACTTCATTAGAGGAACACATATTGTCCCTAAAAAAGGTATTTTCAAAACTTCGAGAGGCTAATCTTAAACTTAAACTTGACAAATGTGAGTTAATGAAAAAAAAAACCGAATTCCTTGGACATATAATAACAAAAGAGGGAATAAAGCTAAACCCCCAAAAAATTGAGGCAATCAAAAAATTTTCAGTACCAAAAATCCAAAAAGAAATCAAATAATTTTTAGGTCTCTGTGGATTTTATAGAAAATTCCTACCTGATTTTGCAAAAAATTGCAAAACCCATGACTTTAAACTTAAAGAAAGGTTCCACTATAAATGTAAAAGATAAAGAATATTTAGAAGCATTTGAGAAATTAAAACTTCTCATTACATCAGACCCAATTTTAATTTACCCCAACTTTGAAAAATTATTTTCTTTAACAACAGATGCTAGCAATGTCGCTATAGGCGCAGTATTATCACAAAATCATAAACCCATTTGCTATGCTAGTAGAACTCTTAATGAACACGAAACAAACTATTCAGCAATATTCTGGGCCACTAAATATTTTAGGTCCTATCTCTTTGGTAGAAAATTTAAAATTCTTAGCGATCATAGACCATTAGTTTGGCTTCATAATATAAAAGAACCAAATATGAAACTAAAAAGATGGAGAATAAAATTAAACGAGTTTGACTTCACTATTAAATATTTGCCGGGAAAGGAAAACCAGGTAGCTGATGCTCTGTCAAGAGTGAAGCTAGAAGAAAACTTTTTAGGAGAATCGTCCGATAGTACCCAGTCATTCCCCACAATAGCAACAGTACATAGTGCACAAGAAGACAATCAGAATTATATACAAATAACGGAAAGACTATTTAAACTATTAAAATAGAAAAATCGATTTTCATAGAGGGAATTTAAATGAAGTTAAATTGACCCAATACTTTCATAAAACCAACCTTAAAATAATTTATAAAGAAATGAACCATGAATATGCAAAAGAATTAATTAAAGAATATTTCTATTCCAAAACAAAAGAGTAATTTTTTTCCTTGTGAAATAGACTTCACAATATTTCAAAATGCTTATATAGAGATTATCAGCCCAAATAACTTAACCAAAGTTATGAAAACCAGTACAATATTAACAGATATCCAAACATTCGCTGAATTCAAGGAAATTATCCTTAAAGCTCATGTAGAATTATTACACAATATTATTTTCCCGATTATCAGATATTAATTCAAAATATAATTAATGAGTGTAAAATTTGTAAATAGAACACAAAATTTGTAAATAGAACACCTTGCCAAAATAGAACACAGAACACATTTACATTTGAAATTATCCCAGAAACCTTTAACACCAGAGAAAAATATGTTATAGTATAATTCCTATCTTGCATTGATATTTATTCAAAATATGCTGCTTTGATAAATGTCAACAGTAGGGATTGGTTAGAAGCAAAAACGGCATTTCTCAGAATATTTAATGAAATGGGTAAACCACAAGAAATTAAAGCTGACAAAGATTCTGCATTTATGTGCTCAGCATTGCAACTTTGGCTTCAATCAGAAGATGTAATAATAACAATAACCACAAGTAAAAATGGAGTTTTTGACATAGAGAGATTCCATAAAACTATTAATGAAAAATTATGAATTATAAATAATGAACGGAATCCTGAAAATATAATAACTAAATTTGAAACAATTGTTTATATTTATAATCATAAAACAAAAATTAGTACCACAGGCAGAACTCCAGCTGACATTTTTATCTTCGCCGGAACTCCAGATTATAATACTCAATTGAATAAAACACAAGCTCAATAAAAATCGTCATACATTTGATATTGATACTAGGTATAGACAAGCCCCACTTATAAAATATAAAACCACAAATCCTTTTAGAAAAACAGGCCAAATTATACAAAAACATTATGTTGAGAAAAATAGAGGTAAAGAAATTACACACTATAAATCGAAATTCAAAAAGAAGAAGAAAATTAATACCAGCAAATATAATAATTCCAGATTTCCACCGGAAGACAATCCAGCTTAATACAACTATCTTTTATATAATAAGTTTATCATGTCTTGTATATTACGCCATGTGTCGGAGCATAGATATAAATCCAATTCAAGCAAAAAACGGATATTTAATTTTCCAAAAAGGTAACATAGATTTGCCCACTAATTATAAAAACTGAAATAACTTATCAAAATCTAATGGAACAATCCCGAGAATTCGAACATTTGGATCAAATTCAATATTTAAAAGAAAAACTAAATAGAGAAATGAACGGAATCAAAATTGCTCAACGAAACAAAAGAGGACTTGTACATTTTGTAGTTAGTTAGGTTAGGTTAGGTTAGACGGCTGGCGTTCACCTCCTGGTGGAGGCAACCGCCCCACTTAGACCGTGTTCGGTCCCTTGTGATACCGTGATCTAAATCTAAAAATCCCTTTTCACGCAGAAGGTCTTATGGTTTAGCAGTTCCCCCACCCTGAGGCTTTGGTGAACCTTTCTATCCTGTTCGGGTCTATTTCTGACATCGCTGAGATGCTGTTAAGGAATCTGTCGCCTAGATGCTTAAGTCTGAGAGACTGCAGCGCTGGGCAGTGGCAGAGAAGGTGCTCGACTGTTTCTTCCTCTTCTGTATCCCTGCAGCTGCAGCAGTAGTCGTTGTGGGGTGAATTCATTCGCCTAGCATGTGTTCCCACTAGCCAGTGCCCCGTGATGACTCTTATCGCTGTGCCGATGCGGGTTCTATCCATCCTAAGTAGTTGGGATGTTCTTTTTGTAGAGATTTTGGGCCATAGTTGGCGGGCCAACCGGCAGTTTGGGACGGTTTCCCAGCTAAGCTGGTTCTTCTCCTTATTTGCTTCCCTAAGTTGGAGCTTGCATGAGGCTAGTGGTACACCAGTGCCCTCCAGTTCTCCCTGGAGTGGTGTGGTGGTGCCTTTGCGTGCCAGTTCATCTGCTATGCAGTTGCCTGTGATGTCCCTATGACCTGGGACCCAGATGAGGTTTATGTCATACTGGTTTGCCATCTCGTGGAGAGATGATCTGCAGTCTGAGACTGTTTTGGAGTTACTTGAGTCTGAGCTGATCGATTTTATAGCCGCTTGGCTGTCGCTGTATATATTGACTCCTCTTTGTGTGGAGTTGTGTAGGTTTAGGAATTTTAGCGCTTCCCTTATGGCAATCACTTCTGCTTGGAATACGCTGCAGTGATTTGGAAGTCTGAAAGAGGTTTTAATGCCTAGTTGCTCGGAGTATATACCCCCTCCTACTCTGTTGTTTAGTTTGGAGCCGTCAGTGTAGAAGCATATTGCGTTCTCTGGGCCTGGTATTTGGTCTCCCCATTCCTCTCTGTTAGGAATGAGGGCTTGGAAAGGTGTTTGTGTGTACTCCCTTGGAGTACAGTAGTCTGTACTGCTAGGAATGAGAGGATCGTTCAGCAGAATGGTGGAGAGGCCTTATTTAGGAGGCTCCATTGCTGAGTTTCCCTAAGCCTGATTGCCGATACTTACGCTGGTTCTATTTCATCTCGTCCTAGATTTTGTAAGCTAAGTATGGCATTTAGGGCTTCGTTTGGTGTGGATCTTAGTGCAGCCGCTGATGCATAGTGCTGCTGATCGCTGGCCACCATACCAGAACTCCGTAAAGTAGTATGGGTCTGACTATGGCAGTGTAGATCCAGCTTACTATATTAGGAGACATGCCCCATTTGTTTCCTATGGCTTTTTTGCAGGTAAAAAGGGCTGTAGCAGCCTTTTTTTACCTTTCTTCTACGTTAGAGTTCCAGGTTAGCTTCCTATCCAGAATTACACCTAGGTATTTGGCGCTGCTGATGAAGGAGAGCCTTTGGTTGTTTAGTCTTGGTGGGACGAGGGGTAGGAGTTTGTATTTCCTGCGGAAGAGGACTAGCTCCGTTTTCTGCGCATTTACTCCTAGGCCATTACTGCTTGTCCATTCGGCTAGGGCTTGCAATTTCTCGCTCATGAGATCGCAGAGCGTTTGAGGGTATTTACCTGTGAACAGGATTGCGACGTCGTCTGCGTACGCCACTATCCTGAAGCCTTCTTCTTCCATCTTGCATAGAATTGAGTTAACTGCTATGTTCCATAGGAGAGGGGATAGGACCCCTCCTTGCGGTGTGCCTCTATTGACGGCCTTTGTTAGGGAAGATGTTCCCAGAGAGGACGTCACTGTTCTGCGTGTTAACAGTTGGTCAATGAGTCCTATCAGGTGTTCATCTACCCCCAGAGTTCTTAGTGAGCTAGTTAAGGTGTTTGGGAGAACATTATTGAAAGCCCCTTCTATGTCAAGAAAGGCTAATAGGGCGTATTCCTTCTGAAGGAAAGCTTTCTCTATTCTGTATATGAGCGCGTGGAGGGCAGTTTCGGTAGATTTACCCTTTTTGTATGCATGCTGTGCATTGGAGATGTGGGTGGGATTTAGAGTTGACCTAGGGTGTAGTCCTATGACTCTTTCTAGCGTCTTGAGCAGGAAGGATGATAGACTTATTGGTCTAAAATCTTTAGGGGTCGTATGTGATGGTTTGCCCGATTTGGGTATGAATACTATTCGCGATTTAAGCCATTTTCGCGGATTTTCGCCAGTTGATGGCATAGTCTCCCGCTTGTTGGATTTGTGCCGGTATTATCTCATCAGGACTGGCCGATTTATAGGGGTTGAAACTGTGAATTGCCCAGTGTAGGGTTTTCTGGTCAATATCGAGTTTGAAGTTTGTGTGGGTGGCATTACTGTTTGTGGTCTCCGTGAGTACCGGGGTACAGCCCGGAAAATGGGTTTCTAGGAGTGCATCTAGTGATTCCTCAATAGTGTTGGTCCAAGTTCCATCTTCTTTTTTAAGATAGCCTAGAGTTGTGGCTGTTTGGGACAGAATTTTTCTGAGCCTCGCAGCTTGGGTAGTGCTTTCGATATCCGAGCAGAAGGAGTTCCATGAGGAGCGCTTTGCTTTTCGGATGGCCTTTTTGTAGGAGGCCAGAGAGACCTTGTATTCGTTCCAGAGTGCCTCTTCGCTACCGGCTTTGGCCCTATTCAACAGGTTTCTGCTTGCTGCTTGTAGGGTTGCTAGCTCCGTAGACCACCAGGGTGGCCTATTTCGCTTGCGTGGTTTAGTTTTTGGGCATGCTCTTCTGAGGGCATTATTACAGGCTTCAGTGAAAGCTTGCACTAGAGTGTTTAGACTTTCCACGGTTTGGGGATAGTCAGGTGGCTGTGGTGCAATGTTGTTTGAGAGGACTTGATGGTACTTGACCCAGTCGGTTTTCTTGAGATTTCTAAAAACCGTAGTATCGGGGTTTTTGAAACTAAGGTATGTTTCTAAGTATCTGTGGTCGGAAAAAGAGTGTTTCTCTAGGACCCTCAATTTTGTTACTTTGCTGAGTAGCTTTTTAGATACGAGCGTGAGGTCAATGGATTCCCTGCGATTTGCTATTATGAAGGTGGGGTCGTCTCCCTTATTGCAAAGGAAGAGGTTTGACCTTAAAATAAAGTTAAAAAGAGAATCACCGCGGTCGTTTGTGTTGGAACTCGCCCATTGCGAGTGATGAGCGTTGGAGTCACAACCTATAAGGAGGCCTATATTTCCTTTCGATTGCCTTTCGCTATCCATTGCTAGTTTGCCCACTAGCTCGTCGGGAGGTTCTGGCCTTTCGTAGGCCATGTAGGACGACAATACCCGGATAGAGGTCTTCTCTGACTCCACGGAGGCTGCCGCATTGTCCGCGTCGCTGTAATTATGGAGCAAGAAAATGCTGAGGTGCTTTTTAGCTAAGATGCAGGCTATGACTTTACCTTCCGTATTAGCTACTAGTAGCTTGTACTCCCTAGTCGCTAGTCCAGAAACCCTTCCTCCTGCTATCCATGGTTCCTGGACTAGGACTATGTCGGCTCTATCCTCGGCCAGATGGAGCAGTAGGGCAGCTGAGGCTGCCTTACAATGGTGGAGGTTTATCTGCAGAATCCGTAAGGACATCTAACAGGTTACCCTCCACCATTATGATCTCCGCCTCTTCGTCGTTGGAGATGCCCTCGTCGATAAATCGACTCGCAGCCATTCTGCGCAGCAGCGACGCATCGGTGCTGTAACCGTCCTCTATATCTGAGGCCTCTATCTCGGAGGCCAGTTCCTCCTGAGTAGAGGCTGTTTTCGCTCCGTCGCCTGAGTCTGACTTGTAGACTTTTACGGTCACGGCGCTGAAACCAAAGTTTAGTTCCCCGTGAGCAGCCCCTATGGGAGCTACACTTTCTCTGTTTATAGTGAGGACCGCCTGGTTCGTTGGCCCTTCTATCACCTCCACCTTCGCCACACGCCAGTCCGTCGTGGGGAGATGTGGGTTGCATCTTTGTAGCATTGTGAGGATCTGACCCGGTTCCTTTATGGAGGCCGGGATCCAGATCCTTGCTCTTGGTCTACTGGGGACGTTCCGCCAGCTCAGCGCAACAAACTTGGCGCCCTCGTAGACTTCTTCAAGCTCCCCTACCGCAGCCTAGTAAAGCTCTGCTGACCTCTCGTCGTCGCAGGCCATAACTTTCACGCAGCCTTGGAACCACCCCACGTCTTTGCAGACAGGAGGGGGGCCTGGTTCCTTGGCCAGGAGCTCGAAACATTTCGCGGCCAGGGCTGCTTCCACCCATCTCCACTTATCCCTGGGGATTTTGCCGTCGGGGTTACCCCTGTCGATAACCCCGAGCAGGATGCGACTTTTCGCAATCTCTGCAAAGGACCTCTTCGGCTGTGTGCGCAGCCGCTTTGCCGTTGGTCCTCCCGGCACGTCCTGGGACCTTTCCCTCTTTGGGTGTGGTTTTGGCTCCTTTTTTGGAGCTGGCGGTGTCGGCGTCTTGCCATATTGAGGAAGGACTCCTTTGGCCCTTCTCCGACTTGACTCTGCCGTGGGTATGCCGGATTTGACCAGGCTTGTTGGCCGTTTCAGGTTCGCTGCCCTTTACCGCACCTGAAGGCGGCATCATGGCACTTGGGCCGGGAGATGCCGTCATGGTGGCGGTAGTGGGTGGATTGCCTTTGGCCACCCCAGATTTGGGGTGAGGTCCGCCCGGACCCTGCCAAGCTAGCGTGGTCGGACGGGAGGGCTCACTCGCCATCTGCACCGTCGTCGACTTTTGGCCAGACTCACTCGTCAATGCCAGTTTTGCGGGTTTTTTGGGAGATCCCGACTCCTTGATTGCTTTGTGTGTTTTTTTGCTATATATTATTGTATTTTGCTCCATAGTTTGTTCCCACGAGTTGCAGAGAAGGGACGGTCCACCCGGGCGGAGATCCGCGACGCCCGGGTAAGGCTTATTAGAACAGGGGGTCGCCAGGTACCCTGAGCCCTCCGTTTGAGACTGGGCAGAGTTTATATACCGGGCCCCCAGCCAGGCTGACTCGCGGCACGGGTCGAGTGACACCTTTGGCACGAATTAAATAAAGTAATTGATGCAATAAATAAAGGAATAGAAACAGTTAATCGTTTAAATGAAATCCAAAACGAAAACCAAAGGTTAGCAATCCTTACTTTCAATTTACAAGAATTTACAGAATACATAGAAGATATTGAATTAGGAATGCAATTTAAAAGATAAGGCATATTCAACCCAAAGCTCCTAAAACATGACCCGCTTAAATATATTAATTCAGAAAAATTGTTAAATATCAAAACATCTACTTGGTTACAAGTTAATACTCACGAAATATTGATAATTTCTCATATTCCTCGTATTATTGTCAAAACCCAAATCTATAAAATTCTACCTTATCCGGATCAGAATCAGAATATAATAACCGAAATATTACATGATGAATATTACATTAAAAATCAGCAAGTCTTTAAAGTGAAAACAAAACAAATAGTAAATAATAAATTCATAGTAGGTCTCTTAAGACAAACAAATATAGAATGCAGATTTACAAAAATGTACAAGAACTTCGAATTAAATTATATTGAACCCAACATTATAATAACATGGAATTTGCCAAAAACTTTGTTTAATCAGAATTGTATAAATAAAGATCTAATAGCAGAGGGAAACAATATAATAAAAGCATTCAACTGTTCTATACAAATAGAAGATGTAATAATAACAAATACTATGCTTGATTACACCCAAACTATTTATGTAAACAACAACGTAACTGAACTCGAACCTTTATCTTATATCGTAGCCAAAGAAATATTCCAAAATCACTCAAAACAATATTTCACAACCCAAACAATTTTATTAATACTACTAGCTATAATTATTATTATTATAATCATATATTTGGTTTAAAGAACCAATTAAAGAACATCCCAAGAAGAATAATAATTAATTATAAAAAACAAAAGGTTATAAGCCCCGAAGAAGAATCTAAAAAATCAGAAAATAAAGAACATGACCTACAGTTATACCCCAAACTAACCGCCTGAGGACAGGCTAAATTCTTAAGGATGGGGAAGTAACATATCAACAAAATTTCTTTAAGTGTATATCAATAAATTTTGTAAACCGAAGCTGAAGCCTTTTGTTTTGAAGTTATTAATCCTGCTGCAAATAGCCTTATTCAAATTTTTGTAAAAAACATAAGCATTTATTTGTTCCAATTCGGCTTAAAACAGCCTCATTTTGGAGTCCCAATTTTTAAGAGTCACTTCAGATTGAAAACCAAAACAATATTTTGGTAAACAGAATCCCGTCTCAAATCTTTCTCACTCCTCTTAAGTGAAATAAAATCCACTTCAAAGCAAATCTCACATTTTTCTTGTCACCTCGACTAATTGAGACCCAAGTCTTCCACGTCAACTGACACCTCAATTAATAGGTCCCTATTCAATCGACTCCCTTCAGAGAACAAAGCCTCTCAGAGAGAAAAGCTTCTTTAGAGCTTTGATTTGCAAAAAGCTTCAGCAAGGGTAGCTATAAAAAGGACTTAGAACCCCAAAGTTAAGTTACTTCTAAAGTTCTGATATTCTAAAGTCTAAGCAGCTTTATATCATACTGTATTAAAATCGGAACTCAAATAGAAATATATTTTTTTCAAACTATTTTGGAGAAGATATGTAATTATATATATATTTAATGCCTTTGACTTTCCATTGGAGTTTTTTGATTGATTCTAGTAGTACTCCTAAGATTGGATCTCTATTACCGAAGTTGCGAAGTTTCCCGCCTTACTAGCCTCCAACATTTTGTCAGCTGTTTGGGGAGGGTGCTCAAATCATTTTACTTCCATATTGCTAAGAGTGGCCTAATGGTTGAAGGCATCTCGTTTCGGAAAAGCACACGTACACTGGAGAATACTGTACACGTAAACTGGAGAATACGTATACTGGAGAAGACGGCAAACTGGCTTAGTAACCGAGTCTTCAGTTCCTGATACTTCTCCTGCATTGGAGGCGACAAATTATATCCTCGATCTCATGCACCATATTATCCTCCAAATGTACGGCTACTGTGTTGAATTTGGTGTCATCAGAGTTTAAGTTACTAAGGCTGAATGAACGTTCCAACTTTAGAATTAGTGCGTTCCATGATATCTGCTCTGATTTGTGGCATGTTGTTGTCCATGCCATTCAGTTGATCCTTAAGGTTTTCGGGCGTTATTCAAAGTAGTTTCATTGTGCTTCGATACAGCGTTTAGCATGGTCAATTAGCTTTTTAAATGAGTGTTGTAGGTCATTTTTTGGAATGCTCTTAAGAATATCGGTTTGCGCCTTTTAGATAGCTGAAATATCTTGAAAGCAGTTTGCTTTCATGCGCAAATTAAGTTTTACAAATGATAAAAATCACAGGGTACCAGATGTTTCCAGATGTTTTCCTCGATGGCGTTGCCATTATTTTGTGTTGCTACATAACTGTTTTTGGTCGCGGCACCTATTGATTTCTTGTTGACATTTCGTAAAATTTGTAAGACAATTAGAAAAGTACAATCGAAGTTATCGATCAAACAGCAGCAGCTGTTAAAGTGAGTGATCAAGTGACAGCAGCTTTTGGTCATCGATCGTAAAATGCTTGAACAAAGACCAAATATTAAATTTTTTTTTTAATTTGTCACTGATTTTTTTTCTTCAAAACTCCATACTAACCATTAATCATCCACCCTACTCACCTGATCTGGCACCCTGTGATTTTTATCATTTGGAAAACTTAATTTGCGCATGAAAGCAAACTGCTTTCAAGACATTTCAGCTATCCAAAAGGCGCCAACCGATATTCTCAAGAGCATTCCGAAAAATTACCTACAACACTCATTTAAAATGCTAATTGACCGGGCTAAACGCTGTATCGAAGCACAATGAAACTACTTTGAATAAAAAAAATATAACTTTTGATATATAATTTATTTATTTTTTGTTTTCTTTTTTTAACAGTACAGAAACAGTCTGTTAATTTTGCGACAGACCTTTTATATATAACTATATTCAGCCAAAAAAACGGTGTATCCCGCAAAAGTAGTCGAAAAAAACAGTGCGCAAATATTAAACATTAATCGAAAGTCAAAATGAGCAAGAGTAACACTTTTTCTCTCAAAGTGCGCTCCCCGATCGAGCATTACAAATTATTACTTCACAATATATAAACGGCTGATATATTCGTCAGCTGCAACAAGCGGACGAATGGAAATTTTTTCTTCTTCTTTTTGGCTTTCGAGGACATGCTCTTGGTACCAGAACTGATCAATTCTGCCTCTCCATTATATTGAACGTATTCAGCTGTAACGGGAAAATCGTCCAGGACCATGTTGCTCTAGACTTCGGCCAATGTTTTCCCGTCAAATTCTAAATTTCTCTCATCCAATTCAAAGTTGGTTGTTTTCTCTTGGTTATCCAAATGGCTTCCATAGTTATCATGCGGCAAAATCAACCCAGATAACTCCCTGCTTAATGGAGCCATTCTCCTTTCAACTCGGTTAAAAGCACTCCTTCCTAAAATATAAATGCAAATTTGAAAACAATATAAATTATGTAGATACAAATTTCACCTGGAGCGCTTGTAGCAACGAAAATTGCATCCAAATTGTTTGTCTTCAAATGTTGTATAGCATGGAAAATAACCGGTAATCAGTAGTTTAAATAACTACAGGCTTGATTAGTCCTTTATCGGTCTCTGCAATAAAATTAAAGCACTCATTTTAGGACAAATTTAAGAATTTTTTCAAAATCTTTGGCAGGAGTTTTATTCCACTCCTTATGCTAATAAACATTGGCTTGAATAACCGATAGCTTCCGGGGTTCCAATTTTCACGACTTAAAATTTCCCCAGCACAAACCGATGGGATAAGCTCATGCTTTGGAGCATTCACTCAATCGTGATCTGGCAGGTTGATGTATTCAACCTGCATTCAAGATGCATGAGCAGAGGTGCTTGTTTATTTGCAGCAGTCAAACCAATAGGCACCCTGGCTTTGTGATCTTGTGACAAAAAAAAAAACTTGGTTATTGCCTAGAACAGAGGCAATGATCTCGCCTCCTCAAGATTAGTTCGCCTCCTTTCATCAGCACGGGCCGGACTAAGGTGTCACTCGGCCCGCGCCGAGAGTCAGCCTGGCTGGGGGCCCGGTACACAAACTCTTCCCAGTCTCAAACCGTCAAAAATCGAAGACGGTGCAGATGGCGAGTGAGCCTACCCGTCCGACCAAGCAAGCTAGGTAGGGTCCGGGCGGACCCCGTTCCAAACTCGGGACGGCCAACGGCAAGCCACCCACTACCGCCACCATGGCGGCATCTCCCGGCCCAAGTGCCAGGATGCCTCCTATAGGTGCGGAAAAGGGTAGCGAACCTCAAGCGGCGTGCAAACTTGGTCAAAACAAGTTCACCAACGCCGAAAAGAGAATAGTGTTGGCACCTAGTGCCAAGTCCTAAGAACCCAGCCCCAATACATGGCCCCAGAAATCACCAGAATCGGGCCAGAAACCGAATTGAGCAATATTAGAGGTAAGAATGACCGACTGCCCGGACTGGGTTTCAACTGAAACCCAATACCAAGCGATCTGAGTCAGCAGACCCAGAACTAATACTTAGCACGTACTTTCTTTAACACTGACCAATTAACCATAGTTAAGCCACCACATATGTAATAATCTGATCTTATAAAAGATAACCTGGTCCAAAATAAAGACAGTTGCTAAACCAGAGTTAATCGTCTCGTTACACAGTGCCAAGTGCGGTACTTAAAACTTCGAACCTACTTCGAGTGTTGCTCCCGTGAAACGGACCACAAGTAGGAATCACTCCTACGTAGCGCCTCTGAGTGTTGCTCACGTGAAACGGACTGTCAGTAGGACCAATACGTTACGTAGCCTCCATGTGATGCTCCAGACCCAAGGACCGCCGGAAATTCTCTCGCCCCTACGTACCGCCTCTGAGTGTTGCTCCCGTGAAACGGACCGTCAGTAGGACCAATATGTTACGCAGTCTCCGTGTGCTGCTCCAGACCCAAGGACCGCCGGAGATCTTCTCAACAATACGTAGTACCTCTGAGTATTGCTCCCGTCAGTTGGACCAATACGCTATGTAGCCTCCGTATGTTGCTTTCAACTGCCGGAGGGATTATTACCCTACATACCACCACCACCAGCTGCAGACAGCCAACCGAACCTCAGCTCATAGCTACAACATAGCGACCTCATCGTAATTCAGTCAGACTTTCTATAAGGTTTTGACTACGACATCGGGACCTACCGTTACGCCCGTGAGTTCAAGTTCGACGATAGTGCCCGCAAACGCTCTACGGACGAACAAATAGCAAGGCAGATTCTGCTTAGCCCTTGAAGAGCCAAATCGGAAAAGACTTCCGCAGAGTGGCTCAAGAAGGTGCAATGGGCCAAAGGAGTCCTTCCACAATATGGAGATGGCGAAAAGCCGCATCCTGCTAGGGGCTATCGACAGGGGTAACCCCTACGGCAAAGTCCAAAGGATAAGTGGATATGGGGATATGTGGAGAAGCAGCCTGTAGGGCTAAGCAGTCACAATAAACCGATTGGAATATTGATAACTTTGTTTAGCTGCAGCGGCATTGATTTGTGTCTTTCAATCTCCCATTTTCGCATGCACCTTGTTGGTGGTAGCGTTACATTGGTGACCCCGACGTTATTGAGCCCCGAACTTCAATCAGTTTAAGTGCCCCGGGAAACTAAAAGAAAAACAAAACAAACTAAAAAGAAAAAAAAAATTGTTTTCGTTTGCATCACTCGCGAGGGATAATTACGCAATGGAGTCTGGAGCTGAAACTATTGGATCTGCTACCGCATCCCGGGAAAGGGTGTTGAGAAGAAGAGCAGAGGTCACCTGCCAGGAGATGGAGGCGCTGCATCATAAGGTGAAGACTGCAGTGCAGAATGAGGATTGCACCATTATGACGCTGGAGTCAGTGGAGAAGCGTTTGCGTGATCGGTTCACCACGCTTCAAGAAGAGTTGGAAGAGCTAAATTTTAGCGAGATCGGTAGTGAGCTGTACTGGAGATTCTCGCAGCTGGCGACTGATGTGCATGTGGACATTCAGGTTGAGGTTGCCAAGCACTGCATAAGAATCGCTGCCCACTCCACACTTCTCAACGGTGCCAGTGTCTGACCAGCGCCCTAAAAGCCAGTCCCCTCCTTGCCACCGTTGCCGATGCCAACATTCAGCGGCGGCTATGCCGAGTGGCCGGACTTCTGCGCCCTTTTTAAGACCACGAATGACAGCTATCCTCACCTAACAAAAATGGAAAAGCCCCGGTGGCTCATTTCATGCCTGCGAGAGTCAGCCTTGGAGACGGTGAGAGCGCAGGAAATTACTGACGCGAACTACGATTTGGCCCTTGACCTATTGCGCAATCGTTTCAGTAATCGGCGGTTAATATTCCAGTCACACAATAATGAGATCCTGCAGCTTCGTGTGGTCGAGCCAGGAGCTGTTGCTACTTTGCGGGAGTTATCGGATCGGTTCAATGGTAATATGCGAGCTCTCATGAGTTCCGGATCAGCTGCCGAGATCCAAGGATACTTGCTTATCCAAATTATCCTCTAGAAGCTGGATCCTGCCACAAAAGCAAAGAGGGAGGACACTATCGCCGGAACCAACGACAGCCTTATATCGTGGGAGTCCATGGCACGATTCTTAAAACAAAGGTGCCGGACGCTCGAGAGCGTTGATTTTTCTTTGGTGGCGTATCCACCAGCTAATCAAGTGGGCCGAGGTAGATCTTCCAATCTTCGTGCATGCTTATTAACGCCCGTCCGGAACCATGTGCCCTGTGCGGTGTTTTGGCGCACGCGCTTCCTTCATGTCCAAGGTTTATTGCCTTGCCGATCAGTGAACGGTACGACGAAGTTCGACGGCTGACGCACTGTTTTGTATGTCTGAAGGATAACGGGAAGCTAAACATCCGCGTGCATAATGGCTATATGCACGCGGATGTTTAGCTTCCCGTTATCCAACGTGCAATCGCTGACATAATTCTGTGTTGCACGATTGTGGGCAGCCGCCCAGCCCTACCACTGCCCCACCAGCACGAAACTTGGTTTCCCGCGATGCAGTTGCCGTTGCTACTCAGGATCCCCATTCTGAATTAGTGCTTCTGTCAACCGCCAATATCTTCATCCGAGGTCGATCTGGTGCATTCGTCGCGGCAAGTCAGCTGCAGCTTCGTCGCTCCAAATGATGTGTAGCGGTCGCCGGTCTCGGCGGCGCTAAGTTTGCTACGGATGGAGCTGCCATTAATATGTGCGTAAAGTCTCGCCTAACCACGTATTCCACGAACCTAGAGGCTGTTGTCGTTTCCCACATTGCAGACGGTCAGCCCAGCCTTAACCTCGATATTGCGATGTGGAAGGTTCCTGACAACTTAGCTCTGGCTGCCCCAACTTCAACAAACCGCATCGTGTGGACTTGCTAATTGGAGCACGCCTGTTCTTTAACCTGTTGTTAGTTGGCCAAATCCATTTAGGTAACGGCCTTCGAATTGCCCAAAATACGGTATTTGGCTGGGTGGTTTCTGGGCGCAATGGACTATCACGGAAAAACAATTTGGCAGTTTCTGGCCGTCGACTGTTCACATCAACTGATGCGCATGAATCGCCTGGTTCGTATGTAAGCGGGAAGGCTGGATTGCCCTTTGCAGAAGGAGAAGCAGAGCAGAATCAATGTTCCGGCCCTCATGCGCTAGATACGAGAACTCGATTCCCACATTGGTCTATTGGGGAGAGCAATGCATGGTCAAGGATTTATAAGAAGTTGGTGTGCCTTGTTCGCCTTGTGGGATTCCTAGATGGGACGAATGAGACTAATTAAGTCGTCTTATGGCAGCGGCGCAACCAGAGAAATGTCTATTGCAAATATGTGTCTGCTGCCCTTCTAGAATTGTTATTGAAGGCCCAGCCTTCAATAGGGGGAGGATGTTGGGCTAAGCAGTCACAACAAAACCGATTGGAATATTGATAACTTAGCTTAGCTGCAGCGGCATTGATTTGTGTCTTTCTGTCTCCCAGTTTCGCATGCACCTTGTTGTTATTTTGTAGCGCATGCGCTTTTGGGAACTTTGATAGAGCTTCTGCGCCCAAGCTTAGTTTAGTGAACTTGTATATTTGGAATTGATTGGAGCGGCTGTATATATTGGGGTTAAATTGAACTCATAATAAACATTGAAATTGAATCGGAAATTCGTATTTAATTCGGCCGCTATCAAAAAGCTGCCCTTGCTGCAAAATGTTTCGAGCTCCTGGCCAAGGAACCAGGCTCCCCTTCTGTCAAAGACGTGGGGTGGTTCTAAGGCATGGTAAAGGTGATAGCCTGAGACGATGAGAGGTCTGTAGAGCTATATAAGACAGCGGTAGGAGAGCTTGAAGAAGTTTACGAAGGTGCCAAACTAGTTGCGCTGAGCTGGCGAGACGTCCCAAATATCTGGATCCCGGCCTCCCGGGTTGCAAAGGTGCAACCCGCATCTTCACACGACCGACAAATCAGGCAAGGAAAGTTTAGCTCCCATGGAGGCTTCTCATGGGGAGCTAATCTTCGGCTTTAGCCGAAGGTTTACCATAAAGGTTTACAAATCGGATTCGAGCGATGGAGCAAATCAAGCCATGAAGATAAAGATATCTCCGATGACGAAGATGCGGAGATCACAATAGTGGAGGGAAAACTGTCAAGTGTCCATACGGATTCTGCAGATCAACCTCCACCATTGTAAGGCAGTCTCAGCTGCACTGCTGCTCCATCTAGCCGAGGATGGAGTCCACATAGTCCTAGTCCAGGAACCATGGGTAGTAGGAGGTAGGGTTTCTGGACTAGTGACCTGGGAGTACAAGATACTAGTAGCTAACACTGAAGGTAAAATCAGAGCCTGCATCTTAGCTAAAAGCACCTTAGCATATTATTGATCCATAATTACAGTCACGAAGACAACGAGGCAGCCTTCATGAAGTCCCAGACGACTGCAATCCGGGTATTGTCGTCCTACATGGCCTTTGAAAGGCCGGAATCCCCCGACGAGCTAGTAGAAAAACCAGCACAATACACCACTCACAATGGGCGAGCTCCAACACTAACGACTCCTTTTACCTGTATATATCATATCATACATATCAACAAAACAAGAACAAAACAAGAACATATCAACAAAATTTCTTTAAGTGTATATCAATAAATTTTGTAAACCGAAGCTGAAGCCTTTTGTTTTAAAGTTCTTAATCCTGCTGCAAATAGCCTTATTCTAATTTTTGTAAAAAACATAAACGTTTATTTGTTCCGATTCGGCTGAAAACAGCCTCATTTCGGAGTCCCAATTTCTAAGAGTCAATTCAGATTGAAAACCAAAACAATATTTTGGTAAACAGAATCCCGTCTCAAATCTTTCTCACTCCTTTTAGGTGAAATAAAACTAAACAGCTCAAACCATTCTTAAGTGGCCAACCACTTCAAAGCAAATCTCACATGTTTCTTGTCACCTTGACTAATTGAGACCCAAGCAATCAATTAATAGGTCCCGATTTAATCGACTCCCTTCAGAGAACAAAGCCTCTCAGAGAGAAAAGCTTCTTTAGAGCTTTGATCTGCAACAAGCTTCATCAAGTGTAGCTATAAAAAGGACTTAGAGCCCCAAAGTTAAGTTAGTTCTAAAGTTCTGATATTCTAAAGTCTAAGCAGCTTTATATCACACTGTATTAAAAACGGAACTCAAATAAAAATATATTTTTTTCAAACTATTTTGGAGAATATAAAAGTGACTAGTGATCAATCGAGATCATAGAACATCGTTGAAGTATTTTATGCTAATGCAACTGCAGCTATAATACTTACCGCGAATGTTAATCACTATTCACATCCGCAAAAGAACTTACGTGTTATTTTCAATTTGTAGCCCACTTTTCGCAGTGCGACCGCTACCGAAAATATACAAAACATAAAAACCTAAAATAAATTGGTGTTACTTTGAACTTGTAGCCCGCTTTCATGGTGTGACCGCTACCGAAATATATAAGAAACACAAACAGTAAAATGGCTGAACCAGTGGCACAAATCCAGTTACTCTCCGAGCTACACCTTAATCAGGCTTTAGGCCAGATTAGGCAAGTTCCCATTTTTAATGGAAACACCAGAGAATTAGGTGCATTCATCAGACGGATCGAATACATTTTAAATTTATATCCATCAACTGATCCACGTCAAACAGCTGTATTCTTCAGTGCAATTGAGGTGCAATTATCAGGAGATGCCCAGCGAGTGCCCCAGCTATCAGCAGCAACCAATTGGCCCGATCTAAGGATTGCTCTCATCGATGAGTACAAAGCCCATGCGAGGAATTACTAAAACGACTCTACAACACCCCTTTTAATGGAAGCATTCGTAAGTTCGTCGAGAAATTAGAATATAAAATATTTGTCATAGCAAACAAACTTTCGTTAGAAAACAATAATTTAAATACAATGATTTATACTAATGCCATGAATAATACTGTAAAAGATGTAATAATGAGAAAAATTCCTGACAGGTTATTCTTGACATTAGCCAGGCACGATATAACTACAGTTAGTAAACTTAAACAAGTAGCACAACAAGAAGGTTGTTATGAATCTGGTTCTGATAAAATTAAATCACAACATAATACAAATCAAAACGGACAGGATAGGAGAAATTATCAAAGAAATAATAATTTCCAAAGAAATAATTCGTATTATAATAATAATAATCAACAAAATTATAATCAACAAAGTAACTATAGACAACCAAATAATTTCAATCAAGAACAATATCGACAGGAATTGCATCAAAACTTAAATCAAAGTAGAGATCAGAATCCTATGAATTATCAGCATACTTTACAAGCTACTAATTCAAACAAACCTGTGAAAAGACAGCGTGAATATTCAAGCGATTAATCTGAAATGGAAATCGAAAATTTTCATCAAATAGCCTCGGACCCAATAGATAAAATAAAAATCCTTACATCAGAATAACTATTAACAATCGCCCATTCAAATGTGTAATAGATACAGGAAGTTCACTCAACCTAATAAAAGAAAATTATTTTAATTTTCCACAAACATTAAAAATGTTAGAAGTGCACACAATTAATGGTGTAATTAAATTAAATATGTCCGTAAATTTCAACTCAAGTAAACTTTGCCCGATCGATCAACCATTTTAGGTTCACGATTTTTCCCAAAAATATGACAGGAAGAGGATGTCCTTTTGATAGGAAGAGAGTATCTAGACATGCTTCTAGCAATAATTAATTATAAACAGGAAAAAGTCACTTTAAGCGGATTTGTTTTTTCTATGATATATAACCACGAAGATTTCGAAAATACCGAAATGAAAACATTGGAAGATTATCTCAGTCCACCTTTATCTGAGGATATATCTTTTAACTTTGCAATTAATAATGACTTAGAAGAAAATAATAAATTTCGAATAAGTCACCTTAATAAAGAAGAAAAAAGTAAATTAAATAACATTTTATTTGAATTTATTGACATTCAATACAGGGAAGGTGAAAATATGACCTTTACCAGTGCTATAAACATTCAATCCAAACTAAACATGAAGAACCTATTTACAAAAAACCTTTTAAATACCCCCCAGCTTATGATCGAGAAGTGGAAGTCCAAACAAAAGAAATGATAAATCAGGGAATAATACGTAAATCGAAATCCCCTTATAGTTCACCAATATGGATAGTCCCAAAGAAAGAGCATGCATCATGGAAAAGGAAATTTCGAATAGTGATTGATGATAAATATCCGATACCAGTTATGGATGAAAAACTTGATAAACTTGGATAGTGTCAATATTTTACAACAATTGACCTTGCTAAGGGCTTTCATCAAATTCAAATGGATGAAAATTCCATTTAAAAAACAGCTTTTTCAACCCAAAATGGACATTACGAATTGCCATTTGGTCTGAAAAACGCGCCTGCAACTTTCCAACGTTGCATGAACAATTTATTAGAAGATTTAATATACCAGCATTGCCTTGTTTATTTGGATGACATAATTGTATTTTCCACTTCATTAGAGGAACACATATTGTCCCTAAAAAAGGTATTTTCAAAACTTCGAGAGGCTAATCTTAAACTTAAACTTGACAAATGTGAGTTAATGAAAAAAAAAACCGAATTCCTTGGACATATAATAACAAAAGAGGGAATAAAGCTAAACCCCCAAAAAATTGAGGCAATCAAAAAATTTTCAGTACCAAAAATCCAAAAAGAAATCAAATAATTTTTAGGTCTCTGTGGATTTTATAGAAAATTCCTACCTGATTTTGCAAAAAATTGCAAAACCCATGACTTTAAACTTAAAGAAAGGTTCCACTATAAATGTAAAAGATAAAGAATATTTAGAAGCATTTGAGAAATTAAAACTTCTCATTACATCAGACCCAATTTTAATTTACCCCAACTTTGAAAAATTATTTTCTTTAACAACAGATGCTAGCAATGTCGCTATAGGCGCAGTATTATCACAAAATCATAAACCCATTTGCTATGCTAGTAGAACTCTTAATGAACACGAAACAAACTATTCAGCAATATTCTGGGCCACTAAATATTTTAGGTCCTATCTCTTTGGTAGAAAATTTAAAATTCTTAGCGATCATAGACCATTAGTTTGGCTTCATAATATAAAAGAACCAAATATGAAACTAAAAAGATGGAGAATAAAATTAAACGAGTTTGACTTCACTATTAAATATTTGCCGGGAAAGGAAAACCAGGTAGCTGATGCTCTGTCAAGAGTGAAGCTAGAAGAAAACTTTTTAGGAGAATCGTCCGATAGTACCCAGTCATTCCCCACAATAGCAACAGTACATAGTGCACAAGAAGACAATCAGAATTATATACAAATAACGGAAAGACTATTTAAACTATTAAAATAGAAAAATCGATTTTCATAGAGGGAATTTAAATGAAGTTAAATTGACCCAATACTTTCATAAAACCAACCTTAAAATAATTTATAAAGAAATGAACCATGAATATGCAAAAGAATTAATTAAAGAATATTTCTATTCCAAAACAAAAGAGTAATTTTTTTTCCTTGTGAAATAGACTTCACAATATTTCAAAATGCTTATATAGAGATTATCAGCCCAAATAACTTAACCAAAGTTATGAAAACCAGTACAATATTAACAGATATCCAAACATTCGCTGAATTCAAGGAAATTATCCTTAAAGCTCATGTAGAATTATTACACAATATTATTTTCCCGATTATCAGATATTAATTCAAAATATAATTAATGAGTGTAAAATTTGTAAATAGAACACAAAATTTGTAAATAGAACACCTTGCCAAAATAGAACACAGAACACATTTACATTTGAAATTATCCCAGAAACCTTTAACACCAGAGAAAAATATGTTATAGTATAATTCCTATCTTGCATTGATATTTATTCAAAATATGCTGCTTTGATAAATGTCAACAGTAGGGATTGGTTAGAAGCAAAAACGGCATTTCTCAGAATATTTAATGAAATGGGTAAACCACAAGAAATTAAAGCTGACAAAGATTCTGCATTTATGTGCTCAGCATTGCAACTTTGGCTTCAATCAGAAGATGTAATAATAACAATAACCACAAGTAAAAATGGAGTTTTTGACATAGAGAGATTCCATAAAACTATTAATGAAAAATTATGAATTATAAATAATGAACGGAATCCTGAAAATATAATAACTAAATTTGAAACAATTGTTTATATTTATAATCATAAAACAAAAATTAGTACCACAGGCAGAACTCCAGCTGACATTTTTATCTTCGCCGGAACTCCAGATTATAATACTCAATTGAATAAAACACAAGCTCAATAAAAATCGTCATACATTTGATATTGATACTAGGTATAGACAAGCCCCACTTATAAAATATAAAACCACAAATCCTTTTAGAAAAACAGGCCAAATTATACAAAAACATTATGTTGAGAAAAATAGAGGTAAAGAAATTACACACTATAAATCGAAATTCAAAAAGAAGAAGAAAATTAATACCAGCAAATATAATAATTCCAGATTTCCACCGGAAGACAATCCAGCTTAATACAACTATCTTTTATATAATAAGTTTATCATGTCTTGTATATTACGCCATGTGTCGGAGCATAGATATAAATCCAATTCAAGCAAAAAACGGATATTTAATTTTCCAAAAAGGTAACATAGATTTGCCCACTAATTATGAATATCATTGTCTCACAGTCAATTTAACAAAAACTGAAATAACTTATCAAAATCTAATGGAACAATCCCGAGAATTCGAACATTTGGTCAAATTCAATATTAAAAAGATAAACTAAATAGAGAAATGAACGGAATCAAAATTGCTCAACGAAACAAAAGAGGACTTGTACATTTTGTAGTTAGTTAGGTTAGGTTAGGTTAGACGGCTGGCGTTCACCTCCTGGTGGAGGCAACCGCCCCACTTAGACCGTGTTCGGTCCCTTGTGATACCGTGATCTAAATCTAAAAATCCCTTTTCACGCAGAAGGTCTTATGGTTTAGCAGTTCCCCCACCCTGAGGCTTTGGTGAACCTTTCTATCCTGTTCGGGTCTATTTCTGACATCGCTGAGATGCTGTTAAGGAATCTGTCGCCTAGATGCTTAAGTCTGAGAGACTGCAGCGCTGGGCAGTGGCAGAGAAGGTGCTCGACTGTTTCTTCCTCTTCTGTATCCCTGCAGCTGCAGCAGTAGTCGTTGTGGGGTGAATTCATTCGCCTAGCATGTGTTCCCACTAGCCAGTGCCCCGTGATGACTCTTATCGCTGTGCCGATGCGGGTTCTATCCATCCTAAGTAGTTGGGATGTTCTTTTTGTAGAGATTTTGGGCCATAGTTGGCGGGCCAACCGGCAGTTTGGGACGGTTTCCCAGCTAAGCTGGTTCTTCTCCTTATTTGCTTCCCTAAGTTGGAGCTTGCATGAGGCTAGTGGTACACCAGTGCCCTCCAGTTCTCCCTGGAGTGGTGTGGTGGTGCCTTTGCGTGCCAGTTCATCTGCTATGCAGTTGCCTGTGATGTCCCTATGACCTGGGACCCAGATGAGGTTTATGTCATACTGGTTTGCCATCTCGTGGAGAGATGATCTGCAGTCTGAGACTGTTTTGGAGTTACTTGAGTCTGAGCTGATCGATTTTATAGCCGCTTGGCTGTCGCTGTATATATTGACTCCTCTTTGTGTGGAGTTGTGTAGGTTTAGGAATTTTAGCGCTTCCCTTATGGCAATCACTTCTGCTTGGAATACGCTGCAGTGATTTGGAAGTCTGAAAGAGGTTTTAATGCCTAGTTGCTCGGAGTATATTCCCCCTCCTACTCTGTTGTTTAGTTTGGAGCCGTCAGTGTAGAAGCATATTGCGTTCTCTGGGCCTGGTATTTGGTCTCCCCATTCCTCTCTGTTAGGAATGAGGGCTTGGAAAGGTGTTTGTGTGTACTCCCTTGGAGTACAGTAGTCTGTACTGCTAGGAATGAGAGGATCGTTCAGCAGAATGGTGGAGAGGCCTTATTTAGGAGGCTTCATTGCTGAGTTTCCCTAAGCCTGATTGCCGATACTTACGCTGGTTCTATTTCATCTCGTCCTAGATTTTGTAAGCTAAGTATGGCATTTAGGGCTTCGTTTGGTGTGGATCTTAGTGCAGCCGCTGATGCATAGTGCTGCTGATCGCTGGCCACCATACCAGAACTCCGTAAAGTAGTATGGGTCTGACTATGGCAGTGTAGATCCAGCTTACTATATTAGGAGACATGCCCCATTTGTTTCCTATGGCTTTTTTGCAGGTAAAAAGGGCTGTAGCAGCCTTTTTTTACCTTTCTTCTACGTTAGAGTTCCAGGTTAGCTTCCTATCCAGAATTACACCTAGGTATTTGGCGCTGCTGATGAAGGAGAGCCTTTGGTTGTTTAGTCTTGGTGGGACGAGGGGTAGGAGTTTGTATTTCCTGCGGAAGAGGACTAGCTCCGTTTTCTGCGCATTTACTCCTAGGCCATTACTGCTTGTCCATTCGGCTAGGGCTTGCAATTTCTCGCTCATGAGATCGCAGAGCGTTTGAGGGTATTTACCTGTGAACAGGATTGCGACGTCGTCTGCGTACGCCACTATCCTGAAGCCTTCTTCTTCCATCTTGCATAGAATTGAGTTAACTGCTATGTTCCATAGGAGAGGGGATAGGACCCCTCCTTGCGGTGTGCCTCTATTGACGGCCTTTGTTAGGGAAGATGTTCCCAGAGAGGACGTCACTGTTCTGCGTGTTAACAGTTGGTCAATGAGTCCTATCAGGTGTTCATCTACCCCCAGAGTTCTTAGTGAGCTAGTTAAGGTGTTTGGGAGAACATTATTGAAAGCCCCTTCTATGTCAAGAAAGGCTAATAGGGCGTATTCCTTCTGAAGGAAAGCTTTCTCTATTCTGTATATGAGCGCGTGGAGGGCAGTTTCGGTAGATTTACCCTTTTTGTATGCATGCTGTGCATTGGAGATGTGGGTGGGATTTAGAGTTGACCTAGGGTGTAGTCCTATGACTCTTTCTAGCGTCTTGAGCAGGAAGGATGATAGACTTATTGGTCTAAAATCTTTAGGGGTCGTATGTGATGGTTTGCCCGATTTGGGTATGAATACTATTCGCGATTTAAGCCATTTTCGCGGATTTTCGCCAGTTGATGGCATAGTCTCCCGCTTGTTGGATTTGTGCCGGTATTATCTCATCAGGACTGGCCGATTTATAGGGGTTGAAACTGTGAATTGCCCAGTGTAGGGTTTTCTGGTCAATATCGAGTTTGAAGTTTGTGTGGGTGGCATTACTGTTTGTGGTCCCCGTGAGTACCGGGGTACAGCCCGGAAAATGGGTTTCTAGGAGTGCATCTAGTGATTCCTCAATAGTGTTGGTCCAAGTTCCATCTTCTTTTTTAAGATAGCCTAGAGTTGTGGCTGTTTGGGACAGAATTTTTCTGAGCCTCGCAGCTTGGGTAGTGCTTTCGATATCCGAGCAGAAGGAGTTCCATGAGGAGCGCTTTGCTTTTCGGATGGCCTTTTTGTAGGAGGCCAGAGAGACCTTGTATTCGTTCCAGAGTGCCTCTTCGCTACCGGCTTTGGCCCTATTCAACAGGTTTCTGCTTGCTGCTTGTAGGGTTGCTAGCTCCGTAGACCACCAGGGTGGCCTATTTCGCTTGCGTGGTTTAGTTTTTGGGCATGCTCTTCTGAGGGCATTATTACAGGCTTCAGTGAAAGCTTGCACTAGAGTGTTTAGACTTTCCACGGTTTGGGGATAGTCAGGTGGCTGTGGTGCAATGTTGTTTGAGAGGACTTGATGGTACTTGACCCAGTCGGTTTTCTTGAGATTTCTAAAAACCGTAGTATCGGGGTTTTTGAAACTAAGGTATGTTTCTAAGTATCTGTGGTCGGAAAAAGAGTGTTTCTCTAGGACCCTCAATTTTGTTACTTTGCTGAGTAGCTTTTTAGATACGAGCGTGAGGTCAATGGATTCCCTGCGATTTGCTATTATGAAGGTGGGGTCGTCTCCCTTATTGCAAAGGAAGAGGTTTGACCTTAAAATAAAGTTAAAAAGAGAATCACCGCGGTCGTTTGTGTTGGAACTCGCCCATTGCGAGTGATGAGCGTTGGAGTCACAACCTATAAGGAGGCCTATATTTCCTTTCGATTGCCTTTCGCTATCCATTGCTAGTTTGCCCACTAGCTCGTCGGGGGGTTCTGGCCTTTCGTAGGCCATGTAGGACGACAATACCCGGATAGAGGTCTTCTCTGACTCCACGGAGGCTGCCGCATTGTCCGCGTCGCTGTAATTATGGAGCAAGAAAATGCTGAGGTGCTTTTTAGCTAAGATGCAGGCTATGACTTTACCTTCCGTATTAGCTACTAGTAGCTTGTACTCCCTAGTCGCTAGTCCAGAAACCCTTCCTCCTGCTATCCATGGTTCCTGGACTAGGACTATGTCGGCTCTATCCTCGGCCAGATGGAGCAGTAGGGCAGCTGAGGCTGCCTTACAATGGTGGAGGTTTATCTGCAGAATCCGTAAGGACATCTAACAGGTTACCCTCCACCATTATGATCTCCGCCTCTTCGTCGTTGGAGATGCCCTCGTCGATAAATCGACTCGCAGCCATTCTGCGCAGCAGCGACGCATCGGTGCTGTAGCCGTCCTCTATATCTGAGGCCTCTATCTCGGAGGCCAGTTCCTCCTGAGTAGAGGCTGTTTTCGCTCCGTCGCCTGAGTCTGACTTGTAGACTTTTACGGTCACGGCGCTGAAACCAAAGTTTAGTTCCCCGTGAGCAGCCCCTATGGGAGCTACACTTTCTCTGTTTATAGTGAGGACCGCCTGGTTCGTTGGCCCTTCTATCACCTCCACCTTCGCCACACGCCAGTCCGTCGTGGGGAGATGTGGGTTGCATCTTTGTAGCATTGTGAGGATCTGACCCGGTTCCTTTATGGAGGCCGGGATCCAGATCCTTGCTCTTGGTCTACTGGGGACGTTCCGCCAGCTCAGCGCAACAAACTTGGCGCCCTCGTAGACTTCTTCAAGCTCCCCTACCGCAGCCTAGTAAAGCTCTGCTGACCTCTCGTCGTCGCAGGCCATAACTTTCACGCAGCCTTGGAACCACCCCACGTCTTTGCAGACAGGAGGGGGGCCTGGTTCCTTGGCCAGGAGCTCGAAACATTTCGCGGCCAGGGCTGCTTCCACCCATCTCCACTTATCCCTGGGGATTTTGCCGTCGGGGTTACCCCTGTCGATAACCCCGAGCAGGATGCGACTTTTCGCAATCTCTGCAAAGGACCTCTTCAGCTGTGTGCGCAGCCGCTTTGCCGTTGGTCCTCCCGGCACGTCCTGGGACCTTTCCCTCTTTGGGTGTGGTTTTGGCTCCTTTTTTGGAGCTGGCGGTGTCGGCGTCTTGCCATATTGAGGAAGGACTCCTTTGGCCCTTCTCCGACTTGACTCTGCCGTGGGTATGCCGGATTTGACCAGGCTTGTTGGCCGTTTCAGGTTCGCTGCCCTTTACCGCACCTGAAGGCGGCATCATGGCACTTGGGCCGGGAGATGCCGTCATGGTGGCGGTAGTGGGTGGATTGCCTTTGGCCACCCCAGATTTGGGGTGAGGTCCGCCCGGACCCTGCCAAGCTAGCGTGGTCGGACGGGAGGGCTCACTCGCCATCTGCACCGTCGTCGACTTTTGGCCAGACTCACTCGTCAATGCCAGTTTTGCGGGTTTTTTGGGAGATCCCGACTCCTTGATTGCTTTGTGTGTTTTTTTGCTATATATTATTGTATTTTGCTCCATAGTTTGTTCCCACGAGTTGCAGAGAAGGGACGGTCCACCCGGGCGGAGATCCGCGACGCCCGGGTAAGGCTTATTAGAACAGGGGGTCGCCAGGTACCCTGAGCCCTCCGTTTGAGACTGGGCAGAGTTTATATGCCGGGCCCCCAGCCAGGCTGACTCTCGGCACGGGTCGAGTGACACCTTTGGCACGAATTAAATAAAGTAATTGATGCAATAAATAAAGGAATAGAAACAGTTAATCGTTTAAATGAAATCCAAAACGAAAACCAAAGGTTAGCAATCCTTACTTTCAATTTACAAGAATTTACAGAATACATAGAAGATATTGAATTAGGAATGCAATTTAAAAGATAAGGCATATTCAACCCAAAGCTCCTAAAACATGACCCGCTTAAATATATTAATTCAGAAAAATTGTTAAATATCAAAACATCTACTTGGTTACAAGTTAATACTCACGAAATATTGATAATTTAAATCTATAAAATTCTACCTTATCCGGATCAGAATCAGAATATAATAACCGAAATATTACATGATGAATATTACATTAAAAATCAGCAAGTCTTTAAAGTGAAAACAAAACAAATAGTAAATAATAAATTCATAGTAGGTCTCTTAAGACAAACAAATATAGAATGCAGATTTACAAAAATGTACAAGAACTTCGAATTAAATTATATTGAACCCAACATTATAATAACATGGAATTTGCCAAAAACTTTGTTTAATCAGAATTGTATAAATAAAGATCTAATAGCAGAGGGAAACAATATAATAAAAGCATTCAACTGTTCTATACAAATAGAAGATGTAATAATAACAAATACTATGCTTGATTACACCCAAACTATTTATGTAAACAACAACGTAACTGAACTCGAACCTTTATCTTATATCGTAGCCAAAGAAATATTCCAAAATCACTCAAAACAATATTTCACAACCCAAACAATTTTATTAATACTACTAGCTATAATTATTATTATTATAATCATATATTTGGTTTAAAGAACCAATTAAAGAACATCCCAAGAAGAATAATAATTAATTATAAAAAACAAAAGGTTATAAGCCCCGAAGAAGAATCTAAAAAATCAGAAAATAAAGAACATGACCTACAGTTATACCCCAAACTAACCGCCTGAGGACAGGCTAAATTCTTAAGGATGGGGAAGTAACATATCAACAAAATTTCTTTAAGTGTATATCAATAAATTTTGTAAACCGAAGCTGAAGCCTTTTGTTTTGAAGTTATTAATCCTGCTGCAAATAGCCTTATTCTAATTTTTGTAAAAAACATAAGCATTTATTTGTTCCAATTCGGCTTAAAACAGCCTCATTTTGGAGTCCCAATTTTTAAGAGTCACTTCAGATTGAAAACCAAAACAATATTTTGGTAAACAGAATCCCGTCTCAAATCTTTCTCACTCCTCTTAAGTGAAATAAAATCCACTTCAAAGCAAATCTCACATTTTTCTTGTCACCTCGACTAATTGAGACCCAAGTCTTCCACGTCAACTGACACCTCAATTAATAGGTCCCTATTCAATCGACTCCCTTCAGAGAACAAAGCCTCTCAGAGAGAAAAGCTTCTTTAGAGCTTTGATTTGCAAAAAGCTTCAGCAAGGGTAGCTATAAAAAGGACTTAGAACCCCAAAGTTAAGTTACTTCTAAAGTTCTGATATTCTAAAGTCTAAGCAGCTTTATATCATACTGTATTAAAAACGGAACTCAAATAGAAATATATTTTTTTCAAACTATTTTGGAGAAGATATGTAATTATATATATATTTAATGCCTTTGACTTTCCATTGGAGTTTTTTGATTGATTCTAGTAGTACTCCTAAGATTGGATCTCTATTACCGAAGTTGCGAAGTTTCCCGCCTTACTAGCCTCCAACATTTTGTCAGCTGTTTGGGGAGGGTGCTCAAATCATTTTACTTCCATATTGCTAAGAGTGGCCTAATGGTTGAAGGCATCTCGTTTCGGAAAAGCACACGTACACTGGAGAATACTGTACACGTAAACTGGAGAATACGTATACTGGAGAAGACGGCAAACTGGCTTAGTAACCGAGTCTTCAGTTCCTGATACTTCTCCTGCATTGGAGGCGACAAATTATATCCTCGATCTCATGCACCATATTATCCTCCAAATGTACGGCTACTGTGTTGAATTTGGTGTCATCAGAGTTTAAGTTACTAAGGCTGAATGAACGTTCCAACTTTAGAATTAGTGCGTTCCATGATATCTGCTCTGATTTGTGGCATGTTGTTGTCCATGCCATTCAGTTGATCCTTAAGGTTTTCGGGCGTTATTCAAAGTAGTTTCATTGTGCTTCGATACAGCGTTTAGCATGGTCAATTAGCTTTTTAAATGAGTGTTGTAGGTCATTTTTTGGAATGCTCTTAAGAATATCGGTTTGCGCCTTTTAGATAGCTGAAATATCTTGAAAGCAGTTTGCTTTCATGCGCAAATTAAGTTTTACAAATGATAAAAATCACAGGGTACCAGATGTTTCCAGATGTTTTCCTCGATGGCGTTGCCATTATTTTGTGTTGCTACATAACTGTTTTTGGTCGCGGCACCTATTGATTTCTTGTTGACATTTCGTAAAATTTGTAAGACAATTAGAAAAGTACAATCGAAGTTATCGATCAAACAGCAGCAGCTGTTAAAGTGAGTGATCAAGTGACAGCAGCTTTTGGTCATCGATCGTAAAATGCTTGAACAAAGACCAAATATTAAATTTTTTTTTTAATTTGTCACTCATTTTTTTTCTTCAAAACTCCATACTAACCATTAATCATCCACCCTACTCACCTGATCTGGCACCCTGTGATTTTTATCATTTGGAAAACTTAATTTGCGCATGAAAGCAAACTGCTTTCAAGACATTTCAGCTATCCAAAAGGCGCCAACCGATATTCTCAAGAGCATTCCGAAAAATTACCTACAACACTCATTTAAAATGCTAATTGACCGGGCTAAACGCTGTATCGAAGCACAATGAAACTACTTTGAATAAAAAAAATATAACTTTTGATATATAATTTATTTATTTTTTGTTTTCTTTTTTTAACAGTACAGAAACAGTCTGTTAATTTTGCGACAGACCTTTTATATATAACTATATTCAGCCAAAAAAACGGTGTATCCCGCAAAAGTAGTCGAAAAAAACAGTGCGCAAATATTAAACATTAATCGAAAGTCAAAATGAGCAAGAGTAACACTTTTTCTCTCAAAGTGCGCTCCCCGATCGAGCATTACAAATTATTACTTCACAATATATAAACGGCTGATATATTCGTCAGCTGCAACAAGCGGACGAATGGAAATTTTTTTCTTCTTCTTTTTGGCTTTCGAGGACATGCTCTTGGTACCAGAACTGATCAATTCTGCCTCTCCATTATATTGAACGTATTCAGCTGTAACGGGAAAATCGTCCAGGACCATGTTGCTCTAGACTTCGGCCAATGTTTTCCCGTCAAATTCTAAATTTCTCTCATCCAATTCAAAGTTGGTTGTTTTCTCTTGGTTATCCAAATGGCTTCCATAGTTATCATGCGGCAAAATCGACCCAGACAACTCCCTGCTTAATGGAGCCATTCTCCTTTCAACTGGGTTAAAAGCACTCCTTCCTAAAATAAAAATGCAAATTTGAAAACAATATGAATTACGTAGATACAAATTTTACCTGGAGCGTTTGTTGCAACAAAAATTGCATCCAAATTGTATGTCTTCAAATGTTGTATAGCATGGAAAATAACCATCCCATACCCCTGATTTTCATCAGGGCCACCGTCAGTAGTTTAAATAACTACAGGCTTCATTAGTCCTTTATCGGTCTTTGCTATAAAATTAAAAGACTCTTATTTAAGAATTTTTTCAAAACCTTTGGCAGGAGTTTCTGCCGTAGATGACAAGTGCATTCCACTCCTTATGCTAATAAACGTGGGCCTGAATAACCGACAGCTTTCGGGACTTCCATTTTTTCACGACCTTTAATTTCCCTAGCACAAACCGATGGAATAAGCTTATGCTTTGGAGCAATCACCCAATCGAGATCTGGCAGCTTGATCTTGTATTCGATTGTGACGATGAGAGGTCTGCAGAGCTATATAAGACAGCGGTGGACGAGCTTGAAGAAGTCTACGAAGGTGCCAAACTTGTTGCGTTGAGCTTGCGAGACGTCCCAAATATCTGAATCTCGGCCTCCATAAAGGAACCAAACCAAATCCTGACAATGCTGCAAAGGTGCTACCCCCATCTTCACACGACGAACTGGCATGTGGCGAAGGTGGAGGAAATGGCAGGACCGACGAATCAGGCGGTCCTCATCATAAACAAGGAAAGTTTAGCTCCAATAGAGGCTTCTCATGGGGAGCTAATCTTCGGCTTTAGCTCCGTAATCATAAAGGTTTACAAATCGGATTCGAGCGATGGATCAAATCAAGCCATAAAGATAAAGATATCTCCGATGACGAAGATGCGGAGATCACAATAGTGGAGATTCTGCAGATCAACCTCCATCATTGTAAGGCAGCCTCAGCTGTACTGCTGCTCCATCTAGCCGAGGATGGAGCCCACATAGTCCTAGTCCAGGAACCATGGATAGTAGGAGTTAGGGTTTCTGGACTAGTAACCAGGGTGTACAAGATACTAGTAGCTTACACTGAAGGTAAAATCAGAGCCTTCATATTAGCTAAAAAGCACCTTAGCATTTTCTTGATTCATAATCACAGTCACGCAGACAACGAGGCAGCCTCCGTGGAGTCCCAGACGACTGCAATCTGGGTATTGTCGTCCTACATGGCTATGAAAGGCCGGAACACCCCGACGAGCAAGTAGAAAAACTAGCATAAGACAGCGAAAGACTCAAAATAGGTCTTCTTATAGGATGTGACTCCAACGCTCACCACACTGGGCGAACTTCAACACTAACGACCGCGGTGAGTCTTTGTTACTTTTTTCTCACGTCAAACCTCTTCATTTGCAACAAGAAAGATGACCTTACCTTTATTATAGCAAATCGCAGGGAATCCATTGACCTCACGCTTGTATCGAAACAGATACTTAGCAACGTTACTCTCTGGAAGGTCCTAGAAAAAATACCCATTCCATATTGGATAGGAATATCCCATTTTGGATAGGAAGCTAAACTGGAACTCAAACGTTGAAGAAAGGTAAAAAAAGGCTGCTATAGCCCTCTATACATGCAAAAAAGCCGTAGGAAACAAATGGGGCATGTCCCTTGCCATAGTCAGACCCATACTACTATATGGAGTGCTGGTATTGTGGCCAGCCCTTAAAAAAAATAACGTACTTAAGAAGCTGGAAAAAATCCACCAATACGATCCACCCCACACGAAGCCCTTAATGCCATACTCAGCATACCAAATCCAGGACTAGCTGGAATAGATCAAGCGAAAGTATCGGCAATCAGGCCAAGGGAAAGCAATGAAGCTACCTTAACAAGGGCCACTCCACCATTCTGCTGAACGACCCTCTCATTCCTAGCAGTACAGACTAATGCATTCCCAGGGAGTACTGCCTTCCAAATCCCAGGCCCAGAGATGCACTTAGCTTCTATACTGATGGCTCCAAACTGAACAACAGAGTAGGAGGAGGAATATACTTCGAACAACTTAGCATTAGTATCTTTTTCAGATTACCCAATCACTGCATGGTATTTCAAGCCGAAGTGATAGCTATAAGGGAAGCACTAAAATACCTAAGAATACAAAACTGCATACAAAGAGGAGTCAATATATACAGTGGCAACTGGCAACTGCATACCAGATGAACTGGCACGCATAGGCACCACCATACCGCTCCAGGAAGAACTGGAGGGTACCGGTGTACCAATAGCCTCATACAAGCTCCAACTTAGGGAAGACAACAAAAACGAAAACCGGCTCAGCAGGGAAACAGTCCCCTGCCGGTTAGCAGTGTGGCGGTTGCCTTCACAAGAGGTAAACGCCATGGAAATGCGGTTGATCGTCTTCAAGAGATGGCCTGCCGTCTGTAGGTCGTGGCTTCCAAAAACTTTCAGCGTCTGGAATTTCCTTAAATAGGCTATTCAACTTTTTTTTCTTAATTTCCCTTCATTTTTGTTGAGCTTCTGCCAATTGTTGCTTGCGCTTGAGATTTTTTGCTTCTTTTTCAATTTCAATCTTAGTTTTTATACCCTTGCAGAGGGCATTATAATTTTGATCAAAAGTATGCAACGCAGTGAAGGAGACATCTCCGACCCTATAAAGTATATATATTCTGATCAGGATCACCTCCTGAGTCGATATAAGCATGTCCGTCTGTCCGTCTGTCTGTCTGTTTCTACGAAAATTAGTCTCCCAGTTTTAAAGCTATCGACTTCAAACTTTGCTCACATCCTTCTTTTCTTTGCAGTCGGAATAAGTCGGAACGGCCGGCAACGGTCAACTATATCCTATAGCTGCCATATAACTGACAGATCGGAAATACCATAACATTGTTGTTGAAGTTAGAAAGATGGGACTTTCTATAGATTCTACTTTCTGCAAACTAATTTGATCTGCCAAGTTTTATTAGGATCGGCCGACAATATCCTATAGCTGCCATATAAATGATTGATCGGAAATGTCATAACTTTGTTATTTTTTAAGTTAGAAGAATGGGACTTTCTATAGATTCTACTTTCGGCAAACTTGTTCGATCTGCCAAATTTCATATAAATCGGCCAACTATATAAGATCCGATATATATCTAATAATATAAGCTACCACATATCTGCAAGGGTATATCAACTTTGGCTCCGCCCGAAATTAGCTTTCCATTCTTGTTTTTATTTCAAATATCCGTATCACTTCGCGGTTGCAGTTGATGTAAGTGTCTGGCAAAATTGTCATTCTTCTTACATTATTCACATTGCCATCGGCATTTTTATCATCGCGGAGATAATTGTATTCCTCTGTTCTTAGCTATCGTTGAGTAAAAAAAAATGGCATACACGTCAACTGAACACTGATGAAAATGTTGTTGGCACATCCAAATATCATTTATTTCACCTGGACGGATCATGGGTCTGTATGAATAGAAATTCCACCTGCACCTGCATTAAAAAGGATAAATGTAACTTAAATGAATTGAATTTAAAAATATTATTTAATCCTGCTCAATTTATTCAGATTTTAATTGATTTATCATTTTGATATTGAAATGGTATCTATCTTTACCCTACCAAACGAACAAAGGATATTGTAATCCACCATAGCTTCTGTGGGTTTCAGATACTCGTTTTAAATCGTTATTCTTTCGATGAACCACAACATCTCTAGCTTGTACATTTTTCCCACAATGACAACAGCCACTTCTCGTTCACCGGCATGTGTTTTGTCACCTCGAATGATAATATTATAGCTATCAGATGGTATCCGATCCAATGCTTTTTTAAATTTTTTAATTCAAAAATTGGCACAAAGGAATAATGAGCCTCATAATAATAGAATAATGAGAATAAAGAATAAAGAATAAAGAATAAAGAATAAAGAATAAAGAATAAAGAATAAAGAATAAAGAATAAAGAATAAAGAATAAAGAATAAAAGAATAAAGAATAAAGAATAAAGAATAAAGAATAAAGAATAAAGAATAAAAGAATAAAGAATAAAGAATAAAGAATAAAGAATAAAGAATAAAGAATAAAGAATAAAGAATAAAGAATAAAGAATAAAGAATAAAGAATAAAGAATAAAGAATAAAGAATAAAGAATAAAGAATAAAGAATAAAGAATAAAGAATAAAGAATAAAGAATAAAGAATAAAGAATAAAGAATAAAGAATAAAGAATAAAGAATAAAGAATAAAGAATAAAGAATAAAGAATAAAGAATCAAGAATAAAGAATAAATAAAGAATAAAGAATAAAGAATAAAGAATAAAGAATAAAGAATAAAGAATAAAGAATAAAGAATAAAGAATAAAGAATAAAGAATAAAGAATAAAGAATAAAGAATAAAGAATAAAGAATCAAGAATAAAGAATAAAGAATAAAGAATAAAGAATAAAGAATAAAGAATAAAGAATAAAGAATAAAGAATAAAGAATAAAGAATAAAAGAATAAAGAATAAAGAATAAAGAATAAAGAATAAAGAATAAAGAATAAAGAATAAAGAATAAAGAATAAAGAATAAAGAATAAAGAATAAAGAATAAAGAATAAAGAATAAAGAATAAAGAATAAAGAATAAAGAATAAAGAATAAAGAATAAAGAATAAAGAATAAAGAATAAAGAATAAAGAATAAAGAATCAAGAATAAAGAATAAAGAATAAAGAATAAAGAATAAAGAATAAAAGAATAAAGAATAAAGAATAAAGAATAAAGAATAAAGAATAAAGAATAAAGAATAAAGAATAAAGAATAAAGAATAAAGAATAAAAGAATAAAGAATAAAGAATAAAGAATAAAGAATAAAGAATAAAGAATAAAGAATAAAGAATAAAAGAATAAAGAATAAAGAATAAAGAATAAAGAATAAAGAATAAAGAATAAAGAATAAAGAATAAAGAATAAAGAATAAAGAATAAAGAATAAAGAATAAAGAATAAAGAATAAAGAATAAAGAATAAAGAATAAAGAATAAAGAATAAAGAATAAAGAATAAAGAATAAAGAATAAAGAATAAAAGAATAAAGAATAAAGAATAAAGAATAAAGAATAAAGAATAAAGAATAAAGAATAAAGAATAAAGAATAAAGAATAAAGAATAAAGAATAAAGAATAAAGAATAAAGAATAAAGAATAAAAAAGAATAAAGAATAAAGAATAAAGAATAAAGAATAAAGAATAAAGAATAAAGAATAAAGAATAAAAAAGAATAAAGAATAAAGAATAAAGAATAAAGAATAAAGAATAAAGAATAAAGAATAAAGAATAAAGAATAAAGAATAAAGAATAAAGAATAAAGAATAAAGAATAAAGAATAAAGAATAAAGAATAAAGAATAAAGAATAAAGAATAAAGAATAAAGAATAAAGAATAAAGAATAAAGAATAAAGAATAAAGAATTAAATCAAAGAATTAAATCAAAGAATTAAATCAAAGAATTAAATCAAAGAATTAAATCAAAGAATTAAATCAAAGAAAGTTTGATTTAAGTATTTCTTTTGCATTAAAAACTGGCTTGGCCTATTTTTATTTGACTTTGGGTCCTACTCCACCTGGTTTGAGAAGGGCTAGTGTGGAAATCCATTTAATTAATCATTTTGATCATTTATTTTTATAATTTATTAATTAAATATTGATATACATTGCTTTTAAGAAAGGTAATAAATTTCATCTAAACATTACCTCTTATGAAACATAACTTTTTAATAAAATGTACAATGAACACAAATATTTCTTTACCACATTTGATATTAATATTTGCATTTTCATAACCTCATTTTTCATACGGGTTTTTTCTGTTTTGTAATATCTTTAAGGTTACATAAGTTAATGTTTACTTAATATTAGTTTTCTTTTCATTTACGCTAGTAGTTGTCAAGTATGCTCGATGCTTGGTATCTGAATATCGTTTTAACAATTTTAAACAAATAATCATGTATTGATCTATGGACTAATTATGTATTTTAAGGGAGATGTAACTAGGAGAAAATATCAATACAAAAATATATTGAAAACAAAATTATTTGTCTGATTGTCTTGTTAAATGTACCCTTGTAGAAGAAAATTTTCGACCTTGCAGAAGTAAAATTTTTTTTTAGAAAAAACAACTATTATAAAAGAAGAAACGGGTGGAGCCGAAAGCATAAATCAATAAATTTTCAAAATCACTTTAAAGAGCAATGTATTAATGAGGACTATATTCAATACAAAAAAACTAAATGCAAAAATGTACATTAAAGCTGTTCAAGCATTGAACACGATAAGAATCCCAAGATAGAGTCTCAAGGGATCGGAGCCACGGAAACACGAGATAGGCATGATTTGAGACCGATCCCCTGCAGCCTGCAGGTCACATAGCATGTCAGCGTAGAGTTCGTTGATAGGTATTTTTAAATAGATTTAAGATTTTTATGTATCTTTCTTATAAGAAAATGGAATTAAATAAAAACCGTTTTGAAACGGAACTCATTGGAGTAACACATACGTTATTGGGATCCTCTTAACAAAATCATAATAAGTTTTTATGCAACATTATGCAAATCTGAATACCTTAAAGTCTTACTAACTCAGTCAGAACTAGATGCCAAATGCCGGAATATCTAAGTTTCAACTTAAAATTATTAACATTTGGAAGGAATATATTCCAAAAAAATAGGCATTTTAGACTCCCTAATCACTGTACCGTTTCTCAAACTAATGGACATGAACATGAGGGAAGCACTTACATGCATGAGAACATTAAGCTTTCCGAATATTCAAGTCAAAATATACAGTGATAGCGAAACGGAAAATTCTTTCGTTTCGATTTTTCCTCATTATCTGTCCAATTATCTATCCATCTAGCAACTCGGATCTTTTCAGCAATTCGGTCCAGCGCCTCTAAGACGGTTTGGTGGAAGGTGCGCTGTACGTTAGCAACGAGAGCCGTGCGAAAATATTAGTGTAGCGCTATCAAGTGTTTTTGTTCCTCATAAACGAACCAACTCACCTCATAAACAAATGCAACTTTACAATAAAAGATTATACATTGTACCGTACAGATCACCCAAATGGCAAGACCCACGGCGAAACGGATATTTAAAAATTTATTTTAAGAAAATAAAATATCATAGCTTCTGATTTGGATCATTTATTGGAATTTTATAAATGATTATAAATTATAATTTTTTTTTAAATTAAAATGACGGAAAATTGTCTATGCCTTGAACCTAAGTTCAGTAAATTGGATCGCTTAAAAATATAAATAAAAAAAATCGACTTAACGAAAATTCTGGAGAACGTCCCCTTAATTACTTAATAGCTGGCCAGCAGACCCACAAAAGCTTCCTGAACTTATTGGTTGTTGCGGTTTTTGTCAAAGCATTTTTTGGCATTTTATCTTAAGACAACTATTCTGTGCTCATAACTCATCTTAACAGACCTGAAAAAATCGAAGATCCCTTCAGGCTAATCAAATGACCAACTGGCTTAAATACAACGAGAATGAAAAGCTAACTCAGACGCAGCCTTTACAGGCAAAAACAATTAAAAACAAGAATGGAAAGGTAACTTCGGGCGGAGTCGAAGTTGATATACCCTTGCAGATATGTGGCAGCTTATATTATTAGATATATATCGGATCTTATATAGTCGGCCGATCCTTATAAAACTCGGCAGATCAAATTATTTTGCCGAAAGTAGAGTCCATACAAAGGCCCAGTCTTCTAACTTAAAAAACAACAGAGATATGGCATTTCCGATCAATCAGTTATATGGCAACTATAGGATATAGTCGGCCGATCCTTATGAAATATGGCAGATGGAATAAGTCTGCAAAAGAGGAGTCCACAGCAAGTCCCATCTTTCTAACTTTAAAAACAACAAAGTTATGGCATTTCCGATCAATCAGTTATATAGAAGCTATAGGATATAGTTGACCGATCCCGGCGGTTCCGACTTATATACTGCCTGCAAAGGAAAGAAGGATGTGTGCAAAGTTTGAAGTCGATAGCTTTAAAACAGAGAGACTAGTTTGCGTAGAAACAGACAGACGGACAGACGGACATGCTTATATCGACTCAGGAGGTGATCCTGATCAAGAATATATATACTTTATAGGGTCGGAGATGTCTCCTTCACTGCGTTGCACACTTTTGACCAAAATTATAATACCCTCTGCAAGGGTATAACAAGAAAGGAAAGCTAACTTCGGCGAAGACGAAGTTGATCTACGCTTGTAGTTAAGTGGCAGATTATATTATTAGATATATATCGGATCTTATATATACTATTCATAAATATAATATCCTGAAATATAATCCTTATGAAATTTGACAGATTGAAGAGCCCATAAAAAAGTCTCATCCTTCTAACTTAAAAAACAACAAAGTTATGGCATTTCCGATCAATCAGTTTTATGACAGCGATTGGGTATATTTGACCGATCCCGACCACTCCGACTTATATATTGCCTGCTAAGGAAAGAAGGATGTGTGCAAAGTTTGATAGCTTAAAAACTCAGAGCAAGTTTGCGTAGCAACAGATAGACGGACAGACAGACATGCTTATATCAACTCAGGGGGTGATCCTGATCAAGAATATATTTACTTTATAGGGTCGGAGATGTCTCCTTCCCTGAGTTTTACACTTATGACCAAAATTATAATACCCTGTGCAAGGGTATAAAAAGATAATCTACGGTGAGAGCTCACGAGCGGATGTCTAGTCCCATCCGCGATTTACTGTCAAACAAACATTGTCGGATTTAATTGATTTCGCTATTACGAAAAAAATTCTCGAAATCTTGTAGCAGCAGGAAGTATATCTGATTCATCATCTGATCATTTGGCTGTACTTATTCACCTCATGGACATAAATGACAATATAAACCGTGGGAGAACTTGTTTCTGCAAGTTCTTCTGCTGCTAATAACGCAATATCAACGTAAAGTACAATATCAGCTCCCAGAAAATACAACAACTGATTTTTTGAGAAAAGTGTCATCTTCGACGAGACTGGCATGCTAGCCAATTCCCACTCTGGAAAGCTCATTATGCCCTTGAGGAGGGTATTATAATTTTGGTCAAAAGTGTGCAAGCAGTGAAGGAGACATTTCCGACCCTATAAAGTATATATACATATATTCTTGATCAGGATCAACTCCTGAGTCGATATAAGCTTGTCCGTCTGTTTCTACGCAAACTAGCCTCTCAGTTTTAAAGCTATCGACTTCAAACTTTGCACACATCCTTCTTTTCTTTGCAGGCAGTTCATAAGTCGGAACGGCCGGGATCGGTCAACTATATCCTATAGCTGTCATAAAACTGATTGATCGGTAATGCCATAACTTTGTAAAGTTAGAAGAATGGGACTTGCTATGAATTCTTCTTTTGGTAGACTTATTCGATCTGCCAAATTTCATAAGGATCGGCCGACTATATCCTATAGCTGCCATATAACTTATTGATCGGAAATGCCATATCTCTGTTGTTTTTTAAGTTAGAAGGATGGGACTTTATATGCGTCCAATTTTAGGCAAACTAATTCGATCTGACAAATTTCATAAGAATCGGCCGTCTATATAAGATCCAATATATATCTAATAAAATAAGTTGCCACTTAACTGCAAGGGTATGTCCACTTCCACTTCGCCCGAAGTTAGATTTCCATTCTTGTTTTATTATAAACCTACCGAATCCAGCTAAAAAACCGTTGCGAAATCAAGATGGCTCTTCGACTAACAGCAATGCAGAAATAGCTAATGTTTGCTGCAAATGCAGCTGCAGGCACGTTTATAATACCTACCCAAAACAAATCGAAATCTAACGGTCATACCACAGACATCACCACAGTACACCAGAAATCTTCAAAGTCATCAAGAAACATCTGAAGTCTACTGGGTTAGACCAAATAACACATAAAATGTTAAGATAACTACCAGCTCGGGCAATCCTGGCTATATGATCCCGAAACCAGGAAAACTTTTTCTTCGTCATGCAGACCTTTTCAACGTTTAATGCCATATTTAACAATATGCAACAACATTTCGAATCCCCAATTTGGTTTGGAAGAAATGCAAGGTACCTTTAAAAAAATTAATCAAAAAACTTCCGAAATCCGTGCGGCATTCAAACAGTGGGACTACTGCTATATTATTTTCCTAGACGTCATCTAGGCATTTAACAGAGTGTTGCTAGATGATATGATTAAGCTCTTATGTTCGCAAAATGTGCACAACATGATCCGATCGACATCACGGCAGGCGTACCACAAGGCCTCTTATATACGGAGGATATTCCTATAAAAAATCAATCTTAGGCATCATTACCCTTCAACAAGAAATGAAAGCTTACTTCGGGCAGAGCCGAAGTTTATATACCCTTAAATGGCAACTTTTATTATTAGATACATATGGGTCTTTTTAAGAATTTCACAATCAAATCAATTGCATCTTTAGAAATACCAAGGTTGTGTCATACCAACGGAAATGATTCCGTTCGATTCCGTTATATGACAGCCACTTAACTGCATGAGTATATAAACTTTGGTTTTTCCCGAGTTAGCTGTTCTTTCTTTTTTAGTTATATATATATAACTATATATAGCTAACTCGGGAAAAACCAAAGCTGTTCTTTCTTTTTTAGATATATATTTATATATATATATATATATATAACCATATATGTATGTATAACCATATATGTATAACGATGCCATAACGTGGAGCATATCCTTTTCCCAGTAAACTGGAGTTAAGGCGCTATTCGTTAATGGTAACGCCCTGGTCATCGGAACTAAGGCGGATAAAGATTGCTTTATGAAGATGGTATAAGGATGGATAAAGATGGCCGCCTTAGTTCCGAAGACCCAGTTGTTGCCAATGACCCATTTCACACTGCGCTTCCTCTGCAAATATTGCAGGGATCTTAACTTCATTGGCTTTAAAAAAATTTAATATATTATACTGTTTTGGTGGTGTTTACTTTCTTAGCTTCGTTGGCTTTAAAAAAATGTAATATATAATACTGATTTCGTGGTGTCCTAATTTTGGAACTGTACTCTGCAAACAGTTTGCCACAATCTCCTTACTATATGCAATGCACAGTAGCCAATACGCTTTTCGTATTAGATATAGATAGATTTCGATAAGTATCGTATCATCAGGCACTCTTCCCTTTTTAAAGGGAAATTTTTCTACGCGTTTTTTCTGCAGCGCGATCGCCCTGCAACCAAAAATTCTGTGAAACTGGAGGATCAATCTTACCCGCCCAAAGCTCAACCAGTGTTCAATATCGCTTTACAATGTCCTGATTTTGAATAGCTTTTGAATAGCTGGTTAGCGTCCATCAAAATATTGGAATGTACAAGGTTTTCTAAAAATATCCTATAAAACAAGTAGGAGCTTAAAATAAATTCTTATATCGTATACTTATGCTACCATATACATAAGTGAACATTCGAAAATGGCATTACTTTCGTGATTGTGTAAATAAACGCTAACGTAGATAAATCTATAAAAATTAGCCAACTATAATCGATGTATCCTATATGTATCCGATCTGATATATATCACACATTATACGCCTGCATTGTGAGGGTATATAAAATTCTGCTCCGGCCGAGGTTAGCTTTCCTTCTTGTACATTTATGAATTCTACCTAAAGATTTTTTTTTTCCTAAAGATTCATTAATATATATATATTTGGTTTTTCCCGAGAAAAACTTTTGAAATTTCTCCCCAGTCGTACGATATTCGTCCGGAAAATGGTTTTCCTCTAGCAGTGTTTTCAAAGGAATTGAGTTTCATACTCTATGATAGTGACCCATGTGTGTACACGAGAAATAGATATAATAGTATTAACCTTATTGCAGTATATGTTGGTGACCAGCTTGAGCAAGAGCGAATTGATCAACATAAAATAGTCTATCTTATGTTTAAGGTGTTTAAGGTAGTGGATGATGGAAAACTTAATTATTTCCAGGGAATCGAGATTGAACGTCAAAGTAAAAGGGCACAAAAGCACAAAATGTCAAAATCACGACATACCTGGAGATTGCAAAGCTGTGGCTTCTCCATTGGAAAATAAGTATTAAACAAATTTGATGATCCCCACTGTAAGCCTATCGTCGAGAAAGTGTACCAGTCACAGATTGGAACGCTAATGTATCTGGCCATTAATACTAGCAAGAATATTGTATTCGGTGGCACAGCTGGTTCAGCGAATCTCAAAACCACAGCGGGAGCATGCGGAAGCTGCGAAGCGTTTAATCAGGTAACAAATACCTGGGGATACACTATTACCCAACAGGTGAACTGGTGCATGTCTACGTCGACACGGATTGGGCAAATGACTCCACGGATCTTGCACAGCCATAGTAAGCATATAGACATAAAGTACCACAATATAAGAGAAGGAAATTGAAGGAAGTGAAAAGAAAATTGAGTTGCAATACATTTGTACTAACGATATGTTATCAGATGTCTTGACTAAAAATTTACAGAGTTAAGCACGAAAAGTAAATAAATGCAATGAATTTCGACTTCAAATTTTGTACACATCCTTCTTTCTTTTGCAGACAGTATTTAAGTCAGAACGGCCATGATCGGCCGACTATACCCCATAGCTGCCATATAACTGAATAATCGGAAATGGCCTAAATTTGTTGTTTTTTTTAACTGGAAGATTGGGACTTTATATGGACTTTATATTCTTTGGGTTAACTAGGTTTATTGATTTGATAGTGAAATTCTTATAAGGATCTTATAAGGACCGATATATATCCAATAATATAAGCTGCCACTTACCTGCAAGGGTATATCAACATATCGGCTCCGCCCGAAGTTAGCTTTCCTTTCTTGTTTTTTATTTTTATTTTACTCTTGAATTCTCGTCGATTGAGATGAGATTACATCCCGATCCGATGTCTTCTTCAAAAGTAATATGAGAAATACGATTTTTACAGCATTTCCAAATGATACATTTTTCTAATTTGTCCCTTTGGTTGCCTGGTTGACCAATTTATTTATTAAACCACAATTTTGTGGGGACCACAAAAAAATACAACAAAATATTTTTAATTGGCGGTTTTTTTTATATATTTTTTGGGGGACGGCATAAACTTTTGATATATCGTTTATGTCTGGGGTAATCGGCATAATAAAGATATAGTGTGATAAGCTTAACTAGCCATTTTATGCAGCTGGGCGTCATAGCACTGTATTTTTTGGGAGGATTTTTATTAATATTTTATTAATTCTTCAATAAATATAAAAGCTAAAAACTTTATTTAAGTTTTGTTTATATTTATGGTTTTAGTATCGTGATCAAATAATTTAAGTTTAAAGATAAACGATCTACGTATTCAACAAAAAACAACTGATATCAAATAAAAAACCTCTTAACGTGGTAAAATACGGGGCCCGAAGCCACAAGCCACGACCAAAATGTCAGATTAATTTTGGTGACGAAAAAAGACAATATAGGTATTATATGCAATATATTACTAATAAAATACTCTTTAATACTTCGAGAAGTTTTTCTATACTTTATAACTAGACTGGCAAAATCTTTACAAATCCAATTCTATATTGCACTGTCTAATACTTAAAATATTTAAATATATACAATCCAATATTAGTAATAATTTAATTATTTTCAGAAACAAAACTAAAATGATTTTAGGGAAATTAACGAATATCTTATCCTATATCTTAAGTTAAAACAAAATAATTCGCTTAACTGTGATAAAATAATTTCATCAATTTTGTTTTTTTTTCATTAAAATTAGACAAAACTACGTTAACTGTTTTTTAAGATAGCTGCGTCGAAAATATTTTCATATGACCAAAGACTCGAGACTAGAGACTCGACTAGTTAGCAAATTATACTTTATAATATTTGTATTCTCATAAAAGTATTTTTATAAATGGACCGTAATGTTTTCTTGTATTTTGGAGATTACTATTTTTTCGTGACAGTTTTAATGTTTGACGGTGGTGTCATTGAACTCATATGTAAATTTGTAGTAGTTTCTAGGCTAGCACGGCGCGCAGTTGCAGCCTTATATGTGCCATAATATCTTCTTAATATTTGGGGGTTAACTTTATTTAGTGCAATGCACCCATTTGGAATTGGCAAAGCCAGACTTGATGTATTTTGAGAAGTTGCTAAGGACGATATAAGAGATGTGGGCGAAACTCTAAATGATCTCGTGGGACATTCTTCTAATGAATTTGATTCGTCATGCTGGCTGCTACTGCTACCCAATGATCTTGCTGTACAGCTAGAAATAGAGTAGTTATGCGGCTCAAGATCTTCGGTATCGTGATCTGGATCAGCGTCGAATGATGACCGCCTGCCATCACTTAGGTACGAGATATTGTCATCGCCAGAAAAAATGTTGGTTGTTACTCCTCTAGCTTTTTCTTGATCATCGCCATCCCTATAAAAAATTATTTCCGAATCAGGATTGATGACTTCATCTACAACATCCACATTAACTTCAACATCGATTTCCGTATCGACATCCGCATCATTTGTTGCAACTGGTTGTTCCAGCCCTAATACAACTTCCCTGTGTATGGTCTTTTTAGTAATAAAAGTATGATGAGTCTGGGTTGTGGTTCGAGCAGTTGTGGAAGGATTTCCCAATGATTCCTGGTGTTTAGAGCCATTGTCAACTATCTGCACATCAGGCGCTAACAGAGAAGCGACATCAAATTGCCTCTTTCGTGTATGTGAATACATATTGGCAATGGTTGTGGTTGTTGTTGAGTTAATATACGCAATGTGCGATGAATGCTGTTGTTGAAGCTGCGGTGGTTGTATTGTCAAATCCGCGTTGTCCGACTGATGTTTCTGTATGACCGGAGCTGGATCAGCGTAGTTTGGAAACCCGCTAATTGTACCTCGGTTAAATATTTGACCAAAATACTGTTGGTGATAAGGATACCCCAAGGTAGACAGTTGCATTGAGCACTGGGAGGTAGAGGGAGGTGGGCTTGTGAGATCTAAAGGCGGAGGACTGGGAGAGTCTGTGCCACCATCATCTACTGATAGTCCCATATGTTTTCGAACTTTACGTTGGGCCTTGCGGCGTCGGAAGTCTCCTTTTCGAAAATCGTCCATATTTGCTGGATGTATAGCCCAATAATGGCCCTTTCCATTTGCACTGCGACCAGATTTAATGAAACAATCATTTAATGACAAATTGTGTCGGATTGAGTTCCTCCATCCAGGACCACGACTTCGAAAATATGGATAGTTATCCAAAATATATTGGTAAATATCTGAGAGTACCAATTTCATTTCAGCTGAGCCCAGTATTGCCATAGCAATAAGACCAATATAACTGTGTTGAGGCTTAGGCTCTTCTGACTGAAAAAGCCGTTGAGTTTGCGGAAAAAACGAAATAGTGGAAAGCGCAGCCATTCGGTTGACTGCCGGTATATTCCCAGAGGTCTGTTCATAAGGATTGGAAGGTACCCATGGAACACTTGTGTTTGCTCCATTGCTACTTGTACCATAATGGGGACATCGAAATCGTTCTATATTTAAAGCGTAGTTATACAGATGAAGTCGGTATTGTTCCAAGGCCATAGTAGTGGCTTGTTGTTGTACATTTTTATGTGAATCATGTATATAAATATTTGATATGAATTGTTTATCCATTTGGTTTATATTATTAGTTGTGGCATTGCCTTGCTCTAACGCGGTCGCTTGCAACTTATCGAAATCAGTTTGCTCCATTTTTTTTTATCCAAAAGCAATAAATACCATCATGTTTTTAAATGCATTAAACGGTGAAAAGTTTTAACCTGAAAGAAAATAAAAAATAATAATTAAAAGTATTAGAAGTTTTAGTATTAGGGGGCCTCATAGCCTAGAGGTTAGTTTACTAGCTCGCTAAGCGTGAGGTCGTGGGTTCAAGCCCCTCTCATGTCAAGTGCATGGCCCTGCAAGTTTTCGGCGCTCGCGCATATGATGTAAATAGTGAAATTTCTTATTGGATTCTTTCTATTTATAATTATGTGCATGAAAACAGAAAACCGGCATTCCCAGATGTGGCAGCCCCACTTCTGAGACAGGTTGCACTCGGCCGAAAAATAACGATTAAGAAACAAACACAAGATCAGAAAAACAGTCACCTCCCCAACCCGATGACGACCCTCCGCTTTCCAGCAGCAGATAAAGAAAAAAGAAATGGAAATGGATTGGTCACGCGCTACGGAAAGAGCGAGACAGCATAGCCAGGACTATGGAGTGGAACCCGCAAGGAAGCAGAAGAGTGAGACGCCCCAAGCTAACCTAGCGCCGATTAGCATTACGCGAACTCTCTGACAATAACACCTGGGATTTTGCAGAATAGGGTAAGGTGGATGAATGCACTTGTGGATGCCCTAAGCTCCCAAAAGGAAAAAAAAAAAAAAAAATTAGAAGTGAGTAATATTATTTAACTTAATACAATACGCAAAGCACAATACCCCAAGAATCTTCTATCAACTTCAAACTTTGCCCACATTCTTTTTTCCTTTGCATAACTATAACTATCGAATAACTATAAAGTATATCATATTACTATCGACTATAACGGTCGACTATATACTATAGCTGATCGGAAGAGACACAACCTTGGTATTTTAAAAGATGCTTAAGACTTTTTGCAACATTTTTCCCAATATCTGGATTTTACACAAAAGCTGACATAAAGGTGGCAGACATTACTAAATTTAAATACATCTATACTTCAATACGATTTGTTCCGATAAGACTCAAAATTGGTTTTTGAAGAGGTAAAATCACAAGAGTTTGGTGAAATAAAATTTCTTTGCATTAAAATCATTTTGTCAATCTTTACACACTACCTGTTTCTACAGACCACCTTTGTCCGAACCGCCCAAATACTGGCCATATCTAAAGAACGTCATGATTAGACTTTTAAATAAACATCAATTATCTGACTGTACAGTTAGTTATTCAAGATACTTAGTGGCTCTGTCCAAATCACCGTGCATAACGCCGAATGTTATAGGAGTTTTATTCACCGCTGCCGGATTCAGTTTACTCAGGACCCAAAGCAGTTTTATAACTTTGCACCATTCCAACTCAGCCTTAAACTTATAAGATTCAATCAGCAAACCAGAAATTTTGCCCATCTTTTGATCAAAGTGGTGTGTTATCGGATCTTCTTAAGGTCAAGTCCGTGTATTCGCCAGGCCCTGATGGAATACCAGGATGCGTTCTGAAGAACTGCGCCGAGGCACTGTGCAAACCGCTCCTTAGACTCTTTAATCCTACATTATTCCTCTTCATAAAAAAGGGAAAAAATCCGATGCTGCCAATTATAGAGGCATTTCTAAATTGTCAGCAATTCCAAAGCTTTTCAAAAAAATTATCACTCCACATTTGCAACACCTATGTAGTTCAATAATATCCCCGTGCCAACATGGCTTTATGAAGCGCCGCTCCGCCACCACCAACTTATTGGAGCTAACATCTTTTGTCTTGGATGGGTTCCGGAATGGCTTACAAACAGACGTCATTTACACTGACTTCAGTAAAGCATTTGACTCTGTTAACCATTCGCTTCTTATAAGTAAACTCAGTCTTTTGGGATTCCCAACTGATCTCCTGATTTGGATTTCGAGTTACTTATCTGAAAGAACCCAACGTGTTTTCTTTAAAGATGTTACCTCGCGTTTAGTCCGCGTCACATCTAGGGTGCCCCAAGGAAGCCATCTTGGACCATTACTTTTTACATTATTTATTAACGACTTGCCCCTTTCCTTAACTGATTTACTTGTACTTATGTACGCTGATGACGTTAAGCTTTGTCTTCAGTATAGATTCACTAGCGCCCAATCTAGACTTTAATCCGATTTGGATAAATTTCAAAATTGGTGTTTAGCAAATAACCTAAAGTTTAATGAATCGAAATGTAAACTCATGTCATTTTATCGATCTACTCCTCACCAGGCTACGTACTTTCTCTATGGGAATGCCTTAGAACGATTAACTCAGGTTAACGATCTGGGTGTCCTATTAGATTTGAAACTTAAATTTATTAAAAGATGGTCAAAAGAATTCAATGACCCGTACTTAACAAAAACTTTATATACTTCACTAGTCCGTCCGATTCTTGAGTATGGATCATGTGTCTGGAGTCCTCTATAAGGAGTACACCAAGATCATATAGAATCTGTACAAAAAAACTTCCTTATCTTCGCACTTAGGGGACTTAATTGGGATGCAAGTCTTCACCTTCCCTCCTATCATTGTAGACTTTTATTAATAAACTTTCCATCATTAACAAACCGTAGAACGATGTTGGGTGTCATGTTTCTATTTCATTTTATTAATGGAATTGTAGACAGACAGCATTTACTAACACGCTTAAATTTTAATGTTCCTTGTAGAAGGACTAGAAACTGTAGCTCGGCATATGCCCAACACGATCCTTTCAGGGTATTATACAACATCTTGCCACTTTGCTCTACTAACAATCTTAAATCCTTTATATTAAACGCCTTATCTGTGCAACACTCTTCCTCGTAATACTCTACTCCTTCTTTTTATACTTTCTCGGATCTATACCCGCGATTCGAGCCATACGTTATGCGGCAGCGCCCCTCGGTCAGTTGGGCGGGAGGCGAGCTGTACGTATGCAGAAGGTACTGCGCGAAAAAAAAAATACTTGCTTGCTACTTCTTTCTAAATCTTCTGTCTGATTAAGACCAGCTTACCAGCTCTGGGTGACCTTAAAACCCCAAATTTCATATGGTCTAATGTTGTTAATTCGCCGTCATTATTGCACCACGACTTCCCTGCGACCATGTTTGATATGTCACTCGGTCAAAATAACCACGTTAGAAATAAGGTGTACTTGTGTTTCATTTCAGATCCTGATGGAATTAATCTTTCCAGAACTTTCCCTCTTTCTAACCCTGAGGTACCGTACCATACCACTCATGAGGTTTTAATAGAAACCAATACTAAAATAGACCTTAAGTCTCCACTTAAATCTCATAAAATTCGTTTTTTTCCGTAAGGCCGAATTTGATTGGTTTTGGAATCTGATTGGTCCGATCTACTGGAATGTGATATAAACATTGCCTTACTTAAATTTTATAAAAAATTAAATATATTTTTCGTCTCTTTCGTACCGTGAAAATATCAGCAAACATATACAAGGTACTATTAAATTTTAAAAATATAATATAAATAACTGGCTGTACAATTAGTTGTTCAACATAATTGAGCAGTGTCGTATCAGGCAGCAGCTACTCCATAGATTCACAAAATCACTACCTCTAACATTAGGCTAGCGAGCTTTCGCTCAGCCTATGTTCTAAGGCGGGGTTTTTCACTCGCGCTTCTCATCTCATTGCATCCGCATCATAAATTGGATCTTTTTGTCTCGCATTATTTTATATGCACACAAAATAAAAATATTTTAACGTTTAAAAATACGTTTTTTTTTTTTTTTAATTCCTATTGCTCCGCTTGGGAGCTTAGGGCATCCACAAGTGCGTTCCACCGGACCCTATTCTGCGCTGTTCTTTTTGCCAGATCCCAGGTGATGTTATTGTCTGAAAAAAAAAAAATAATACGTAACTTTTTGTTATTATTTAAAACGACATTGAAGAATCTCAATGACCAAACATTGGTGATCCCGACGTGATCTAAATAATACAATTTCCAATTCCATGAACATAAAAGAGAACCAGTGCTTGCGATGGACTGTGTCAGAATCGGAGTTTTTAAGCCTTGCCTCCTCTTCCTCTTCCTACTTTCAGCGGAGGATATTTGGAGCGGTCTGAGTTTCACTCGGTTTTCTCAACAATCGTGAGCTGAAATCCCCAAATGAAATCCCCAAGGTGGAAAAGATTCAGAGGTTGCGATCTCGTCTTCGGGACTCAGCTTTAGAGGCAGTCTGTTTCTTGGAAATCTTCGAAGAGAATTATGATGTCGCGCCGCATCTTTTGGAGAATCGATTTAGTAACCGTCGATTGATATTTCAGGCGAATGTGAATGAGATTCTGGGCCTCAATCTATTGGAAGGTGGCTCAGTGGCAGCGCTTTGAGGGCAGCGCTTCGAGGGAGCCTTGAAAAATTTGGGGACGACAGTTCAGATCACCGGTTGCATCATTAGCCAGGAGCTCCTTCAAAGGTTAGAAGGAGCACCCAGCTTCTCAGGCCTAGTGGGAGGAAGGTCAAAATGCCTCGAACTCGGATCTCATCCCTACTTGGGAGTCGATGGCAGAATTTTTTGGCAGCGATGCAGGACTATGGAGGCTCCATAGCCTCCCATGTGGCCATGTCTGTATGATCTAATAGGACTTAGTGGACCTGTCATTACGGAGGCAAAGATCTTTCTTCAGAAGCTATGCCGGGAGAAGTTGTCCTGGGATGGAAGTCTTCCTCAAGCTCTACACTCCGATTGGGAGATGATTTGTTGCAGTTTCACCATGGCGCAGCGTGCTGAATTTCCCAGATGGATCGTCATAGTCTGAAGTGCAGGTTCATAAATTTTGTGACGCCAGCATCGAGGCGTATGGTGCTTGAATTTATATCGTATCGAAGGGTACAAGGTCAGAAATTCATTTACTCTGCTCAAAGTCCCGAGTCGCACCTCTCAAAAGTGTTACGGTGGCGAAATTGGAGTTATCTGGAGCAGAGTTGCTGGCTCGTCTTATATCGGAAGTAGCTCAGATGAGGGGCTACGATTGGAAATACTTCTGCAGGTGCGATTATACTGTAGCGCTGTCTCGGGATTGGGAGGAGCCCGCTCGCTTTAATGTTTTCGTCGCCAGTCGGGTTTCGACAATCCAGAAGTTGACCAGAACGATGAAATAGCGATATGTTCCTACGTCTTTGAACCCAGCAGACATCCTATCGCGTGGTGCTCTTCCCAAGGAGTTAATTGATTGTAACCTGTGGTCCCATGGTCCTGCGCTTCTTCTTGGACCTCGAGATCAGTGGCCAGCAGCTATTCCAACTGATAGACCCACTAAGGGTAAGGGTTCTGCTAATCCAATCTCCATACGTTGACATGCAGGGTATATGCTTATGAGCACAAGCTCTCACAGCGAGTCCGTCACAAGGGTGTCACTGGTAGCGACATCAAGGCTGGAATCCTCCTACTATTGCGACTAGTGCAGCTTATGGGATGACATAAAGGCGCTTTAGAACGGAAGGGAGATCTCGTCAGCCAGCATAGTTGCTGCAGTGGTTCAAGAGGTGGTTTGGCACAGTGAACAGTGGCCGGACTGACCGATTTTTTTTGCATAAATTCAAAAAATTTATGACAAAATAATCGAATATTGTGTATAGATTTTAAAAGTAGATTGTCCAACTATATACAAAAAATATTTTTATTTGAATATGTGCATTCCTGAGCTTATACGAGGGCTGCAAAGTTCATTAACCGATCAGCTGGTTATCGGACAAATTTTTGTGGGAATCTGCACACAGACTTAAAACTTGCCACGTTTTGTAATACAAGCACCAATTTTAACGAAACAAAATGGAAAATATTATTTATGGGATGTAAGATATAATATAGAGAATCCGATTCTTCATTAGTGTTACGTGTTTTTTCTGCGAATTGTTTTCGTGATGTCCAAAAATACTAAAATTGTATCTAAGGTGTCTGTAAATTATAGAGTATAACTAATTTTCTTTTTTCTTTTCTATAACTAAAAACTTTTGCTCCTTTTTACTCCTTTCCCTACCATAGTCAATTAAAGACAAGGTCGAATTCAGTTACAGCACACTTTTTGAAGCTTGGCAGCGCAGCAATTAAATGAAGATGCTGTATCTGACTAAAATTTGGAAAAACTGGCATTATAAACAAAACAAGATTAAAAAGAAAACTTGTTTTCTAAAAAAAAAATTTTTTTTTTAAAGTCCAAAGCATCTTTAAAAATACCAAGGCTGTTTTATTTCCGATCGTTAAGTTAAATGACAGCTATAGGATATAGTCGGCCGATTTATTTGAATATGTGCATTCCTGAGCTTATACGAAGGCTGCAAAGTTCATTAACCGATCAGCTGGATATCGGACAAATTTTGGTGGGAATCTGCACACAGACTTTAAACTTGCCACATTTTGTAATACAAGCACCAATTTTAACGAGACAAAATGGAAAATTTTATTTATGGTATGTAAGGTATAATATAGAGAATCCGATTCTTCATTAGTGTTACGTGTTTTTTCTGTGAATTGTTTTCGTGATGTCCAAAAATACTAAAACTGTATCTAAGGTGTCTGTGAATTATAGAGTATAACTAATTTTCTTTTTTCTTTTCTATAACTAAAAACTTTTTCTCCTTTTGGCTCCTTTCCATAGTCAATTACAGACAAGGTCGAATTCAGTCACAGCACACTTTTTGAAGCTTTGCAGCGCAGTAATTAAATTAAGATGCTGTATCTGACTAAAACTTTGAAAAAAATGGCATTATAAATAAAACAAGATTAAAAAGCTAACTTGTTTTCTAAAAAAAAATTTTTTTAAAAAAGTCCAAAGTATCTTTAAAAATACCAAGGTTGTTTTATTTCCGATCGTTCAGTTAAATGAAAGCTATAGGATATAGTCGGCCGATCCTTTTAAAACTTGGCAGATTGAATTAGTTTGCCGAAAGTAGAACCCATAGAAAGTCCCATCTTTCTAACTTAAAAAACAACAAAGTTATGGCTTTTCCGATCAATCAGTTATATGACAGCTATAGGATATAGATGACCGATCCCGGCCGTTCCTACTGACCGAATACTGCCTGCAAAGGAAAGAAGGATGCGTGCAGAGTTTGAAGTTACTAGCTTTAAAACTGAGAGACCACTTCGGGAAATAAGACATGCTTATTTTGACTCAGGAGATGATCCTGATCAAGAATTTATATATTCTATGGAGTCGGAGATATCTCCTTTACACTTTTGACCAAAATCATAATACCTATCTGCAAGGGTAAAAATTTATAATAGATGTACTTCTTTTAATATCCTTGCTTATATGGGTATGTTTCGAATTTATGGATTTGGGGGCGGTAATCAATTTTTCAATTTTTTTTTCAACAGATTCAAATTTTGGCTATAACTTTTTGGTGATCTTATTATCAAATGTGCCAAGTTACAACTCTGTAGGATTATTATTGGATTTTATGCAAACAAATCGGCCATTCCGGCCACTCCACTGCACAGTGGCCGGAATGTTCAATGTACTTAAACAAAAATAAAATATTAATAATAAACAATTAATTATAAATTTGAAACTTGTCTCTGCCATTAAGTCTTGCAATAAGACAATCTCATCATCCCAGCCTAACATCCACTGCTGGCTCTGTGAAAACGTTCTACACGCTAAGTGTGTCGGGTTCACGGCCTCAGTTTCGGATGCCATTTCTACTTTTGCTGTGACGGCTATCGTGCTGTTCAGGACTAAATGAGGTCGTTCATGAGACAGGCTAAAATTATATGTAAAAAGTTGATCCGCAGTTTTCGCAAAATCAATGACCAACTCTGTGCGCTCGATTCACAATTTTGTACTCTTCAACTGCTAAATGGGTCTCCCCAGCGTAAGAAATCCTCTGTTAGTGTAATTTAAATACACCTTTATAAGGTACACGTCATCTTTCAAAATACGTGTTCCATGCAGCTGTTCAATAAGATTTGCCCGTCAGTTTTTAGCCAGAGAACATTTTCGTCCATGAACATTAGTCAAGTACGGTGATGAAAAAACTTACCAAACTTGTAAGAGTGAAGCTCCCACATGTTAGAGCCACTGACCAACCTTCCATACTTGTTCCTACATACCACCTTTATCCGATCCGATTCGTTTCTGATCGTTTTTCTGATGGTGACCTGCTGATACCTCTGGGTGACTTTAATATCCCAGAACTCATGTGGTCTTATGTTGATAATTCACCGTCTTTATGGCTGAATTTGAATTGTTTGACATGTCACTCGGTCAAATTAACCACGTTAGAAATTCTTTAAGTCTGCTGCTTGTATGGAGATCCTGATGGAATTACTCCATGCAAAAATTTGACCCTTTCTAAACTGAGGATCCACATAAAATCTGTACAAAACATCTTCCTGATATTTGCTCTTAGAGGTCTTAACTATAACTATTAGAAGGGCTAGAAACTTTCGTCCTTTACTCCATACCAACTGCAGTTTGACATATGCCCAACATGATCCCCTAAGGGTATTATGTTCGGACTACAATGGTCTCTACCACATCTTGCCACTTTGCTCTAGTTACCACCCTAAATCCTAGAATAATGAACGCCTTATCTGTGCAACACTCTTCTTCGTGATATCTTACTCTCACTTTATTCTTACACTATCTATCCCCGCGAGCTGTGAGTTATGTGGCAGCGTCCCTCGGTCGGTTGGGCGGGAGGTGGGCTATACGTATGCAGCGGGAGCCGCGCGAAACAAATACATAGTATTACTCTTTGATTATACTTTTTAACGTTTGCGTGCCGTGGAAATATCCGCCCGCTTCAAAAAATCCGCCTTGAAATACAAAGAACCAATCAAATTGAAAGAACGTCATGTATAGGCTCTTCAATAAACATAAAATAACCGGCTATACAATTAGTTAATTAAGATACTTAGTAACTCGGTGAAATTTCACCGTGCATAACGCAGAATGTTATAGGAGTTATATTCGCCGCTGCCGTATTTAGTTTAACCGATCCGATCTTGCCCAACCGATCTCCGGCTTTAACCAAGTTTCTGTAAAGACTATAATGTGAGATGCAAAGGAAGAACTATCAGAATACAGTTTGGGTAGTTTACTACGTAACCCTCTAGTATTCTGATAGGTAAGTGTTAGTGAAGAAATTAGTTTTTTGAAGATGATGTGGAAGGTTGGTCAGTGGCTCTAACATGTGGTAGTTTCACTCCCACAGGTTTGGTAATTTTTTTTTCACCGTACTTGGCTGATGTTCCTGGACGAAAATTTATGAATATATTTTTGTTTATATTATTGACGTACCTTGAACCAATGTGCCAGGAAAACGAAAAGAGGGGGATTGAAGAGAGCGATTAGTGCGGCTTAATAAACAGTAAAGAATAGAGATATAAATCTCTATTGAGCGACGATAGAAGCAACACCGTAAAAGACGAAGAAGCAGAGCAGAGCTATGTTTGGAATAAAATTAATAAAGTTATTATTTACCTCCAAATATACCACTGCACACACGAAGCGATACGGATATTTGAAATGCAAAGGATTGTTTATTATAAATATTAATAAATATAGATAAACACCGGAGTTTTAAGTTTTGAAATCAAATATTAAATAAAAACGCAGTGCGCACAAAAAAAAAACACGTCCGTTCGCTTTAAGATAATTTCAGTAAAGCATTTGACTCCGTTAACCATTCGCTTCTTATATGTAAACTTAGTCTTTTAGGGATTCCTAACTGATCTCCTTATCTGGATTTCGAGCTACTTATCTGAAAGAACCCAACGTGTCTTATTTAAAGATGTTTTTTCGCGTTTAGTCCGCGTCACATCTGGGGTGCCCCAAGGAAACCATTTTGGACCATTACTTTTACTTTATTACTATTATGTTTTACATTGTTTATTAACGATTTGCCACTTGCCTTAACTGATTCACTCGTACTTATGTATGCTGATGACGTAAAGCTTTGTCTTCAGTATAAATTCACTAGTGCACAATCTAGACATCAATCCGATTTGGCAAATTTCAAAATTGGTGTTTTGAAAATAACTTAAAGCTTAATGGATCGAAACTCAAGTAATTTTATCCATCTAGTCCTCACCAGGCTACGTACTAATAAATAAATTTAATGACCCATACGTAACAAAAATTTTATATGCGTTATTGGTTCGTTCTATTCTTGAATATGGATCGTGTGTCTTGAGTCGTCAATACGGGGTACATCGAGATCACATAGAGTCTGTACAAAAAACTTCCTGACTTTTGCCCTAGAGGACTTAATTGGGATGCAAATCTTCATCTTCCTTCTTACCATAGTAGACTCATATTAATCAACTTACCATCAATTACCGAAACCGAAACCCAGCATTACCGAAAAACAATGCTGGGTGTCGTGTTTCTATATAATCTCATTATGGTAATGTAGACAGCCTGCATTTACTAACACGCCTAAATTTTAACGTTCCTAATAGAAGGACTTTTTTTCTTTTTTCCTTACCCACTGCAGTTCCATATATGCCCAACATGATCCCTTTAGGGTATTATGTTCGGACTAAATTGGTCTCTACCACATCTTGTCACTTTGCTTTATTTGAAATCTGAAATTCCTTATTCCAAACGCCTTACGTTACGAGCCGTACGTTTTGCGGCAACGTCCTTCGGTCGATTGGGCGGGAGGTGGGCTGTACTTATGCAGCGGGAGCCGCGCGAAAAAAAATGCGAAAAATTGTAACAGAATTAAGATTAATTTTTCAACAATGGACAATCATTCAATAAACTGCAACTTAACTTAAATGTACTCCTGATTTTTTATAATATATAAAATTATAGACTTAAATTGAATTGATTACAGATCTACATTGGACAACTGGGGCTAAGCGAGTCTTTTAGACTCCCCGATAAGGGTGTTTGTATTTCGGATGAACTGTGTTTTGTCTCTTACTTTTGAAGCTATCCTTGTATACATCCTTCTTTTCCTTCAATGCACCCAGTGTATAAATCGAAATAACTCGGATCGATCAACTTAGTCCCTTTACCTGCCTGAACGATCGCAAATATCAAACATCTTGTTGTAAAGCTAAGGAAACATTTTTTTTTTTAACAAATCTTATACGAATATTTGGAGATAGATAATATAAGTGCCATATAGATATAAATATCCCAAAGCAGGATATAGGTGCATATAAGGCCTATATGGATCAGTGTGAAGGCTAGTCCACGTATGTGAGCAAATAAAAAATCTCATATACAAAAATTTGAATTCACTAAATTGGAGCTAGTAGGGGACATTAAAATCACCAGAAATAAAAGTCGCAAACGAATTTAAAATCGCAATCCAGAAATATACAATTGCCAGAGAAATCATTTCTGCTCGAAAACTCCTGAATTTCATTCAGCTCTGACACAGCCTTCTCTGCTCAGAAATTTTCAGCTGCGATTCAGTTTAGATTAATTTATAAAAAAAAAAAAAACGATTTGTACATAAGTTACAAAAAGTATGTCTAATTTTTCCATTTGTTTATGTTTTCTTTACTTTTATAGTAAAGAATTCAGTTTAGATTAATTTATTAAAAAAAACTACGATTTGTACATAAGTTACAAAATGTTTTTCTAATTTTTCCATTTGTTTATGTTTTCTTTACTTTTATACCCTTGCAGAGGGTATTATAATTTTTGTCAAAAGTGTGCAACGCAGTAAAGCAAACATATCCGACCCTATAAAGTATATATATACATGATCAGGATCACCTCCTGAATCAATATAAGCATGTCCGTCTGTCCGCCTGTCTGTATCTACGCAAACTAGTCTCTCAGTTTTAAAGCTGAAACAGACAGACAAACGGTCAGACCGACGGACGGATTAACGGACAGACGGACATGCTTCATGCATTCAGGAGGTGATCTTGATAATGATCTTGATCATTCATTGCGTTGCACAGTTTTGACAAAAATTAGAATACCCTCTGCAAGGGTAAAAAATGTGTATATTAAATTATAGCTTTATATATTATACAATGAACCTACCTATACATGCTTTGACATCACAGAATTCTGAGGGAAGCGTCAAACTCGATGTGCTCGATGGTCAATATTCCGGCTCAGATTTTGCTCAGAATCATGTCATGGAAGACTGAATGGTACCATTCCTTATTCGGGGCAAAAAAAAAACGATTTTATTTTAATGGACTAGATAGATTTAATTATTACTTTCAATGCATAAGAAACGAAAATCACCATTTGACCCGTCAATATAATCGTGAGGGTGGCATAATAGTATGGGGTGCCATCTATCTCTATGGATCAATTGAGATCGATTTTTCAAAAAAGAATGTCACACGTTACAAGGAACTTCTAGAAAAATGTTGTAAGATTGTTGTATCTAGCTTTCAACAAAATAATGAGCCATCCATACTGCCCGAGTGGTAAAAAAGTGGATTTGCTCTCAAAATGTACTTTTGGCCTCCATACTTCCGTGATCTCAATATTATCGACAATGTCAGGCTCTCCTGAGAAGATTATGAAGGAGGACGACAATTTAACGATATGTAATCCTAAAAAACTGCCATTTAACTTGCTTTGAGCGAGATAACATAAGAATATTTAAAGTCCTTTTTTGATATGAAAGTTTAACTTCTATGAAGTTAAAGCATATAAAGGTAGTTACAAATTTTACAAGATAAGTCATAAATTAGTCTACTTAAGTCCAAATAATAAACCTAATTAAGTAAAAGTCTTATAATTGTATGATCCTTTCGAGGATTTTATTCTCATTGAATTTCCTATACGATAAATTAAAAAAAAAATCACCAAGCATCTATCTTCCGGACCGGCTGACCCCTCAGTTTCAACAAGGCTTATTATGATAAGCGGGCCATGTCATGACGGACAAACCCCTTCCGGCCTACTCGAGGTCCCAAAAATGAATCAACATAAAACAAAAACAAAAACGATAACAGTGGAGAATGGAACTCCCTAATAAAACTCGGAAATGGGATCAATGATCCGTCAATCTTCTGCCTTCCAGCCGACAAAGGCGGGAACTAGGTTAGGTCCCAAAAAACCGACTAGAGTAGGCACCTCTGCCAAGGAGATCGCTCAAAGAGCAAAAAGGCAGAGGTCGATTGATGGTGGAGCGCCCCTAGCTAAGAAAAAAAAGGTGCAGCCACAATCGGGCGAGATCCTTCGCCGAAGTAACGAAGGGCAGGACCACATTGGAGTCATTGACACGGCTCCAAGGATGGCCTGATCCCCAAGGAGCTTTGGCGAAAGGTGGTACATGAGCTGCATGGGCTCTTCATGGAGGTGATGCTCAAAAGCGGAGGACCTCCAGCAGATAAGCCAAAGCGAATGCGCAGAAAAGCCAGAGAAGCCGGCGGACTCTGCTAAAATCCTGGCCATGCTAAAGATGTGCAACCCCACACTCCCCACGGCGGACTGGAGGGTCGCCCAGGTGGAGGAAGCATTTGGGTTACGGCGTAGGTTGTCCTCAAACTCATCAAGGAAACTGCGAAGGCCCCGGAGGGTGCCGGTAGCCGTATTAAGTACAGTTTCCAGCTCGTAGCAATGAGGATCTACAAGTCGGATGCGAGGGGGAAGACTTGGATATAAACGCCCAAGCACCAGACTTGGAGGAAGCGACCGAAGATGTGCGCCCTGAGGCTATGTCGGATGTAGAGGAGGACATTCTGGAGGGGTACACCTCGGAGGAAAGTGACTTATCAAGGGCTCTTGGAGGCGTCGGAATGGAAGAAGACTCATGCTAGGCTCCGACACCGAGTCTGACGCTTGATCTGGTCAAGCTCCCGGAAAAGAGCAGCGGGACTTATCGCTCTCAATAGACCAGACTGTAGCCTAGCGGTAAAAGCAATTACTGGGCATTGGCTGATAGGCGAACACGCGGCTCGGCTTTCAGTACCCCATAACGACTACTGCAGGAGCTGCAGGGATGAGGAGGAGTCGGTCACGCACCTCCTATGCCACTGCCCGGCACTCGGTCACAGCCGACTAAAACTTTTTGGGTCCGCTGAACTATCGGACCTCAGCAATCTCTCAGAGATCTCTCCACATGGACTGGTAGCCTTCATCAGGAAAGCAGGTTGGGACCATGAGACCTCACAGGAAAGATAAGCATATATGCACCCCGGATAGACAGCAATGGGGGGGACACTTTTGTGAATCCCTTGCCTTAGCGGTAACATGAGGATCCCTAGCGGCTGAAGTGGAAGCGGGTGGGTTTTCTATGACCCCCCAGCATCGCCGCCTTAACCTCACCTAACCTATCTATCTTCCAAAATACCAAATACATTGTTATTTCCGATCGAGTAGTTGTGTAGCAGCTAAAGCATAAAGACGGCGGATCTTTACAAATTTTGGCAGATCGAATCAGATGGTCCAAAATAGAATCCATTGAAAATTAAATGTAAAAACAGAAAATTTATGGCATTCCCGATCATTTAATATGACAGTTATAGGATGTAGACGGTCGTTACAAAATTTGGCACATATCGCATTGCTAAAAATAGATAGTGTGCAATGCACACATTCGTCCAATATTATATTACCCTCTGTAAAGTAGCAGTAAAGAGTTATAATTTCGTAGAATCAAAGCTAAAAATCTGTAAATGAACGGTCGCGGAAAAATGGAACATTTTTTGTTTATGGAACAAAATAACAAAAATAATTTTGATTTGATTTTCCTAATAAAATTTCTATTCCTTTGATAGCCACCAGATTCTAACACATATGATTCTCTTTAGATAATCGAATATTTTTGCCCATTCGCTTAGCTTCACACTTAGCCCATTCGCTGGGAATAGCCACAAGTGCAGGGTATATAGGGGGACATCTCCATCATCGATAGAGTGCAGAAGTCCTTTCTGCATTCCCCACTTTCCCAACATGTGGATGGTACAGCTGACACAATTGGAAATCAATCCAGAAACTTTTCTTTCGAGATGTGGAATATCACATTGCCTCTAACTGATGTGCATAGTCTTTCGGACTGCTGGGTGACCTGCTTCGTGAGCACTTACGATTATTTCTCGCTTTATCAATCTCCATCAATCAATCTAGTTTTCTGCAACTACTATTAGCTCATTGGTATCCTCTTCTTTGAATAGCTATTTCTCCTTCTAGCCTTTACTTCTATTTAGGGTATTTTTTCATCTTCTCATCTTCCATGCAATGGCCACAAAAAACGGGGCTGCTGTCTCTAGTACCTCTAGTTTTCTGCAAACATTCTTCTTTTGAAGAATGTAGGGAGTTTAGGGAGCTTCGAAAACAAACCAAAGCTTTATTAAATTCGAAGAGCACTTCACGCGTAACGAATGCGGTTTAAGCTCAACTCCCTTTTTTTTACGTGGTAAGATACAGTTTCCAGATCCAATACTGTAAAAAATTTTCTGGTATCATTTTTAATTCGATGGGACATTTTAATTAAACTGTTAGCATGTTGTAGGTCCTCTTAATTAATTGTTCCACTTATTTCTAAAACTCGGGCGGTGCTGTTCGGCTGATCATCAAATACGCTGTATACATCCACGTAGTTCTGACCTTCTGACTTTGGTTCTTCTTCTTCCAAGCGATAAAATGAAAATCCTTTGGAATCGGCGGAAAGTCAACATTTTTCGGAAATTGTCAACATTGCAATCCATTTTGCTGTCATATTTATCATATTGCTCTGAGCTTAACCTCCAAATCACTGCAGCAGAAAATCAGAAGGAGACTATTGAATTCGGAATTGCAAACGATATTTTTAGGTGTTCTATACCGGGTGTCGGGTCATGCTACACTGCATATATCTTAAACTATACTAATTTATCACTCGTTGGAGGCTTTCTGAATTCCACTGTATATACAGGTGGGTGGAACCGTGCATCAGATAGCCAGCCACTGATGTGAAACATGGCGACTAACGTTAAGCTCATCGGATCATTTCCGACACAAGTGTCTAGCGAATTACAAGACCCGATAGCTACAGGGCGTGTAAGCAGTCTTATGTATAGTGCTGCACCTTGCAGAGTTATACGAGAAGTCAACACGCCTGGAATCCTATTCCGCCGAGCTCATGCCTTACAGCAGCCCAGATGGCTACAAGAAAAGTAATCAGCGAGGACCTGACCAGTATAAAGATACAGATAGAAACAAAATCCTTTTAAGAGCACACAAACTAGAAGGATGCGACGAGTTCAAACAGTTGAATCGCTAAGACAAACAGGAATGCATAAAACGAAACAAGCTAAGCCGATGTTGATATATCCATGCAGTTAGGTAGCAGCTGATACTATTAGGTATATATCGGATCAAATCAATTTTTGAGCATCCTTAAAGTGCATTTCCGATCGTTCAGTTATATGGCAGCTATAGAATATAGTTGGTAATGAAATTTAGCAGATCGGATTAGTTTGCCCATAATGTAACCCTTAGAAAGTCCCATCCTTCTAACTTAAAAATCACAAAATTTATGGTATTTCCGATTAATTATATATATGGCAGCTATAGGATATTGTCAACCGATCCCAGCCGTTCCGACTTATATACTGCATAAAATAAGAACATGCGAAAAGTTTGAAGTCAATAGCTTCAAAACTGAGAGACAAGTTTGCGAAGTCCTAATCAGGAATATATATACTTTATAGCGTCAGAGATATCTCCTTTACTACGTTGCACTTTTTTAACCAAAATAGAAATACCTGCAAGAGTATTAAAATCGAGAGAACTCAAAGAGATCCAGAGTCCAAGAGGATAATTTTATTGGTTCGACCATCTCATGAACCGAGAATTTATCGCGCAAGTTTGTGATGAGCAACGTAGGGACCGTAAATAATCTTGATCTACCAGAACAGACTCTAGATGAGTCAGTTCTTAGAAATCATCAGCACTAAAGAGGACTACCGATACAAAGATATAAGGATGTGAAAACGTCGTTAAAAATTGGACTCCAAAATTTCAATTTAGGCGCACCCTTCACTATACTAGAATCAGACGGAGTAGAAGTTATTGCTGCTAAATCAAGGCTCGGGTGGTCAGTCTATGAACAGCAAAGAGGCTACGAGAGGGAGAATCGCCGACTAAGACCTAATACGACATTATATTGGTTATAACTAATCCAAATAAAAGCAATTCGATAATTGTATGGGACGCAGCTGCCTAGGTGCATGGCACATCTTTCAACACAGCTTTACTAAAAGGACCAGACCAACTGCCGTCATTAGTGTGAATCATTATACGACTGGCTTCAAAGCATCGAATCTAAATACGAGATGACACGCTTAGCAGTAGAGGTCCGAGAAATACATCGAGAAGGTGGTTTCGTTTTGAGAGAACGGATTTGCAATTTCAGAAAGGTAGTGCGAACATTAACAGGAAATGTCGACGAGCCCCGGTGCCAAGTAGCGATGTCAAATTAAACCAAACCTGCAAGAGTGGTCAATGTGTATATTTGATCCTGTCGCTTTACTAAGATTTTACATCATACAGGCGAAGTTAATTCTGCAAACAGTTTGCATCACTGAAAAGGAAGGCCTTTGCAGGAACCTGTGAAGGCAGCAGATCCAACACATCGAGGGACTACGTATCCCACGCTAAATAGGTTTGACACATCAAACATCAGATATTCAATTACATTCTTTGTAGACGTCAGCATAAACGCATTTTCTGCAGTCGCTTATATAAGCGAATATTCGCATGAAATCACGAGGATCTGTAAAATGGACGTTATTAGCATCCAAGATGAGAGTTGCGCCGTTGGGAGGCCACGGAGTGGCGACTATTATCATTGATATCATTATCATTGATAATAGTCGCAGGCGCAGGTTACAAAATAGACCAAGGAATAAAAATTTGAAGGAGGATCAAGATGGACCGCCATATCTGTCAGAGACAGAATCCCTATGACCGTAAACAAAGCTCGAATCTCATAATCCCTCTAAATCTCCCAAAAACAGGCACAGTCGAAAGAAGTGTCAATTAAACTAAGAGAATACTGTACACACCACCCTTTTTATAACTAACGCATAGTCCCTACCACTATAAAATACTGCATTTCCAGGGAACATACAAGCCCATTTCAACACCATCATTCCTAAAAAAAAAAATTGAATGGAATGCGCAAACTTCAGGTTCGGAGAATGCATAAACAGATGGCTTCAAACTAGGGGCATCAGCTTCGACTATTTAATCATTTTCTTTAGACTCCCTGGTTACTGCTGTAAATGTCAGGCTTAGGACCATCATGGCCAACAAGGAAACACTTTAATACTTTACAACATCCATCTTTATAAACGGTGAAGTCAAGTGATGAACAATCAGCTATTAAATCAATCTCCTCAATATGGATACGGAAAACTAGCCTCAGACTGTAGATCAGTGGTGGGCAAAATGCACACATGTAAACTTTTAAATGTGTGCGCAAGCGGCGAAAAACAATGAGAGTATTCCATTCACTGGGCGAAAAAAGATTGTGTGTTATTTTGTTTGTTTTTTTTTCAAAATTCGAATGGGCGAGCCTTCAAATATTAACTAGAATTGTTCTAGTGACAGTTTTTAAAAAGTGCTTAACACTTAGCTTCCACATCCACATTTTTATATAAAGAATATTGTTCCTCCCAAAATTCTAAAATAATTTTTCTCATTGGAAAGAAATTTTTTCCTAAGCGTGGGCCGGCAGCCGGCAGCGCAGCATCAGAATTTCTGGCTCTATGCTCGCGAGTTATGGAAAATGAAAGTTTGCCCACCACTGCGGTTGATCATCTCTTCACTAGATGACCCAACAAAGTGGCATCTTGCTTAAATGGGTCCAATATCGCAAGGACTGGTGTGATAAGGTCAGAAGGTGCTAGTATACCGCTAGCCTCATAGAAGCTCCTCTTTTGAGAAGACCTCAACAAAAAGAACCAGCTTAGCTGGAACATCGTTCTAATAACCTTAGATCCAAATAGGATACAGAAATTTTCCCGAGCCTCAGGGTGGGGAAACGTTCAGGTGAAACAGAAGAAATACGGTACCACAATGAACCTGACAGTCGTCTCAACCTATCCAAATGTTAAATTACCTGTGCCTATATTTAAACTTTAAATTTCTTTAATGTATTCCAATTGAAAAAATTATACTGTTATAACCTTGCAGGGCTTATTAGAAATAGTCCTGAACAAACACTTGTTATGGAAGAATGCCTCTTTTCTCAAATGAGTGCAGTAAGACTCGCTCTTGCCTTGTTTTTTTGCCGCACAGTCATTCCAGCATTCGTGTTATTTTCGTAGTGTTCTCAATAATCAATAAACTAAAACCTTAAAGGTATACTAAAAATATTGTCTAAGGAAAGGAAACTTACACACGCTGGTAAAAATTAAAACTAATGGAGATTAATTTATTAAAATCCTTGAGTTCACCGTCATCTGAAATATATCATGGCATAGAAAATATCATGGAATATCGTTTTAAGCATAATAAAATGAACGATTTCTGGCCAGTAACACTGTGCTTCCTCCGGCAAAAGTCCATTTCGGATCCCCCTTGATTCGAATGCGCAGAGCCATACGCCAACCCAATGCCAAAAACATTTCCATAGAGGCAATTGATGGTGATCTACTATCGTCTATGCCTCAACTTAAAAAAAAAATATAATTATATATACAATATATATACAATATACAATAAAAACAAGAAAGGAAAACCAACTTTGGGCGGAGACGAAGTTGAAATACCCTTGCAGTTATTAGATATATATCGGGTCGGCCTATTAGACATGTAATTATATTCATATAGTTGTCCGATTCCAATAATTTTACTATTAAATAAATATTCTCAAATAATATTATGGAAAAAGTCTTAAGCATCTTCAAAAATATCAAGCTTCTATCGATAAGGCAAGTTGCCAAATAGCTGAAGAATTCCAAATTTTTTGTTTGCGTTTGCAAATAAAAGGTATTGTTTTAATTAGAGTCTGTGTATCCAAACATTTTCCAATATTCGTTTGGTTTGGGAGAAATTTGTGTGAAAGAAAAAAAGAAAGGAAAGCTAACTTCGGGCGGATCTGAAATTGATATACCCTTGCAGTTAAGTGGCAGTTTATATTATTAGGTATATATCGAATCTTATCCAGTTACCGATCCATATGAAATTTGGTAAATCGAATTAGTTTGCCCAAAAGGGAATATATAGAAAATCCCATCCTTCTAACTTAAAAAACAACAAAGTTATAGCATTTCCGATCAAACAATTAAATGACAGCTAAAGAATATAGTCGTCCGATCCTTATAAAATTTTACAAATCGAATAATTTGCCCAAAGTGTAATGCATGAACTCCAAAGTGAAGTTGACCGATCTCGGCCGATCCGACTTATAGAAGGCCGATCCGGCCGATCCGAGGAAAGAAGGATGTGTGCAAAGTTTGAAGTCGAAAGCTTTAAAACTGAGAGACTAGTTTGCTTAGAAACAGACAAACAGACATGCTTATATCGACTCAGGAGGTGATCCTGATCAAGAATATATATACTTTATATCGAAGATATCTCCTTTACTGCGTTGCACACTTTTGACCAAAATGTTAATACCCTCTGCAAGGGTATAATAATTTTGATTCACTAAATTGGAAATAGTGGAGACATTGGTGTCACCAGACAAAAAATTTTTCTTTAATCATATTCAACTTGATATGATACCGATCTGACATTTCATTATTTCCAAAATTATTCAAGAAATTCGATTTTTTCTTTCTTTTCTGAAATGAAACTTCACTCCTTCACTTCATATCGAACGGTCGTGGTTTTGTATTTTGTTTGCATTCGATTTTAATTTTGCTCGTGTCAAACACGGGCTTGTAACTTTGTTTAAGCCCAAGGGGTACCCAAGCACTGCCCAGCAGTACCAGCCCCAATGAAACACGCATGAATCACCCATGCGTTTCCCTGATCCCATGAATCCGACCTGAAATGTAGAACAAGCTGCCATGAATTTTGTTCTGAAATTTTTGAAAATGTCCTCTCGGCCATGAATTCGATATTCAGGCATGAATCAGCCCATAACCCGCCCTGAAAAAAAAGCATGAATCCGGGCTGAAAAAGTTTAATAAATCAGGGCTCATTCATAAACGAAAATCCAAAAAACCAAGACAAAAAAAATTATTTTTAATGTATTCCTTAACAGTTGATGTTAATTTATTTTTACCATTTGCAAACTAATTAAAATTAAAGTAACATTATAAATATAGAACACTACATGTATGAATTACTTACCCTCCACTGGGAATTGAACCTTCGTGCTTTTGTATACTGGACCAACATGCAAGCCTACGCTATCAAGGAATCGCGCGTAGGGTGTTCCTGACAATGATATGGCCCTTCAATTTTGCATGTATAAAACAATCTTAATTTCTATAAATTCCCATTTTAAGAAAATAATTAAATAAACTATTTTATATAGAGACTGGGATATTAAAAAAAAATATAAAAGTAAACAAAAACAAGAATGGAAAGCTAACTTTCCATTCTGGCGCAGCAGAAGTTTATATACCCTTGCAGATATGTGGCAGCTTATATTATTAGATATATATCGGATCTTATATAGTTTGCCGAAATTTGGCAGATCGAATTAATTTGTTCAAAGTGGACTTTGAACCTAGTGGTTAGTGTACTAGCTCGCTAAGCGTGAGGTCGTGGGTTCGAGCCCCACTCATGTCAAGTGCATGGCCCTGCAAGTTTTCGGCGCTCGCGCATATGATGTAAATAGTGAAAGTTCTTATCGGATTCTTTCTATTTATAATTATATGCACGAAAACCGAAAACCGGCATTCCCAGATGTCGTTAGGTGGCAGCCCCACTTCTGAGATAGGTTGCACTCGGCTAATCACCGGATCGACCCGACCGAAAAATAACGATTAAGAAACAAACACAAGATCAGAAAAACAATCACCCCCCCAACCCGATGACGACCCTCCGCTCTCCAGCAACAGATAAGGAAAAAAATAAATGGAAATGGATGGATTGGTCACGCGCTAAGGAAAGAGCGAGACAGCATAGATAGGATGGCTTTGGAGTGGAACCCGCAAGGAAGAAGAAGAGTGGGACGCCCCAAGCTAACCCAGCGCCGAGCAACACTACGCGCGAACTCTCTGACAATAACACCTGGGATTTGGCAGAATAGGGTCCGGTGGATGAATGCACTAGTGGATGCCCTAAGCTCCCAAGAGGAACAATAGGAAAAAAAAAAATAAAAATAAAAATAAAAATAGGATTTAGTCGGCCGATCCATATGAAATTTGGCAGATCAAATAAATTTGCCAATTGTGAAATCCATAGCAAGTCCCATCGTTTTAACTTACAACAAAGTTATGGCATATCCGATCAATCAGTTATATGACAGCTATAGGATATAGTCGGCCGATCCATATGAAATTTGGCAGATCGAATAAGTCTGCTAAAAGAAGAGTCCACAGCAAGTCCCATCCTTCTAACTTAAAAAACAACGAAGTTATGGCTTTTCCGATCAATCAGTTGTAGGCAGCTATAGGATATAGTTGACCGATCCCGGCCGTTCCGACTCATATATAGTGCCTGCAAAGGAAAGAAGGATGTGTTCAAAGCTTGAAGTCGATAGCTTTTAAACTGAGAGACTAGTTTGCGTAGAAACAGACAGACAGACGGACAGACGGTCAGACGGGCATGCTTATATCGACTCAGTAGGTGATCCTGATCAAGAATATATATACTTTATAGGGTCGGAGATGTCTCCTTCACTGCCTTTCACACTTTTGACCAAAATTATAATACCCTCTGCAAGGGTATAACAAGAAAAACGGTTGTAACGCTATCAGCTTTTTGATAGCGGCCGAATTAAACAATTTAAAGTCAAATTTTAATCTATATTAATATAGGTCAGTTTATCCGCAAAAAAAGCGGATTTGACCCAGCGGCCGGTCAAATTGAATTTCAAATTACAAGTGCAGAACTAAAAGCTTAGGCGCAGAAGCTTTACCAAAGCATGCGCCACAAATAACAACAAAGAGAAAGACAGATAAGATTATAAAAGAATAAACATATAAAAATATAAAAGGGAGATTCCTATTCTATGCATTAAATATATTCATATTTGGCACGTGGAAGAATATCAATAGACGATAGAAACACATGCAGGGTAAGAATATTTTTAATGTATAATTTTTTACACATATGTTGCATTTATTCGTCACCAAAATTGATATCAGATATTTTGGGCGTGGCATGCGGGTTCGCCACCGGTATTTTACCTCGTCAAGTGTTTTTTTTATTTGATAAGAAGTTTATAACTATCTAATCATTTTTCTATCTATCATAATTTTTATCAATTTGTATCAAGATACATATGTGTCTATGTAAAAAATATATAATTTCTTATACAGTTTCCCCTGCTGGGAATCGAACCCACTTAGGTTTGTCAGCCAGACGTCTTGAACAAGTAAAATTAAAAAAAAACTGCATCTAGCAGTTACCATCTTTTTGGAATTCTCATTCAAAATGTTCATCTCCAATTTAATACATTATTTTTCTGCTTGTATGATTTATCCCCAAAAGAAGATTTTCTTTTCTCATTAAGTAAAAGCACGGAAAGCACGGTTAGATCACAGCGGACGGCCGTCCGCTGGGTGGCGACATGCATGCCCTGCTTGTAGCAGGCGCGTGGAGACACTATAAATAGCCGAAGAATTAAAAATTTTCTTTGTGCGTTCAATCTGAATGAGTGATATACCAAATGAAAGGTATTGTTTTCATTAGAGGGATTTAATCCAAACATTGGCCAAAAGTAGTTTGGCTTGGGAGAAATTTGCTTAAAAACGCTTTCGATTCACTAAATTGAAAATAGTGGGGGACATTGGTGTCACCAGACAAAATTCCGATCCGACATTTCTTTCAAAAGTTAATCAGGAAAAACGATTTTTAATGAATTTCCCAAATGAAAATTTTTTTCAAATTTTACTCCGAAAAAATGTACCGTCCGCGTTTGCCCTATTATGTTTTTTAAAATTTTGAAAAAATTTGAGTATGTTATTTACCAAAATCTAAGCAACGTTTGATCTACAATTTTTTTAAATTACTGATGGTTACCTTGAAAAATAAAAAAGACTCTTAAATGTAAGAAACGCGTAACTTAAAAACAAAGCACCTAACTTCACATGCTATATTTAGTTAGAAAGGTTTTTTTAATACCTTTTTCGCTTTCTTTAAAATTAAACGTCTATATCGGAAGGAAAAAAAAATACTCAGAGAAAATTTAAAAAAAAAAAAATTTTTTTTTTTTAATTGCCTCTAACGATCCGATTCATATTGCATGTATAGGTAGCCCTTGAGATAACGAAACTTTAGATATATCATTCATATCTGGAAAAAGTCGCTTTCTCAAGATATTGTTCCTCAAGTAGCTCTACAGTTATACCCATGGTGCTGGCTGTAAAGCTAAGGTGAATATTCATAGCAATACATAAACTACTCTGTTGCCGATTGGATTTTTGAAGTTTGCGAACATAAAAAACAAAACAATAAATAGAAATAATGTATTTAATTTATTTAATTTAAATAAAAAGTTTTTTATTAAAAACTGGTCACTGGTTGCGACCGCACTCTCCCAAACAATTCACAAACAGCGGATGGCGCTTTGCCTGGCGGCGACCGCACTCTCCCTAACAATTCACAAAACAGCTGATGGCGCACTCCGAAAAAAATATCCCAAGCAATTTGCAGTTTCTTGTTTTCACCACCAGAGAGCGCTAGTGTGTTTGGAAGATTTATAAAGTCGCACGGAGCCACAACTGAAGTTTAGAAAATTTTCGCGCGAAACCTTGTCAGGGGTAGCCCAACGGTAGAGTTCTCGGCTGATGTGTTAAGGATTCGGGGTTCGAGCCGAATTCGAGAATACAACTGTCATTGTTATTTTGTTTTTTTATTCATTAATTTTTGTGTTTATTGAGTTTTGTTATAAAATACCTGGTATTTGCGAAATTCCAAGGGTAATTTGAAATTCGAAAAACGAAATTCTGGTTTGTCTCTGAATGCGGTGACAATCGTTCATGCTACTCCCAAAATATCTGATATCAATTTTGGTGACGAATAAATGCAATATATGTAAAAAAAATAGCATATGAAAAATATTCTTATTCGGCACGTGGAACAATACCAATATACCAAATAAACACGTGCCTGGTAAGAATATTTTTCATATGTAATTTTTTATACATATGTATATTGCATTTATTCTTCCCCAAAATTGATAGCAGATATTTTGGGAGTAGCATGCGTGTTCGCCACCGTTATTTTACCTCGTCAAGAGGTTCTTTTCTATGATAAAAGGAAGATAGATATTTTGGCAGATATTTTGGGAGTAGCATGCGTGTTCGCCACCGTTATTTTACCTCGTCAAGAGGTTCTTTTCTATGATAAAAGGAAGAGCTGTAAGATTTTGCACGTAGACTCCTTTGAATGAAGCGTAGGTCACAGTTTGTATAAATTGATGCCACGCCACGCGAAAAATGGCATATTTCTGTAGCGCCTCTTCTGGACCATATTATGAAAAAGTTTTGCTGCCAAAATAGTAAACAAATTTTAGCGAAATCAGACGATTTTTAACACAGTTAAAGACATTCAGATTCTAGATCCCATATTAGCTTGCATGATTTTTTAAACGAGCGATAGACTTGGCACATAGACTCCTTTGGTCCCCTTTCGGACCTTATGGTAGCTACCTCAGGAAAGTATTTTTACAAAGTTTTATTGCCAAGCTATGATATACTTATGCCTTATTTATAACCACAAAAAAATTCAAAAATTCAGCCAAATCGAACCATTTTTAGAAGTTATGCACTTTTCATTCTACTTTCCTACTGAATTGTTTGAGTTATTTACTCCAAAACACTCCAAATAGTGCAATACCGAATTTTTTTTAAGAAAATATGCTTTGAAAGGATAATTAAAGTTTGGTTGGAAAATATGAGTGCCGCGTATTATACAGTCAGGAACTCGACTATAGCCGTCATTCTTTTATAATTTGATAGGTTAGATAAGTTACAAATCATTTATAGAAAATTAAAGTTTAATTAAGTTAAAATACTTTCCTCTCATGTTTTTAGTTAAAAATATATGTACATATAAATAAATATAAATAAAATATACATGATATACATATGTAAATATTATTTTTTATAAAAAAATTAATATATATTTTTTAGTTTCATTTTATTTTGATGTTTTTGCTTAACTGATGTACGTACTTTTGTGTTGACGGAATTGTTTTGAATATTTAATGGGTTGGTCGTCTTATTTTTGATTAACACTTTTGCCAAATTAATCAATTGACAATCACACTCATGAGGGACTATTTGTATATACACCATAAATGATTAAAAAGGAGTTTTAATTATTAATACGACAAACATTGCGTTTTTTTCCAGTTAGACTTTATTAAAATTCAGCATCTTTTAATTTATGAAAATACAAAATTTGCAATGTCATTCTATTAAAATCATTAAACGAGGCACAGAAAATATATAACGTGCGGTCGGCGCGATGTTCAAACAAATTCTGAACCAAATTCGACATAACTAAAATCCGGTACGGATTATAACGGTTCTTACTGGTTAGTGAGCATCTAGCCTGTTCTATCTCTCTAGTCATCTCTCTCTACAGATAAAAAAGAAGTATATTGGGCTCGTTCATAAAATATATTTGTCCTTTTCACCATGTTTCCGTTGTTTCCCAATCATAACTTCAAATTTCCGTGGCGTTCTAGTTTCACAGCTGCATGCCACGCCTCTCGTTTCCCATTGGTGCATTAGAAACACTGTTGGAAATTATATAAAAAAAATATAAAAATTAAACATATGTACATATAAAAGTTAAATATTAAAATAAAAATATTCTAATATACTAATATATGTACATAGATAAATCTATACATCTCTAACCTTATTATTACTAAAGTTTTTAAACAAAAATTAATTTTTTTTTTTAATTTCTATATGTGTTTTTATATATTATATAATATTATAAATATCATAAATTATCAATGATTAAATTGATTAAATTATCAATGTTCAACAACTTCTACATCCTTCATATAAAAATACCTAAATACATAAAAAAAATTTTCTTTATGATAATACGCAGAGGATATTATAATTTTGGCCAAACGTTTTCTTCTTTCATATTTCCAACAACATAAAATTGCTTTTGACTTTTTGAACAATAAGAATTATGATAATAATAAGATTAATTAATTCAATTTCAATTGTTTCTCAAACGAAAAAATATTTATAAAATATACAACAAAATAATAATTTCGTTTGGTATAGAGCTAAGCGCAAAATAGGGATATTAAAAGTATATTTTTATAATATTTTTAAAAAATAAGTATAAATAAGTAAATAAATAATGGCAAAACCAAATTTTTAAATTAATTTTTGAATTTTTTAAGTTAATAAGTTATTTAAACATTTTTCGAGACACTATGTCGCACGCGACAAACTTTAAATGAGCTTTAACGTTAAAGCGCTGCTGATATTTCACAAATTTTTATTTTAAACTCTTAAGTGTCCAAATATATGTTTGGACCCTATTTTTTATGCTCATTAGACGAAATTTATAGACGAAGCTGAAGTTAATATACCCATGCAGTTAAGTACCAGCTTATATTATTAGATACATGTATGTATGTACACAATTTTTTTTGAGCTTTCATGTGCTAGTGTGTTATTCTATCACTGATAGACTTTCGAAAATTTCGCGCAAAACCTTGACACAAGGCCCACAAATGCATAACAGGATTAAAATTATGTGACTGAGTAGGCAAATCCATAACGTCCGTTTATTATCGAGGAACTACTTTTAAGTGTTTTTGAATAAATTCCTTACTAAAAAAGTATTTTCTCTTCGGAATATGCCAACATAATGTGCATCATTATGATTACATAATGTGTGGGACACATATTGCCTTGTACCCAAGGCATCGCATTGAAGGAGCATCTACAACGTTTCTACGCGAAGAGGTCTTTTGAAATTATCATCTTTTGAATTGGAAGTTATCAGCTTTGCACACATCCTTTTTTCTTTGCACGCTATAAACAAGTACAATTCGCCCGGGATCGATCCATTTTATCCTATAACTGCATCTATATATATAAATGATTGATCGGAAATGCGATAACTTTGCCGGTTATAAAGTAGAAAGTTGATGGAACTATCTTATTTTTGGTCAACCGACCTACATAACTTTATTAGGATCGGCTGTATGAATCCTATAGCTGTCGTTTAGGGTATATAAACTTGATCTCCCCCCGGAAGTCTATTCTTGTATTTTTCTACTAATTACTAAACTAATAGTTCAGTTCTTGTATTAGAAAGCAAACTCTTCCTATTTTTTTCAACAAAATGTTGGTTCTACCTAAGTCCTTGGAAATGCTATGCAAAAAACTAGCACAACTCATGATAAACAATAAAGGAAAGCTAACTTCGGGTGGAGCCGAAGTTGTCATACTCTTGCAGTTAAGTAGCATTTTATATTATTAGATATATTTCGGAACGGATGTAGGGGGCCGATCCTTATGAGAATTTCGCTATTAAAACAATTGTCTATTAAAAAAAAAGTTGGATAAAATCCCAAACTATTATCTTCAAAAACACCAACGTTACCAACCAAAGAAAAGAAGGATGTTTGTAAAGTTTGAAGTTATAGCTTTTAAACTAAGAGACTAGATTGCGTAGAAACAGACAGACGAACATGCGTATATCGACTCAGGAGGTGATCCTTATCAAGAATATATATACTTAATAAGATCGGATATGTCTGCTTTACTGCGTAATACTATAAAAAGTTTAAAATATTAAGAGAAAAAAAATTTCTTTTACTTTTTAAAATATATTTATTAGATTAAATCAATAAAAACAAGAATGGAAAGCTAACTTCGGGCGGAGCCGAAGTTGATATACCCTTGCAGATATGTGGCAGCGTATATTATTAGATATATATCGGATCTTATATAGTCGGCCGATCCTTATTAAACTCGGCAGATCAAATTAGTTTGCCGAAAGTAGAATCCATACAAAGTCCCAGTTTTCTAACTTAAAAAACAACAGAGATATGGCATTTCCGATCAATCAGTTATATGGCAGCTATAGGATATAGTCGGCCGATCCTTATGAAATTTGGCAGATCGAATAAGTCTGCTAAAAGAGGAGTCCACAGCAAGTCCCATCCTTCTAACTTAAAAAACAACGAAGTTATGGCATTTCCGATCAATCAGTTATATGGCAGCTATAGGATATAGTCGGCCGATCCTTATGAAATTTGGCAGATCGAATGAGTCTGCTAAAAGAGGAGTCCACAGCAAGTCCCATCCTTCTAACTTTAAAAACAACAAAGTTATGGTATTTCCGATCAATCAGTTATATGGCAGCTATAGGATATAGTTGACCGATCCCGGCCGTTCCGACTTATATACTGCCTGCAAAGGAAACAAGGATGTGTGCAAAGTTTGAAGTCGATAGCTTTAAAACTGAGAGACTAGTTTGCGTAGAAACAGACAGACAGACGGACAGACGGACATGCTTATATCGACTCAGGAGGTGATCCTGATCAAGAATATATATACTTTATAGGGTCGGAGATGTCTCCTTCACTGCGTTGCACACTTTTGACCAAAATTATAATACCCTCTGCAAGGGTATAATTAAGCTAAAAAATAACCAATATTTTTTTGATAGTTATTATATTTTGGAAAAAATCTATCACTTTTATAAAAAGGTGAAAGTGTGTCCGTGACACATTGTCCAATTCATATATAAATTTCAATAGTCTCCCTGTCAAAAGTCTCTTAAATTATTCAAAATATCAAAACAATTGATTCAAAAGTTATTAATTTTGGATCTTAAATGAGAAAAGATTGTTCGTCCGTCTGTCTATATAATAGCTTGGATCTCAGATTCAACTCCTATAGTAAGCACCCATTTCATGTATGTTCCAAATTATTGCCCCACTTTCTCCCGCCTTAAATTTTTACTATTTCAAAAAATAATTTATATCTAAAAAACAAAATTCAGCCCAATCAAACGATTTTTAGAGGTTTAATGGACTTCTTACTCTGTTTCTTTATTAAATTATTTAAGTTGTTTGTTTCAAAACTCAAAAGTCTGCAACAATTTGTTTTTTTGCGATGGAAATACAGAAATACTTTATGGAAATACAGTGTGTGGGTGGAAAATAAGGGTATTTCATACATGGTATAATAAAGACGGGAAACTCGCAATATTTCCGATGCTCAAAAAATTCGCGGAGATCGACATTTTCGACACATTTTTTACATTAAAGGTCCCTGCTTTAAACAACTGTTTGGTAACAACGAGTAGATTATTTATTCTTTCCTTTTCCAAACTATTGAAAAATTGGCAAACTGAAAATCGTTGTATTTTTCTAATCAGTATTTAGCGAACGTTCAAATTATGATTACGGTGACTATTTAATCGTTGTGTTGAATTTCGTTAGTCAACAAAACGTTGATACGTTAATTTATGTCCATGCTCATCTGCACGATGGATTAATAAACAAGGAAGGAAAGTTAAAACAAATATACCAAAGCATTTCCGATCAAAGGCAGCTATAGGCAGCTATAGATCACAGCTTAATATATACTGCATACAAAAATAAAAGGATGTGTGCAAAGTTAGAAGTTGATAGCTTTAAAGCTAAGAGACTAGTTTGTGGAGAAACATTCTGTCTGTTTTACCGACGTCTCCGTCTACCGACGGACATACTTATATCGGCTCAGCAGGCGATCCTGATCATGAATTTGTATTACTTTATAGGCTCGGAGATGTCTTGATCAGGATCACCTCCTGAGTCGATATAAGCATGTCCGTCTGTCTGTCTGTTTCTACGCAAACTAGTCTCTCAGTTTGAAAGCTATCAACTTTAAACTTTACACACATCCTTCTTTCCTTTGCAGGCAGCTTATAAGTCGAAACGGCCGGGATCGGTCAACTATATCCTTAAGCTGACATATAACTGTTTGATCGTAAATGCCATGACTTTGTTTTTTAAGTTAGAAGGATAGGACTTTCTATGGTTTTTTCTTTGGGCAAACTAATCCGACCTTTCATAAAGATCGGCCAACTATATCCTATAGCTGCCATATAACTGATTGATCGGAAAAGCCATAAATTTGTTATTTTTTAAGTTAGAAGGATTTTTTAAGGATTTGTTAAGGTAGAAGGATCAGAAAACGGATTTGTTAGAAATTTATTAGATTTAATGGAATAAAAGTTGAGAGACAAGATAATGAATTACAATAAATAATTATAATATTATAATAAATTATTGAACAATAGTCATACGCTAATTAGTCAATTAGCGTATATTAATAATGTACTGTACAAAATTAACATGACCCTTATGGCCCTTTGCAAATACCTATTAGGTTGTTTCATTAGGTTATGCACACACCTTGATTTGTGTACAGGGATAAGTTTACTTAGTAGGTACACAAACAACAACAATAAAAAATTAACTGTGGACGGCAGTCCATGAGTTGGCGAACCGCATGCCTTAGTGTCCGCGAGAAGAAATTATATCACAGCGGACGACCGTCCGCTATGTGGCGACATACATGCCCTGCTTGTAGCAGGCGCGTAAAAACACTATATATAGCCGAAGAATTAAAAATTTTCTGTGTGCTCACTGTTATAGCCGAATAATTAAAAGTTTTCTGTGTGCGTTCAATCTATATGAGTGATATACTCATATATACAAATAAAAGGTATTGTTTTCATTAGATCGATTTTATTCAAACATTTGCCAAAAGTAGTTTGGCTTGGGATAAATTTGTGTAAATGTAAAACAAATTTGATTCAACAAATTGGAGATAATGGGGACATTTGTGTCACGAGAAATATTTTTATATATACAGATCTTATATACACGTTTTTGTGTTTTGGGTATGTTTTTTACAACATTTTTTACAAATTTGAACAACATTTGTCCTTTGATTTTTTAAAATTACTTATGGTTACCTAAAAAAATAAAAATACTTTTAAATTTCAAAAACGCGAAACTTTACAACCAATTAAGCTAAATTCATATCTATACTTCGTTAGAAAGGTTTTTTAAATATATTTTTCACTTTAAGATCAAATGTCTAAGGAAAAGGAAATACACTGAAAAGAAAACTATAAAACCGTTCAAAACCATTTTACATTAAATGTGGAGATAGCCCTTGAGATATCGCAGCTTTTGATATATCGTTCATATCAATTTGGGAAAAGTGGCTTACTCGATAAGTAGAGCTACCGATGGTGCTGGCTGTAAAGCTAAGGTTCATAGCATAACAAAACATATTCGGTTTCCGATTTGCTTTTTGTAGCTTGCGCACATCAAAAATATGAAAAAAACCAGAACGGAAAAATAACTTCGGGCGGAGCCGAAGTTGATATACCCTTGCAGTTAAGTGACAGCTTATATTATTATATATATATCGGATCGTATATAGTGGGCCGATCCGAATAAGAATGTTACTATCAAATCAATTTTCTCATAAAATGTTGGAAACAGCCCCAAGCATCTTTAAAATAAGACAGGGTTTATCATTTCCGATCGTTCGGTTATATGGCTGTTATAGGATATAGTCGGCCGATCCTAATGATCGGATAAGTTTTCCCAACTCTATATAAAGTCCCATCCTTCTAACTTAAAAAACAACAAAGTTTTGGCATTTCCGGTCATTCAGTTAAATGACAGCTATAGGATATAGTCGGCCGCTCCTTATGAAATGTGGCAGATCGGATTAGGTTGCCCAATATGGAATCTATTATGGCGCTTCCGAATAATCAGTTAAATGGCAGCTATAGGATATAGTTAACCGATCCCGGCCGTTCCGACTTATACGAGGTGTGTTCAAAAAGTATCAAGAATTTTGTTTTTTTAAAAATGGTTTATTTATTCATGAATATCTATTTTTTCCCCTTCAAAGTAATCCCCATGAGAATTATACACTTGTGGCAACGGCTTTTCCAATCTTCGAAGCACTTCAAAAAATCATTTCTTTTTTATCTTGTTCAGCTCCTCCTTTGATGCCGTCTTTTTCTCGTAACGTCGTTCTTTCATTTGGCTTTTCAGTTTACGGAACAAGAAACACAGGGGACCAGATCTGGGGAATACGATGGCTGCGGCATCATTAGTGTGTTGTTTTTGGCCAAAAAGTCGCGCACAAGCAACGATGTGTGAGCAGGGGCGTTGTCAAAACCAATTTTTGTTCTTCCACAAATCCGGGCTTTTCTTGCGGATTACTTCGCGCGAATTGCACATAACTTGCAGGTAAAATTCCTTATTGACCGTTCTTCCCTGTGGCAAGAACTCATAATGTGCCACGCCCCTGCAATCGAAGAAAAGTGTCAGCAAAATTTGGTGCTCGAGCGGCCGGTACGCTCTTCGTCGTTCACATATTCTCGGCCTTCTAAGAATATTTTGTAACACCGATAAGGTAGCCTTTCCGTATGACACGGTCAACACTCGGAATGCATCCGCGCACTTATTTTCGTTTTTCATACAAAATTTGATACAGGTTCTTTGATCCATTTAGGTAAACATCGAAGACGATCCAAAACACGTGCAAGCAAAGCAGTTGTCAACAATTAAGTGAACATTCAAAATGGCCGTCGGCATAAGTGAGATACATGTGTACCAACATAACGCCACAAAAAAAAACTAAATTCGAATATACGTAAACCACGAAAAAGCAAAATTCGCGATACTTTTTGAACACACCTCGTATACTGCCTGCTAAGGAAAGCAGGATGTGTGCAAAGTTAGAAGTCGAAAGCTTGAAAGCTGAGAGACTAGTTTGCTTAGAAACAGACAGACGGACATTCTTATATCGACTCAGGAGGTGATCCTGATCACGAATATATATACTTTATACGGTCGGAGATGTCAAAATTATAATACCCTATGCAAGGTTATAAAAACCTTTTCAACGAAACCATCTTATAAAGATGGTTTAGATAGCTTCATTGGTTATGAAGTTATTTATTATACCCTTACAATTTTGGCTAACCTAACCTAAAGTCCTATCGAATCGTAGAGTATATATATATGTAAGTATACATATATACAAATGTAAGTATACATATATACAAATATATGTGTGTATAAATGTGTGGATGCATATATTTCTTGGGCTGTGAAACATAAGTACATCGAAGATAAATATGAAAGACAATACCACTTCAGTAGATTAAAACATTACGAATAAGATTTAGCAAATAATCCCCTTAGTCTCACAAAAACGTTCTCACCTTACTACCGTTCTATTTGATAATTCTCATATAAGTAAATGTTTTCTTTTCTGTCATTGTTCCTTATTTTCAACACATTTTAAAGATGACAAAGGATTTCATATGAAAATATATTTTTTTTTTTGTGCGAACTCACGTCAAGTAGACGACTTGCACATTAGTGCCTTTTTAAGAATTAAAATTTACTGTTCAGTATATATGAGACATACATAGCCTAAAGCTTTAATTTTACGGATTATGGTACATTCGCACGCGATATTATATATATGGTTATTACCCATTATTAAAATTTACTGGTTTAATACTGGTTTTTCTATAGCATTTTATTAGCTCTATATTTAGCGGTTGTCCGTAGGATCCCTTGAAAAGTTATTATTGCAGTATAAAATAATCATTGTAACGTAATAACAATAATTATTGCTGTTCGCAGTCACGAACTTACGAAATATTTTAGGCAATTACTACATATATCATAACAATTAAAATTTGCCTGTGTGTGTTCAATCTTAGTGACCAAAAAATAATAATTTAATCCAAATATTTGCGTAAAGTCGTTTGGCTTGAGGCAAACGTGATCTGCGGGGGAACCAAGGATCTCTTAAGTCCCTTAACATCTCTTATCTCTTATGTATCTCTTATAGTCCATGAAATCAACGTATTGAAAATTAACTCAAGCCAGTATGGGAATCCGAAAATCCTCTTTAACTTGGCCGATTTGACATTGTGTAAATATAAATTAGTCACAGGAATTATTAACCAAAAGCCCTATTTCCCAAAAACTAAATAAATGCTTAAATATCACTAGCAAAAGTTTTTTGATAAATGTTTGATGTAAAATTAGGTTGAATTTTGTTTTGTAGATATATTTTATCTATTGGTATTATAATAGCAAAAATATATCGTATAAAATAAACCTCTTGACGAGGTAAAATAACGGTGGCAAACCCGCATGCCACTCCCAAAATATCTGATATCAATTTTGGTGACGAATAAATGCAATATAGGTACAAACAAGAACGGAAAGCTAACTTCGGACGAAGCCGAAGTTGATATACCCTTGCTGTTATGTGGCAGCTTATTTTATTAGATATATATCGGATCTTATATAGTCGGCCGGTCCTTATGAAATTTGGCAGATCGAATGAGTTTGCTCAAAAAAGGACGCATATAAAGTCCCATCCTTCTAACATCAAAAAAAACAAAGTTATGGCATTTCCGATCAATCAGTTATATGGCAGCTATATGATATAGTTGACCGATTTTGTTAACCGACTTATATACTGCCTGTAAAGGAAAGCAAGATGTGTGCAAAGTTTGAAGTCGATAGCTTTTATAACTGACTAGTCTAGTTTGCGTAGATACAGACAGACTGTCAAGCTTATATCGACTCAGGAGGTGATCCTGATCAAGAATATATATACTTTATAGGGTCGGAGATGTCTCCTTCACTGCGTTGCACACTTTTGACCTAAATTATAATACCCTCTGCAACCGTATAAAAATAATACATTAAAAATATTCTTACCCGGCACGTGTTTATATTGTTTATTGTTATTGTTCCACGTGACGAATAATGGAAAGGATGGGACTTGTTGTGGACTCCTCTTTTGTCAGACTTATTCGATCTGCCAAATTTCATAAGAATCGGCCGACTATATCCTATAGCTGCCATATAACTGATTGATCGGAAATGCCATATCTCTGCTGTTTTTTAAGTTAGAAGACTGGGACTTTGTATGGATTCTACTTTCGGCAAACTAATTTGATCTGCCGAGTTATCCGATATATATCTACTAATATAAGCTGCAAGGGTATATCAACTTCGGCTTCGCCCGAAGTTAGCTTTCCATTCTTTTTTATATATATATTGCATTTATTCTTCAACTTTCCTCTTACCATAGTAGCCATTCCCCTCTTACCATAGTAGCCAAGGGAATGTAAAAAGCCAGTATTTACTTACACGTTTTAATTTTAACGTTCCTAGTAGAAGGTCTAGAAACTTTTGTCCTCTACTCGTTAGCCATTGTAGTTCGACAAATGAACAACAAGATCCCATTCAGGGTATTATGTTCGGAGACAATAGTCTCAACCACATCTTGTTAGTTTGCTCTTATCTGTTCAACATTACCGCCAATATCTCGGATCTATCCCCGCAATTCGAACCGTACGTTTTGCGGCAGCGTCCCTCGGTCGGTCATGCGGGCTGTACAATTCCAAAAAAAAACCAGCAATCTTGTCTAAAGACAAGTGTAAACCTTGTCTGACCTTATGCGTGAGTTCTGCGCCTAGGACTGCTGCTCACAACTCCAGTCTGGATTGCTTCGCTGCGCCATTGGCTTTTTCTAAGGCATCCACGAAACTAGGTAGGTCCTGCGTGGCTGGAACCTTTCTGTTGAATATGTGTCTTGGAATTTGCAATTTATTTAGAAATTGGAGACAGGTCAGAACGATAGTTTTTAATTTTTGACTGAATTTCTAAGGGCAGTTCATCAACCCAAGCCATTTTTATTTCACAGTCAACCATTCACTCCCTCACTTCATAGCGCTTGCGTTATACATTTTTGTTCTTGTTAAACACGGGCTTGAGGTTTTATTTTAAACACTAATTTTGTTATTTAATAATAAAGTTATATCCGTATCGCTAAACTGCACTGTTTCTGCAGTGCTATATTTGGGGGACCATTTTATCGATTTAGAAAAATTTGAAATCCAAATAGAGTTCTGCTTCTTTTTCGTGCTCTCTTTTTTTTGTATATTTTCAGTCAATTCGCCAATTATCTTTTTGCTCTCTCGCTTTCTCCCCTTTACTAACTCTCTTTTATTAAACATATTGGTACAGTGGATGCCAAAGAATGTCCTTGAACTGTCCTTGAACTTTGCCTTTACGACAACTGGTCCAAATAAATCAATTGGGTCGATGATTTGTGATAACTCAGAGCAGACCACTCGTTTTTTTAAAATCAGAGCTTTGCTTTGTTGCGTTCGTCTGCAAAGTTGGTCTTTATTGGGCATCCATATGAGGCCGAGGGTTTTGACACTGTATTGGTTCAAGTTCTCACCCAGTTTCACGTCGTTTACGGGTATACTTCTAATTCTTTCCATCTGGGTTCTGGGTATTTCTTCTTTGGGTATTCCAATAATAGTTATGCATAATATGAAGACTCACAGAATTCACTTTTGATTTGAAATGCTTCTGACACTGTGCCCATTAAGCAATCATCTACATAGTAGTCATTTTCGAGTGTCACAGATCCTAACTGGTAGGCATTATGTTGCTAGATATGGGGCTGCCTTGGTTCCATATGTGACTGTTTTGAGACGATAATACTAATGATAATGAAATTTTTACTTTTAATAAATAATACTTATTAAATTTTAGAAATAAATAATACTTTTTTCTGCAAATTTTCTTGTAATAATCAAGATCCTCAGATTGATTGTTTCTTCAACCAATAAGTTGATGGAAATGATTTTCTGGATTGACCGACACTTGACGGTACACCTTTTCTAAGTTCGCCGTGAAAGCATACTTTTGTATTTTGAAGCGTAGCAGTAGGGACAACTCTGAAAGGTAAGACCTGTATGTAAAATGTCGTTCAAGGAAAATCACTTGATGTTTTGCACGAAGCATCGAAGACCACGTTTTTTCCCATTTAGGGTATTATGTTCGGACTACATCTCCACCATCCACCATCTCAATGGGAAGAACAATGGCTTCTATGGGCTTGCTGAAATCCCCATGAAATGACTTAACGAGTGCAGCTACTCTTGCTCTGCTTATTCTTGGTTGTCCTCGAATGCCGTCGATTCAAAGCTATATATCGTGACGTTTTAGTGACAACATCGATACTTTTTGTTCAGTGATCAATTTTATTTGTGATCCTGAGTCTAAAAGGGCTCGAAATTTAGCTGCTTGTTCGTGATCTGCCTGGACAGCTACCATTGCTGTCGCCAGAAGGTTGTAATTCTTGTTTGCCGCTGCACCGACAGCTGGAGGCTTTTACTAGTTCTCCTTGGTGCCGACATAATCCGGCTAATCGACTATCCACGTGGCAAACGACACAGGATTGCTCTTGAACATGATTTTCTACTTGTACTTAAGCCTCTTCCTTACGACTCGTGCCCTGCATTAGCTTGCCACGTTCGAAAGTATCGGCATGTTTTTCGCAAATAATCCGGTCGTTCTCTGTTGTTGATCCTTGCAGTTTTTCCAATAATAAGTCAGTGTATTTACGTCGTTTTCTTCATTCTTTGGACGCGGTTTCGTCTTTTCGTTAGGTGTAAGGTCGTACGATCATAAAACTCTTTATTTCTTTTCTTATTTCCCTCCATCATAATTCAAGCTCTTTTATAAGCTATTTCAGTCAGTATTTATTTTCTCTAGCATAATTATCTATGTTATATACATATAAGTATTTAAATTTTTTGGCAAATTTGATGTTTTAACTCATATGGACAATTATCATGTACCTAGGGGTGTGGTGTTGAAACAGTACACGAAATATTTTAGCCCTACGACCCAATTATATCGATTGATACGATATGTACGAGCGTGTGTATTCATTAATTGTTCTATGATTCTTCCTACTGTTTCAATGGTCTGGTGGTGGTATGCAGTGTTCGTCCGTAGAGCGTTTGCGGCCACTATCGTCGAACTTGAACTCACGGGCGTAACGGTAGGTCCCGGAGTCGTTGTCAAAAACCTTATAGATAATCTGACTGAATTACCTGTACAAGGGTCTACTCCGGCTGAACAGTCGCTTGCTGTGATCAGGATGGGGTCGCTACGGTTGGCTGTCTGCAGCTGTGGTGGTGGTATGTTGGATAGTAATCCCTCCGGCAGTTGATAGCAACACATGGAGGCTACGTAGCGTATGGGTTCTACTGACAGTCCGTTTCACAGGAGCAACACGTAGAGGTACCACGTATATGTGAGAAGATCTCCGGCGGTCCTTGGGTCTGGAGCTGCACACGGAGGCTTCGTAACGTATTGGTCCTACTGACGGTCCGTTTCACGGGAGCAACACTCAGAGGCGCTACGTAGGGGTGATTCCTACTTGCAACACTCGAAGTAGGTTTGTTTTAAGTACCGCATTTGGCACTGAGTAACGAGACGCTTTAACTTTGTATTCGCAACTGTCTCTATTCTAGAAACACAAATCTTATATATGATGCTACAGATACATATACTTATATACGATGCTAACATAGATATTACGTGACCGTTGAGGGAGGTCAAAGTTACGGACGTGCCCCATCAAGGTTAGTGAAGTGTCACCTTCCTTTGAGTCTGCTGACTCAGGTTGCTTAATCATTGTATTTCTCACTTCTGCTGGTTCTTGTTCGGCCTGGTCAGTATTATTGACATTGCTGCTGCCGTTTCGTCGGGCGCCGCTGTAGCTGGATTACTCGGTCAGAATTCAACTATGCTGAACGTTTAATTATTGCTTATTGCTAAACTTTTACTATAAGTTGGTAGGTCTTGGCATTAGTTGCCAACATTCTCCCCCGGGGAGACTACTGGTGGGACTACTGATGATGACTACTGATGGAACTACATGGGGACTACTGATGATGAATCAGCTAATTCTAAACTCTACCTTATACCTAGTCTGACTATATCTACCTTATATAATAAACTCATAAAAACATACAGCTATTTGTCTTTTTACTCCTCGACGTTACTACGGGGATCCCGGATCATATACCTCAAATCTCTATTGGCATCCTTCTGTCGTCAGTGCCATGATGCTTTCTTGCTGTTCGATCAACTGGAACTCTTCCCCTGGCTTTCTTCCTGAGACGGGGTTGTTGGCTGTTGCGGTTTCCGTCCTTGAACATAGTGCATATCCGGCCCATGCAGCTATAACGATAGCTAATTCTAGCATTAGTACCCCGGAGTATTAATGAGCGACGGTCCAGCTTGTCCTGTTGTCCTCGTCTTGCGTGAGCTTGGTTCATGCCTTTAGTCCCTAGATCTCCTCATGAAGTTTATCCAGTTGGTCCAGCGTAGATTCTAGCTGCCCTTCCGTTGTTTTTACCTGTTGAGGGCTTGGCCATTCATGCACATATCCTTCTGACATCTTTACTGTTCCTGATGAATTTAGTTATGCTCGTCCCAGTTACGTAATTGTTGGGCTCTGCATCACACAGTCTGGCCTGATTGTTAGTTTTCCCACTCCTTCGATGACGGAACGATCTTTTTCTGCTGAGCATACGTAAGTCATGGTTATCGGCTTCGTTGTCCCGAAGATCCATGCATTTGGTTTCGTTAGTTGTACCTAATGGCTAGTACCCTTAATTGTCTCTGGGTTACATTTGTCGATTCGATTTCTTGACAATGCGGCCATTGTACATAGTAGTTGGTGTGCGTCTGGGCCAAATAGTGTTTGCTTGAAATCGCACACTTTGTTTCTTTTCATCCCACTGATACATTGCTACAACCCTTCGTTGTTGATGGCGAAATGGTGTTTTCAGTGGTCATCTATGGCCAAATACCTTGTTTCAGTTTTGGTTATTACCAATCCCTTTTTTGTTGACTGTGATATTGGTTCCATTCGATAAACGGTATACTCGTCCTCTTCTACCAATGGGATGCTCGTGTGGAACACCAACAAGTTATAAGTCTCCTGTACCTGAGTAGTCGCCAATCGATACAAATCTTCAGCCGCTTCGCCTGTGACGGGGAGTCGTCTTCCTGGTGGGAGGTGTGTTTGTATTTTTGTGATTACTTGCCTCACTTGTTCCACCGAGACCAATGCTGGGCTTAGTTTTCCATCTTGCACTCGGCGAATGTGGTTACCCACCACGACCAACTCTAAAATAGCGTGAGGGAGAGACCGGCTTGATCAATAATTGCCGACCTGGATTCTAGGCAGGCTGGCTTCTAACACCTGCATCCTCTTTTGTGACGATATTTAACGCCCAGCGTTTCTGACGTTGATGATGCATTAACTGGTCGACATCTTAGATTTCAGCTACTTCTTGCTCCAGTGTGTGAATGATTGTTGGACAGGTCTCGTACACTGATGGACACCATTTTTTTTATGGCTTGAATTCCTTGTTTGACTGTCTCGATATTCTGAACCAATTGACTGATATCGAAGAATGTGATTAATGTCCTCTGGGCTGATTTGATCGATATTCTATAGAGGTCGCCTCTATGATGGTCCCGGTCGTATTGCTGATTGGGGTAATGATAACCGGTGCTCCTACTGCCGATCCTGGTAGTGGTGTTAATGGTAGCGTGAATACCACCCGGACAAGTGCGGATATGATGGTAAACATGTTGAGCTAGTTCTTGTCTCTGTATACTAATTTTTGGTGTCTTCCTTGTTGTTATTGATGGGTAACACGGCTGGTCGATGAATGACCCGTGTTATATTTCCCGACGCTGTACGGATTTGTGATACTCGGATCTCGCCGTCGTTTCCGGGATGTACTGCTATGATGCGTCCGAGAGGCCACTTCAATGGAGTGACGTTGTCTTCCCTTATTATTACTAAGTCTCCGATCTTCACCGTCTTACAACTCCTTGTCCACTTTGATCGATTCTGCAGCTCATGCAAATACTCGTGGGTCCACTGCTTCCAAAATTCTTTACGTAATTGATTGAGGAACCTCCACCTATCGGAAGTCTCCGATCTTCACCGTCTTACAACTCCTTGTCCACTTTGATCGATTCTGCAGCTCATGCAAATACTCGTGGGTCCACTGCTTCCAAAATTCTTCACGTAATTGATTGAGGAACTTCCACCGGGTGATCAACATAGGTGACCAACCTAGGGTAGCCTAGCTTGATGAATGTCGGGTGACGTCGTAAATGTTTTCCAAATGAGGAAGTGCCCTGGAGTTAATGCTGTCAAATCCTTTGGGCTGGAAGAGATAGATGTTAACGGACGCGAGCTTAGAATGGCTTCAACATCAATCACTATGGTTTCAAGTTCTTCATGGGGGAGTGACGCTGATTTCACTGCGGCTTCCCACAAACCGCCGAAGTGAGGTGCTCTGGGTGGTATGAATTTGAATTCTATCCTTAGATTCGTACAGGTCCTTTATATCAATTTCCTTGCGTCGGCTTCGAATATTGCTTCCTTTAATTCTGTTCATTGTAGTAGGCTCATTGTTGACTCCAACAAAATTTGTCGCATTGTCACAATAGATCCTTGCTGGTAACCCACGCCATCGGCATAATCTTTTTAAGGCTGCCAGGAATGCTTGTGTCGTTAAATCTGTAACGACTTCTAGATGGACTGCCTTTGTTGAAAAGCAACAAAACACTGCGATTACACCTTATGTGGTCGCTTCCCACGGATCTTGTTGTGGGTCCAGAATGGCCCACAGTAATCACCTCCACAATTTTTGAAAGGTCTATGCTGTTGAACCCGGTGCGCTGGAAGTGGGCTCATTATTAAATTCAACAACTTCGGTCGAGCCCGACAATACCTGATGCAACGACGAACTGTTTGTTAAGCCAGTTGCATTCCTCTTAATGACCAGAATCGTTGTCTAAAGTGGTATAGTAATGCTTGTGGTCTGCAGTGTGCTAAATGTTGATGTTTCCATTGAAAGAAGAGTTTCGTCTGCGGATCTCCTGGTGCCAACCGTATTGGGTGCGTGGCATCATATGACAACGCGGCGTTTTGTAATCGTCCTCCTACGCGAACAGTTCCGTTTGTGTTAATAAATGGATCCAACGCTCGTAACGGATCGTTGGGTACCACGCTCTTCGTCTTCTATAGTTGCTTGATCGATGGTTGAAAATACTGGTACTGTATCTTCCGAACTGTAACTCCTAACGCCTCTTCTAATTCTGCTGGCCATAACGGTCCTGTGATTTTGCTCCTTGGATTGCGGCAATTATTGATGAACCGTAATACTGAACCGTAATAGGAAATTACTTGTAGAACCTTATCAAACGATCCATGGTGATTAATATTTTCCATCCACTCCTCTGCGATGATTGCCTTGTTGCAAACCATTTCCTTTTTTCTTTCTTGATTTTCGGTCGTCGTCTCTGTTAGCTGGCCATGCTTCTGGACCCATTGCTAAAAACGGTGGGCCGGAGTACCAGAGTAGTTGAGCTCAAACCCGGTACCCTTTACACATTAGCCAAGAACTCTTCCGTTGGGCTATCCCTGACAAGGTTTCGCGCGAAAATTTTCGTAAGTTCAGTTGTTGCTCCGTGCTACTTTAAAAATCACCCATAAATTTGAGCGCCCTCTAGTAGTGAAAACAAGAAACTGCAAATTGCTTGGGATATATTTTTCGGAGTGCGTTCGCCGCCCGGCAAAGCGCCATCAGCTGATTGTAAATTGTATGGGAGTATTTTTTTCAGAGTGCGCTCGCGGCCAGTGCCTAGTTCTTAATAAAAAAACTTTTTATTTAAATAAATTGAATGCGTTGTTTATATATATTGTATTGTTTTTAATGCTCGCAAACTACAAAAACCCAATCGGCAACCGAATATTTTTATGTATTGCTATGAATATGCACCTTAACTTCACAGCTAGCACCATGGGTAGTTACTTATCGAACTATATCTTGAGTAAGCGACTTTTCCCAGATATGAAAGATATATCAAAAGATGCATTATCTCAAGGGCTATCTCTACATGCAATATGAATCGGGTCGTTAGAGCCAATTTTGAAAAAAAATCTTTTTTTTTACGATTTAGACATTTAATCTTAAAGAAAGTGAAAAAGATATTTTAAAAACCTTTCTAACTAAATATAGCATATGAAGTTAGGTGCGTTGGTTGTAAATTTAGGCTATTCTTACATATATTATAAAAGCGTTATTAATTTTTTAAAGGTAACCTTAAGTAATTTAAAAAGTCGTAGAACAAACGTTGCTTAGATTTTAGTAACTAACATACCCACAATTTTAAGAGACAAAATAAGGCAAACGCGGACGGGACATTTTTTCGGAGTAAAATTTGAAAAACTTTTTCATTTTGAAAATTTTTTATAAATCGATTTTCCTGAATAACTTTTGAGAGAATCGGGATGATGATGTTGGATCGGGATGGTTGAGGTACCAATCAACGCGTATTTCGGAGCAGAAGCTGGTTATATAAAATTTATATAATATTTTGTCTGGTGACACCAATGTCCCCACTATCTCCAATTTAGTGAATCGAAAGCGTTTTATATTTACGCAAATTTCTCCGAAGCCAAACTACTTTTGTCAAATGTTTGGATAAAATCCCTCTAATGAAAATAATTCCTTTCACTTGGTATATCACTCATTCAGATTGAACGCACACAGAAAATTTTTAATTCATCGGCAATATATAGTGTAAATATTACTGTAAACTGTAAGAATTTTTTTCATTAACTGTTTTTTTTTAAATTACCTGTTAAAAAGAATAATAAAATAATTAAAGAAGTAAAAGCTTGCAAAAGAACATGCAAAATATGGTTGCACAAATATCAATTTAACTGGGGTAGGATATAGTGGATCGATCCCGGCAGTTCCGACTTATATACTGCCTGCAAAGGAAAGAAGGATGTGTGCAAAGTTTGAAGTCGATAGCTTTTAAACTGAGAGACTAGTTTGCGTACAAACAGACAGACGGACTGACGAAACTCAGTAGGTGATCCTGATCAAGAATATACATACTTTATAGGGTCGGAGATGTCTCCTTCACTGCGTTGCACATTTTTGACCAAAATTATACTACTCTCTGCAAGGGTCTAACAAAAAAGGAAAGCTAACTTCGGGCGGAGCCGACGTTGATATACCCTTGCAGTTATGTAGCAGCTTATATTATTAGATATATAACGAACTTTATATAGTCGGCCGAACATTGTGAAATTTAGCAGATCGTATTAGCTTGCCTAAAATGGAACGCATATAAAGTCCCATCCTTCTAACTTAAAAAACAGCAAAGTTATGGCATTTCCGTTATGGCATAATCAGTTATCAGATCCTTATGAAATGTGGCAGCTCGAATTAGTTTGCCCAAAGTGGATCCCATAGAAAGTTCCATCCTTCTAACATAGGTTAGGTTAGGTTAGGGCGGCGATGCTGGGGGAACATTAAGACTCCTTATAAGACTTGAGCCGCTAGGGCTCCTTGTGCTACCGCATGGGCTAGGGGTTCACCAAAGTGCCCCCCCCCCTCCCCCCCCCCCCCCCTTCCTATCTACCAGGGGTGCATATATGCCTAAACTTCCTGTGGCGGCCCATGGTCCCAACCTGCAATTTTTATGAAGGCTACCAGTCCGCGTGGAGAGATCTCTGAGAAATCGCTAAGGTCCGAGAGTTCTGCGGACCCAAAGTGTTTAAGTCTGCTGCGGCCGAGTGCCGGGCAGTGGCATAGGAGGTGCGTGACTGATTCTACCTCCTCTTTATCTCTACAACTCCTGCAGTAGTCACTGTGGGGGATCGCAAGCCTAGCCGCGTGTTCGCCTATCAACCAGTGTCCAGTAATGGCCCTAACCGCTAGGCTACAGTCTGGTCTGCTGAGAGCGGTAAGACTCGCCGATCTTTTCTGAGAGCGTTTCGGCCAGATCAGGCGTGAGGTTCTACAGGTCTGGAGGTTCCTCCATTTCCTGTTGGCTGCCAGGTCCCTGCACTTAAGCCTGCACGTAGCCAAGGGAATGCCTACAAGTTCTTTCTCTGGAAGGAGAGGGTTGGTAGTCCCTGCCCTAGCTAGTTCATCTGCGACGCAGTTTCCCTCGTAATCCCTGTGACCGGGAACCCATATGAGGTAGATGTCATGCTGTTCAGCCATCTCATTGAGAGATCTACGACAGTCATTGACTGTCCTAGAGTTGGACGAGAACCCGTCAAGTGCCTTGAGCGCTGCCTGACTATCCGAGAAGATACATATTGTACCCCGATTGCCCCTAAGTGCTGGGGATTCCAGTGCTTCCCTGATGGCTAGCACTTCAGCCTGAAAAACACTGCAATGGTTAGGGAGTCTGAAGGACTCCTTTAGTCTCAGATGCTCACAAAAGAACCGCCTCCCACCTGGCCTTTGAGTTTTGATCCATATGTATAGATATGAAGGGAGCCCTCTGGTCCCGGTGTCCGGGCATCCCATTCCTCCCTCGAGGGGATGATGATTTTGTAATTAGTGGGTTGGTCGACGGGCACGCAATAGTCCCTGCCCCCCACTGGCATGAAGTGATGCAGGTCCAGTCTTGTATGACCAAAATTATTCTTGCTCCATAGTTTCGCCTCTCGCAGTCTTATTGCCGCCAGAGTGGCTATCTTTACCCCCATCAGTTCCACCGGTAGTAAGTCAAGGATGAGATCTAGGGCGTCGCTAGGCGTAGTTCGTAGAGTGCCTGTTATACAGACTTCCGCCATGCACTGCGTCCTCCTGAACCTATCCCTGCATGAGGAGTTGTCCAGGGCAGGCCACCAGACGACAACTCCATAAAATAAGATTGGTCTGATGATAGCCGTGTATAACCATCTAACTATCTTTGGGGACATTCCCCATTTCAGGACTACCGCCTTGCGGCAGGTATAGAGTGCTATTGCCGCTTTCTTAGTCCTCTCTGCGGTGTTCAGCTTCCAGTCCAGTTTCCTGTCTAACGTAATGCCCAGGTACTTCGCACTACTGCTAAGAGTTAGAGTTTCCCCTAGAAGCTTCGGAAGCTTAAGATTCGGTATTTTGTACTTCCTGGTAAACAGCACGAGCTCTGTCTTGGGCGGATTAACTCCCAGCCCGTTCCTTTGCGCCCGTACACCTCCTTGCGGGGTGCCTCTCTTGACGTATCTTCGAATAGTCGAACCTCCAAGGGTCACCTCGACACTCCTGTTGACCAGGATCTGCCGTATTAGGTGAACTGATCGGTCGTCTATTCCAAGTCCCGTCAGTGCGTTGATTATTGAGCATGGCAGGATGTTGTTGAAGACCCCTTCTATGTCCAGAAATGCAACAAGCGCATATTCCTTGAGTTTGATCGCTCGCTCGGCGATCATAGTGATTTCGTGCAGGGCTGTTTCTGTTGATCGGCCCCTCTTATAAGCATGCTGTGAGCAAGAGATGTCACCTGGGTTAATGGTTAGTTGGAGATGGAGACTGAGTAGTCTTTCCATAGTCTTAAGGAGGAAGGATGAGAGACTTATTGGTCTAAAGTCCTTAGGGGTATAGTGGGATGGTTTGCCCGCCTTGGGTATGAATACAACCTTCGTGCACAGCCACGCCTCTGGTACCATATTAGTAGTGAAGACTATGCTGAAGATCTTCTTGATTCATTTCCTTAGGTTAATACCGGCCTTAGATAGCTGAGCCGGTAGAATGCCGTCCGGGCCCGGAGATTTGAAGGGTTTAAAACTGTCTATTGCCCATCTAAGATTCCTGTCACTAAGGAGGTAGTTGTCCACCGCCCATCCGTATCCTTAATATAACCTACGTTGGGGGCTGTAGTAGAGAGAATCTTTCTTAGGCGGGCGGCCTCTGATGTCTCCTGGATGTTGGTGCAGAAACTGGCCCAGGCAACCCTCTTTGCCTTTCGCAGTTCCTTGTTATACCGCCTGAGTTCAGCTTTATAGGCCTCCCACGCCTCGTCTGTGTTGGTGCGGTACGCGTGGTTAAAGGGCCTACGTGCATTTTTCTTGAATGGAACTAACGACGAGGTCCACCATGGAGGCTTCTTCGATCTGCTGTTACCTATTCTTCTTTTGGGGCAGGCCCTATGATATGCTTTAGCGCTTGCCGCCGTAAGCTTATCTACCATGGCGTTGAGCCCCCCGTAAGTCTCGATAATCTCTGAAGGTGGTTCCCCTTAGGATCTATCTAGAATCTTTTTATAGAGCTCCCAGTTTGCCTTCCTAGGATTGCGTACTGCTTGCTTAGTGAAGTTTTCGAAATTTGCAGCTATCTCAATGTAGCGGTGGTTTGAAAAGGAGTGTTTGTCTAGGACTCTCCAGCTGGTGATAGCATCAGCCAGAGAGTGCGAGAATAAGGTAATGTCAAGAACCTCTCTCCTGTTCTTGACGACGAAGGTGGGTTCTGAACCTCTGTTACCCACTAGAGGCTTAGAGCTGAGGATAAAATCGAAAATTGACTCACCCCTTTCGTTTGAGTCAGTGCTTCCCCACTGACTGTGATGAGTGTTGGCATCGCATCCTATTAATAGGTCGATTCTCCTTCTCTCGCTGTCTTCCACAAGCCGCCTGAGTAGCAGATGTGGTGGAGGTCCTATGTGGTCGTGACCCATATACGCTGAGCATATTCTTAGAGGGCCGCCTGGGCCTTCTATCGATGCGGCTACATGATCTTCGTTGCTGAAATTTGGTAGCAAGAAAGTGTTAAGGGTCTTTTTTGCGAGTATGCATGCCGTGGATCCAGGGTTCTTGGATGAGGGCCACGTCAGCTCCACTCTCTGCGAGATGGAGCAGGAAGGCGGCGGATGCCTCCTTACTGTGTTGGAGATTTATCTGCAGGAGTGTCAGGGTCATCCTTTAGATTCTCCACCACAGTAACCTCTGCCTCGATGTCGGAGCCTAGCAGTGAGTCCTCCTCCATGCCGACGCCTCCAAGAGCCCTTGCCAAGTTACTCTCCTCTGAGGTGTACCCTTCCAGAATGTCCTCCTCCACATCCGACATTCCTTCTGGGCGGACCTCTTCGGTCGGTTCCTACAAGTCTGGCTCCTGCGCGTCTATCTCCAAGTCGATGCCTCCTGACTTGCCCTTTGCATCCGACTTGTAGATCCTCACTGCTACGTTCTCGAACCCGTACTTAATACGGCCACCAGCACCCTCCAGGATCCTTGCAGTCTCCTCATTTAAAGTGAGGACAACCTGCCTTCTCAGTCCCACTGCTTCCTCCACCTTGGCGACTCTCCAGTCCGCCGTAGGGAGTGTGGGATTGCACATCTTGAGCATCGCCAGTATGGTAGCAGGGTCCGCCGGCTTCTCTGTCAGCCATACGCGGGCCCTCGGTTTGCTGGGGATCTTGTCCCAGTCCACCGCCTCCAGACTGGCTCCTGGGTAGACCTCTCCAAGCGACGCAATCATGCGCTTGTAGACGTTTACATACCTCACATCTTGGCACGCTATCACCTTGATGCTACCCTGATACCACCCTGCGTCTTCGCAGTCCGGTGGAGGTCCTCCGCTCTTGAGAATCTCCTCCATGAAGCGCCCATGCAGCTCGTTCACCACCTTCCGCCAAAGCTCCTTGGGGATCAGGCCATCCTTGGAGCCGTTGTCAACGACCCCAATGATGGTCCTACCCTTCGTTACCTCAGCGAAGGATCGGTTACTTGGTTGTGTCTGCACCTTTTTCTTCTTTCCTAGGGGCGCTCCACCGTCAGTCGACCTCTGCCTCTTTGCACTTTGTACGCTATCTTTGGCAGAGTCGCCTACTCCTGTAGGCTTCTTCGGATCCAATCTCACACCCGCTTTTGCTGGCTGAAAGTCAGGCAAGATTCCTCTCGCCCACTTTATGATCTCAGCCTGATCGGGGTTGGATTCCGCCGATGGGTCCGGCCTCATCAAAATGAAGGCCGCTCTCCTCTTATTCTTGTAGGAGCCCATCCGCTGCAAGGAACCAGCAGCCGCCGGACCGGGGCTTTCCTTAGGGATCCCGCCGGTGCGAGAGGAGCTCGATCCTGGGATCTTGCCAACCACACCGTTCGGTGGTCTCATAGTGGGCCCCGTGCAATCTGCCTTGGAGATTGACGGATCCATGATCCGATCCATGAGATTTTCGGCCTTTCTTCGGGAGTTCCGTTCTCCACTGTTTTTGTTTTTGTTGTTTTGTTCTGAATACATGTTTTGGACCCACGAGTAGGCGGGAAGGGGTTCGTCCATCATGACATAGCCCGCTTATCATGACAAGCCTGATTGAAACTGAGGGGTCGGCCGGTCCCCCAGAGTCCGTATATTAACGTCCGTGCACCCCCCCGGACATGCATCCCTCGGCATATGCTGTTCCACCTTGGATTGGGGTAATTTGAGGAATGGAGTGTTCTTCTCCCTGCCCAACTACGATTCGCCAGCGTCCTCGGCAGAGACATGACCTTACCGGGACCTGTTACCAGCCGCCCTCACGTGGAGAGTATAGTCGCACTACCAGCGGTGTACACAGTTACGGCACATGAATGCTCATGCGTTTCTCCCCCTGTAGTACCCGTTGGCTGACGGCTATCCTTCTAACATAAAAAAACAACAAAGATATGGCATTTCCGATAAATCAGTTATATGGCTGCTATAGGATATAGTTAACCGATCACGGCCGATCCGACTTATATACTGCCTGCCAATAAAAGAAGGATGTGTGCACAGTTTGAAGTCGATAGCTTTACAACTGAGAGAATAGTTTGCGTAGAAACAGACAGACAGACGGACCGACGGACATACGGACTCGCTTGTATCGACTCAGGAGGTGATCCTGATCAAGAATATATATACTTTATAGGGTCGGATATGACTTCTTCACTGCGTTGCACACTTTTGACCAAAATTATAATACCCTCTGCAAGGGAATAAAAATTAAAAAACACAAAAATTATTATATTTTCGATCAATCAGTTACAGAATAAAGACGACCGCTTTACATACTGAATGCAATGAAAAAAAGAATAAGAGCAAAGATTGCAGTCGATTTAAGGTTGCTTTAAAGCTATTTCGTGTTGAAAGAAGGACTGCGCAAAATATGTATCGCAGCGGACGGGAGTCCGCCAGGTGGCGACATGCATGCCCTGCTTGTAGCAGGCGCGTGAAGACACTATATATAGCCGAATAATTAAAAGTTTTCTGTGTGCGTTCAATCTGAATGAGTGATATACCAAATGGAAGATTTTCATTAGAGGGATTTTATCCAACCATTTGGATACAGTGGGGAAAATGGGGATATTTTATATGCACAGATTCTTCTCCAAAATATGCGTCGTTTGGTACTTCAACCATCGCAATCCAACGTTTGTTTCAAATGTTACGATTTTTAAATAATTTCCCAAATGAAAAAGTTTTTCAAATTTTTTTAAAGCGCTTGCCTTATTTTGTCTCTTAAAATTTTGAAAAAAATCTAAGCAAAGGGTGTTATACGATTTTTTTTAATTACTTAAGGTTACCTTAAAAAATTAAAAAGACACTTAAATGTAAGAAACGCGTACTTTTTAAACCAATGCACCTAACTTCACATGCTATAGTTAGAAAGTTTTTTAAATATCTTTTAGCTTCTTTAAAGATCAAATGTCTAAATCGTAAGAAAAAAAATTACACTGAAAAGAATTTTTTTTTTCAAAATTGGCTCTAACGATCTGATTTATATTGCTTAAATCAAGAATATTCGTTCTTAAAATCGAACTTTATGAAAAAATACTTGTACCTAAATGAAGATTTTTTTTCTTGAATTAAGTAAAGTAGTTCTTGGTCTTGGCTCTTCCAAGTACGAAAATCTGGGTTTTTCTCAGAGTGCGCTGACAAACGTTCATGCAACGCCCAAAATTTTGCTTTATTTGGAACACGCATGCCACTCCCAAAATATCTGATATCAATTTTGGTGACGAATAAATGCAATATATGTATAAAAAATTATACATTGAAAATATTTTTATTCGGGAAAGAATATTTTTAATGTATAGGATAGTAGGACAGCTATCAGGAAGCATTGGACAGCGGAAAAAAAATGAAAAAAATATGAGTGAGTAGAGTGATGTGATGGGAAATGTGATGATGTGGGGGAGTACAACAAAACCTCAATAAATGAATAGCGCATCTGAGATGGCTTCTCTATACAAAACTCCCGCACTCGCATGGTCGACAGCTCAAAAGTTACAAAATGAGCTTGACTTTTTATTAGATAAAAGATACGAAAAAGTCCCAAATACATCTACTCACTCAAATATTATAAATACAATTGAGATAAAAATTATTAATCCACCTACTCAAAAGCAGCTCCCTCAACGAAAGAGAGATGTCGCAACGACTGCAGAGGATCCTTGGAATCCCCAAGCGAACACACCTGTGCCAGCACCGGTGCCCCACCAAAGTAGCATTGGAATAATAGAAGCCTGTGCAGCCAGCACCGGCCCCGTTTGGCGCATCAAGCTAAGGGCGCCCACCAAACAAAATATTATTTTTGATTATATTAAATACACTTCGATGCATAAAAATTAGATTTAATAAAAATCTTGTAAAATTGAGAGGAAAATTTTCTTCCCGATAAAAGTGCGACCTGTAAAGCCACACAAATACTAGGCAGGAAATTATGTAATATTAATTTTTATAAAATTTTATTGAATAACGTTTAGTACAAATTTTTATTTTATTTACATTTTTTTCAAATAAATGAACAATTTAATATTAATAAAAATAGTATTACTAATGAAACTTAAGAAATATATATGTCTATTGAAACTAATAAAATTTCGAAATCGGTAGACTGGACAGCCAATATTATAAACAAGGTACGATAACACCTATCTAAGATAAATAACAATACTAATTGTATGATTTTTATTATAGTGGTAGCACATTTATTGTTCAAATTGTTCAATGACATTTATTGTCAAGTTGTATAAGTTCCACAATATATGTGTTAAGAAAAGATACCAGAGTCAGAGTCTGAAGAATAATGAAAATATAAAAAAAAAAAAAAATAAGTTTATAAAAATATATAATTTTTTTTTATTCTAAAATTTTATATATATGAATTTTGAAATTTAGTATTATCTGTGTACCGTATATTTTTATTTTTTCTTGTAAATAATTAAACTAATATAGAAGAACGATAAATCAAATTTTGTTTTCCTAAACGAAATGGAATGGAACAAAATGAATACAGAATTAATCAATATTAAAAAAAAATTTGAAAAGTCACGCAAGTGTCTAGCGCAGAATAAAAATATGTCGATTGACATTGAAAACAGACATGCAACAATTCTTGTAGCATGCTTTAACTAAGCACGGTTTCCTCTGCATACGTACGAAAATAAAGATAAATTAATTACTAAACATTGGTCGTATGTGTCAAGATTTCTACATAGACTAAAAACAAATCTTAATAGCATCAACTCGAAATACTCCCTAGATATAACAATCGCTGAAATCGCAAGTTCGGATAAAAAAGTTATATAAAAAAAGAGGATTTAAACAATCTTACAACAGGTCCATAACAGGTAAATAAACATTAATCATGGCTATGACACAAGTAGAAATTCTTAAGCTAGCCTCTTCACTCATACCGGAGTGGAAAGTCTTCAACATTTCATTGATGCTCTTAGTTTATTGGATTCACTAAAAGGAATACATGAAACTACAGCGGTAAGCCTTGTAAAAACTAGGCTCAATGGCCATGTTCCGAGCTTAATCAGTACGGAACAAACGAGCACTGCTATAATATACAAGTTAACAATAGTCAACCGGCTATTATTTACTGACTCTGTATAGTGGAGCCATTTCGAGGTGTACGTAGATGCTGCTCTTGTCAATAGAGCATCAACGCTACGAATCGTATGATTCACGGATTTTTACCGATGCTAGCGGTCTTAGTTGCTGATAAGCTCCAACGGTCAGCCCGGGCACCGTACGAAAGATGAGAGGTTTTTTTAAGTAGCATGGACCAAGGTTACGGTAGAATAGTTAGTTAGTTGGAGATAAGCTGTCGATCGAGACACACTACAATAAAGAATCACTGACTATATTCTTTCCTCGACTTTTAATCCACGTGGGATAAGTGTCGTGTGGGAAACTTTCAAGTGCCATTGATAGAGACTCCGTCGAGTCTCCTCAAGTACATACACGCAGGTTGTGCTGGCCTTCGGCCCCGCACGCGTAAAGGAGTGCAACCGGGATCCCGGTTGTCTGCATCCTTGGAAGCTGCATCCACTACCCTGGAACAAGCAATATACTAATTGGCGCCCAACTAGTTCTACGACCCCTTCTGGTTTCTGTAAAAATACAAACCTGCGGTTTCTACATTAAGAATCAAATCATCATCACACCAGAGTGGAACGCTCTGGGCAGCGAAGGCGAGCATCTACCCTAGTAAAGAAGACAGTAGCACACGAGAAGGATTAAACCTAAGTGAACTAAAAATAGAGCATGTGAGTGGAAGTTTTTTCAATATCGCCAAGTTGAACTGATTAAATTAAAAATTAAAAAAAAAAAAAAATTAAAATTAAAAATAAAATTAAAACTAAAAACCGAAATTAATAAGTGTGATTACAGCATAATAGATTGAGTTGACAGTTTCGCTTTGGATTTGTTTACTTACTTACTTACTTACTTATTAGTTTGGATTACTTTTTTAGGTTTAATTGAGTATAAATTTTTAATTGAGCAGTTTGGGTTTTTTTATGCTTCCCTTTACTACATTCGTGATATATGCGCCCTTGATACATTCCATTCGCATTATATTTTGAATTGTACACCTCATCCGCTTCCCACATAAACTTTTACTTCAGCGCTCAGTCAGTTTGTCTAACGCCTTTGTTGATATTTTATGACTAATGTCCGGAGCTGAATCTGACGACTTAATTGAGCGATTTAACAGACTTGTGCTAGAGAAGAAGAGGGCTGACCGTGAGCGATTAGACGCCAGTACAATGGACCCACAACAGTTGCAAGCTATTATAAGTGCTGCGGTCACGGCTGCATTGCAAGCACAGAAAGAAGATTTCGAAGTGAAGCTGAAACAGGCCACAGACCAGTTTAGGGCGGCAACACTATCTGTCCCTGAAGTAAAAGCGTACGAGCCAGTAAAGATCGTGATCGGGGTGGAATGAAATGACGGTTTAGATACCGTAAAATCTCTGCCAGATTTTCTAGGTTCAGAAGAAGAATATGGCTCCTGGCGGCAAGCAGCATTGGCAGCGTATGAAACATTCAGACCCTACGACGGCAGCTCAAGGCACCACCAAGCCGTCTTAATAATTCAAAATCGTATTAAGGGGGCTGCTAACCGTACCTTATCTTCCTTTAATACAGTTCTAAATATTGATGCGATCATTAGCCGCCTTGATTTTACGTATTCAGATAAGCGTCCCTTGCACCTTCTAGAAAGGGAGTTGTCCACATTACGACAGGGCCCGATGTCAATTGTGCAATTCTTCGAGGAGGTTGAAAAAAAACTAACCCTCATAATTAATAAAACGACCATGGCGCATGAGCCTTATCAGGCTTGCCTTATGAATGACACACACAGGAAAAACCTCACAGACATACTATTCGCGACTCAACCCAAAGATTTTCCATCGGCACTTGCGCTGGTGCAGGAACTCGAGTCCAACCATGAATCGTATGCGTTTGCGTCGCAATATGCTAAGTCCGTTGAGAATATAAGTTTCAGGCAGCCCCATCACAAGGTCGAGCTGGCGAGGGGTGGTCTGAAGGCAATTCTTAGGCATGGGGGGAAAAGTCCTTTTTCGTCAGAGAGCGGGCACCCCGCCAAATCAACGCAGGTGCGCGTGATCCCGTTGAGAGTATGGATGTAGATCCATCCTCTTCAAGGCTGAGACAGCCAACCAACTTTCGGCGTCCGACAAGCCAAGAAATGCTTCCTCAGGACCCATCCATGCCTCAGGCGTTTGAAAGTAGTCGACAACAGGGTAACCATAAGAGGGTTGCCGTTTCGCAGAGGATGTCGGATCAGAGGCGCCAGAGATTCCTTTTTCAGGAATACCAAGTTTCAAACCAGTTTTTGTGCAGTCTCCCTTTAATGTAAATTCTATTCATGGCTATAATAAAATTGAGAAAAAATGCTACCTGAATATTTTTGGAGTAAATAGTCCGTTTTTTCTTCTACCCGGACTTACTGTCTTTGATGTGATAATAGGACTTGACCTACTAGCAGAGGTAGGCGCATATATTGACCTCGAAAGAAAGCTTAGAATAGTCAATGGTGTCTCTGAGGCACTTCAATTTCACAGGTGCGCGCACGTTAATTTCACGGACATCAATGACATAATTGTCCCACCTGCGGTACAGGCGGAGTTTAGGCATATGATATGTTCTAATTTAAATGCTTTTGCTGATCCGGATAAGCTCCTGCCGTTTAACACGAAAGTGGTGGCATATATCCGGACAGACGACAATGAACCAGTTTATACGAAATGTATCCATTTCCTATGGGAGCTGGTGAGTTCGTAAATAAGGAGATCAACGATATGCTCAAAAACGGTATTATTCGACCATCGAACTCCCCCTATAATAACCCTATATAGGTTGTAGGAAAAAAGGGTACCGATGTATCAGGTTCGCCTAATAAAATGTTTGTTATTGATTTCAAAAAATTAAATTCGAAAACTATACCCGACAAATACCCAATGCCGAGTATTTCCATGATACTTTCAAACCTAGGAAAGGCAAGTTTTTTCACAACTCTTGACCTAAAGTCTGGGTATCACCAGATTAATCTTGCAGAAGTTGATAGAGAAAAGACGTCTTTTTCCGAAAACGGTGGGCCATATATGACGTCCTTCGAGATAAGATTGGTCGTTCCTGCTATGGAAGAAAAATGAAGAACATGTATCTCATGTGGGAGAAGTTCTTAGTAGTTTGCACGATGCTAACATGAGGGTGTCAAGGGAAAAGTATCAATTTTTTATGGCAAGTGTGGAGTTTCTGGAGGAAACAGACACCTCGAATCGCAGGAAATTTATACTGTTCGGGTCAAAGACGCGGCACCTTATTACGTTTAGCAGTATGGAGAGTCTGATGGATCAAATAAAGGATGTTGTAACTCCTAACGTGGTAAATGCAATACACTGCGAGCTGCCGACTCTGGCCTTTATTCAAGTATATAAGAGTCGCAAATAACACTTCGGGAAACTACCAACAGCCCTTAGGTATAAAGTAATAAAAAGTAAAAAGGTTTATTCAATTAATCTTAGTGTAAGCGTTTTCGTAGCGCTAACAAATGTAGCTACATGCAAAAAATTAGTATTTTTAATAGATATTGGTGAAGAAATTTCGTTGATAAAAGAAAATTCGGACACCTTCACTGATACGTCCCTCGATGTCATTGGTAGCTGGTATTGCTGCTGTAACTAAAGTCCATGTCTTTGCTCCTAAATGGTCAATGCAAGTGCATTATGTTGTTGATAAATGCACTTGCCATTGGGTTCAGCGAGCCTGCCAAATATTTTGGTGTTTTCTTTCTTTGGCTTTCCCACGATCGCAAGCATAATCAATGCTTACTCAGCACACGTGTCTTTCGATCTGTGTGATCCTTATTGGTGCCACGGCATCATATTGCGTCCGGTGCGCGGTGCACTCAATGTGGTTGCGTAAGCTCTGTTGCTATTAAGATCTTATGGGCATGTGACTGGACTTAACGTTTTATTAACTAATTTAGTATTAGTTAGTATTTGACATTTTAGGTGTTAATTCTTCCCCCCTTACACGCGGGCGTCCTCGTTCGGAATGTAGAAGAGAACTGGGTTTGGTGAGGATGGATCCGCCGGTGCTTTTGTTATTTTTGGGGCAGCTGCTTTTAGTTTGCACTTTTTAACTAGCATTGTGATCAGACTTATGATTATTATGAGCAGGATAGTGGCTGACGTATAATTCACGGATGCTTCGATTGCCTTCTCTTCTTTAATTTTGATCAGGATCTTGGTGTTATTTATATTTAGTTCTTTGATTAATTGAAGGTAGAGGACTTCCTTAATTTTAGGGTTTGCTTCTGAGAGTGGGAAAAGCGGGGGTTCTGCCTCTACTACAGTGAGATCTTCTGTTCTGTAGATGTTTTCGGCGATCTGTACTGTGGAGTTTCTGTACTGGATGATGAATGATCCTTGGAGATTAAGGTTCTTTCCGTCTAATGACACCATTCCATTAAAGCCGTTCAGCATCAGTGGACCCGGTAGTAATTCCTCAAAATCAGTCATGTGTTGACTATTAATTGCCTTGCATTCCGGTGGTCTTAAGTTTAATAGAGCGCTCACACAAGTGTCGTTGCTTAAGTCTAGCAGTTTTTCCTTAACACAAATTGTTCTATCGTTATGCGATTCACATGGTTTCGATATCGCAAACAGTTATTTCTTACATTCTAACAAGTTTTCGAATTTTAGGTCATTTATTACTTGAGCCTTTATTACTGCTTTGACTAATAGAGTTCTACAGGTTTCATTACTTATTATTGGGATACTTATGATATACAGAAGGTCGTTATTATTTGATGCAAGTTTAACTTTTGAGAATTCTAATAGTTCTTCAATATGAATGAATAGGTTATGGTCTTAATTAAAAATGTGATTTATAATATTCGTTTCAATTGTTGAGAATATAAAAGAGTTTACAATATTTGTTTTGGCCCAAGTTATAGCATGTAGTATATTGGAAATTTCTTCTTTTACTATTTGAATTTTATATCTAAGAATATTTGCCTCTTCGTTTAATTTACATTTTTAGTTACTTTTATAATAGCATTCGTTACGTTACTTATTTGATTAATTTTCTCGCTTAAAAGTTTATTTATTATAACTTGTTTTTTATTATTTTCTAATTGTCCGTTTATTTTGTTTTTTATTATTTCGTGGTCATGGTGGTCCGGTGATCCTGCCAAGCATTTCCATGCCGATCCTAAGATTTCTATTGCTCTTTTTTGTCTATTGTTCGTTCTTATTTTGAAAAGGTTTTGTTTTATTTGAGATAATTCGTAAGACAAGTAAGGGTATAGATGATGTGATGGAGTGAGGTTGTTTAGTCCCTGTTGAAGTTGGTCAAATGTGTTGTGGTATTCTTTTATGTCACATGTATGGATGATTTTAATGTTCCCTCTTGTTTGGCCGCACGTCCAGTTCCAAGTGAAATCACCTGTGAGTTGGAATAGTCGAGAACTGTGGACAGTCCCAGGCAAGTTGGTATGAATAGTCTGAAAGTTAGTTTCTAATGTTATTCTTGTGTATTACTTTCCCGGATTGAGTTTTAATTGTAGTGTTATTATTTTCCTTTACTGTTTCTTTTCTATAGCGTGGGGTAAGTTTGCTACCTAGTCTTTTGTCAATTTTTACATGAATTATATCTCCTGTCTCATATTTTTTTGGCTGTTCTTTATCCTGGTTATGATATTCTAAGTCGGCTACTTGTTTTTTCTTTATTTTCTCCTTGATTTCGGTACGCTGTTTTTCTATATCTTCCGTAGTGTTCGGAGTGGGGCTTCTGAAAAACACCTCAACTGGCTTTTCCTTTATTACTGAATGAATAGACCTATTGTATTCTTCGACTGATTTAAAAATTAAGTCTTCGAATGTTATACTTCCGTTATCTTTTTTAATGCATCTCATGATTTCAGAAAGCGTTGAGTGAAATCGTTCTACTTGGCCGTTGCTTGTTGAAGCGTATGGGGCTGTTGTATGGACAGATATTTTAAGTTGATCTTCTAAAAGGAATCGAATCGCAGCAGAGTTTAAAGCGCGTTCGTTATCCATTACTACCCACTTGGGCATGCCGAAAGCTATCAGCATTTCTCTCAAAAGAGTTTTGATATCCTCAGAGGCTCTTGACTTTAATATCTTGATTTGGGCGTATTTAGAGAACTTTTCGAGACCAGTTATTATTATTTTAGAATATTATTTTTTTCTGTAATGTAAATGTCTATGTGGATGATTCCTCCTGGGTACTTAAGGATAGGACTTGGTTGGATTGCCCCTTTTGGTGGGTGTCTTTCGTATTTTGATTCTCTTCAGGTTTGACTGGATTGGACTATTGCTTGGATTTTTCTTTGAGCTTGCGGGAAGAAATATTTCTTAAATATATGTATTTTTTTTTGTTTCGCGTCCCTGTGTGCCCTTTTATGCTCTAATATAATTATCTGGTTCTGGATTGTTTCTGAGGTTACATCTTCAATCGGATTACTAGTAAACCTAAATTTGTAAGACTTGAAGTGTGTAGGGTAAATAGCTTGAATTTTGGCCATTATTTCTTCTGAAGTATAGATACCATTGATAATTCTGGGATCTAGTCGGACGCGGATTTCTTGTTCCGTGTAAGAATTCTTTTTTATTATATGACGATGGAAAGTTGGAAATGGAATTTCGAGATTATACGAATCAGTGTTTTCTTTTAATAAAAAAATTTGGTTTTTAAATACGTAGATCCGGGCTTCTACTGAAAATATTAGGTTATGTGGAGAACTTTTGTCGCTGTGAATTGTAGAGTCTGAATGGATTGAATTAATTTGTAGTCGAGCTCTGGATAGGCCGTCTGCTACCACATTAGCTACACCAGGATTGTATTTAATCTCGGGGCTATATTCACCGATAATATCTCTGCAGCGTTTAAGCTTGGCATTGTGATTATTTGCACTATTCGAAAAGGTCAGGGGCTTGTGGTCGGTATAAATTGTCACTTTCGAATATCCGTACAGTTAATGCCTTAAGCTTTGGAGGGCCTATAACATTTCCCTTTCGTTCGTTGCGTAGTTTTCTTCTGTTTTTGAGAGGGTACGGGATATGAATGTTATTGGTCTGTGATTCTGTTCTAACACGGCACCTATGGCAAATTTTGCCATAGATGCGTCTGTAGTCAGTTGGAACTCCTTCGTGAAGTCTGGATACGCTTATGTTACATCTCTAGATACGCGTGTTTTTAAGTTTTTGCTTCTTTGTCTAAGTTAATGGCTATTCTGCTTGACTTGTATTTGGATACCCGTCCTTCTTCTCCTCTGAGGAGTACAGTTTGAGGTTTGGCTATCTTTGCATAATCCTTAATAAATCTTCTATAATAGCTTGTCATTCCTTAAATTGATTGAAGTTTTTTTAGTGTTTTTGGTATTGGGATGTTTTTAATTGCCTTGATTTTTTCGATGTTGGTTTTAACTCCATCCTCTGAGATCGTTTTCCCAGAAAGTCTACCTCTTTCTTGAAAAAGTGGTATTTGTCAATTTGAATCCATATTGGCTTTTTGTAGGGTTAGGAACACTTTGTTTAGGTTTTCGGCATGATCGTTTTCTGTTTTGCTGAAAACAATGATGCCGTCGACGTATACATAGCAGATTTTCCCTATGTGTTCCCGTAAAATGTCTAATGATCTTTGGAATATGGCTGGTGAATTTTTTAATCCGAATGGTAATCTGGTAAATTCATATTTCCCTCCATTCACTGCGAATACAGTTTGATCCATGTCTGACTCTATAAGTGGTATTTGGTGAAATACACTTTTTTAATCTAGCACTGAGAAAAATCTATTGTTTCCTAATTGTGCGATTATTTCGCCTATTTCGGGGATGGGGTATCGATCGGATATTGTGACCTCGTTGAGCTTCCCATAATTAATAACTAACCTGTATTTTTGTTTTTCATTAGGGTCAGTTTTTTTGGGGACTACCCAAACTGGTGCATTATAGGGTGACCGTGAGGGCCTAATAATGCCATCTTGTAGCATTTCTTGAATGTGCTGTTCTACTTCTTGTCTAAGCGATGCTGGATGTGGGTAGTGTCTTCCGTAAACTGGGGTGTCGGAGGAAGTTCTAATTTCTCCTACAACTCTGGTTGTGTAAGTTAGTTTAGTTACGGGGTCAGCGAAAAGGTTTTTATGGGTGTCGGTAAAACTTTTAATTATTTCTTTTTGAGTTTCTGTCATATGCTCGTCTGTTGGTGAATTTTTTTTTTTTTCCAATATCAGAACATTGTTTTTAACTTCTATTATTGCTCCTAGTTTCTTCATAGAGTCATTACCTACAATTTTATGAAAGGTTTTCAGTGTATCAAATAAAAAGAATTTTAGTGGGGTGTCCGATATGTTGGGAAGTATTGTATGTTGTGTTATTTCATTGTTCCCTCCTACTGAGTTTACTGTAAAATTGTTACTATTGGGTTTTGGGTTTGATACTAGTTGTGCTTGAATGTAATTTTGATTTGAGCCCGTGTCGGTTAAAAACTTCAGAGTTTTGCCGTATCCCATAGTTACGTTGAAATAGGGTAAGGAGGAACGGATTATTCTAAAAAATATAATTCTGACATATCAATAGATTCTTGTTGCTCGGACTCCGCTTGCCATGAAGCTTTTTCCTCTAGTTCATTTATTCCATTCTCTTCCGCTGCCTGTAAATATTCTTGTTCTTGTCCTTGTATTCTTGTTCTTGTATTCTTGTTCACCTGTGATTATATATTGAATTGGCGTTGCATTTTATTAGTGTTTTGAACGTTTGCGTTGCTTAGTGGTCGTCTCCCTACGAAATTGTTATCATGGGGTCTATTCATATAGTTAACGTGTCGTGAACGAATGGATTGATCTACATCCATGGGAGTTGGCTTTGGTTGGGGTCTGGGAGGTGGGTTAGGGTTGAAGGAGGCTTGAGCTCCTGATTGATTAGTATGGGTTTGGTTGGGTGGGTTATGTCGGGATAGTGTTTTTTCTAATGTTCTTGGTGGGATTACTGGTTTCTGTACTTGCTTTGTACAGAATTTCTTCCGGAGTATACGGTTCTTGGGGTTTGGCCATTTCTAGTGTTCTGATTTTCTATTAGGTTGCAAGGATGTAATGCATGGCCTAAGTCGTGAGGTTCTTTAATAGCCAAGAATGGGAAAGACTGCCGTTTAGGCCTTTTACAAATATATCTAGTGGTTTTTCTCTATACAGTGTTGTTAAGGACTATATATTCGATATTCCCAATTTGATTCTAAATCAGAGAAAGTTGTTGATATACAGCTTGATAGAATTCGACTATCGAGTTGCTGCCTTGGTTAAGTGCATACAACTGATATTCGAGCGTCTTTAGATCTCGCCTATCAGCAAAGTGTGCTGTCAAACACTTTGATATTGCCTCCCAATCCAAAGGTGTGTTATAGGATTCTAGGACAGCATCTGTTTGTCCGACGATTTTGTTCCTAATTGCTGATATTATGCCATAATATTTTGGGGACCCTTTTTTAATGTCATAAATTTTTTGAACCCTTTCTACACTTTTTTTCCAAGACGAGTATTCGGTCTTATTTCCGGAAAAGTCCCTTAGCATTCGTACTATGTCTGGTATTTTATCTCTAGCTCTATCTAGCTCGCCAATATTATGGGCTAGTTCACCTTTAATTATTTGGTCTGAAAAATTTGAAAAGTCCTTGTTTGGGTTAAGGATCTCCTTAACCAACCCAGCTAAGTTCTCTTTCCGTAAGTAGTCTTGCACTCGTCCTTACAGATGATTAAGTTCCTGCAAGACTTCCCATCCTATCTACCAAGTCTTGTTCCGTCATTTTAATGAAGTTTAAATGGATGATCGCTAATGGGTCTTATAGGGGTTAATAAGTCGGATATCGAACGAATTGTTGTCGAATTTTTTCTTAAGATTCTAGCTTTAAGTCCTCATTAAAGTTTTGTTTAATTAAGGCTTATGTTTTTAATTTGTGTGTTTTGTTGGAATTTTTTCAAAATTATTATTAATACTCTTCTTAAAATTCGAAATTTCTCTCTTTTTTTTTAATTCTTGGTAAGGTTTCCCTCTTCATTTCGGTTCGAATTATTATTTTTTTTGTTTTTTCGTATTTTCAAAAGTTTCTTATAAGTTTTCCTTGATTCCTTTTTTATAATTTTATTTTTTTTTTTTTGATTTAAATATTTCTTAACTATATTACATTAAAATCATTTCGGCGTGCAATCGTGACGATAGGTTCGGCGGATTCCTTTTTTGTCCCACGCTGCAGCGATTCCTCTTGTATGAGGGTCTACTACGGAGCCTCCTCTATTCCTGGATCACGTTCCCTCTGAATGGGTACTGAAGGGATCACAGCGATGAAATTTGGAGCCTGACTTTTCTTCTAGGTACAATTCCCTTAGGAGTGCGTTGTAGCGTTTTTTTAACGGCACTTGTACACTTCCGAATCGCGATGTTTGGCGTTTTCTTTATAATCGAAAATAAAGTCAAACGTCGGGATTTTTTGACCGATCTGAACGAGACTCGGAACTTGTATCCTTTCTCCGTTTTTCGCCAGGTCCCTGATCGGGCGCCAGTTAAAAAGATTACATTAGTATTCTTTAAAAAAAAATAATTAATCTTTTATGTTTCGTTTATTTAAGTTTCGAATTAGAACTGACAATTATGATTCTTATAATTTATTACTAAACCTATGTGTCGCTGCCGCGATCTCGGTCGCGGTTGCTGCTGCTGCTGGCATCCCTCGATGTCATTGGTAGCTGGTATTGCTGCTGTAACTAAAGTCCATGTCTTTGCTCCTAAATGGTCAATGCAAGTGCATTATGTTGTTGATAAATGCACTTGCCATTGGGTTCAGTGAGCTTGCCAAATATTTTGGTGTTTTCTTTCTTTTGGCTTTCCCACGATCGCAAGCATAATCAATGCTTACTCAGCGCACGTGTCTTTCGATCCGTGTGACCCTTATTGGTGCCACGGCATCATATTGCGTCCGGTGCGCGGTGCACTCAATGTGGTTGCGTAAGCTCTGTTGCTATTAAGGACTTAAGGGCATGTGACTGGACTTAACGTTTTATTAACTAATTTAGTATTAGTTAGTATTTGACATAATAGGTGTTAACTTATATACATAATAATTTCAAGTAATAACAAGAATGGAAAGCTAACTTCGGGCGGAGCCGAAAGTGATATACCCTTGCAGATATGTGGCAGCTTATATTATTATAAGCGATATATATATCGGATCTTATTTAGTCGGCCAATCCATATGAAATTTTGCACATCGAATTATTTTGCCCAAAGTGGAATGCATAGAAAGTCCCATCCTTCTAACTTTAAAAACAACAAAGTTGTGGCGTTTCCGATCAATCAATATGGCAGCTATAGGATATAGTTGACCGATCCCGGCCGTTCCGACTTATATACTGCCTGCAAAGGAAAGAAGTATATAATATGCTTGTATATATAATATGCTTGTGTGCAAAGTTTGACGTCGATGGCATTAAAACTGAGAGACTAGTTTGCGTAGAAACAGAAAGACAGACGGACATGCTTATATCGACTCAGGAGGTGATCCTGATCAAGAATATATATACTTTATAGGGTCGGAGATGTCTCCTTCACTGCGTTGGACACTTTTGACCAAAATTATAATACCCTCTGCTTAGACTGTTTTTAATTTTAAAAAAATTGAATCTTATAGCTCGTGACAAGACAAATAATTGGTGCAAATATACATTTTGCATTGACTATTTGATTTTTAAATATTCAAACAAAACTAGCAATCGCATCGTTTCTGTTACATTTTTGTTTCAATCTTTGGTTATAAGCCGATATTAAAAATAATGAATATCAATTTTAACTTCTTTCTCTTATCTTAAAGCGAACGTACGTGTTTTTTTGTGCGCACTGCGTTTCTATTTAATATTTGATCTCAAAACTTAAAACTCCGGTGTTTATCTATATTTATTAACATTTATAATAAACAATCCTTTGAATTACAAATATCCGTATCGGTTCGTGTGTGCAGTGGTATATTTGGAGGTAAATAATAACTTTATTAATTTTAATCCAAACATAGCTCTGCTCTGCTTCTTCATCTTTTACGAAGTTGCTTCTATCGTCGCTCAATAGAGATTCTTATCTCTGTTCTATACTGTTTACTAACCCGCACTAATCGCTCTCTTTTCGTTTTCCTGGCACAGTGGTTCAAGGTGCGTCATGTCAATAATATAATCAAAAAAATATTAATAAATTAATTTAAGTAATAAGACAATCTCCTCATCCCAGCCTACCATCCACTGCTGGCTTTGTGAAAACGTTTATACGCAAAGTGTGCCGGGTTCACGGCCTCAGTTTCGGATGCCATTTCTTGTAGGTCTGGGCTCCACTTTTGCTGTGACGGTTGTCGTGTTTTTCAGGGCGAAATGAGATCGTTCTTGAGACAGACTAAAAGTGGATTTAACGAATTGGTTAGTGGTTTTCGTAAAATCAATGACCAATTCTGTGCGCTCGATACACAGTTTAGTAGTCTACAACTATTAAATGAGTCTCCAAAGCGTAAGAAATCCGCTTTTAGTGATGTGCTTGTGGCGAATAATCATCAGCCCACTCAGCCGACAATCATGCAGCAGCTTATATCGCTGGCCACTCCAAGGGCCGGACCTGGGAAAAATGCGGCATCCGAATATCTCGGGGTAAATGAGCAATTGTCCGATATGTCCTCTGTGGCATCGCTTCAAGTGATACCACCAGACCCAATAATACAAACCCCTTAAGAGTCACCGAACAGGGCAATCAAGCGTCCGGACCACTGGTACGCACTGATGCTGCCGTATTAGTTACGGCGGCACCAAAACCCTTACAGGTGATCCCGCCATCGAAACATATATTTGTTTCACGCCTTGCCCCTGATACTTCTGAGATTGCTATCTCGGCTTACATCAAAGCCAAAACAAAAACAAAAGCCGACATAAAGGTGGTAGATATAACAAAATTCAAATACACCCACACCAGGCACACGTCATCTTTCAAAATACGTGTGCCTGTGCAGATGTTCAAGACGACTTGTTCTCCCAGCTTTTGGCCAGAGAACATTTTCGTTCAGGAACATCAGCCAAATACGGTGAAGAAAAAAATTACCAAGCCTGTGGAAGTGAAACTACCACAGGTTAGAGCCACTGACCAACCTTCCACCTCATCTTCAAAAAACTAATTTCTACACTAACACTTACCTATCAGAATACTAGAGGGTTACGTAGTAAACTACCCAAACTGTATTCTGATAGTTCTTCCTTTGCATCTCACATTATAGTCTTTACAGAAACTTGGATAAAGCCGGAGATCTTAAGATCCGAAGTTTTTCCAAGTAAGTACACCGCTTTTAGACGTGATAGAACACTGCGAAGGGGAGGAGGAGTCTTAATTTCTGTAGACTCCAATTTCGCTTCTGAAGAGGTACAATCACAAGAGTTTGGTGACATAGAATTTCTTTGCATTAAAATCATTTTGTCCGGTCATTCTTTATACGTTACCTGTTCTTACATACCACCTTCGTCGGAACCGCCTACAAACTGGCAACATTTGTCCGCTATTCGTCTTATTTCGGACCGTCTGTCCGACAGCGACCAGCTGGTAGCTCTGGGGGATTTCAATATACCAGAACTCATGTGGTCTAATGTTGAGAATTCTCCGTCCTAACTGCTTAACTCGCACCACGACTTCCCTGCGGGTATGTTCGACATGTCACTCGGGCAAATTAACCATGTTAGAAATTCTTTAGGTCGGCTGTTGGACTTGTGTTTCTTTTCTGATCCTGATGCAATTACTCTTTCTAGAACTTTGCCCCTTTCTAATCCTGAGGATCCATATCATCCCACTCTTGAGGTTTCAATCGAAACCAATACCCTTATTGACCTTAAGTCTTCACTTAAATCTCCTAAAGTTCGTTTCTTCCGTAAGGCCGATTTTATAAAACTAAATAAATTAAATTTGAAATTTGATTGGTCCGAAATAGCACCTGTTAAATTTAAAGAACGTCATGAATAGACTTTTAAATAAACATAGATTATCTGGCTGTACAGTTAGTTATTCAAGATACTTAGTGGCTCGGTCCAATTTCACCGTGCATAACGCCGAATGTTATAGGAGTTATATTCACCGCTGCCGGATTCAGTTTACTCAGGACCCGAAGCAGTTTTATAACTTCGTAAACACCAAGCGCAAACATGTATCTTTTCCTCCTCTGCTTACATTTGAGAACTCATATGCGAACACTGATCTGGCAATGGCCGATCTCTTCGCAAAGTTTTTTCAAACATCCTATTCATGTAGCACCATTCAAACTCAGCCTTACACTTATAAGATTCAATCAGCCAACCAGATATTTTGCCCATCTTTTGATCAAAGTGGTGTGTTATCGGATCTTCTTAAGGTCAAGCCCGTATATTCGCCAATCCCTGATGGAGTACCAGGATGCGTTATGAAGAACTGCGCCGAGGCACTTTGCAAACCGCTCCTTAGACTCTTTAATCTATCGCTGGAGACTTCGATTTTTCCCCTTATGTGGAAGGAATCCTACATTATTCCTCTTAATAAAAATGGGAAAAAATCCGATGCTGCCAATTATAGAGGCATTTCTAAATTGTCAGCAATTTCAAAGCTTTTCGAAAAACTTATCACTCCACATTTGCAACACCTATGTAGTTCAATAATATCCCCGTGCCAACATGGCTTTATGAAGCGCCGCTCCACCACCACCAACTTATTGGAGCTAACATCTTTTGTCATGGATGGGTTCCGGAATGGCTTACAAACAGACGTCATTTACACTGATTTCAGTAAAGCATTTGACTCTGTTAACCATTCGCTTCTTATAAGTAAACTCAGTCTTTTGGGATTCCCAACTGATCTGCTGATTTGGATTTCGAGTTACTTATCTGAAAGAACCCAACGTGTTTTCTTTAAAGATGTTACCTCGCGCTTAGTCCGCGTCACATCTGGGGTGCCCCAAGGAAGCCATCTTGGACAATTACTTTTTACATTATTTATTAACGACTTGCCCCTAGCCTTAACTGACTCACTTGTACTTATGTACGCTGATAACGTTAAGCTTTGTCTTCAGTATAGATTCACTATCGCCCAATCTAGACTTCAATCCGATTTGGATAAATTTCAAAATTGGTGTTTAGCAATAACCTAAAGCTTAATGGATCGAAATGTAAACTCATGTCATTTTATCGATCTAGTCCTCACCAGGCTACGTACTTTATCTATGGGAATGCCTTAGAACGATTAACTCAGGTTAACGATCTGGGCATCCTATTAGATTTTAAACTTAAATTTACCGACCATATATTCACCATGGTTAATAAAGCTATGGAAGTGCTTGGTTTTATTAAAAGATGGTCAAAAGAATTCAATAACCCGTACTTAACAAAAACTTTATATACTTCACTAGTCCGTCCGATTCTTGAGTATGGATCGTGTGTGTATGGATACTAAACGCCTTATCTGTGCAACACTCTTCCTCGTAATACTCTACTCCTTCTCTTTATACACTCTCGGATCTATCCCTGCGATTCGTGGCGTACGTTATGCAGCAGCGCCCCTCGGTCGGTTGGGCGGTTTAAATTTTTTAAATTTTTACCCATAAAAATATCTGAAAAAAAATACTTTTTTTTAATTTGAATCTGGAGAATTATTCATACAAGAAATTGTAATTGGGAATTTCTTCTATAAAAGCTATAAATTTATGCATAAATATTTTAGGTCGATGTATTGATGAATGATGAAGAGATAAGTTTATGGAGTCATCAATTAAGTAAAATGTGGAGCTTAGAATTGATCCTAAATGATTCTTTCTCAGAAATGATTCTCCAAAATGATTCTCTGTCACCCAATCGGTGATGGTAAATTGTAATATTAAATTAATAAATATTTTAAAAAATTTTGTAAAGTCCCAAACAAGATCTTACCCAGCCACGGCTTTTTAAAAAGGTAAGATTTACATAATAATAAATTCAATAACATTTAAAATCCAAGATTTTTCGTTAATCCAAAATGAAACAAGAAGTCCCGACTATATGATACTCGATACTCATCTTTTCCACCATTCCATCTTTTTTTTATTTTTTTAACCTTTCAAGTATAGATTAACCAACAAAAATTGTGTTGCACTCCGGTATGAGTGAAGAAGAGGCTAGCTTAAGAAATTCTACTTGTGTTATAGCCATGATTAATTTTTATTTACCTGTTACGGACTCTGGTTCAGGGTCAGAAATTTCAGGTAATGTGATTACCGCTGGTATTGTAAGATTGTTTAAATTCTCTTTTTTTATATAACTATCCGAACCATTTGCGATTTCAGAATCGCTTAATTCCGAGTCTGTATCTTTCTCTATTATTGGGATATTTAGAATTGAGGGAATTGTTATATTTAGGGCGTATTTCGATTTGATGCTATTAAGATTTATTTTTAGTCTATGTAGAAATCTTGACACATACGACCAATGTTTAGTAATTAATTTATCTTTATTTTAGTGAATCAAATGCAGCAGCGCCCCTCGGTCGGTTGGGCGGGAGGTGGGCTGTACGTATGCAGAGGGAACCGCGCGCAAAAAAAAAAACAAGAATGGAAAGCTAACTTCGGGCGGAGCCGAAGTTGATATACCCTTGCAGCTTATATTATTAGCTATATATCGGATCTTATATAGTCGGCCGATCCTTATAAAACTCGGCAGATCAAGTTAGTTTGTCGAAAGTAGAATCCATACAAAGTCCCAGTTTTCTAACTTAAAAAACAACAGAGATATGGTATTTCCGATCAATCAGTTATATGGCAGCTATAGGATATAGTCAGCCGATCCTTATAAAACTCGGCAGATCAAATTAGTTTGCCGAAAGTAGAATCCATACAAAGTCCCAGTCTTCTAACTTAAAAACAACAGAGATATGGCATTTCCGATCAATCAGTTATATGGCAACTATAGGATATAGTCGGCCGATCCTAATGAAATTTCACTGATCGAATAAGTCTGCCAAAAGGGGAGTCCATAGCAAGTCCCATCCTTCTAACTTAAAAAACAACGAAGTTATGGCCTTTCCGATGAATCAGTTATGTGGCAGCTATAGGATATAGTTGACCGATACCGACCGTTCCGACTTATATACTGCCTGCAAAGGAAAGAAGGATGTGTGCAAAGTTTGAAGTCGATAGCTTTAAAACTGAGAGACTAGTTTGCGTAGAAACAGACAGACAGACGGACAGACGGACATGCTTATATCGACTCAGGAGGTGATCCTGATCAAGAATATATATACTTTATAGGGTCGGAGATGTCTCCTTCACTGCGTTGCACACTTTTGACCAAAATTATAATACCCTCTGCAAGGGTATAAAAAGAACGTGCTTAGTTAAAGCATGCTACAAGAATTGTTGCATGTCTGTTTTCAATGTCAATCGACATATTTTTATTCTGCGCTAGACACTTGCGTGACTTTTCAAATTTTTTTTAATATTGATTAATTCTGTATTCATTTTGTTCCATTCCATTTCGTTTAGGAAAACAAAATTTGATTTATCGTTCTTCTATATTAGTTTAATTATTTCCAAGAAAAAATAAAAATATACGGTACACAGATAATACTAAATTTCAAAATTCATATATAAAAAATTTTAGAATGAAAAAAATTTATATATTTTTATAAACTTATTTTTTTTTTTTTTATATTTTCATTATTCTTCAGATTTCTTTCTAAATTTTATCCAGATCTCTGGCCTGACTCTGGTATCTTTTCTTAACACATATATTGTGGTACTTATACAACTTGAACAATAAATGTGCTACCACTATAATAACAAGAATGGAAAGCTAACTTCGGGCGGAGCCGAAGTTAATATACCCTTGCAGATATGTGGCAGCTTATATAATTAGAGATATATCGGATCTTATATAGTCGGCCGATCCTTATAAAACTCGGCAGATCAAATTAGTTTGCCGCAAGTAGAATCCATACAAAGTCCCAGTCTTCTAACTTAAAAAACAACAGAGATATGGCATTTCCGATCAATCAGTTATATGGCAGCTATAGGATATAGTCGGCCGATCCTTATGAAATTTGGCAGATCAAATAAGTCTGCTAAAAGAAGAGTCCACAGCAAGTCCCAACCTTATAACGTTAAAAACAACGAAGTTATGGCCTTTCCGATGAATCAGTTATGTGGCAGCTATAGGATATAGTTGACCGATACCGACCGTTCCGACTTATATACTGCCTGCAAAGGAAAGAAGGATGTGTGCAAAGTTTGAAGTCGCAGACAGACAGACGGACATGCTTATATCGACTCAGGAGGTGATCCTGATCAAGAATATATATACTTTATAGGGTCGGAGATGTCTCCTTCACTGCGTTGCACACTTTTGACCAAAATTATAATACCCTCTGCAAGGGTATAAAAAATGATGCCTATCATTGCTCACGTCTTAAAACTTTAAACTTTAACAATAAAATCTATGCCTATCATTGTCCACCCTATAAAACTTAAAAATTTAACAAAAAACTGATATCCATCATTGCCTACATCTTAAAACTTAAAAATTTTATTATAAAATCTATGCCCTATGCAACAAAAAAATTTAAGACCATCATTGGACACATCTTATCACTTTAAAATTTAATACTAAAATCTATGCCTTTCACTGCCCATCCTTTATTACTTAAAAATTTATCAAAAATTGATGCCCATCATTGCCCATCATTAAAAATTTTAACAAAAAAATGTATGCTTATCATTGCTCACGTCTTAAAACTTTAAACTTTAACAATAAAATCTATGCCCTTCATTGTCCATCCAATAAAACTTAAAAATTTAACAAAAAACTGATATCCATCATTGCCTACCTCTTAAAACTTAAAAATTTTATTATAAAATCTATGCCCATCATTGCCCACCTTAAAAACCTAAAAATTTAACAAAAAAATGTAAGCCCATCATTGGACACATCTTATCACTTTAAACTTTAACAATAAAATCTATGCCTTTCATTGCCCATCCTTTATTACTTAAAACTTTAACAAAAATTGATACCCGTCATTGCCCATCCTTAAAAACTTAAAAATGTAACAAAAAAATTGGACTTTAACAATAAAATCTAAGCCCATCATTGTCCATCCAATAAAACTTAAAAATTTAACAAAAAACTTACATCCATCATTGCCTACATCTTTAAACTTAAAAATTTTATTATAAAATCTATGCCCATCATTGCCCACCTTTAAAATTTAAAAATTAAACAAAAATATGTAAGCCCATCATTGGCCACATCTTATCACTTTAAAATTTAATACTAAAATCTATGCCTTTCATTGCCCATCCTTTATTACTTAAAAATTTAACAAAAATTGATGCCCATCATTGCCCATCATTAAAAATTTAACAAAAAAATTTATGCCTATCATTGCTCACATCTTAAAACTTTAAACTTTAACAATAACATCTATGCCCATCATTGTCCATCCTATAAAACTTAAAAATTTAACAAAAAACTGATATCCATCATTGCCTACATCTTAAAACTTAAAAATTTTATTATAAAATCTATGCCCTATGCAACAAAAAAATTTAAGCCCATCATTGGACACATCTTATCACTTTAAAATTTAACACTAAAATCTATGCCTTTCATTGCCCATCCTTTATTAATTAAAAATGTAAAAACCTAAATATTTAACAAAAAAATTGATGCCTATCATTGCTCACGTCTTAAAACTTTAAACTTTAACAATAAAATCTATGCCCATCATTGCCCACCTTTAAAACTTAAAAATTTAAAATAAAGTCGACCGATCCTTATGAAATTTGGCAGATCAAATAAGCTAAAAGAGGAGTCCACAGCAAGTCCCATCCTTCTAACTTAAAAAACAACGAAGTTATGGCATTTCCGATCAATCAGTTATATGACAGCTATATGATATAGTTGACCGATCCCGGCCGTTCCGACTTATATACTGCCTGCAAAGTAAAGAAGGATGTGTGCAAAGTTTGAAGTCGATAGCTTTAAAACTGAGAGATTAGTTTGCGTAGAAACCGACAGACTGACGGACAGACGGATAGACGGACATGCTTATATCGACTCAGGAGGTGATCCTGATCAAGAATATATATACTTTATAGGGTCGGAGATGTCTCCTTCACTGCGTTGCAGACTTTTGACCAAAATAATAATACCCTCTGCAAGGGTATAAAAATCATTACAATTAGTATTGTTATTTATCTTAGATAGGTGTTATCGTACCTTGTTTATAATATTGACTGTCCAGTCTACCGATTTCGAAATTTTATTAGTTTCAATAGACATATATATTTCTTAAGTTTCATTAGTAATACTATTATTATTAATATTAAATTTTCATTTATTTAAAAAAAATGTAAATAAAATAAAATTATTTTAGTTTGTACTAAACGTTCTTCAATAAAATTTTATAAAAATTAATATTACATAATTTCCTGCCTAGTATTTGTGTGGCTTTACAGGTCGCACTCTTATCGGGAAGAAAATTTTCCTCTCAATTTTACAAAATTTTTATTAAATCTAATTTTTATGCATCGCAGTTAATATAATCAAAAATAATATTTTGTTTGGTGGGCGCCCTTAGCTGCACAGGTTTCTATTATTCCAATGCTACTTTGGTGGGGCACAGGTGTGTTCGCTTGGGGATTCCAATGGTCCTCTGCAGTCGTTGCGACATCTCTCTTTCGTTGAGGGAGCTGCTTTTGAGTAGGTGGATTAATAATTTTTATCTCAATTGTATTTGTAATATTTCAGTGAGTAGATGTATTTGGGACTTTTTCGAATCTTTTATCTAATAAAAAGTCAAGCTCATTTTGTAACTTTTGAGCTGTCGACCATGCGAGTGCGGGAGTTTTGTATAGAGAAGCCATCTCAGATGCGCTATTCATTTATTGAGGTTTTGTTGTACTCCCCCACATCATCACATTTCCCATCACATCACTCTACTCACTCATATATTTTTCATTTTTTTTCCGCTGTCCAATGCTTCCTGATAGCTGTCCTACTATCCTATACATTAAAAATATTCTTACCCGAATAAAAATATTTTCAATGTATAATTTTTATACCCTTGCAGAGGGTATTATAATTTTGGTCAAAAGTGTGCAACGCAGTAAAGAAGACTTCTCCGACCCTATAAAGTATATATATTCTTGATCAGGATCACCACCTGAGTCGATATAAGCATGTCCGTCTGTCCGTCTGTCCGTCGGTCCGTCTGTCCGTCTGTCTGTCTGTTTCTACGCAAACTAATCTCTCAGTTTTAAAGCTATCGACTTCAAACTTTGCACACATCCTTCTTTCCTTTGCAGGCAGTATATAAGTCGGAACGGCCGGGATCGGTCAACTATATCCTATAGCTGCCATATAACTGATTGATCGGAAATGTCATATCTCTGTTGCTTTTAAAGTTAGAAGGATGGGACTTGCTGTGGACTTCTCTTTTAGCAGACTTATTCGATCTGCCAAATTTCATAAGGATCGGCCGACTATATTCTATAGCTGCCATATAACTGATTGATCGGAAATGCCATAACTTCGTTGTTTTTTAAGTTAGAAGGATGGGACTTGCTGTGGACTCCTCTTTTAGCAGACTTATTCGATCTTCCAAATTTCATAAGGATCGGCCGACTATATCATATAGCTGCCATATAACTGATTGATCGGAAATGCCATATCTCTGTTGTTTTTTAAGTTAGAAGACTGGGACTTTGTATGGATTCTACTTTCGGCAAACTAATTTGATCTGCCGAGTTTTATAAGGATCGGCCGACTATATAAGATCCGATATATATCTAATAATAGATAGCTGCCACATATCTGCAAGGGTATATCAACTTCGGCTCCGCCCGAAGTTAGCTTTCCATTCTTGTTTTTTTTGTTTTAGTCTTTTCAAGTGTTCTGCTTTTTTTATGAATCGTAATACCGTGAACTTACTAGCTTCCACACCGTTTTTTTCTTTAATTTTGGTATAAGAGTCGTGTGAATTAGACGCATGTCTAACTATAGACCTTATGTCTGCTTCGGAAATAACTATGTTGTTACCGCCTTTCATATTTTTACCATAGCCTTGTTTATTTTTAAGAAAACTGGCTATAGTTTTTCGATGCCTTCCCATTTTTTCAGCAATTTTATGTAAAGATAAGCCACTTTCACTAAAGGCTTCGATCTTAGACTTTTCTTCTAAAGATAGGAAAGTTCCTTTACCCATTTTGATTCTCAGTTTATAAACAATTATTCAATTAATCAGCACAAAAAATTTCACAACTGTACGTCAAAAATTACGCGAGATAACTAAATTTGAATTTACAGGCGCTAATCTGATGATGCAAAATCAGTGCAAGCTTTTGCACAGAAATTAAACAATAGAAGAAAAAATAGATAACGGAATCTCTCACCTTACGGTATTTCTCTCAGAAAACGACAATTTGTGCATTTTAAAAGCAACAACAAAAATTTTGAAGTTGCGTGCAATAGAAACAGAGATAGATGCAATAAAGTCAAACCAAAAGGGGGGCGCTAATCTGATGACGCGCAGTGTATATACTTTATAGGGTCGGAGATGTCTCCTTCACTGTGTTGCACACTTTTGACCAAAATTATAATACCCTCTGCAAGGGTATAAAAAATTATGCCTATCATTGCTCACGTCTTAAAACTTTAAACTTTAACAATAAAATCTATGCCTATCATTGTCCACCCTATAAAACTTAAAAATTTAACAAAAAACTGATATCCATCATTGCCTACGTCTTAAAACTTAAAAATTGTATTATAAAACCTATGCCCTATGCAACAAAAAAAATTAAGCCCATCATTGGACACATCTTATCACTTTAAAATTTAACGCTATAATCTATGCCTTTCATTGCCCATCCTTTATTACTTAAAAATGTAAAAACCTAAATATTTAACAAAAAAATTGATGCCTATCATTGCTCACGTCTTAAAATTTTAAACTTTAACAATAAAATCTATGCCCATCATTGTCCATCCAATAAAACTTATAAATTTAACAAAAAACTTACATCCATCATTGCCTACATCTTTAAACTTAAAAATTTTATTATAAAATCTATGCCCATCATTGGACACATCTTATCACTTTAAAATTTAACAATAAAATCTATGCCTTTCATTGCCCATCCTTTATTACTTAAAACTTTAACAAAAATTGATACCCGTCATTGCCCATCCTTAAAAACTTAAAAATGTAACAAAAAAATTGGACTTTAACAATAAAATCTAAGCCCATAATTGTCCATCCTATAAAACTTAAAAATTTAACAAGAAACTGATATCCATCATTGCCTACATCTTAAAATTTAAAAATTTTATTATTTAATTTATGCCAATCCTTGCCCACCTTTTAAATTTAAAAATTAAACAAAAATATGTAAGCCCATCATTGGCCACATTTTATCACTTTAAAATTTAATACTAAAATCTATGCCCATCATTGCCCACCTTAAAAACTTAAAAATTTAACAAAAAAATGTAAGCCCATCATTGGACACATCTTATCACTTTAAAATTTAATAATAAAACCTATGCCTTTCATTGCCCACCCTTTATTACTTAAAAATTTAACAAAAATTGATGCCCATCATTGCCCATCATTAAAAATTTAACAAAAAAATGTATGCCTATCATTGCTCACGTCTTAAAACTTTAAACTTTAACAATAAAATCTATGCCCATCATTGTCCATCCAATAAAACTTAAAAATTTAACAAAAAACTTACATCCATCATTGCCTACATCTTTAAACTTAAAAATTTTATTATAAAATCTATGCCCATCATTGCCCACCTTTAAAACTTAAAAATTTTAAATATAGTCGACCGATCCTTATGAAATTTGGCAGATCAAATAAGTCTGTTAAAAGAGGAATCCACAGCAAGTGCCATCCTTCTAACTTACTGACTTCAAACTTTGCACACATCCTTCTTTCCTTTGCAGGCAGTTTATAAGTCGGAACGGCCGGGATCGGTCAACCATATCCTATAGCTGCCATATAACTGATTGATCGGAAATGCCATATCTCTGTTGTTTGTTAAGGTATAAGGTTGGGACTTGCTGTGGACTCCTCTTTTAGCAGACTTATTCGATCTGCCAAATTTCATAAGGATCGGCCGACTATATCATATAGCTGCCATATAACTGATTGATCGGAAATGCCATATCTCTGTTGTTTTTTAAGTTAGAAGACTGGGACTTTGTATGGATTCTACTTTCGGCAAACTAATTTGATCTGCCGAGTTTTATAAGGATCGGCCGACTATATAAGATCCGATATATATCTAATAATAGATAGCTGCCACATATCTGCAAGGGTATATCAACTTCGGCTCCGCCCGAAGTTAGCTTTCCATTCTTGTTTTTTTTGTTTTAGTCTTTTCAAGTGTTCTGCTTTTTTTATGAATCGTAATACCGTGAACTTACTAGCTTCCACACCGCTTTTTTCTTTAATTTTGGTATAAGAGTCGTGTGAATTAGACGCATGTCTAACTATAGACCTTATGTCTGCTTCGGAAATAACTATGTTGTTACCGCCTTTCATATTTTTACCATAGCCTTGTTTATTTTTAAGAAAACTGGCTATAGTTTTTCGATGCCTTCCCATTTTTTCAGCAATTTTATGTAAAGATAAGCCACTTTCACTAAAGGCTTCGATCTTAGACTTTTCTTCTAAAGATAGGAAAGTTCCTTTACCCATTTTGATTCTCAGTTTATAAACAATTATTCAATTAATCAGCACAAAAAATTTCACAACTGTACGTCAAAAATTACGCGAGATAACTAAATTTGAATTTACAGGCGCTAATCTGATGATGCAAAATCAGTGCAAGCTTTTGCACAGAAATTAAACAATAGAAGAAAAAATAGATAACGGAATCTCTCACCTTACGGTATTTCTCTCAGAAAACGACAATTTGTGCATTTTAAAAGCAACAACAAAAATTTTGAAGTTGCGTGCAATAGAAACAGACATAGATGCAATAAAGTAAAACCAAAAGGGGGGCGCTAATCTGATGACGCGCAGTGTATATACTTTATAGGGTCGGAGATGTCTCCTTCACTGCACACTTTTGACCAAAATTATAATACCCTCTGCAAGGGTATAAAAAATTATGCCTATCATTGCTCACGTCTTAAAACTTTAAACTTTAACAATAAAATCTATGCCTATCATTGTCCACCCTATAAAACTTAAAAATTTAACAAAAAACTGATATCCATCATTGCCTACGTCTTAAAACTTAAAAATTTTATTATAAAACCTATGCCCTATGCAACAAAAAAATTTAAGCCCATCATTGGACACATCTTATCACTTTAAAATTTAACGCTATAATCTATGCCTTTCATTGCCCATCCTTTATTACTTAAAAATGTAAAAACCTAAATATTTAACAAAAAAATTGATGCCTATAATTGCTCACGTCTTAAAATTTTAAACTTTAACAATAAAATCTATGCCCATCATTGTCCATCCAATAAAACTTATAAATTTAACAAAAAACTTACATCCATCATTGCCTACATCTTTAAACTTAAAAATTTTATTATAAAATCTATGCCCATCATTGGACACATCTTATCACTTTAAAATTTAACAATAAAATCTATGCCTTTCATTGCCTATCCTTTATTACTTAAAACTTTAACAAAAATTGATACCCGTCATTGCCCATCCTTAAAAACTTAAAAATGTAACAAAAAAATTGGACTTTAACAATAAAATCTAAGCTCATAATTGTCCATCCTATAAAACTTAAAAATTTAACAAAAAACTGATATCCATCATTGCCTACATCTTAAAACTTAAAACTTTTATTATAAAATCTATGCCCATCATTGCCCACCTTTAAAATTTAAAAATTAAACAAAAATATGTAAGCCCATCATTGGCCACATCTTATCACTTTAAAATTTAATACTAAAATCTATGCCTTTCATTGCCCATCCTTTATTACTTAAAAATTTAACAAAAATTGATGCCCATCATTGCCCATCATTAAAAATTTAACAAAAAAATTTATGCCTATCATTGCTCACATCTTAAAACTTTAAACTTTAACAATAACATCTATGCCCATCATTGTCCATCCTATAAAACTTAAAAATTTAACAAAAAACTGATATCCATCATTGTCTACATCTTAAAACTTAAAAATTTTATTATAAAATCTATGCCCTATGCAACAAAAAAATTTAAGCCCATCATTGGACACATCTTATCACTTTAAAATTTAACACTAAAATCTATGCCTTTCATTGCCCATCCTTTATTAATTAAAAATGTAAAAACCTAAATATTTAACAAAAAAATTGATGCCTATCATTGCTCACGTCTTAAAATTTTAAACTTTAACAATAAAATCTATGCCCATCATTGTCCATCCAATAAAACTTATAAATTTAACAAAAAACTTACATCCATCATTGCCTACATCTTTAAACTTAAAAATTTTATTATAAAATCTATGCCCATCATTGGACACATCTTATCACTTTAAAATTTAACAATAAAATCTATGCCTTTCATTGCCCATCCTTTATTACTTAAAACTTTAACAAAAATTGATACCCGTCATTGCCCATCCTTAAAAACTTAAAAATGTAACAAAAAAATTGGACTTTAACAATAAAATCTAAGCCCATAATTGTCCATCCTATAAAACTTAAAAATTTAACAAGAAACTGATATCCATCATTGCCTACATCTTAAAATTTAAAAATTTTATTATTAAATTTATGCCCATCCTTGCCCACCTTTTAAATTTAAAAATTAAACAAAAATATGTAAGCCCATCATTGGCCGCATCTTATCACTTTAAAATTTAATACTAAAATCTATGCCCATCATTGCCCACCTTAAAAACTTAAAAATTTAACAAAAAAATGTAAGCCCATCATTGGACACATCTTATCACTTTAAAATTTAATAATAAAACCTATGCCTTTCATTGCCCACCCTTTATTACTTGAAAATTTAACAAAAATTGATGCCCATCATTGCCCATCATTAAAAATTTAACAAAAAAATTTATGCCTATCATTGCTCACATCTTAAAACTTTAAACTTTAACAATAACATCTATGCCCATCATTGTCCATCCTATAAAACTTAAAAATTTAACAAAAAACTGATATCCATCATTGTCTACATCTTAAAACTTAAAAATTTTATTATAAAATCTATGCCCTATGCAACAAAAAAATTTAAGCCCATCATTGGACACATCTTATCACTTTAAAATTTAACACTAAAATCTATGCCTTTCATTGCCCATCCTTTATTAATTAAAAATGTAAAAACCTAAATATTTAACAAAAAAATTGATGTCTATCATTGCTCACGTCTTAAAACTTTAAACTTTAACAATAAAATCTATGCCCATCATTGCCCACCTTTAAAACTTAAAAATTTAAAATAAAGTCGACCGATCCTTATGAAATTTGGCAGATCAAATAAGCTAAAAGAGGAGTCCACAGCAAGTCCCATCCTTCTAACTTAAAAAACAACGAAGTTATGGCATTTCCGATCAATCAGTTATATGGCAGCTATATGATATAGTTGACCGATCCCGGCCGTTCCGACTTATATACTGCCTGCAAAGTAAAGAAGGATGTGTGCAAAGTTTGAAGTCGATAGCTTTAAAACTGAGAGATTAGTTTGCGTAGAAACAGACAGACAGACGGACAGACGGACAGACGGACATGCTTATATCGACTCAGGAGGTGATCCTGATCAAGAATATATATACTTTATAGGGTCGGAGATGTCTCCTTCACTGCGTTGCAGACTTTTGACCAAAATAATAATACCCTCTGCAAGGGTATAAAAATCATTACAATTAGTATTGTTATTTATCTTAGATAGGTGTTATCGTACCTTGTTTATAATATTGACTGTCCAGTCTACCGATTTCGAAATTTTATTAGTTTCAATAGACAGATATATTTCTTAAGTTTCATTAGTAATACTATTATTATTAATATTAAATTTTCATTTATTTAAAAAAATGTAAATAAAATAAAATTATTTTAGTTTGTACTAAACGTTCTTCAATAAAATTTTATAAAAATTAATATTACATAATTTCCTGCCTAGTATTTGTGTGGCTTTACAGGTCGCACTCTTATCGGGAAGAAAATTTTCCTCTCAATTTTACAAGATTTTTATTAAATCTAATTTTTATGCATCGCAGTGAATATAATCAAAAATAATATTTTGTTTGGTGGGCGCCCTTAGCTGCACAGGTTTCTATTATTCCAATGCTACTTTGGTGGGGCACAGGTGTGTTCGCTTGGGGATTCCAATGGTCCTCTGCAGTCGTTGCGACATCTCTCTTTCGTTGAGGGAGCTGCTTTTGAGTAGGTGGATTAATAATTTTTATCTCAATTGTATTTATAATATTTGAGTGAGTAGATGTATTTGGGACTTTTTCGAATCTTTTATCTAATAAAAAGTCAAGCTCATTTTGTAACTTTTGAGCTGTCGACCATGCGAGTGCGGGAGTTTTGTATAGAGAAGCCATCTCAGATGCGCTATTCATTTATTGAGGTTTTGTTGTACTCCCCCACATCATCACATTTCCCATCACATCACTCTACTCACTCATATATTTTTCATTTTTTTTCCGCTGTCCAATGCTTCCTGATAGCTGTCCTACTATCCTATACATTAAAAATATTCTTACCCGAATAAAAATATTTTCAATGTATAATTTTTATACCCTTGCAGAGGGTATTATAATTTTGGTCAAAAGTGTGCAACGCAGTAAAGAAGACTTCTCCGACCCTATAAAGTATATATATTCTTGATCAGGATCACCACCTGAGTCGATATAAGCATGTCCGTCTGTCCGTCTGTCTGTCTGTTTCTACGCAAACTAATCTCTCAGTTTTAAAGCTATCGACTTCAAACTTTGCACACATCCTTCTTTCCTTTGCAGGCAGTATATAAGTCGGAACGGCCGGGATCGGTCAACTATATCCTATAGCTGCCATATAACTGATTGATCGGAAATGTCATATCTCTGTTGCTTTTAAAGTTAGAAGGATGGGACTTGCTGTGGACTTCTCTTTTAGCAGACTTATTCGATCTGCCAAATTTCATAAGGATCGGCCGACTATATTCTATAGCTGCCATATAACTGATTGATCGGAAATGCCATAACTTCGTTGTTTTTTAAGTTAGAAGGATGGGACTTGCTGTGGACTCCTCTTTTAGCAGACTTATTCGATCTGCCAAATTTCATAAGGATCGGCCGACTATATCCTATAGCTGCCATATAACTGATTGATCGGAAATGCCATATCTCTGTTGTTTTTTAAGACTTTGTATGGACTGGGACTTTGTATGGATTCTACTTTCGGCAAACTAATTTGATCTGCCGAGTTTAATATCCTATACTATATCCTATAGCTGCCATATAACTGATTGATCGGAAATGCCATATCTCTGTTGTTTTTTAAGACTTTGTATGGACTGGGACTTTGTATGGATTCTACTTTCGGCAAACTAATTTGATCTGCCGAGTTTAATAAGGATCGGCCGACTATATAAGATCCGATATATATCTAATAATATAAGCTGCCACATATCTGCAAGGGTATATCAACTTCGGCTCCGCCCGAAGTTAGCTTTCCATTCTTGTTTTTTTAAATTCCGTTGCAAATACATTATAAGAAAGCATGTTCAGAAAATTTTTAGATAACCAAAAAAAGTTTATAATTTTTTTCATGTAAGTCTTCGAACCTGAATCAACTTCAGACTTTTGCAACAAAAAATAAATTTTAATCATGGCAAAAACTAACAGATAAGGAATACAATTCCATATTTCCAAATTTTATAGTACCTTTTGCTTAAAGAAAACATGAAAGTTTTACATCCGTGAAAATAGAACATTTGTTGTTACAGACTTGAAAACAGAAAAGCTCTGCATGAGTGCACAAATAATCTAACAGATTAATGCTTCATCTAAAATTGTTTTATATTTGTTTTTCCCAGTGTATGATATGCTTCAAGGATCCTAGCTTGTTTCAATGGTTTTTATTCCCACCATAGAGTTCCATAGGTTATAAACGGATTAACTGGTTCGAGTAGCTTAACTGCGGCTTCCAGTACTACCTGTGTAGAAGGTACCCTTAGAAGTCGTGCTTTTGTACCACCGCCCACTTCGTATGCTTATATTTAAAGTCACCCTTGCTCACCCAAAGTAGTCTTCAGTATGATGATTTTATTTGTTTCATTAGCGTTCTGTCCCCTTTCTTCGTATCGCGTTAATACGCGTTTTTGCGGGTGCCTTCTCTGCATGACTGATGTCTCTGTTACTCTTCAAATTACATATTTTTGTGGTTGTTTCCTGGTGTACGTGCGTCTTGGGATTAGCTGGCCTTTGTCCTTGCTCCAGTCTTCCTTGAGCTTGTTATGTTTAAATACCGTTTAACAAGTTCCTGTTGGCGAGTTTTGGCAGTCTTGCTTGTACGTTATATACGCTAGAAAAACCTGAAAATATACAAAAACTACCCTTGTGTCTAATTTCATTTGTGAATTTTTATGTATTCCCTATAGGTAGTTAAGATTACAAAATATGTACCTCCTCTGGGACTGATGATTATCAAACAATTTGCACCCTATACCATTCAATATTCAGGAATTATTCATTCCATTGCCATTTAGAAATAGAATGAAAATTTTATATTCTAGTTTTTTTTTAATTATAAAAAGTACAAATAAAAACATAAAAATATAAATAGTAATGGTAAAATCTCAAACAAATTTAAATAAAAAAGCATAGTAGTATGAAAAAGCATAGTTATTCATGACATATTATTAATGATTAGAAACAGCATGTGTGTTTTTCGATCTGTTTCTGTATGCTGTATTCGCTTATATAATATTTGGCTTAAAATTACTTGCAGGTTGCAAAATTTTTTTTTAGGATGGACAACTATATAATATACTATAAGGTAAGGTCGTGACGCGGTAAAATATCAGTGACAAGCACATACACCACTAAAAATAAAAAAAAACAAGAATGGAAAGCTAACTTCGGGCGGAGCCGAAGTTGATATACCCTTGCAGATATGTGGCAGCTTATATTATTAGATATATATCGGATCTTATATAGTCGGCCGATCCTTATTAAACTCGGCAGATCAAATTTGTTTGCCGAAAGTAGAATCCATACAAAGTCCCAGTCTTCTAACTTAAAAAACAACAGAGATATGGCATTTCCGATCAATCAGTTATATGGCAGCTATAGGATATAGTCGGCCGATCCTTATAAAACTCGGCAGATCGAATAAGTCTGCTAAAAGAAGAGTCCACAGCAAGTCCCATCCTTCTAACTTTAAAAACAACAAAGTTATGGCATTTCCGATCAATCAGTTATATGGCAGCTATAGGATATAGTTGACCGATCCCGGCCGTTCCGACTTATATACTGCCTGCAAAGTAAAGAAGGATGTGTGCAAAGTTTGAAGTCGATAGCTTTAAAACTGAGAGACTAGTTTGCGTAGAAACAGACAGACAGACGGACAGACGGACAGACGGACATGCTTATATCGACTCAGGAGGTGATCCTGATCAAGAATATATATACTTTATAGGGTCGGAGATGTCTCCTTCACTGCGTTGCACACTTTTGACCAAAATTATAATACCCTCTGCAAGGGTATAATTACTGGTAGTGAAGAAACTATTTTCAGTGAATTGTTTAGCTATTTAGACGTTTGGGCTTGAAGAAATTGGGATAGATATTTAAAACACATTTGTAACGTAAGTAAGGAATGTTTATTTGTTGAAAAGTTATGCGTATACAAAAGTTGTTACATTTTAGTAACAAACATTCCCAAATTTTTTTCAGAATTTTGAAAAAACAATCAAAATAAATCAAATACACAATCAGACAAACAGAGGAGAGTACAAATATATGTTACAGCATATATGTTAATATATGTTAAAGTGTATTTGTTTTAAAACTTTATAACCTACATCTTATAAAATCTTTACTATTCGAAAAATAATTCGTTTCTCAACGCGTCCCATATGAAACCATGGTTCAAGCCAGCATCAAACATCGAGAATAAAAGTTGAACCGATCATTCCTATACCAGCTATATTATATTGTTGTCCGATCTAAAAAATGTTCGAGGTACATCTGCCTGCAAGCAATTTTGGACTTAATGAAAAATCTCAACTACGCTCTAAAGGTTTATGTGTAAAATGCACAGAAACAGACAGACGGGTAGGCCGACATTGTTTTCATTAGCTCGACGTCCTAATAAAAAATACATATACATATACTTTTTAGGTCTGGAAATGAATGCTTCAATGCATTACATACAACTAGACAAAATAATAAGTCAAATAAAAAAGTAGAATTCTCAAAAAAGTGTAAAAATTAAAACAGAGCATTGATAAAGGTGAGTTCTTAATTAATTACTGTGGACGGCATTCAACGAGGTGGCGATATCTTTCTATAAATCTATATAATAATGCGGCTACCCGCGGAATAAAAAAATCCCTGTATGCGTCCGATCAATATGAATGATATAATATATTTTTATCCAAGCATTTGCCGAAAGTTGTTTTATTTGGGAGATATTTGGGTGAAAAAAAAAAAATTGGGTGAAGTATGTTTCTTATAATCATTTGTTTTTATTGACTATAAGGATTTTATTTTTGTATCGTTTTGAGATAACCCATTCTTTTATATGACATAATCCGTTAACTCAAGACAGAGTCTGATAAGCGGAGCTACCAGTTTTATGTAATCACCTTTTAAGCACGGCGTTGCGACACATACATGTATGCATATATAATATTTGATGTGCATTTTTTTTAGGAAAATTGATTTCATAGTAAAATTATTATAAGGATCGGTGCACTATATACGCTCCAATATATATAATGTAAGCTGCCACTTAACCCCAAGGCTAAATAAACTTCGTCTCCGCCCGAAGTTAGCTTTCCTTTCTTCTTATACCGCTGCAGAAAGTATTCTAATTTTTGTCAAAAGTGTGCAACGCAGTGAAGGAGACATTTCCGACCCGATCGAATTAATTTGCAATATTAATGCATAAAAAGTCCCATCCTTCTAACTTAAAAAAAACAAATTTTGAAAAAACAATCAAAATAAATCAAGTACACAATCAGACAAACAGAGGAGAGTACAAATAAATGCTGTAAAAAGTGTATTTGTTTTAAAACTTTCTAAGCTACATCGTATAAAAACTTTACTATTCGAAAAATAATTCGTTTCTCAACGCGTCACACATGAAACCCTGGTTCAAGCCAGCATCAAACATTGAGAATAAAAGTGGATCCATTCCTATACCTATACCACGGGTAGGACGACTTTGTTTTCATTAACTCCACGTCCTAATCAAGAATACATCTACTTTTTAGGTCCGGAAATGCAGGCTTTAATGCTTTACATACAACTAGACAAAATACACAAAATAATAAGTAAAATAAAAACAAGAATGGAAAGCTAACTTCGGGCGGAGCCGAAGTTGATATACCCTTGCAGATATGTGGCAGTTTATATTATTAGATATATATCGGATCTTATATAGTCGGCCGATCCTTATAAAACTCGGCAGATCAAATTTGTTTGCCGAAAGTAGAATCCATACAAAGTCCCAGTCTTCTAACTTAAAAAACAACAGAGATATGGCATTTCCGATCAATCAGTTATATGGCAGCTATAGGATATAGTCGGCCGATCCTTATGAATTTCGGCGGATCGAATAAGTCTGCTAAAAGAAGAGTCCACAGCAAGTCCCATCCTTCTAACTTAAAAAACAACAGAGATATGGCATTTCCGATTAATCAGTTATATGGCAGCTATAGGATATAGTCGGCCGATCCCTATGAAATTCGGCAGATCGAATAAGTCTGCTAAAAGAGGAGTCCACAGCAAGTCCCATCCTTCTAACTTAAAAAACAACGAAGTTATGGCATTTCCGATCAATCAGTTATATGGCAGCTATAGGATATAGTTGACCGATCCCGGCCGTTCCGACTTATATACTGCCTGCAAAGGAAAGAAGGATGTGTGCAAAGTTTGAAGTCGATAGCTTTAAAACTGAGAGACTAGTTTGCGTAGAAACAGACAGACAGACGGACAGACGGACAGACGGACCGACGGACAGACGGACAGACGGACAGACGGACATACTTATATCGACTCAGGAGGTGATCCTGATCAAGAATATATATACTTTATAGGGTCGGAGATGTCTCCTTCACTGCGTTGCACACTTTTGACCAAAATTATAATACCCTCTGCAAGGGTATAAAAAGTAGTATTCTCAAAAAAGTTTAAAATTTAAAACAGAGCATTGATTAAGGTGACTTCTCGATTAATTACTGAGGACGGCAGTCAACGAGGTGGCGATATCTATATATAATTTTATATAAATCTATTTTACAATGCGGCTATCCGCGGAATAAAAAATTCCCTGTATGCGTCCGATCTAAATGAATGATATAATATATTTTTATCCAAGCTTTTGGCGAAAGTTGTTTTGTTTGTGTGAACAAATTTGGAACAAATTTGGGTGAAAAACAAAAAAATCAAGAATGGAAAGCTAACTTCGGGCGGAGCCGAAGTTGATTTACCCTTGCAGAAGAATGTGTGCAATGTTTGAAGTCGGTAGCTTTAAAACTGAGAGACTAGTTTGCGTAGAAACAGACAGACAGATGGACATGTTTATATCGATTCAGAAGGTGATCCTGATCAAGAATATATATACTTTATAGGGTCGTAGATGTCTCCTTCAGTGCGTTGCACAGTTTGGATTCCACTTTCGGCAATTTCATTCGATCTGCTAAATTTCATAAGGATCGTCCGATCATATCCTATAGCTGTCATATAACTGATTGATCGGAAATGCCATAACTTTTATGTTTTTTAGGTTAAAAAGATGGGACTTTCTATGGATTATATTTTGGGCAAACTTATTCGATCTTCGTGTGTGCAGTGGTATATTTGGACGTAAAATAATAACCTTATTAATTTTATTCCAAACATAGCTCTTTTTTCGCGCGGTTCCCTCTGCATACGTACAGCCTACCACCCACCCAACCGACCGAGGGGCGCTGCCGCATAACGTACGGCTCGAGTCGCGGGGATAGATCCAAGAGAGTATAAAGAGAAGGAGTAGAGTATTAGGAGGAAGTGTGTTGCATAGATAAGGCGTTTAGTATAAAGGATTTAAGAGTGTTAGTAGAGCAAAGTGGCAAGATGTTGTAGAGACCATTGTATTCCGAACATAATACCCTGAACGGATCGTGTTGGGCATAAGTCGAGCTACAATGGCTAAGGAGTAGATGACGAAAGTTTCTAGTCCTTCTACTAGGAACATTAAAATTTAAGCGTGTTAGTAAATGCTGGCTCTTTACATTTCCATTAATAAGATTAACTAGAAACATGACACCCAGCATCGTTCTACGATTTGTTAATGATGGTAGTTTATTAATAAAAGTCTACAATGATAGGATGGAAGGTGAAGACTTGCATCCAAATTAAGTCCTCTAAGTGCGAAGATAAGGAAGTTTTTTTGTACAGATTCTATGTGATCTTGGTGTACTCCGTATTGAGGACTCCAGACACACGATCCATACTCAAGAATCGGACGGACTAGTGAAGTATATAAAGTTTTTGTTAAGTACGGGTCATTGAATTCTTTTGACCATCTTTTAATAAAACCAATCACCCCCATAGCTTTATTAACCACGGTGGATAAATGGTCGGTAAATTTAAGTAACCTGAGTTAATCGTTTTAAGCCATTCCCATAGAGAAAGTACGTAGCCTGGTGAGGACTAGATCGATAAAATGACATGAGTTTACATTTCGATCCATTAAGCTTTAGGTTATTTGCTAAACACCAATTTTGAAACTTATCCAAATCGGATTGAAGTCTAGATTGGGCGCTAGTGAATCTATACTGAAGACAAGCAGAGCTCTGCTCTGCTCTGCAATTGTCTGATATGTCCTCTGTGGCTTCAGGTGATACCACCAGACCCAACAATTCAAACCCCCTTAAGAGTCACCGAACAGTGGTACACCAGTGTAATGAACTGTCCTGACCCCCGGTACGAACTGATGCTGCAGTATTAGTTAGGTTAGGTTAGGTTAGACGGCTGGCGTTCACCTCCTGATGGAGGCAACCGCCACACTTAGACCATGTTCGGTCCCTTGTGATACCGTGATCTGAATCTAAAAATACCTTTACATGCAGGAGGTCTTATGGTCTAGCAGTTCCCCCACCCTGAGGCTTTGGTGTACCTTTCTATCCTGTTCGGGTCTATTTGTCATATCGCTGAGATGCTGTTAGGGAACCTGTCGCCTAGGTGCTTAAGTCTGAGAGACTGCTGCGCTGGGCAGTGGCAGAGAAGGTGCTCGACGGTTTCTTCCTCTTCTTCGTCCCTGCAGCTGCAGAGGTAGTCGTTGTGGGGTGAATTCATTCGCCTAGCATGTGTTCCCACTAGCCAGTGCCCCGTGATGTCTCTTTTGGGCCATAGTTGGCTGGCCAACCGGCAGTTTGGGACGGTTTCCCAGCTAAGCTGGTTCTTTTCCTTATTGGCTTCCCTAAGTTGGAGCTTGCATGAGGCTAGTGGTACACCAGTGCCCTCCAGTTCTCCCTGGAGTGGTGTGGTGGTGCCTTTGCGTGCCAGTTCATCTGCTATGCAGTTGCCTGTGATGTCCCTATGAACTGGGACCGGATGAGGCTTATGTCATACTGGTTTGCCATCTCGTGGAGAGATGATCTGCAGTCGGAGACTGTTTTGGAGTTACTTGTGACTGAGCTGATCGATTTTATAGCCGCTTGGCTGTCGCTGTATATGTTGACTCCTCTTTGTGTGGAGTTATGTAGGTTTAGGAATTTTAGCGCTTCCTTTATGGCAATCACTTCTGCTTGGAATACGCTGCAGTGATTTGGAAGTCTGAAAGAGGTTTTAATGCCTAGTTGCTCGGAGTATATTCCCCCTCCTACTCTGTTATTTAATTTGGAGCCATCAGTGTAAAAGCATATTGCGTTCTCTGGGCCTGGTATTTGGTCTCCCCATTCCTCTCTGTTAGGAATGAGGGCTTGGAAAGGTGTTTGTGTGTACTCCCTTGGAGTACAGGTGTCTGTACTACTGGGAATGAGAGGATCGTTCAGCAGAATGGTGGAGTGGCCTTATTTAGGAGGCTCCATTGCTGAGTTTCCCTAAGCCTGATTGCCGATACTTTCGCTTGTTCTATTCCATCTCGTCCTGGATTTTATAAGCTAAGTATCGCATTTAGGGCTTCGTTTGGTGTGGATCTTAGTGCACCGCTGATGCATAGTGTTGCTAATCGCAGGATTTTTTCCAGCTTTTTAATTGTGCTTTTCTTTTTGAGGGCTGGCCACCACATCAGAACTCCGTAAAGTTGAATGGGTCTGACTATAGCAGTGTAGATCCTGCTTACAATATTAGGGGACATGCCCCATTTGTTTCCTATGGCTTTTTTGCAGGTAAAAAGGGCTGTAGCAGCCTTTTTTGACCTTTCTTCTACGTTAGAGTTCCAGGTTAGCTTCCTATCCAGAATTACTCCTAGGTATTTGGCACTGCTGCTGAAGGAGAGCCTTTGGTTGTTTAGTCTTGGTGGGACGAGGGGTGGGAGTTTTTATTTCCTGCTGAAGAGGACTAACTCCGTTTTCTGCGCATTTACTTCTAGGCCTTTACTGCTTGTCCATTCGGCTAGGGTTTGAAATTTTTCGCTCATAAGATCGCAGAGCGTTTGAGGGTATTTACCTGTGAACAAGATTGCGACGTCGTCTGCGTACGCCACTATCCTGCAGCCTCCTTCTTCCATCTTGCATATAATTGAGTTGACTGCTATGTTCCATAGGAGAGGGGATAGGACCCCGCCTTGCGGTGTGCCTCTATTGACGGCCTTTGTTGGAAGGAAGTCACTGTTCTGCGTGTTAACAGCTGGTCAATGAGTCCTATCAGGTGTTCATCTACCCCCAGAGTTCTTAGTGAGCTAGTTATGGTGTTTGGGAGAACATTATTGAAGGCCCCTTCTATGTCTAGAAAGGCTACTAGGGCGTATTCCTTCTGAAGGAAAGCTTTCTCTATTCTGTATATGAGCGCGTGGAGGGCAGTCTTGGTAGATGTACCCTTTTTATAGGGGTTGAAACTGTGAATTGCCCAGTGTAGGGTTTTCTGGTCAATATCAAGTTTGAAGTTTGTGTGGGTGGCATTACTGTTTGTAGTCCCAGCTGGTACCGGGGTACAGCCTGGAAAATGGATTTCTAGGAGTGCATCTAGTGATTCCTCGCTAGTGTTGGTCCAAGTTCCATCTTCTTTTTTAAGATAGCCTAGAGCTGTGGCTGTTTAGGATAGAATTTTTCTAAGCCTCGCAGCTTGGATAGTGCATTCGATATCCGAGCAGAAGGAGTTCCATGAGGAGCGCATCGCTTTTCGGATGGCCTTTTTAAAGTAGGCCAAAGAGACCTTGTATTCGGTCCAGAGTGCCTCCTCGCTTCCGGCTTTGGCCCTATTAAACAGGGTTCTGCTGGCTGCTTGTGCCACCACCAGGGTGGACTTTTTCGCTTGTGTGGTTTAGTTTTTGGGCATGCTCCTCTGAGGGCATTATTACAGGCTTGAGGGAAAGCTTGCACTAGAGTGTTTAGACTTTCCACGGTTTGGGGATAGTAAGGTGACTGTGGTGCAATGTTGTTTGAGAGGATTTGATGGTACTTGACCCAGTTGGTTTTTCTGAGATTTCTAAAAATCGCAGTATCGGGGTTTTTGAAACTAAGGGATGTTTCTAAGTATCTGTGGTCGGAAAAAGACCACAGAAAAGAAAATGTTTCTCTAGGACCCTCCATTTCACTTAGGTCTGGGCTCCACTTTTGCTGTGACGGTTGTCGTGTTGTTCAGGGCGAAATGAGATCGTTCATGAGACAGACTAAAAGTGGATTTAACGAATTGGTTAGTGGTTTTCGTAAAATCAATGACCAATTCTGTGCGCTCGATACACAGTTTAGTAGTCTACAACTATTAAATGAGTCTCCAAAGCGTAAGAAATCCGCTTTTAGTGATGTGCTTGTGGCGAATAATCATCAGCCCTCTCAGCCGACAATCATGCAGCCGCTTATATCGCTGGCCACTCCAAGGGCCGGACCTGGGAAAAATTCGGCTTCCGAATATCTCGGGGTAAATGAGCAATTGTCCGATATGTCCTCTGTGCCATCGCTTCAAGTGATACCACCAGACCCAATAATACAAACCCCCTTAAGAGTCACCGAACAGGGCAATCAAGCGTCCGGACCACCGGTACGCACTGATGCTGCCGTATTAGTTACGGCGGCACCAAAACCCTTACAGGTGATCCCGCCATCGAAACATATATTTGTTTCACGGCTTGCCCCTGATACAAAAGCCGACATAAAGGTGGTAGATATTTAAAAATTCAAATACACCTACACCAGGCACATGACTTTCAAAATACGTGTGCCTGTGCAGATGTTCAAGACGATTTGTTCCGCCAGCTTTTGGCCAGAGAACATTTTAGTCCAGGAACATCAGCCAAGTACGGTGAAGAAAAAAATTACCAAGCCTGTGGGAGTTAAACTACCACAGGCTAGAGCCACTGACCAACCTTCCACCTCATCTTCAAAAAACTAATTTCTACACTAACACTTACCTATCAGAATACTAGAGGGTTACGTAGTAAACTACCCAAACTGTATTCTGATAGTTCTTCCTTTGCATCTCACATTATAGTCTTTACAAAAACTTGGTTAAAGCCGGAGATCTTAAGCTCCGAAGTTTTTCCAAGTAAGTACACCACTTTTAGACGTGATAGAACACAGCGAAGGGGAGGAGGAGTCTTAATTTCTGTAGACTCCAATTTCGCTTCTGAAGAGGTACAATCACAAGAGCTAGGCGACATAGAATTTCTTTGCATTAAAATCACTTTGTCCGGTCAATCTTTATACGTTACCTGTTCTTACATACCACCTTCGTCGGAACCGCCTACATACTGGCAACATTTGTCCGCTATTCGTCTTATTTCGGACCGTCTGTCCGACAACGACCTTCTGTTAGCTCTGGGGGATTTCAATATACCAGAACTCATGTGGTCTAATGTTGAGAATTCTCCGTCCTAACTGCTTAACTTGCACCACGACTTCCCTGCGGGTATGTTCAACATGTCACTCGGGCAAATTAACCACGAGAGAAATTCTTTAGGTCGGCTGTTGGACTTGTGTTTCGTTTCTGATCCTGATGGAATTACTCTTTCCAGAACTTGCCCCTTTCTAACGCTGAAGATCCATATCATCCCACTCTTGAGGTTTCAATCGAAACCAATACTTTAATTGACCTTTAGTCTTCACTTAAATCTCCTAAAGTTCGTTTCTTCCATAAAGCTGATTTTATAAAACTAAAGAAACTACTTTTGGAATTGGATTGGCCCGATCTACTGGCATGCGATGACATAAACATTGCGTTACAGAGATGCTTGCGTGCTCGGAAATATCCGTCCGCTTCAACTAATCCGCCTTTGCATACAAAGCACCTCTTAAATTTAAAGAACGTAATGAATAGACTTTTAAATAAACATAGATTATCTGGCTATACACTTAGTTATTCAAGATTCTCAGTGGTTCGGTCCAATTTTACCGTGCATAACGCCGAATGTTATAGGAGTTATATTCACCGCTGCCGGATTCAGTTTACTCAGGACCCGAAGCAGTTTTATAACTTCGTAAACACTAAGCGCAAACATGTATCTTTTCCTCCTCTGCTTACGTTTGACAACTCATAAGCGAACACTGATCTGGCAATGGCCGATCTCTTCGCAAAGTTTTTTCAAACAACTTATTCATATAGCTTCATTCCAACTCAGCCTTACACTTATAAGATTCAATCAGCCAACCAGATATTTTGGCCATCTTTTGATCAAAGTGGTGTGTTATCGGATCTTCTTAAGGTCAAGCCCGTGTATTCGCCAGGCCCTGATGGAGTACCAGGATGCGTTCAGAAGAACTGCGCCGAGGCACTGTGCAAACCGCTCCTTAGGCTCTTTAATCTATCGCTGGAGACTTCGATTTTTCCCCTTATGTGGAAGGAATCCTACATCAGATGCTGCCAATTATAGAGGTATTTCTAAATTGTCAGCAATTCCAATGCTAATCGAAAAACTTATCACTCCACATTTGCAACACCTATGTAGTTCAATAATATCCCCGTGCCAACATGGCTTTATGAAGCGCCGCTCCACCACCACCAACTTATTGGAGCTAACATCTTTTGTCATGGATGGGTTCCGGAATGGCTTACAAACAGACGTCATTTACACTGACTTCAGTAAAGAATTTGACTCTGTTATCCATTCCCTTCTTATAACTCAGTCTTTTGGGATTCCCAACTGATCTCCTGATTTGGATTTCAAGCTACTTATCTGGAAGAACCCAAACTGTTTTCTTTAAAGATGTCACCTCGCGTTTAGTCCGCGTCACATCTGGGGTGTCCCAAGGAAGCCATCTTGGACCATTACTTTTTACATTATTTATTAACGACTTTCCCCTTGCCTTTACTGATTCACTTGTACTTATGTACGCTGATAACGTTAAGCTTTGTCTTCAGTATAGATTCACTAGCGCCCAATCTAGACTTCAATTTGATTTGGATAAATTTCAAAATTGGTGCTTAGCAAATAACCTAAAGCTTAATGGATCGAAATGTAAACTCATGTCATTTTATCGGTCTAGTCATCCGTCCCTCAGTCCCTCATCAGGCTACGTACTTTCTCTATGGAACTGCCTTAGAACGATTAACTCAGGTTAACGATCTGGGTATCCTATTAGATTTGAAACTTAAATTTACCGACTATATATACCCCATGGTTAATAAAGCTATGGGCGTGCTTGGTTTTATTAAAAGATGGTCAAATAAATTCAATAACCCGTACTTAACAAAAACTTTATATACTTCACTAGTCCGTCCGATTCTTGAGTATGGATAGTGTGCCTGGAGTCCTCAATACGGAGTACATCAAGATCACATAAAATCTGTACAAAAAGCTTCCTCATCTTCGCACTTAGGGCACTTAATTGGGATGCAAGTCTTCCATCATATCATTGTAGACTTTTATTAATAACCTTACCATCATTAACAAACCGTAGAACGATGCTGAGTGTCATGTTTCTATTTAATCTTATTAATGGTAATGTAGACAGCCAGCATTTACTAACACGCTAAAATTTTAATATTCCTAGTAGAAGGACTAGAAACTTTCGCCCTCTACTCTTTAGCCACTATAGCTCGACATATGCCCAACACGATCCGTTCAGGGTATTATGTTCGGACTACAATGGTCTCTACAACATCTTGCCACTTTGCTCTACTAACAATCTTAAATCCTTATACTAAACGCCTAATCTGTGCAACACTCTTCCTCCTAATACTCTACTCGTTCTCTTTATACTTCCTCGGATCTATCCCCGCGATTTGAGCTGTACGTTATGCGGCAGCGCCCCTCGGTCGGTTGGGCGGGAGGTGGGCTAAACTTATGCAGAGGGAACCGCGCGATTATATCCTATAGCTGTCATAAACTTGATTGATCGGAAGTGCCATATCTTTGTTGTTTTTTAAGTTAGAAGGATGAGACTTTCTATGGGATCCACTCTGGGCAAACTTATTCGATGTCCCAAATTGCATAGGGATCGGCCGACTTTATTCTATAGGTAGGAGACATCTCCGACCCAATAAAGTATATATATTTTTGATCAGGATCACCTATATGTAAAGAATTAGTATATGCAAGTGCGTTTATGTGTATGTGAGTAGGAAGGTGTCATGCATCCATATCGCTGTCGCGCATGCTAGATATGCCGACTAAGCACATAGTGATTCACACTAGAATTCTGGATTGATATGAATGCATGCTACATCTCCCTCTTTTTGAAAAATAACGTAATATTGTAAAGTTATTTTGATTAATATATATTTAATGTTGTATATTATGGGTGTATATTTTAATAAGTTATGTATATTTCTGTGTATTAATTTAGTTTGAATTTATAAAAAGAATATGTTTTTTTTTGTATGCATATACCTGTATAATTATATTTGTTATGTTATTTGTATATTTAAGTTTTTATTACGTATTCGGGTCATCAAACCTTTACTATCATATTCAAGATTTCTTTCTGTTTTGGTTTTCTTTTTAATAACATTGTTTGGTCATTAAGCCTTTTTAATGACTTTTCCCCTTTTCAAAATAATACAAAAGGGGGAAATTGTTTATTTTCACAACGTTATAAGATTTTGTTTATTCGCATATGTATGGCAGGGAGTGAGAAAGCTCCGATTATAATGATGCGTATGCACTGATATAAAAAGTATGAGTGAGCCCGCCTTAGAACATAGGCAGAGCGAAAGCTCATTAACTTAATGCTAAAGATAAAGCGGCCGAGAAGAGTCGGCTTGCGACCAACAATAGCGATCAGATAAATAGGACAAATATAACTGAGAAACTATAATTGTTGTATTAGTTGTATATTAGTGATAGCTGTGGCTGCTGCCTGACCCGACATTCCCCCCCCAGTTGAGGCCTGTCCTTCAACTTCATCCTAAAGGGGCAGTTAGCGAAAACTTAGTCAGTTCCGCTTGGTAGTTCCAGATTCGGTTCTATTATCGGCCATTTGAGACACTCCATCCAGGCCGGGGGCTAGATCCATACTTCTCCCCAACGGCCACTTCATAATATGAGCTGTGGGCGCGATTGACATTCTCTCCACGTGTGAACCGCCTCCACATACAACCCATCCAAGCCTTGTTTTCTGCAACAACGGTAGGCCAGCTGAAAGCTGGATTTGCGCAGCACACAATAGTTCATAAAATAGACTGGCTCCGATAAGCAAATCGATACGTTGTGGCCGGAAAAACTTTGGATCGGCTAAAGTGAGGTTGGCCGGAATATTCCAGCTGGAGACGTCCAAGCTGAGACTAGGCTGGAGATCCGTGATGCTGGGGGCGATGACAGCGTTGACAAAGGCCGAATATTCGGAGCAACAGGACCGAAGGAGCACATCGACGGATAATTCATCTGTCGCGAAACCAGTGTTGCCAATTCCAGACACTGCCATGTAAGATTTGCGTCTAGGAAGCTGCAGCTGACTAGCCAGTCGGGAAGTTATCACGTGCACTTGCGATCCTGAATCCAAAAGAGCTCGGCATGGAACAAAAACTCCAGTGCGACTCCGAACGAGAATGTTCGCTGTAGCCAATAAGGCTACCTCACTGCTGCGACCTTGGGCAACTAGTGCATTAGCCGCGGATGGTGAAGCGCTTATTGGCTCGGCGCCCTCGGTTGTGGCTGACGTAGATGATACAACAGAAGGCTGGCTACTGGATGACTGTACTTCCAAAAAATGCAGCAGGCTGTGATGCCTCCTCCCACAACTGCGACAATTAGCAGCGAGGCACTCACGCAGGTGATGACCAGGTTGGAGACATTTCCGACACAGACCGAGTCGCCTAGCCTCACCAAGGCGGCTCTCAGGGGCCATTAACAAAAATCTGGGGCATTCAGACACTACGTGGGACCACCCACCACATAATCTACAAGCGGGGGAAGGTGAATTAGTGACGATAAAGGACGATCTATTATTATTGTTCGAGACTCTACGTCTTCCCATCTGAGTGCCTGGCACGTAGGCGGTCATGGCCACATCCATAGCCTCCAGAGTCCTGCACCGCTGCTCCAAAAATTCTGCCATCGACTCCCAGGTAGGGATGAGGTCCAAGTTCGACGCATTTTGACATTCCTCCCACTTGACCTGGGTAGCTGGGTCCAACCGTTGAAGGAGCACTTGGACAATGATACTGCTAGCGATCTGCATGGTCGTCCCCAAATTTTGCAAGGCTCGCATGTGGGCATTGAATTTATCGGAAAGCCCTCGAAGCGATGCCACTGAGCCACCTTCCAATAGGCTGAGGCCCAGAATCCCGTTCACATGAGCCTGAAATATTAACCGGCGGTTATTAAATCGTCTTTCCAGAACACGCAACGCAACATCATAATTCTCCTCGGAGATTTCCAAGGAGCGAACTGCTTCTAAGGCTGAGTCCCGAAGACAAGATCGCAACCTCTGCAGCTTTTCCACCTTACTTATGTGAGGATTGCAGCCCACGATCGTTGAGAAAGCCGAGTGAAACTCAGCCCACTCCGAATATCCTCCGCTAAAAGTAGGAAGAGGAAGAGGAGGCAAGGCTTGAAAACTCCGACTGAGCGCTGAGTCCACCTGAATACTGGAAACTCCGCTGGCCAGGGTGGAATGGGCAGCAATTCGAGCAGAGCGCAACGACGTCTCGTGCTCGATTTCAGCATGCATCGTAGCTACAAGCTCAGACACTGTCCATCGCAAGTCGCTGCTTATCTCAGAAATATCTAACTCTTCAAGCTCCCCGTGGATGGCTTTAAAATCATCGTACATGGCGACCAACTGGCCGTGACGCACATGGAGCATGGCGTCTTCCACCTTTGACATTGGCTGCAGGACGCCTTGGATCCTCTTCAAATCCTGGAGGATACCCTTTGCCTTGCATTTTAAGATCGCACTCCGAGATGGAGTGGGTTCTCCTGTGACGGCGCCGCTGGAGTTCATCGCCACTATGATTGAAATTCGCTCACTTTAAGTAAAAACACGCACAAATTAATTTTGGCGCCAAATTATGGCTCTTGATTATTTTATTATATTTAATTTTATTTGAGCGCAGCGAACACGATTTATCCCACTGTGCGCTCAGAACCGTACGCTGAGTTGTGGAATGTATATATATATGAACGCTTGTGTGAGGCGAATGCACTTGCAAGTGGAACGTATATATGTATGTATGTATGTATGTATGTTGGCGGACCGGATAACAATTGTATTTTATGCGATTATGTATTTTATATGATTTGTGTATAAATACAAAATAATTGTTTCACTGATGCACTGTATGCCGTTTATGTTCAAATGCACATACATATGTTAATACACCGCACAAAACTGAATCATGTATGTTCGCACTGGTTCTGTTTATGATCGTGGAATTGTTAATTTTGTTAATTATATATTATATATTATATATATATTAATTTTATAATTTTATTAATTAGATCACGTCGGGGTCACCAATGTTTGGTCATTAAGCCTTTTTAATGACTTTTCCCCTTTTTCAAAATAATACAAAAGGGGGAAATTGTTTATTTTCACAACGTTATAAGATTTTGTTTATTCGCATATGTATGGCAGGGAGTGAGAAAGCTCCGATTATAATGATGCGTATGCACTGATATAAAAAGTATGAGTGAGCCCGCCTTAGAACATAGGCAGAGCGAAAGCTCATTAACTTAATGCTAAAGATAAAGCGGCCGAGAAGAGTCGGCTTGCGACCAACAATAGCGATCAGATAAATAGGACAAATATAACTGAGAAACTATAATTGTTGTATTAGTTGTATATTAGTGATAGCTGTGGCTGCTGCCTGACCCGACAAACATTAATATTTACATAGTTTTTTTGTGTTTTTGTTACGTTATTTCCCCTTTTTATTAGCTTCTTTACTTAGAGTTTATAAATGTTTAACCTATTTTTATTTATAATTTGTTATCTAGTTTATGTGCTGTTTCATTTTTCAGAATAATCAAATCTCCTACCTCTACTATTATATCGTTAATATTTTTATCATATTCTAAGTTACGTTTAAGCTTCTCTTGTGCTACCATAGTTTTAGCTCTTTTATTTGCATTTCAATCTAAATTTGAATTCTTTTGCATAATCGTCTACATTATATATTGGGTCGATAATTGTTGATTGGTCAAATTCGGTTAATTGCTTTGGTATTCTGCCGTAAGCCAGTTCGTACGGACAGTATACATATACCGTCGAACGTGTAGTGTTGAAACAATATGTGAAAAAATTCAACCATACGTCCCATGAAAAAAATCATTTTTATCTACCGAAAAATATGAACGAATGTACTCATTGAACGTTCTGTTACTTCTCTCAATGTTGCCTTGCGTTTGGTGATGATGAGCTGTTGATTATATATTACCTATTTTCATGTATTCATCCATAAGTGAATTTTTGAATTCAGTCAAATCTGTCAATTCTGTCAGTTTTGAACGTCTTCATTGGACCGTGCTTTACAAAAATAAAAGGCTTCAAATATTGCCTTGGCTACTGTTTTTGCGTATTTGACTCAGCTGCTTCAGCTGAGTGTATGCTCAATCACTGAAGATCCATGAACTAACACCTTGAGGACTGTAGCTGGCAAATAGTACCATGGTTATTCTCTTATCAGTTCCTTAGCAGTATCGATGGCATAATCATTAAATTTTTCCAAATTTATTTTGTACCCCGAAGCAATAGCTTGAAATATAGTTGCACTTCGATGAATAAGATTTTCATTAAGCTCTGTAATTTCAGAAGCCAATTTGGGATTTGAGAAAAATTTCCAAAAGATTTTTGGACATGGCGGTCTCCATTATTAGGGAAATTAGTTCAGTGGGATCTGCTTGCATTAACGGCTGTTGCTGGTATTCATTGCGCAAAGCAGAAACAGTGGACTCATCCATTTCCTTTAGCTGAGCTATACGACGTCGCTTTGTTCTAGATGAAGAATCCTCAAAATCAACCTTTGGACGACCACGTATAGATGAACTTTTGGACTTAAGGAAAAGTGACTCCTTTACATTTAGCCAATCATATTGATATTCTACAATTGACGACTTTTACCGATCGTACCGAGTCCAAAAAATTGTAGCCGTTATTCTCAATATTATATTGAACATTTTTTATAACTTCCTGTAATTTCGCAGCGTTGCTACCATCTTTGGTGCACCATAAATTGAAAATATACTGCCGTGAAAATACACAACGATAACAAACTCCTTTGGGAATGCAAACAAAAATTATAAATAAAACGGAAAAATAATTAGAATTTGATGTAAAAGTAATTAACTGACAAATAAAAGCGGTAGACAATCACAAAAGACAGAGTCTCAAAAGAAGACAGCTGTGCACAGGGGCTCCGCTGCAACGCGCTGGCAAAATTTGACCTTAAAAAAATAAGAAGTCGTGTTAGCATATAAGCGATTACAAATACATCCGCAATTTTCCGCACCTAACTTTAACGATTTTAAAATCTTAAAACTATGACAAAGATAAAAAATAATAATTCTAATGTGGAATCGTGTGGGAACACAACTAAAACTTTATGTAAACACATTTAAGACACTTAAAAAAGGTACAAACAAAAGGGTTTCACATATCAAGTTAGTTTTTATTAATTTCATATCAAATTAGTATAAATTAATTTCATAAATTAAAATAAATACCTTGGGCTTCAAAATCCATTTTAAATAATTTAAATTTATAAACTTGATTAGTTACCAGCCCAATTGGAAGTGCGCTTTTGCTTCGAAATATTGCATCAGAGCTGCGATGCGCTGTTGAAATGAACACGTGTTCATGCTTTTGATTCTATTTTTAGAAAGTACCGTTAGGTTTCCGGCGAAAACCGGTTTGCAAATTGAAAATTTGGACATTTTAGAGACAAACTGTGTACTTTTGGCCTCTGGCGGAGCCACTGTGCACTGTAGGGAAATGGTTCGCTGGAACTCCGGATCATGATGATTTTATTAATGTTCAGAATTAATTAATTGAAAATAATAATAAGCAATCTAATCAATTCCAGATTGTTAAAATAAATGGAATCTCTTTCTGACGATTTTAAAAAGTATTTATTGATCAAGATTTACCATTAAGAAAACATCACTTACGATTGTTAACATTTGATCTACAAAATTTAATAGATACCATCACCCTTGCCAAAATTGATGTTTTCAATACAAAAATTTTAAACAATGAAGATATAAAAGAAATATTAAAACACGAACAAAAGCCAGTAATTATCGCTGACTTAATGGATATTTTTCAGTTCAAAATCGTACTACATAACGAATTATTAATAATTTATATTATGTAATGTCTACATTTAAGAAAGAACTCTTTAATAATTATTGAACTTTAAGATTAGAAAATACGTGTTTTAGCCGATTATTAAAAGTGAGAAATCAATTTGTAAAAAAAAAAATAAAAAAAATAAAAAAATATACCTTATCCAAGATGGTGCCATTTTCATAAGTGGTAACAATATTGTCAACAACTCCGAATTAGACGGTTCATTTTTATACCCTTGCAGAGGGTATTATAATTTTGGTCATAAATGTGCAACGCAGTGAAGGAGACATCTCCGACCCTATAAAGTATATATATTCTCGATCAGGATCACCTCCTGAGTCGATATAAACATGTCCGTCTGTCCGTCTGTCTGTCTGTTTCTATGCAAACTAGTCTCTCAGTTTTAAAGTTATCGACTTCAAACTTTGCACACATCCTTCTTTCCAGGCAGTATATAAGTCGGAACGGCCGGGATCGGTCAACTATATCCTATATATAGTCATATAACTGATTGATCGGAAATGCCATATCTCTGTTGTTTTTTAAGTTAGAAGATGGGACTTTGTATAGATTCTACTTTCGGCAAACTAATTTGATCTGGCGAGTTTTATAAGGATAGGCCGACTATATAAGATCCGAAATATATCTAATAATATAAGCTGCCACATATCTGCAAGGCTATATCAACTTCGGCTCCGCCCGAAGTTAGCTTTCCATTCTTGTTAATAACATTTAATGGTACAACCATAATTAATAATGTTTCATATACTAATCCAGAGAACAAAATTCTAGGCTATGTACAAAGTTCTAGGCTACAAACCACTTCAAAAAGCTTGAAATATCCTATTATATATTATCAAATAACTCGAAACTCTTTTTGGATAACATAAACATTTTAAATCCATTCATTAAAACTAAGAATACCAAAATATCTATATCCTTTATATTATTAATGATTAAAAATATATATTTGATCTTTTGATTTAATATAAAATACAAAACTGCTATATTATTTGTAAACAAAAAACAAGGACCAGAACAAGAAAAACCTATTAACCAAGAAAATTTTTTATCAGAATTAAGAGATCAATTAAACGAATTATATATTATCATATATAATATTTATCATATATCAGTATTATTTCGGGCGAGATCGTGATAGGTGCACCAGAAGTAAAGTGTCTTGTATCAATTGTGTTAAGTAAAATAATGGTGTTTGGTCATTAAGCCTTTTTAATGACTTTTCCCCTTTTTCAAAATAATACAAAAGGGGGAAATTGTTTATTTTCACAACGTTATAAGATTTTGTTTATTCGCATATGTATGGCAGGGAGTGAGAAAGCTCCGATTATAATGATGCGTATGCACTGATATAAAAAGTATGAGTGAGCCCGCCTTAGAACATAGGCAGAGCGAAAGCTCATTAACTTAATGCTAAAGATAAAGCGGCCGAGAAGAGTCGGCTTGCGACCAACAATAGCGATCAGATAAATAGGACAAATATAACTGAGAAACTATAATTGTTGTATTAGTTGTATATTAGTGATAGCTGTGGCTGCTGCCTGACCCGACATTCCCCCCCAGTTGAGGCCTGTCCTTCAACTTCATCCTAAAGGGGCAGTTAGCGAAAACTTAGTCAGTTCCGCTTGGTAGTTCCAGATTCGGTTCTATTATCGGCCATTTGAGACACTCCATCCAGGCCGGGGGCTAGATCCATACTTCTCCCCAACGGCCACTTCATAATATGAGCTGTGGGCGCGATTGACATTCTCTCCACGTGTGAACCGCCTCCACATACAACCCATCCAAGCCTTGTTTTCTGCAACAACGGTAGGCCAGCTGAAAGCTGGATTTGCGCAGCACACAATAGTTCATAAAATAGACTGGCTCCGATAAGCAAATCGATACGTTGTGGCCGGAAAAACTTTGGATCGGCTAAAGTGAGGTTGGCCGGAATATTCCAGCTGGAGACGTCCAAGCTGAGACTAGGCTGGAGATCCGTGATGCTGGGGGCGATGACAGCGTTGACAAAGGCCGAATATTCGGAGCAACAGGACCGAAGGAGCACATCGACGGATAATTCATCTGTCGCGAAACCAGTGTTGCCAATTCCAGACACTGCCATGTAAGATTTGCGTCTAGGAAGCTGCAGCTGACTAGCCAGTCGGGAAGTTATCACGTGCACTTGCGATCCTGAATCCAAAAGAGCTCGGCATGGAACAAAAACTCCAGTGCGACTCCGAACGAGAATGTTCGCTGTAGCCAGTAAGGCTACCTCACTGCTGCGACCTTGGGCAACTAGTGCATTAGCCGCGGATGGTGAAGCGCTTATTGGCTCGGCGCCCTCGGTTGTGGCTGACGTAGATGATACAACAGAAGGCTGGCTACTGGATGACTGTACTTCCAAAAAATGCAGCAGGCTGTGATGCCTCCTCCCACAACTGCGACAATTAGCAGCGAGGCACTCACGCAGGTGATGACCAGGTTGGAGACATTTCCGACACAGACCGAGTCGCCTAGCCTCACCAAGGCGGCTCTCAGGGGCCATTAACAAAAATCTGGGGCATTCAGACACTACGTGGGACCACCCACCACATAATCTACAAGCGGGGGAAGGTGAATTAGTGACGATAAAGGACGATCTATTATTATTGTTCGAGACTCTACGTCTTCCCATCTGAGTGCCTGGCACGTAGGCGGTCATGGCCACATCCATAGCCTCCAGAGTCCTGCACCGCTGCTCCAAAAATTCTGCCATCGACTCCCAGGTAGGGATGAGGTCCAAGTTCGACGCATTTTGACATTCCTCCCACTTGACCTGGGTAGCTGGGTCCAACCGTTGAAGGAGCACTTGGACAATGATACTGCTAGCGATCTGCATGGTCGTCCCCAAATTTTGCAAGGCTCGCATGTGGGCATTGAATTTATCGGAAAGCCCTCGAAGCGATGCCACTGAGCCACCTTCCAATAGGCTGAGGCCCAGAATCCCGTTCACATGAGCCTGAAATATTAACCGGCGGTTATTAAATCGTCTTTCCAGAACACGCAACGCAACATCATAATTCTCCTCGGAGATTTCCAAGGAGCGAACTGCTTCTAAGGCTGAGTCCCGAAGACAAGATCGCAACCTCTGCAGCTTTTCCACCTTACTTATGTGAGGATTGCAGCCCACGATCGTTGAGAAAGCCGAGTGAAACTCAGCCCACTCCGAATATCCTCCGCTAAAAGTAGGAAGAGGAAGAGGAGGCAAGGCTTGAAAACTCCGACTGAGCGCTGAGTCCACCTGAATACTGGAAACTCCGCTGGCCAGGGTGGAATGGGCAGCAATTCGAGCAGAGCGCAACGACGTCTCGTGCTCGATTTCAGCATGCATCGTAGCTACAAGCTCAGACACTGTCCATCGCAAGTCGCTGCTTATCTCAGAAATATCTAACTCTTCAAGCTCCCCGTGGATGGCTTTAAAATCATCGTACATGGCGACCAACTGGCCGTGACGCACATGGAGCATGGCGTCTTCCACCTTTGACATTGGCTGCAGGACGCCTTGGATCCTCTTCAAATCCTGGAGGATACCCTTTGCCTTGCATTTTAAGATCGCACTCCGAGATGGAGTGGGTTCTCCTGTGACGGCGCCGCTGGAGTTCATCGCCACTATGATTGAAATTCGCTCACTTTAAGTAAAAACACGCACAAATTAATTTTGGCGCCAAATTATGGCTCTTGATTATTTTATTATATTTAATTTTATTTGAGCGCAGCGAACACGATTTATCCCACTGTGCGCTCAGAACCGTACGCTGAGTTGTGGAATGTATATATATATGAACGCTTGTGTGAGGCGAATGCACTTGCAAGTGGAACGTATATATGTATGTATGTATGTATGTATGTTGGCGGACCGGATAACAATTGTATTTTATGCGATTATGTATTTTATATGATTTGTGTATAAATACAAAATAATTGTTTCACTGATGCACTGTATGCCGTTTATGTTCAAATGCACATACATATGTTAATACACCGCACAAAAACTGAATCATGTATGTTCGCACTGGTTCTGTTTATGATCGTGGAATTGTTAATTTTGTTAATTATATATTATATATTATATATATATTAATTTTATAATTTTATTAATTAGATCACGTCGGGGTCACCAATGTTTGGTCATTAAGCCTTTTTAATGACTTTTCCCCTTTTTTCAAAATAATACAAAAGGGGGAAATTGTTTATTTTCACAACGTTATAAGATTTTGTTTATTCGCATATGTATGGCAGGGAGTGAGAAAGCTCCGATTATAATGATGCGTATGCACTGATATAAAAAGTATGAGTGAGCCCGCCTTAGAACATAGGCAGAGCGAAAGCTCATTAACTTAATGCTAAAGATAAAGCGGCCGAGAAGAGTCGGCTTGCGACCAACAATAGCGATCAGATAAATAGGACAAATATAACTGAGAAACTATAATTGTTGTATTAGTTGTATATTAGTGATAGCTGTGGCTGCTGCCTGACCCGACAAATGGTTTATCACCAAAAGTTGATTATTAAAAAATAAATTTTTATTCAACGAAAATCATCCATTTTAATTTGTATTCATTTGCATTACATATTCAATATGAATGCATGCTACATATAACTGATTGATCGGAAATGCAGTAAGTTTGTTGTTTTTAAGTTAGAAGGATGGGACTCTCTGTGGATTCCATTTTGGAATTTAATTAGGATCGGCAGTTTTATAAAATCCGATATATCCAATAATATAAGCTGCCACCTAACTACAAGGGTATATCAACTTTAGCAATTTCTCCCGGTCAGGGCCAACATCGCCTCTGGCGCTCTGCGCCCTCAAGTCCTGGCGCGGGCGGTGTTCGGCCGCCGTGTTGCCGACCGCGATCCATCTTCTTGCTGGGTCTCTTAAAAAATCAAAACTGGGTGCATGAAAAAAAAATTCCATGCTATGTAACACATTAAATCGGGCTTACGCCGCAGTAAAATTAAAAAAAAAAAACAATACAAAAAAGACTAAAATAATTCAAAATCATTAAAGTGCAGTGACTGATTTAATAAATCCACAATAACGAGAAAAATACGCTTGCTGCGATGAAATCGCGTATGTTTATATTAATTAGTAAATCAATTAATATAAAACCTAACGACTCAAACTCTAATTAACTCAACCTCGATTACAATGAGTCTAAACGACGTTCGAACTCAACGTCAACGTGAGCAAGACGAGAGACGGCTCTCAGTACAAAGAAACAACGCGTATTTCTCTTTTAAAGCAACCGAAAATGATGCAAGCTTTGATCAAGCGCGGTCAATTACCCGATAATTGACCAAACTCTTAAACGTAGAGAGCGAGAGAGCGCAATCTTGCTCCCCTCGATAACATTGATGTCGCTGCAGCCGAAGTGCGCTGAACATCCCCCAACAAAGGTATGCAATGACCTACACTACGCTCTACGATCAGCAGTAACTAGCACTGCAAAAGGAAGCTGAGCCCCCTAAACTCACAGCGCAAAATAACCCGTGGCAATGCTAGCCTGCCTAGCTTCACCCTGTATAGAATCTTCAGTTTCTGCTGCACCGCAGAATTACAGTACACAAACGAACAATTATATGGTATGGCCATACAAGGTCATACTGTAAACTGCACCGGGTGTGTGGAGAGCTTCATGACTTCGTACACTGCCCAGCGAGCAAAGATGACTGCAAATCGAAAAAGTGCGGCATCTGCGGTGGCAATCACACTGCTAACTATACAGGCTGCCGAGTCTACAAGGAGCTGAAAAGTCGCATCCACCAGAGAGGAATTACTGCCTGCACTCAAAATAAACAGTTTGCAGCCTCCAGATCAAACCCTGAAGTCTTCTTCACGGCTGCAGCCAGATCCTCACTAGGACCCATAAACTCTGACAAAAATGTGACGCAAGCGCTTTAAAATTTTTAAAATTGTTCTACCCCTGCCTCAAAAAGTTTATTTCTGCAATCAGCATACCAAAAAAACGATTCTTAGCAGCATCACTCGCCGGAACATTAAAAAAACAACTTTGAAGCTATGATATGCACCCTACAACAAAGCCTTACGCACAACTATGCAAGATTTAATGCGAAACCAAAATCTACGTAATAGACTGCTCATACAACTTGCATTTATCCAGATTTAGAGTTAGTCCGCACTCTTGTAATACTGTAAGACTCTTTCTAGCTTGACATACATCTCCTCAAAATTATTGCTACGGATAAGAATGTCATCTATATAGTGAATCAGTTCTCCTTTGTGCACTTGCTTTTGTGGTTCGGCCATAACACGATTGAATATTGCTGGGGCATTCTTTAGCCCAAACGAGAGTCACTTAAATTCGTAAAGTCCATCCGTGGTGATGAAGGCGGTAAACTTTCGGCTTTCTGGTGCTATTTTAATTTGGTAGTAGCCGCTATTTAAGTCCAGTGAGGTGAAGTACTTAAAACGTTTTGCCTCTTGAAGACGATCTTCGATATTCGGGACAGGCAAATTCTCCTTCTTTAACAATTTATTCAGACGGTGGTAGTCTACACATGGTCGGTCACCACCGTTCGGCTTTTTGATGAGTACGACAGGGCTGGCATACTCCGACGTAGATTGTTGGATAATATCCTGCTGCAATAACTCGTCCAACATCTTTGTGACAACTTCCTTCTTTGGCTCTGGAATTCGGTATGGTGGCTGGGAAACTGCTTGGTTGCTCTCAACATCTATATTGGCTTGCACGATGTTTCTTTTTCCTATTCCATGCAATCCTGTAGAGAAGACATCTTCAAACTTGCTCAACAACTGACGCATTTGACTTCTTTTCTGATCGCCCTGCAGATTAACGAGGGCGAAGAAGAAGCTTAAGAAGAAGCTTATGGGTACGACGTTGACTTGCACTTGCACGTTCACCACGTGCACTTACTTGGGCCCGAATTTGTAAAGTGTCCCAACTCTCCACACATGAAACATGTTTTCAAACCCTTTGGCTTTGCTGACTTTAGGTCGTTGTCCTGCTTCATCTCGAGATTGTTGTATTTAGGCACGAGCTCCTTTTTGTTTGTTACTACCCGACCTCTGTTTACGAAATAAGATTCGGCTGCATCTCTTAGCTGCTTCATGGTCGAAAAATGTATTGCTGCAATGCTGTTTTGCAACTCTCGGTGCTGAAAACCTGCGCGTACATATCTTATGATAGCTGCTTTGCTCAGACTGTACCGCACTCTTAGGGCTCTTCAATGTTTCTTTAGCTCGTCTATTCGCATTAGCCATGTTGAAATGCACTTCCGCTTCATCCGGGCTTACTCCAAACTCATCCCTCATAGCTTGCGTGAAGTCACTTCATGTTGTGGACACCACTGGCGAAGAATCAAACCACATCTTGGCTGGTCCCTTGATCTAATATCGCATTCTTGTCTCCTGGATCCAACTCTGGCAAAGTGTTTGCGATTTCCTTTGCCGATGCTTGTCTGACGTTGTTTGTAGCTATCATCTCCTGTGATATTCCGCCTGATGCCCTCTGTGCGTTGCTGCCGACTAACTCCATCATCTGCATTTGGCTTCTGCATGCTCCCCAACTGCGCCATCATTTTTGAGCTCGGTCATTTCATTTTGAAGTTGTGAAATTGCTGCCGCTTGTGACGTACCGGATTCTTCAGGTTTACTCACATTTCCACTTGCTTGAGGCATTTCCACGTCCTTCCTATCCTGCAAGACTTCGTTCTCTTAACAAAAATCTAAACTTATCAACTTTGAGTTCTGCTATTTTGACCATTTTCCTCAATGCCTTTTGAAAGTTTCTTCTTCAATGCGAATTTCACCATGACTCCCATATACATACAATCCCTTCGTGTGTATACTGTCTGGCTTTGCTTAGCTGTTGAATCCGTCTGCCACGCACAAGTATCGAGTAATCTCTGGGGCTGCTGATTCTGTTCCAATTTTTTCCGACTTTACAGCACCAACACATTAGTCCCAGTTCTGAACTTTGAGAGGATGGTTTGCTTAGTGGTCTCATAGGTTTATTAATTTTTGGATATGATGGATTAGTTTTTAACATTATGACAATTCGATCTTGAATTTTTCGTTGTTTCTCTCTTGAATCTTTCTTAAGACTAACTACTCGCTGTTCTAGTAACAGTCTTGTTTTACTTATTCGATAACTCGGCTAACAGCCTCTGTTAGCCTACAGTGGTAATATCGGAGAAATCACATTTTGGTTGAATTTTTGAATTGAATTTGCCGTGATTCAAACCACTAGGAATTTTCTGTATTTGATAATAATTAAATATATAAAAGTAAATATGATTAATATTAACGTAACTGGTAATTGAGTTTGTTTGATTTCAATAAAGGGATTTAGTATGTTAATATTATCAAATGAGAGTGTCGAATCATTTGAAATAATATGATAGGATACTACAAATTCTGTATGTTTTCGAGCAGTGATGGATTCCAATATTTTATTGTCTATATTAGTGTATATATTATGGATAGTGGATATATTACAAATTTTGGTGTTGCCATTAAAAGTTATTAAATATGAGCCATTTAAACAAGTTTCACTAACTGTATTTTGTCCATTTACAAAAATTGCTCCATCTTGAATTACATCTACATTATTATTCTTTTCTCTGATTTTGTAACATTCAGATTTTCCTCCATTTAGCAATCTGGTAAAACAAGAACATTCTGGCTTTAGTGTGCCATAATTGTTAAGTATTTCTGTCTTAAAATTATATATTACACTATACTTATTTCTACATATTGCGACGTGATTATCGATTAATAATTTTCCATCGTTATGTGAGATGGATCTTAAATTAACGTAAACGTCACAACGATCGGTAATAATTGGATATTTTATGTATATTATAATAAGATCTTAGTGCAGAGCAATTTGAAACTCAGATATATCTAATATATCTGTTATAATTACGGATTTTTGTTTATGCTTATAAATTTCTTGAATATCTCCATTGTTTAGAATTTTAGTATTAAATAAATCAAATTAACAAGTGTAATTGTGTACATTAAAATCATTAGAGCGTAAGTAAGTAAGCGCAGGAGTTACCAATTGAAGGAGGAGACCCAATCAAGTGGATTGGAGTTTTTTGGAGACTATATTGGTCTTTCGCCATTTGGTTCTAAATCAGAACTGAACTTATTCTACAGCAGAGTTTCACAAAAAAGCTTAAAGAAAGACAAAGAAATGAATATTTATATGTTGCAAAAGTGCTAGGCTCAGCAATGGGCCGGATGGTTGTGTCACTAGCCAGTGACGTCGTCGGTAACTCCTCTCCTCCTAGAGTGTAGTGACGGCCAGAGTGAGGGTATGGTCGACACGAATTGCAGGGTTGGTTCCGGGCCTAAGAGTGTTGTTGGCTGTCTTTTTTTTTCTGATCAGGATTAGGGTTATTGCCATAGGGGCTATTCCTAACCAAGAATAGGTGTAGAAGCGGTCTCAGATCGCTATTTGGTTGAACTATAATTTTCGCAAAACGGTATATCTTTGAATCGATTATGGGTAATTTGATTTTGAAAATTATTTTTTCTTGCTCGTTGGCTATAGTCTCCATGCTTAATATTTTATATAATTCGATATCGTTTTCTATATCAAGGTTTTGTTTCTTTATAAAAATTCGAATATTTTCTATTTCTTTTTTGCTTAAAATGAATTTGGGAATAATTTTTAATTTGGTGAGGAGAATGCTCTCCGCTATGTTATTGATATGATTGGTAAGTGCATCTATATTAAAGTTAATGCGATTTATAAATTGAAGGAGATGAATCGCCTTGTGTTCGCTTGAAAGTTTTTAATAAATGTCCCTCTTGTGATTACTTATATTATATTCTAATATTTTTATTGTCTCTCCAGAGAAGGTTATGTTTTTTATTTGGTCGAGGGATATCTCTATCATTCTTATGTTTTCTAAGTGATCTTCTAGTCTGATAACGTGGGATAGAAATTTAAATGATTTTATTATTTTGGTTTGCCCTAGTTCTATATTGGCCAAAGGTGTGTTTTCTTTAAAATGGATTACTTTTAGGGAATGTATGTTCTTTTGTCATGTTAACATAAAAAAACAGGAAGATATAGATGTTTAGTGTTTTGATCTTTTAATGTATAACTTTATCTTAGATTTGTGTATTTTTTTGTTTTTAGTTGTGTGTAAGGTTTGTCCTAAGTCCTCTTGCACCGTGTGTTTTGAGAACCTAGGAATTAATTTGTTTCTCCTATTTTCCTTTCTTAAACAACGTCCCAGCCGCTGTTTAGTTTCTGCATTCTGTCAGTCTTTTGTTCTAACGTGTATTTTTTGGACTTGTGAGTACAACTTCTCTCTGAAAAAATTGAGTTGTTTCAGGAAGTCGTTTTCATTGTTAAATTTAACGTCCTGATTGAAGGTATGTGTTTAGAGTTTCCTCGTGATCGACACGAGAATAATTTACAGAATAATCGTTCAAAAAAAGAATCAGAATAAGTAGGAAATTATTCTGATTCTTTTTTTGAACGATTATTCTGTAAATTTACGTTAAGGAGGAGTGTAATCTCTCGACTGGAGAGTTGCTAGAGAGAGTAGGTAGAGTAGGAGAGTTGTATTAATATTGTACTGGTCGCATAAATCTCGAAATATTTTTCCTGAGAATGCTTTTCCAAGGCACGGATGCCTTGGTCGAAAATTAGTTTCTGTGGGATGCCATAAGTACTGACGAACTTTTAAAATGCTTTGGTGGTACTAATACATTTTCTGTTTGGTAGAGTATATCCGGAGGCAAATCGGGAAAATTTTTCTATGATTGTTAATATGATCTTATCATTGATTGTATATAAGTCCATATGAACAATCGATAGGGGTCCGGTAGGGGTCTCAGTTAGTTGGTATTTGGGTCGTTGTGGGTTTCTATCATATTTCAGAGTTTGACAGATGTCGCCATTTTTTATAGATGTTGTAATAAGTGTTTTTAAGTTTGGTGAATATATAATTCTTTTAAGATGGTTTAAAGTTTCATCGATTCCCCTGTGATTGGATTTTACATGGTATTCTTTACTACGTGTCTGTAAAGCTTCAGAAGACGGTCTATCTTCTAAAAGGGATTTACACCGTAATAGTTTGTACAGGTGGTGATTTGGGATTTTTGTTGTGAATATTTTGTACAATGTTTTGAACTCTAAGTCGTTTATTAATATAGCATGAGTCCTGTGCGGTTTTAGGATTTCTATCAGTATTTCTATAAATCTCTCTTCTGTGAAGGTATTCACGGAGTAAGTCCGTCTACACTTCTTTTTAAATGAGGTTTGCCTGAGGGGGTTGTCTGAGAGGCGAACTCATTGAGCGGTCTTTCGCTACTCTGAATCTTGTCGTCTCTTTTCGTAGTGTCATGCATATTGCAATCTATTTCGAATCTGCTTAAAGCGTCTGCCACAAGGTTTTGGGTTCCTGTTACGTGGGTTAACTTAAAGGAGAAAGCTTTCAAGGCTTGTTTCCACCGAAATAGTTTTGAGTTTGGTTCGCGAAAACTTTCCAGTCAAACCAGGGGCTTGTGGTCTGTATTGATCAAGAATTCCTGGCCAAACAGGTATGGTCTGAAATATTTAATGGCCCAATAGAGGGCTAGCATTTCCCTTTGGATTGATGAATACCTTTTTTCGTTATCAGAGAGTGTTCTGTTAGCGTAGGATACTGGTTTATCACCTTACTTGTCTTTTTGTGATAGGACAGCTCCTATCGCTACACATCTGGCATCAGTGGTAAGTATAAATGGTTTGTTAAAATCGGGGAATGCCAGGATGGGGTCAAAAGCCTTAATGTAATACGGCCTATTTTTACAGTGGCTTTGTCCTTTAGTTGCTGAGTAAGGGTCTTGGTAATGTTAGCGAAGTCATTAATAAACTTCCTGTAATATCCTAATAGCCCTAAAAATTATTTAATTTGTTCATCATCTTTGGGAGAGGTAACTTCTTTATTGCGGAAATCTTTTTTGGGTTTGGCTTAATGCCTTTTTCGGTAACTATGTGTCTCAGGTATTCGATTTCCTTTCTTAAGAACTCTGACTTGTGCGGTTGTAGTTTGAAGCTTGCGTGAGATAGTCTTTGGAATACCTGTTTTACGTGGGCTATGTGTTCTTGAAAAAGGAAGGAACTTGAAAAAATGATAATGTCATCCAAATAAATGAGACAAAATTTTCCGTTTAGGTCCTGAAGCACGCTGTCCATTACCCTCTGAAAGGTAGCGGGTGCGTTACTTAGTCCGAAAACCATCCGGACGAATTCTTAATGGCCGCTGCTGGACGAAAAAGCTTTCTACGTGTCGAGGATCCATTTATGTTTGATGGTATCCGCTAGCTAGGTCAAGTGCTGTGAAATATTTGGCTCTGCCAATCTTTTCGTTGAGTTTTCTGTAGTCGACTACTATCCTCCATTTCTTTTTGTTTGAAACGACTGTCTTCTTTGATACGACAAATATTGGAGCCCCCCAATGACTGTAGGAGTGCTGGATAATATATTGGTCTAAATGGTTGTCTATCTGTCTCTTGATCTCCAGTGATTCCATCATGATATGTCTAAAAGGTCTAGCGTATATTGGAATCTCATCGGTAGTTCTTATATTATGATTGATGACATTCGTGAAGGATAGTCATTCTTTTTTGTAATGGAATATGCTAGGAAAGCTTGCACAAAGATCGTACAAAGCGTCCTTTTCCTCTTTATTTAGATGATCTACTTTTAGGAGGGTTCTGATGTCTTTTGGGACTTCCCTTGGAGATTGTAAATCAGTAGAAATGGCGTTTATAAAAAAAATCATATTCTTGGAATTCTTTGACTGTCAATTTAGAATCGAGTTTAGAATCGAGTAGAATCGAGTAGTTTCTTAGAAATAAGAAACCTACATGGTTTTTTATTTCCTGCGAGGTTTAATAATATGTAGGGTAAAACGGGGCGGTGGTTAATTTGGTTTATGTATCCTGTCTGGATGTTGAGGCATTCTTTCGTAAAAAAGAATCCTTCTTTAATGTTATTGCCGATAATCTTGTTTCTGACTGATCGTAGCAAAAATTGTCCGTAGGGTGTCTGATCCGTTTCCCGAATCAACATTAAAACCTTTTCTACGTTGGTGATGAATTCGTGGAGTCGTTTCGAGTCTCCATTGAATTCTGGGAGGCACCTAATTGCAACGGGGATGCGTAATGATGCAAAAATGTCGGCCGGGTTTGCAGTTACGTTGGTAGGGGACGTAAAAGTCGAGGAATTCATTCTAGTTGCTGTTTCGTGTTGTGCTAATAGTAAAAGTCCGTGTTCCTGAGATTGTTCCATAACGTCTGGTAGGCTAGAACTACTCCTAGTCTTTGGCCTATGTCCTGGGAGGTTTTTTTACCTGGCTGATCTTCAACATCTACCTAATGCTATTAGAAAAAGGTTTATCTTGGCAGAAGCCTTAGCGTTTGTTTGATAAATGTGTGCTTGTCTGTATATGAACAAGAACAAGGGGAAGTGTAGTGTATGTAAACAAATAATTCTTTGTATACCTAAATAGTCTTAAATTATTCGTAATTTAAATTGTTATTTGTAAATAGGTTTAAATGTGTAAATAAGTATCTATAGTAAATTGTTGAGTGTATATGTGTGCCTGTAGGTGAAATAAATAATAAGGATTCACTTGTTCGTGTGCTTTATTTTATATACTTTTTTTTATTTTTTTTATGTAAGCGGATTCTACCTTAGTTCGCCGATTCGCCCTGAATCGACGGACCTAGTGATTAGTAGTGTATTGCAGATTATGTCAAACACTTTGTTTGAGTTCGTCGGTAGCCCTGAACCGACAGACCTAGCAGACCTACCAATTCAATATATAATCACAGGTGAACAAGAATACAAGAACAAGAATACAAGGACAAGAACAAGAATATTTACAGGCAGCGGAAGAGAATGGAATAAATGAACTAGAGGAAAAAGCTTCATGGCAAGCGGAGTCCGAGCAACAAGAATCTATTGATATGTCAGAATTATATTTTTTAGAATAATCCGTTCCTCCTTACCCTATTTCAACGTAACTATGGGAAACGGCAAAACTCTGAAATTTTTAATCGACACGGGCTCAAATCAAAATTACATTCAAGCACATCTAGTATCAAACCCAAAACCCAATAGTAACAATTTTACAGTAAACTCAGTAGGAGGGAACAATGAAATAACACAACATACAATACATCCCAACATATCGGACACCCCACTAAAATTCTTTTTATTTGATACACTGAAAACCTTTCATAAAATTGTAGGTAATGACTCTATGAAGAAACTAGGAGCAATAATAGACGTTAAAAACAATGTTCTGATATTGGAAAAAAAAAAAATTCACCAACAGACGAGCATATGACAGAAACTCAAAAAGAAATAATTAAAATTTTTACCGGCACCCATAAAAACCTTTTCGCTGACCCCGAAACTAAACTAACTTACACAACCAGAGTTGTAGGAGAAATTATAACTTCCACCGACACCCCAGTTTACGGAAAACACTACCCACATCCAGCACCGCTTAGACAAGAAGTAGAACAGCAAATTCAAGAAATGCCACAAGATGGCATTATTAGGCCCCTAATGACCCTAATGAAAAACAAAAATACAGGTTAGTTATTGATTATAGGAAGCTCAACGAGGTCACAATATCCGATCGATACCCAATCCCCGAAATAGGCGAAATAGTCGCACAATTAGGAAACATTCGATTTTTCTTAGTACTAGACTTAAAAAGTGGATTTCACCAAATACCACTTAAAGAGTCAGAAATGGAACAAACTGCATTCGCAGTGAATGAATTTACCAAATATGAATTTACCAGATTACTATTCGGATTAAAAAATTTACCAGCCATATTCCAAAGAGCATTAGACGACATTTTACGGGAACACATAGGGAAAATCTGCTATGTGTACGTCGACGACATCATCGCTTTCAGAAAAACAGAAAACGATCATGCCGAAAACCTTATCAAGCAGAATAGCTATTAACTTAGACAAAGAAGCAGCGGGTGCATTCGAAAAACTTAAAAACACGCATATATCTAGAGATGTAACATAAGCGTATCCAGACTTCACGAAGGAATTCCAACTGACTACAGACGCATCTATGGCAAAATTTGCCATAGGTGCCGTGTTAGAACAGAATCACAGACCAATAACATTTATATCCCGTACCCTCTCAAAAACGGAAGAAAACTACGCAACGAACGAAAGGGAAATGTTATAGGCCCTCCAAAGCTTAAGACATTAACTGTACGGATATTCGAATGTGACAATTTATACCGACCACCAACCCCTGACCTTTTTGAATAGTGCAAATAATCACAATGCCAAGCTTAAACGCTGGAGAGATATTTATTTATTTCTCTTTCGCCATTGATTTTTTTAAACTTACATGGCTACTATACAATCTAATTTACATACTACTTAAAAAATGCCTAACCAGTAAGACCCTAAACGTTTGTTTATCTGAGCCCCATTTATTTCGGAGGCTAGGCGGTAATGTATTAAAAAATGATAATGCTCGATCAATAGGCTCATTCAAAAGGTAATTGGCCCTACGACAAGCAATCCGAAAGGGAGCAAACGAGCGAAGATCCCTCTGGGGCACATTGAAGTTTATAAGCCCCAATAACATGGGGCAATCAATGCTGCTAGATACAATGTTGTTGATGAATATTAATGCTGCCACAGTGCGCCGATCCTCAAGTGTACACATGTGGAGGAGAAGGCACCGGCTACGTTATGAGGGTAGAGGATCCACAAACCTTAAAGGGAGAAGTGCAAATTTTAAAAATTTCCGTTGCAACCGCTCGACTCTATTGGAACTTATTTTATTTGCGGGGCTCCAAATAATAGAGGCATATTCCAGCCTCGACCGGACGAATGTACATATATCTAGCGCCCTCTAACTGTAACGATTGAAATGACATTTAGCTAAATTTAGAGGAAGAAGATTGAGGGCGCCCCAAGAAGAGACTCGGCGCAAATCATCCTGCAGCATATATCTATCTCTAATGCAGCTAATGGCCTTATACACTTTAAGGTCATCTGAGTATAACAGAAATTTCGAATAAAGAAAGCAAGAGGAGATGTCATTTATGAATATGATGAATAGGTGAATATAGCCCCGAGATTAAATACAAGCCCGGTATAGCTAATGTGATAGCAGGCGCTAAATCAGGGAAAAAATAAAAAAAACAAGTAGCCGACTTAGAATATCATAACCAGGATAAAGAACAGCCAAAAAAATACGAGACAGGAGATATAATTCATGTACAAATCGACAAAAGTCTAGGTAGCAAACTTACCCCACGCTTTAGATAAGAAACAGTAAAGGAAAATAATAACACCACAATTAAGACTCAATCCGGGAAAGAAATACACAAGAATAACATTAGAAACTAACTTTCAGACTATTCATACCAAGTTGCCTGGGTCTGTCCACAGTTCTCGACTATTCCAACTCACTGGTGATTTCACTTGAAACTGGATATGCGAACAAGCGGGAACATTTAAAATCATCCATACATGTGTCATAAAAGAATACCACAACACATTTGACCAACTTCAACAGGGAATAAACAACCTCACCTTCTTTATATCATAAGTATCCCAATAATAAGTAATGAAACCTGTAGAACTCTATTAGTCAAAGCAGTAAAAAAGTCAAAGCAGCTAGGAAAACTTGCACAAAGATCGTACAAAGCGTCCTTTTCCTCTTTATTTAGATGATCTACTTTTAGGAGGGTTCTGATGTCTTTTGGGACTTCCCTTGGAGATTGTAAATCAGTAGAAATGGCGTTTATAAAAAAAATCATATTCTTGGAATTCTTTGACTGTCAATTTAGAATCGAGTTTAGAATCGAGTAGAATCGAGTAGTTTCTTAGAAATAAGAAACCTACATGGTTTTTTATTTCCTGCGAGGTTTAATAATATGTAGGGTAAAACGGGGCGGTGGTTAATTTGGTTTATGTATCCTGTCTGGATGTTGAGGCATTCTTTCGTAAAAAAGAATCCTTCTTTAATGTTATTGCCGATAATCTTGTTTCTGAATGATCGTAGCAAAAATTGTCCGTACCCCACGCTTTAGATAAGAAACAGTAAAGGAAAATAATAACACCACAATTAAGACTCAATCCGGGAAAGAAATACACAAGAATAACATTAGAAACTAACTTTCAGACTATTCATACCAAGTTGCCTGGGTCTGTCCACAGTTCTCGACTATTCCAACTCACTGGTGATTTCACTTGAAACTGGATATGCGAACAAGCGGGAACATTTAAAATCATCCATACATGTGTCATAAAAGAATACCACAACACATTTGACCAACTTCAACAGGGAATAAACAACCTCACCTTCTTTATATCATAAGTATCCCAATAATAAGTAATGAAACCTGTAGAACTCTATTAGTCAAAGCAGTAAAAAAGTCAAAGCAGCTAGGAAAACTTGCACAAAGATCGTACAAAGCGTCCTTTTCCTCTTTATTTAGATGATCTACTTTTAGGAGGGTTCTGATGTCTTTTGGGACTTCCCTTGGAGATTGTAAATCAGTAGAAATGGCGTTTATAAAAAAAATCATATTCTTGGAATTCTTTGACTGTCAATTTAGAATCGAGTTTAGAATCGAGTAGAATCGAGTAGTTTCTTAGAAATAAGAAACCTACATGGTTTTTTATTTCCTGCGAGGTTTAATAATATGTAGGGTAAAACGGGGCGGTGGTTAATTTGGTTTATGTATCCTGTCTGGATGTTGAGGCATTCTTTCGTAAAAAAGAATCCTTCTTTAATGTTATTGCCGATAATCTTGTTTCTGACTGATCGTAGCAAAAATTGTCCGTAGGGTGTCTGATCCGTTTCCCGAATCAACATTAAAACCTTTTCTACGTTGGTGATGAATTCGTGGAGTCGTTTCGAGTCTCCATTGAATTCTGGGAGGCACCTAATTGCAACGGGGATGCGTAATGATGCAAAAATGTCGGCCGGGTTTGCAGTTACGTTGGTAGGGGACGTAAAAGTCGAGGAATTCATTCTAGTTGCTGTTTCGTGTTGTGCTAATAGTAAAAGTCCGTGTTCCTGAGATTGTTCCATAACGTCTGGTAGGCTAGAACTACTCCTAGTCTTTGGCCTATGTCCTGGGAGGTTTTTTTTACCTGGCTGATCTTCAACATCTACCTAATGCTATTAGAAAAAGGTTTATCTTGGCAGAAGCCTTAGCGTTTGTTTGATAAATGTGTGCTTGTCTGTATATGAACAAGAACAAGGGGAAGTGTAGTGTATGTAAACAAATAATTCTTTGTATACCTAAATAGTCTTAAATTATTCGTAATTTAAATTGTTATTTGTAAATAGGTTTAAATGTGTAAATAAGTATCTATAGTAAATTGTTGAGTGTATATGTGTGCCTGTAGGTGAAATAAATAATAAGGATTCACTTGTTCGTGTGCTTTATTTTATATACTTTTTTTTATTTTTTTATGTAAGCGGATTCTACCTTAGTTCGCCGATTCGCCCTGAATCGACGGACCTAGTGATTAGTAGTGTATTGCAGATTATGTCAAACACTTTGTTTGAGTTCGTCGGTAGCCCTGAACCGACAGACCTAGCAGACCTACCAATTCAATATATAATCACAGGTGAACAAGAATACAAGAACAAGAATACAAGGACAAGAACAAGAATATTTACAGGCAGCGGAAGAGAATGGAATAAATGAACTAGAGGAAAAAGCTTCATGGCAAGCGGAGTCCGAGCAACAAGAATCTATTGATATGTCAGAATTATATTTTTTAGAATAATCCGTTCCTCCTTACCCTATTTCAACGTAACTATGGGAAACGGCAAAACTCTGAAATTTTTAATCGACACGGGCTCAAATCAAAATTACATTCAAGCACATCTAGTATCAAACCCAAAACCCAATAGTAACAATTTTACAGTAAACTCAGTAGGAGGGAACAATGAAATAACACAACATACAATACATCCCAACATATCGGACACCCCACTAAAATTCTTTTTATTTGATACACTGAAAACCTTTCATAAAATTGTAGGTAATGACTCTATGAAGAAACTAGGAGCAATAATAGACGTTAAAAACAATGTTCTGATATTGGAAAAAAAAAATTCACCAACAGACGAGCATATGACAGAAACTCAAAAAGAAATAATTAAAATTTTTACCGGCACCCATAAAAACCTTTTCGCTGACCCCGAAACTAAACTAACTTACACAACCAGAGTTGTAGGAGAAATTATAACTTCCACCGACACCCCAGTTTACGGAAAACACTACCCACATCCAGCACCGCTTAGACAAGAAGTAGAACAGCAAATTCAAGAAATGCCACAAGATGGCATTATTAGGCCCCTAATGACCCTAATGAAAAACAAAAATACAGGTTAGTTATTGATTATAGGAAGCTCAACGAGGTCACAATATCCGATCGATACCCAATCCCCGAAATAGGCGAAATAGTCGCACAATTAGGAAACATTCGATTTTTCTTAGTACTAGACTTAAAAAGTGGATTTCACCAAATACCACTTAAAGAGTCAGAAATGGAACAAACTGCATTCGCAGTGAATGAATTTACCAAATATGAATTTACCAGATTACTATTCGGATTAAAAAATTTACCAGCCATATTCCAAAGAGCATTAGACGACATTTTACGGGAACACATAGGGAAAATCTGCTATGTGTACGTCGACGACATCATCGCTTTCAGAAAAACAGAAAACGATCATGCCGAAAACCTTATCAAGCAGAATAGCTATTAACTTAGACAAAGAAGCAGCGGGTGCATTCGAAAAACTTAAAAACACGCATATATCTAGAGATGTAACATAAGCGTATCCAGACTTCACGAAGGAATTCCAACTGACTACAGACGCATCTATGGCAAAATTTGCCATAGGTGCCGTGTTAGAACAGAATCACAGACCAATAACATTTATATCCCGTACCCTCTCAAAAACGGAAGAAAACTACGCAACGAACGAAAGGGAAATGTTATAGGCCCTCCAAAGCTTAAGACATTAACTGTACGGATATTCGAATGTGACAATTTATACCGACCACCAACCCCTGACCTTTTTGAATAGTGCAAATAATCACAATGCCAAGCTTAAACGCTGGAGAGATATTTATTTATTTCTCTTTCGCCATTGATTTTTTTAAACTTACATGGCTACTATACAATCTAATTTACATACTACTTAAAAAATGCCTAACCAGTAAGACCCTAAACGTTTGTTTATCTGAGCCCCATTTATTTCGGAGGCTAGGCGGTAATGTATTAAAAAATGATAATGCTCGATCAATAGGCTCATTCAAAAGGTAATTGGCCCTACGACAAGCAATCCGAAAGGGAGCAAACGAGCGAAGATCCCTCTGGGGCACATTGAAGTTTATAAGCCCCAATAACATGGGGCAATCAATGCTGCTAGATACAATGTTGTTGATGAATATTAATGCTGCCACAGTGCGCCGATCCTCAAGTGTACACATGTGGAGGAGAAGGCACCGGCTACGTTATGAGGGTAGAGGATCCACAAACCTTAAAGGGAGAAGTGCAAATTTTAAAAATTTCCGTTGCAACCGCTCGACTCTATTGGAACTTATTTTATTTGCGGGGCTCCAAATAATAGAGGCATATTCCAGCCTCGACCGGACGAATGTACATATATCTAGCGCCCTCTAACTGTAACGATTGAAATGACATTTAGCTAAATTTAGAGGAAGAAGATTGAGGGCGCCCCAAGAAGAGACTCGGCGCAAATCATCCTGCAGCATATATCTATCTCTAATGCAGCTAATGGCCTTATACACTTTAAGGTCATCTGAGTATAACAGAAATTTCGAATAAAGAAAGCAAGAGGAGATGTCATTTATGAATATGATGAATAGGTGAATATAGCCCCGAGATTAAATACAAGCCCGGTATAGCTAATGTGATAGCAGGCGCTAAATCAGGGAAAAAATAAAAAAAACAAGTAGCCGACTTAGAATATCATAACCAGGATAAAGAACAGCCAAAAAAATACGAGACAGGAGATATAATTCATGTACAAATCGACAAAAGTCTAGGTAGCAAACTTACCCCACGCTTTAGATAAGAAACAGTAAAGGAAAATAATAACACCACAATTAAGACTCAATCCGGGAAAGAAATACACAAGAATAACATTAGAAACTAACTTTCAGACTATTCATACCAAGTTGCCTGGGTCTGTCCACAGTTCTCGACTATTCCAACTCACTGGTGATTTCACTTGAAACTGGATATGCGAACAAGCGGGAACATTTAAAATCATCCATACATGTGTCATAAAAGAATACCACAACACATTTGACCAACTTCAACAGGGAATAAACAACCTCACCTTCTTTATATCATAAGTATCCCAATAATAAGTAATGAAACCTGTAGAACTCTATTAGTCAAAGCAGTAAAAAAGTCAAAGCAGCTAGGAAAACTTGCACAAAGATCGTACAAAGCGTCCTTTTCCTCTTTATTTAGATGATCTACTTTTAGGAGGGTTCTGATGTCTTTTGGGACTTCCCTTGGAGATTGTAAATCAGTAGAAATGGCGTTTATAAAAAAAATCATATTCTTGGAATTCTTTGACTGTCAATTTAGAATCGAGTTTAGAATCGAGTAGAATCGAGTAGTTTCTTAGAAATAAGAAACCTACATGGTTTTTTATTTCCTGCGAGGTTTAATAATATGTAGGGTAAAACGGGGCGGTGGTTAATTTGGTTTATGTATCCTGTCTGGATGTTGAGGCATTCTTTCGTAAAAAAGAATCCTTCTTTAATGTTATTGCCGATAATCTTGTTTCTGACTGATCGTAGCAAAAATTGTCCGTAGGGTGTCTGATCCGTTTCCCGAATCAACATTAAAACCTTTTCTACGTTGGTGATGAATTCGTGGAGTCGTTTCGAGTCTCCATTGAATTCTGGGAGGCACCTAATTGCAACGGGGATGCGTAATGATGCAAAAATGTCGGCCGGGTTTGCAGTTACGTTGGTAGGGGACGTAAAAGTCGAGGAATTCATTCTAGTTGCTGTTTCGTGTTGTGCTAATAGTAAAAGTCCGTGTTCCTGAGATTGTTCCATAACGTCTGGTAGGCTAGAACTACTCCTAGTCTTTGGCCTATGTCCTGGGAGGTTTTTTTTACCTGGCTGATCTTCAACATCTACCTAATGCTATTAGAAAAAGGTTTATCTTGGCAGAAGCCTTAGCGTTTGTTTGATAAATGTGTGCTTGTCTGTATATGAACAAGAACAAGGGGAAGTGTAGTGTATGTAAACAAATAATTCTTTGTATACCTAAATAGTCTTAAATTATTCGTAATTTAAATTGTTATTTGTAAATAGGTTTAAATGTGTAAATAAGTATCTATAGTAAATTGTTGAGTGTATATGTGTGCCTGTAGGTGAAATAAATAATAAGGATTCACTTGTTCGTGTGCTTTATTTTATATACTTTTTTTTATTTTTTTTATGTAAGCGGATTCTACCTTAGTTCGCCGATTCGCCCTGAATCGACGGACCTAGTGATTAGTAGTGTATTGCAGATTATGTCAAACACTTTGTTTGAGTTCGTCGGTAGCCCTGAACCGACAGACCTAGCAGACCTACCAATTCAATATATAATCACAGGTGAACAAGAATACAAGAACAAGAATACAAGGACAAGAACAAGAATATTTACAGGCAGCGGAAGAGAATGGAATAAATGAACTAGAGGAAAAAGCTTCATGGCAAGCGGAGTCCGAGCAACAAGAATCTATTGATATGTCAGAATTATATTTTTTAGAATAATCCGTTCCTCCTTACCCTATTTCAACGTAACTATGGGAAACGGCAAAACTCTGAAATTTTTAATCGACACGGGCTCAAATCAAAATTACATTCAAGCACATCTAGTATCAAACCCAAAACCCAATAGTAACAATTTTACAGTAAACTCAGTAGGAGGGAACAATGAAATAACACAACATACAATACATCCCAACATATCGGACACCCCACTAAAATTCTTTTTATTTGATACACTGAAAACCTTTCATAAAATTGTAGGTAATGACTCTATGAAGAAACTAGGAGCAATAATAGACGTTAAAAACAATGTTCTGATATTGGAAAAAAAAAAATTCACCAACAGACGAGCATATGACAGAAACTCAAAAAGAAATAATTAAAATTTTTACCGGCACCCATAAAAACCTTTTCGCTGACCCCGAAACTAAACTAACTTACACAACCAGAGTTGTAGGAGAAATTATAACTTCCACCGACACCCCAGTTTACGGAAAACACTACCCACATCCAGCACCGCTTAGACAAGAAGTAGAACAGCAAATTCAAGAAATGCCACAAGATGGCATTATTAGGCCCCTAATGACCCTAATGAAAAACAAAAATACAGGTTAGTTATTGATTATAGGAAGCTCAACGAGGTCACAATATCCGATCGATACCCAATCCCCGAAATAGGCGAAATAGTCGCACAATTAGGAAACATTCGATTTTTCTTAGTACTAGACTTAAAAAGTGGATTTCACCAAATACCACTTAAAGAGTCAGAAATGGAACAAACTGCATTCGCAGTGAATGAATTTACCAAATATGAATTTACCAGATTACTATTCGGATTAAAAAATTTACCAGCCATATTCCAAAGAGCATTAGACGACATTTTACGGGAACACATAGGGAAAATCTGCTATGTGTACGTCGACGACATCATCGCTTTCAGAAAAACAGAAAACGATCATGCCGAAAACCTTATCAAGCAGAATAGCTATTAACTTAGACAAAGAAGCAGCGGGTGCATTCGAAAAACTTAAAAACACGCATATATCTAGAGATGTAACATAAGCGTATCCAGACTTCACGAAGGAATTCCAACTGACTACAGACGCATCTATGGCAAAATTTGCCATAGGTGCCGTGTTAGAACAGAATCACAGACCAATAACATTTATATCCCGTACCCTCTCAAAAACGGAAGAAAACTACGCAACGAACGAAAGGGAAATGTTATAGGCCCTCCAAAGCTTAAGACATTAACTGTACGGATATTCGAATGTGACAATTTATACCGACCACCAACCCCTGACCTTTTTGAATAGTGCAAATAATCACAATGCCAAGCTTAAACGCTGGAGAGATATTTATTTATTTCTCTTTCGCCATTGATTTTTTTTTAACTTACATGGCTACTATACAATCTAATTTACATACTACTTAAAAAATGCCTAACCAGTAAGACCCTAAACGTTTGTTTATCTGAGCCCCATTTATTTCGGAGGCTAGGCGGTAATGTATTAAAAAATGATAATGCTCGATCAATAGGCTCATTCAAAAGGTAATTGGCCCTACGACAAGCAATCCGAAAGGGAGCAAACGAGCGAAGATCCCTCTGGGGCACATTGAAGTTTATAAGCCCCAATAACATGGGGCAATCAATGCTGCTAGATACAATGTTGTTGATGAATATTAATGCTGCCACAGTGCGCCGATCCTCAAGTGTACACATGTGGAGGAGAAGGCACCGGCTACGTTATGAGGGTAGAGGATCCACAAACCTTAAAGGGAGAAGTGCAAATTTTAAAAATTTCCGTTGCAACCGCTCGACTCTATTGGAACTTATTTTATTTGCGGGGCTCCAAATAATAGAGGCATATTCCAGCCTCGACCGGACGAATGTACATATATCTAGCGCCCTCTAACTGTAACGATTGAAATGACATTTAGCTAAATTTAGAGGAAGAAGATTGAGGGCGCCCCAAGAAGAGACTCGGCGCAAATCATCCTGCAGCATATATCTATCTCTAATGCAGCTAATGGCCTTATACACTTTAAGGTCATCTGAGTATAACAGAAATTTCGAATAAAGAAAGCAAGAGGAGATGTCATTTATGAATATGATGAATAGGTGAATATAGCCCCGAGATTAAATACAAGCCCGGTATAGCTAATGTGATAGCAGGCGCTAAATCAGGGAAAAAATAAAAAAAACAAGTAGCCGACTTAGAATATCATAACCAGGATAAAGAACAGCCAAAAAAATACGAGACAGGAGATATAATTCATGTACAAATCGACAAAAGTCTAGGTAGCAAACTTACCCCACGCTTTAGATAAGAAACAGTAAAGGAAAATAATAACACCACAATTAAGACTCAATCCGGGAAAGAAATACACAAGAATAACATTAGAAACTAACTTTCAGACTATTCATACCAAGTTGCCTGGGTCTGTCCACAGTTCTCGACTATTCCAACTCACTGGTGATTTCACTTGAAACTGGATATGCGAACAAGCGGGAACATTTAAAATCATCCATACATGTGTCATAAAAGAATACCACAACACATTTGACCAACTTCAACAGGGAATAAACAACCTCACCTTCTTTATATCATAAGTATCCCAATAATAAGTAATGAAACCTGTAGAACTCTATTAGTCAAAGCAGTAAAAAAGTCAAAGCAGCTAGGAAAACTTGCACAAAGATCGTACAAAGCGTCCTTTTCCTCTTTATTTAGATGATCTACTTTTAGGAGGGTTCTGATGTCTTTTGGGACTTCCCTTGGAGATTGTAAATCAGTAGAAATGGCGTTTATAAAAAAAATCATATTCTTGGAATTCTTTGACTGTCAATTTAGAATCGAGTTTAGAATCGAGTAGAATCGAGTAGTTTCTTAGAAATAAGAAACCTACATGGTTTTTTATTTCCTGCGAGGTTTAATAATATGTAGGGTAAAACGGGGCGGTGGTTAATTTGGTTTATGTATCCTGTCTGGATGTTGAGGCATTCTTTCGTAAAAAAGAATCCTTCTTTAATGTTATTGCCGATAATCTTGTTTCTGACTGATCGTAGCAAAAATTGTCCGTACCCCACGCTTTAGATAAGAAACAGTAAAGGAAAATAATAACACCACAATTAAGACTCAATCCGGGAAAGAAATACACAAGAATAACATTAGAAACTAACTTTCAGACTATTCATACCAAGTTGCCTGGGTCTGTCCACAGTTCTCGACTATTCCAACTCACTGGTGATTTCACTTGAAACTGGATATGCGAACAAGCGGGAACATTTAAAATCATCCATACATGTGTCATAAAAGAATACCACAACACATTTGACCAACTTCAACAGGGAATAAACAACCTCACCTTCTTTATATCATAAGTATCCCAATAATAAGTAATGAAACCTGTAGAACTCTATTAGTCAAAGCAGTAAAAAAGTCAAAGCAGCTAGGAAAACTTGCACAAAGATCGTACAAAGCGTCCTTTTCCTCTTTATTTAGATGATCTACTTTTAGGAGGGTTCTGATGTCTTTTGGGACTTCCCTTGGAGATTGTAAATCAGTAGAAATGGCGTTTATAAAAAAAATCATATTCTTGGAATTCTTTGACTGTCAATTTAGAATCGAGTTTAGAATCGAGTAGAATCGAGTAGTTTCTTAGAAATAAGAAACCTACATGGTTTTTTATTTCCTGCGAGGTTTAATAATATGTAGGGTAAAACGGGGCGGTGGTTAATTTGGTTTATGTATCCTGTCTGGATGTTGAGGCATTCTTTCGTAAAAAAGAATCCTTCTTTAATGTTATTGCCGATAATCTTGTTTCTGACTGATCGTAGCAAAAATTGTCCGTAGGGTGTCTGATCCGTTTCCCGAATCAACATTAAAACCTTTTCTACGTTGGTGATGAATTCGTGGAGTCGTTTCGAGTCTCCATTGAATTCTGGGAGGCACCTAATTGCAACGGGGATGCGTAATGATGCAAAAATGTCGGCCGGGTTTGCAGTTACGTTGGTAGGGGACGTAAAAGCCGAGGAATTCATTCTAGTTGCTGTTTCGTGTTGTGCTAATAGTAAAAGTCCGTGTTCCTGAGATTGTTCCATAACGTCTGGTTGGCTAGAACTACTCCTAGTCTTTGGCCTATGTCCTGGGAGGTTTTTTTTACCTGGCTGATCTTCAACATCTACCTAATGCTATTAGAAAAAGGTTTATCTTGGCAGAAGCCTTAGCGTTTGTTTGATAAATGTGTGCTTGTCTGTATATGAACAAGAACAAGGGGAAGTGTAGTGTATGTAAACAAATAATTCTTTGTATACCTAAATAGTCTTAAATTATTCGTAATTTAAATTGTTATTTGTAAATAGGTTTAAATGTGTAAATAAGTATCTATAGTAAATTGTTGAGTGTATATGTGTGCCTGTAGGTGAAATAAATAATAAGGATTCACTTGTTCGTGTGCTTTATTTTATATACTTTTTTTTATTTTTTTTATGTAAGCGGATTCTACCTTAGTTCGCCGATTCGCCCTGAATCGACGGACCTAGTGATTAGTAGTGTATTGCAGATTATGTCAAACACTTTGTTTGAGTTCGTCGGTAGCCCTGAACCGACAGACCTAGCAGACCTACCAATTCAATATATAATCACAGGTGAACAAGAATACAAGAACAAGAATACAAGGACAAGAACAAGAATATTTACAGGCAGCGGAAGAGAATGGAATAAATGAACTAGAGGAAAAAGCTTCATGGCAAGCGGAGTCCGAGCAACAAGAATCTATTGATATGTCAGAATTATATTTTTTAGAATAATCCGTTCCTCCTTACCCTATTTCAACGTAACTATGGGAAACGGCAAAACTCTGAAATTTTTAATCGACACGGGCTCAAATCAAAATTACATTCAAGCACATCTAGTATCAAACCCAAAACCCAATAGTAACAATTTTACAGTAAACTCAGTAGGAGGGAACAATGAAATAACACAACATACAATACATCCCAACATATCGGACACCCCACTAAAATTCTTTTTATTTGATACACTGAAAACCTTTCATAAAATTGTAGGTAATGACTCTATGAAGAAACTAGGAGCAATAATAGACGTTAAAAACAATGTTCTGATATTGGAAAAAAAAAAATTCACCAACAGACGAGCATATGACAGAAACTCAAAAAGAAATAATTAAAATTTTTACCGGCACCCATAAAAACCTTTTCGCTGACCCCGAAACTAAACTAACTTACACAACCAGAGTTGTAGGAGAAATTATAACTTCCACCGACACCCCAGTTTACGGAAAACACTACCCACATCCAGCACCGCTTAGACAAGAAGTAGAACAGCAAATTCAAGAAATGCCACAAGATGGCATTATTAGGCCCCTAATGACCCTAATGAAAAACAAAAATACAGGTTAGTTATTGATTATAGGAAGCTCAACGAGGTCACAATATCCGATCGATACCCAATCCCCGAAATAGGCGAAATAGTCGCACAATTAGGAAACATTCGATTTTTCTTAGTACTAGACTTAAAAAGTGGATTTCACCAAATACCACTTAAAGAGTCAGAAATGGAACAAACTGCATTCGCAGTGAATGAATTTACCAAATATGAATTTACCAGATTACTATTCGGATTAAAAAATTTACCAGCCATATTCCAAAGAGCATTAGACGACATTTTACGGGAACACATAGGGAAAATCTGCTATGTGTACGTCGACGACATCATCGCTTTCAGAAAAACAGAAAACGATCATGCCGAAAACCTTATCAAGCAGAATAGCTATTAACTTAGACAAAGAAGCAGCGGGTGCATTCGAAAAACTTAAAAACACGCATATATCTAGAGATGTAACATAAGCGTATCCAGACTTCACGAAGGAATTCCAACTGACTACAGACGCATCTATGGCAAAATTTGCCATAGGTGCCGTGTTAGAACAGAATCACAGACCAATAACATTTATATCCCGTACCCTCTCAAAAACGGAAGAAAACTACGCAACGAACGAAAGGGAAATGTTATAGGCCCTCCAAAGCTTAAGACATTAACTGTACGGATATTCGAATGTGACAATTTATACCGACCACCAACCCCTGACCTTTTTGAATAGTGCAAATAATCACAATGCCAAGCTTAAACGCTGGAGAGATATTTATTTATTTCTCTTTCGCCATTGATTTTTTTAAACTTACATGGCTACTATACAATCTAATTTACATACTACTTAAAAAATGCCTAACCAGTAAGACCCTAAACGTTTGTTTATCTGAGCCCCATTTATTTCGGAGGCTAGGCGGTAATGTATTAAAAAATGATAATGCTCGATCAATAGGCTCATTCAAAAGGTAATTGGCCCTACGACAAGCAATCCGAAAGGGAGCAAACGAGCGAAGATCCCTCTGGGGCACATTGAAGTTTATAAGCCCCAATAACATGGGGCAATCAATGCTGCTAGATACAATGTTGTTGATGAATATTAATGCTGCCACAGTGCGCCGATCCTCAAGTGTACACATGTGGAGGAGAAGGCACCGGCTACGTTATGAGGGTAGAGGATCCACAAACCTTAAAGGGAGAAGTGCAAATTTTAAAAATTTCCGTTGCAACCGCTCGACTCTATTGGAACTTATTTTATTTGCGGGGCTCCAAATAATAGAGGCATATTCCAGCCTCGACCGGACGAATGTACATATATCTAGCGCCCTCTAACTGTAACGATTGAAATGACATTTAGCTAAATTTAGAGGAAGAAGATTGAGGGCGCCCCAAGAAGAGACTCGGCGCAAATCATCCTGCAGCATATATCTATCTCTAATGCAGCTAATGGCCTTATACACTTTAAGGTCATCTGAGTATAACAGAAATTTCGAATAAAGAAAGCAAGAGGAGATGTCATTTATGAATATGATGAATAGGTGAATATAGCCCCGAGATTAAATACAAGCCCGGTATAGCTAATGTGATAGCAGGCGCTAAATCAGGGAAAAAATAAAAAAAACAAGTAGCCGACTTAGAATATCATAACCAGGATAAAGAACAGCCAAAAAAATACGAGACAGGAGATATAATTCATGTACAAATCGACAAAAGTCTAGGTAGCAAACTTACCCCACGCTTTAGATAAGAAACAGTAAAGGAAAATAATAACACCACAATTAAGACTCAATCCGGGAAAGAAATACACAAGAATAACATTAGAAACTAACTTTCAGACTATTCATACCAAGTTGCCTGGGTCTGTCCACAGTTCTCGACTATTCCAACTCACTGGTGATTTCACTTGAAACTGGATATGCGAACAAGCGGGAACATTTAAAATCATCCATACATGTGTCATAAAAGAATACCACAACACATTTGACCAACTTCAACAGGGAATAAACAACCTCACCTTCTTTATATCATAAGTATCCCAATAATAAGTAATGAAACCTGTAGAACTCTATTAGTCAAAGCAGTAAAAAAGTCAAAGCAGCTAGGAAAACTTGCACAAAGATCGTACAAAGCGTCCTTTTCCTCTTTATTTAGATGATCTACTTTTAGGAGGGTTCTGATGTCTTTTGGGACTTCCCTTGGAGATTGTAAATCAGTAGAAATGGCGTTTATAAAAAAAATCATATTCTTGGAATTCTTTGACTGTCAATTTAGAATCGAGTTTAGAATCGAGTAGAATCGAGTAGTTTCTTAGAAATAAGAAACCTACATGGTTTTTTATTTCCTGCGAGGTTTAATAATATGTAGGGTAAAACGGGGCGGTGGTTAATTTGGTTTATGTATCCTGTCTGGATGTTGAGGCATTCTTTCGTAAAAAAGAATCCTTCTTTAATGTTATTGCCGATAATCTTGTTTCTGACTGATCGTAGCAAAAATTGTCCGTAGGGTGTCTGATCCGTTTCCCGAATCAACATTAAAACCTTTTCTACGTTGGTGATGAATTCGTGGAGTCGTTTCGAGTCTCCATTGAATTCTGGGAGGCACCTAATTGCAACGGGGATGCGTAATGATGCAAAAATGTCGGCCGGGTTTGCAGTTACGTTGGTAGGGGACGTAAAAGTCGAGGAATTCATTCTAGTTGCTGTTTCGTGTTGTGCTAATAGTAAAAGTCCGTGTTCCTGAGATTGTTCCATAACGTCTGGTAGGCTAGAACTACTCCTAGTCTTTGGCCTATGTCCTGGGAGGTTTTTTTTACCTGGCTGATCTTCAACATCTACCTAATGCTATTAGAAAAAGGTTTATCTTGGCAGAAGCCTTAGCGTTTGTTTGATAAATGTGTGCTTGTCTGTATATGAACAAGAACAAGGGGAAGTGTAGTGTATGTAAACAAATAATTCTTTGTATACCTAAATAGTCTTAAATTATTCGTAATTTAAATTGTTATTTGTAAATAGGTTTAAATGTGTAAATAAGTATCTATAGTAAATTGTTGAGTGTATATGTGTGCCTGTAGGTGAAATAAATAATAAGGATTCACTTGTTCGTGTGCTTTATTTTATATACTTTTTTTTATTTTTTTTATGTAAGCGGATTCTACCTTAGTTCGCCGATTCGCCCTGAATCGACGGACCTAGTGATTAGTAGTGTATTGCAGATTATGTCAAACACTTTGTTTGAGTTCGTCGGTAGCCCTGAACCGACAGACCTAGCAGACCTACCAATTCAATATATAATCACAGGTGAACAAGAATACAAGAACAAGAATACAAGGACAAGAACAAGAATATTTACAGGCAGCGGAAGAGAATGGAATAAATGAACTAGAGGAAAAAGCTTCATGGCAAGCGGAGTCCGAGCAACAAGAATCTATTGATATGTCAGAATTATATTTTTTAGAATAATCCGTTCCTCCTTACCCTATTTCAACGTAACTATGGGAAACGGCAAAACTCTGAAATTTTTAATCGACACGGGCTCAAATCAAAATTACATTCAAGCACATCTAGTATCAAACCCAAAACCCAATAGTAACAATTTTACAGTAAACTCAGTAGGAGGGAACAATGAAATAACACAACATACAATACATCCCAACATATCGGACACCCCACTAAAATTCTTTTTATTTGATACACTGAAAACCTTTCATAAAATTGTAGGTAATGACTCTATGAAGAAACTAGGAGCAATAATAGACGTTAAAAACAATGTTCTGATATTGGAAAAAAAAAAATTCACCAACAGACGAGCATATGACAGAAACTCAAAAAGAAATAATTAAAATTTTTACCGGCACCCATAAAAACCTTTTCGCTGACCCCGAAACTAAACTAACTTACACAACCAGAGTTGTAGGAGAAATTATAACTTCCACCGACACCCCAGTTTACGGAAAACACTACCCACATCCAGCACCGCTTAGACAAGAAGTAGAACAGCAAATTCAAGAAATGCCACAAGATGGCATTATTAGGCCCCTAATGACCCTAATGAAAAACAAAAATACAGGTTAGTTATTGATTATAGGAAGCTCAACGAGGTCACAATATCCGATCGATACCCAATCCCCGAAATAGGCGAAATAGTCGCACAATTAGGAAACATTCGATTTTTCTTAGTACTAGACTTAAAAAGTGGATTTCACCAAATACCACTTAAAGAGTCAGAAATGGAACAAACTGCATTCGCAGTGAATGAATTTACCAAATATGAATTTACCAGATTACTATTCGGATTAAAAAATTTACCAGCCATATTCCAAAGAGCATTAGACGACATTTTACGGGAACACATAGGGAAAATCTGCTATGTGTACGTCGACGACATCATCGCTTTCAGAAAAACAGAAAACGATCATGCCGAAAACCTTATCAAGCAGAATAGCTATTAACTTAGACAAAGAAGCAGCGGGTGCATTCGAAAAACTTAAAAACACGCATATATCTAGAGATGTAACATAAGCGTATCCAGACTTCACGAAGGAATTCCAACTGACTACAGACGCATCTATGGCAAAATTTGCCATAGGTGCCGTGTTAGAACAGAATCACAGACCAATAACATTTATATCCCGTACCCTCTCAAAAACGGAAGAAAACTACGCAACGAACGAAAGGGAAATGTTATAGGCCCTCCAAAGCTTAAGACATTAACTGTACGGATATTCGAATGTGACAATTTATACCGACCACCAACCCCTGACCTTTTTGAATAGTGCAAATAATCACAATGCCAAGCTTAAACGCTGGAGAGATATTTATTTATTTCTCTTTCGCCATTGATTTTTTTAAACTTACATGGCTACTATACAATCTAATTTACATACTACTTAAAAAATGCCTAACCAGTAAGACCCTAAACGTTTGTTTATCTGAGCCCCATTTATTTCGGAGGCTAGGCGGTAATGTATTAAAAAATGATAATGCTCGATCAATAGGCTCATTCAAAAGGTAATTGGCCCTACGACAAGCAATCCGAAAGGGAGCAAACGAGCGAAGATCCCTCTGGGGCACATTGAAGTTTATAAGCCCCAATAACATGGGGCAATCAATGCTGCTAGATACAATGTTGTTGATGAATATTAATGCTGCCACAGTGCGCCGATCCTCAAGTGTACACATGTGGAGGAGAAGGCACCGGCTACGTTATGAGGGTAGAGGATCCACAAACCTTAAAGGGAGAAGTGCAAATTTTAAAAATTTCCGTTGCAACCGCTCGACTCTATTGGAACTTATTTTATTTGCGGTGCTCCAAATAATAGAGGCATATTCCAGCCTCGACCGGACGAATGTACATATATCTAGCGCCCTCTAACTGTAACGATTGAAATGACATTTAGCTAAATTTAGAGGAAGAAGATTGAGGGCGCCCCAAGAAGAGACTCGGCGCAAATCATCCTGCAGCATATATCTATCTCTAATGCAGCTAATGGCCTTATACACTTTAAGGTCATCTGAGTATAACAGAAATTTCGAATAAAGAAAGCAAGAGGAGATGTCATTTATGAATATGATGAATAGGTGAATATAGCCCCGAGATTAAATACAAGCCCGGTATAGCTAATGTGATAGCAGGCGCTAAATCAGGGAAAAAATAAAAAAAACAAGTAGCCGACTTAGAATATCATAACCAGGATAAAGAACAGCCAAAAAAATACGAGACAGGAGATATAATTCATGTACAAATCGACAAAAGTCTAGGTAGCAAACTTACCCCACGCTTTAGATAAGAAACAGTAAAGGAAAATAATAACACCACAATTAAGACTCAATCCGGGAAAGAAATACACAAGAATAACATTAGAAACTAACTTTCAGACTATTCATACCAAGTTGCCTGGGTCTGTCCACAGTTCTCGACTATTCCAACTCACTGGTGATTTCACTTGAAACTGGATATGCGAACAAGCGGGAACATTTAAAATCATCCATACATGTGTCATAAAAGAATACCACAACACATTTGACCAACTTCAACAGGGAATAAACAACCTCACCTTCTTTATATCATAAGTATCCCAATAATAAGTAATGAAACCTGTAGAACTCTATTAGTCAAAGCAGTAAAAAAGGGTCAAGTAATAAATGACATAAAATTCGAAAACTTGTTAGAATGTAAGAAAGAACTATTTACGATATCGAACCCATGTGAATCGCATAACGAACAATTTGTGTTAAGGAAAAACTGCTAGACTTAAGCAACGACACTTGTGTGAGCGCTCTATTAAACTTAAGACCACCGGAATGCAAGGCAATTAATAGTCAACACATGACTGATTTTGAGGAATTACTACCGGGTCCACTGATGCTGAACGGCTTTAATGGAATGGTGTCATTAGACGGAAAGAACCTTAATCTCCAAGGATCATTCATCATCCAGTACAGAAACTCCACAGTACAGATCGCCGAAAACATCTACAGAACAGAAGATCTCACTGTAGTAGAGGCAGAACCCCCGCTTTTCCCACTCTCAGAAGCAAACCCTAAAATTAAGGAAGTCCTCTACCTTCAATTAATCAAAGAACTAAATATAAATAACACCAAGATCCTGATCAAAATTAAAGAAGAGAAGGCAATCGAAGCATCCGTGAATTATACGTCAGCCACTATCCTGCTCATAATAATCATAAGTCTGATCACAATGCTAGTTAAAAAGTGCAAACTAAAAGCAGCTGCCCCAAAAATAACAAAAGCACCGGCGGATCCATCCTCACCAAACCCAGTTCTCTTCTACATTCCGAACGAGGACGCCCGCGTGTAAGGGGGGAAGAATTAACACCTAAAATGTCAAATACTAACTAATACTAAATTAGTTAATAAAACGTTAAGTCCAGTCACATGCCCATAAGATCTTAATAGCAACAGAGCTTACGCAACCACATTGAGTGCACCGCGCACCGGACGCAATATGATGCCGTGGCACCAATAAGGGTCACACAGATCGAAAGACACGTGTGCTGAGTAAGCATTGATTATGCTTGCGATCGTGGGAAAGCCAAAGAAAGAAAACACCAAAATATTTGGCAGGCTCGCTGAACCCAATGGCAAGTGCATTTATCAACAACATAATGCACTTGCATTGACCATTTAGGAGCAAAGTCATGGACTTTAGTTACAGCAGCAACACCAGCTACAAATGACATCGAGGGACGCCAGCAACAGCAACCGCGACAGAGATCGCGGCAGCAACGGAGCAATACATAGGTTTAGTTATAAATTATAAGAATTGTAAAAGGCTTGTAGCAAATAGTTTTGCTTAGGAGGTTTTGGAGCGACTGATTGTCAAACTGTCGCAAAGAAACGGGCAAGTTTTTAGTGGCAGCGCTGCTCCCCAGCGAGAGAAATGGGTGCAAAAATTTAGAACCGGGTAAACTCGTTAAAATCTCCCGAATAGCGGGCACTGGGTTCCTAGTAGCTCTTGGCTGGAAGCCCTTTCTTTTCCCATCGGGACACCGTCCAGAAAGGTACCTTGACCTAAACCCAAGAAAAAGGGAAAAAAAGGTCTAAGATCCAGAGGAAAAAAACTAGTGTACTAAGAAGTTATGAAGCAGTTGCAATTAAAAAAAAATTATAAAGTGCAAAGTAATAATAATTTGTGTGGTTGGCGCAGACTTGGCAGGTAAGCGTGCGGGGGTTAGCTGAGGTAATATAAGAGAGGATTTTAATTCCGCGTACTTTTGGCTAGGTTGGAGTGAACACCGCTCCCAAAGTCAGGAACCCTAGGCGGAGAAGCAATGCTCCGGGACTGGATCAGTTCGCGATTTTAAGGCAACGGAGTCGGCGTGAGCCCGGGAGTGAAGTGGTCCCTGGTGCGGGTGCAGGGAGTTCTGCCTCGCCGCGAGAGGTTATCGGTGATAAACAACAATTTTTTTTCTTTAAGCTGAGTTAAAAACCAAAAATCGGTTTTTAAGTAGTGGAATTTGTGACCCTTAATCCGCCTAATCTGTCCCCAACGTAGTGTTAGAATATAAAATTAGTGAATTCCTAGATTTAGTCTTGTATTTCAAATAGTGTCATACTGTAACCGCTGTCTATTAACCCCCACTCCGCTCGATCCAGCTCCCAACGCACCTTGCAAAAAAAAAGAGAGGTGAAAAAGCTCCAAATGTCTCATGTAGCGATCCACGATTAAGTGAAGGAGTAAGGGAGACAGGCAGAGGTAGCGAGGGAGCCGTTGCGGTTTCGCGAAAAAGCGAAAAGGCGATAACACGCGGTGGAGAATCACAGGGGAGAAGGAGTGACAGAGCATAGCTCCCCAAAGCTCCCCAGGGTTCATTGAACTCTAGTTAGAGTGGTGAAAGGGATAGCCATAAGAATGTGTAAAACAGCTGTAATGGGCTTATATTAAGTTAAATTTCTGTTTTAAAAGAAAAAGAAATATTGTAAATTTAGGGATTAATTGGAATTATGGTGGAGTGAAAAAGAAAAAAACCGAAAGCAACAAAAAAATTCCCTAAGTCGGGAGTCCGCGAAAAATGTTATGTTCAATTTAGAGAATTATTAATTTTTTGTGTGCGATAAACATTTTTCACAGCGCAGCAGCCAGCGAAAGCTTTCGACGGTGGAGGCAGAAAATGAGTGAGTTCGTTTAACCATCAATAATTCTAAACATTGATATAATTCTAATTCTAAATTGAAATAGCCCAATTGATTTAAATATAATCCTTTAAATATTACATGCTAGGCGATCACTTTTTACCTGTTAAACCCTATATTTGAGGATGAACCATAATTTTTACGAATTTTTCTATGTGTTGAAAACCTAGTTTTAAACATTTGCATATTTATACAATTTTATTAATTTTAATTTTTCCATGCAAAGAAGCTTAAAAACACTAAAAATTTTAACATGTCCATTTTAATATTAATAAATTATTTTATAATGTCTGCTTAAAACCTAATTTTTTTTATTTCCTAAACCCGCCTCAGTAGCGCTTGCCAATCAAGGGATCGTGGAAAAAACCTGAAGAATCCGGAAAAGCCATGATCACGGAAGGGAGGGCATTGTTAGCTCCTAGAACATCAAGGAGTGATACGGACCGACTCTAAAAATTTGTGTCTTCTTGTTTTTGTTTCTTCTTGTAGTATGTATCAGTTTACGGTCTTAGCTCATCCGGTAGCTTATTTCGTCCTATTTTGTTCGCACGTGTGTTTAAATAAATAATAATAATTACCGACAAGGCACCCGGTATTGGCCAAACCCCCTAACACCACGCCACCGACGAGCCAGAGCCGGAACCACGTAACGTGCGGATCATATCGGGAGAGCAACATGCAGCCTGTTAGTTGATACCCATTACAGAATCATAATTGTCAGTTCTGATTCGACACTCAAATAAACGAAACATAAAAGATAAATTTTTTTTTTTAAAAGAATACTAATATAATCGTATTAACTTATATATTTAAAAAAGTATGAAAATCATTGTACTAAGATAGAAATAGGGTATCTGAGTCGCTTTCACTTAAAACCCATATTGTTTTTATGTTTTTTTTCAAACGGATGATACTTGTATACCCTACTGATGACCACACAAACTAAAAATCAGCTGTTTTGGTTTATGCTCACTCCCGTAAAAATCATCTATCAGAAGGGTATGCAAGCAACATCGGCTTGCAGAACAAAAACAACTTGAAAAAATCGGGTTTTAAATTGAACCAGACTAAAAAAATATTCGGTATATACCTTAGTAAATAGATTTGTATTCATTCGTAGACATATATGTATATATGAAAAAAATTTCACTGCTAACACTTCATAGTATTCCCAAACAAATAAAAAAATTATTCTGAAAAAATAAAATATAATTTCTTTCATCATTAACCCAATAATGTATACCCCAATTTTCTTAAAGTAAGTCTCTTAAAGTCCGAAAAGTTACAAAAATCTAAATTTTGGCTGTCTTCAAAACGAAATCGAACACACACACATGAAACCGTGTTTGTGAATAGCACGCATACATATAAAGATCAATTTATCCGCGGATCAAGCTTCTTGATGATGCGCCCCTCAGCGACTGAACAACCAAAATTTTCAGTGAGATTATGAGCGTAAGAATGGGAGTAAGATTCTCTTTGGGGCCTGCCAAAGGGTAGTCTGTCTATATATTATATAGTTAGTGGTTGTATCGAGCATTTTGTTCGAGCTCGCCTGTTCGCCCTGAACCGACGGACTCAGTGCTCTTGTTATGGTTGCGTGTTGTATCGAACACTTTGTTCGAGTTATAGTATGTTGTATCGAGCATCGTGTTGGAGTTCTCCTGAACCGACGGACCTTGACCATTACGATGGTGTTGCAGGTTCAAAACAAACAAACCGGCTTTGTTATCCATTAATTTAGGAAAAGATGTGCCATTATGTATTTTTATATATGCATATACACTATTTATTTAATATTTTACGTTCCTTTATATCACTCCTTATTTTGTTATTATCTTTATTTATTTATTATTAAAATCATTTTTATTGATATTAAATTAGTTTTAACGCTCTCCATCACAGCCGCTCCTCCGCTTATATAATTTTTACTACCTATGACAATTTCACAATTTTCACTGCACTTCAGACTTACTAGATTATTTAGATTCCCAGGATTTGTTTTTACTCATCGTTGTAAATATGTAGTTTCCTTAGAGAACTAGAATCCTGTCCGAAAGTCCGATTGCGCTAATTACCAGTTGAAGGAAGAGACCCAATAAAGTGGAAAAGGTTGTTTTGATGTTTTCAATATTTATTACGATTTTAATATATTTTGGAGTCAATATTGATCTTTCGCCATTTGGTTCTAAATCAGAACTGAACTTATTCTACAGCAGAGTTTTACAAAGAATTTTAAAGTAAGACAAAGAAATGAATATGTATATCCGGATGGCCGGACTGATCGTCCTAGTCAGCATACTGCCGGAAGCTTGTTATCGGACGCGATATTTTCTAAATGGAATTTCTTGATCTCTATAGGCTGTTTTAAATTGTTCAAGTAAAGATTTTATTTCTTTGAATATTTTAGAGTTAATACGAACTGATCATCATTATTTTGCACTAAATCATCGATTTTATTTTGTACCGTTATGAAATCATTATGATCTGGTGTCCCTTCTATCCATTTCCAAATAGTGCCTATTTTATTAATACCTCTTTTTGACCTACTTGATATTGTATTGAGATAAGTACTATAATAATTTTTAAATCGCGGGATGTTTTCCAAAGACAATTTTTTCGGTCGTTCTTCTTTAAAAAGCACTTTTAAGATTAATTATGTATTAATTATTAGTTATGTCTCTATAAAAACTTATATTAGTAATATAAAATAAATCTGCGTATGATTCATAAATAAAAACATCTTTGGTATCATTGTAAAAAAAGGAAACCATTGTTTGTATAATCCATAATTTCTGATATTGTTGTGGCTACCAGCAATAATAAGTGCATTATTGAATTCATTACCTGTAATTTGAAGTAAATTATTAAATTTTATCTTTATAAATCGTACGGTTTCTGTTATTTATAATATTTTTGTTAGGAAGATTTTCCTTAACTACTTGTATTTTATATCTGGAATGAAGCTTATTTCTTTCCCCGTGTTTCTTTTTTGTGAAAATGGAACATTTTCTTTTGAGCTCGTTGCAATAGTTTAGGTGTTTCATCATGTTTGATTTTATTTAACAATTTATCAAACATGTTGGTTGGTTACAGAGCAAAATGTTAAATTATAAGTGTGTGCTGCTCTAATTATAATTTCGGAATAATCAATCAAATTAAGCTCGTCCTTAATGCAGCGAACAATTTTTGTCCTAGCAAAGTGTGCCCTTTCTATTTGTTCGTTGGAGTACTAAGTCGAGGGTCCGCAAAAATAGAGATATTCCATTTCTTTGTGCAAAAGATTTGAATTGGAATGAAGAAAAACTAGGTACGTTATCTATCATCAATGGAAACTGTTGTAAAATTTCTGAAACTTTATTTTCTATATTTAGTTTATTAGGAATTTCATTTACGACCAAGTTTTGTTGAATAGGTATCTATACAGGTAATGAATATAAGATTTTGGGCATATTATATGTCAATATGCAAACATTCTCCCCTATTTCTGGAATAGGTGCTTGACCGATCGGAATTTGTACTGGGTGTTGTAGCGTGCAATCTCTACAGGCTGAGTGTTGGGACTGTGAAGAGGGCGCACGCGAGTGATCCTGGCTTGGGCTTGACGGCTAAGGAGGTGATGATCTTGTTCCTCCCCCAGGATAAGCCTTTTAATTATTAAAGAATACATTTGTTTTGCGTGCTAGCGACGATAATTGGGGAATCTCCAGGCAGAAGTCAAGAAGGAAAGAAAGATATATAAATCAAGAAAGTGTAGGGCCCCTGCTGTCTTCGGGATCCGCCGTGCCTAAGCTGTTGCTGTGCATTCTTTACCCTCCCTTCCATCGGCCACTCGAATCCATTTCCCCCCAAGGGTTCAGTCCGCCCTAGTCAAAATATCTAAGTGTCTACTCCATAGTTTTTAATTTAGCAATAGTTTAAGATTCAATTACCTAACGTTATACAATTCATTTTTGATTTTCTTTTCAATTGCTTTTCAATTCTTATGATATTTCTTTATAACTAAAATTACTCTTCACAGGGTACTTAAATGATTTTTAATTTAGTGAATATAATTCAATATGTGCAAGTTTATAGAAAGTAATTACTGAAGATTGCTTAAGGCTTCGATCGACACTTTAGAGCGCAGCGATCTTAGGTCGGTGGAAAGAAAAGAGCATGCCACCAGAGCAGCAAACAAAAAAAAAAATTAAAATAACTCACCTTGGGTTCGGGGCTCCCTCGAAGAAAGCGTTTCTACGTGGCAGGTGAAAATTTAGGATTATGCAAATCTTTGTATAAAGGGTCCCTTTGGTCCATAGCGGCAACTATAACTGATATTACTGCTCTTTTCAATTTTTGCAGCCTATCGATCCCAGGCTCGTGCCTTTTTCTTAAATAGTAAAAAAAAAATAATAATGCTACTTATAAAATAATTTAACCTAGGATAAAATCCATTACTAGACTACAAAAAGTAGACAAAAATATATTAGTCTAATCAATCTGCTTGTAAACAAATCTCGATGAAAATGATTGAAAATCCAGATGCGGTTTTCCTTCAGTTTGGCGGGAGCCTGTGTTCTTCTGCTTTTTATTTCTTTTCTTTTTTCATTTTCAACACCTCTCTCCCTAGCCACTCCTTCACGCCTGGGACTCGCGCGTAGTGCGGCCCACGATCACCTTGGACTAACCGAAGGATCTCCCTATGAAAAGACCCTTATAAATATATACCACCAGTTAGGACCAAAGCCTCTGCACTTACCCCGAGTATTTTTTTTCCCACTTTTCATTTCGGGTTTTAAACATTTAAGTTATTCGCTTACATTCGATTGAACACACTTTGGGTTGCTTTTAAAAAACTCTAGGAGCTACGGCCTCAAAAAAAATGGGTTTCGTGGAGGCCGACTATACACCCGCACCACTTTTGCTGCTGATCCAGGATTAACCCAAGCCTCTAGCCGCCGCAGAGCAGTACCCGCTTAACATAGAGATCCTACCTCTTTGGAGACCTTTGCCGCTGATACTCTCTTTACTCTTTCTTCTTGCCCCCCATGCAGCTTCCGACAAACACCTAAAGATGGCGCCACCACCCCAACCACACATTGGGCTACAAGCGTTACAGTGTCTGTTGTATTTGTTTTGATCGCAGAGAGTGAAATTTTTTTTAAACTGCTTAACCTTTTTGTTTAAATCTGGCCAGTGGTATAGTCTAGTTATTTGTATATAATTTTCATCAAGCCCTCTATGAGCTCTACAATGAGTTTCTGTGATTATAAGCGATCTGTCTTCGGCGTTTTCGATATCTTTGCCGCTGATCGAGACCTTTGCCGCTGATACTCTCTTTACTCTTTCTTCTTGCCCCCCATGCAGCTTCCGACAAACACCTAAAGATGGCGCCACCACCCCAACCACACATTGGGCTACAAGCGTTACAGTGTCTGTTGTATTTGTTTTGATCGCAGAGAGTGAAATTTTTTTTAAACTGCTTAATCTTTTTGTTTAAATCTGGCCAGTGGTATAGTCTAGTTATTTGTATATAATTTTCATCAAGCCCTCTATGAGCTCTACAATGAGTTTCTGTGATTATAAGCAATCTGTCTTCGGCGTTTTCGATATCTTTGCCGCTGATCGAGACCTTTGCCGCTGATACTCTCTTTACTCTTTCTTCTTGCCCCCCATGCAGCTTCCGACAAACACCTAAAGATGGCGTCACCACCCCAACCACACATTGGGCTACAAGCGTTACACTGTCTGTCGTATTTGTTTTGATCGCAGATAGTGAAATTTTTGTTAAACTGCTTAAGCTTTTTGCATAAATCTGGTTTATACTATACCAATGGTATAGTCTAGTTATTTGTATATAATTCTCATCAAGCCCTCCATGAGCTCTACAATGAGTTTTTCTTCGGCGCTTTCGATATCCTAGACAACGGTTCTTGTGTATAAAAATTTGTTAATAAAATATCTTTAAGTGGTTTTTGAATTTTATAAAAGCCCTCTAGAGTACAATAAACTCCAATTGTTATATTAGGTGGAATATATTCCTTTAAGACAGATATTAAGTTTTCTGGAGTGTCATACTCTATTATATGTCTAATATTTCCAAACACATTAATCGACTCATGTATTGTATACCGTCCCGTTGCTATAAGCAATTGTTGCTTAAACTGGTTTAAGGGTTTTCGGGTTTCTTTTATTACTTTCTCAAAACTACTTTTTGCTGAATGCTGAGTATTTTGATCTGAGACCAATTCTTTACTTTCCGTTAAGTTATTTATTTGGATCCTTGATAAAGCATCCGCAACAAAATTTGTTGCCCCTGGCTTATAAATAATTTTGGGTGAATAACTTTCAATAGCTAACTATAGCTAATAGTTCCTTTTTATTTGTTGCGTATAATCGTTCGGTTTTGGTTAGTGTTTTTGAAATAAATATAATTGTAAATATATATAATCTCTTACGGCTGAATCATCGAACTGTATTGTTTTACGTGACTGTAGACTGTAGAGTTTTACGTAAATCTTATTTAGACACTTTGCCATTTGGGCCTTCTAAATATTTAGTGAAAGGCTTGGCAATTTTTGCGTAATTTGATCCTATTTTTCTGTTATATCCTGTATGGCCTAGGAAGCTTCAAAGTTCTCGAAGATTCTAAGGGATCGTGTATTTTTTAATTGTAGAAATTTTTTCGGAATTGGTTTTGATTCATTGTGAGAAACAACGTAACCGAGAAAATTTGTATCTAATATAAAGAATTTTCATTTTTCAATAGAAATTTTCATGTTTGCATTCAGTAGGATTTTTATTATGACTAATAAATGTTTGTGATGTTGAAATGTTTTGTGACAAAACATGACATGTTTTACCCACTTGTTCTCCTAAAATTTCATCCATTGCCCGTTGGAATATTATAGGAGCGTTTGTTAAACCAAAGGGCATTCTTAGGAATTTGTATTTCCCACTGCTTATAGAAAATAAGGTTTTCGGAATGTCTGTCTCATTCATGAGGTGAAATCCAGATGAGGTGAAATCCAGATAAATTTTCATGTTTGAAATCCAGATTCCAAATCAATGGTTGAAAAATATTTGGCTTTCCCCAGATTTGACAAAATCACTGCCGGGTTATGCATCGGATACCTATATGGTACAGTATTTTCATTAAGTTTTTTAAAATCTATTACGAGTCTGAGCGTTGGAGTTCCGTCTTCATTGAATCCCTTTTTTGGTACCATTAATACAGGTGAATTATAAGGACTTCTACTCAGTTTTATAATTTCTTCTTTAAGCATTCGACTAATTTCAGAATTTACAAAATCTGAAGCTGATAGAGCATTTGTAGATAGCGCTATCATTTAAAGTATTTATTTTCCCGCGTGTATCTGTTCTAAATGGAATCTGCATATTTATTTTTGAATCTTCTTTGATTATATTCAATCTTTCATTTTCCAAATCTTTCTGCAGATGGTATTCTTATATTGTTTATATTTTGTATGTAGGATAATTCGACGGCGGTGTTCAGGATTTTTAAGTCCCAAACTTTTCTTTTTGTCGGATAATTCTACGACGGCGTGTTCAGGTATTTTAATTCCCAAAATCAATTTGCTTTGATGTCCCATTTCAGATTCGGACCTGGATTGAACTTTTTCATCGAAATTTTTTTTTTAAATATATATACTTTTAATTGTTTTTTCTTCTGTTAAGGAAAGTTGGTTAAATATTTTTTCGCTATCATAATGTAATTTCTCCTCCTTCCCGTTATATTTAATCACTCCTCTAGCTGTATCAATTACAGCTCCGATTTTTTCAGAAGGTTATATTCAATCAGCAAATCTGAACTTAACCCTTCTAATTCGTAAAACGTATATCGCGTATCAAATATAGTTATTGTGATAATATTTAATTATTACATTTCCATTTACTGTGGATACTCTTTTATATATTTTAAGTTCAATTTTCTTTCCGTAAATTCCTGTTATAATATAACACCTGGTTTCCCAGAATCAATTATTATTTTTAACTTTTATTTATTTCAAAAAAAAAGGGTATTTTGTTTTATTCGTATCATTTCTAATCAAGTAGGGTAAGCCTATTCCTGACTTTCTTCTAAAAAATGGCACTCCTCAATATTATTCAATTTCATCGTCTTGTGAGCTGGTTGGTTAACAGTTCTAGTTGGTATTCTTTTATTTTGGACTGGACTTTGCTGAGTGTTCTGGGTCTCATTTCTTTTAGTTTGATCCAACTTATTCTGATTATAATTTTTATTTTGATAATTGTTATAGCCTTGATTATAACTATTATTACCCCTGTTCTGAATCTGGTATAGACGTATCTATCTCCATTGGCTATGGTTTTTATTGTTGCCTATAAGTGCTTCACTTATTTTGTGGGCAGTTATTGAAACTACAATTGTTCCAAGAATTATTTTTATTCTGATTGTAATTTCCGAAATATTTTTGTTCTGATTATTGTCTTGGTTATACCTTAAATTATTATAGTTCCTCTGATTGTTAAAACATTGTTTTGTTGTCTAGGTTTTCGGTTGAAATGTGTTTGTCCATTTCCACCAGTGTTTGACTTACTATAGTTTTTCTGAGAGGTTGTGAAACTATTTGCGAGCCCTAATGTTGTTGCTTTCTAATTCCTGAACTATAACCATTGCATTTGGTAAGTCAGGTAGAATCATTGAGAAAATAATGTCTGAAATTTGGCCGTTACGGCCGGTAATGAAAACTCTGAGAACTCCTTCCTATGTTTTTCCTATGCATTCAATTCCGTGGTTATTGGTTTATTTGTACCTAGGTTATAATATTATAATATTATTTGTTTCTTGTATCGTAGTGCTTAATAATATACAGCCACCCTTTTTCGTTTCGGTGAAAAAAGGTATATGAGATATACTAATCTCAGTGATCATTTTGGCGCCCCCGGGTGGACTGTAAAATTAAAAACTAACAAAAAAGTTACAGTGACACAATACATATATACATATGTGCATGTTGCTCGCAAATAAAAGAGTTGCTCGCAAAGGTTGTGGTTAATAAAAATATAAAAAAATTCCGCGTCGCGAAACCAAACTTTCATCGCCAACGAGCTGCTACTGAAAGGATTCGTCGTCCCCATGCCCTGCACCTGCATCGACTGCACAAGAAAAGTGGCCGCAGGATTAAAGGATCCGAACGCAGAACCACAGGTATTTGTGCAAAAAATTAAAAGTCGAGAAAAGAAAAATTAAAATCCGTCTTGTGCTGGAAAATTGCACCCTCTTTTCAATTTATGGCGCATATGTACGTACATTAAAAATAGTAGAGCTAAAAAAATAATAAAGCATATAAAAGTTATAAAAATTTCATTATAAATATATGTATGCTAGGCCGTCAGCCAACGGGTACTACAGGGGGAGAAACGCATGAGCATTCATGTGCCGTAACTGTGTACACCGCTGGTAGTGCGACTATACTCTCCACGTGAGGGCGGCTGGTAACAGGTCCCGGTAAGATCATGTCTCTGCCGAGGACGCTGGCGAATCGTAGTCGGGCGGGGAGAAGAACACTCCCTTCCTCAAATCACCCCAATCCAAGGTGGAACAGCATATGCCGAGAGATGCATGTCCGGGGGGGTGCACGGACGTTAATATGCGGACTCTGGGGGACCGGCCGACCCCTCAGTTTCAATCAGGCTTGTCATGATAAGCGGGCTATGTCATGATGGACGAACCCCTTCCCGCCTACTCGTGGGTCCAAAACATGTATTCAGAACAAAACATCAAAAGCAAATCGAGCTTCTCTCGCACCGGCGGGATCTCTAAGGAAAGCCCCGGTCCGGCGGCTGCTGGCTCCTTGCAGCGGAAGGGCTCCTACAAGAATAGGAGGAGAGCGGCCTTCATTTTGATGAGGGCGGACCCATCGGCGGAATCCAACCCCGATCAGGCTGAGATCATAAAGTGGGCGAGAGGAATCTTGCCTGACTTTCAGCCAGCAAAAGCGGGTGTGAGATTGGATCCGAAGAAGCCGACAGGAGTAGGCGACTCTGCCAAAGATAGCGTACAAAGTGCAAAGAGGCAGAGGTCGACTGACGGTGGAGCGCCCCTAGCAAAGAAGAAAAAGGTGCAGACACAACCAAGTAACCGATCCTTCGCTGAGGTAACGAAGGGTAGGACCATCATTGGGGTCGTTGACAACGGCTCCAAGGATGGCCTGATCCCCAAGGAGCTTTGGCGGAAGGTGGTGAACGAGCTGCATGGGCGCTTCATGGAGGAGATTCTCAAGAGCGGAGGACCTCCACCGGACTGCGAAGACGCAGGGTGGTATCAGGGTAGCATCAAGGTGATAGCGTGCCAAGATGTGAGGTATGTAAACGTCTACAAGCGCATGATTGCGTCGCTTGGAGAGGTCTACCCAGGAGCCAGTCTGGAGGCGGTTGACTGGGACAAGATCCCCAGCAAACCGAGGGCCCGCGTATGGCTGACAGAGAAGCCGGCGGACCCTGCTACCATACTGGCGATGCTCAAGATGTGCAATCCCACACTCCCTACGGCGGACTGGAGAGTCGCCAAGGTGGAGGAAGCAGTGGGACTGAGAAGGCAGGTTGTCCTCACTTTAAATGAGGAGACTGCGAGGATCCTGGAGGGTGCTGGTGGCCGTATTAAGTACGGGTTCGAGAACGTAGCAGTGAGGATCTACAAGTCGGATGCGAAGGGCAAGTCAGGAGGCATCGACTTGGAGATAGACGCGCAGGAGCCAGACTTGTAGGAACCGACCGAAGAGGTCCGCCCAGAAGGAATGTCGGATGTGGAGGAGGACATTCTGGAAGGGTACACCTCAGAGGAGAGTAACTTGGCAAGGGCTCTTGGAGGCGTCGGCATGGAGGAGGACTCACTGCTAGGCTCCGACATCGAGGCAGAGGTTACTGTGGTGGAGAATCTAAAGGATGACCCTGACACTCCTGCAGATAAATCTTCAACACAGTAAGGAGGCATCCGCCGCCTTCCTGCTCCATCTCGCAGAGAGTGGAGCTGACGTGGCCCTCATCCAAGAACCCTGGATCCACGGAGACAGGATTCTCGGCTTGGGGGCGTCGGATTTCAGGCTGTGCACTGCCGATGTAACAGGTAAAAAGCGAGAATGCATACTCGCAAAAAAGACCCTTAACACTTTCTTGCTACCAAATTTCAGCAACGAAGAATATGTAGCCGCATCGATAGAAGGCCCAGGCGGCCCTCTAAGAATATGCTCAGCGTCACGACCACATAGGACCTACACCACATCTGCTACTCAGGCGGCTTGTGGAAGACAGCGAGAGAAGGAGAATCGACCTATTAATAGGATGCAATGCCAACGCTCATCACAGTCAGTGGGGAAGCACTGACACAAACGAAAGGGGTGAGTCAATCTTTGATTTTATCCTCAGCTCTAAGCCTCTAGTGAATAACAGAGGTTCAGAACCAACCTTCGTCGTCAAGAACAGGAGAGATGTTCTTGACATTACCTTATTCTCGCACTCTCTGGCTGATGCTATCACCAGCTGGAGAGTCCTAGACAAACACTCCTTTTCAGACCACCGCTACATTGACATAGCTGTAAATTTCGAAAACTTCACAAAGCAAGCAGTACGCAATCCTAGGAAGGCAAGTTGGGAGCTCTATAAAAAGATTCTAGATAGATCCTAAGGGGAATCACCTTCAGAGATTATCGAGACTTACGGGGGGCTCAACGCCATGGTAGATAAGCTTACGGCGGCAAGCGCTAAAGCATATCATAGGGCCTGCCCCAAAAGAAGAATAGGTAACAGCAGATCAAAGAAGCCTCCATGGTGGACCTCGTCATTAGTTCCATTCCAGAAAAATGCACGTAGGGCCTTTAACCACGCGTACCGCACCTACACAGACGAGGCGTGGGAGGCCTATAAAGCTGAACTCAGGCGGTATAACAAGGAACTGCGAAAGGCAAAGAGGGTTGCCTGGGCCAGTTTCTGCACCAACATCCAGGAGACATCAGAGGCCGCCCGCCTAAGAAAGATTCTCTCTCTACTACAGCCCCCAACGTAGGTTATATTAAGGATGCGGATGGGCGGTGGACAACTTCAAGCCAGGAATCCCTGGAGACCCTTTTCAACGCACACTTCCCGGGTTGCTCAGCAGAAGGAACAACCCAGGTGATGCGCAGCAAGGGCCACCAGGGCTCCCTCAACTACCACCTTAGTGACAGGAATCTTAGATGGGCAATAGACAGTTTTAAACCCTTCAAATCTCCGGGCCCGGACGGCATTCTACCGGCTCAGCTATCTAAGGCCGGTATTAACCTAAGGAAATGGATCAACAAGATCTTCAGCATAGTCTTCACTACTGGTATGGTACCAGAGGCGTGGCAGTGCACGAAGGTTGTATTCATACCCAAGGCGGGCAAGCCATCCCACTATACCCCTAAGGACTTTAGACCTATAAGTCTCTCATTCTTCCTCCTTAAGACTATGGAAAGACTCCTCAGTCTCCATCTCCAACTAACCATTAACCCAGATGACATCTCTTGCTCACAGCATGCTTATAAGAGGGGCCGATCAACAGAAACAGCCCTGCACGAAATCACTATGATCGCCGAGCGAGCGATCAACCTCAAGGAATGCGCTTGTTACATTTCTGGACATAGAAGGGGCCTTCAACAACATCCTGCCATGCTCATTAATCAACGCACTGACGGGACTTGGAATAGACGACCGATCAGTTCACCTAATACGGCAGATCCTGGTCAACAGGAGTGTCGATGCGACTCTTGGAGGTTCGACTATTCGAATATACGTCAAGAGGGGCACCCCGCAAGGAGGTGTACTCTCACCACTACTCTGGAACGTGGCGGTTAACAACCTACTGCGATCCTTAGAGGGTGGCGGCTGCAAGATCATTGCGTACGCGGTCGATGTTACTATTGCTTTCGTAGGGAAATTCCCACAAACGTTATGCGATCTAATGACAGGGAAACTTGAAGTTCTGTCGGCCTGGGCGCAAAGGAACGGGCTGGGAGTCAATCCGTCCAAGACAGAGCTCGTGCTGTTTACCAGGAAGTACCAAATACCGAATCTTAAGCTTCCGAAGCTCCTAGGGGAAACTCTAACTCTTAGCAGTATAGCACTCTATACCTGCCGCAAGGCGGTAGGCCTAAAATGGGGAATGTCCCCAAAGAGACCACGCCTAGCAAAGCCTTAGATCTCATCCTTGACTTACTACCGGTGGAACTGATGGGGGTAAAGATAGCCACTCTGGCGGCAATAAGACTGCGAGAGGCGAAACTATGGAGCAAGAATAATTTTGGTCATACAAGACTGGACCTGCATCACTTCATGCCAGTGGGGGGCAGGGACTATTGCGTGCCCGTCGACCAACCCACTAATTACAAAATCATCATCCCCTCGAGGGAGGAATGGGATGCCCGGACACCGGGACCAGAGGGCTCCCTTCATATCTATACATATGGATCAAAACTCAAAGGCCAGGTGGGAGGCGGTTCTTTTGTGAGCATCTGAGACTAAAGGAGTCCTTCAGACTCCCTAACCATTGCAGTGTTTTTCAGGCTGAAGTGCTAGCCATCAGGGAAGCACTGGAATCCCCAGCACTTAGGGGCAATCGGGGTACAATATGTATCTTCTCGGATAGTCAGGCAGCGCTCAAGGCACTTGACGGGTTCTCGTCCAACTCTAGGACAGTCAATGACTGTCGTAGATCTCTCAATGAGATCAATGAGATCCTGGTCAACAGGAGTGTCGATGCGACTCTTGGAGGTTCGACTATTCGAATATACGTCAAGAGGGGCACCCCGCAAGGAGGTGTACTCTCACCACTACTCTGGAACGTGGCGGTTAACAACCTACTGCGATCCTTAGAGGGTGGCGGCTGCAAGATCATTGCGTACGCGGTCGATGTTGCTATTGCTTTCGTAGGAAAATTCCCACAAACGCTATGCGATCTAATGACAGGGAAACTTGAAGTTCTGTCGGCCTGGGCGCAAAGGAACGGGCTGGGAGTTAATCCGTCCAAGACAGAGCTCGTGATGTTTACCAGGATGTACAAAATACCGAATCTTAAGCTTCCGAAGCTTCTAGGGGAAACTCTAACTCTTAGCAGTAGTGCGAAGTACCTGGGCATTACGTTAGACAGGACTGGACTGGAAGCTGAACACCGCAGAGAGGACTAAGAAAGCGGCAATAGCACTCTATACTTGCCGCAAGGCGGTAGGCCTGAAATGGGGAATGTCCCCAAAGATAGTTAGATGGTTTTACACGGCTATCATCAGACCAATCTTATTTTATGGAGTTGTGGTCTGGTGGCCTGCCTTGGACAACTCCTTATGCAGGGATAGGTTCAGGAGGGCGCAGCGCATGGCGGCAGTCTGTATAACAGGCAGTCTACGCACCACGTCTAGCGACGCCCTAGATCTGACTAGCCAGTCGAGAAGTAATCACGTGCACTTGCGATCCTGAATACAATAGAGCTCGACAAGAAACAAAAACTCCAGCGCGACTCCGAACAAGAATGTTCGCTGTAGCCAGTAAGGCTATCTCACTGCTGCGACCTCGGGCAACTAGTGCATTAGCAGCGGATAGTGAAGCGCTTATTGGCTCGGCGCCCTCGGTTGTGGCTGACGTAGATAATACAATAGAAGGCTGGCTACTGGATGATTATATTTCCAAAAAATGCAACAGGCTGTGATGCCTCCTCCCAAACTGTGACAATTAGCAGCGAGGCACTCACGCAGGTGATGACCAGGTTGGAGACATTTTCGACATAGACCGAGTCGCCTAGCCTCACCAAGGCGGCTCTCAGGGGGCATTAACAGAAATCTGGGGCATGCAGACACTACGTGGGACCACCCACCGCATAATAAACAAGTAGGGGAAGGTGAATTAGTGACGATAAAGGACGATCTACTATTATTTAAGACTCTACGTCTTCCCATCTGAGTGCCCGGCACGTAGGAGGTCATGGCCACATCCATAGCCTCCAGAGTCCTGCACCGCTGCTCCAAAAATTCTGCCATCGACTCCCAAGTAGGGATGAGGTCCAAGTTCGACGCATTTTGTCATTCCTCCCACTTGTCCTGGGTAGCTGGGTCCAATCGTTGAAGGATCACTTGGACAATGATACTGCTGGCAATCTGCATTGTCGTCCCCAAATTTTGCAAGGCTCGCATGTGGGCATTGAATTTATCGGAAAGCCCTCGAAGCGATGCCACTGAGCCACCTTCCAATAGACTGAGGCCCAGAATCCCGTTCACATGAGCCTGAAATATTAGTCGACGGTTATTAAATCGTTTATCCAGGAGACTCAACGCGACATCATAATTCTCCTCGGAGATTTCCAAGGAACGAACTGCTTCTAATGCTGAGTCCCGAAGACAAGATCGCAACCTCTGCAGCTTTTCCACCTTACTTATGTGATTGCAGCCCACGAAACTCGGCCGAGTGAAACTCAGCCCACTCCGAATATCCTCCGCTAAAAGTAGGAAGAGGAAGAGGAGGCAAGGCTTGAAAACTCCGACTGAGCGCTGAGTCCACCTGAATACTGGAAACTCCGCTGGCCAGGGTGGAATGGGCAGCAATTCGAGCAGAGCGCAACGACGTCTCGTGCTCGATTTCGGCATGCATCGTCGCTACCAGCTCAGACACTGTCCATCGCATGTCGCTGCTTATCTCACCAATATCTCTTCAAGCTCCCCGTTGATGGCCTTAAAATCTTCGTACATGGCGACCAACTGGCTTTGACGTACATGGAGCATAGCATCTTCCACCTTTGACATTGGCTGGAGGGCGCCTTTAATCCTCTTCAAATCCTGGAGGATACCCTTTGCCTTGCATTTTAAATTCGCACTCCAAGCTGGAGTGGGTTCTCCTGTGACGGCGCCGCTGGAGTTCATCGCCATTATAATTGAAATACGTTGCAAAGAACTTGTTCTTATTGATCGGTGCTCGCACCAAATGCCGCGGCTAGCTCAAAGAGTTTATGGATCGTTCCACCGAATTTATAGATTTGACGTGACTGCCCGAGCCCAGAAATAACACAGGATTGTTTCTTTCACAAAATGTACCCTTTATTTACACGATATTTGCACAAAGTTTATAAAAGGGTGAATCTCACCGGCTGCTCGGCTCGGCCGATCGACCGCTCGTCCTCCCCTCGGTCACCGGTCACCGTTCCGGGTTGGTGCCGATACACACGCCCCCCAAAGCTTTCGCCCAGCTGGAGGTGTGGTCTCGGTGCCTGGCGCCGGTTCGGCTCACAGTTTCCTCCGTTTGGACTCACGTGCTCCAGTTGCGGGGCCTATGTTGCCCCTCTCGTGCCGGTGACGCTGCTCCTGATGTCTCTCTCCTGCGTGTCGCCGCTGCTTGGTCGTCGTCGTCGTCGACGCTGCTTCCGTTGTCGCTGCTCTCGTTGTCGCCGCTCCTGTTGTCGCTGCTCCTCTCGTCGCTGTCGCTGCTCCTCTTCCGTGGGTGCGTGGAGTGCCTGGCGGCCGGATCAGGGCACGAAGGGCCTACCTACCCCACAGGATACGCCCCCGGGTTCGTCTGCCACTCGCCTCCAAGCACCGGCGTGCATACGCTCCGCAGGATCTATGGATGACCAGAGGTTTGGCGTCGCGCTTCCTTTGACTTCAGGCAATACGCTGTGCATACGCTCCAGCGCCTGGATCAGGAATCTCTTGACTTTACCGGGACGTTCCTGTTTGGTTTTATTGATGGGCTGATGGAGTTCCCGAGCTGGCTATCCCTCGCTTTACAGGATCACAACGGGCAGGAATCTGTAAGGCGTAACACCAGGATACCTGTCGTGTCCGGGAATAACCCAACCCGACTCTATTTACCCTTGGGCTTCAGTTCCGCCGCGGATCCTGGATCCTTTTCCCACTTGCTCGCGTACAGCCGCCGGACTTACCCACAGGGGGTCCTTGAGCCAATGATCATAGATCCTTGCGCACTCGCTTTAATTCTCGCACTTGAGACGGTCGGACTTACCCACGGGGGGTCCTTCAGCCTATACTCCTAATTCCTCCAAGGAAATTTTCTCGCTTGAATGTTGGACTTACCCACGGGGGGTCTTTCACTCAACTCTTACAGCTTCCCTAGAAGACTCGGTCCCGATTTACTCCAGGGGCCCTCCTTATATAGCTCAAGAGGCGCCCGTTAATCCTTTCAACTCTTTCTTCCCGCCGTTAATCCTTCAGCTTTCTATTCCCGCCGTTAATCCCACTTTCCAATTAGTCGCACCGGCGGCTCCCGTTCACACCCCCTTTTCCCCCTTTGGCTGCCGGCCCGCATGTGTATTATGCCGCGGCAGCGGCTTTCTTTCTTATGCCGGGCATTGGCTCTTCTACCGGCACTTCCCCCGTGCTCCCCCTTTGGCCACCGGCCCGCATTGTTATTATGCCGGGCATTGGCTCTTTTACCGGCACTTCTCCCGTGCTCCCCCTTTGGCCACCGGCCCGCATTGTTATTATGCCGGGCATTGGCTCTATTACCGGCGCTTCCCCCGCGCTTCCCTTTTGGTCGCTCCAATCGCATTTCTCTCCTTCCATGCTTTCTAAACACCTCGGCCACCGCGGCCGCTATGTTCCCCGCCCCCTTTCTCTTTCTCCTACATCCGCGCACGGCTGTCGCGCAGGCCCGACCGGAACCGTTACGTTCCACGTTGTCTCCGCTTTCTCCTGAATCCGCGCACGGCCGCGCGAGCCCTTTCCCCGCTGCTGCCCCCTTCTTGCCACCTGTCTTGGCGTGTGGGAGATTTAATCTCCTCACACTTCCCCCCTTCTTCGGGAACGACAGAAGTGACGTGGTTCCAGCTTCTTCATATTTGGGGTTTTTTTTTCCTATATTCTTTTCTCTCCGTCTCGTGTGCTTGTTTGACTCCTTTTTTTCGCGTGGATAAACTTATCCACCTCCCCCCTTCTTCGGGAAACGGACAGGTCGTTCCCCTTCATTATTACTCTAATTTTTTTTCCCCTTTTTTTTTTTGTGTACATATTTTTTCCTTTTTTTTTTTTTTTGTTTTTTATACCCTTGCAGAGGGTATTATAATTTTGGTCAAAAGTGTGCAACGCAGTGAAGGAGACATCTCCGACCCTATAAAGTATATATATTCTTGATCAGGATCACCTCCTGAGTCGATATAAGCATGTCCGTCTGTCCGTCTGTCCGTCTGTCTGTCTGTTTCTACGCAAACTAGTCTCTCAGTTTTAAAGCTATCGACTTCAAACTTTGCACACATCCTTCTTTCCTTTGCAGGCAGTATATAAGTCGGAACGGCCGGGATCGGTCAACTATATCCTATAGCTGCCATATAACTGATTGATCGGAAATGCCATATCTCTGTTGTTTTTTAAGTTAGAAGACTGGGACTTTGTATGGATTCTACTTTCGGAAAACTAATTGCAGAGTTTCATAAGGATCGGCCGACTATATCCAATAGCTGCCATATAACTGATTGATCGGAAATGCCATATCTCTGTTGTTTTTAAAGATAGAAGGATGGGACTCTTTTTTATTATATTTATTGTTTAGTTCATTTTTATTTTGTTTTGCCAGCTTTTTGCGGGTGACGCGAACTCCGTTCGAGCCCCCGCGCACCCGAAAACATTCGCCGCCGACCTGCCAGGCCACACTCCAACGGCCCGTCTTCTTCCGCCGTCGCCTCTCTTCCTCATCCACTTTGTGGCGCAGCTCCGGCGGCCAGGCCTCTTGCGGGACTGCTCCTCCGCCTCCTTCCGAGTTTGACCTTTTGAGAATTGGCCTCGGCGGCCTCTTCTCCGGGCAGGACGCCTGCCTCTCTAGTGCCGGCCTTGCTGGGGTCGGCCATACCCATGGTCCGCGAGTCCACGGCTCCGGGACCTCCTCTTTCTCCTGGGGGTGCGGGGTCGTAGCACAACAATCACTGGCGATATGAAATTTGCCACCGTGTACGGCCCGCCGTATCTTGGCGCTAATTTCGCCGCGAACCCTTCGGCTGCTTTTGACAGATAGTGCTCTTTTGCCCATACTATGTCGCCAATTTTTGGGCTCCACTGCCGCCTCCTCAGATTGTAGTGCCTAGCTTGCTCCTGCGCCGCTCTCTCCATGTTCCTTCGCTCCAGCTGAAATACTTCTTCTAGCTTCTTCGCATTCTCTGAGGGCGTGGTTAGTGATGCTGTTTCCATGCTTGGACCCTGGCAATGGTCCTACGAAATCTGCACATACCGTCGCCCATGGTTCCTCTGGGATTTGTGTCAGCATCTTCCCTGCAGCCTGCATTTAATTCGGTTTGTACCGCATGCATGTTTCGCACTTGTTTTCGCATACTTCCTTATGTCCCTTTGCATCCCTGGCCAGAAGTACCTTGCTACTATCCGCGCAATTGTTTTTCTTCCGCCTAGATGTCCCGCTGTCGGTTCGTCGTGGTTCTCCCTTAGCACCTGCTGTCTTATGTGGATCGGCACACACAACATCCATGATGCCACTTCTTCGCTTCCGGCTCTGTGTGGCACATGTCGGTCAGGCCTGCCTTCTCCTATTTTCCTCTTCAGTGCGCTTATCCACATGCATTCGACGTCTTCGCTTGTTGTGGCACTCCTCAGCTTCTCCATCATCGGCTGCAACCACATTCAGCTTACCTTTCCTGTAGCTGATAACATAGTCGTATTGTTGCAGCTCAAATACCCATCTTGCAATCCTTCCCAGTGGGCTCTCTATATTATTTAGCCATTTTAGTGCCATATGGTCCGTGATCACGTCGAACTGGTACCCCTCCAGGTATGGTCTCATTAGCCGAATTGCCCATATTATGGCCCGGCATTCTTTCTCAGTCGCCGAGTAATTTTTTTCCGCTCCTATCAGCGTCCGACTGGCGTAAGCGACCACTCGCTCGCCCTCATCCGTGTCCTGCGTCAGCTCTGCCCCCACGCCGTAGTCGCTAGCGTCTGTTTGTAGCACAAATTTCTTTGAGAAATCCGGGCATGCCAGCACTGGATCCTCTGCCAACCGTGACTTTACGTTCTCAAACGCCTCCTTGTGTCTAGCCGTCCACTCCCACTTTGTCCCTTTTCGTAGGAGATCGTTTAACGGTTTCGCGACCAATGCGAAGTCTGGAACGAATCGGCGATACCACGACGCCACGACGCCACGACGTGCCCCCTTTACGTTTGTTGGGGGTTTCAGTTCCGTAATCGCCGCGACTTTTCCGGGATCCATGCCAATTTCCTGGCTTGTTATTCGGTGGCCCAGGTACAGCAACTTTGGAAAGTTGCCGATGCTGAATATAAACCGAACGGCATCACCTTCCACTGGTACAGACCTTTTCCTGGTACCGTAAAAGCCGTGTACTTTCTGCTTCCCTCCTCCAGTGGGACTTGCCAATAGCCGTCCTTAAGGTCGAGGCTGCTGAAAAACTTTGCTTCCCTTAGTTGCTCCAGTATGAAGTTTATTCATGGAATCGGGTACGCATCTTTTACCGATTTTGCGTTTATTTGTCGGAAATCCACGCACATTCTCCATTGACCCGTTTTCTTCTTCACCATAACGATTGGTGAGCTATAAGCACTATTTAAAGGCTCGATGCATCCCTTTTTCAGCAGCTCTTCTACCTTCGCATTTATCTCCCCCTGTATTTTGGGGTTCTTCGGATAGTACCTTTGTTTTATGGGGATGTCGTCCTTCATGGTGATCCTGTGCTGCGTAACGTTCGAACAACCCTTTTGGTTTGTGAACGCTACTAGCTCCTCCTCAATGAATCTTTTGTCCCGCTCGCTCTCCCATTCCTCCGATGATCCAGTCACTGTTATCGACAGCCTATCCTCTAGGCATCCGCCCCATCGTTCTCTTCTCGGGATCGTGACTTGGTGGCCTGCGCATGTTATTGTTATGCCAAATCCTGCGAGGAAATCCCATCCTAGCACCGCGCTGTCTCCCATGCCTGGCAACACCAACATATTCAGTTTTTTTTCCATGTTGCCAAAGCTTACCGTCGTCTGGAGTACCGTTCGAGTTTCCGTATGGCTCCCATTGGCCAACTTTATCAGTCTCCTTGTTGATTTTTGCTCTCCGGCGATTTCCGGGTTCTCTGCTAGCTTCTCAGAAATGAAGCTAGCCGTTGCCCCGGTGTCTATCATGGCCTTAACTTCTGCTCCTCCAACCTTGACGACCGCCGACAATTGCTGATCGTCTCCTAATAATCCTCCAACTAGTTTTGAGAGGCAGCACCTCGCGATCTCTGCCTTCCTCTCTACGGCTGAGATCGCTGCGCGTTTTCCGCTCTTTGGCAACACTCTGTGCTCCTTACCCCTATTGCGCCGCACATCCTGCAGAACAAAATTCTGGGGTTCCTGCACCCACTTGTCCAATGGCCCATGCCTCCACACCTGTTGCATGCCTGCGCCTCGGCGTTGCTGCCCATTGCTGATTTGGCTGTTGCTGTTCGTGGCTTGTATCCCATTGCTGGTACGTTTGTTGCCTTGGGCCCCCAGCCCAGTGTTTATTCGGTTGTTGCTGTCTGGGGCTTGCAACCCATTGCTGACTCGGCTGTTGCTGTACCATTTGCCTCTGCCCTTCTGCCTGCCATTTCTGCCTCCATCCCTGTCCTGGGGGGCTCTGTCGCTCTGGCGGGTCCTGATGCGGTTCATCCTTCTGCCATTTATTTTCGATCGCCGGCTGTTTGCGATCCCAGCGTGGTTCAATGGAGGCTTGCCTGATAAACGCCTCTTCTTCTTGGGCTAACTCCTCAAACTCCTCGGCTAGGCCCATTACTTCTTCCAGCGACGCGCATGCATATGGCCTCATACACATTTTCATGCGTGGTATGCAGTTCTCCACCAGTCTTTGTATTACCTCCTTCGTGGATTTCCCTAGTGGCTTCATTAGAGACTGAAGGTACACCATTTACTCCTTGAAAGGTTCTCCTCGTTTCTGCTTCCGCTGCCGAACCTGGTCTGCCAATTTTTCAAAGTAACCTTTCGGCAGAAAAAAGGACTCGAAGCTCCTTCTGAACGCTTTCCAAGTTGGCCATTCCTCAACGTTCATTATGAACCACCTCTGTGCTCTGTCCTGGAGTAATTCCGGCATCGCCCGCGGGATCTTCTTTATGTCCAACCCGTACGTTCTGGCGGACTATGCCACTCGTTCCACGAATTCTAGTGGATCTCCTGTTCCGTCGAATCGGAATGACCACTCCCGGACTTGTCTGGCCACTTTTGCGTAGTCTACTTGCACCGGGACCGGCTTCCGCACTTGTGGCTCCATGCTCCTCATGCTTTTCATCTCTGGAACCGCCAGACTTTGAATGAGCTTCTCTGATTCGCTCACCGCTCTTTGTCTCGGCGAGGACCTCTGTGTGCTCTTTTCCTCAAATCCACGCGTGAACGCCAACACCTCGTCGTCGTTAGTCTCGTCGACCCACTTTGCAACTAGTGCTCTCATGTTTTCAACCGTTCCTTCTGCTGGGAGACCTAGCTCTCTACACACTTTGCTCAATTCCTCCTTGCGAAGCGCGTATATCCAGTTCTTCCTTCCCATGTTGAAGCTTGCGTTATTTCTTGCCTCGAAAACAGTCACGTAGTTTGGGCGCCAGGTGTAACGAACTTGTTCTTATTGATCGGTGCTCGCACCAAATGCCGCGGCTAGCTCAAAGAGTTTATGGATCGTTCCACCGAATTTATAGATTTGACGTGACTGCCCGAGCCCAGAAATAACACAGGATTGTTTCTTTCACAAAATGTACCCTTTATTTACACGATATTTGCACAAAGTTTATAAAAGGGTGAATCTCACCGGCTGCTCGGCTCGGCCGATCGACCGCTCGTCCTCCCCTCGGTCACCGGTCACCGTTCCGGGTTGGTGCCGATACACACGCCCCCCCAAAGCTTTCGCCCAGCTGGAGGTGTGGTCTCGGTGCCTGGCGCCGGTTCGGCTCACAGTTTCCTCCGTTTGGACTCACGTGCTCCAGTTGCGGGGCCTATGTTGCCCCTCTCGTGCCGGTGACGCTGCTCCTGATGTCTCTCTCTTGCGTGTCGCCGCTGCTTGGTCGTCGTCGTCGTCGACGTTGCTTCCGTTGTCGCTGCTCTCGTTGTCGCCGCTCCTGTTGTCGCTGCTCCTCTCGTCGCTGTCGCTGCTCCTCTTCCGTGGGTGCGTGGAGTGCCTGGCGGCCGGATCAGGGCACGAAGGGCCTACCTACCCCACAGGATACGCCCCCGGTTGCGTCTGCCACTCGCCTCCAAGCACCGGCGTGCATACGCTCCGCAGGATCTATGGATGACCAGAGGTTTGGCGTCGCGCTTCCTTTGACTTCAGGCAATACGCTGTGCATACGCTCCAGCGCCTGGATCAGGAATCTCTTGACTTTACCGGGACGTTCCTGTTTGGTTTTATTGATGAGCTTGAGTTCCCGAGCTGGCTATCCCTCGCTTTACAGGATCACAACGGGCAGGAATCTGTAAGGCGTACGCCAGACCGACCCGACGCCCTTGCTATAACACCAGGATACCTGTCGTGTCCGGGAGTAACCCAACCCGACTCTATTTACCCTTGAGCTTCAGTTCCGCCGCGCATCCTGGATCCTTTTCCCACATGCTCCTTGATTTATCCTCTTCCAATGACTCGCGTACAGCCGCCGGACTTACCCACAGGGGGTCCTTGAGCCAATGATCATAGATCCTTGCGCACTCGCTTTAATTCTCGCACTTGAGACGGTCGGACTTACCCACGGGGGGTCCTTCAGCCTATACTCCTAATTCCTCCAAGGAAATTTTCTCGCTTGAATGTTGGACTTACCCACGGGGGGTCTTTCACTCAACTCTTACAGCTTCCCTAGAAGACTCGGTCCCGATTTACTCCAGGGGCCCTCCTTATATAGCTCAAGAGGCGCCCGTTAATCCTTGCAACTCTTTCTTCCCGCCGTTAATCCTTCAGCTTTCTATTCCCGCCGTTAATCCCACTTTCCAATTAGTCGCACCGGCGGCTCCCGTTCACACCCCCTTTTCCCCGTGCTCCCCCTTTGGCCACCGGCCCGCATTGTTATTATGCCGGGCATTGGCTCTTTTACCGGCACTTCTCCCGTGCTCCCCCTTTGGCCACCGGCCCGCATTGTTATTATGCCGGGCATTGGCTCTATTACCGGCGCTTCCCCCGCGCTCCCCTTTTGGTCGCTCCAATCGCATTTCTCTCCTTTCATGCTTTCTAAACACCTCGGCCACCGCGGCCGCTATGTTCCCCGCCCCCTTTCTCTTTCTCCTACATCCGCGCACGGCTGTCGCGCAGGCCCGACCGGAACCGTTACGTTCCACGTTGTCTCCGCTTTCTCCTGAATCCGCGCACGGCCGCGCGAGCCCTTTCCCCGCTGCTGCCCCCTTCTTGCCACCTGTCTTGGCGAGTGGGAGATTTAATCTCCTCACAACGTGAATTTGAAATAAAGACCCGCACAAGTTAATTTTGGCGCCAAAATTATAGTTCTTATTTATTTTATTATATTTAATTATAATTGTGCGCTGCGAACACGATTTATCCCACTGTCCGCTCAGAACCGTACACTGAGTTGTGGAATGTATATATATATGAACGCTTGTGTGAGGCGAATGCACTTGCAAGTGGAACGTATGTATGTATGTTATAATTAGCGGACCGGATAACAATTGTATTGAATGTTTATGTATTTATTTATATTATTAAACGATTTATTAACACAAAATATTTGTTTCCAGACACTGATGAACTGTATGCAGTTGCTGTTCAAAATGCATATACAAATGTTAAGACACTGCGCAAAACTGAACCGAATATATTTGCACTAGTTATATTTAATGTTCGTGAAATTGTTAATTTTATTTATTATATCAAGTCGGGGTCACCAATGTTTGGTCATTGAGTCTATTCAATGACCTTTTCCTTTTTCCAAAATAACAAAAAGGAATTATTTATTTCAAAACGTTATAAAAATGTTTATTTATCCGCATATGAAATGGAGCGCGATAAAGCTCAGATTTAGAATGCGTCTTCACTGAGATAAAGTATACAAGTGGGCCCGCCTTAGAACATAGGCCGCGCGAAAGCTCGTTAACTTAATGCTAAAGATAAAGCCCGTTGAAGCCGAGCGGCCGAGAAGAGTCGGCTTGAGACCAACAATAGCGATAAGATAAAAAGAACAAATATGAAATCACAAACTATAATTATAATATTTTAGTGATAGTCTATGCTGTGGCTGCTGCCTGACCCGACATAATCAATTTAGATTTTTTGGTTAAATTTAATAAATTGTAGCCTTTTATCGATATTAAAATTAAAATTTATTTAAGTTAATTAATTAACAATAAAAATATTTTAATAAATTTCATTTAACAAATATTTAAATAAAAATATTAAATATTAAAAATTTCATCTTTTCGCTTCTTTATTGAAAAATAAATAATTTTTTATATAATGGAGAGTAATAAACAGAAACTTAATTCCACGACTCGTATTGATTTAAAAAGAAGATTAAATGTTAAAGTTAAATGCATTCGCCGGTTGGAGGAACGTTTGGAAGCTGGATCACTTCCTCTAAACAAAACCGAGCTAGAGTGCAGTCTTCAGGTTTTAAATGAGACAACTTCTAAACCAAATGAGTTGCAAGACCAGATCGAGCAGTTAGATGAATAGGATGATTTCGGAGCCGAGTTGGAAGAATTAGCAATAACAATCAAGGAAAGGACTATGTCCTTATGTAATGCCTTTAATTTAGCTAAAGACTCTCGTCCAGCTACTGCAATTTCTGCAGCCCAAGCTCGAGCTCGACTTCCCAGTTGGGCATTACCAAAATTCAGTGAAAATTATTCGGAGTTATAAAATTTTATAAGTTTTTTCGAGACATTAGTTGACAAAGATGTGAATATTCCTGTTATCGAAAAATGTAATCATTTAATTTCTTGCATCTTTGGTGAAGACTTAGGAACTATCAAGGCATTCCAGGTCACCGAGAGTAATTATGACAAAGCTATCGCTAGTCTAAAAACAGTTTATGATAACGAATGTCTTATCTTTGCGAACCAAATCAGTCAACTGTTCAGCCTTCTGAAAATGTCCCAGCCGTCTGCGTCGTCGTTGAGGGGCCTTTAGTTTTGAGTAGAGTGGATCCAGTGACCAAGCAAAATTGGGAAGAGTCCACTGGATTATGAGGAATTGCCGCTGTGGTCCGATTTCGAAAAAATACTAAATATTTTAAAATACTAAATAAAATACTATTATTGTTCCTCTGCAAACGCCAAACCAGCTTGCAGTTATTGTAACGCTCAAGACCATTTTGTTGGCCCAGTGCAGTCCGTTCGCTCGCCTTGCTGTGATGCAAAGGTTTGAGTTTGTTAAGTCAGCCTCCCTCTGTTTAAATTGTCTGCCAAAAGGTCACACGGAAGGGAAGTGCAAATCGACTTGGTGTCAAATCTGTGCAAGATCGCACCATAAACTTTTGCACCGATTTACAGTGACTGAAAATAACTTAGCGTTACCACCACCTACAGAAACCCTCCTCCAGCGTTAACGAATGATGGTCCGTCTACTTCACATGCTTTGCATTCGTCGTCTTTGGAAAGGGTTTTTTTAGCAACGTCGATCGTAAGCGTTCGAACAAAAAATGGCAAGCACATATTGGCCCGAGGATTTCTTGACTCATGGTCGCAAATGAATTTCATTACTGACAATCTTACATAACGCTTACAGATTTGTAGGGAGGAATCATGCATCAACTGGCTTGGAATTGGTCAAACTAATTCACAAGGAAAGAAAAAGATACATACCGTGGTGAAGTCGAGAATCAATGGTAGCGAGTTTCCGTTCGACTTTTGGGTTTTGAACACAATTTTCGGCTATCACCCTGACCAGTCAGTGAACTGGTCAACTCAGCCGAGATAGCCAAACGCCGTTTTCTGTCCCTCGAGAGAAGATTATCTCGAGATCCGAACTTAAAGAAAATGTATTTGGAATTTATGGAAGAATACGAATCCCTAGGCCATATGTCCCCTGCAAGCAATGATATTCTTGCTTCTCCACACTACGTTATACCCCACCAGTGTGTCTTACGGCCTCAAAGTACAACAACCAAACTACGAGTCGTTTTTGATGCATCGTGTAAGACATCCACACAGAAGTGTTTAAATGAGTTGTTGATGGTGGGTCCAACAATTCAGGAAGAGCTGTACTCAACACTTCTTAGGTTTCGGCTAACCAAATTCGCTCTGGTAGCCGACATATAAAAGATGTATCGTCAAGTAATGGTGAATGAAGCAGATACCAGTTGGTGGTGTGAAGAAAAGACACATCTGAGTCCTTAAAATTGTGCAAGCTCAACACCGTTACTTATGGCACTGCACCAGCCCCATTCCTGGCCATAAGGTGTTTGAAGAGGTTGAGTGAATCCACGAAAAAGACATTCCCTCGAGCTGCAAAAGTTGTTGGGTCTGAGTTTTACGTCGACGACATGTTAACGGGTGCTGGTTGCGTGGAGGAGCTAAAGGCAATCAAGTCTGAAGTAACTCAGGTTCTGCCCCCTTGGGGCCCCCTTGGTTTATTAAGCCCAATCCTTATTAAAGGAAAGATCCTGTTGCAGGATCTAGATGGGGATGAGTCGATTCCACTGCATTTGGAAACCTCGTGGAACAAAATTCAGTTTGCCTTGTCACAGAAGATATTTCAATACCGAGATTTGTGATGAGTGAGGCGATGTCACCAATTGAAATTCATGCCTTCTCTGACGCATCGATGAGAGCCTATAGAGCCTGCGTCTATATTCGTTGCAAATATGCAGAAGGTATTAAAGTCTCTTTGTTCACTGCAAAGTCCAAAGTAGCGCCGCTTAAGACAAAGACGCTCCCCCGTCTTGAGTTATGAGCCGCTCACCTTCTCGCAGACCTCTACCGCAAAATAAAACCTCTTATCAAAGCACCGATCGAACGAAGTGTATATTGGTCAGATTCAGAAGTTTGTCTTCATTGGATTCGTTCCCATCCATCGTCGTTGTCAACGTTCATATCAAATAGAGTTTCTGAGATTCAACTCAGTTGAGATTCAGTTGTTGGAAGTGATAGAAGGATTTTCCTCTCACTTAAAACTGCTGCGAGTGTTCGTTTACATGGTCCGCTTTATAAGGAAGTGTAAAGAATTAGTAGTTACTTCTGATAGTGTACCTTCACCTGTCTAATATAAAGAAGCTTTTAATAAAATTGTCCAGATAGTCCAAGAGCACGAGTATCAAGAGGAAATTAAAAATATTCGAAAAAATCTGGTTGGTAGCCTAAGCCTACAGAAGCTAAGTGCGTTTGTCCATGAAGCCTCTCAAGCTGGGCTTACCTTTTCGTTGTTGCGGGACGGGGGGCGACTAGCTAATGCTCCTATTTCGTACGATGCCAAGTTTCCTGTATTGTTGACGAAGCGCTCTCAATATGTTCAGAGCTACGTCCGATACTTGCACGAGTCGAATTTTCATGTGGGTCCACGCTGTCAGAAGTCTGCTGTCAGCTCAATCCAGAGCGGTGGATTGACCGGGCACATGTTGACAGGCGGGCCGCTCACCGCCCCACCAGCACCGCGGTCCCCGGACCAGCGGGGTCTAACGTGCTTGCGGCGATGGCGGCTTGTCTCGTCAATCAAGCAAACGTTTTGGCAGCGATGGTCCCGGGAGTACGTCTTGGGTCTACAGGTGCGGTCGAAGTGGCAGCGGGAGCAGGAGGACGTCAGGAAGGGCAATCTGATGCTGGTCGCCTAGGACCACCAGCCGCTCCAACAGTAGATCACCGCCAGGGTCGTCGAGACTCACGCCGGCGCGGACGGAAGGGTCAGGGTCGCCGTCGTAAGGACTAGTTCAGGAGCGGTCTTCAAGAGAGCAGTCCACAAGGCGGGCTGCCAGTGTTTGAAGCCTGATGGAGGCCTTCAACGGGGCCGGTGTAGAATTAATGTAGAATTTTATGTTTGAATTTTTTGAAGTCTAGTATAAGTTAGCATAGGGCGGAGCGGGAGCGCAAGAAAATCTCACTTGCGCTCTCTCGTGAATTCGCCCCGCTTCGCCGCAATAGATAAGCTAGGCCTAAGTTAGTTCATAAATAGAATCGAATTTATAAAGTGAAAGCGAGTGCACGCATTTTTGTTCATGTATCGTAGTGCTTAATAATATACAGCCACCCTTTTTCGTTTCGGTGAATAAAGATATATGAGATAAAATAATCACAGTGAACAAGTACCATTATGAGTTAAAGCATCGTTTTCCATTCTGATTATTTTAATTATTAATATTGATAAGGCACAATAATACCTTTCACTTCCTCTGACATAATGCCCCCTGGCTATTTCAGCTGATTCTCTCTAGCTTACATATTTATCTTCTTCACATCTATATTGCGTAACAGATTTGATGATAATCTGATAATCTGCAACCTTTTTTATTTTGTGTGATAGCTGCAACCTTAAGTCAACGATCTCCTCCTTTAATGGATTTTATTCCAAATTTACAATTTGTTTTATTAAATCTCCTACATTTAACATTGTATTTTTTGATAACACCTGAACAACACCTGTGTGTTTTCTACATGCGAATTCATGTGGGGCCTTTTATTACTTGTTCCACCTTGACTGGTTGATGGTTCTAACAATTTGACAATTTTTTTTTAAATCAGAAATTAAGTCTTCCACTTTCATTTTCTTACGAATGGTCCTTCGTCCCTCTCGTTGTTTGATTATCTGTTGGAATCGTCCTTCTTTTAGTTTTTAGGCTGTATTCCTTGGTCTTCCTTCTTTAAAAAATTAGTTTTTAATAGTTTTTTTTTTGGGGGGTAGTTGGATCGCCCAGTGTACGTCACTTAGTTCAGAATCACTGTTTCAGAGTCCAGTGTTTAGGCTTCGATGTCTTTAAAAATTTTATTATTATTAATTATTGTTGTTGTTAATTGTTCAGAGCAGTGAATATAATTTTTTTTATTTCAGGGGATTATTATTTCATTAATTAGTTTCCACATAAATTTTTATATTGATCAACACAAACTTTTTTACTTTCTCGGTTGTATCGGATATTTGGAGCCACTAAATTCTTTTTTCACTTTAAAACTTTATAGTTTTTATTTTAAAGCCTCGTTTTAGAATTTTTAATCGCACGGCGCTACGTTGGGCGCCAATTAAATTCCTTATTGTGAATTAGTTTATTAGGTCGAACTTATATTTTATTCACTGCTCTTTGTTATTTGGTGGTTTCAACTGCCCGATCTCGATCTCCAAAAAAGTCTGGCGACTCGAGTTCAATGATCAATAATCAAACCTTGGCTTCAGAGATTTATCCCAAAAATTGATAAAGGGAATGAATCAAGAGAGTCGGAAAATAGATCGGGATCTTTGTGTTTACGTTAAGCGTTTGGAGCGGGTTGTGTCAAATTGATCTGGGTGGGAATAATTTGGAGGCGTAGTTGGCAAAAAAAAACTGACTACGGAATTAGCTCTTGGCTCAAAGTTGTTTATAAATTGGGTAAGACCCCTTGTGCCATAATGTGCCATAAAACTTACACACTGGAGATCTCGTCTTATGAATCCAAAAGGAAAGCAATTCTATAATGCAATTATCAAAGCCAATAACAAGCTCGACTACGTTTCTCCTGACACACCAACATATTGGCCGGCAGACCCAAAGAAACTACCCGACTTACTTTCGGATCTTTCATTTGATCACTCGTATGTCCTGCTGCGTCTACTTCAACACCCAGGAACATTTGAACAATCAAAAAAATGGAATTCACAGACAACCAACCGAAATATATTAGCTCACACATAGAGTCTAGTCTTTACCTCAACGATGAAGCCAACGTAGACAGCTTTGTTAATTCATTGGAGTCTGTACTCGTCTTTGCAGCTCGAGCTTCAACGCCTCAAATGACAAATACACAATGCAACCAAAAGAAGAAAAATCTACAAATCTACAAAAATGTCTTCCAACCAAATCCTGATAATAGTGCGAACCAAAAGAAGAAAAATCTACAAATCTACAAAAATGTCTTCCAACCAAATCCTGATAATAGTGCGTTTACTTTGCCGACTTTACCATATGAGCCTAAGCTTAAACATGAGCCAATTGAATTTAGCCCAAACGAAATCGCTAACATTATCAAAAATCAACTGAATCCAAAAAAATGCACGGGCTGCGACCTCATAGCTCCCAAAATAATCATTGAGCTTCCATATTGCGCCTTTGCTCTATCACCCAGCTTTTCAATGCCATCGCAAAACTTGGCCATTTTCCAATGAGATGGAAAAAGTCAATTATAATAATTGTTACGGTATTAATGGTTTTTAATAGCAGCCGAATAATTACAAGATTTATTAATTTAATTTCTATTTTATTTGAAGGTTCAATTTTAACCCCAAAAACCATTCGCTCAACTCAAATGCCGAAATACAAGTACATGAAAGGTAAGCAATAAAACCTCAAACCATGCAGATGTCCATAATTCCGTGGGCAAGAGGCGAGGCGGGGGAAACGTACACAGGCACAAGATGAGCTAGTGTGCAGCAGTTTTACGCTGGAGTTCCTCAAGGCAACGTGCTAAAGCCAACATTATATGTCCTCTACACAGCAGACATCCCGACAAGCACACAACATTACGTCTACATTAACAACATCTACGTTTGCTGATGATACGGCTATTCTTAGCATTTAAAAATGCCCGCCGGTGGCTTAACAACGGTCGGTCTCCTCTTAGCCTTGAATATAAAGTCCTGCTCTTTACCTCGGTACTAAAACCTATGTGGATGTACGGCTCCCAGTTATGGGGGAATGACAGCAATAGAAATAATTACATAGTCCAGGTAGCTCAGTCGAAGCTCCTTTCGGTCCAAGGAGAATGTGGGATGACTCCTAAGATGCCTAGCTTTGGGCTACCGAACGGGTCGCAGGTTGCGGATAGCGAAAGGCCTTTTTCAATTTAAGGTTAGCTGTGAATAAAGCGAAGGATTCCACTGCAGGACCCTCCTCGCAAATAAACAGCCCGAAGATACGAAGATGATACGCAGGTACGCTTGTGTTGCCGCCTCTAAAAAGTAGCCTCACACAATTCCCTTCCTACACAAGTTACCTACCCACCTCCCTTCCCAAACACCATCTCACACCGGGCCGGACTAAGGTGTCACCCGACCCGTGCCGAGAGTCAGCTCTGCCCAGTCTCAAACGGAGGGCTCAGGGTACCTGGCGACCCCTGTTCTAATAAGCCTTACCCGGGCGTCGCGGATCTCCGCCCGGGTGGACCGTCCCTTCTCCGCAACTCGTGGGAACAAAATATGGAGTCGGGATCTCCCAAAAAACCCGAAAAACTGGCATCGACGAGTGAGTCTGGCCAAAAGTCGACGACGGTGCAAATGGCGAGTGAGCCTTCCCGTCCGACCAAGCTAGCTTGGCAGGGTCCGGGCGGACCTCGCCCCAAAATCGGGGTGGCCAAAGGCAAGCCACCCACTACCGCCACCATGGCGGCATCTCTCGGCCCAAGTGCCATGATGCCTCCTACAGGCGCGGTAAAGGGCAGCGAACCCGAAGCGATCAGCAAACTTGGTCAAATCAGACATACCTATGCCGAGAAAAGAACGGCAGGGCAGATCCTGCGCAGCCACGGCAGAGCCAAGTCGGAAAAGACTTCCGCGGAGTGGCTCAAGAAGGTGGAATGGGCCAAAGGAGTCCTTCCTCAATTTCGAAATCTAAAAAAAAACCAACTGGGTCAGGTACCATCAAATCCTCTGAAACACCATTGCACCACAGCCACCTGACTATCCCCAAACCGTGGAAAGTCTAAATACTCTAGTGCAAGCTTTCCCTCAAGCCTGTAATAATGCCCTCAGAGGAGCATGCCCAAAAACTAAACCACACAAGCGAAAAAGTCCACCCTGGTGGTGGCACAAGCAGCCAGCAGAACCCTGTTTAATAGGGCCAAAGCCGGAAGCGAGGAGGCACTCTGGACCGAATACAAGGTCTCATTGGCCTCCTTCAAAAAGGCCATCCGTAAAGCGAAGCGCTCCTCATGGAACTCCTTCTGCTCGGATATCAAAAGCACTATCCAAGCTGCGAGGCTTAGAAAAATTCTATCCTAAACAGCCACAACTCTAGGCTATCTTAAAAAAGAAGATGGAACTTGGACCAACACTAGAGAGGAATCACTAGATGCAGTCGTAGAAACCCATTTTCCAGGCTGTACCCCGGAATCAGCCAGGACTATAAACAGTAATGCCACCCCCACATACTTCAAACTTGATATTGACCAGAAAACCCTACACTGGGCAATTCACAGTTTCAACCCCTATAAATCAGCCGGTCCTGATGAGATAATACCGGCACAAATCCAACAAGCGGGAGACATTGCCATTAACTGGCTCCTAAACATCTTTAACTGATCCCTTGCGCTAGGCGAAATTCCGCGAAAATGGCTTAAATCGCGAATAGTATTCAACCCAAAGCGGGCAAACCATCACATACGACCCCTAAAGATTTTAGACGAATAAGTCTATCATCCTTCCTGCTCAAGACGCTAGAAAGAGTCATAGGACTACACCTTAGGTCAACTCTAAATCCCACCCACATCTTCAACGCACAGCAATTTACCATAAAAAGGGTAAATTCACCGAGACTGCCCTCCACGCGCTCATATACAGAATAGAGAAAGCTTTCCTGCAGAAGGAATACGCCCTAATAGCCTTTCTAGACATAGAAGGGGTCTTCAACAATGTTCTCCCAAACATCATAACTAGCTCACTAGGGACTCTTGGGGTAGATGATCACCTGGTAGGACTCATTGACCAGCTGTTAACACGCAGAACAGTGACATCCTCTCTAGAAACATATTCCTTAACAAAGGCCGGCAGTAGAGGCACACCGCAAGGCGGGGTCCTATCCCCTCTACTATGGAACATAGCAGTCAACTCGAATCTATGCAAGATGGAAGAGGGAGGCTGCAGGATAGTGGCGTACGCAGACGATGTCGCAATTTTTTTTACAGGTAAATACCCTCAAACGCTCGCAAACGCTGCGATCTCATGAGCGAAAAATTGCAAACCCTAGCCAAATGGACAAGCAGAAATGGCCTAGGAGTAAATGCACAGAAAACAGAGTTAGTCTTCTTCAGCAGGAAATACAAACTCCCACACCTCGTCCCAAGATTAAACAGCCAAAGGCTCTCCTTCAGCAATAGAGCCAAATACCTAGGGATAATTTTGGAACCTGGAACTCTAACGTTGAAGAAAGGTAAAAAAAAGCTGCTAGAGCCCTTTTCACCTGCAAAAAAGCGATAGGAAACAAATGGGGCATGTCCCCTAATATTGTAAGCTGGATCTGTAAGCTGGACTGCTATAGTCAGACCCATACTACTTTACGGAGTTCTGGTATGGTGGCCAGCCCTCAAAAAGAAAAGCACACTTAAAAAGCTGGAAAAAATCCAGCGATCAGCAGCACTATGCATCAGCGGTGCACTACGATCCACACCAAACGAAGCCCTAAATGCCATACTTAGCTTACAAAATCCAGGACGAGCTGGAATAGAACAAGCAAAAGTATCGGCAATCAGGCTTAGGGAATCTCAGCAATGGAGCCTCCTGAATAAGGGCCACTCCACCATTTGCTGAACGATCCTCCCATTTCCAGTAGTACAGACTACTGTACTCCAAGGGAGTACACACAAACACCTTTCCAAGCTCTCATTCCTAACAGAGAGGAATGGGGAGACCAAATACCAGGCCCAGAGAACGCAATATGCTTTTATACTGATGGTTTCAAATTAAACAACTGAGTTGGAGCAATACTCCAATATATAACAATACTCCGAGCACCTAGGCATTAAAACCTCTTTCAGACTTCCAAATCACTGCAGCGTATTGCCGAAGTGATTGCCATAAGGGAAGCGCTAAAATACCTAAACCTACATAACTCCACACAAAGAGGAGTCAGCATATACAGCGACAGCCAAGCGGCTATAAAATCGATCAGCTCAGTCACAAGTAACTCCAAAACAGTCTCAGACTGCAGATCATCTCTCCACGATATGTCAAACCAGTATGACATAAGCCTCATCTGGGTCCCAGATCATTAGGACATCACAGGCAGCTGCATAGCAGATGAACTGGCACGCAAAGGCACCACCACACCACTCCAGGGAGTTCTGGAGGGTACTGGTGTATCACTAGCCTCATACAAGCTCCAACTTAGGGAAGCCAATAAGGAAAAGAACAAGCTTAGCTGGGAAACCGTCCCAAAATGCCGGATGGTCCGCCAACTATGGCCCAAAATCTCTATAAAAAGAATATCCCAACTACTTAGGATGGACATAACCCACATTGGCACGGCAATAAGAGTCATCACGGGGAACAGGCTAGTGGGACGATGTCAGAAATAGACCCGAACAGGATAGAAAGGTTCACCAAAGCCTCAGGGTGGGGGAACTGCTAGACCATAAGACCTCTCTTCTGCGTGTAAAGGGATTTTTAAATTCAGCTCACGGTACCACAAGGGACCGAATACGGTCTAAGTGGCCATCACAGGTAGACCATCACAGGCGCGGTCATCACAGAATAGAAGGAAAAGTTCTTTACCAAGCTTTTGTAGCCCCTAACCACCTGGCGAGAGGTCTCACAAGGTTTAGCATCCAATCACGTCTTTGTCGCAATGACTTAACCACCCAGCGACCGACTTGAGGGACGTGCAACCAGAACGCAGTCTTAGTTTACTGTTAGTTAAATTTAATTTTTAATATTCGTAAACTTATTGTTAGTTTTATAATTAAGTGAAGATTCATAAAAATTTTATCCATGTTATAAAAAAAAAAATGTATCACATATTTCTAGCAATTTCCAGTTTCATACATATATTTATGAGCAATTTCCCCGCGGCCTGCATCTGACTCGGTTCTTACTGCATGCATGTGTCGCACTTCATGACATAATTCCGGAAGTCACCCTGCATCCCTGGCCAGAAGTACATAGCTACTACCTTAGCTATTTTTTTTCTTTCACTTAGATGTTTATACGAGTATGTATAAATAAAATCGAATGTTTGGCGAATGAATTTTTAGAGCAGTTTTAGAGACTAATTTGCATATTGGCTTGCAGTATTTTTGAACGCGCGGATTTATTCGCGCGGCTCCCTTTGCATACATACAGCGTGTTGAGAAAGAGTGTTGCACAGATAAGGCGTTCAGAATAAAGAATTAAAGATTGTAAGTAGAGAAAAGTGATAAGATGTGGTAGAGACCATTGTAGTCCGAACATAATACCCTAAAGGGATCATGTAGGGCATATTTTGAACTGTAGTGGGTAAGGAGTAAAGGAAGAAAGTTTCAAGTCCTTCTACTAAGATCGTTAAAATTTAAGCGTGTTAGTAAATGCTAGCTGTCTACATTACCATTAATGAGATTATATAGAAACACGACAGAACCAGCATGTTTCTACGGTTTGTTAGTGATGGTAAGTTGATTAATAAGAGTCTACTATGGTAAGAGCGAAGGTAAATATTTAAATCCCAATTAAGTCCTCTATGGGCGAATATTAGGAAGTTTTTGTACAGATTCTATGTGATTTCGGAGTACTTCGTATTGAAGACTCCAGACCCACGATCCATACTCAAGAATCGGACGGACCAATGATGTATATTAAGTTTTTGTTATGTACGGGTAATTAAATTTTTTTGACCATCTTTTAATAAAGTCAAGAACATCCATTGCTTTATTAACTATGGTGGATATATGGACGGTACATTTAAGTTTCAAATTTAATTGGACACCCAGTTCGTTAACTTTAGTTAATCGTTCTAAGGCGTATCCATAGAGAAAGAACGTAGCCTGGTGAGGACTAGATCGATAAAATCATATGAGTTTACATTTTGATCCATTAAGCTATAGGTTATTTGCTAAGCACCAATTTTGAAATTAATCCTATTTTTTTTTTAAATGTTAGGATTTATTTATTGTGCTGCAGGGCAATTTTGCTTAACTTTCTATAACTATTATAGTTCTAGTTTGTTCTTAACCGTATATGGAGAAGTTATGCTTAATTATTTGACTGCCCTGCGCTGCAGCTGCAGGAATGTCCAACGTTTTAATCTAAAACTCGGGTTTAGAAAACTCGGTTCTTTTTTAGGTTACTCTTTGCTGCCACGCCTTATATGGCTATGCGGTGTTATTATATGGCCCAAAATGTTTAAGTCTGCAGCGACCGAATGCCGGGAATTGGCATAGGAGGTGCGTGACCGACTCTTCCTCCTCTTCATCCCTGCAGCTCCTGCAGCTCCTGCAGAAGTCGTTGTGGGGCTCTGAAAGCCGAGCTGCGTGTTCGCCCATCAGCCAGTGCCCAGTAATTGCCTTTGCCGCTAGGCTACAGTCTGGTCTGTAGCAAAAACAAAAGGTCTCGTCGATCTTTTCCGAGAGCGAGTCGGCCAGATCAAACGCGAGATTCCGCAGGTTTGGAGATTACTCCATTTCCTGTTGGCTGCCAGGTCGAAGAACTCCCTGCACTTAAGCCTGCACTTAGCCAAGGGAATGCCTACAAGTTCTTTCTCCGGAGGAGAGGGTTGGTGGTCCCTGCCCTAGCTAGTTCATCTGCGACGCAGTTTCCCTCGGGATCCCTGTGACCGGGTACCCATATGAGGTAGATGTCATGCTCTTCAGCCATCTCGTTGAGAGATCTGAGTCAGTCATTGACTGTCCTGGAGTTGAATGAGAATCCGTCAAGTGCCTTGAGCGCTGCCTGGCTGTCCGAAAAGATACGTTTTGTACCCCGATTTCCCGTAATTGCTGGGGATTCAAGTGCTTCTCTGATGGCTATTACTTCAGCCTGAAAAACACTGCAGTGGTCGGGGAGTCTGAAGGACTCTTTTAGGCACAGATGCTTACAAAAGAAACCGCCTCTCACCTGGCCGTTAAGTTTTGATCCATCTGTGTAGATATGAAGGGAGCCCTTTCGTCCCGGGGTCCGGGCATCCCATTCCTTCCTCGAAGGCATGACGATTTTGTAGTTTATGGAGGGTTGGTCGACGGGGATACAGTAGTCCGTACCTCCTCTGTCATGAAGTGACGCAGGTCCAGTCTGGTATGACCAAAACTATTCCTGCTCCATAGATTCCCTTCCCGCAGTTTTATTGCCGCTAGTGTGGCTCTCTTTACCCCCATCAGTGGTAGTAGGTCTAGGATGAAGTCCAAGGCGTCGCTAGGCATAGTAACCTGAGTTATCATCTGGGCTAATGGTTAGTTGGAGATGGAGTCTTAGGACTCCATATTCTTAAGCAGAAAGGATGAGAGACTTATAGGTCTGCAGTCCTTAGGGGTGCAGTGGGAGAGTTTGCCCGCCTTGGATATAAATACAACCTTCGTACACAGCCACGCCTCTGGCACCATCCCAATAGCGAAGACTGTGCTAAAGCTCTTCTTGATCCATTGCCTTAGGTTATTTACGGCCATTGATAGTTGAGGCGGTAAAATGCCGTCCGGCCCCGAAGATTTGAAGGGCTTGAAACTATATATTGCCAATTTAAGATTCCTATTACTTAGGAGGTAATTGAGTGTGCCCTGGCTGCACACCTTCTGGGTAGTTCCTTCCACGGAGCACCCTATGAAGTGTGCCTTGATAAGGGTCTCGAGGAATTCCTGGCTCGATGTCGTCCACCGCCCACAATTCCTGGCTTGATGTCGTCCACCGCCCATCCGGGTTTTTTATATAACCTACCTTGGGGGCTGTAGTAGAGAGGATCTTCCTTAGGCGAGTGGCCTCTGATGTTTCCTGGATATTGGTGCAGAAACTGACCTTGGATACCCTCTTTCAGCTTTCAGAGTTCAGCTTTATAGGCCTCCCAAGGCTCGTCCGTGTTGGTGCCTACGTGCATTTTTCTTGAAGGGAGCTAGCGAGGTCCACCATGGAGGTTTCTTCGATCTGCTGCTACCTATTCTTCTTTTGCAGGCCCCATGGTACGCATTGGCACTTGCCACAGTAAGCTTTTCTACCATGGCATTAAGCCCCCCGTAAGTCTCGATATTCTCTGAAGGTGGATCCCCTAAGGATGTATCTAGTATCTTTTTATAGAGCACCCAGTTTGCCTTCCTAGGATTGTTTACTGCTGGCTTAGTGAAGTTTTGGAAATTTACCGCTATCTGAACTTAGCGGTGGTCTGAAAAGGAGTCCAAAAGACTAGGACTCTCCAGCTGGTGACTGCATCAGCCAGGGAGTACAAGACGGCTTTTGGGCGTATATCTCCAAGTCGATGCCTCCTGACTTGCCCTTCGCATCCCACTTTTAGATCCTCACTGCTACATGCTCGAAACCGTATTTGATTCGGCTACCGGCTACCTTGGTACCAGACTGCGTCTTCGCTGTCTGATGGAAGTCCTCCGTTTTTAAGCATCTCCTCCATTAAGCGCCCATGCAGCTAATTCACCACCTCTTTGGCAGAGGCCCCTACTCCTGTCGGGTTCTTGGGATCCAATCTAATGCTCGCCTTTGCCGGCTGGAAGTCAGGCAAGATTTCTGTCGCCCACTTAGCCTGTTCGGGGTTGGATTCCGACATTTTGGACAAACTTATCCGATCTGCCAAATTTCAGGATCGGCGACTATATAATATCCGATTAATATCGAATAATATAAGCTGCAACTTAACTCCAAGGGTATATCAACTTCGGCTCCGCCCGAAGTGAGCTTTCCTTTCTTTTTTTTGACATTTCTATAAAAAATATAAAAATTATAATATGTATCGTGTTATAATATGTTGATATAAGCATGTCAGTCTGTTTGTTATTCTATAGCTATATCCGATAGCTGCCATATAACTGATTGACCGGAAATGCTATAACCTTGTTGTTTGTTAAGTTAGATGTTACAAATTAATTTAATATGCCAAATTTCATAAGGATTGGCCGACCATAGAAGATCCGATATATATCTAATAATATAAGCTGCCACTTAACTGCAAGGGTATATAAACTTCGGCTCCGACTAAAGTAAGCTCTCCTTTCTTATTTTGGTTCAGCATGGCCATACTAATAGTTATGAATAATACATTTTTTATCTATCCTTATATACTGTCTGTTTCTTATTTTTATTATTCGAAATTATTATATTTCCGTTTTCTTGTACATTTGCCACCTTATATGGTCCAGAATATCTTAAGTCCAGCTTGTGTTCTGTTTCATTTTTCAATAAGATGTTATTTCATATTGCTGGTGGAGGTACTCCACTTTTGAGCATCTCCTCCATGAAGCGCCCTTGCAGCTCATTTCCACCTTCCGCTAAAGCTACTTGGGGATCAGGCCATCCTTGGAGCCGTGTCAACGACCCCAATGATGGTCCTGCCCTTCGTTACTGTTAGCCGATTGTGTCTGCGAAGGATCAGTTAGCCGATTGTGTCTGCACCTTTTTTTTCTTAGCTAGGGCGCCTTTGCTGGCTGGAAGTCAGGCAAGATTTCTCTCGCCCACTTGATGATCTCAGCCTAGTCGGGGTTGGATTCCGCCGATGGGCCCTCATTAAAAAGAAAGCCGCTCTCAGTTCCGTTCTCCACTTTTTTTTTTGTTTGTTATTGTTGTTAGAATTCATAATTGGACCCACGAGTAGGCGGGAAGGGGTTCGTCCGTCATGACATGGCCCGCTTATTATGTTAAGTCTGGTTGAAACTGAGGGTCGGCTGGAGATGATCGGTAGCGTCAAAGGCGCAAGAGCTTCTGGATAGAATGGCCGTGTCGTCTGCATATGTCGAAAGGCACATGGAGTCCTCTGATCGGGGCAGGGGAGCATCGTCGGTAAAGAGGCTGTACAGGGTAGGACACTGTGCTGTGGGACACCTGCTGTGATTTGCCTGGGCCTCGAGGCTGCTGCATCCTGTACCACTGAAAAGATGTTGACAGCCGTCTGTTTTTGCTCCGTCGCCTGAGTCTGACTTGTAGACTTTTACGGTCACGGCGCTGAAACCAAAGTTTAGTTCCCCGTGAGCAGCCTCTATGGGAGCTAGACTTTCTTTGTTTATAGCGAGGACCGCCTTGGATGTGGTTTTGGCTCCTTTTTTGGAGCTGGCGGTGTCGGCGTCTTGCCATATTGAGGAAGGACTCCTTTGGCCCATTCCACCTTTTTGAGCCACTCCGCGGAAGTCTTCTCCGACTTGGCTCTGCCGTGGCTGCGCAGGATCTGCCCTGCCGTTCTTTTCTCGGCATAGGTATGCCGGATTTGACCAGGCTTGTTGGCCGCTTCAGATTCGCTACCCTTTACCGCACCTGAAGGCGGCATCCTGGCACTTGGGCCGGGAGATGTCGTCATGGTGGCGGTAGTGGGTGGCTTGCCTTTGGCCACCCCAGATTTGGGGTGAGGTCCACCCGGACCCTGCCAAGCTAGCTTGGTCGGACGGAAGGGCTCACTCGCCATCTGCACCGTCGTCGATTTTTGGCCAGACTCACTCGTCGATGCCAGTTTTTCGGTTTTTTTGGGAGATCCCGACTCCTTGATTGTTTTTTTGCTATTTGTTAATGTGTTTTGCTCCATATTTTGTTCCCACGAGTTGCGGAGAAGGGACGGTCCACCCGGGCGAAGATCCGCGACGCCCGGGTAAGGCTTATTAGAACAGGGGGTCGTCAGGTACCCTGAGCCCTCCGTTTGAGACTGGGCAGAGTTTATATATCGGGCCCCCAGCCAGGCTGACTCTCGGCACGGGTCGAGTGACACCTTAGTCCGGCCCGGTGTGAGATGGTGTTTGGGAAGGGAGGTGGGTAGGTAACTTGTGTAGGAAGGGAATTGTGTGAGGCTACATTTTAGAGGCGGCAACACAAGCGCATCGTCGGCACCGCTTACGGCGCGGATACCCGCTAGCTGTCCGGGGCTGTTTATTTGCGAGGAGGATCCCCGAGGAGGGCCTGTAGTGGAATCCTTCGCTTTATTCACAGCTAACCTTAAATAGAAAAAGGCCTTTCGCTATACGCAATCTGCGACCCGTTCGGTAGCCCTAAGCTAGGCAGCCTAGGAGTCATCCCACAAACTCCTCGGACCGAATAATAAATATATAACATCATAAAAAACTCTTTCACAATTAATTGGGTCCCCTCCTCTTATTGGTAACTGGAGCAGTCGGTCATTACGGACAGGATTCTCTTCCAGAAGGATGCTACATATATACAACATATATACGAATAAATAAAGATAATAAAAAAAAGGAGTGTGATAAAAGATGTAAAAAGATCGAATAAATAGTGTATATATAAAGAATACATAATGGCACATTGTTTTTTCCTAAATTAATGGATAACAAAGCCACATGGATAACAAAGTTGGAAACAACACGCCATAACAAGTTCACTGAGTCCGTCGGTTCAGGGCAAACTCGAACAAAGTGCTCAATACAACATATTATAACAAAAGATTACTAGGTCCGTCGATTCAGGGAGAATCGGTGAACTCGAACATAATATAAAAAAAATATCACTAGGTCTGTCGAACCCAAACACACACTTACGACGAACTCAAACAAAGTGTTCGACATAATCTGCAGTACACTACAAATCACTAGGTCTGTTGATTCAGGGCGAATCGGCGAACAAAAATAGAATCCAATTACATAAAAAAATAAAAAAAAACACTTTATTATTTAGAATAATAGATACTTATATAGACATAACAATTTAAATTACGAATAATATAAAACGACTTAACTACACAAGGAACTATTTTTACTCCACACACACATACACTACTACACTTCCCTTTAACACGAACTTTAACAGTTAGCACAACACGAAACATGATTTACTCGACTTCTACGTCTCCTACCAACTTGATTGCAAGCCCGGCCGACATTTTTACGCATCCCCATGCAATTAGGTTCCTCCCAGAATTCAATGGAGACTCGAAACGACTCCACGAATTCATCACCAACGTAGAAGAGGTTTAATGTTGATTCGGGGATTAGAACGGATTAGACACCCTACGGCCAATTTTTGTTATGATCGGTCAGGAACAAGATGATCGGCTAGGCCAACGACACTCTCACAACGTTAGAAGCAGGGATCAACTTGGATAACATTAAAAAAGCCCTGATTATGCATTGCTTGGACAAAAGAGACGACCAGATGCTCCTCATGGAGTTATTTGGCCTAGCCTCAAAGAGACTCTCTCTACAAGCCCTTTTTGATCAAGTATCGGACATTAAATCAACTTTGTTTAGACTAGTCGACACAAAGGAAAGCGATTCAAATGTCGCAAATATCAAAAAACGCAAATTCGCAGATAACTACCTGAATGCGTTTTTAACGTCTATAAGAAGCCAACTCGGTGGCACTGTTAGGGCAATGAGGCCATCTGACCTACAAGAAGCCTTCGAGTAGTCTATACAGGAAAAAATTCAAGAAAAAACCAAGAAACCAGTACCAGATGTTCGAAGACTATCATTCCCGTCAGTACAACTGGGAAAGACCAAACCAAAGGTCGGTTTCGGCTTACTACCCAATCCCGGTTTCGGCTTACTACCCAATACCGATTTCGACAGAAAAATCAAGTATCAGAATAGGAAGGCAGCTAGTTTTCAGAACGTTGAAGCGAAAGAGCTTCACAACATTGATGAGGCATATTTTTTACGAAAGATCGCCTCAACATCTAGATAGGATACATAATCCAAATTAATCACGGCCCAGGTTTACCCTACATCTTATTTAATCTCGCAGGAAATAAAACACCATTTTGGTTCTTACTGACACGGGGGCCTCTATCTCATTTATCGATCCAAGCTTCAAACTCAGCTGCGAGCACCAATCCTCATAAAAACCGCCCTCAAGACATACGACATAACTCAAAAGTCAGAAATACAACTGTTCAAAGAATTCCATAAGAAAGAGGAATTCCAACTATTATTGTTTCACTTTCACGACTTCTTTTACGGTCTTATTGGAATATACATCCTTAGACAAATTCAAGCAATAGTGAACTAGCTACATCAAGAAAGTAATGTAACAACCGATATCCATGTATTGGACGAGGCATTGAAATCACTTATTCGTCTCCCAGTCAGTGTCCCAAACGGTCCTATTCTATGTAACAACATAGAGATTAATAGCTGCCTCTCGATTAGCGGAGGAATATACACAGCCAAAGATGGTCACTGTTGGATTGAAGTAGTAAACACGTCAAAAGACAAACAAAATTTACTACTCGATTCTAAATTGACAGTCAAAGAATTTCAAGAACATGATTTTTTTTTTATAAACGTCATTTCTACCGATTTACAATCACCAAGGGAAGTCTCCAAAAACATCAAAAGCCTCCTAAAAGTCATTTTACATCTAAGTAAAGAGGAAAAGGACGCATTGTACGATCTTTATGCAAGCTTCCTTAGCATATTCCATCATGAGAAAGATAGACTATCCTTCACGAACATCATTAAGAACAATATAAGAGCTACCGATGTATAAGAACTTCCAATATACACTACAGCCTTTCGACATAGCATGATGGAAACATAGGAGATCAAGAGACATATAGACGACCTTTAAGACCAAAATATTATCTAGTATATCAACAGTCCTAGGGGGCTCCAATATTTCTCATATCAAAGAAGGCAGACGCTTCAAACAAAAATAAATGGATACTAGTGGTCGACTACATGAAATTTAACAAAATAGACAAGCTTGGCTCAAAACTAACCGACAAATTAAATTAGCAAAGTAAAATTAATAACGAAACCATAATTCGGTTTCAAAACATTACAAATCACATTAAGGAAGAACAGATGATCATTAGTACTTATATAAGTAATCACAACTAGGACATTTAATATAAACTTTCAAACGAACACAAGGAGATTCCTCTCCTACAATTTATAAATCGCATTAACTTTAATATAGATGCACTTACCAATCATATCAATAAGTTAGTGGAGAGCATTCTCCTCACCAAATTACAAATAATTCTCAAATTCATTTAAACAAGAAAGAAATAGAATAATTATATAAAATATTAAACATCTAAAATATAAACATCAAAATACCCATAATCGATTCAAAGATATACCATCTTGCGAAAATTATACCATTACCTATTAATAACTCAACAATATTAGATTTAACAAATTATATTTTGTAAAACGAAGAAAAAGTGGTTAAATATGTAGAAAATAGGGGTCAATAAATTGCAAAAGTGTACCTATACCACGAGGAACATACTTCGGATCCCAAATATCAGGATCACCAACAAAATGCGTGACAAAGGAAACCGACCGGGAGGAACGGATTTGGCAAACAGAGGCGAAAACATCGCCCAAAAACAACGCTAAAAACACCACATTCCTTTGTCCTTCCTTCTAAACAATTTAGCTTCACCGGTACAGGTGTATTAGAAATAAAAGACTGTCCCTGTGAATTTTAAGAAAATGGACGAGCTCCGCGAAATAACGATTGGAGCGATTGATGGGACAGGGGAAGCTGTCTCATCAGCCCGAACTGCTCGCTCAGTATTGAGTATACAGTATTCAGTATTAGGGACTATCTTAACCTAGGTCATATGTCCCTGGTTCCACCAGTGTTGCATTGAGATTGCATTTTTTTTGCCAAATCACAGAGTGCTAAAGAAGAACAGCACCACAAGAACAGCACAGCACCAGAAACTTAGGGTGATCTTGTTGGGTCCAATGCTTCCACCTCCTTGCATGACATCTTAATGACTGGGCCTGTTATCCTGTCGACCTTAAAAAGTACATTCTTGATCAGGATCACCTGTTGAGTCGATATAAGCATGTCCGTATGTCTGTCTCTTTGTTTATACGCATACTAGTCTCTCAGTTTTAAATCTATCGAACTACAACTTTGCATCAACTTCTTCCTTTTCACGCAGTATAAAAGTCTGAACGGCCCGGATCGGTCGACTATTTCCTATAGCTGCCATATAAAATTTTGATTGGAATTGCCAAAACTTTTGTATTTTTTAAGTAAGAAGGATGGGACTTTCTATGAATTATATTTTAAGCAAATTAATCCGATCTGCCAAATTCAGCGGATTACTGAAAATATTTGAGACGCAGGTATCAGATTTGACACTTAAACTCTTATGATACCCATGCATATCAAGTTTGTAGGGTTATACAAATTATAGTTTATTTAAATTCTTTGGGTAACGAATGTTGTCTTTTGGATTGGTGTTTGGCGAAATGGTATTTTCTTAAGTGTGGCCCTTTCTATAAGTCCCATTACGTCCCAATCCCACATTCGGCCATCCTGATTTTCCATTCGACCCTGAATGAACTCCATTTTTTTGTATACTCTGCCGACGTTGTTGTTTGCTTTGGTCCTTCGTGATTTCCCTCTTTTATGACTTCATATCGACCGTGATTTGTTTATTTTTGTAACTTTATAAGGGCCGAAAAATGTTGGCCTAAGCTTCATGCCTGTTCCGTATTGTGTCCTTTTTATCGCTACTAACTCTCCTACTTTATAATTCGACTCTTCCCTTCTTTTCTCATTGAAATATTTTCTGATTTCTTGCTGAACCTTTTCAATATTTCGTTGCGCCTGCTGACGTATATCTTCCCTATTATCGTTTAACTCTTCAATTTGCATCTCCTAAATAAGTTTTCTTAGCTCGCCGTCTTTCTTTCTCATTGTTAATCCTGTCAGTATTTGAAATGGGCTGAATCTTGTAGTTCGAGGTGGCGAGTTATTTATTATTTGCTGAACTCTATCTACATGGCGATACCAATTTCCTGGACTGCCTTGATACAACTTGCTTAGCATTGGTATAAAGATTTTATGGATTCGCTCTACTTGACCGTTTCCTCTGGGCATCCCTGTGGTTATGTGAAGCAATTGAATGCCTTCGCGGCTACAGTACTCCTGAAACGTTCCTGATGTAAAAGCTATACCTCTGTCTATAACAATTCTACGAGGATTACTAAAAAATGCTACCTGTTTCTCTAGTTTGTTACTACTACTTTTGTTAGTTACTACTTCGTCTGTTCCAGTCGACTTCGTCGGGTAAAGCCAAGTAAATTTAGAAAATCCATCCACTATTGCTAGTATGTAATTTTATTTTTTCTTCGTGTCCGTTAACGGTCCAACATGATCAATGTGATATGTTCCGAGAGGTTCCTGAGTCTTATCGATTGGTGATAGTAAACCTTCTTTTCCCTCTTTTTGAGTTAACTATTAGGCATTCTACGCAACCTTTAACAATTCCCTCGACATTTTTCTGTATCTCTGGTATGAAGTGAAACCTTTCTAGCATGTCTCGCGTTTTTTTATAACCGAAATGTCTTCATACTAATAAGGAAAGGAAATAGTCTCTACCCTAAGGAAATAGTCTTCATACTCATTTCCACCTTCCAAAATTGTTTTTACTGCCTTGATCCACTTGTCATTATCCGGTGCTTCAATTATTCTAGATTTTGTTGAATCTTCAATTAAAGAGCACGAAAGGCGGCTGAGAGCATCAACATGTCGCATTTTAGTACCAGCTCTCTGTTCTACGGTAAACGTAAATTCTTAATCCACCATAATCCACCTTTCAATCCTGGGTGGTATTTTCTCTTTTTTTTACTGTCACCGAGAAAGCACTGCAATTTGTTACTACTTTGAACTTTTTATATAGCAAGTAGCAAATAGAGGGTATTTCCTAAGAGAATTCACTACGGCTAAAACTTCTAACTCGTATGCACTATATTTCTCTTCGCAAGCATTCGTTTTGCGACTCATATACTCTACTGGGTGGAACTGCTGATCTTCTGAGTCTTTTTGCATCAACGCGGCGCGGCACTTCAGTATCTGCTGACGGATCGAAGAATTTCAGCTGCGTGTTCGCCCATCAGCCAGTGCCCAGTAATTGCCTTTGCCGCTAGGCTACAGTCTGGTCTGTAGCAAAAACAAAAGGTCTCGTCGATCTTTTCCGAGAGCGAGTCGGCCAGATCAAACGCGAGATTCCGCAGGTTTGGAGATTACTCCATTTCCTGTTGGCTGCCAGGTCGAAGAACTCCCTGCACTTAAGCCTGCACTTAGCCAAGGGAATGCCTACAAGTTCTTTCTCCGGAGGAGAGGGTTGGTGGTCCCTGCCCTAGCTAGTTCATCTGCGACGCAGTTTCCCTCGGGATCCCTGTGACCGGGTACCCATATGAGGTAGATGTCATGCTCTTCAGCCATCTCGTTGAGAGATCTGAGTCAGTCATTGACTGTCCTGGAGTTGAATGAGAATCCGTCAAGTGCCTTGAGCGCTGCCTGGCTGTCCGAAAAGATACGTTTTGTACCCCGATTTCCCGTAATTGCTGGGGATTCAAGTGCTTCTCTGATGGCTATTACTTCAGCCTGAAAAACACTGCAGTGGTCGGGGAGTCTGAAGGACTCTTTTAGGCACAGATGCTTACAAAAGAAACCGCCTCTCACCTGGCCGTTAAGTTTTGATCCATCTGTGTAGATATGAAGGGAGCCCTTTCGTCCCGGGGTCCGGGCATCCCATTCCTTCCTCGAAGGCATGACGATTTTGTAGTTTATGGAGGGTTGGTCGACGGGGATACAGTAGTCCGTACCTCCTCTGTCATGAAGTGACGCAGGTCCAGTCTGGTATGACCAAAACTATTCCTGCTCCATAGATTCCCTTCCCGCAGTTTTATTGCCGCTAGTGTGGCTATCTTTACCCCCATCAGTGGTAGTAGGTCTAGGATGAAGTCCAAGGCGTCGCTAGGCATAGTAACCTGAGTTATCATCTGGGCTAATGGTTAGTTGGAGATGGAGTCTTAGGACTCCATATTCTTAAGCAGAAAGGATGAGAGACTTATAGGTCTGCAGTCCTTAGGGGTGCAGTGGGAGAGTTTGCCCGCCTTGGATATAAATACAACCTTCGTACACAGCCACGCCTCTGGCACCATCCCAATAGCGAAGACTGTGCTAAAGCTCTTCTTGATCCATTGCCTTAGGTTATTTACGGCCATTGATAGTTGAGGCGGTAAAATGCCGTCCGGCCCCGAAGATTTGAAGGGCTTGAAACTATATATTGCCAATTTAAGATTCCTATTACTTAGGAGGTAATTGAGTGTGCCCTGGCTGCACACCTTCTGGGTAGTTCCTTCCACGGAGCACCCTATGAAGTGTGCCTTGATAAGGGTCTCGAGGAATTCCTGGCTCGATGTCGTCCACCGCCCACAATTCCTGGCTTGATGTCGTCCACCGCCCATCCGGGTTTTTTATATAACCTACCTTGGGGGCTGTAGTAGAGAGGATCTTCCTTAGGCGAGTGGCCTCTGATGTTTCCTGGATATTGGTGCAGAAACTGACCTTGGATACCCTCTTTCAGCTTTCAGAGTTCAGCTTTATAGGCCTCCCAAGGCTCGTCCGTGTTGGTGCCTACGTGCATTTTTCTTGAAGGGAGCTAGCGAGGTCCACCATGGAGGTTTCTTCGATCTGCTGCTACCTATTCTTCTTTTGCAGGCCCCATGGTACGCATTGGCACTTGCCACAGTAAGCTTTTCTACCATGGCATTAAGCCCCCCGTAAGTCTCGATATTCTCTGAAGGTGGATCCCCTAAGGATGTATCTAGTATCTTTTTATAGAGCTCCCAGTTTGCCTTCCTAGGATTGTTTACTGCTGGCTTAGTGAAGTTTTGGAAATTTACCGCTATCTGAACTTAGCGGTGGTCTGAAAAGGAGTCCAAAAGACTAGGACTCTCCAGCTGGTGACTGCATCAGCCAGGGAGTACAAGACGGCTTTTGGGCGTATATCTCCAAGTCGATGCCTCCTGACTTGCCCTTCGCATCCCACTTTTAGATCCTCACTGCTACATGCTCGAAACCGTATTTGATTCGGCTACCGGCTACCTTGGTACCAGACTGCGTCTTCGCTGTCTGATGGAAGTCCTCCGTTTTTAAGCATCTCCTCCATTAAGCGCCCATGCAGCTAATTCACCACCTCTTTGGCAGAGGCCCCTACTCCTGTCGGGTTCTTGGGATCCAATCTAATGCTCGCCTTTGCCGGCTGGAAGTCAGGCAAGATTTCTGTCGCCCACTTAGCCTGTTCGGGGTTGGATTCCGACATTTTGGACAAACTTATCCGATCTGCCAAATTTCAGGATCGGCGACTATATAATATCCGATTAATATCGAATAATATAAGCTGCAACTTAACTCCAAGGGTATATCAACTTCGGCTCCGCCCGAAGTGAGCTTTCCTTTCTTTTTTTTGACATTTCTATAAAAAATATAAAAATTATAATATGTATCGTGTTATAATATGTTGATATAAGCATGTCAGTCTGTTTGTTATTCTATAGCTATATCCGATAGCTGCCATATAACTGATTGACCGGAAATGCTATAACCTTGTTGTTTGTTAAGTTAGATGTTACAAATTAATTTAATATGCCAAATTTCATAAGGATTGGCCGACCATAGAAGATCCGATATATATCTAATAATATAAGCTGCCACTTAACTGCAAGGGTATATAAACTTCGGCTCCGACTAAAGTAAGCTCTCCTTTCTTATTTTGGTTCAGCATGGCCATACTAATAGTTATGAATAATACATTTTTTATCTATCCTTATATACTGTCTGTTTCTTATTTTTATTATTCGAAATTATTATATTTCCGTTTTCTTGTACATTTGCCACCTTATATGGTCCAGAATATCTTAAGTCCAGCTTGTGTTCTGTTTCATTTTTCAATAAGATGTTATTTCATATTGCTGGTGGAGGTACTCCACTTTTGAGCATCTCCTCCATGAAGCGCCCTTGCAGCTCATTTCCACCTTCCGCTAAAGCTACTTGGGGATCAGGCCATCCTTGGAGCCGTGTCAACGACCCCAATGATGGTCCTGCCCTTCGTTACTGTTAGCCGATTGTGTCTGCGAAGGATCAGTTAGCCGATTGTGTCTGCACCTTTTTTTTCTTAGCTAGGGCGCCTTTGCTGGCTGGAAGTCAGGCAAGATTTCTCTCGCCCACTTGATGATCTCAGCCTAGTCGGGGTTGGATTCCGCCGATGGGCCCTCATTAAAAAGAAAGCCGCTCTCAGTTCCGTTCTCCACTTTTTTTTTTGTTTGTTATTGTTGTTAGAATTCATAATTGGACCCACGAGTAGGCGGGAAGGGGTTCGTCCGTCATGACATGGCCCGCTTATTATGTTAAGTCTGGTTGAAACTGAGGGTCGGCTGGAGATGATCGGTAGCGTCAAAGGCGCAAGAGCTTCTGGATAGAATGGCCGTGTCGTCTGCATATGTCGAAAGGCACATGGAGTCCTCTGATCGGGGCAGGGGAGCATCGTCGGTAAAGAGGCTGTACAGGGTAGGACACTGTGCTGTGGGACACCTGCTGTGATTTGCCTGGGCCTCGAGGCTGCTGCATCCTGTACCACTGAAAAGATGTTGACAGCCGTCTGTTTTTGCTCCGTCGCCTGAGTCTGACTTGTAGACTTTTACGGTCACGGCGCTGAAACCAAAGTTTAGTTCCCCGTGAGCAGCCTCTATGGGAGCTAGACTTTCTTTGTTTATAGCGAGGACCGCCTTGGATGTGGTTTTGGCTCCTTTTTTGGAGCTGGCGGTGTCGGCGTCTTGCCATATTGAGGAAGGACTCCTTTGGCCCATTCCACCTTTTTGAGCCACTCCGCGGAAGTCTTCTCCGACTTGGCTCTGCCGTGGCTGCGCAGGATCTGCCCTGCCGTTCTTTTCTCGGCATAGGTATGCCGGATTTGACCAGGCTTGTTGGCCGCTTCAGATTCGCTACCCTTTACCGCACCTGAAGGCGGCATCCTGGCACTTGGGCCGGGAGATGTCGTCATGGTGGCGGTAGTGGGTGGCTTGCCTTTGGCCACCCCAGATTTGGGGTGAGGTCCACCCGGACCCTGCCAAGCTAGCTTGGTCGGACGGAAGGGCTCACTCGCCATCTGCACCGTCGTCGATTTTTGGCCAGACTCACTCGTCGATGCCAGTTTTTCGGTTTTTTTGGGAGATCCCGACTCCTTGATTGTTTTTTTGCTATTTGTTAATGTGTTTTGCTCCATATTTTGTTCCCACGAGTTGCGGAGAAGGGACGGTCCACCCGGGCGAAGATCCGCGACGCCCGGGTAAGGCTTATTAAAACAGGGGGTCGTCAGGTACCCTGAGCCCTCCGTTTGAGACTGGGCAGAGTTTATATATCGGGCCCCCAGCCAGGCTGACTCTCGGCACGGGTCGAGTGACACCTTAGTCCGGCCCGGTGTGAGATGGTGTTTGGGAAGGGAGGTGGGTAGGTAACTTGTGTAGGAAGGGAATTGTGTGAGGCTACATTTTAGAGGCGGCAACACAAGCGCATCGTCGGCACCGCTTACGGCGCGGATACCCGCTAGCTGTCCGGGCCTGTTTATTTGCGAGGAGGATCCCCGAGGAGGGCCTGTAGTGGAATCCTTCGCTTTATTCACAGCTAACCTTAAATAGAAAAAGGCCTTTCGCTATACGCAATCTGCGACCCGTTCGGTAGCCCTAAGCTAGGCAGCCTAGGAGTCATCCCACAAACTCCTCGGACCGAATAATAAATATATAACATCATAAAAAACTCTTTCACAATTAATTGGGTCCCCTCCTCTTATTGGTAACTGGAGCAGTCGGTCATTACGGACAGGATTCTCTTCCAGAAGGATGCTACATATATACAACATATATACGAATAAATAAAGATAATAAAAAAAAGGAGTGTGATAAAAGATGTAAAAAGATCGAATAAATAGTGTATATATAAAGAATACATAATGGCACATTGTTTTTTCCTAAATTAATGGATAACAAAGCCACTTAATAATGTGCAATCGAGCCACTCGTTTGTTTCGAACCTACAAGACCATCGTAATGGTAAGGTCCGACGGTTCAACGCGAACGGGCGATCCAAAAAAAAATGTTGGAAACAACACGCCATAACAAGTTCACTGAGTCCGTCGGTTCAGGGCAAACTCGAACAAAGTGCTCAATACAACATATTATAACAAAAGATTACTAGGTCCGTCGATTCAGGGAGAATCGGTGAACTCGAACATAATATAAAAAAAATATCACTAGGTCTGTCGAACCCAAACACACACTTACGACGAACTCAAACAAAGTGTTCGACATAATCTGCAGTACACTACAAATCACTAGGTCTGTTGATTCAGGGCGAATCGGCGAACAAAAATAGAATCCAATTACATAAAAAAATAAAAAAAAACACTTTATTATTTAGAATAATAGATACTTATATAGACATAACAATTTAAATTACGAATAATATAAAACGACTTAACTACACAAGGAACTATTTTTACTCCACACACACATACACTACTACACTTCCCTTTAACACGAACTTTAACAGTTAGCACAACACGAAACATGATTTACTCGACTTCTACGTCTCCTACCAACTTGATTGCAAGCCCGGCCGACATTTTTACGCATCCCCATGCAATTAGGTTCCTCCCAGAATTCAATGGAGACTCGAAACGACTCCACGAATTCATCACCAACGTAGAAGAGGTTTAATGTTGATTCGGGGATTAGAACGGATTAGACACCCTACGGCCAATTTTTGTTATGATCGGTCAGGAACAAGATGATCGGCTAGGCCAACGACACTCTCACAACGTTAGAAGCAGGGATCAACTTGGATAACATTAAAAAAGCCCTGATTATGCATTGCTTGGACAAAAGAGACGACCAGATGCTCCTCATGGAGTTATTTGGCCTAGCCTCAAAGAGACTCTCTCTACAAGCCCTTTTTGATCAAGTATCGGACATTAAATCAACTTTGTTTAGACTAGTCGACACAAAGGAAAGCGATTCAAATGTCGCAAATACCAAAAAACGCAAATTCGCAGATAACTACCTGAATGCGTTTTTAACGTCTATAAGAAGCCAACTCGGTGGCACTGTTAGGGCAATGAGGCCATCTGACCTACAAGAAGCCTTCGAGTAGTCTATACAGGAAAAAAATTCAAGAAAAAACCAAGAAACCAGTACCAGATGTTCGAAGACTATCATTCCCGTCAGTACAACTGGGAAAGACCAAACCAAAGGTCGGTTTCGGCTTACTACCCAATCCCGGTTTCGGCTTACTACCCAATACCGATTCCGACAGAAAAATCAAGTATCAGAATAGGAAGGCAGCTAGTTTTCAGAACGTTGAAGCGAAAGAGCTTCACAACATTGATGAGGCATATTTTTTACGAAAGATCGCCTCAACATCTAGATAGGATACATAATCCAAATTAATCACGGCCCAGGTTTACCCTACATCTTATTTAATCTCGCAGGAAATAAAACACCATTTTGGTTCTTACTGACACGGGGGCCTCTATCTCATTTATCGATCCAAGCTTCAAACTCAGCTGCGAGCACCAATCCTCATAAAAACCGCCCTCAAGACATACGACATAACTCAAAAGACAGAAATACAACTGTTCAAAGAATTCCATAAGAAAGAGGAATTCCAACTATTATTGTTTCACTTTCACGACTTCTTTTACGGTCTTATTGGAATATACATCCTTAGACAAATTCAAGCAATAGTGAACTAGCTACATCAAGAAAGTAATGTAACAACCGATATCCATGTATTGGACGAGGCATTGAAATCACTTATTCGTCTCCCAGTCAGTGTCCCAAACGGTCCTATTCTATGTTACAACATAGAGATTAATAGCTAGCTCTCGATCAGTGGAGGAATATACACAGCCAATGATGGTCACTGTTGGATTGAAGTGGTAAACACGTCAAAAGACATAGAAATTTTACTACTCGATTCTAAATTGACAGTCAAAGAATTTCAAGAACATGATTTTTTTTTTATAAACGTCATTTCTACCGATTTACAATCACCAAGGGTAGTCTCCAAAAACATCAAAAGCCTCCTAAAAGTCATTTTACATCTAAGTAAAGAGGAAAAGGACGCATTGTACGATCTTTATGCAAGCTTCCTTAGCATATTCCATCATGAGAAAGATAGACTATCCTTCACGAACATCATTAAGAACAATATAAGAGCTACCGATGTATAAGAACTTCCAATATACACTACAGCCTTTCGACATAGCATGATGGAAACATAGGAGATCAAGAGACATATAGACGACCTTTAAGACCAAAATATTATCTAGTATATCAACAGTCCTAGGGGGCTCCAATATTTCTCATATCAAAGAAGGCAGACGCTTCAAACAAAAATAAATGGATACTAGTGGTCGACTACATGAAATTTAACAAAATAGACAAGCTTGGCTCAAAACTAACCGACAAATTAAATTAGCAAAGTAAAATTAATAACGAAACCATAATTCGGTTTCAAAACATTACAAATCACATTAAGGAAGAACAGATGATCATTAGTACTTATATAAGTAATCACAACTAGGACATTTATTATAAACTTTCAAACGAACACAAGGAGATTCCTCTCCTACAATTTATAAATCGCATTAACTTTAATATAGATGCACTTACCAATCATATCAATAAGTTAGTGGAGAGCATTCTCCTCACCAAATTACAAATAATTCTCAAATTCATTTAAACAAGAAAGAAATAGAATAATTATATAAAATATTAAACATCTAAAATATAAACATCAAAATACCCATAATCGATTCAAAGATATACCATCTTGCGAAAATTATACCATTACCTATTAATAACTCAACAATATTAGATTTAACAAATTATATTTTGTAAAACGAAGAAAAAGTGGTTAAATATGTAGAAAATAGGGGTCAATAAATTGCAAAAGTGTACCTATACCACGAGGAACATACTTCGGATCCCAAATATCAGGATCACCAACAAAATGCGTGACAAAGGAAACCGACCGGGAGGAACGGATTTGGCAAACAGAGGCGAAAACATCGCCCAAAAACAACGCTAAAAACACCACATTCCTTTGTCCTTCCTTCTAAACAATTTAGCTTCACCGGTACAGGTGTATTAGAAATAAAAGACTGTCCCAGTGAATTTTAAGAAAATGGACGAGCTCCGCGAAATAACGATTGGAGCGATTGATGGGACAGGGGAAGCTGTCTCATCAGCCCGAACTGCTCGCTCAGTATTGAGTATACAGTATTCAGTATTAGGGACTATCTTAACCTAGGTCATATGTCCCTGGTTCCACCAGTGTTGCATTGAGATTGCATTTTTTTTGCCAAATCACAGAGTGCTAAAGAAGAACAGCACCACAAGAACAGCACAGCACCAGAAACTTAGGGTGATCTTGTTGGGTCCAATGCTTCCACCTCCTTGCATGACATCTTAATGACTGGGCCTGTTATCCTGTCGACCTTAAAAAGTACATTCTTGATCAGGATCACCTGTTGAGTCGATATAAGCATGTCCGTATGTCTGTCTCTTTGTTTATACGCATACTAGTCTCTCAGTTTTAAATCTATCGAACTACAACTTTGCATCAACTTCTTCCTTTTCACGCAGTATAAAAGTCTGAACGGCCCGGATCGGTCGACTATTTCCTATAGCTGCCATATAAAATTTTGATTGGAATTGCCAAAACTTTTGTATTTTTTAAGTAAGAAGGATGGGACTTTCTATGAATTATATTTTAAGCAAATTAATCCGATCTGCCAAATTCAGCGGATTACTGAAAATATTTGAGACGCAGGTATCAGATTTGACACTTAAACTCTTATGATACCCATGCATATCAAGTTTGTAGGGTTATACAAATTATAGTTTATTTAAATTCTTTGGGTAACGAATGTTGTCTTTTGGATTGGTGTTTGGCGAAATGGTATTTTCTTAAGTGTGGCCCTTTCTATAAGTCCCATTACGTCCCAATCCCACATTCGGCCATCCTGATTTTCCATTCGACCCTGAATGAACTCCATTTTTTTGTATACTCTGCCGACGTTGTTGTTTGCTTTGGTCCTTCGTGATTTCCCTCTTTTATGACTTCATATCGACCGTGATTTGTTTATTTTTGTAACTTTATAAGGGCCGAAAAATGTTGGCCTAAGCTTCATGCCTGTTCCGTATTGTGTCCTTTTTATCGCTACTAACTCTCCTACTTTATAATTCGACTCTTCCCTTCTTTTCTCATTGAAATATTTTCTGATTTCTTGCTGAACCTTTTCAATATTTCGTTGCGCCTGCTGACGTATATCTTCCCTATTATCGTTTAACTCTTCAATTTGCATCTCCTAAATAAGTTTTCTTAGCTCGCCGTCTTTCTTTCTCATTGTTAATCCTGTCAGTATTTGAAATGGGCTGAATCTTGTAGTTCGAGGTGGCGAGTTATTTATTATTTGCTGAACTCTATCTACATGGCGATACCAATTTCCTGGACTGCCTTGATACAACTTGCTTAGCATTGGTATAAAGATTTTATGGATTCGCTCTACTTGACCGTTTCCTCTGGGCATCCCTGTGGTTATGTGAAGCAATTGAATGCCTTCGCGGCTACAGTACTCCTGAAACGTTCCTGATGTAAAAGCTATACCTCTGTCTATAACAATTCTACGAGGATTACTAAAAAATGCTACCTGTTTCTCTAGTTTGTTACTACTACTTTTGTTAGTTACTACTTCGTCTGTTCCAGTCGACTTCGTCGGGTAAAGCCAAGTAAATTTAGAAAATCCATCCACTATTGCTAGTATGTAATTTTATTTTTTCTTCGTGTCCGTTAACGGTCCAACATGATCAATGTGATATGTTCCGAGAGGTTCCTGAGTCTTATCGATTGGTGATAGTAAACCTTCTTTTCCCTCTTTTTGAGTTAACTATTAGGCATTCTACGCAACCTTTAACAATTCCCTCGACATTTTTCTGTATCTCTGGTATGAAGTGAAACCTTTCTAGCATGTCTCGCGTTTTTTTATAACCGAAATGTCTTCATACTCATAAGGAAAGGAAATAGTCTCTACCCTAAGGAAATAGTCTTCATACTCATTTCCACCTTCCAAAATTGTTTTTACTGCCTTGATCCACTTGTCATTATCCGGTGCTTCAATTATTCTAGATTTTGTTGAATCTTCAATTAAAGAGCACGAAAGGCGGCTGAGAGCATCAACATGTCGCATTTTAGTACCAGCTCTCTGTTCTACGGTAAACGTAAATTCTTAATCCACCATAATCCACCTTTCAATCCTGGGTGGTATTTTCTCTTTTTTTACTGTCACCGAGAAAGCACTGCAATTTGTTACTACTTTGAACTTTTTATATAGCAAGTAGCAAATAGAGGGTATTTCCTAAGAGAATTCACTACGGCTAAAACTTCTAACTCGTATGCACTATATTTCTCTTCGCAAGCATTCGTTTTGCGACTCATATACTCTACTGGGTGGAACTGCTGATCTTCTGAGTCTTTTTGCATCAACGCGGCGCGGCACTTCAGTATCTGCTGACGGATCGAAGAATTTCAGCACGGTTGCTGAGATTAAAAGATTTTTTAGAAAACTAAAAGCTAATAATCCTTGGTCATTCAGCTCAATTCCTTCTCTTGGTTTGTCGCTTTTCTACCTTAGCAAGTCTGTCAGTGGCTGGGCTGCCAATGAATAGTCCTTGATAAAACGTCGCATGTATGAAGTCAGTCCTAAATACCTCTGTAAAGATTGCCTATTTTTTGGGGCTGGAAAGTAAACAACTGCTTTTATTTTTTCGTCCGTCGGCGCTATTGTCTTGTTTTCCATCTTATATCCCAGGAAGGTTATCCTACTTTGTAGGATCTGTGCCTTTTCCCATTTTATTCGTAGTCCTGCCTTTGATGTAACTTATCTAGTGCCTCAACGCCTGCAGCTTCAGTCTTCGTAGGAACAATGATGTCGTCCATGTAGACCACTATTGTTTTAGCTTGGATAAGCTCCCTTAACACAGCAGATATATAGCGACAAAAAACTGCTGGCGAGTTGGATATACCAAACGGTACAAAGGTAAATTCGTATTGTCCATTGTGCGTCACGAATGCTGTGAATTTCATAGAGTCAGCCTCTACTGGAACGTGAAAGAATCCGTTCATCATGTCAAGAGTTGTAAATACTTTTGAACCCTGCAGTCTTTCGAGAACGTCGTCTATCAACGTCATCGGAAAAATCTCTTTCTTGATCTTCTGATTAAGCTTACGGTAGTCACAGCAAAGTCTTTTCGAACCGTCCTTTTTTTGAAACAAGCACCAGTGGTGATGCGTACTCAGAGTAACTTGGCACAATAATTCCTTCCTCCAGCCGTTTTTGTATTTGAGCCTCAATAACGCATCTGTTCTCATACGAAGTGCGTCGTGGGCATTGGCAAACCGGAATGTCGTCTTCTAGAATTTTTCATACGAACGGGACATTCGATTGATTTACAGGGCATATATTCTTTTATCATCATCTCAACCCTATCTTTCACATCGTTCTTCAGATGCGATAGTTTGACTTTAAATACTACTGTCTCCTTTCCAATAATTTCCTTTGCATACAACCCTTTGAATACAAATTCATTTTCCTTCTCTTTAAATTCTTCGCCGTTTGAACTAAACATCAGATCCACTGATTGTAGGACGTCATTTCCCACGATTACTGGATAATCAAATTCATTGTGCTTTACAATGTGAAAAGTTACAGGAAAGCTAATTTCATCTGCCTCTAAATTGGTTTCGAAAGATCCTATCGTCCGTAACTCGCCCTTACCGATATCCATGAGATATCTCACTTCTGGCTTTATGCTTAAACCGTCGAGAGTTTTAAAAATGTCTTCTCTTATTAAGCATAAATCACATCCCGAATCAATCATGGCAATAAATGCTACTCCTACCGCTGTTACTTTCTTGTAGGTTAATCCTTCTGATCTTCTGATTCCATTCTTAATGGAAATCTTTGACATTTTCTGTTCGCAGTTTTTCGATATGTGACCCCTTTTATTGCAGCTATAGCACACTACTTCCCCCTTGCAGTCCTTGTTAATATGGCCTTCTTTGTTGCACTTAAAGCACTTTTTCTGAGAATTTGAGTCTTTTCCTAGAGTCTGTTAACTTTCTTTATAATTAATCGTCCTATTTCTTACCTTCTCTTATACTGTGATCTCATATTTAAGCTCCTTAATCATTTTTGCCCGATATAATCCTGCCTTCTTCATTCTCCCATCGGGTATGCCATCTACAAAATAGGATATTAAAAAGTATTTTATAACTATTAAGCTCTCCTCATCGAGTTTAATCGGCTGGCCTGTCTCCATTAAGCTGTATTCGATACATTTTTCTCTTGCCTGTTTCTGTCTTTGCTTTAGAATCTTATGAATTTCGGCAGCACACAACCTTTTTCCGAACTCATATTGTAACAACTCTTTAAGCTTTAATCCAGCTTCTAACACCCGTCTGACTCTTAATGTAAAGCTTAGCAGCCCCAGCTAAAAGCTGCTTTGCGTATATGAATTTTTGTAGCTCATCCCAGCCAACAGTAAATGCAACGTTTTCAAAATCAGTCACCCAATGATTGACGTCTTCTTGTTCCGACCCTGAAAACGAAGAGACACTGTCCTGCACATCTCTTAAAGTAAACCTTGAACTGAACATTTGCGGTGCTTCTTGGTGTTTCGTCGAGTCTACGCTCTCCGCATCTTCTTCGTTATTATTTGCTTCAAGTCCAAAATGCTCAAACCACCGATCTTTCAATGCTCTCTTTATCCCTGTCGATTGCAAGTTCAGTTCAAACAGTATTTCTCTTAAATTATGCACATTCATTCTTAAAATTTCCTCAGCATCCATCGTAATGCGTTTAAGTCGTTCAAAAAATTACCAAAAATAAGTTTGGTAACTGAGCTCTTCGTTGCTCGCCGTTGGATTGATTCTCGGAATTCCTTTCCCGTGTGTGTAGCCAGCGTTGCACTCGTTGATAGTTCTGCTTTTCTTCTCGTCATCCGATTCGTTTGCAGCTTCTTCCTTATTCTCGTCGTCTGACTCGTTGGAAGCTTTTTCCTTCTTCTCGGAACCGAACTTCGTTTCTGCTCTCTCGTCGTATTTTGTAGTTTTGTGGTTTCATACGAAATTTTATCCGTGCCTCGTGTGGATAAAACTTAGGCGTCGTAGTTTCGAGGGCCATCAATTGCCCAAATCTAGCTGTATTCTTTCTCGCTTCACAATTACTATGCCATCAAATTTCTTTTTAGTGCATTCTCGTCTCTACAGATCCCTGACTCCATGGTCTCTGCCTGATCGTGCTCCTGCGTGATCGTCCTCTACTTGTTCTCTCCGTTAGCTGTTGTGTAACTCCTTCTGTATGTTGCACAACATTTCGTCGAATTTTCGTTGCGACATTTGCCCCTTTCCTCGTTGTCGTCGTCGGCGGCCACTTTCGTTTTTCTTCGTATTTGTCGCTTCCACGCTGCGCTATTTCCAATATGCCGGTTAACAAGCTCACAAGATGTTCTTGTGTGTGTAGTTTCAATGCACCGGTGATCACCTTCTTTGCACTTTATATAAAACGATGCGTCGATGACCAGATCTCTGGTGAGTCAAAAATCTTTTCCACTTTCACGTTTTTCTTCTGCTTTTGATTGACATTTTTTATGCATCGTCTACTTTCCGCGGTTATTATTTGGTTTTAGCACACTGATCTTTTTTGTAACGAAATCCCGGTTGAGCCCCAAATAATTTGTAGGGTTATACAAATTATAGTTTATTTAAATTCTTTGGGTGACGTATACAAAAATGAATGTTCTTAATAATAGCTTCGACTTTCGCAATCGATGGGCTTCGGTAGCTTTTCTGTGTCTTCGCTCTTTTCTTTAACGCCTTCAACTCACTCTGACCAACAAATGACAGTGTTGTACAGTCTTTTGGATTTGTGTTTGGCTAAATGGTATTTTCTTAAGTGTGGCCCTTTTTATAATTTCTATTACGTCCAAATCCCAAATGTTTGTGTAAAAATTGTGCCTTGTTGGCTACACCGTAATGTAGCGCCAGCGCAGAAAAGTTTTGTGGAAATGTTTTAATGCCAAACAATTTGTAATAGTTTGTCCTACAATCCTATATATGTATATATAATCCTATATATAACATTTTTAGAGGAGTTATAGACTTTTCATTCTGCTTCGCATTAAAGCATTCGTTTGAGTTGTTTATTTCAAAACATATAAAAGTATGCAACAATTTTTACTTGGGGAATCTATACTTTGAAAGGTTAAATACGTTTTGGTTGGAAAAGATGAGTACCGGATATCGAATAGTTCTGAAACTCGGCTGCAGTCGGTCATTCATATTTTACTTTGTACATAGAGCCGAAAAATTAAACATTTTCTGTGTGTCATATTTAAAAAAATAATACACCAATTGTAAGGAATTATTTTGTTTATTTATATATTTGTCGTAGAATGGTTTGTTTGCCCATTGTACGTGTCGTAGAATGGTTAGTTTGCCCATTGTACATGTGCGTACAGCTTTGGTGTGGCGACACATTGTCGCTAGTAGTTTTAAAATGCACAGTAGCTGAGAAAAAGGGACACACTCTGCTGCTGAGCATGGTCTGATCGTAGAGCGCGGACTGAATGCAAGAAACAGAGAGGGCAATAGACTTTGCAGAAATGATGAAATTAGAGAGAACTCTGTGTTACGCAGTTCAGTTGGGAAGCGTCTCTTGCAACGAGCAGATTGCACAGCAATCTTGCTGGAAACATGGAAACTTTGGAGGGATCTCCGACATCAGAAGTGGGATCTGCTTTGCCTACTGATCGTGCCACTGATCCGTATTTGTCGGCGTTGGAGCTGCAAAACCGCAACCTACTGGAAATCATCAAAAACATGCAGACACCAAGGGCACCGCCAACCGATGGAAAAGCGTCATATGTAACTCTTCCAAAATTCAATCCTGACAGTGCTGGAGCAGATGCTTCCTCTTGGTGTTCAACAGTGGACCTAATTTTTGCGGATAACGTGCTCGAGGGTAGCAATCTGGTGATCGCCCTAAGCAAGGCACTAGAAGGCGGCGCATCACAGTGGCTTTCCCAAATTTGCTTTGCCGGCATCACTTGGGCGCAGTTCAAGGAGCTGTTTATACAACGCTTTGTTGGAATTGAGACTTCTGCCGCCACGCTATTAAGTGTTTTGAATGGTCGACCAAAGCCGGAGGAGGGCCTCGCTGAATACGGTAGCCATATTGTGACGCTACTTATGTCAAAATGGAAATGGGACATTTTGCATCTGCTTGTCCAAAAGGCCGAACGTATGAGAAGCGGGTAGATATCTGCTCAGTAGCTCCACCGACTGGAATAATAAGGGCATCCGGTGAGTCTATTCCATTTTGTTTTGATTCGGGTGCTGAATGCTCCTTAGTGAAGGAAAGCGTTGTGGATAAATTTAAGGGAAAAAGAATAAATTACATTGTTAAACTTAACGGTATAAGTAATGATTCCATTTGTAGTACTCAGCAAGTATTATGTAATATAAATATTGAACAATACTGCTTTGAAATTTTGTTACACGTAATTACGGATAAGTATCTGAAATATGATGTGTTGGTTGGTCGTGAAATCCTTAGCCAGGGCTTTGGAGTAACAATAGAAGCCGAAAAATTCCAAATTTATAAATCAAAAAGGGTAGATGTTTTGACTGTAACTGATTACAAAGATATTTTAAATGCTGATATTGATTTAGTCGAATCCGATAAAATGGCCTTAACAAATATCCTAAAGTGTTACTCTGATTGGTTTATCAGCGGTATTCCAAAAACTCGAGTCTCGACAGGGCAGTTAGAAATTAATTTAATAGATCCACTAAAGACGGTGCAACGACGTCCTTACAGGCTGAGTGAGGAAGAGAAAAACCATGTGCGTTGTAAAATTGATGAATTATTGAAAGCTAATGTTATTCGTCCAAGTTTCTCACCTTTCGCTAGCCCTATGATGTTGGTAAAGAAGAAAAACGGCACTGATCGTCTTTGTGTGGACTATAGGATATTAAATGAGAACACCGTTGCTGATAGGTATCCGTTGCCCCTTATCGCAGACCAGATTGCCAGGCTTCGCGGTGCCAAATATTTTTCGAGCTTAGATATGGCTAGTGGCTTTTACCAAATTCCAGTACATGAAAATTCAATTGAGCGAACAGCGTTTGTAACGCCAGAAGGGCAGTACGAGTTTTTGACCATGCCTTTTGGCTTGAAAAATGCACCTTCTGTGTTCCAGAGGGCCATAATAAGGGCATTAGGAACCCTAGCACACACATATGCTATCGTTTATATTGATGATGTGTTGGTTATAGCCGAAACCAAAGAAGAGGCGTTGGAACGGTTGCGTACTGTGCTAGAAACACTAAGTAAGGCCGGATTTTCGTTTAATGTAACTAAGTGCTCCTTTCTTAAAACTCGTAAAGAGTATCTGGGGCTCGAAATAAGCAACGGGGAAATTAGGCCAAACGCACGTAAAATAAAAGCATTAATTGATTTACCGCCTCCACAATCTGTGTCGCAGTTACGACAATTTATTGGATTGGCTTCATATTTCAGACAGTTCGTTCCAAAATTTTCGGAAACGCTTAAGCCTTTGTATCACCTAACGTCAAAGAAGATTGCAACTTTCGTCTGGCAACCAGACCACGAGCAAATACGAACTAAAATCATGTCAGTGTTGACACAGGCACCCGTTTTGATCATATTCGACCCGCAATACGCAATAGAGTTGCATACTGACGCCAGTGCAATCGGCTATGGAGCTATATTATTGCACAAAATTGACAAAAAACCCCATGTCGTCGAGTATTATAGTAAATGTAAGTCTCCTGCCGAGTCTAAATACCATTCTTATGAATAAGAAACGCTAGCGGTTGTTAACAGTGTCCGATATTTCCGCCATTACTTGCAGGGACGTAAATTTGTTTGAATGGCGCACGTAGATTGTCTATCTCGGAATCCAGTGCCTGAGAAAAATAATGATCAAAATAAAATACCTGTGGAAAATAGTGGTCAGAATAGAATACCTGAGAAGCGAATAAATCTGACTGAGGTAACCGACAATTGGTTAATTTCGGAACAACAGCGTGATAGTGAGATTTTAGAAATATCAACTAAATTAAGAAATAATGAATTACCAGATAATTTAGATAAAACCTATGAATTACGTAAAGGTATTTTGCATAGAAAAATACAGCGAAATGGTAATACTAAATGTCTACCGGTAATTCCAAGGTCATTTCGGTGGGCAATTATCAATCATGTCCACGAATCAATAATGCATTTGGGTTGGGAAAAGACATTGGATAAGGTTTATAGCTATTATTGGTTTGAAAACATGTCAAAATATGTGCGTCGGTTCGTAGAAAACTGTATCACTTGTAAATTGTCGAAGCCACCTGTAGGTAAAGTGCAGGCAGAGTTACATTCTATTCCTAAAATAGATATTCCGTGGCACACTGTACATATTGACATAACAGGAAAATTTAGTGGTAAAAACGACTTAAAAGAATATGTTATTGTCTTAATAGACGCATTTACAAAATTTGTTTATTTTTACCACACTTTGAAAATAGATACGGAAAGTTGTGTTAAGGCCGTAATCAGTTGTCTCTTTATTTGGCTTGCCTACCCGTATTATAGCGGATCAAGGTCGTTGTTTTGCAAGTTCAGATTTTCGTGAGTTTTGTTCCTCTCAAAAAATTAATTTGCATTTAATTGCCACCGGTGCGAGTAGGGCCAACGGTCAGGTCGAGCGAGTAATGAGCACACTCAAAAGTATGTTGACGGCTGTGGAAACCGGTCAGAGGTCGTGGCAGGATGCGTTGGCCGAGGTGCAATTGGCAATGAATTGTACGGCGAATAGAGTAACTAAGTTTAGCCCATTAGAATTGTTAATTGGTAAAGAAGCTAGACCTTTTGGCTTACTACCAATAGATGAGGAAGTTGATGACAAAATAGACAGAGAAAATCTAAGAAAAGAAGCAAAACAAAATATGGAAGACGGCGCACGATATGATAAGCGCAGGTTTGATAGTAATAAGGCGAAAATTGTTAAACATAGTTTAGGCGATCATGTTCTGCTTAAGAACGAGGAGCGTCATCAAACTAAGCTTGACCCTAAATTTAAAGGGCCGTTTGAGATTGTCAAAATACTAGATGGAGATAGATATCTGTTAAAGTCCTTAACAAGTAAGCGAACTTACAAATATTCCCATGAATTCTTAAGAGCTTTGCCAAATAATCAGCTAATACATGAAGACAGAGACGGCATGATGGAAAATGCGTCTGACAATGAAGAAAGAGATTCATAAAAAAAAGGGGGGGGGGGGGGGCATAAATTAACGTATAGAGATATTCCGAAAAAGAATTTCATGTTATTGTAAAGTGTTAAAGGAACTACACTAATGTTATTTTAATGTGTTAAAGGAACTACACAAATGTTAAACAAGTGTTAAAGGAACTACACTAATGTTATATCGTAAGACGTGTAAAAGGAATTACACAATTGTTAAAATGTGCCAAAGGAAATGCACAAAGGTTTTATTTTACAAAAGAGAATAATGTTATTAAAGAATAACAAAATGAATTAATAAGATTATGTTTAATTGAAGAAATGTAATGAATACAGAAGATTTGATATTTATGTAAGTGATTTTTATTTTGAAAGCTTTTGTCCAATACATGAAGTAAAAAGAAAAAAATATCTGTTTAAGAATAAAGAAAAGTTTGAAGAGAAATTGAGTCTCGTGGCATTGAAAACTAAACACACGAGGACGTGTGAGGTGTCAGGAAGGCCGTGTCGTAGAATGGTTAGTTTGCCCATTGTACGTGTCGTAGAATGGTTAGTTTGCCCATTGTACATGTGCGTACAGCTTTGGTGTGGCGACACATTGTCGCTAGTAGTTTTAAAATGCACAGTAGCTGTGAAAAAGGGACACACTCTGCTGCTGAGCATGGTCTGATCGTAGAGCGCGGACTGAATGCAAGAAACAGAGAGGGCAATAGACTTTGCAGAAATGATGAAATTAGAGAGAACTCTGTGTTACGCAGGTCAGTTGGGAAGCGTCTCTTGCAACGAGCAGAACTTGCTGTGCAATCTTGCTGGAAACATGGAAACTTTGGAGGGATCTCCGACATATTTATTAGATTTTATAGTAAAGTTTATAAAACTAAGACTAACAGATTTGGGCGTAGTGCTGGTTACGAGGGTAAGCACTACGAGTAAAGTACCACGAGAAAGAGTGTTGCACAGATAAGGTGTTTAGTATAAAAGATTTAAGATTGTTAGTAGAGCAAAGTGGCAAGATGTGGTAGAGACCATTGTGGTAGAGAGATCATCGCATTCCAGTAGATCGGACCAATCATATTCCAAAAGTAATTTATTTAGATTTATAAAATCAGCCTTACGGAAGAAACGAACTTTATAAGATATAAGTGAAGACTTAAGGACAATTAAAGAATTGGTTTCGATTAAAACCTCAAGAGTGGGATGATATGGATCCTCAGGGTTAAAAAGGGGCTACGTTCTGGAAAGAGTTATTCTATCAGGATCAGAAAAGAAACACAAGTACAACAGCTGACCTAATGAATTTCTGACGTAGTTAATTTGCCCGAGGGACATGTCGAATATACCCGCAGGGAAGTCGTGGTGCGAGTTAAGCAGTAAAGAAGGAGAATTCTTGAAATTATACCACATGAGTTCTGGTATATTGAAGTCCCCCAGAGTTACCAGATGGTCATTGTCAGACAGACGGTCCGAAATGAGACGAATAGCGGACAAATGTTGCCAACTCTTGTGATTGTACCTCTTCAGAAGCGAATTTGGAGTCTACAGAAATTAACACTTTGAAAACTTACTTGGAAAAACTTCGGAGCTAAAGAGATCCGGCTTTAACCAAGTTTCTGTAAAGACTATAATGTGATATGTGTACTAGCGACTGCAGCCTCAAAGAAAAAAAAAAAACAAAGAAATACACCAGACAATTTTTGTTGTGAATTTTTTTTTAAATTGATTTTTTTTGGCGCCAAAGGTACCGATAAGGTAATTCAGGGATGCCACCTCCTAAATGGCATATTTAAGTTTTACCAGACTTGCTCTGGAAAGCTGCAATTTAGGCAACATGGCGCAGTGTCTAGTTGGACTAGGTCTGATTGCCAAAGCTTTTTCAATTGAACCTCCAGCGCAGCAAGACGTGCAAGAAGGAACCCCCATCGACCAGTCATCCGTCCCCCAGACCAAGTGATACTGATATATTGGAGGCCCCGGCCTTGTCCCGCGGAGCAACCCTCCCACGTGGAGCTACAATCTCCTCAGCATCCCGAGCATCTCAGGCCCTAGGCCGGCCTAGAAATCTGGCCAGTGTCCCACGGAGCACCCAATTGGTTCCATCGAGGAATCTACTCCGCGGGTCAATTTGTCGGAAGGGGAGGAGAGGAATCATCCGCAACTCAAGAGGAAAAAAATAGATTTTATCAAATAAAGATTAGCAGCAAAATGTGGACACCGAAAAAATAAGGAAAAAAGTGGAAAAAGCATATTAAATAAAAAAACAAGAATGGAAAGCTAACTTCGGGCGGAGCCGAAGTTGATATACCCTTGCAGATATGTGGCAGCTTAAATTATTAGATATATATCGGATCTTATATAGTCGGCCGATCCTTATAAAACTCGGCAGATCAAATTAGTTTGCCGAAAGTAGAATCCATACAAAGTCCCAGTCTTCTAACTTAAAAAACAACAAAGTCATGGCATTTCCGATCAATCAGTTATATGGCAGCTATAGGATATAGTCGGCCGATCCTTATGAAATTTGGCAGATCGAATAAGTCTGCTAAAAGAAGAGTCCACAGTAAGTCCCAACCCTATAACTTAAAAAACAACAGAGATATGGCACTTCCCATCAATCAGTTATATGGCAGCTATAGGATATAGTCGGCCGATCCTTATGAAATTTGGCAGATCAAATTAGTTTGCCGAAAGTAGAATCCATACAAAGTCCCAGTCGTCTAACTTAAAAAACAACAAAGTCATGGCATTTCCGATCAATCAGTTATATGGCAGCTATAGGATATAGTTGACTGATCCCGGCCGTTCCGACTTATATACTGCCTGCAAAGGAAACAAGGATGTGTGCAAAGTTTGAAGTTGATAGCTTTAAAACTGAGAGACTTGTTTGCGTAGAAACATACAGACAGACGGACATGCTTATATCGACTCAGGAGGTGATCCTGATCAAGAATATATATACTTTATAGGGTCGGAGATGTCTCCTTCACTGCGTTGCACACTTTTGACCAAAATTATAATACCCTCTGCAAGGGTATAAAAAATAGTGCAATTTTTTTACAATTATATTCTCAAAATTTAAATTGAAAAGCTTGAGTTCACTGCCAGCATTAACACTGGCCAGTGCTCGTCCCATGTTCTCTGATCCTCTCCTGCAAACTGGGCGATCATCGTTTTGACCGTCCTGTTTGCCCTTTCCGTAGGATTATCCTGTGGTGTGTACGGTGCGGTTAATTTGTGCCCGGGTACGGCCGAGGAACCTTTTGAAGCTTCTACTGGTGAACTGGACACCATTGTCCGTTACCATCACCTTTGGCACCCCGTACCGAGTGCGATTCTCTCGCGGATCGCCTTCTGCAGCGCGTCGGTTGTGGCTTTCCGCATTGGAACCATCTCTGTCCATTTAGAGAATCTGTCAATAATTACCAACAGCATGGTGTTCCCATGCTTCAACCTTGGCAATGGCCCTATGAAATCCGCACATACCGTCGTCTCTGGGATCTGGGTCAGCAATTTTCCTGCGGCCAGCATCTGACTTGTTTTGTACCGCATGCATGTTTCGCACTGCCTGACACACTTCCTTATGTCCATTTGCATCCCTGGCCAGAAGTACCTTGCTGCTATCCTCGCAATCGTTTTTCTTCCCCCTAGGTGCCCAGCTGTTGGTGCGTCGTGGTTCTCCTTCAGAACCTGCTTTCTCATGTCCACCGGTACACACAGCTTTCATGACGCCACTTCTTCACTTCCGGCTCTATGTGGAACATGTCGGTAAACCTGGCCCGCTTCCTCCATGTACTCTTTCTGTGGACATTTCTGTGGATTTTTTTGTATCTTTTCGCGAATTTCTCAGAAATGAATCGTTGCCCCAATGTCTATCATGGCCTTGGTTTATGCTCCTCCGACCTTATCGACCGCTGATTTGCCTGCTGCTGCCTTGGCCCTACGGCCCAATGTTGACTCGACTGTTGTTGCCTTTGGCCTGCCGCCCATTGCTGATTTGGATGTTTTTTCTAACAAATCAGAAGCCCCCTCTCTACCGCCGGCTGTCTGAGATCCCAGCGTGGTTCCGTGGAGGATTGCCTATTAAATGCCTCTTCTTCTAGGGCTAACTCCTCGGTTAGGCTCATAACCTCTTCTACCGACGCGCATGCATATGGCCTTATGAACATTTTCATGCGAGGCATGCAGTTCTCCACAAGCCTTTCTTTCACCTCCTTTGTGGACTTCCCTAGTGGCTTCATCAGAGATTGAAGGTCTACTATTGAAGGTCATGTATTCCTTGAATGGTTCCCCTCGTGGGTGCTTCTGCTGCCGAACCTGGTCCGCTATCTTCTCGAAGTATCCTTTCGGCAGGAAGAAGGACTCATCGTTCATTATGAAACATCTCTGCGCTCTGCTCTGAAGTAATTGTGGCATTGCCCGCGTGATGGTGTTTATGTCCAATCCGTATGTTTTGGCGGACCATGCCACTCGGTCCACGAATTCCAACAGGTGTCACGTTCCGTCGAACCACAATGACCAATCCCGAACTTGTTTGGCCACTTTTGCATGGTCCTACCGGCACCGGGACCGGCTTTCAAGCTTGCTGCTCCATGCTCCTCATGCTTTTCATTTCTGGTACCGCCAGACTTTGGATGAGCTTTTCTGATAAACTCACTGCTCTTGGTCTTGGCGTGGTTCTCTGCGTGAATTTTTCTTCAAGTCCACGTGTGACCACGCGTCACCGGTCTCCGTTCCGGGTTGGTGCCAATATACACACCCCCCAAGCTCTCGCATGGCAGGATATGTGGTCTTGGTGCCTGGCACCGGTTCGGCTAACGCGTCCCTTGGTTTGAACTCACTTGCTCTAGTTGCGGGGCCTATGCTGTTCCTCTCCTGCTGCTGACGCTGACCCTGTTGTTGTCGCTTCTGTTGTTGTTGCTCTTCTCGTTGTTGTCGCTCCCGACGCAACGACGTTTTTGATTGCCTGTTTACTGAGATTAGTATATCTCAAACTATTTAACCGAAACGAAAAAACGTGGCTGAAAATTACTAAAAATCACTACGATAAAAAAAACAGAGCGGGCACTCGCTTTTACGTTATAAATTCGATTATATTCAACAACTAACTTAAGCCTAGCTTGTCTATTGCGGCGAAGCCGGGCGAATTCACGAGAGAGCGCAAGTCTCTCAAGCCCTAATCTCGCAAAGAGATTTTCTTGCGCTCCCGCTCCGCCCTATGCTAACTTATACTAGACTTCAAAAAATTAAATTTCTATCTTTAAATATATTAATCTATATTAATTCTACATTAATTCTACTCCGGCCCCGTTGAAGGCCTCCATAAGGCTTCACGACGGCGACCCTGATCCTTCCGTCCGCGCCGGCGTTAGTCTCGACGACCCTGGCGGTGATCCACTGTTGGAACGGCTGGTGGTCCTCGGCAACCAGGATCAGATCGCCCTTCCTGACGTCCACCTGCTCCCGCTGCCACTTCGACCGCACCTGTAGGCCCAAGATGTACTCCCGGGACCATCGCTGCCAAAACGTTTGCTTTATTGAAGAGACAAGGCGCCATCGCCGCAAGCTCGTTGGACCCTGCTGGTCCGGGGTCTGCGGTGCTAGTAGGAGTAGGTGCTTTGCAGACTTCACACCTGCCTCCCATAGTCCGCCCATGTGCGGAGCCCGCGGCGGTATGAATGCAAATACGCATCCTATTATTGATGCGTATTGCCGCAGCTCGTCCGCTTCGTCTTCGATTTACTGCCGCAGTGCTGCGAAGTGGCGACTCGCTCCTATGAAGTTCATCGAGTTGTCGCAGTGCACGATCTGCGGACATCCTCGGCGCCCAACGAACCTTTGAAATGCCAATAAAAAGAAATCAGTTGACAAATCGGAAACTACTTCTAAATGTACTGCTTTGGACGCAAAACAAACAAACAGGGCAATTTAGGACTTGTATGGTGGCCTACCACGAATTTTCAATGTCGTCTCAATAGGGTCACAGAAATCCACGCCACATATGGAGAACGGGCGGAGAGCAGGGACTCGATCTAAGGGTAAATCTCCCATGATTTCAGTCATCAGATGAAGCTTGCATCTAAAACAGCGTATGCATGACCGTACTATCTGACTGCAGACTTCCTGCGCGTTTACTACCCAAACGCGCTGTCGCAAAAGATTCACACGTGGACCGACATGAAAATTCGACTCGTGCAAGTATCGTGGTAGCTCTGAACAAACAGAGCGCTTCGTCAACAATATTGGAAACTTGGCATCGTAAGAAATAGGAGCATTAGATGGTCGCCCCCCGACCCGCAACAACGAAAAGATAAGCCCAGCCTGAGAGGCTTCATGGACAAACGGACTTAGCTTCTGTAGGCTTAGGCTAACAACCAGATTTTTTCGAAGATTTTTAATTTCCTCTTGATACACGTGATCTTGGACTATCTGAACAACTTTATTAAAAGCTTCTTGATATTCGACAGGTGAAGGTACACTATCAGAAGTAACTACTAATTCTCTACACTTCCTTATAAAGCGGACCATGTAAACGAACACTCGCAGCAGTTTTAAGTGAGAGGAAAATCCATCTATCACTTCCAACAAATATGAGGTGGAGACCACTGCGGTCAGTCTGACCGCATTTTTCTTTGCTTCCATCTGCAAAATCTCTGGTGACTCTCTGTTAAAAACGATGGACCTGTAAACCAGATCGATTCTACCGTTGCCTTTACGTCTCCACCTCTTGACACAATATCTGTCGGGCTCTGTTTAGTTGGTACATGCCGCTACGTGCTATCCTCTGACCACTCTTGAATCTCAGCAACTCTATTTGATACGAACGTTGACAACGACGATGGATGGGATCGAATCCAATGAAGACAAACTTGTGAATCTGACCAATATACACTTCGTTCGATCGGTGCTTTGATAAGAGGTTTTATTTTGCGGCTTGAGCCACGGATCGTTCTAAATCCCGCACTGGGATGTAATGTCGCCCTATGTGGGCGAAGGTGGCATTTAAGAGCATGTAACGTTTAAAGATTGACCGGACAGAATACTTTTAATGCCAAAAAATTATATGTCATCAAACTCTTGTGATTTTACCTCATCAGAAGTCAATTTGGAGTCTGCTGAAATTAACACTCCTCCTCCCCTTCGCAGTGTTCAATGACGTCTAAAAGTGGTTTGCTTACTGGGGAAAACTTCAGAGCTAAATATCTCTGGCTTTAACCAAGTTTCTCTAAAGACTATAATGTGTGATGCAAAGGAGGAACTATCAGAATACAATTTGGGAAGTTTGCTACGTAGCTTTTTAGTATTCTGATAGGTTAGTGTAAGTAAAGAAGTTCATTTTTTGCAGCTGAGGAAGACGAAGTTAAAAGTTGGTCAGTGGCTCTAATATATGGGGCTTCATTCCCATAGGTTTGATCATTTTTTTCTTTATCGTACTTGGCTGATGTTCTTTGATGAAAATGTTCTCTGGCCAAAAACGAACGGAACAAACAGTATTGATCATCTGCACTGGCACACTTATTTTGAAAGATGACGTGTGCCTAGTTTAGGCACATTTAAATTTACTTTGACCCCCATCTTTATGTCAGCTTTTGGTTAGGCCACAAGCACATCACTAAATGCGGATTTATAACACTTTGGAGATTTATTTGAAGACTACTGCTGAAGACAACTAAACTGTGGATCAAGCGCACAGAGTGGGTCAATGATGTTGCAAAAACCGCTAATCAACTCTTTACTGGAAGACAAGCGCCCACGGCAGAGACGAGCAGGAATCCTCAAAGGAACAGCGAGGGTACCGCGGAGCAGCAGTAAAGCAATAAAGCTTGCATTATTTATGGCTATTTGTATTATTTCTGAGCTTGGGCAATCACGTCGAATCTATAAATTCGGTGAAACGTTCCTACAAACTCTGTGAGCTAGCCATGACATTTATCGCTAGCGGAATAACTAAAAGAAAGTCCGTTAAAAAATAACCACTGTTATAAAAAGACACAAAATTTAAAATGAAAGACGTTAAAGTCGAAAAGGTTCCCTCCTCTATTCGGTACAGTTCGCATTTTGGTAGAATCTTTTAACGTCACATCTGCATAAATCATCTGTTACCAGATAGTGCAGGCGCTCAGTGCAATCGCTGTTTCACAGATTCAAAAATTGCAACTTTTTCAAACGTATAGCCTCAGTAGGAAGGGTCTGCAGAAATAAGCTTTCAGCGAAGGCAGACCGCAGGTTCAAGAATGATTAGGATCAAGTTGTAACCTTATATAGTTAGTATTCAAGCCGATTGAGTCATTTTGCATATGGTCTACTTCTGTGGGATGAAGTAGATTTTTTAGAACAATAATTAGTAGAGTAGAGTAATTAGGGAAGGCTCCAAAGTGACTCGACGTAAATATTTTTAGTAGTTGCGACGTTTTCTACCTCGAGAAGCATTACATATAGATGAATATAGTAACATATCAAAATTTCTTTAAGTGTATATCAATAAATTTTGTAAACCGAAGCTGAAGCCTTTTATCTGGAAATACGTAACCTCGCTGCAAATATTCCAATCAAAGTAAAAACATAAACATTTAATTATTCCAATTTGTCTGAAAACAGCCTCATTTCAGAGTCCCAATTTCTAAGAGTCGCGTCAAATTGAAAACCACAACAATATTTTGGTAAACAGAATTCCGACTCAAATTTTTCTCACTCCTCCTATGTGAAATAAAACTAAACAGTTCAAACCATTCTTATGTGGGCAGCCACTTTATAGGAAATTTAATATTTTTCTCGTCACCTCGATTTATTGAGACCCAAAGCCTTCCACGTCAACTGACACCTAAACTAATAGGTTTCGTCTCCCTTCAGAGAACAAAGCCTCGCAGAGAGAAAAGCTTCTTTTGAGCTTCGATCTGCAAAAATCTTCAGCAAGGATAGCTATAAAAATAACTTAGAGCCCCAAAGTTAAGTTAGTTCTGAAATTCTAAAGTGCTAAGCAGTTTCAAGGAATTTTAAAATCTGACTATATCAAAAACGGAACTCAAATAAAAATATATTTTTTTTAACTATTTTTTAGAAGATATGTAATAATATATATATCTTCCATAGACACCTGTGGCGAAATACGAGTAAGTATTTATGAAGTATTTATGATATTTATGAAGCTTTGTTCTCTGTGAAGACTTCAAATTATGGACTGAGTCGTTCCGTTGCTATATGGGAACTTTTAACTTTTTCTGGTATTAAGACGATTTTAAAGAGTTTTCAAATTAATACTAATTTGTTATCAATGAATTTAGAAAACATCATTATTCCTCTTGACACCTAGTGTTAAGACGTACCTACTTCAGAAACACGAGACGTAGTGCCGTAGTGGTCAGACTGAGGTGATGGACATCAAGAAATCACTTGAACCAAGCTTCAGGGTGGGCAACTGCTGATCCAGGGGTACCTTGAATTTTCTAGTTAAAATTCGACAGCCGTATTAACCTAACCTTTAAAAAATAAGTTTACTTTCTGCGGATTCATTTTTGGAACAACTGATCCGATCGACCGAATTTTACAAAGATCGGCCGAAATAATAATTATGCTATTTTTTATCATTCACTTGTATGGCAGCTATAGGATATACTCCGCTGATCCTAATGAAATTTGGCAGATCGGATTAGTTTGCTTAATACAAAATATAAAATCTCTATTAAGTCCCATCTGTCAACTTTAAAAAGCCTAAAGTTATGGCATTTCCGGTCAGTTCCTTATTTGGCAGCTATAGGATATAATCGGCCGATCCCGCTCTGACTTCTACACTGAATGCAAAGGAAATAATGATGTGTGCAAAGTTTGAAGTCGATAGCTTAAAAACTGTGAGACTAGTTTGCGTAGAAACAGACAGAAGCACATGCTTACATCGACTGAGGATCAGGTGATTCTTGTCCTGAATATATGTAGTTTAAGGGCTGGCAGATATCTCCTTCACCTTTCAACTTTTGACCAAAATTATATTAACCTCTGCAAGAGTATAAAAATAAATTATTCAAGGACCCATCACAAGGACATTCATGGATTCAAAAAATTTTGAAACAAGAATGGAAAGCTAACTTCGGGCGGAGCCGAAGTTGATATACCCTTGCAGATATGTATATTATATTATTAGATATATATCGGATCTTATATAGTCATCCGATCCTTATAAAACTTGGCAGATCAAATTAGTTTGCCGAAAGTAGAATCCATACAAAGTCCCAGTCTTCTAACTTAAAAAACAACAAAGTCATAGCATTTCCGATCAATCAGTTATATGGCAGCTATAGGATATAGTCGGCCGATCCTTATGAAATTTGGCAGATCGAATAAGTCTGCTAAAAGAAGAGTCCACAGTAAGTCCCAACCCTATAACTTAAAAAACAACAGAGATATGGCATTTCCCATCAATCAGTTATATGGCAGCTATAGGATATAGTCGGCCGATCCTTATGAAATATGGCAGATCAAATTAGTTTGCCGAAAGTAGAATCCATACAAAGTCCCAGTCTTCTAACTTAAAAAATAACAGAGATATGGCATTTCCGATCAATCAGTTATATGGCAGCTATAGGATATAGTCGGCCGATCCCGGCCGTTCCGACTTATATACTGCCTGCAAAGGAAACAAGGATGTGTGCAAAGATTGAAGTCGATAGCTTTAAAACTGAGAGACTAGTTTGCGTAGAAACAGACAGACAGACGGACAGACGGACATGCTTATATCGACTCAGGAGGTGATCTTGATCTGGAATATATATACTTTATAGGGTCGGAGATGTCTCCTTCACTGCGTTGCACACTTTTGACCAAAATTATAATACCCTCTGCAAGGGTATAAAAAGCATGAATTGAAAATTAACTTTAGGCGGACCGAAGTTGTTATACCCTTGCAGTTATGTGGCAGCAAATATAATTAGATAAATATCGGATCTTGTTCAGTCAGCCGATCCTTATGAAAGATGGCAGATCTGATGTTTGCCCAAAGTGGAACGCATATAAAGACCCAGCCTTCTAACTTAAAAAACAACAAAGATATGGCTTTTCCGATCAATCAGTTCTATGGCAGCTATAGGAAAGCTAACTTCGGGCGAAGCCGAAGTTGATATACCCTTGCAGTTAAGTGGCAGCTTATTTTATTAGATATATATCGGATCTTATATAGTCGGCCGATCCTTTTGAAATTTGGCAGATCAAATAAGTTTGCCCAAAATGGGACGCATATAAAGACCCTTCCTTCTAAAATCAAAAACAACAAAGTTATGGCATTTCCGATCAATCATGTGTGTAAAGTTTAAAGTCCATAGCTTTATAACTGAGAGACTAGCCATGATCGGTCAACTATATCCTACAGCTGCCGTATAACTGATTGATCGGAAATTCCATAACTTTGTTGTTTTATAAGTTAGAAGGATGGGACTTTCTATGGATTCTACATTTGGGCAAACTAATTTGATCTGCCAAGTTTCATAAGGATCTGCCAACTATATCCTATAGCTGTCGTATAACTGATTGATCGGAAATGCCATAACTTTGTTGCTTTTTAAGTTAGAAGGATGGGACATTCTATGCATTCTACTTTGGGCAAGTTAATTCGATCTGCCAAATTTCATATGGATCGGCCGACTATATAAGATCCGATATATATCTAATAAAATAAGCTAATAAGATGCTACTTAACTGCAAGGGTATATCAGCTTCGGCTCCGCCCGAAGGTAGCTTTTCATTCTTGTTTTTTAAAATTATACATAGTACAGTCTAACATATAATTTGCAAATATCAGTGACTAGTGAGATGGAGACATACGGACGGTCATAGGTATATTGAATCAGAAGGTGATCTGATCAAAGATATGAATACTTTATACTTTTCTTTTAGTGCGTTGCATACATTTGACCAAAATTATATACTCTCTGTAAGGGTATGATCCAAGTCATACAGTAACGCCTTTGCAACAAACCCCGTTTCAAAAATCCTTAAAGTCATAACGGGGGTATAAATTCATTGAAATGAAAAAATTGCATTTGTTTACGAATATATCTCAGTGTCGGTGTGAAGCAGAAGCCGGGAATATAAACTACCTGTCTCGCTAGTCAGGCCCAAAGGCCTAGAATTATAGACCAGACTAGCGTTCTAGAGCAGTTTTAAGTGTAAGAATGCTTTAATTGTTATATCTATAATAGAATCTATATTAAATCTATTTATTCTAAATATTAAAGAATATATTCGACTAATAAATTCTGCTGAAACAAGATAGTTGTGGCAGATTGGAAGATACGGACTCTATTAGTTAAATTTAAATTTAATAAAAACATACTTCGGAATACAAACAATAACATATATTTAAATTGTATTTTTTTATTGGTATAACATACTGGAATAATTGATTCATATGATTTTCAATTGGTGGGACAGATGTAGCCCCGCTATTGAAACCCGATACGTGTGTTTTATCTGATAGAGTTCATTATTATTTCAAAAAGAGGGTGTGTAAGAGAAATTTTATGGTGGTGGTTCCTGTCAAAGAGAATTCAAAGTACTTATTTTTCACACTTTGTAGAATATTGTGCACATTGCCATTAACAATCATTTAATATTGCTTACAATATAATCCTCACCCAAAATGGTGAGAATATATGATTATCAAAATACAATATGACACTATAATAAGCCAATTATATATAAATCTGTAGGTATAGCGCGGTAAAGACATTTTAAAGGGTTTTATATTTTTCGAAGTTAGTCAAAATTTCAAAAATTTAAGTTTCACCCTTGCAAGTCGTATTATAATTTTGGTCAAAATTGTGTAACGCAGTGAAGGAGATATCTCCGACCCTTTAAAGTATATATATTCTTGATCAGGATCACCTCCTGAGTCGATATAAGCATGTCCGTATGTCCGACTGTCTGTTTTTACGCAAACTAGTCTCTCTGTTTTAAAGCTATCGACTTTAAACTTTGCACACATCTTCTTTCCTTCGCAAGCAGTATATAAGTCGGAGTGGCCAGGATCGGTCAACGATATCCTATAGCTGCCATATAACTGATTGATCGGAAATGCCATAACTTCGTTGTTTTTCAAGTTAGAAGGATGGGACTTGCTGTGGACTTATTCGATCTGCCAAATTTCATAAGGATCGGCCGACTATATCCTATAGCTGCCATATAACTGATTGATCTGAAAGCCATAACTTTGATGTTTTTTAAATTAGAAAGATGAGACTTTTTATGCATTCTACTTTCGGCAAACTAATCTGCTAAGTTTTATAAGGATCGGCCCACTGTCAAAGCTGTCAAAGAACTGATTGATCGGAAATGCCATAACTTTGTTGTTTTTTAAGTTAGAAGGATGGGACTTTCTGTGGATTCCATTTGGGGCAATCTTATCAGATCTGCCAAATTTTATAAGGATCGGCCAACTATATAAGATCCGATATGTATCTAATAATAGAAGCTGCCACTTAACTGCAAGGGTATATCAAGTGCGGCTTCGCCCGATTTTAGCTTTCTTTTCTTGTTTTATTTTTATTTTCCTATTAATTTTTTTTCTTTTATCCTAAAGTACGTATTAGTTTTTAATAATTCTTTTTATGTAGAGATTCAATCAAACTAAAGTATACTCCAAGCTTTATACATCATTATTTCGAAATCAAGTTTATACAAAAAAGTTGCATACAAGATCCACGCAGCATTTTCTCATTTTATGTTGCAAATATCATACATTTTTTACCAATATAAAGGAATAATTTTTAAGGTAATTTTTGACGGATAATTTTAAACACTGTGGAATATGAATTGGGCAATGTGCAAGCCCACATTTTTTTAAAAAAATATTATCAAAGCGAAACAATTTTTTCCTATCGATCTTATAGCTCCCATTAACTAAGGTGATATACCTTTGCAGTTAAGTATCAGCTTATTCATCTAACCATTTATATGTCAGTCCATCCGTCATGGCTCATATTGGCAGCTACGCAAATTTTCTTCAGTATTAATTAGAAGCAAAATTAACAAAAACACTAAAAATGTACAGACCACTTCAAAAACCTTGCTTATTTAGGATCATTATTTGGTGGTCCTTCAAGGTGAATGTTTTTTTAGTTTTTTGTGCATTGGTTGTTAAAATGAATGTTGCAATTGAAAGCATTGACGAAAGGACGTGCCAGACACATGGCCAACATTACAGGTAGCTTAGCTAGGGCTGAAAATGCGCATCACCCGGACACCACATGCAAAGGTGGCTTAGCGACTGGAACAACTCCACTCAACATGGAAAGACTTCAATTGATTTGGGGATGAAATAGCTATGAGAGCGATTCAGAGCATGACAACATATTCCTTGAGGACAAGTATGCGAAGGCCAGGCATTTTTCGGCGATGGTAGACCAAGTCCACCAATTTTAAACGGTGAAAATGGCAGTGGAAGGCTGCAGATCAACAACAATGTAATAATTAGTTGGCTCAAATTTAACGGTTCGCTGGAAATTATTCGGAGTGCCCAGCTTTCAAAAAATATACGACAGCTTTCAAAAGCATTGATGACTACCGGCGACTACTAGTCACATCGCCCAAGCAGAAGCAGCACAAGCAGCAGGGGAACCTTCCTTACAACTATGGTTCCCGATCGCAAGGTACAGGACACGGATTTAGAAATGTCATATGTATCTGAACGCATCATACAAAATCTTGATTTGGCTCTTCATCACCTATATTGGTTACGGAAATGTCATCGATAAAAGCAGACACTACAAGGAGATGCAGCAGTCACGTGCTTTCATCATCTTTAGAAAAGGCAAACCATCGAAACGTCTGCACTTCAAGTCTTCAATGATCTGCAAATTCCCCAATTAACATTTTATAGGTCAGCGAGAATGTTTAGAGTGCTTTAACTAAAAAATAGATATACGACAACAAAGGAAAGATAAATGCTAAATCATAATTTTTTAGATGGGTGATTATATCACTTCTGTTACAACGAGCAAACAACGCTATGGCACTTACAACGAAAATTCACATCGATGCATCTCTCAGATGGTTCTGGGAACTGGAGAGCATACAACGCAAGGCAGAAGTGCACTCTGAAGATAAAAAGGTCGAGAAACATTTTCTTGCAATACACACTCAAGACGACCAGGGCAAGTATATGGTGGAGCTTCCGTTAATAGCTTTAGAAACACAATTCGCAGATACTCTTCAAGAAACTGTGCAGAGATTCAAATCAGTTGAACGGCATTTGGCACAAAATCAACACTTGCGTAACGACTACGTAAAATTCATGAGGGAATATCAGGAGCTAAGCCATATGCGATAAATCTCACCGAGATCAGTCAAGGTCCTAGGTTTGCATTCGCACTCTGGGAAGGACACATTGTCGTACAATGTAAATCTATCGAAAGACCTTAGCTGCACCAAGAGGCAAGTGCTGTCGGATTTCTCACGCATATTCGACCCTCTCGGTCTGTTGGCACCAATCCCATGAACCATGGACCATGAACTACCGAGCAAACTATCAGACCAATGGCTTAAATGGCGAGTTGATTTAGACAATCTTTAACAGCTCCAGAGAAAATGGAATTGCATGGATTTTCAGTTGCATCCACAAAAGCATACGCAGCGCTGGTATATATCCGAGTGGCTAACGATGATAGAACCATTTTGGTAGCAACAATGCAACAAAAACATGGGCACCTTTAGAAGAAGCATACATGGTGGCACGGGGACTCAAAATCGAACCCTGCTGATTGCACATCTCGTGGCTTGGTTGTATCCGAGCGCATTTACTTTTTCGCTTTTTCGACTTTTTTGACTTTTTCATTGACTTTTTTTTTGACAATTATTCGCGCGGTTCCTACTGTATACGTACAGCCCACCTTCTACCCAACCGACCGAGGGGCGCATGGCGCATACCGTATGGCCCGAATCGCGGGAATAGATCCGAGCTAGTAAATAGAGAGAAAGATTATAAAGATAAAGAGGAAGAATTTCTGAGCTCCCATTAATAATTTTGAATAGATGTTTTTATATTTAAAAGAGAGAAAAGTGAAATAATGCAGTAGGAACCATAGTTCGAGCATAAAACTCTAAGAGGATCATGCTGTGCATATGTCGAAGTGCAATAGCTAAGGAATAGAAGATTAAAGATTCTAGTCCTTCTATTGGGAACGATAAACTGTACGCAATTGTAGATACAAGACCTAGTCCATCAATTTAAAATGGTGAAAACGGCAGCGGAGAGCTGCTGAGCATCAACCATGCAATAATCAGTTATAATAATAATCAATAATCAGTCGATTTCGAGCAGTTGATTGTAAATCGAGCCACTGCAAGCTTGTCGAGAGCTGAAGGAGATGACGTCAACGAGGTGAATTACGGTAGGCACAACAGGTCACAGCGAGTTGCCTAAAATTCAAATTAAACGGTTAGCTGGAAATTATTCGGAGTGACCAGCTTTCAAAGGAAACTATGATGACACAATTCATGATGAAAGAATTTCACAAATACGCAAAAATTTCATCATTGGAATTCTTTGCTGATTGAAGTGGCTGCAAATCTGATACAAAATCTAGCTATAACGGATTCAGCTTACAGCACAGCGTCTGAGCGACTTAATAAAAGATTAATTCATTTTTGGTTTATAAAGGTTCAAACAACAACAAGGATGCAGAAACTTGACTGAAGGTGTCAAACGTCGCAAATGAAATAGTGTGGATATGCCATCACGGAAACAGGACGAGATTGATGAGTCATCTTCTTGGCGCTGGAACAGCTGGATGCAGACACTTGTCGCAGGTGGATCGAATGAAGTATGGAGGCAAACTCACTCACACTGGAAGAATTCTTCAGGTTTTTGGATGCGCGTTGCAAGAAGCTGGAGCTGAGCAACCGTGAAACAACTGCAAGCAAGATTGCAACATATATCGGGGACAAGACAAGGAAGGTCATAGAATCGTTGGTTGCGCTTGAAGGAATCAAGTGCAGTAAATGCCATATTACGGAGCATCGTTTGTATGAATGACAACAACTTCAATAGATTGCCATGGCATACTTTCTCTGCTATAATTGTATGAAACCTGGTCATGAGGTCAGAAAATGCAAATCTACGTTCAAGTGCAGACAATGTAAAGGTCAGCATCACTCACTGTTGCACCTTTAAGACACGCAACAGGCTATTAAAACAATATCTTAAACTGTTGAAGACCAGGACGATCCTAACGCACATATCTTAAAGGTGACTATTAGTCACATCGCACAAGCAGAAGAAGCACTAGCAGCAATTGTATGTGCAAAAGGCACTGCACTTTGCTCACAGCTATGATAAACGTTCGCAACGCAACTGGATACGGGTTCAGAACTCTCAAATGTATCTGAACGCTGCATACAAAAACTTGATTTGGCTCGTCATCACCCTTATTGGTGACGGGAAACTAATCGTTAAAAGTATACACTACAAGGAAATGCAGCACTCTATGTATCCAATCCCGTCTTTTCCAGGTAGTCCAGATTACGTGCTTGGAAAGATCACATCATCATTAGAAAGGCAAACCATCGACACGTCTGCAATTCAAGTCTTCAATGATCTGCAAATGCATAAATGCCCCAATTAACATTATTTTGCTCAGCGAACATGTTTGGAGTGCATTAACTGAAAAATAGATCTACGACAACAAAGAAAAGCTTATTGCTATATTATCAATTTTTAGATGGGTGATATCACTACTGCTACCACGAGCAACAACGCTATGGCACTTACAACGACAATTCACATCGATGCCACTCTCAGAAGGTTCTGAAAACTGAGAAGCGTACATCGCGACGCAGAAATGCAACCTGCGAAAGAAAAGGTCGATAAACACTTCCTTGCAACACAGACTTGAAACGAGCAGGGCAGGAAGATCGTGGAGCTTCCGTTTACAGCTTTAGATCCGGAAGTGACAGATACACTTCAAGGAGCTCTGCAAAGGTTCAAATCAGTTTAACGACATTTAAGACAATTCAACAACTATGTAACAACTACGTAAAATTCATGAGGAAATATCAAGATCTAGGCCATATGCGAGAAATCTCACCTATCAAAATCCCCAATAGAAGCCATTTTTACTTACCACATTTTTATTGTATTGGGCCGGAAACTCAAAGTAGTTTTTGTCGGCTCATATTTAGAGGCCAAAAGTATGGCGGTAAACGTCACCCTCTCGATGGGACCGAGTATTCAGCTAGACCTATTTGCTGTGTGCCTGCGATTCCGTATGCACAAATATGTCTTTTCAGCGGACATGGTCAAGATGTTTTGCAGGGTTACCCTGTTCAGAAACTGTGTTTCAGGGCAGGCCAGGATATTCGTGAACTATCACATTAATATGCTAATAATATATGTATAGGCTAATGGCTCATATAGCTATCTTTATATTTTCTATACTATCTATTAGTTTTAAGATCCAAATATCATTTATACACATATAAGTTACGTATCACATATTTGCAACTCCGCAAATTCTCTTCAGTATAAATTAGACAGCAAAACTAACAAGAACAATAACAGTGTACAGTCCACATAAGTCCAATTGGATTAAGTCCAATGCATTACTCTTGGCAACGAAGGTCGCCATTCAACATCATTTGAACCGTAGCCATTACACTATTCGGTGTACTCAATTCCCCGTTCCCTCGGTCGGTTGGGCAATATAAAAAATGTAGACGGAACATACAAAAGAAGCACTATATAGTCGACCAACTGGTTTGTAAACGCCATTTTTATTAGGAGAATTTATTTATCAATTTTCATTATACCCTTGCAGAGGATATAATATTTGTGGTCAAAAGTGAAGAACGCAGTAAACGCGGGAGGAGTGAAGTGAAGGTTGAACGAGACACGAAGCGCCACCGGGACCCCCCTGCTATATGGCTTTGCGATAGAGCAAAACCCGGAAGGTCTCTGTAGAACTCGTGCCACGGCTTTCCTGAGATGTAGGAGTGAAGGCATCCTCATGGATACGCCCGCTGGCAGGGCAGCTCCGAAGTCCCCAACGGATGCCCTAAGGCCAGAGGGACGGTGTAAGCACAGCTTCTCTTGACTCCCTCTCTTTCGGGCCAACTTTTTCCCGCGTTGCATATTCGCCTAAACTAGATTGCGCTGGTCAGTGATGCTAGCTGCTGGTCCAGATGATCGCAGCTGATCGGTAGTGTTGGCTTACGCCGATTGAAGCGGTACCGGTAGAGAGCGCTCACCTGTGTGCAGACGCCACCCTTAGAGTGCGTCACATGGGGGATGAACTTAAAGCTCTCTTCTGAGGGCGGGCCACAACCAAGGAGCAGTGCACAAGGTCACTGAACGGTTTCCAACCCCTCCGCCACGGCGGTGCAAGCGGGAAATCGGAGCTCTGGTGACCGAATAGGGGCGGTATATCCATCGTAGATATCCAATCCTCATATTGGGCGGCTATGCGGTCTGCGTCTGAGCCATTGTGGTCGGCAGTGCCCCCCACCTGGCAGTTAGTATAAATGGCAATCTGGCTGTAGGTATAAAAAGCAAAACCGGAAGGATGATGTATTTTAATGATACTACTCCAGGTGCCAACCACTCAAGTAGAAATCCACCCGTGGGGAAACCCACGTCCGGGGCACGGATTCTGGAGGCCCCAAAACACCTCACTCAAGTGGCTAGCTTGGCCGCCCCGGCAGATCTTGCAACAAGCCATATGCGGAGCAATCGTCAGCGTTCCTGAGCAGCTCTTAGATTCTGCGGTCACTTATCCTGCAGGCAACCCCGGGCGAACCGGCAGCACATCCGCCCTAATCGAGCCGAACGTGGAGAAAGATACTCCTAAGATAGCGAGGGATCCCTCAAGTCCCACCGAACCCTAGAGAGCAACTCCGGCAAAGGAGACTAGAGCTTTTAGCGAGCAGCCCTGCGCTGAGATGCTGTCGGAGCTAGAGGCGATTTATTTTTCAAGCTATATTCGGCAAGAACAAATGTCAAGCCCAGCATTTAAAAGTTTCATTTATTTGCTTTTCTAATTTATTTAATCGTAATATTTTTTAACTTTACTAAAAGTTTTACTACAGGACTTTAATACAATTTTTCTGCATCAAATTGATTAAAATCTGCCAAAACCCTAACATTCCATTTATATCGGAAAATACAGAAGTTATGAAGGAAGTTTTGAATTGTATACTGTGTTATAATTGGTAATAAAATGGAGAGAGTAGCTTGAGTATAAACAGAAGTGACGAACTGAATAACGATAGATATACATACTAAAGGCCGTCGGACTGTCAGAGATGTGTACTGCACTGCATTGCTCACTTTTGAAAAAAAAAAAAATAAAAAAACCCTCCGCAAGGGTATAAAAGTATAAACTTGGGGTGGGTATTGCCAAACTAAAGTGAATAATAATAAAAGTTTTTGTTCACTTTATTCGGGTTGTTTCTAATTGCGCATTATGCTTTTGCTGTTGATTGCTTTTTTGCACTTGAAACAGTATACAATGCAAAGTCTAATAAGCAAATTAATTACTTTTGTTATTTTCCACTTCAATGAAAGTTTCCTCTCATTTTCACAATGAAGGCGTCTTTCTGTAGCGCCCATTCAGAAAACATTGTTCAAAAACTTTTGACCTTTCCCAAACTTCATACCTACAAAAGATATTTCACACAAGTAAAATTTTCAAAGACATACATTTTATTTTGACTCGCTAATGACTTGTTCACCCAAAAAGTGTTTTAAGCTGCCGCTTCGGAATCTAAAGACTATTGAAATTAATCTATATACAGTGGGGAGCCAAATTGAGTACATGTTAAGAATTTGATATTTAAGTGCCCACAACACATAAACGCGAAAGTAAATGCTAACGTTTTTTTTCTAAGAATGAGTATTTAATTTGTAACAAAATGGCATATTTATTTTAATCATTAAAGAAGCCGTTTACTATATATAAATTAAAAACCGTAGCAATATGCATATACTCAGATTAGAACCTGACGTGATTCGAACTGTATTGTTGCTTTTATTAAAGAAACCCCACAATAAGTAACAATAAGTCACCTTTCGCCATAACTCAGAGAGCGACACGTCAAAGAAACTTTCTTCACTGATCGTAAATATTATTTTTGGTTTGTTAATAAAATGAAGAAAACATCGGCAGATAAAGATAACAGAACTGTTTCTTTACCAATCGAGGTTTCTCGACGCGTGCCATTGCAAAAAAACTTAACATAAGCCAATCAATGGTAGTGCTCGCCCTCGCCTTTTAAAGAACTCTGATGCTAGGCTCATGATGCAAAGAATGAGGAAAAATAGAAATGTAAATCCTGAAAAACAATCTGCCCGATATCATTAAAAAATTCACCTATCCCGAACAGGAATTAAGTTTTCAACAAGGCAAGACTGGCTGAAAAAAATCTTGAATTTTACACTTATGGATTGGCCTGCTCAAAGTCCCGACCTCAATCCAATAGAAAACTTGTGGGCAATTGTGAAGCGACGTCTAGGACGGTATGAGACAGCCCCTTGCAATCTGGACGAGCTTTGGAGCCGTGTAGATTAAGATTGGATACAAATTCCAAAAGAAATTATTGAAAAACTGATAGAGAGCATGCCAAAGAGACTAAAAAATGTCATTAAAAATCCGGGTTTTTGGACCAAATATTAAAAATTACTTGTTTCCTTGTTGTGTCATATCATCTGAGGCTGAGTTGAGTACATGTTGCTACTGTTTTTAATTTATGTCTAGTAAATGGCTTATTTCATAATTAAAATAAATATGCCATTTTGTTATGAATTAGATATATAATCTTAGAAAAAAAAGCGTTATCATTTACTTTCGCGTTTAGGTGTTGTGAGCACTTAAACATCATATTTTCAACATGTACTCAATTTTGCTCCCCACTGTCCCCAAACTGGCTTGCTACTTGCTTTAAATTTGACTCGCAAAAAGTCGGCTGGACGGTATTATCTTATAGCTGTATCCTATCTTTCAAATGTTTTGAAATGGTTAGGCTTAAAAAAATGAGAAAAAATTCTAAATGTCGGAACACTCCAAAAATAGCAAGTTTCTTTTTCCAACTTTTTTTTTCCCCTCTGTTTTGCATTTTTTGTGAGTGGTTTTTTCAGTCATGCCAAGTAAGTGAGAAATGTATTTTATAATGTTGAAAAAAAAAAGATTGACATACATAGGTTGTCGCAGTCTATGAAATGTGCAAAGAGCTGTCACACTCATTGCACAAATAATAGAAAAATGTATCACTTCTAGAACTCACAGCAGTTCATAATTTTGTAAATATGTTCAAAATAGCATTGGTTTGGATGCCATCGGATAGCTACAATTCATCAGTTGAGCTAACAAAGCACCTGAACACACAAGAGGGCTTAACCATTGGCGAAGTAGTCATTGATTAAATAGTAGTAGTAATAAGTGTCATTGTGGGAGAAAATCGGTGCCTCATCTTCGGAATAGTAATTTTAAACGTGTATCTGAAAGAAAATCTATGGAATAAAATCAAACACCATACCATTTTAATATCAAAATGGTAAATAAGATGCAAAATATTGTATAAAAAGAGTAACAAATTAAAGATATATCAATTTTGATTGCAGTATAATGCAAATACTAGCAGAAAAGTAAGGCGAAAAATCGAGACTTAACGATTGACATATGTACATCCCTTAGAACCCACGACAGCTACGAATCGAGAAATATCACCATGGACGGCGGACTATGGACTGTCAACGAGGTGATGGATATGTCACGCCCAAATTATCTGATATCAATTGTTCCACATATTAGCGTCATCTCAGGGGCTATCTCCAAACGCAAAATGAAACCCTTAGAGCCAATTAAAAAAAAGAAATTGTTTCTTAAAAAAAATGTCTTTTCAGTGTATGTATGTTTTTTTCAAGTGTTTGGTAATGAAGAAAGTGAAATAGATATTTTAAAAACCATATCAACGAAATATTCTTATATAGCGACATTGGTTATGTAGTTATGCATTTTTTAATTAACAAACTTATTTTTAAATATTAAAGTTAAATTATGGTATTAAATAATATTGTAAAAAAAAAGTGCTCATATTTGAGTGACCCATCTTAAACTTTTTTCTGGATTGCCTAGAAACAAACAGGGAAAACAGAGGCACAAACTGCCTTCATTTGCTCTATTCTAGCAGCTTATATAAGGATCGGCCAACTATTTTTAACACGAAATATATTTAGTAAGCGTATATTATTAACAGCTAGGCTCCGCCCGAAATTATCTTTCCTTTAAAGTTATACCCTTGCAGAGGGTATTATAATTTTATGTAAAAGTGCAATTAGGTGTCCTTATTCTGAATTATGGTTGAAAGCAATGAATCGAGAGTACGAAGCTTTTATGAACAACCATATTTGGCATATATTATTAGATATATATGGGATCTTATATAGTTACCGATCCATATGAAGTTTGGCAGATAGAATTAGTTTTCTCAATGTAGAACCCATATAAAGTCCCAGTCTTCTAACTTAAAAAACAATAAGGATATGGAATTTCCGATCAATCAGTTATATGACAGCTATAGGAAATAGTCGGCCGATCCTTATGGAAATTAGCAATACGATTTAGTTTTCCTACCGTGGAATCCATAGACTTAAAAAAATAATAAAAAATAACTTACAAATCAACAATTTAGGACATTTCCGATCAATCAGTTATATGGCAGCTATAGGATACCGATCCCGGCCGTTCCGATTTATTTGCTGCATGCAAAGGAAAGAAGAATGTGTGCAAAGTTTGAAGACAATAGCTATTAAACTGAGAGACTAGTTTACGTAGAAACAGACAGACGGACATGCTTATATCAACTCAGCAGGTGATCCTGATCAAGAATATATATACTTTATAGGGTCGGAGATGTCTCCTTCACTGCGTTGCACACTTTTGACCAAAAATATAATACCCTCTGCAAGGGTATAATTATGATTCTTGGCATATTCAGATGCACAGCGTACTGGTTCACGCAGAGCTATGGAATGTGCCGTCAGGCGAGTTGAAACGGGAGAATGCTGGTGAAAACAACTATTGGCCAAGATGGGACAGAAAGGCTCTGGCCATGAATACCCTCAGCGTTAACACATCGCAGCTGAGTTACATCAAAACGTATACGACATCAGGCTTGGACAAAACTGAAGAAGGTGCATCAATCGAGTGGTCCAGTCAGAAAAGTATCATTCTACAAAACGTTGCTGAGTTTAAAGATGGAGAACGGCCAAAAGTTTCCAGTCACCTAAATGCGTTCAGCGAAGTTATAGATCAACTCTCGTCGGTGGGAATTGATATAAGTGAGGAGCTGCGAGCAATAATTCTTCTATCGAGCCTTCCCAAGGAATACCAAAATTTTGTAGTCGAAATCGAGACATGCGACACACTGCCGGAATTCGATGTACTGCGAATCAAGATCAAAGAAGAGGGAGAGACGATCTCAATCTGGAACTAGCGACATGCACGCACAGGCCTTCGTTGCAAACACTGCAAAGCCAGTTTCGAAAACAATATTGGAAGAATGTCATATGTTATAACTGTGGCAAGCGTGGACATGTAAAGGCCGCGTGTCGGTTGGAAAATTAAGATGCAAGTTCTAACTGGTCAAAAGCAGTGCAGCTTAATGGGAGCTCTGGATGCGGATAGCTTTAATCGCACAAAATGGTGTGCAATCTAAGTACAGATCGATACATAATTGTACTAAACGATTCGTTCCTACGATTTAGGGAAACCCCTTAATGTCCGTAAGTCAAACCGTTTCTAAAGGCAATTTGGTACACTTTAACGAAAGGCACACAAAGATTATTCAGAATGGGGAGTATATATTGCGAGTAAACAAAAATGGAAATCTATATCAGACTTCTTTCTCTTATCTTAAAGCGAACGGACGTGTTTTTTTTTGCGCACTGCGTTTTTATTTAATTATTTGATCTCAAAACTTAAAACTCCGGTGTTTATCTATATTTATTAATATTTATAATAAACAATCCTTTGCTTTACAAATATCCGTATCGCTTCGTGTGTGCAGTGGTATATTTGGAGGTAAATAATAACATTATTAATTTTAATCCAAACATAGCTCTGCTCTGCTTCTTCATCTTTTACGGTGTCGCTTCTATCGTCGCTCAATAGAGATTCTTATCTCTCTTCCTTACTCTTTATTAACCAGCACTAATCGCTCTCTTCAATCCCCCTTTTTCGTTTCCCTGGCACAGTGGTTCAAGGTACGTTAATAATATAATAAAAAAAATATTAATATATTAATTAATCAAAACCATGGAATTTAAACTTGCTGTGCGTTGAAGTCTTGTAATAAGACAATCTCCTCATCCCAGCCTACCATCCACTGCTGGCTTTGTGAAAACGTTTTACACGCAAAGTGTGCCGGGTTCACGGCCTCAGTTTCGGATGCCATTTCACGTAGGTCTGGGCTCCACTTTTTCTGTGACGGTTGTCGTGTTGTTCAGGGCGAAATGAGATCATTCATGAGACAGACTAAAAGTGGATTTAACGAATTGGTTAGTGGTTTTCGTAAAATCAATGACCAATCAATCAATAGTCTACAACTATTAAATGAGTCTCCAAAGCGTAAGAAATCCGCTTTTAGTGATGTGCTTGTGGCGAATAATCATCAGCCCTCTCAGCCGACAATCATGCAGCCGCTTATATCGCTGGCCACTCCAAGGGCCGGACCTGGGAAAAATTCGGCTTCCGAATATCTCGGGGTAAATGAGCAATTGTCCGATATGTCCTCTGTGGCATCGCTTCAAGTGATACCACCAGACCCAATAATACAAACCCCCTTAAGAGTCACCGAACAGGGCAATCAAGCGTCCGGACCACCGGTACGCACTGATGCTGCCGTATTAGTTACGGCGGCACCAAAACCCTTACAGGTGATCCCGCCATCGAAACATATATTTGTTTCACGGCTTGCCCCTGATACAAAAGCCGACATAAAGGTGGTAGATATTTAAAAATTCAAATACACCTACACCAGGCACATGACTTTCAAAATACGTGTGCCTGTGCAGATGTTCAAGACGATTTGTTCCGCCAGCTTTTGGCCAGAGAACATTTTCGTCCAGGAACATCAGCCAAGTACGGTGAAGAAAAAAATTACCAAGCCTGTGGGAGTTAAACTACCACAGGCTAGAGCCACTGACCAACCTTCCACCTCATCTTCAAAAAACTAATTTCTACACTAACACTTACCTATCAGAATAATAGAGGGTTACGTAGTAAACTACCCAAACTGTATTCTTATAGTTCTTCCTTTGCATCTCACATTATAGTCTTTACAAAAACTTGGTTAAAGCCGGAGATCTTAAGCTCCGAAGTTTTTCCAAGTAAGTACACCACTTTTAGACGTGATAGAACACTGCGAAGGGGAGGAGGAGTCTTAATTTCTGTAGACTCCAATTTCGCTTCTGAAGAGGTACAATCACAAGGGTTTGGTGACATAGAATTTCTTTGCATTAAAATCATTTTGTCCGGTCATTCTTTATATGTTACCTGTTCTTACATACCACCTTCGTCGGAACCGCCTACATACTGGCAACATTTGTCCGCTATTCGTCTTATTTCGGACCGTCTGTCCGACAACGACCAGCTGGTAGCTCTAGGGGATTTCAATATACCAGAACTCATGTGGTCTAATGTTGAGAATCTCCGTTCTTACTGCTTAACTCGCACCACGACTTCCCTGCGGGTATGTTCGACATGTCACTCGGGCAAATTAACCATGTTATAAATTCTTTAAGTCGGCTGTTGGACTTGTGTTTCGTTTCTGATCCTGATGGAATTACTCTTTCCAGAACTTTGCCCCTTTCTAACCCTGAGGATCCATATCATCCCACTCTTGAGGTTTCAATCGAAACCAATACCTTAATTGACCTTAAGTCTACACGTAAATGTAATAAAATTCGTTTCTTCCGTAAGGCTGACTTTATAAAACTAAATAAATTACTTTTGGAATTTGATTGGTCTGATCTACTGGCATGCGATGACATAAACATTGCCTTAGAGGGATTTTATAATACCCTTAATATATTCTTCGACGCTTGCGTGCCGTGGAAATATCCGTCCGTTTCAACTAATCCGCCTTGGTATACAAAGCACCTATTAAACTTAAAGAACGTAATGAATAGACTTTTAAATAAACATAGATTATCTGGCTGTACAGTTAGTTATTCAAGATACTTAGTGGCTCGGTCCAATTTCACCGTGCATAACGCCGAATGTTATAGGAGTTATATTCACCGCTGCCGGATTCAGTTTACTCAGGACCCGAAGCAGTTTTATAACTTCGTAAACACTAAGCGCAAACATGTATCTTTTCCTCCTCTGCTTACGTTTGAGAACTCATATGCGAACACTGATCTGGCAATGGCCGATCTCTTCGCAAAGTTTTTTCAAACATCTTATTCATGTAGCACCATTCCAACTCAGCCTTACACTTATAAGATTCAATCAGCCAACCAGATATTTTGCCCATCTTTTGATCAAAGTGGTGTGTTATCGGATCTTCTTAAGGTCAAGCCCGTGTATTCGCCAGGCCCTGATGGAGTACCAGGATGCGTTCTGAAGAACTGCGCCGAGGCACTGTGCAAACCGCTCCTTAGACTCTTTAATCTATCGCTGGAGACTTCGACTTTTCCTCTTATGTGGAAGGAATCCTACATTATTCCTCTTCATAAAAAAGGGGAAAAATCCGATGCTGCCAATTATAGAGGCATTTCTAAATTGTCAGCAATTCCAAAGCTTATCGAAAAACTTATCACTCCACATTTGCAACACCTATGTAGTTCAATAATATCCCCGTGCCAACATGGCTTTATGAAGCGCCGCTCCACCACCACCAACTTGTTGGAGCTAACATCTTTTGTCATGGATGGGTTCCGGAATGGCTTACAAACAGACGTCATTTACACTGATTTCAGTAAAGCATTTGACTCTGTTAACCATTCGCTTCTTATAAGTAAACTCAGTCTTTTTGGATTCCCAACTGATCTCCTGATTTGGATTTCGAGTTACTTATCTGAAAGAACCCAACGTGTTTTGCTTTAAAGATGTTACCTCGCGGTTAGCCCGCGTCACATCTGGGGTGCCCCAAGGAAGCCATCTTGGACCATTATTCTTTACATTATTTATTAACGACTTGCCCCTTGCCTTAACTGACTCACTTGTACTTATGTAAGCTGATGACGTTAAGCTTTGTCTTCAGTATAGATTCACTAGCGCCCAATCTAGACTTCAATCCGATTTGGATAAATTTCAGAATTGGTGTTTAGGAAATAACCTAAAGCTTAATGGATCGAAATGTAATCTCATGTCATTTTATCGATCTAGTCCTCACCAGGCTACGTACTTTCTCTATGGGAATGCCTTAGAACGATTAACTCAGGTTAACGATCTGAGTGTCCTATTAGATTTGAAACTTAAATTTACCGACCATACCATGGTTAATAATGCTATGGGTGTGCTTGGTTTTATTAAAAGATGGTCAAAAGAATTTAATGACCCGTACTTAACAAAAACTTTATATACTTCACTAGTCCGTCCGATTCTTGAGTATGGATCGTGTGTCTGGAGTCCTCAATATGGAGTACACCAAGATCACATAGAATCTGTACAAAAAAACTTCCTTATCTTTGCACTTAGGGGACTTAATTGGGATGCAAGTCTTCACCTTCCATCCTATCATTGTAGACTTTTATTAATAAACTTACCATCACTAAAAAACCGTAGAACGATGCTGGGTGTCATGTTTTTAGTTAATCTTATTAATGGAAATGTAGACAGCCAGCATTTACTAACACGCTTAAATTTTAATGTTTCTAGTAGAAGGACTAGAAACTTTCGTCCTCTACTCCTCAGCCATTGTAGCTCGACATATGCCCAACACGATCCGTTCAGGGTTTTATGTTCGGACTACAATGGTCTCTACAACATCTTGCCACTTTGCTCTACTAACAATCTTAAATCCTTTATACTAAACGCCTTATCTGTGCAACACTCTTCCTCGTAATACTCTACTCCTTCTCTTTATACTCTCTCGGATCTATCCCCGCGATCCAAGCCGTACGTTATGCGGCAGCGCCCCTCGGTCGGTTGGGCGGGAGGTGGGCTGTACGTATGCAGAGGGAACAAAAAAAAAAAAAAAAAAAATATACATTCGCAGAAAAGTCCAATCGGTGTTTTGCTGTTTCCTATGCCGATGGTACTATAGGGCACATGCGATATGGTCACATTAATTATCGCAGTCTGGCTGATATTGTGAAGAAGAAAATGGTACGTGTTTGATGGTTGTAATTTACCACAAAACACTTCCTGTAAAACGGATTTCTCCTCTTGCTTCGAACGTTCTGTTATACGCGGATGACCTTAAAGTGTATAAGACCATTAGTTGCATTAGAGATAGCTATCTGATGCAGGAGGATTTGCCCCGAGTCTCTTCTTGGTTCCTCAATCTTCTTTCTCTTAATTTATTAAAATGTCATTTTATTCGCTACAGTAAGAGGGCGCTTGATATTTGTACTGCCCATGCAATTGGGAACCACAACTTGCAACTAAAGGAGGAGGTGGTTGAGCTTGGCGTCCTTTTTGATAAAAATTGAAAATTTTCCAGCCATTTAGACTTTATAATGCCTTAGGCTTATGCCATGTAAAGAGGCACACAGACCAGTTCTTGAGCCCGTAGTCGAAGCTCAGTGTCTATGCCGCATTCGTCCGGTCGAGGCTGGAATATGCCTCTATTATTTGGAGCCCCGCAAACAAAATAAGCTCTAATTGAATTGAATGGCTGCAGAAGAAATTTTTAAAATTTGCACTTCTCCCATTAAGGTTTGTGGATCCTCTACTCTCTTACCACATCTGTATACTTGAGGATCGATGCAGCTGTGACAGTATTAATTTTTGTCAATAATATTGTGTCTAGCAGCATTGATTGCCCCATGTTATTGGGGCTTATAAGCTTTAATGTGCCCCAGAGGGATCTTCGCTCATTTTCTTCCTTTCCTTCTGCCTGTCGTAGGGCCAATTATCTTGTGAATGAGCCTATAGACCGAGCATTAGCCTCCGAAATAAGTGGGGCTCAGATAAATATATGTTAAGGGTCTTACTGGTTAGGCATTTTTTAGGTAGTATGTAAGTTAGATTGTATAGTAGACATGTAAGATTAAGTTCATTGTCGAAATAAATAAATTAAACATGCATGTTGAGCAAAATAACCGTGCAACCGTTCCCAGATAAATCTGAAAGCCGAGCCAGTGACGTATTGGAATTAGTTCATACACGTCGAATGTTTGTTTCTTTCTGAAAGGCAAAGACGAGGTATTCTCAAAATTCGTGGAACTTAAGGAGCTTGTGGAAAGGCAAACTGGAAAGCTTCTAAAGTGTATACGAAGGATAGGAATTTGTTAACTCAACCTTTGACAATTTTCTTAAAGCGAATGGAATCTGATGACAGTTGGCAATCCCGTACAGTAGCGGAGAGGGCTAACCGTACTTTAGTGGAGATGGCCCGAAACTATATACACAGCCGTATATCTACGAAACGGCTCGCCTACAAACGCGAATCTAGAAACGCGAACGCGAATCTCGAAAGACACAAATCTATGCCGTGGCTGCTGCCTGACCGACAGAGATATTGATGGTTTTTTACCTTTCCACGCTTCCTCCGATGGACTCGATCACTAAAATATAATAATTATAGTTTTTCATATATTTATTTATCTTATCGCTATTGTTGGTCGTAAGCCGACTCTTCACGGCCGATTTCATCAGAGCAGAGGACGAGGACACCGTAGGGAATGAGGACAACGCCCAGGACGGAAAACGAGTGGGTCCTGGCAGACCTTAACTAATTCGCACAGCTATACCTGGACGCCCGCGAAGGTAATTCAATGTTTTAGTAGCAGTAATTATCTGCGACGTACTTATTCCGGTAAGCTACAAAGGTGCAATTAGATGTCCTGATTCTGAATAACGGTTGAAAGCAATGAATCAAGAGTACGAAACTCTTATGAACAACCATACTTGGCATACAGTAAATCTTCCCAAGACAGAACGCGCTATAGGCTGCAAATGAATTTTTAACGGTGAAGAGGGATGTTAATGGCCAAGTGCAGCGATATAAGGCACGGCTATTAGCCAAGGGTTGCTCACAGCAGTATGGAATTAATTATTCTCTGACTTTTTCACCTGTCTGTCGAATGGAGAGCATTCGTTTTATACTTGCCCTGGCTGCAAAACCATTTCTGCACCAGATGGATGTCTGAACGCTTATCTGCTTATCTAAATAGCAATTTAACAGACACTGTTACACGAAACAACCATGCGGATTTCTGAACAAAGATCATGCGGACGGCGTGATTTTGCTGAAGGCAATTTATGGCCTTAAACAGTCTGGTGGAGAGTGGAACTGTAAACTGGATGGAGGTCTTCGTGGCATTGGTTTTAACCCATGCAAAACCGGTGCATGTCTATATATGAATTCGAGTGGACCGCATCTTGCACTTATTCTTGTATACGTGGACGACCTGATCATAGCTTGTCAAGATAAAGATGAGCTCAAAAGCATTTATAGCAAGATATCTCAGTCATTCGAATGTGTCAATCATGGACAGTTGGCCATTATTCTTGGAATGGAAGTTCAGCGAGGGCGAGATAATGCTGAGCCAAACCCTATGTATGGAGAATCTGCTTCAGCGGCATGGTATTGGGGATTGTAGAGCAGCTGCAACTCCACTGGATGCAGGATTTCAAATCACATGCGATAAAGAGGAAAGCGAAAGAGTTAACGAGAAGACATACCAAGCGGTCATAGGAGAACTCATGTGGTTTGCGCTATCCTCAAGGCCAGACATTTTACATTCAGTATCTTATATCACTTTCAGTATTGGCGCAGCGCAATAAAGATCCCCATATTCAGCATGGGACAGGAGTAAAAAATGTACTCAGATTTCTGGCATCAACAGACCCTAATTTGCATTACAAAATACGACGCTGACTGGGGAGGCGAAAAAACTGATAGAAAGTCATTCATAGGATACCTATTCTATCTAGCTGGAGGACCAATATCTTGGAAATCTGAAAAACAACGCAGCGTTGCTCTCAGTAGTACAGAAGCCGAATACATGACTTTATCATCCGCATGCAAAGAAGTGATTTCATTGAGACGACTTATTTTGGAGATCCGTTGCGGAGAATCTGAAACATAAACAGTTATGCATAGAGTTAAGTTAAGTTAAAAAAAAAAAGTTTATTAAATTATAAAATGAGAGCTTACATTAAGGAATGGTATTAAAACTATCGTAACAATACTGTAACCTATAGCACTTAAAAATGAGAGACTAGCTTGCGTAGAAACAGACAGACAGACGGACCGACGGACAGAAGGACATGCTTATACCGACTCAGGAGGTGATCCTGATCAAGAATATTTATATATACGACTGCCAGTTCCGAGCTTTTAATTCAATATCTTTCTTTATTATCTCTATTCTTATCTCTATTCTTAGGCTAAGCTTATATAGTGACTCTTGTATATGTGACTCCCCCGCGACAAGTTTCTGCAATTTTAATTGTAAAAATTTATAAATTTATAAATTTAAACATATTTTAATTTTGAAATTTATATTTTCTTTTGACTTGGTCCTTTGATATTTTGATATCCTTAGTCCTTTGATATTAGGTAGTTAGGTAGTGAACTAGCTTATACTTAGGATTTGATTTACCAGCTTTATAATTTTTAACATAATCATTTTCAAAATGTTCCCTATTAATATTATTTTTTTTTTTAAATTTAAGAGTTCCTTATTATGTTTAATTTTATTCGCAATGTTTTGTTGTTGTTCTGCGCTTAGGATGTTGTTTAGGAAGTCGATTGGTTTTATCTTTGTAATAGAGTGGATAGTATTATTATAGCATACAATTGCTCTAAATACCTTGTTTTGGATCGTATAATTGGTTTTCTCGTCTGCATTAAAAAGTCGGATGTGCTCATTTAATGTGAAATGGATTTCTATATTATTATCTATAAGAAACTGTTTTATGCAATTTATGTTAAATTTATTATCTGTTATAATGAGCTTGGACTTGCCTAGGTACTGGATTCTCTGTTGTATAGCATTTAGAATGAAACCCATGATCTGTCTTTAATATAACAAGCGGTAGCGTATTTTTTGAATTTGTCTATTGTAGTAAGGTACATAATGTTTCGCATGGGGAATCAAATATCTAGATGAATTATCTCGTTGTGTTACGAAGGGGTATCGGTAATATTTAGGTTGTATTTTAAGGGGTTTCGATCATATTTGGCCAAGTTACAAATTTCACAATTATTAACATACATATTTCTTTCTGAAGATTCGGGAAGTAATACATATTTTTTAATTCCGCAAAGATTTCGCTAATACCTCTATGGTTGTTTTCTAAATGTTCTTCATTTATTATTTTTAAAATGTGTTCTTTATCTGTTACATCTTTTAGAAAAATAAACGATCTTATTAGTTTTAAGTTTTCGGTGCATGCAAAGTATTGTCTGTAACATTCCTGGAATTTCACGTACAAATTAATAAATGCAATGGCTACTAGGCCTTTCTCTGGTAAGATTTCTTGCATTAATTCTAAAATGGTAGATTTTTTTCCTTTTGTTTTATAATATATTTTCTTTTTTTTTATAATTTGTCTTATTTTTCCTTTTGCGATTCTTTTAGTACTACTTGCGACTTACATATGTTTAACGCGTTATCTGTATTTTTTATATAGTTTAAATTATCGGATTGAGCACTGTGGATGGTTTCGCAGTTAGTAGATTGATTTGAAAACAGGTTTATTAGGTCTAACGAAAAGTCATTGTTTAGTTCGTCTATTGTTTCGACGGTTTGCATTGTATTGTCGAATTCGCCTAACAATATACAAGCATCATTCGGCTGGATTAGATCGCTTCTATTTACTTTGGGACAATCTAACAAATTATTATCAGTACATATCCTACTAAGTCCGTCCGCTAGAGCATTTTATTTTCCTTTAATGAAGGCAATATCGAAATCATATTCTTTTAGTAGAATTTTCCATCTCTGTAGCTTTAAATTGGGTTCTTTTAAGTTGTTTAGCCATACTAGTCCATACAAAACCGACCACCGCCCGGTTTTTATTAAAAACTTTCTCCCGTATATATAATAATGAAAATGTTTGACGCCCCAGAAAATAGCTAGAAGTTCCTTTTCTATCGTGCTATAGTTCAGTTCATGGGTTTTTAAAGTACGGCTGGCATAAAATATTACTTTGGTATCCTGCATTAGTACCGCTCCCAAGGCATGGTTGCTAGCTCCTGTTATTAGTGTAAACTGTTTTTGAAAGTCAGGGTAGGCTACAATAGGTTCGCGTTTAATTAAGACTTTTAGCTTTTCGAAAGATTCTATAAATTCTAAATCTTTTGTATTAACTTGAAATTTTTTTTCATATATTTTATTAGGTGTTTTGCAATTTTAGAGTAATATTTTATGCATCGCCTTAAGTAGCTTATCATGCCCAGTCATGCCCAGAAAACGTTTTATTTGTTTTTTCAATTTTAGTTGGCAATTTAATCCTATCGATTGCCTCAACTTTTTTTTTGCTAGGTTTCAGACATTTGGCAAACTCGCATTTGTCAATTTGACGCTTTAAGTTTGCGTTCTCCAAGCAATTTAATATTTTGGTAAGATGCTTAATATGCTCTTCGACTGTTTTTTGAAAAGATTAAAATATCGTCCATGTATACAATACAAAAATGGTCTATATAGTTTCTAAGTAGGTGGTTCATAAGTTGTTGAAATGTTGCGGGAGCATTTCGTAGGCCGAATACGCAAGAATTCGTAGTGCCCGCTAGCAGTTGAAATCGCCATCTTTTGGATATCGCCCACGCTCATTTCAATTTGGTAGAAACCTTTTGCTAAGTCTAAGGAAGAAAATTTTTTATATCCGTCCAGCTTATGAAATATCTCATCTATATTAGGAATAGGATAACGATCTTCAATTGTTTGCGAGTTTAACTTTCTGTAGTCGACAACGAGTCGCCATTTCGGTTGATTTAATTTATGTAATTTCATTTGGGTTACCCATAAGGGGCTGTAGTACGGGCTATTGGAATTTCTTATTATTCCTTGTTTTAGCATATCGGATATTTGTTTGATTACTTCGTTATTATAGGCCTCGGGATACCTATAAGCTTTCGAATAGATAGGAATATAGTTTTTTGTATGTATTTTGTGTTTAACTTCACTCGTAAAGGTTAAATTATCTTCTTCTTTATAAAATATACCTTCAAATCGTTTTAAAACTGGAGTAAGTAGTTTTTGCGAAATCGAATTGAGATATTCTAACGACACGCTATGGCTAGTGTTTACTTCCGGACTATTTAACGTATTAGGGGGACGGGTATAGAAGTTTAGTTTAACGCTATTCAAAGTAAACGTCTGTTCTGAATAGTTTATTATTGCGTTTAAATCATTTAATAGGTTGCCTCCTATTATGCCGTCAAATATATCGTGAAAGTTGTCTTCCAAGAACTCGCACGAATAATTATTTGTTCCAAATTCTTTAAATGGAAGAAACCTACATAGTTTTTGTATCTGAATAATGTTTCCCATTGCTTTTACTTGAACTTCGACTTTTGATTTCCATTTTGGGTGGCAAATGTTTTCATTAATGATATGAATATACCGCTCCAGTGTCGATAATGAATAGGAGGTCTCCTTGAAAGGATCGTAGTTTTATATAGGGTAGTTTTGCTGGTCCCCCAATTGAAAATGTGTATTAATATGACCTAGGTCCATTGGACTTACTGAATTATTATTTTGAGGGTTACGGCTAGCTACCTGTTAAGGATGGATAGTGTTATGGGACAATATAGAATTACTAGATGGATTAGCGGCATAACTGTTATTATAGCTGGTTCTATTTTCATACCTATTTGTATTTTTCCTGTTGGAACTGTCACGACTTTCCTCTACTTGTGGTTGATTATGGTATCCATTTGGAGTTCTTTCATTTCGATTGTTACTATCGTTACTGAAATATTTTCTAAAAGGAGGTTTGTTGCTAAATTGTTTTCGAATTGGTCCATACAAGGTATAACTTTGATGACGGGCATCTTCAATAATTTTGTATGTGCCATCCAATGATGAAGGGTTACTGGCAAAAATCATTGTTTTAGTTGGCTGAGGAAGATTGTCTCTAAATCCTCTAAGCGAAATTTTGTTTACTTCTTCAGTGTTATACGTCCCGTCAGTGTGTGTTAATATCCGATTGTGCAGTCTATTGGAAATTTCGTTTATTATACCCTTACAGAGGGTATTATAGTTTTGGTCAAAAGTGTGCAACGCAGTTAAGGAGACCCTACAAAGTATATATATTCTTGATCAGGATCACCTCCTGAGTCGATATAAGCATGTCCGTCTGTCCGTCGGACTCCTCCTGCTGTGGACTCCTCTTTTCGCAGACTTATTCGATCTGCCCAATTTCATAAAGATCGGCCGATTATATCCTATAGCTGCCATATAACTGATTGATCGGAAGTGCCATATCTCTGTTGTTTTTTAAGTTAGAAAGATGGGACTTGCTGTGGACTCCTCCTTTGGCAGACTTATTCGATCTGCCCAATTTCATAAGGATCGGCCGACTATATCCTATAGCTGCCATATAACTGATTGATCGGAAATGTCATATCTCCGTTTTTTTTTAAGTTAGAAGAAGACTTTGTATGGATTCTACTTTCGGCAAACTAATTTGATCTGCCGAGTTTTTTAAGGATCGGCCGACTATATAAGATCCGTACACATATCTGTAAGGGTATATCAACTTCGGCTCCGCCCGAAGTTACCTTTCCTTTCTTGTTTTTATTTGTGATTTTCAATACAATTGTTTGTCCTAACATTGGGTGTGTGCTAATTTCCGAGAATATTTTGCAGTTTCTCAAAGCGGACAATATTATTGCCTTTTGAGTGTTACTGAGAATAGGGTATTATCTATAATCAGAAATCTAAGAACGCCCCTTACAATTTCCGAAATGGAATATGAATATATGGATATGTATAATTTAACCGTTTCACCCCTTATCCATTGCAGTAGTTTGCGTAGAAACAGACAGACGGACATGCTTATATCGACTCTGAAGGTGATCCTGATCAAGAATATGTATGCTTTATAGGGTCGGAGATGTCCCCTTCACTGCGTTGCACACTTTTGACCAAAATTATAATACCCTTTGCAAGGGTATAAAAACAACAATATATAACTAGTATGGAATGGGAGCAACTTACTTCCCATATCCGTGAAATAAAAGAAACCTTTGATAACTCTTACAAATGTGTAAGTCAAAATAGGGCAATTCAGAAAGATACAATGAGCAAACATGCGAAGATTCTCGTAAACACCTTCAGTGAGGCAAGAATATTAGTGCATGAAAATAGGGAAATAATAAATAAAACAAACTGGTCAAAAATATTAAAATTACTGATCAAGTTACGTTTAAATTTAATAACAAAGAGAGATATAACCTAAATATATCGATACCAATTAAATTAAATACTTCTTTGACAATAGATAATGGCGAGAAGCAAAAATCAGTAGAACAGATAGAAATAGATTCAACGGAAGACGAAAATTCTGAATCAAGCGAGGATATTGATGTTAAAGAAAAAGATCTACACGATCTGACAATTCCCGCGGTAATAACATTACCGGAACAAGGAGAAGAGGAGTTGATTCAGGCAGTATAACAGATACAAAACACAACATAATGACTAACGAGGTAGCTGCCCAAAGAGCATACATTAAAGACATTTCGAATGCCATTCCTAAATTTAACGACCAAAAAATAAACCTACAAAGGTTTGTCACAGCTCTAAAACTGGTCAACATAACAAAAGGACCATTCGAAAATATGGCTGTTGAGGTAATAAAATATAAAATAGTTGGATCAACACTCTACAAAGTTCAGAGTGAAGATACAATAAATGGAATAATACAGAAATTGCAATCAACTATTGTCGGTGAAACATCCAACGTAACAAAAGCTAAAATGGCAAGCACAGTACAGAAAGGTAAGACCGCAGAAAAGTTCACTGCGGAAATCGACAATATGCGAAAGCTTCTAGAAGCGGAATATATTGGCGAAGGGTTACCATTCGAACATGCTGACAAGCTTAGTACTAAGGAAGCTATAAACACAATGATTAAAAATTGTGACCACGGCAAAGTTAAAACTATCTTAGAAGCAGGCAATTTCAGTAAAATGAATGATGCCGTAAGTAAATACATACATTGCAGCACAGAAATAACTGGAAGTCCTAACACTGTATTTTTAAAATTCCATTTTTTAAAACCCAGCTCATGAAGCCGAGCTAGTAATTTATTGGGCAATAACATATTTCAGACTGTATATTTATGGAATTCACTTTACAATCAAAACTGACCATAGACCACTTATATATCTGTGCTCAATGACCAATCCAAGTTCAAAATTAACAAACATAAGGCTTGAATTAAAATAATATAATTTCACAGAAGAGTATCTAAAGGGTAAAGACAATCATGTAGCCGATGTGCTATCAAGAATTACAATAAAGAACTTAAAAGAAATTACCAGAAATATTAATAAAGTCACTACTAGATATCAAAATAGACAGAAATCCTGCGCAGGAGAAAAATATATAGATTTGCCTAGGCAATCTATAGAAATAGCTTCAAAGCCCAACGTATATGGAGTCATCAATAATGACGAAATACGTATAGTAGTTGCCTTGCACGTAAAAAATATGACATGTTTTTTTAAACATGGAAAAAAAATTACTGCAAGGTATAATGTTAGCTCGCTAAGCGTGAGGTCGTGGGTTCGAGCCCCACTCATGTCAAGTGCATGGCCCTGCAAGTTTTCGGCGCTCGCGCATATGATGTAAATAGTGAAAGTTCTTATCGGATTCTTTCTATTTATAATTATATGCACGAAAACCGGCATTCCTAGATGTCGTTAGGTGGCAGCGCCACTTCTGAGATAGGTTGCACTCAGCTAATCACCGGATCGACCGAAAAATAACGATATAGAAACAAACACAAGATCAGAAAAACAATCACCCGATTCACCCCGAGACCCTCCGCTCTCCAGCAACAGATAAGGAAAAAAAGAAATGGAAATGGATGGATTGGTCTGGTCACGCGCTAAGGAAAGAGCGAGACAGCATAGATAGGATGGCTTTGGAGTGGAACCCCCGCAAGGAAGAAGAAGAGTGGGACGCCACAAGCTAACCCAGCTCCGAGCGAACTCTCTGACAATAACACCTGGGATTTGGCAGAATGGGGTCCGGTGGATGAATGCACTTGTGGATGCCCTAAGCTCCCAAGCGGAGCAATAGGAAAATAAAAAAAAAAAAAAATAATAGTAATAATGTTAGCGATTTATCTACCAATGGAATTCTGGAATTCAGTTCAGAAGTGGTCAGTTTTTCCAAAGGCTTGAAATGCAAGCCGGTAAATATAATATCAGCTACTAAAAGTAGCACCATCTTTGAATAAGTTTCAATTGATAATTTCAAAAAAATGGGCAATGAATTTATGAATTCATTGAGAGTAGCGCTACTCAACCCGATGACTATAATTAATGATAAAGAGAAAGAAGCTATACTGTCTACATTCCATAATGATCCAATACAAGGAGGTTACACTGGCATCACTAAAACCTTGGCAAAGGTCAAAAGATATTATTATTGAAAAGGTAAGACCCAATATGCTACTGAGAATATGCATATATAAGAAAATGTTAAAAGTGCAAAGAGTCAAAAACGACTAAACATACATAGACCCCACTGACCACAACATCAGAAACGGCTTTGGACAGGGTAATTGTGGATTCGATCGGTCCGCTTCCCAAATCCGAACAAGAAAATGAATATGCAGTAACTTTAATTTGCGACTTAAGCAATACCTTGTAGCGATACCAATCAAAAACAAAAGTGCGAAAAGAGTTGCAAAAGCTATATTTGAACATTTTATTCTAAACTACAGTCCAATGAAGACGTTCATTACGGACATGGGAACAGAATATAAAAATTCAATAATAAGAGATTTTTGCAACAATTTAATTATCAAAAACATAACTTCTACCGCACACCATCACCAGACTGTAGGCACAATGGAGCGATGCTACCGAACACTTAATGAGTTCATCCGCTCATATATCTCAATCGACAAAAAAGATTTGGATGTATGGCTACAATACTTCGTATACTGTTTCAACACAACACCATCTATGGCACACGATTATTGTCCATATGAGTTAGTTACGGCAAAACACCGAATTTATCAAAACATTTTAATATATTAAAAAACTTAGAACCTTCTATAACATAGACGATTATGCTAGAGAGACTAGGTACCTATGAGAAATAGCCTATAAAAAAGCTCGAATTATGTTAGAAGAAAATAAGAAAAGAAATAAAGAGTTGTGTGACCATACAACTAAAGAAATAGATATAGCAATAGGAGATAACGTTTTCTTGAAAAATGAAACAGGACATAGGCTAGACTTTAAATATACTGGACCATATAAGGTGGAAAGTATACAAGAAAATGGAAACATAATAATTTCAAGTAATAAAAATAAGAAACAGATAGTACTTAAGGATAGGTTAAAAATTTATTATTCATAATTATTATTATGGCCATACTAAACAACAAATAAATAAATAAATACACAAAAAAAAAAAAATATATATATATTATATTATATATAATATATTAACATTATATTATATATATAATAATGTATTATATATGATAAACATTGACATTTTATTGTATGATTAAAACTAAATATTAAACATTTTACTTAAAACTAAATATTATAATTTTTATAAAAATATGATTTTTTTATTTTTCTTTTATAAAAAAAAATATCTCTTTATAAAAAAAGAGGCAAAACTCAAGTTGAAATATAATTGCTTGGTAATGCCTCCGATTGTACATATAAAGTGCAAGCGTCAGCATTTCCCTACTGCTTGATCATTTAGCAATCACGTATATGCTCGCGCGATACTCCATCTCTCGCGCTCCCGCTTACCAATAGCTTAAGTGAGCATAAACATACATCCCACCGGGCTTTTTTGTGTGCGTTCAATCTGAATGAGTGATATACAAAATGAAAGGTAATGTTTTCATTAGAGGGATTTTTTCCAAACATTAGCTAAAAGTAGTTTGGCTTGGGAGAAATTTGCGTAAATGTAAAACGCTTTCGATTCACTAAATTGGAGATAGTGGGGACATTGGTGTCACCAGACACAATATACGCAGATTTTATATACACAGATTCTGCTCCAAAATACGCGAGGATTGGTACCTCAACCATCCCGATCCGATATATCTTTCAAAAGCTATTCAGGAAAAACGATTTTTAAAGAATTTTCCAAATGAAAATGTTTTTAAAATTCTACTCCGAAAAAATGTCCGTCCGCGTTTGCCTTATTTTGTTTTTTAAAATTTTGAAAAAATGTGAGTTTGTTAGTAACTAAAATCTAAGCTACGTTTGTTCTACGATTTTTTTAAATTACTTATGGTTACCTTTTCGCGCGGTTCCCTCTGCATACGTACAGCCCACCTCCCGCCCAACCGACCGAGGGGCGCTGCCGCGTAACGTACGGCTCGAATCGCGGGAATAGATCCGAGTATAAAGAGAAGGAGTAAAGTATTACGAGGAAAAGTGTTGCACAGATAAGGCGTTTAGTATAAAGGATTTAAGATTGTTAGTAGAGCAAAGTGGCAAGATGTTGTAGAGACCATTGTAGTCCGAACATAAAACCCTGAACGGATCGTGTTGGGCATATGTCGAGCTACAATGGCTGAGGAGTAGAGGACGAAAGTTTCTAGTCCTTCTACTAGGAACATTAAAATTTAAGCGTGTTAGTAAATGCTGGCTGTCTACATTTCCATTAATGAGATTAACTAAAAACATGACACCCAGCATCGTTCTACGGTTTGTTAGTGATGGTAAGTTTATTAATAAAAGTCTACAATGATAGGATGGAAGGTGAAGACTTGCATCCCAATTAAGTCCCCTAAGTGCAAAGATAAGGAAGTTTTTTTGTACAGATTCTATGTGATCTTGGTGTACTCCATATTGAGGACTCCAGACACACGATCCATACTCAAGAATCGGACGGACTAGTGAAGTATATAAAGTTTTTGTTAAGTACGGGTCATTGAATTCTTTTGACCATCTTTTAATAAAACCAAGCACACCCATAGCTTTATTAACCATGGTGGATATATGGTCGGTAAATTTAAGTTTCAAATCTAATAGGACACCCAGATCGTTAACCTGAGTTAATCGTTCTAAGGCATTCCCATAGAGAAAGTACGTAGCCTGGTGAGGACTAGATCGATAAAATGACATGAGTTTACATTTCGATCCATTAAGCTTTAGGTTATTTGCTAAACACCAATTTTGAAATTTATCCAAATCGGATTGAAGTCTAGATTGGGCGCTAGTGAATCTATACTGAAGACAAAGCTTAACGTCATCAGCGTACATAAGTACAAGTGAGTCAGTTAAGGCAAGGGGCAAGTCGTTAATAAATAATGTAAAGAATAATGGTCCAAGATGGCTTCCTTGGGGCACCCCAGATGTGACGCGGACTAACCGCGAGGTAACATCTTTAAAGAAAACACGTTGGGTTCTTTCAGATAAGTAACTCGAAATCCAAATTAGGAGATCAGTTGGGAATCCCAAAAGACTGAGTTTACTTATGAGAAGCGAATGGTTAACAGAGTCAAATGCTTTACTGAAATCAGTGTAAATGACGTCTGTTTGTAAGCCATTCCGGAACCCATCCATGACAAAAGATGTTAGCTCCAACAAGTTGGTGGTGGTGGAGCGGCGCTTCATAAAGCCATGTTGGCACGGGGATATTATGGAACTGCATAGGTGTTGCAAATGTGGAGTGATAAGTTTTTCGAAAAGCTTTGGAATGGCTGACAATTTAGAAATGCCTCTATAATTGGCAGCATCGGATTTTTTCCCTTTTTTATGAAGAGGAATAATGTAGGATTCCTTCCACATAAGGGGAAAAACCGAAGTCTCCAGCGATAGATTAAAGAGTCTAAGGAGCGGTTTGCACAGTGCCTCGGCGCAGTTCTTCAGAACGCAACCTGGTACTCCATCCGGGCCTGGCGAATACACGGGCTTGACCTTAAGAAGATCCGATAACACGCCACTTTGATCAAAAGATGGGCAAAATATCTGGTTGGCTGATTGAATCTTATAAGTGTAAGGCTGAGTTGGCATGGTGCTACATGAATAAGTTGTTTGAAAAAACTTTGCGAAGAGATCGGCCATTGCCAGATCAGTGTTCGCATATGAGTTCTCAAACGTAAGCAGAGGAGGAAAAGATACATGTTTGCGCTTAGTGTTTACGAAGTTATAAAACTGCTTCGGGTCCTGAGTAAACTGAATCCGGCAGCGGTGAATATAACTCCTATAACATTCGGCGTTATGCACGGTGAAATTGGACCGAGCCACTAAGTATCTTGAATAACTAACTGTACAGCCAGATAATCTATGTTTATTTAAAAGTCTATTCATTACGTTCTTTAAGTTTAATAGGTGCTTTGTATACCAAGGCGGATTAGTTGAAACGGACGGATATTTCCACGGCACGCAAGCGTCGAAGAATATATTAAGGGTATTATAAAATCCCTCTAAGGCAATGTTTATGTCATCGCATGCCAGTAGATCAGACCAATCAAATTCCAAAAGTAATTTATTTAGTTTTATAAAGTCAGCCTTACGGAAGAAACGAATTTTATTACATTTACGTGTAGACTTAAGGTCAATTAAGGTATTGGTTTCGATTGAAACCTCAAGAGTGGGATGATATGGATCCTCAGGGTTAGAAAGGGGCAAAGTTCTGGAAAGAGTAATTCCATCAGGATCAGAAACGAAACACAAGTCCAACAGCCGACCTAAAGAATTTCTAACATGGTTAATTTGCCCGAGTGACATGTCGAACATACCCGCAGGGAAGTCGTGGTGCGAGTTAAGCAGTAAGGACGGAGAATTCTCAACATTAGACCACATGAGTTCTGGTATATTGAAATCCCCTAGAGCTACCAGTTGGTCGTTGTCGGACAGACGGTCCGAAATAAGACGAATAGCGGACAAATGTTGCCAGTATGTAGGCGGTTCCGACGAAGGTGGTATGTAAGAACAGGTAACGTATAAAGAATGACCGGACAAAATGATTTTAATGCAAAGAAATTCTATGTCACCAAACTCTTGTGATTGTACCTCTTCAGAAGCGAAATTTGAGTCTACAGAAATTAGGACTCCTCCTCCCCTTCGCAGTGTTCTATCACGTCTAAAAGTGGTGTACTTACTTGGAAAAACTTCGGAGCTTAAGATCTCCGGCTTTAACCAAGTTTCTGTAAAGACTATAATGTGAGATGCAAAGGAAGAACTATCAGAATACAGTTTGGGTAGTTTACTACGTAACCCTCTAGTATTCTGATAGGTAAGTGTTAGTGTAGAAATTAGTTTTTTGAAGATGAGGTGGAAGGTTGGTCAGTGGCTCTAACCTGTGGTAGTTTAACTCCCACAGGCTTGGTAATTTTTTTCTTCACCGTACTTGGCTGATGTTCCTGGACGAAAATGTTCTCTGGCCAAAAGCTGGCGGAACAAATCGTCTTGAACATCGGCACAGGCACACGTATTTTGAAAGATGACGTGTGCCTGGTGTAGGTGTATTTTAATTTTTTAATATCTACCACCTTTATGTCGGCTTTTGTTTTGTCTTTGATGTAAGCCGAGATATCAATCTCTGAAGTATCAGGGGCAAGCCGTGAAACAAATATATGTTTCGATGGCGGGATCACCTGTAAGGGTTTTGGTGCCGCCGTAACTAATACGGCAGCATCAGTGCGTACCGGTGGTCCGGACGCTTGATTGCCCTGTTCGGTGACTCTTAAGGGGGTTTGTATTATTGGGTCTGGTGGTATCACTTGAAGCGATGCCACAGAGGACATATCGGACAATTGCTCATTTACCCCGAGATATTCGGAAGCCGAATTTTTCCCAGGTCCGGCCCTTGGAGTGGCCAGCGATATAAGCGGCTGCATGATTGTCGGCTGAGAGGGCTGATGATTATTCGCCACAAGCACATCACTAAAAGCGGATTTCTTACGCTTTGGAGACTCATTTAATAGTTGTAGACTACTAAACTGTGTATCGAGCGCACAGAGTTGGTCATTGATTTTACGAAAACCACTAACCAATTCGTTAAATCCACTTTTAGTCTGTCTCATGAACGATCTCATTTCGCCCTGAACAACACGACAACCGTCACAGAAAAAGTGGAGCCCAGACCTACGTGAAATGGCATCCGAAACTGAGGCCGTGAACCCGGCACACTTTGCGTGTAAAACGTTTTCACAAAGCCAGCAGTGGATGGTAGGCTGGGACGAGGAGATTGTCTTATTACAAGACTTCAACGCACAGACAAGTTTAAATTCCATGGTTTTGATAATATAATATATTAATATTTTTTATTATATTATTAAAGTACCTTGAACCACTGTGCCAGGGAAACGAAAAAGGGGGATTGAAGAGAGCGATTAGTGCGGGTTAATAAAGAGTAAGAATAGAGATAAGAATCTCTATTGAGCGATGATAGAAGCAACACCGTAAAAGATGAAGAAGCAGAGCAGAGCAGAGCTATGTTTGGATTAAAATTAATAAAGTTATTATTTACCTCCAAATATACCACTGCACACACGAAGCGATACGGATACTTGTAAAACAACGGATTGTATTGTTATAAATATTAATAAATATAGATAAACTCCGGAGTTTTAAGTATTGAAATCAAATAATTAAATAAAAACGCAGTGCGCACAAAAAAAACACGTCCGTTCGCTTTAAGATAAAGAGAAAGAGTTTTTATTTTTTTAAAAAAATAAAAAGACTCTTAAATGTAGGAACTTTAACTTTCTAAATATAACTCTAAATATAACATCTAACTTTACATGTTATATTTAGTTAGGTTTTCTAAATATCTTTTTCGCTTTCTTTAAGATCAAATTTTGTATACATTTTTTTTTTTTTTTATTTATTTGTCACCAAAATTGATATCAGATATTTTTGGCGTGGCATGCGGGTTCGCCACCGTTATTTTACCTCGTCAAGAGGTTTTTATACCCTTGCAGAGGGTATTATAATTTTGGTCAAAAGTGTGCAACGCAGTGAAATAGACATCTCCGACCCTATAAAGTATATATATTCTTGATCAGGATCACCTCCTGATTCGATATAAGCATGTCCGTCTGTCCGTCTGTCTGTCTGTTTCTACGCAAACTAGTCTCTCAGTTTTAAAGCTATCGACTTCAAACTTTGCACACATCCTTCTTTCCTTTGCAGGCAGTATATAAGTCGGAACGGCCGGGATCGGTCAACTATATCCTATAGCTGCCATATAACTGATTGATCGGAAATGCCATAACTTCGTTGTTTTTCAAGTTAGAAGGATGGGACTTGCTGTGGACTGTTTCTTTTAGCAGACTTATTCGATCTGCCAAATTTCATAAGGATCGGCCGACTATATCCTATAGCTGCCATATAACTGATTGATCGGAAATGCCATATCTCTGTTGTTTTTTAGGTTATAGGGTTGGGACTTACTGTGGACTCTTCTTTTAGCAGACTTATTCGATCTGCCAAATTTCATAAGGATCGGCCAACTATATCCTATAGCTGCCATATAACTGATTGATCGGAAATGCCATAACTTTGTTGTTTTTTAAGTTAGAAGACTGGGACTATATTATTAGATCCGATATATATCTAATAATATAAGCTGCCACATATCTGCAAGGGTATATCAACTTCGGCTCCGCCCGAAGTTAGCTTTCCATTCTTGTTTTTATATGATACATACATAAGTAAAAAAGTCTCTCCGTTGCCGGCATCACGGGCAGCGCAGCTACGAGACTCTAATGAAATATAGAATAAGATATTCATTGTAAAGAACTCTTTGAACAAATAAAATCATAACAAAAAGCACTCATCTGAGTATCTACCTAGGTATGAGGTATCTACCTATTTAAAAACCTGCAAGGACAGCTACCATTACCAGGTTACCATTACCAGCTACCAGGTTACAGCTACCATTTAATTTTTTTTCTAAACATACATAAAATGTATGATGAAATATTTAAAAATATAATATAACATATAATAACCCAATAATGGCATACCCCCATTTTTATGGTAGCCTGAAAAGTTACAAAAATCTAAAATTTTGGCTGGCTTCAAAACGAAATTAAACGCACACACATGAAACCGTGTATGTGAATGTGTGAGCACGCATACAAAGATCAATGTTAAGGGATCATCATCATCAGTCATCACAATAAAGGATTGTTAATAAAAAGGCCCAATGAAAGGTCCACGTCTCTTGCGTTTGAGTGTTGTTTATTGAATGAATGTAGTTCCCTTAGACTAAAGCTTGCTAGCTGTCGGCGCAGTCCATACACTACATCTCCCTCCGTTTGAAAAATAACGTAATAACATGAAGTTATTTTAATTCTTATTATCTATAAATTAAACAATTTATAGATTTATAGATAACGTAATAACATGAAGTTATGTTAATTCTTATTATCTATAAATTGAATAATAATTTTTTTTGTGATTTTTTTTTGTATATATATATATTTGAGATTGTACTTAATAACGATAAAGAAAATGGAATGATCAAAAACAATTATATTTCAAAAATATTTATATATGTATGCTATTATCTATGTATGGCCATACTAAATGTGGTTATGAAATAAAAAGTTTTAATCTATCTTTATGTATTATTTGCTTTTTGTTTTTACTACTAGAAATGGCTATATTGTCCTTTTCTCCTATTTCGGTTATAGTATATGGACCTGTATATTTAAAATCTAGCTTAAGACCTGTTTCGTTTCTTAATAAAACCTTATCGCCTACTTTTACATCTATATTTTTCACTTTTCTATCATATATTTCCCTATTTTTCATCTAATGTTCTTCTAACATTAACCTAGCTCGTTTATATGCTAGTACTAGTCTATATTTACTTTCCTTAGCATAATCTTCTATATTATAGATTACTTCCAAGTTATTTGTCCTACCGAAAACAAGCTCATATGGACAATAATTGTGTGCCATTGAGGGGGTCGTATTGTAACAGTATACAAAATCATATATGCTACTCCCAAAATATCTGAAATGAATTTTGGTGACGAATAAATGCAATATATGTAAAAAAAATTACACATGAAAAATATTCTTATTCGGCACGAATTTCATATGTAAATTTTTTTTACATATATTGCATTTCAAAATGCAAAATGCGTCACTAAAATTGATATCAGATATTTTGGGAGTAGCATGCGTGTTCGCCACCGTTATTTTACCTCGTCAAGAGGTTTTTTATACCCTTGCAGAGGGTATTATAATTTTGGTCAAAAGTGTGCAACGCAGTGAAGGAGACATCTCCGACCCTATAAAGTATATATATTCTTGATCAGGATCAGCTCCAGAGTCAATATAAGCATGTCCGTCTGTCCGTCTGTCTGTCTGTTTCTACGCAAACTAATCTCTCAGTTTTAAAGCTATCGACTTCAAACTTTGCACACATCCTTCTTTCCTTTGCAGGCAGTATATAAGTCGGAACGGCCGGGATCGGTCAACTATATCCTATAGCTGCCATATAACTGATTGATCGGAAATGCCATAACTTCGTTGTTTTTCAAGTGGGAGGATGGGACTTGCTGTGGACTCTTCTTTTAGCAGACTTATTCGATCTGCCAAATTTCATAAGGATCGGCCGACTATATCCTATAGCTGCCATATAACTGATTGATCGGAAATGCCTTATCTCTCTTGTTTTTTAAGTTAGAAGACTGGGACTTTGTATGGATTCTTCTTTCGGCAAACTAATTTGATCTGCCGAGTTTTATAAGGATCAGCCGACTATATAAGATCCGATATATATCTAATAATATAAGCTACATATCTGCAAGGGTATATCAACTTCGGCTCCGCCCGAAGTTAGCTTTCCATTCATGTTTTTTATGTTCGCAAACTTCAAAAAGCCAATCGGCAATCGAAAAGTTTATGTATTGGTTTGAATATGCAACTTAGCTTTACAGCCAACACCATGGGTAGCTCAACTTAGTAAAGTTACGCGTTTCTTACATTTAAGAGTCTTTTTAATTTTTTAAGGTTACCATGAGTAATTTAAAAAAATTGTAGAACAAACGTTGCTTAGATTTTGGTAACTGACATACTCAAATTTTTTCAAAATTTTAAAAAACAAAATAAGGCAACAGCGGACCGGACATTTTTTCGGAGTAAAATTTTAAAAACATTTTCATTTGGGAAATTCTTTAAAAATCGTTTTTCATAAATAAGTTTTGAAAGAAATGTCGGATCGGAATGGTTGAGGTATAAAAAAACATTTTGTCTGCCAAACCAATGTCCCCACTATCTTCAATTTAGTGAATCGAAAGCGTTTTGCATTTACGCAAATTTTTCCCAAGCCAATCTACTTTTGGCCAATGTTTGGATTAAATCCCTCTAATGAAAACAATACCTTTCATTTGGTATATCACTCATTCAGATTGAACGCACACAGAAAATTTTTAATTCTTCGGCTCTATATAGTGTCTACACGCGCCTGCTACAAGCAGGGCATGCACGTCGCAACCTAGCGGACGGCCGTCCGCTGTGATATTGGAGCCATACGTCCCAATCATTTTTATCAACTGATATATATGAACGTATGTACTCATTAAAAGTTCTGAGACTTCTTTCAACTGTTCCAACTGTCTGGTGGTGGTGTGCTGTAGATGTTAAATTATTCATTTTCAAATACTTGCACAGGTCCTGTAATATTGAATTTTTATATTCAGTTCCCATGTTCGAAATGAACGTCTTTATTGGACAGTACTTCAATATAAAGAATTCAAAAATAGCTTTTGCGACTGTATTTGCCCTTTTATTCGCAATGGCAATGGCCACTACATATTTTGTGAAATCACATATAAGTGTTACTATATATTCGTTACCGTTTTCCGATCTGGGTAGCGGACCAATAGTGTCTACTATCACTTTATCGAAAGCATTTATGGGTGTATCAGTGTTATTATTAGGGGTATTTTTGTATGCGATGTAGTTTTCGCTTTCTGACATTCTTGACATTTTCTCACGTACTCAGTTATATCTTTAGACATACGTTTCCAGTAATAGTGTCTTATTACTTTGGCCAAAGCTTTTGATATGCCAGTATGACCTCCTTGAATTGGATCGTCATGAAATGTAGATAAAATAGCTTCTATCTCTTTAACATTTGTTAATGTTGTCACCGGGTTGAGTAGCGCTACTCTCAATGTATTCAATATTTTATTACCCATCATTTTGAAATTATCTATTGAAACTTGTTCAAAGATATTTTCCCACGGTGCAATTTTCAATTGGGTTATATTAAATATAGCATATCATTTTTTTATTTAGTCTTGTTATATGCCTAGAATAATCGGCAAAATTTTTGATGAATCGTCTGTAGTAATTACAAAATGCAATGTCTAGCGCTGTCAGAGTCATGTGGAACTGGATAATTCAATATGACATCAAATTTTTTATCATCCGGCAAGATTTCCTTATCTGTGCATTTCAGCCCCAAAAATGTGACTTCATTCATGAAAAATGAACATTTTTCAGGATGTAGCTTAAGGTTGTGTTTCCTGTACATGTCAAAAACACTATTTAAATTCTTAAGCATATAAAGGAATGCTTGTGATGGTTCAAGTCCAGAGAATGCAATAGTCATCATTCTTTGGAATGAATTTGGCTCTATTTTCAATCCAAATGGCAATCGCGTGAAACGATAAGAGACATTGCTCGTTGAATATGACGTTATGTCTCTAGAGTTTTCGTCCAGCGCCATCTGATGGAATCCTGTCAGGTCAAGACACGAAAAATATTTTGCTCGCCCTAGTTGATCTAAAATGTCATCAATTCTAGGGAGTGGAAATTATCGGACAATAATTTTTTATTAATTTGACGATAGTCAATTGCCAATCACCATTTTTTCTTTTCGTTAGCTATGGATTTCTTTGGTACTAGTAACAGTGGACTGTTGTATCCTGAGGCTGAAAGTTCGACTATTCTACCTTTAATTAATTTATCGACTTGATTTCTATAAATTTTTATATATGCAGGTTCATCATCTTTTAATCTTAGCTTCTGCTTATAAAAATTATTGGTTGTTATTGGTTCGGTATCAAGTCCGAATTTATCTGTGTATTTACAACAAAGATCCTTCAGATCTTCGGATCTTGCTTAGTACTATTGTATTGTTACCAGAATTGTAATTTATGGGTACATATATAGGATATTTTAGATTGTCTGGTCTTATTATGAGCAAATCTTTCGAAGGTGTGAAATTTGGATGACAATTATATTTTTTAATAAAATCTATTTCTAAAATTCCATCACTCGGTATAAGGAAAGTAGACAATATGGAAGTTGTGTGGAATTATATATTTATTTGTTTGTATTTTTATTGAAGGACAGTATTTGGCTGTCCAGTTGCTTCCGTGCAGCTGTTTACGAACTTGGATATGGCATCATTCATGGTGTTGAAAGTACCAGCCTGCATGATAAGTTTTACCTTATCAATGGTGCAATACCATGTCATGGCCTTAACTGCAGACTGTGTAGAATAACTTCTTGCTAACTCAAGGGTTAGGCCGTCCTTTTGCTTTTGTCATCTGCTCAACCTCTGATGTATATTGGTTAGCAGTTTTATTGCGTTGCTGTAGATTCATCAGTTTAGCTGATAATACTTCTACATTTTCGTCTTTGACATTGCTTTTTAGAGCGGAAATGACTTCTGATATAGTTGTTTCATTTCCGATTAGGTTTCTAGCGACACCTTTGAGCTTTGTTTTTATTATTGAAACAGCTATTGTTTCGTGTTCGCCTTTTATTGATTCTATAATTTCCAATGCATCGAGAAAACTTAATAAGTTTTCTGCTTTACCATCAAATACTGGTATAAGCTTTGATGCAGTGTTGATAAAGTCAGTTTTGGACTGAGCCTGTTACGCTATTAATAGTTTTTAATAGCGGCCGAATAAACACACGATTTTATGTTTTAATTTCAATATTTATTTCGAGGGTTCAATTTAACCAAAACCCAGCTGATCAAAACAAATGCCGAAAACCAAGTGATAAAAGCTTGCGCAGAAGCTTTACACAAGCTCCCAAAGTGCATGCGCTACAAAGAACAACAAAGCGCATGCGAAACTGGGAGACAGACAGACAAGAAAAGGCTGATAACAAACGCTGCAGATAAATACAAAACAATTATGCCAAATTTTTTCTTATGGTGGCTGCTTGGCCCAACAGTGCCATTGTAATAAATTAAATTACACTAACCGGGGTTATAGATACTAATTGCTGAATTCTTCTACTGAAGTGTGGGTCCCTTTCATATGTTTTTCTTATGGCTCTTTGTGTATCCATACTTGAATATACATACATATATATATTGTTTTAAATTTACTTTATTTTAATTCATTTTCTTGTCGTTGCTTATTTTATAACATTTAATTATATATATTTTTTTTGTACATTAATGTTTGTTGATTGTGCTCTTTTTTTTTATCTTATTATTTATTTTTATAGCATTGCAGAGGGTATTATAATTTTGGTCAAAAGTGTGCAACGTAGTTAAGGAGACATCTCCGACCCTATAAAGTATATATATTCTTGATCAGGATCACCTCCTGAGTCGATTTAAGCATGTCCGTCTGTCCGTCTGTCTGTTTCTACGCAAACTAGTCTCTCAGTTTTTAAGCTATCGACTTCAAACTTTGCACACATCCTTCTTTGCTTTGCAGGCAGTGTATAAGTCGGAACGGGATCGGCCGACTATATCCTATAGCTGCCATATAACTGATTGATCGGAAATGCCATATCTCTGTTGTTTTTTAAGTAAGAAAGATGGGACTTGCTGTGGACTCCTCTTTTGGCAGACTTATTCGATCTGCCAAATTTCATAAAGATCAGCCGACTATATTCTATAGCTGTCATATAACTGATTGATCGGAAATGTCATATCTCTGTTCTTTTTGAAGTTAGAAGAATGGGACTTTGTATGGATTCTACTATCGGCAAACTAATTTGATCTGCCGAGTTTTATAAGGATCGGCCGACTATATTAGATCCGATATATATCTAATAATTTAAGCTGCCACACTTCTGCAAGGGTATATCAACTTCGGCTCCGCCCGAAGTTAGCTTTCCATTCTTGTTTTTTGGCTCATATATCTTTAGCAATTAGCAATTAGTGCACATTATGACAACAATAATTAGTAGCATTATATTAACGAATTCCAATATTTATAATAATCAATATTTTTTGGTTCAACTATATTTATCACGTTATCAGTGGAATCCACAGACTTAACGTCTACTGTACCTATAATTGGTTTATTAAAATTATAATTATAATTACCACCTAATTCTTCACTGAATTCACTTATGGAATTACTCCTCATCTGTTTCATAAGGGCCTTTCTTATGAATCTTTTTGTTTTTTTGTTGTTTATTTTTACATATATCCTACCTATAGTTTCGTATAGCTTTACGGGCTACACTTCTAATTGGGCAGAAAGGGTTCCGCTCAATTTTACACAATATCGTTTATAACTTTAATGCAACGTAGTACATTAATATTGCAACGCAGTGCATTAAAAAAAAAATATTTATTGTTGTTGTGCGCTGTCGGTTCACTGTTCCGGGTTTGACTTGGAACGCCAGACGGTGCCGGTGCTGGCTGTACAGGCTGCTGTTTCTACTCTCTCAGACTCTTTTTTTTTTTTTTTGGCCTCCTGTCCGGGGTTTTGCGGGGCGGGGGAGGTGGGTGTGGTCGGGGATGATGTTGACTTCGGTGCTGCTGTCGCTTTTTCTTCTTCTTGATCAACTTTTCCGCTTTCTATGATTTTTACGGATACGGTTACTAGGGACGTGTCGGTCCTAGTTCCGTCCTCCCTTCTCGTCGCCTTGTTATTCTTGTATTGTTTGTTATTGTTGTATTGATTCACTGCTCCTCCTGGGTCCTGTCACGGTCGCCATGTAAAGGGATCATCATCATCAGTCATCACAATAAAGGATTGTTAATAAAAAGGCCCAATGAATGGTTCACGTCTCTTGCGTTTGAGTGTTGTTTATTGAATGAATGTAGTTCCCTTAGACTAAAGCTTGCTAGCTGTCGGCGCTGCGGAAGAGCAGCCTTTTTATATATTTTATATATATAATTAAAGTAACAATATGTAAAATGGGCAGAGGGAATGATTTATGCTACACATATGTATATAAGCGGTCAATATGGGAACCATGCTGACTCGGCTCTAAGCGGTGAATGCTAAGAGTGCATATCCTATTACGTTTGCACTTGAAATGTGTGTGTGTAATTGGCACGTTATCGCTGAGTGACCAAGGGAATGATCTATGTGCATTATTGGCATAATGACAAAGTGTTGTGACTTCGGCTAACGAAGTGTTGCCGCTCAATATTTATGTTATTTAATAAGAGCAATATGTTGTATGGTTAGTGATATAGTTGATCGATCCCGGCCGTTTCGATTTATATAATGCCTGTAACGGAAAGAAGGATGTGTGCAAAGTTCAGCTTTAAAAGATAGACTTAAAATTGAGAGACTAGTTTGCGTAGAAAGAGACAGACAGGCGGACAGACGGACATGCTTATATAAACTCAGGAGGTGATCCTGATCAAGAATATATTTACTTTATAGGGTCGGAGATGTCTCCTTCACTGCGTTGCACACTTTTCACAGTTATGGCTTTTCCGATCAATCAGTTATATGACAGCTATAGGATATAGTCGGCCGATCTATACAAAATCAACAAAATTATGGCATTTCCGATCAATCAGTTCTATGACAGCTGTGGTATAAAGTCGGCCGATCGTTATGAAATTCAGCAGATCGGAAAAGTTTGCATAAAGTGGAATTCATAGAAAGTCCCATTCTTCTTACTTCTTAGCAACAAAGTTAAGAGTTTTGAGTTCAATCAGTAATATGACAGCTATAGGATATAGTCGGCCGATACTTATAAAATTTAGCAGATCGGATTAGATTGCCTAAAGTGCCATCTTCCTTATTAAAAAACAATAAAGTTATGGCATTTCCGATAGTTCATTTATATGGCAGTTGGCCGATCCTTATGAAATTTGGCAGATCGAATTAATTTGCCCAAAGTGGAATGCATAGAAAGTCCCATCCTTCTAACATAAAAAGCAACAAAGTTATGGTATTTCCGATCAATTAGTTATATGGCAGCTATAGGATATAGTTAACCGATCCGGGCCGTTCCGACTTATATACTGCCTGGAAACGAAAGAAGGATGTGTGCAAAGTTTGAAGTCGATAGCTTTTAAACTGAGAGACTATTTTGCGTAGAAATAGGCAGACAGACGGACATGCTTATATCGACTCAGGAGGTGATCCTGATCAAGAATATATATACTTTATAAGGTAGGAGATGTCTCTTTTACTGCGTTGCACACTTTTGACCAAAATTATAATACCCTCTGCAAGGGGTATTATGGGATATTAATACAACAAAGTTATAGCATTTTCGATCAATCAGTTATATGAAAGCTATAGGATATAGTCTTCCGATCATTATGAAATTCGTCAAATCAAATAATTTTGCTCAAAATGAAATTCATAGAAAGTCTCATCCTTCTAACTTCAAAAACAACAAAGTTATGGCATTTGCGATCAATCAGTTATATGGCAGCTATAGGATATAGTTGACCGATCCCGACTTATGGAAACTTTCCCTTTTTATCTTAAAGCAAACGGACGTGGTTTTGTGTGCACTGCGTTTATACTAAATATTTGATTTGATAACATTAAACTCCGGTGTTTATCTATATTTATTAATATCACAGCGGACGGGCGTCCGCTAGGTGGCGACATGCATGCCCTGCTTGTAGCAGGCGCGTGAAGGCACTATATAGAGCCGAAGAATTAAAAATTCTGTGTGCGTTCAATCTGATTGAGTGATATACCAAATGAAAGGTATTGTTTTCATTAGAGGGATTTAATCCAAACATTGGCCAAAAGTAGATTGGCTTGGGAAAAATTTGCGTAAATGCAAAACGCTTTCGATTCACTAAATTGAAGATAGTGAAGATTATATACGCAGATTCTGCTCCAAAATATGCGTCGATTGGTACCTCAACCATTCCGATCCGACATTTCTTTCAAAACTTATTTATGAAAAACGATTTTTAAAGAATTTCCCAAATGAAAATGTTTTTAAAATTTTACTCCGAAAAAATGTCCGGACCGCTGTTGCCTTATTTTGTTTTTTAAAATTTTGAAAAAATTTGAGTATGTTAGTTACCAAAATCTAAACAACGTTTGTTCTACAATTTTTTCAAATTACTCATGGTAACCATAAAAAATTTAAAAGACTCTTAACTGTAAGAATCGCGTAACTTTTAAACCAATGAACCTAACTTCACATGCAATATTTAGTTAGAAAGGTTTTTTTCAATATCTTTTTCGCTTTCTTTAAGTTCAAATGTCTGAATCGTAAGAAAAAAAAAAAAACTAAAAAGAAATTTTTTTTTTTCAGAAAAAAATTTTTTTTTTTAAGTTGGCTTTAACGGTCCGATTCATATTGCATGTTGAGATAGCCCTTGAGACAACGCAACTTTTGATTTATCATTCATATCTGGGAAAAGTCGCTTGCTCAAGATATAGTTCGATAAGTTGAGCTACCCATGGTGCATATTCAAACCAATACATAAACTTTTCGATTGCCGATTGGCTTTTTGAAGTTTGCGAACATAAAAAATAAAACAATAAATATAAATAATGCATTTAATTTATTTAATTTAAATAAATACGTGGAACAATACCAATATACCATATAAACACGTGCCGGGTATTTGAAAGACAACAGACAATTCAACACGTGCCGGGTAAGAATATTTTTCATATGTAATTTTTTTTACATATATTGCATTTATTTGTCACCAAAATTGATATCAGATATTTTGGGAGTAGCATGCGTGTTCGCCACCGTTATTTTACCTCGTCATGAGTTTTTTTATATGATTTATAATAACCAATCTTTTGCATTTAAAATATCCGTATCGCTTCGTGTGTGCAGTGGTATATTTGGAGGTAAAATAATAATTGTATTAGTTTTCTTCAAAATATAGCTCTGCTCTACTTCTTCATATTTTACAGTGTTGCTTCTATCGTTGCTCTATCGTTGCTTCTATCGTCGAATCTCTATATTGTTATCTCTATTCTTTGCTGTTTACTAACCCACACTAATCGCTCTCTTTAATCCCCCTTTTTCGTTTCTCTGGCACAGTGGTTCAAGGTACTTCAATAATATAAACAAAAAATATAATAATAAGACAATCTTCTCATCCCAGCCTACCATCCACTGCTGGCTCTGTGAAAACATTTTACACGCAAAGTGATGGTATTTCACGTAGGTCTGATCTCCAATTTTACTGTGACGGTTGTCGTGCTGTTCAGGACGAAATGAGATCGTCCATGAGACAGACTACCAGTGGATTCAAAAAATTTATTAGCGGTTTTCGTAAAATCAGTGACCAACTCTGTGCCCTCGATAGACAGTTTAGTAGTCTAGAACTATTAAATGAGTCTCCAAAGCGTAAGAAATCCGCTTTTAGTCATGTGCTTGTGGCGAATAATCATCAGCCTACTCAGCCGACAATTATGCAGCCGCTTATATCGCTGGCCACCTCAAGGGCCAGACCTGGGAAAAATTCGGCTTCCGAATATCTCAGTGTAAATGAGCAATTGTCCGATGTGTCCTCTGTGGCATCGCTTCAGGTGATACCACCAGACCCAACAATTCAAACCCACTTAAGAGTCACCAAACAGGGTAACAAACCGTCCGGACCTCCTTAGTTACGGCATTGGTGACATAGAATTTCTTTGCATTAAAATCATTGTGTCCGGTCAATCTTTATACGATACCTGTTCTTACATACCACCTTCGTCGTAACTGCCTACATAGTGTCAACATTTGTCCGTTATTCGTCTTATTTTGGACCGTCTGTCTGACAGAACTCATGTGGTCTAATTTTGGGAATTCTCCGTCTTTACTGCTTAACTCGCACCACGACTATGTTGTATGAACATACCAACACAGGTATGTTCGACATGTCACTCGGGCAAATTAACCATGTTAGAAATTCTTTAGGTCGGCTGTTGGACTTGTGTTTCGTTTCTGATCCTGATGGAATTACTCTTTCCAGAACTTGCCCCTTTCTAACCCTGAGGATCCATACCATCCCACTCTTGAAGTTTTAATCGAAACCAATACTTTAATTGACCTTAAGTCGTCACTTAAATCTTATAAAGTTCGTTTCTTCCGTAAGGCTGATTTTATAAAACTAAATAAATTACTTTTGGAATATGATTGGTCCGATCTACTGGCATGAGACGATATAAACATATAAACATATTTTTCGACACTTGCGTGCCGTGGAAATATCCGTCCGCTGCAATTAATCCACCTTGGTATATAAATCACCTATTAAATTTAAAGAACGTCATGAATAAACATAAATTTTTTTATGTTTACTTTATTTTTATGTTCACTTTTAAATAATCATAAATTATCTGGCTGCACAGTTAGTTATTTAACTTATACTTAGTGGCTCAGACCAATTACACCGTGCATATTGCCGAATGTTATAGGAGTTATATTCACCGCTGCCGGATTCAGTTTACTCAGGACCAGAAGAAGTTTTATAACTTCGTAAACACTAAGCGTAAACATGTATCTTTTTCTCCTCTGCTTACGTTTGAGAACTCATATGCGAACACTTATCATGTAATGGCCATTCTCTTTGCAGAGATTTTTCAAACAACGTATTCACATAGCACCATTCCAGCTAAGCCTTACACTTGTTAGATCCAATCAGCCGACCTTATATTTTGCCCATCTTTTGATCAAAGTGGTGTGTTATCGGATCTTCTTAAGGTCAAGCCCGTGTATTTGCCAGACCCCGATGGAGTACCAGGATGTGTTCTGAAGAACTGCGCCGAGGCACTGTGAAAACCGCTCATTAAACTCTTTAGTCTAGGAATCCTACATTATTCCTCTGAATAAAAAAGGGAAAAAATTCGATGCTGCCAATTATAGAGGAATTTTCTAAGCAACGCCTATGTAGTTCAATAATATCCCCGTGCCAACATGGCTTTATGAAGCGCCGCTCCACCACCACCAACTTGTTGGAGCTAACATCTTTTGACATGGATGGGTTCCGGAATGGCTTACAAACAGACGTCATTTACACTGACTTCAGTAAAGCATTTGATTGTGCCAACATTGTGTAATATCCCCGTGCCAACATGGCTTTATGAAGCGCCGCTCCACCACCACCAACTTGTTGGAGCTAACATCTTTTGACATGGATGGGTTCCGGAATGGCTTACAAACAGACGTCATTTACACTGACTTCAGTAAAGCATTTGATTGTGTTAACTATTCGCTTCTTATAAGTAAACTAAGTCTTTTGGGATTCCCAACTGATCTCCTGATTTAGATTTCGAGCTACTTATCTGGAAGAACCCAACGTATTTTCTTTAAAGATGTTACCTCGCGTTTAGTCGAGTCACATCTGGGGTGCTCCAAGGAAGCCATCTTGGACCATTACTTTTTACATTATTAATTCATGACTTGCCTCTTGACTTAACTGATTCACTTGTACTTATGTACTCTGATGACGTTAAGCTTTGTCTTCAGTATAGTTTCACTAGCGCCCAATCTAGACTTCAATCCGATTTGGATAAATTTCAAAATTAGTGTTTCAACCAAGATCACATAGAATCAGTAGGGGACTTAATTGGGATGCAATTCTTCACATTCCCTCCTATCATTGTAGACTTTTATTAATAAACTTACCATCATTAACAAACCGTAGAACGATGCTGGGTGTCATGTTTCTAGTTAATCTTATTAATGGTGATGTATCCAGCCAGCATTTACTAAGACGCTTAAATTTTAACGTTCCTAGTAAAAGGACTAGAAACTTTCGTCCTCTACTCCTTAGCCATTGTAGCTGGACATATGCGCAACTCGATCCGTTCAGGGTATTATGTTCGGACTACAATGGTCTCAACAACATCTTGCCACTTTTCTCTACTAACAATCTTAAATACCTTATACTAAACGCCTTATCTGTACAACACTCCTCCTCGTGATCCTACTCCTTATTCTTTCTCGGATCTATACCAGCGATTCAAGCTAGCGATTGAAGTCGATTGCTTTAAAACTGGAAGACTAGTTTGCGTAGAAACAGACGGACATACTTATAGCGACTCAGGAGGTGATCCTGATCAAGAATATATATACTTTATAGGGTCGGAGCTTTCTACTTTACTGCGTTGCACACCCTGCAAGGGTATAACAAGAAAGTGATGACATTTCCGATGAATCAGTTATATGACAGCTATAGGATATAGTCTTTCGATCCTTATAAAATTCGGCAGATCAGATTAGTTGCCTCAAATTGAAATTCTTAGAAAGTCCCATCCTTGTAACTTAAAAATAATCAAAGTTGTGGCATTTCCGATCAATCAGTTTTATGGCAACTATAGGATATAGTTGACCGATCCTGGCTGTTCCGACTTATATACAGCCTGCAAAGAAAAGAAGCATGTGTGCTAAGTTAGAAGTCGATAGCTTTACAACTGAGCGACTAGTTTGCGTAGAAACATACAGACGGATAGACATACAGGCTTATATCAACTTATGTTATATATACTTTATAGGGTATATACTATATAGGGTTAAAGTATATATATTATATATACTTTATAGGGTCGGTATATATATTTATAGTTAATATATCGGATCGTATATAGTTGGCCGACCAAGAATTTCGAGGTGCAAACCCAACTTTAAATCGATTGTTTTAATACTAATGGAGGAAATGCCCCAAGCATATTTAAAATTACCAAGGTTGTGTCATTTCTGATCTTTCATTTATATGGTAACTGTAGGATATAGGCGGCCGATCCTTATAAAATTTGGCAGATCGGTTTAGTTTGCCTAAAGTGTCATCCTTCTAATTTTTTAATTTTTTTTTTTTTTAAAGCTTGATTTTATTTATTGGATCTTCTCTTTATGAGTCTAACAATAAGGTTGAAAATCTTAAAATAATACGTTATCTAACAGTTTAATTTACATGAATAGAGACTACATGGTCCTAATAATTAGCGCTGGATTGGAAGGACGTTGCGGTGTAGGCGGGAACTGCTAGAAACTCGCGTGAGAGCTCTCGCGAGATGATTTGGATGTACTGATAGCCTGTTGTAGTACTTAGTTGTGATTTGTGCTATATCTTCTCTGACGAGTGGTATGTCAAGGTCCCTGTGAATGTTTACAATCCGAACGTACCACGGTGCCCCGGTGATGGTTCTGAGAATTTTTGACTGAGTTCTTTGCATTATATCCACACTGCTGTTACTGGCATTCCCCCACAACTGAGAGCCGTACATCCAGATTGGTTTCAGATCGGTGTTGTATAGAGGCGTACCTGGACTACCCAGGCTAAGGGGCGAACGGCTATTGATAAGCCAGTGTAGGTTGCTGGCTTTGAGCTTTAAATGAGTTATTTTGGCTTTAATCTGGCTGCGTCAAGTAAGACGTCTATCGAGGTGTACGCCAAGATATATTACTTCATTTGCTACCGGAACCACTGTGTTGCTTAGAGTAAGTGGAGGGCAGTCTTGCCTGTTAAGTGTGAACGTTACGTGTTTGCATTTTTGTTCGTTAACTTTGATTCGCCAGTCGGATAGCCATTTCTCCACTGCCACCAGGTGTTTAGCAAGTTGCGCCGTTGCTTGCTTGGGGCATCTCGAGCGGCTTAGGATCGCCGTGTCATCAGCAAAAGTGGATGTGGTGAGTTGCATGCTCGTTGGGATGTCCGCAGTGTAGATAAGGTAGAGTGTTGGTCCTAACACGCTGCCTTGAGGAACTCCGGCACTGATGATGTAATCATCGGTGTTTGGTCATTGAGCCTTTTCAATGACCTTTTCCCTTTTTTCCAAAATAACAAAATGAGGAAATTATTTATTTCACAACGTTATAAATGTTTATTTATTCGCATATGACATGGAGTGAGAAAGCTCCGATTTTATGATGCGTATGCACTGATATAGAGAGTACAAGAGGACCCGCCTTAGAACATAGGCCGGGCGAAAGCTCGTTAACTTAATGCTAAAGATAAAGCCCGTTGAAGCCGAGCGGCCGAGAAGAGTCGGCTTGCGACCAACAATAGCGATAAGATAAATAGGACAACTATGAAATGATAAACTATAATTATTATATATTAGTGATAGCTGTGGCTGCTGCCTGACCCGACAATCGGACATGGCAGCATTACATCTTACTGAGAATTTCCTGTTGTAAAGGTATGACTTCAGAAGTTTATGAGTGTTGTATGGGAGCATTTCTGTTATTTTATGCATTAAACCTTGTAACCATACTCTGTCGAAAGCTTGTGATACGTCCAGAAATATCACAGTGCAGTACACCCTTTGTTCGAATGCATTTCGGATTTCTGAAGTTATGCGGTTGACTTGCTCGATGGTTCCATGTTTTTCTCGAAAACCGAATTGATGAGTCGGGATTTTGTTGTGTGTTCTGAGATATGGGGTAATATGTGCCAAGAGGCATTTTTCGAAGAGTTTTGATAGACACGTTAGTAAACTAATTGGTCTATATGATAAAGCAATTGTGCGGTCTTTGTCAGGTTTTGGTATCATTATGATGATCGACTTTTTCCATCTCTCTGGGAAGTGCCCATGTCTCGTTATTGCATTGAAGAGTTGGGAAGTAGCTCGAACTGCTCGATAATCATTTTTGGTGATATTAGGTTCATTTATGATTTTGAGTAACTCATGTGGTCTGAATACAATTGGATCATACGTAGATGTGTCGATATCTGATGTTGCTGGCAGTGAGATCCTGTTTGATGCTGTTTTGGGCTGGAATACATTTTGAAGATGTTTTGCAATCTCTCGGCTCTTTCTCCGTTGCTGCGCGCCCAGTTGCCTGTGGATGTCCTAATTGGTGTTGCAGATTCTAATGGTGCGCTCAGTGTGCTCTCCAAAGTGTGAACTTGGAGCTCGTTGGGGATAACTGTTTTTGGAACATTAAATGTTTTTGGGACCTTTCTTCTTCTTGACGGAGTGCAGCTGTGAGCCTCCGTGTAGCATCTTTTAATCTTTGTTTTGCAGATGGTGATCTGTTGGATTGCCAGTCTCGCCGTGAGTGTCGCTTTGCTTGAACAAGCTGTTCTATTTCAACGTTCGTGTATCTATGATTGTACGAGGTTGTTTGAGTTTGTGGGGAATGTTTTTTGTGACAGCAAAGTCTATCAAGTCTGGCAATTTTCTGGGATCTGTTGGCCAATATGTAGGTGTCCCAGGTGACACATAGTCTAGCTTGTTGCTTGGTTTTATTATTGCGTTGTACAACTGCCTTCCCTTTGGAGTCACCAGTCGAGATCCCCAGTGCGTATGCTTGGCATTAAAGTCTCCTGCTGCTATAAATTGTTCGCTCAGAGAGTTGAAGTAGTCCATGAATTGGGATTCGGAAATTGTAAACCGAGGAGAACAGTATACGGCGGCAAGCTTTAGGGAGCGGTGATCCATCTGTACCTCTATAGATGTAGCTTGCATGTAGTTAGTGGCGAAACTATTGTGGAAGCAGTGCTTAATGCGTTTTCTAATCAGAGTCCCGGTGCCTCCGTGTGCTTTCCCGTCTTGGTCGCCGTTGGCGTTCCACAGTGATATACTGAGTGGAGCCATTGATTACTTTGTCTGTTTTTGAGCAACCAGCAGCTCGATCAAAACGTTCTGGTTTCGCACAAGATCTTGTATAGTTGTCTGCATGAATGACATGAATTCCGTCACACATTGTTGAAGATTACATATCATTGCTTCAATTTTGTTCGTAGACTGTTCTTCTGGTTGATGAGGGGAAACTGCTAATCGTGGCTTGGTGGGAGCGGTGCTTTTCAGACGCATTTTTAGAGCAGTTGCAAAGCTTTCGGGTTTGTCGGTGAACTCATTATAAGCTGAAGATTTCACGGCTGTAGGGGGGAAGACATCACGCATAGATTTCATAGGTCTAATGTGTGAGCGAGTAGTGGTCACTCTTTGGTGTGTACGACTTTTCAGTTCCTTGTAGACTGGACAGCCCCTGTAGTTAGCCGTATGGTTACCTCCACAGCTTCCACACTTTTTGCTGCTGAGATCCTCTTTGTTTTTTGGGCATTTATGGGAGTCATGAAGTTCTCCACAAACTACGCATACTGGACGAAGCGTGCAGTATGACCTTGTGTGGCCGTATTCCTGACAATTATTACACTGCACCGGCCTATTTCTTTTATGCGGCTTTTCTACGGTTATTCTGCGGTGTAGTAGGAACTGGACAGTAAAAATTGGATGCACTTCATTTTTTTCAGAGACTTGGATTTGGTTTCGGGTTCAAGTTCTACCTTGAACAGAGGTTGAGGCTTTCTTTCTCTATTCAAAATGATAGTAAAATTTTTTACATTAAAACCTTTCTCCTTCAGTGCGCCTGTAACTTCAGCTGGTGTTACTTCCGGTTCAATACCTTTAAGTACTACTTTCTGGCCTTTTCTGCTTTTTAATTGGTACGTGTAGAAGTTTTTATTGTTGTTTAAATACTTCGACAAAATTTTTTAATTTACTTCCGTATTAGTCTGAACTTTTGTTTCGTGAATATTTCCCTTTGTTAATGGAATTATGTGGAAATTGTCTGGTCCGATTAGATTTAGATAAACTTGGCATATAAGATTTTCTTTTCTTAACCTACTGATAACAACGATTAACATATGGCAGTGACAGTATCTATCAAAGTTCGCAAAGCTGCTGCTGATGGATTCTGAATTGGTTGAACGACAGAGAGTCGTGCTATTTCCTTAAAGAATATTAGGCACTCATTATCGTAAACTTGTTTTAATGAAGCCAAAGCCTTTGGATAATTTTCATGTGTTACCTGATAAGCCTTGACTGAGCCTAATACATGTTTATCCAAACAAGAAAGAATGAGATTGAACTTTTTACTCAGAATTATCAATGAACTTATTAAGCTTTATTTGTGATAAATGCTTACCATGAGAAATTGTTGTGTTTGCTGTTTCATTTTGGAAACTTTTAGGTGAAAATTAATTTTGTTTAAAATTAATTTTTTAATTTTACATTGTTTAATTTTTTTTAAATATAACATTGTTTTTTTTTAATTTTTTGGTGTTAGACCTTAATTTACAAACTCAGTAATACATCAAGTCACTTATTATAATATATTTGATCTTAGATATGATCGTTCGTGCTTCGACCTGAAAAAGACTGGTTTCTTAATTCTAAAATCTAACCTCGGCTAGAAGCTTTTCTTTCTTAAGCTTCCAGAAATTTTATTTTTATTTTCAATAAAAGCTTATGGTGAAACTGTCGCATCTCGTTGTGATATTAAATTATGTTGAACAATGCCATTTGATTGAAAATCGGAACGCAATAAGATCTGAAGTTAGAACGCAATACTTTGGGCTTCGATCGTGAGAACGGAAGCTTGTGTTCACTTTACGATTGGTTTATTTATCTAGCAAAGACGGTCAAGCGCGGTTCTCGAAGTTAATCCAGAATCTTAAACTAAAGGCAATATAGCTGAGATTGAATTTTAAAATTTGCATATTAATTCCAAAAGTGGAACCGTTTCATGGGTTAGATATCTTGCTCCAATATATATAAGTAATGCCTTAGCAGAAATAGACAAATCCTCAAGATCTGAACGAGACGATAAATTAGGATTGATGCTATCGATTTGTTGTTGCAACATAAAGGCATGGTCTATGTATTCGTTTAGAATATCTAATATAAATTCTATATTTAGAGTATCAAACGAAACTGACTGGTCACAGATAAATTTCTTTATCCGCTCAATGTCTCCCGATACTGCATCCAGTTGTTGAAGAATCTCGACTAAATCTACTGACTCAGAGTCTACCCAATTTTGAATTGAGAATCCACGCTTTTGTACAGACATTTTTAAACAAATTTAGAAATTGGTCCACTATTTTTACAAAGCTAATTATTACATTCGAATAATTTTTTCAGAGCTCCTTAATGTTAGCCCAATGTTAACGACCATATATGTTAACATGTTAGCTAACAGTGTACCAATACCATGTGTATTTAAAAACAAGAATGGAAAGCTAACTTCGGGAGGAGCCGAAGTTGATATACCCTTGCAGATATGTGCTTATATTATTAGATATAAGTTAAAAAGATTATATTAGTATTCTTTTAAAAAAAAGAATTAATCTTTTATGTTTCGTTTATTTGAGTGTCGAATTAGAAGTGACAATTATGATTCTTATAATTTATAACTAAACCTATGTGTCGCTCCGTCGCTGCCGCGATCGCAGTCCCGGTTGCTGCTGCTGCTGGCGTCCCTCGATGTCATTGGTAGCTGGTGTTGTTGCTGTAACTGAAGTCCATGTCTTTGCTCCTAATTGGTCAATGCAAGTACATTATGTTGTTGGTAGATGTACTTGCCAGTGGGTTCAGTGAGCTTGCCAAATATTTTGGTGTTTTCTTTCTTTTGGCTTTCCCACGATCGTAAGCATAATCAATGCTTACTCAGCGCACGTGTCTTTCGATCCGTGTGACCCTTATTGGTGTCACGGCATCATATTGCGTCCGGTGCACGGTGCACTCAATGTGGTTGCGTAAGCTCTGTTGCTATTAAGAACTTATGGGCATGTGACTGGACTTAACGTTTTATTAACTAATTTAGTATTTGACATTTTAGGTGTTAACTCTTCCCCCCTTAAACGCGGGCGTCCTCGTTCGCAACGTAGAAGAGAACTGGGTTTGGTGAGGATGAATCCGCCGGTGCTTTTGTTGTTTTTGGGGCAGCTTCTTTTAGTTTGCACTTTCTAACTAGCATTGTGATCAGTCTTATGATCATTATGAGCAGGATAGTGGCTGACGAATAATTCACGGATACCTCGATTGCCTTCTCTTCCTTAATTTTGTTCAGGATCTTGGTGTTATTTATATTTAGTTTCTTGATTAGTTGAAGGGAGAGGACTTCCTTAATTTTGGGGTTTGCTTCTGAGAGTTGGAAAAGCGGGGGTTTTGGCTCCACTACAGTGACTTCTTCTGTTCTGTAGATGTTTTCGCCAATTTGTACTGTGGAGTTTCTGTACTGGATGATGAATGATCCTTGGAGATTAAGGTTCTTTCCGTCTAATGACACCATTCCATTAAAGTCGTTCAGCATCAGTGTACCCGGTAGTAATTCCTCAAAATCGGGCACGTGTTGACTATTGATTGCCTTGCATTCCGGTGGTCTTAAGTTTAATAGAGCGCTCACACAAGTGTCGTTGCTTAAGTCTAAGAGTTTTTCCTTGACACAAATTGTTCTATTGTTATGCGATTCACATGGTTTCGATATCGCAAATAGTTCTTTCTTACATTCTAACAAGTTTTCGAATTTTATGTCATTTATTACTTGAGCCTTTTTTACTGCTTTGACTAATAGAGTTCTACAGGTTTCATTACTTATTATTGGGATACTTATGATATACAGAAGGTCGTTATTATTTGATGCAAGTTTGACTTTTGAAAATTCTAATAGTTCTTCAATATTAATGAATAGGTTATGTTCTTTATTAAAAATTGTTTCTATAATATTCGTTTCAATTGTTGAGAATATAAAAGAGTTTACAATATTTGTTTTGGCCCAAGTTACAGCATGTATTATATAGGAGATTTCTTCTTTTATTATTTGAATTTTATATCTAAGAATATTTGCCTCTTCCTTAATTATTTCATTTGAATTTTTAGTTACTTTTAGAATAGCATTCGTTACGTTACTTATTTGATTAATTTTCTCGCTTAAAAGTTTATTTATTATAACTTGTTTGTTATTATTTTCTAATTGTCCGTTTATTTTGTTTTTTAATATTTCGTGGTCATGGTGGTCCGGTGATCCTGCCAACCATTTCCATGCCGATCCTAAGATTTCTATTGCTCTTTTTTGCCTATTGTTCGTTCTTAATTTGAGAAGGTTTTGTTTTATTTGAGATAATTCATAAGACAAGTAAGGGTGCAGATGATGTGATGGAGTGAGGTTGTTTAGTCCCTGTTGAAGTTGGTCAAATGTGTTGTGGTATTCTTTTATGTCAAATGTATGGATGATTTTAAATGTTCCCTCTTGTTTGGCCGCACGTCCAGTTTCAAGTGAAATCACCTGTGAGTTGGAATAGTCGAGAACTGTGGACAGACCCAGGCAAGTTGGTATGAATAGTCTGAAAGTTAGTTTCTAATGTTATTCTTGTGTATTACTTTCCCGGATTGAGTTTTAATTGTAGTGTTATTATTTTCCTTTACTGTTTCTTTTCTATAGCGTGGGGTAAGTTTGCTACCTAGTCTTTTGTCAATTTTTACATGAATTATATCTCCTGTCTCGTATTGTTTTGGCTGTTCTTTATCCTGGTTATGATATTCTAAGTCGGCTACTTGTTTTTTCTTTATTTTTTCCCTGATTTCGGTACGCTGTTTTTCTATATCTTCCGTAGTGTTCGGAGTGGGGCTTCTGAAAAACACCTCAACTGGCTTTTCCTTTATTACTGAATGAATAGACCTATTGTATTCTTCGACTGATTTAAAAATTAAGTCTTCGAATGTTATACTTCCGTTATCTTTTTTAATGCATCTCATGATTTCAGAAAGCGTTGAGTGAAATCGTTCTACTTGGCCGTTGCTTGTTGAAGCGTATGGGGCTGTTGTATGGACTGCTATTTTAAGTTGATCTTCTAAAAGGAATCGAATCGCAGCAGAGTTTAAGGCGCGTTCGTTATCCATTACTACCCACTTGGGCATACCGAAAGCTATCAGCATTTCTCTCAGAGGAGTTTTGATATCCTCGGAGGCTCTTGACTTTAATATCTTGATTTGGGCGTATTTAGAGAACTTGTCGAGACCAGTTAAAATATTATGTTTTTCTGTAATGTAAATGTCTATGTGGATGATTTCTCCTGGGTACTTAGGGATGGGAGTTGGTTGGATTGCCCCTTTTGGTGGGTGTCTTTCGTATTTTGATTCTCTACATGTTTGACAAGATTGGACTATTGCATGGATTTTTCTTTGAGCTTGCGGGAAGAAATATTTCTTAAATATCTGTATTTTGTTTTCTTTCGCGTCCCTGTATGCCCTTTTATGCTCTAATATAATGATCTGGTTCTGGGTTGTTTCTGAGGTTACATCTTCAACCTGATTACTAGTAAACCTAACTTTGTAAGACTTGAAGTGTGTAGGGTAAATAGCTTGAATTTTGGCCATTATTTCTTCTGAAGTGTAGATACCGTTGATAATTCTGGGATCTAGTCGGACGCGGAGTATATTTATGATTTCTTGTTCCGTGTAAGAATTCTTTTTTATTATATGACGATAGAAAGTTGGGAATGGAGTTTCGAGATTATACGAATCAGTGTTTTCTTTTAATAAAAAAAGTTGGTTTTTAAATACGTTTATCGGGGCTTCTACTGAAAATATTAGGTTATGTGAAGAACTTTCGTCGCTGTGAATTGTAGAGTCTGAATGTATTGAATTAATTTCTGGTCGAGCTCTGGATAGGGCGTCTGCTACCACATTAGCTACACCGGGCTTGTATTTAATCTCGGGGCTATATTCGCCGATAATATCTCTCCAGCGTTTAAGCTTGGCATTGTGATTATTTGCACTATTCGAAAACGTCAGGGGTTGGTGGTCGGTATAAATTGTCACTTAGAGGGCCCATACGATAGCTAACATTTCCCTTTCGTTCGTTTCGTAGTTTTCTTCCGTTTTTGAGAGGGTACGGGATATGAATGTTATTGGTCTGTGATTCTGTTCTAACACGGCACCTATGGCAAAATTTGATGCGTCTGTAGTCAGTTGGAATTCCTTCGTGAAGTCTGGATACGCTAATGTTACATCTCTAGATATAAGCGTGTTTTTAAGTTTTTCGAATGCACCCGCTGCATCTTTGTCTAAGTTAATGGCTATTCTGCTTGACTTGTATTTGGATACCCGTCCCTCTTCTCCTCTGAGGAGAACAGTTAGAGGTTTGGCTATCTTCGCATAATCCTTAATAAATCTCCTATAATAGCTTGTCATTCCTAAAAATGATCGAAGTTCTTTTAGTGTTTTTGGTATTGGGAAGTTTTTAATTGCCTTGATTTTTTCGATGTTGGTTTTAACTCCATCCTCTGAGATCGTATATCCCAGAAAGTCTACCTCTTTCTTGAAAAAGTGGCATTTGTCAATTTGAATCCTCATATTGGCTTTTTGTAGGGTTAGGAACACTTTGTTTAGGTTTTCGGCATGATCGTTTTCTGTTTTGCTGAAAACAATGATGTCGTCGACGTACACATAGCAGATTTTCCCTATGTGTTCCCTTAAAATGTCGTCTAATGCTCTTTGGAATATGGCTGGTGAATTTTTTAATCCGAATGGTAATCTGGTAAATTCATATTTCCCTCCATTCACTGCGAATGCAGTTTTTTCCATGTCTGACTCTTTAAGTGGTATTTGATGAAATCCACTTTTTAGGTCTAGTACTGAGAAAAATCTATTATTTCCTAATTGTGCGATTATTTCGCCTATTTCGGGGATGGGGTATCGATCGGATATTGTGACCTCGTTGAGCTTCCTATAATCAATAACTAACCTGTATCTTTGTTTTTCATTAGGGTCTGTTTTCTTCGGGACTACCCAAACTGGTGCATTATAGGGTGACCGTGAGGGTCTAATAATGCCATCTTGTAGCATTTCTTGGATTTGCTTTTCTACTTCTTGTTTAAGCGATGCTGGATATGGGTAGTGTTTTCCGTAAACTGGGGTATCGGAGGAAGTTCTAATTTCTCCTACGACTCTGGTTGTGTAAGTTAGTTTGGTTTCGGGGTCAGCGAAAAGATTTTTATGGGTGTCGGTGAAGCTTTTAATTATTTCTTTTTGAGTTTCTGTCATATGCTCGTCTATTGGGCCGATCTTGTTTACGGCTTGAGCTGCTAGTTGGTGAATTTTAATTTTCCTATTTTTTTCTAATATCAGAACATCGTTTTTAACGTCTATTATTGCTCCTAGTTTCTTCATAGAGTCATTGCCTAAAATTCCATGAAATGTTTTCAGTGTATCTAATAGAAAAAATTTTAGTGGGGTTTCCGATATGTTGGGAAGTTTAACTATTGTATGTACATTGTTTCCTCCTACTGAGTTTACTGTAAAACTGTTACTATTGGGTTTTGGGTTTGGTACTAGTTGTGCTTGAATGTAATTTTGATTTGAGCCCGTGTCGATTAAAAATTTCAGAGTTTTGCCGTTCCCCATAGTTACTTTGAAGTAGGGTAAGGAGGAACGGTTTATTCTAAAAAATATAATTCTGACATATCAATGGATTCTTGTTGTTCGGATTCCGCTTGCCACGAAGCATCTTCCTCTAATTCATTTATTCCATTCTCTTCCGCTGCCTGTAAATATTCTTGTTCTTGTCCTTGTATTCTTGTTCTTGTATTCTTGTTCACCTGTGATTATATATTGAATTGGCGTTGCATCTTATTAGCGTTTTGAACGTTTGCGTTGCTTAGTGGTCGTTTCCCTACGAAATTGTTATCATGGGGTCTATTCATATAGTTAACATGACGTGATCGAATGGATTGATCTACATCCATGGGTGTTGGCTTTGGTTGGGGTCTGGGAGGTGGGTTAGGGTTGAAGGAGGCTTGTGCTCCTGATTGGTTTGTATGGATTTGGTTGGGTGGGTTATGTCGGGTTAGTGTTGTTTCGAATGTCCTTGGTGGGATTGCTGGTTTCTGTACTTGGTTTGGATAGTAGTACAGATTTGGTTGAAAATGGTGTTTCGTCGTTCGGGGTAGCGCTTGAGGCGGATAACCTCTAGTGGGTACTATATTATTTCTTCCGGAATATACGGTTCTTGGGGTTTGGCCATTCCTAGTATTCTGATTTTCTATTAGGTTGCAAAGATGTAATGCATGACCTAAGTCGTGAGGTTCTTTAATAGCCAGAAGTTGGGAAAGACTGCCGTTTAGGCCTCTTACAAATTTATCCAGTGCTTTCTCTCTATACAGTGCTGTTAAGGCCTGAATAGTTTCCTGAGATGCTTCGAGATTCCCAATTTGATTCAAAATCAAGGAAAGTTGTTGATATACAGCTTGAAAGAATTCGACTATCGAATTCCTGCCTTGGTTAAGTGCATACAACTGATATTCGAGTGTTTTTAGATCCCGCCTATCAGCAAAGTGTGCTGTCAAACACTTTGATATTGCCTCCCAATCCAAAGGTGTGTTATAGGATTCTAGGACAGCATCTGCTTGTCCGACGATTTTGTTTCTAATTGCTAAAATTATGCCGTAGTATTTTGGGGACCCTTTTTTACTATCATAAATTTTTAGAACCCTTTCTACGCTTTTTTTCCAAGACGAGTATTCGGTCTTGTTTCCAGAAAAATCCCTAAGCGTTCGTACTATGTCTGGTAATTTATCTAGCTCGCCAATATTATGGGCTAATTCCCTTTTAATTATTTGGTCTGAAAAATTAGAAAAGTCTTTGTTTGGATTAAGGATTTCCTTAACCAACCCAGCTAAGTTTTCTTGAAGTATATCCTTAATTTTCTCCTCCACGTCTTTTTCCGTAAGTATTTTTGCACTCGCCCTTACAGATGATGAAGGTCCTGCAAGATTTCCCATCCTATCCACTAAGTCTTGTTCCGTCATTTTAATGGAGTTTTAATGGATGATCGTAAATGGGTTTTAAGGGGTTAATAAGTCGGATATCGAACGAATTGTCAAATTTTTTCTTAAAATTCTAGCTTTAAATCCTCATTAGAGTTTTGTTTAATTGGGGTTTATGTTTTTAATTTGTGAGTTTTGTTGGTATTGTTTTTTCAAAATTATTATTAATATTCTTCTTAAAATTATAATTTTTTTTTTTTAATTCTTGGTAAGGTTTTCCTTTTAATTTCGGCTCGAGTTATTAGTTTTTTCGTATTTTAGGATCAAAGTTTCTTATAAATTTTGCTTGTTTCCTTTTTTATAATTTTTTTTCCAAATATTTCTTAACTAGCTTACATTAAAATCATTTCGGCGTGCTATCGTGACGATAGGTTCGGCTGATTCCTTTTTGTCCCACGCAGCAACGATTCCTCCTGTGTGTGGGTCTACTACGGAGCCTCCTCTATTCCTGGATCACGTTCCCTCTGAACGGGTACTGAAGGGATCACGGCGATGAAATTGGAGCCTGGCTTTTCCACTAGGTACAATTCCGTAAGGAGTGCGTTGTAGCGTTTTTTTTTTAACGGCACTTGTACACTTCCGAATCGCGATGTTTGGCGCTTTCTTTATAAACGAAAATAAAGCCAAACGTCGGGATTTTTTTACCGATCTGAACGAGACTCGGAACTTGTATCCTTTCGCGGTTTTTCGCCAGGTCCCTGCTCGGGCGCCAGTTAAAAAGATTATATAAGTATTCTTTTAAAAAAAAGAATTAATCTTTTATGTTTCGTTTATTTGAGTGTCGAATTAGAACTGACAATTATGATTCTTATAATTTATAACTAAACCTATATGTCGCTCCGTAGCTGCCGCGATCGCAGTCCCGGTTGCTGCTGCTGCTGGCGTCCCTCGATGTCATTGGTAGCTGGTGTTGTTGCTGTAACTGAAGTCCATGTCTTTGCTCCTAATTGGTCAATGCAAGTACATTATGTTGTTGGTAGATGTACTTGCCAGTGGGTTCAGTGAGCTTGCCAAATATTTTGGTGTTTTCTTTCTTTTGGCTTCCCCACGATCGTAAGCATAATCAATGCTTACTCAGCGCACGTGTCTTTCGATCCGTGTGACCCTTATTGGTGCCACGGCATCATATTGCGTCCGGTGCACGGTGCACTCAATGTGGTTGCGTAAGCTCTGTTGCTATTAAGAACTTATGGGCATGTGACTGGACTTAACGTTTTATTAACTAATTTAGTATTTGACATTTTAGGCTAGGATATAGGATTTATATACCGGATCTTATATAGTTAACCGATCCATGTGACATTTGGCAGATCGAATTAATTTGCCCAATGTAGAACCCATATAAAGTCCCATCCTTCTAACTTAAAAAACAACAAAGTTATGGCATTTCCGATCAATCAGTTATATGACAGCTATAGGATATAGTCGGCCGATCCTTAACAAACTTCGTTGATCAAATTAGTTTGCCGAAACAAGATATCATAGAAAATTTCATCCTTCTATCTTAAAAAACATCAAAGTTATGGCATTTCCGATTAATCAGTTATATGACAGCTATAGGATATAGTTGACCAATCCCGGCCGTTCCGACTTATATACTGCCTGCAAAGGAAAGAAGGATGTGTGCAAAGTTTGAAGTCGAGTAAAACTGAGAGACAAGTTTTCGTAGAAACCGACAGAAGGGCATGTTTCAGTGCCCATGTTTTAATGAAAACTCTCAGAAATTCACAACTTTACTAGCAAAAAGCTTTATAAACATTTGCCCCCACTGAGCATATAATGCATAAATATAAAGCACTGCATTACTTAAATGACAGTCACCGCCATTTTTGGACTGTAATAACATATTGTGCTTGAAAATTACAAGCAAACCATGAATTAAAAGCTAAACAAACTGGGCGAACCGAATCTGCCGGCTACTACACCTGAAATTCGTTTCTCAATTTTCGTTATTAGTCTGTAAAATTGTCTAGGCATTCCAAATGTTCGATTTAAATTAAATTGTTTTATTCAAATATTTTTTTACCCTTGCAGATGGTACTATAATTTTGTCTGTTTCTACGCAAATTAGTCTCTCAGTTGTAAGGCTATTGACTTTAAAGTTTGAATTCATTCTTCTTTCCTTTGCAGGCAGTATATATGTCGGAACCGCCGGGATCGGTCAACTATATCCTATAGCTGCCATAAAACTGATTGATCGGAAAAGCCATAACTTTATTGTTTTTTAAGTTAGAACGATGAGACTTGCTACAGATTCTACATTTGGCTTATTCGATCTGCAAGGTTCAAAAGGACTATATCCTATAGCTTCCATATAACTGATTGATCGGAAATGCCATAACTTTGTTGTTTTTTAATTTAGAAAGGTGGGACTTTGAATGGATTCTACTATCGGCAAACTAATTTGAACTGTAACATTTTTTAAGGATCGTCCGACTATATCCTTTAGCTGCTATATAACCGAACAATCGGAAATGACACCTCCTTGGTATTTTTTAAGATGCTAATACCCTTGCAAAGGGTATTATAATTTTGGTCAAAAGTGTGCAACGCAGTGAAGGAGACAGCTCCGGCCCTATAAAGTATATATATTCTTGATCAGGACCACCTCCTGAGTCGATACAAGCAAGTCCGTTTGTCTGTTTCTACGCAAGTTAGTCGCTCAGTTTAATGGCTATCGACTTCAAACTTTGCACACATCCTTCATTCCTTTGCAGGCGGTATAAAGGTCGGAACGGTTGGGATCGTTTAACTATATCCTATAGCTGCCATATAACTGATTGATCGGAAATTTCATAACTTTGTTGTTTTAAGTTAGACGGATGGGACTTTCTGTTGCACCTTGGGTTCCACTTTGGACAAACTTATTCGATCTGCCCATTTTTATAAGGATCGGCCAACTATTCTTTAGCGGCCATATAAACGAACAATCGAAAAGACTCCTTCTTGGTATTTTTTAAGATTCTTGGGGCTGATTCCAACATTAAAAAAAAGAAAATTGATTTGATATTGAAATTCTTATAATGATCAGCCAATTATTTACGATCCGATATATATCTAATAATATTAGATAACTACAAGGGTATATCAACTTCGGCTCCGCCCGAAGTTAGCTTTCTTTTTTTGGTTTAGTGCTGTTTGCGGACAAAAAGCTCGCGGTCCAAGGTCGGTTCCTTTCAGCCGACGGATCACAATCAATCAAACAAGTATGAGTTTGGATCATTTTTGGGTACTGCTTCACCCCCTCCAAATAATTAGAACACATCATTCCCAAGTGATTTGTAAGTGATTCAAATGTGTTTGTCGGGAAATGGTGGTCGTTTTTCTCAGCCATTTTCTATTTCACTACGCGCAGCGAGTCGCAACGATATTCTTTCTTGTCCGTTCACCTCGGATGGCTGTTCTTGATTGCCTGCCCTTTCCTCTTCTTTCTTTCCATCATTGCGCCACGCTCAGCAGGGCTTTACTCTCCTTCCCTACCGCGCTCTTATTCAAATAAGCTTCTCTCTCTTCATTCTCTCTTCATTTGCAATGCTCATTTATTTCGTCTTAGACTATACACTTAACTTATAATCAATCAGCAAATAATATTTTAAATTAAATCTAACTCATCTCCGACACGGCCTTCCTGACTATAACACGTCCTCGTGTTGCCTTGCCTAGTACAAGACTTATCCGAACACATCATTGTCAACATCTTATATTACTTATCTTATCCCTAGGATTACAAAGTTTACTTATACTTCAAAACAAATTCAATTTCACTTCTTGTGCCTTCAAGCGTTAGTTTGACGGGATAAAACTTCTCAAATTCTCTAGAGTACACGCTCTCTTCCGTACAAACTCAACCACTTGGATATCCATCAGAGATTAGCTTAGCAGGATAACTTTCTTCTCTTTCACGTATATTAGAGTACACGCTCTCTTCCGCTCAAGCTCAGTCATCTGGTTACCAATTCACTCATCATCAAATTATAATTTTAGCAGGATTCTCTCATACATATCAGTGTACTACGCTCTCTTCTGCATAAAATCTTTCCTCTGCACCTCTCTTAGGTCACAGCTCTTCTTCTAATTCCAAAGTCTCTCGATCTTTAGGCACATTACGCACACTATCATGCGGATATTTAAACACTCTTCTAGTCGTCAATGATTTTAACAAATATCGGTCACCATCTAGCAATTGTACAATTTCGAATCGTCCCTTGAATTTTGGATCCAACTTCCTTTGGTGCCGCTCTTCGTTTTTCAGTAATACATGATCGCCAATTTTATGCCTTACTACCCGAGCATGCTTTTTATCCACTCTTGCCTTATCATACTGAGCATTCTTACTTATGCCTTCCTTAGCTTCCTTCCTAGCCTTATTCAGGTCTATGCGCTCTTCCTCATTTACAGTGAGCATTGCCAAGGGCCTCGCTTCTTTGCCAATCAACAGCTCTAATGGACTATGGTTAGTTACTCGGTTCATGGTACAGTTTATTGCCAATTTTACTTCGCCCAATGCCTCTTGCCATGTTCGCTCACTCGTCTCTACAGCCGTTAGCATGCCCTTTAGCACACTCATGACTCGCTCCACCTGGCCATTTGCCCTACTGTCACCCGTTGCTACTACATGAAGGTCAATTTTGTTATTGGAACAGAATTTTCGAAACTCGCTACTCGAGAAGCATCTACCTTGGTGCGCTATAATTCTGTTAGGATCACCAAATATTGATATCGCCGACTTTACTGACTGTATGCAGTTCACCGTGTCCAAGTTCCACGTGTGGTACAGGTAAACAAATTTGGTGAAGGCATCAATTTGAACTATGACGTATTCCTTCTCGTCCTTTTTTCCGCTTAATTTCCCACTAATATCAATATGTACCGTATGCCATGGTATCTCTACTTTGGGAATGGGATGTAACTCCGATTGGATTTTACCTGACACCGCTTATGACAATTTACATGTCACACAATTTTTTACAAATCTTCGCATGTATTTTGACATTCCATCAAACCAATATTGCTCGTAAATCTTATCTAGGGTTTTTTGCCACCCCAAGTGCATTACAGCCTCGTGAACATGATTAACCACCGACCACCTAAATGCCCTGGGTACGACTGGCAAGCATCGTGTCTTCCCATTTCTTTGAATTTTACGAAGCAGCAAACTATTCCTGATTTCATAAGAATTAGCTATTTCTTTCGGCATTTCATCACTATTTAACTCGGTCATGATTTGCGATATGTCTTGATCACGTTTCTGTTCTGATATAAGCCAATTGTGGGTTATAGTTGCCAAGTCAACTCATACCTCCACTACCTTACTCAAACTTTCCTGCTCTACTAAAGTGACGGGATTTCTAGACAAGCAGTCAACGTGAGCCATTTGGCTCCCTTTCTTGTATTCCACCTGGAATTCGTATGACTGCAGAAATGACCACCAACGATGAACCCGCGGTGTCAATGCCGCTTTCTTTTGACTTTCACTAACAGAATTACAATCCGTATACACTGTGAACTTTCTGCCACTTAAATAATGTCGGAAATTTCTGATCGCGTTGTACACCGCCAATGTCTCGAGTTCATACGAGTGATATTTTGACTCGGATATTGTGGTGCATTTACTGTAATACTCAACTACACGGCGCTGACCATCTACCATGTGTAATAGCATAGCGCCATCCCTATTGGCGCTAGCATCCGTATGCAGCTCTATTGGTAAATTGGGATCGAATATGATCAACACGGGGTCACTAGTTAGTACCTTAATGATTTTTCTTCGAATTTCCTCATGTTTTTCGCTCCACTCAAATTCGTTCATTTTTTATGTTAGCAGATAAAGAGGCTTCATTATTTCTGAGAAATGTGGGACAAATTTCCTAAATTAAGATGCTAAACCTATGAATTGTCTAGTTTGTGTGACTGATTCTGGTTTGGGCAGTTGGGTTAGTGCTTGTATTTTTCGAGGATTGGGCTTTAGCTCGCCATCTCTTATAAGAAAACCTAAGTACTCTATCTCCGTTTGCAGAAATTTGCACTTTTTTATGTTAAATGAAAAGCCTGACTTTGATAACACACTTAGAACTGTTTCCAATCTGTCAAATGCTTCCTCTATAGTACTAGAATAATACGTCATCGATGTAGACTACTGCGTATTTATTAACCAAATCCCCTAAGGCTCGAACTATGGCACGTTGAAAGACTGACGAAGCGTTTTTGAGGCCAAAGGGCATAGCTAAAAATTCATATTGAGCCTCTGGGGTCACGAATGCAGTTCGCTCAACCGAATCGGGGTGAAATGGCACCTGATAGAAGCCACTGGCCATGTCTAGGCTAGAGAAATATTTACCGCCTTGCAGGCGATCTATTTGGTCTGATATTAATGGCAATCTATCTGACACAGTATTTGCGTTTAGTTCTCGATAATCTATGCATAGTCTGTCACTGCCGTCCTTCTTTTTATACCTTTGCAGAGGGTATTATAATTTTGGTCAAAAGTGTGCAACGCAGTGAAGGAGACATCTCCGACCCTATAAAGTATATATATTCTTGATCAGGATCACCTCCTGAGTCGACAGACCGTCTGTCTGTCTGTTTCTACGCAAACTAGTCTCTCAGTTTTAAAGCTATCGACTCAAACTTTGCACACATCCTTCTTTCCTTTGCAGGCAGTATATAAGTCGGAACGGCCGGGATCGGTCAACTATATCCTATAGCTGCCATATAACTGATTGATCGGAAATGCCATAACTTTGTTGTTTTTAAAGTTAGAAAGATTGGACTTGCTGTGGACTCCTCTTTTAGCAGACTTATTCGATCTGCCAAATTTCATAAGGATCGGCCGACTATATCCTATAGCTGCCATATAACTGATTGATCGGAAATGCCTTATCTCTCTTGTTTTTTAAGTTAGAAGACTGGGACTTTGTATGGATTCTACTTTCGGCAAACTAATTTGATCTGCCGAGTTTTAAAAGGATCGGCCGACTATATAAGATTCGATATATATCTAATAATATAAGCTGCCACATATCTGCAAGGGTATATCAACTTCGGCACCGCCCGAAGTTAGCTTTCCATTCTTGTTTACAAGTAACATTGGACTAGAGAAAGGGGAGCTACTTGGTCTAATTACGTTGGATTCTAGCATTTGCTGAATCTTTTCTCTTACTATTTCTTTCTCACTCTCGCTAAGACGATATGGTCGTCTCTGTAGTAACACGTCTACTTGGAATGCCATCAATGAGAAATTTGGAATATTTGGCCAGTATGTCGTTTAATTTTAACTTATCACTATTACTTAACTCCAAATTAACATTACTTTTATGATCTATCGCATTTACATTTTTATCATTGTTTAAAGACAATACGGTTTGAGTTCTGTAAATATCGAATCTTTCTCTTTCTAAAGTTACTCCAAAACCAAGCTCAAAAATGTCTTGTCCAATTATCATATCATATTTAAGGCACTTATTATCTACTACGTGAAATGACAATTCAAAATTAAATTCAGAAATTTGTATGGTGGACAGAATTTGCATATTGCTCTTGACCATATTGTCGCCTATGCCTCTCAAAATAACCATGTTATGGATTCTTTTACCGTCCAGCTTGGCGCCGACTGTTACTTTCACCAAAGAGCATTCTGATCCAGAATCAAAGAAAAATGGAAACTTCTCACCAAATTGAATTGCAGTCCCGTTAGGCTGATATACTGCGCACATGTCTACTCTTCTTTCGTTGCTGCTTCGGCTCACTGTTGCTGTTCCCCTCGTAAACACTGACGCGATATGTCCAACGCCGCCACACTTGAAACAAGTTACTGTTGATCTCTCTCGTGCCATCGTTGTTCTGTTGTTTCTTTGGCCTGGTCTAGTCTCGTTTCGTTCTTCTGTTCTCCTCTTGCGACACTCCATTGCCTTATGTCCAAGTTTCCCGCAATTATGGCATCTATCGGCGTCTGCATTTTGAATCTCTTCTTTTCGGGTCCCTCTGCTCCAGAAAATTCTACATTTCTGCTGAATGTGTGCGCCTTGAGTTGTTGTTGCAGTTCAGCACGCGTTTTTATGTTTGTAGTGAACGCTACACGCTGCAGTCTGGGGTCAATTTGGGATGCATGAGCCAAGACTAGGGATATGGCGATCTCCTCATGGGTCATTGATTTCCACTTGGTCAATAATGATGTAATTAGGAGACTGGAATAAACCGAGAGGCATTCATTTGCATTGGGACGTCCCTTGAGCATATTGAGCAACACTGCTGCCGGCGTGTCGTTGCCTTCGTAGCGTTCCATGAACAATTCTCGGAATTGGGACCAGCTCACTCCAGGAAAACAAATTTGCGACAGCCACTGCGATGCACTACCGAGCAGCGATTTGCTGAGCGTCATCACCAAGGATGCACCTTCTTGTGGATGTTCATTTAAAATCATGTCCGCCGTTTTGCACCATGCTGCCGCGTCGTCTTCTGCAGCTTCGGGGTTGAATGTCAGTAACATCGCGGATGCGGCGCGTGTTTCAGGTTGCGGCGTTGCTTTTAGTAGTTCGGTTAACACTCTATTTTGCGATTCTAATAGTCTGCGCCAGCTATTTTCCGAGTTATCTTGTAGGGGCGGTGATCCCACTTCTGATGTCGGGAAATGGTGGTCGTTTTTCTCAGCCATTTTCTATTTCACTACGCGCAGCGAGTCGCAACGATATTCTTTCTTGTCCGTTCACCTCGGATGGCTGTTCTTGATTGCCTGCCCTTTCCTCTTCTTTCTTTCCATCATTGCGCCACGCTCAGCAGGGCTTTACTCTCCTTCCCTACCGCGCTCTTATTCAAATAAGCTTCTCTCTCTTCATTCTCTCTTCATTTGCAATGCTCATTTATTTCGTCTTAGACTATACACTTAACTTATAATCAATCAGCAAATAATATTTTAAATTAAATCTAACTCATCTCCGACACGGCCTTCCTGACTATAACACGTCCTCGTGTTGCCTTGCCTAGTACAAGACTTATCCGAACACATCATTGTCAACATCTTATATTACTTATCTTATCCCTAGGATTACAAAGTTTACTTATACTTCAAAACAAATTCAATTTCACTTCTTGTGCCTTCAAGCGTTAGTTTGACGGGATAAAACTTCTCAAATTCTCTAGAGTACACGCTCTCTTCCGTACAAACTCAACCACTTGGATATCCATCAGAGATTAGCTTAGCAGGATAACTTTCTTCTCTTTCACATATATTAGAGTACACGCTCTCTTCCGCTCAAGCTCAGTCATCTGGTTACCAATTCACTCATCATCAAATTATAATTTTAGCAGGATTCTCTCATACAAATCAGAGTACTACGCTCTCTTCTGCATAAAATCTTTCCTCTGCACCTCTCTTAGGTCACAGCTCTTCTTCTAATTCCAAAGTCTCTCGATCTTTAGGCACATTACGCACACTATCATGCGGATATTTAAACACTCTTCTAGTCGTCAATGATTTTAACAAATATCGGTCACCATCTAGCAATTGTACAATTTCGAATCGTCCCTTGAATTTTGGATCCAACTTCGTTTGGTGCCGCTCTTCGTTTTTCAGTAATACATGATCGCCAATTTTATGCCTTACTACCCGAGCATGCTTTTTATCCACTCTTGCCTTATCATACTGAGCATTCTTACTTATGCCTTCCTTAGCTTCCTTCGTAGCCTTATTCAGGTCTATGCGCTCTTCCTCATTTACAGTGAGCATTGCCAAGGGCCTCGCTTCTTTGCCAATCATCAGCTCTAATGGACTATGGTTAGTTACTCGGTTCATGGTACAGTTTATTGCCAATTTTACTTCGCCCAATGCCTCTTGCCATGTTCGCTCACTCGTCTCTACAGCCGTTAGCATGCCCTTTAGCACACTCATGACTCGCTCCACCTGACCATTTGCCCTACTGTCACTCGTTGCTACTACATGAAGGTCAATTTTGTTATTGGAACAGAATTTTCGAAACTCGCTACTCGAGAAGCATCTACCTTGGTGCGCTATAATTCTGTTAGGATCACCAAATATTGATATCGCCGACTTTACTGACTGTATGCAGTTCACCGTGTCCAAGTTCCACGTGTGGTACAGGTAAACAAATTTGGTGAAGGCATCAATTTGAACTATGACGTATTCCTTCTCGTCCTTTTTTCCGCTTAATTTCCCACTAATATCAATATGTACCGTATGCCATGGTATCTCTACTTTGGGAATGGGATGTAACTCCGATTGGATTTTACCTGACACCGATTATGACAATTTACATGTCACACAATTTTTTACAAATCTTCGCATGTATTTTGACATTCCATCAAACCAATATTGCTCGTAAATCTTATCTAGGGTTTTTTGCCACCCCAAGTGCATTACAGCCTCGTGAACATGATTAACCACCGACCACCTAAATGCCCTGGGTACGAAGCAGCAAACTATTCCTGATTTCATAAGAATTAGCTATTTCTTTCTGCATTTCATCACTATTTAACTCGGTCATGATTTGCGATATGTCTTGATCACGTTTCTGTTCTGATATAAGCCAGTTGTGGGTTATAGTTGCCAAGTCAACTCATACCTCCACTACCTTACTCAAACTTTCCTGCTGTACTAAAGTGACGGGATTTCTAGACAAGCAGTCAACGTGAGCCATTTGGCTCCCTTTCTTGTATTCCACCTGGAATTCGTATGACTGCAGAAATGACCACCAACGATGAACCCGCGGTGTCAATGCCGCTTTCTTTTGACTTGCACTAACAGAATTACAATCCGTATACACTGTGAACTTTCTGCCACTTAAATAATGTCGGAAATTTCTGATCGCGTTGTACACCGCCAATGTCTCGAGTTCATACGAGTGATATTTTGACTCGGATATTGTGGTGCATTTACTGTAATACTCAACTACACGGCGCTGACCATCTACCATGTGTAATAGCATAGCGCCATCCCTATTGGCGCTAGCATCCGTATGCAGCTCTATTGGTAAATTGGGATCGAATATGATCAACACGGGGTCACTAGTTAGTACCTTAATGATTTTTCTTCGAATTTCCTCATGTTTTTCGCTCCACTCAAATTCGTTCATTTTTTATGTTAGCAGATAAAGAGGCTTCATTATTTCTGAGAAATGTGGGACAAATTTCCTAAATTAAGATGCTAAACCTATGAATTGTCTAGTTTGTGTGACTGATTCTGGTTTGGGCAGTTGGGTTAGTGCTTGTATTTTTCGAGGATTGGGCTTTAGCTCGCCATCTCTTATAAGAAAACCTAAGTACTCTATCTCCGTTTGCAGAAATTTGCACTTTTTTATGTTAAAGGAAAAGCCTGACTTTGATAACACACTTAGAACTGTTTCCAATCTGTCAAATGCTTCCTCTATAGTACTAGAAACAATTAATACGTCATCGATGTAGACTACTGCGTATTTATTAACCAAATCCCCTAAGGCTCGAACTATGGCACGTTGAAAGACTGACGAAGCGTTTTTGAGGCCAAAGGGCATAGCTAAAAATTCATATTGAGCCTCTGGGGTCACGAATGCAGTTCGCTCAACCGAATCGGGGTGAATTGGCACCTGATAGAAGCCACTGGCCATGTCTAGGCTAGAGAAATATTTACCGCCTTGCAGGCGATCTATTTGGTCTGATATTAATGGCATCTATCTGACACAGTATTTGCGTTTAGTTCTCGATAATCTATGCATAGTCTGTCACTGCCGTCCTTCTTTTTATACCTTTGTAGAGGGTATTATAATTTTGGTCAAAAGTGTGCAACGCAGTGAAGGAGACATCTCTTGTCTGATCAAGTATATATATTCTTGATCAGGATCACCTCCTGAGTCGACAGACCGTCTGTCTGTCTGTTTCTACGCAAACTAGTCTATCATTTTTAAAGCTATAGACTTCAAACTTTGTACACATCCTTCTTTCTTTTGCAGGCAGTATATAAGTCGGAACGGCCGGGATCGGTCAACTATATCCTATAGCTGTCATATAACTGATTGATCGGAAATGCCATATCTCTGTTGTTTTTTAAGTTAGAAGGATGGGACTTGCTATGGATTCCTCTTTTGGCAGACCTATTCGATCTGCCAAATTTCATAAGGATCGGCCGACTATATCCTATAGCTGCCATATAACTGATTGATAAGAAATTCCATAACTTTGTTGTTTTTGAAGTTAGAAGGATGGGACTTGCTATGGATTCTACTTTCGGCAAACTAATTTTGATCTGCCGAGTTTTATAAGGATCGGCCGACTATATAAGATTCGATATATATCTAATAATATAAGCTGCCACATATCTGCAAGGGTATATCAACTTCGGCACCGCCCGAAGTTAGCTTTCCATTCTTGTTTACAAGTAACATTGGACTAGAGAAAGGGGAGCTACTTGGTCTAATTACGTTGGATTCTAGCATTTGCTGAATCTTTTCTCTTACTATTTCTTTCTCACTCTCGCTAAGACGATATGGTCGTCTCTGTAGTAACACGTCTACTTGGAATGCCATCAATGAGAAATTTGGAATATTTGGCCAGTATGTCGTTTAATTTTAACTTATCACTATTACTTAACTCCAAATTAACATTACTTTTATGATCTATCGCATTTACATTTTTATCATTGTTTAAAGACAATACGGTTTGAGTTCTGTAAATATCGAATCTTTCTCTTTCTAAAGTTACTCCAAAACCAAGCTCAAAAATGTCTTGTCCAATTATCATATCATATTTAAGGCACTTATTATCTACTACGTGAAAAGACAATTCAAAATTAAATTCAGAAAGTTGTATGGTGGACAGAATTTGCATATTGCTCTTGACCATATTGTCGCCTATGCCTCTCAAAATAACCATGTTATGGATTCTTTTACCGGCCAGCTTGGCGCCGACTGTTACTTTCACCAAAGAGCATTCTGATCCAGAATCAAAGAAAAATGGAAGCTTCTCACCAAATTGAATTGCAGTCCCGTTAGGCTGATGTACTGCGCACATGTCTACTCTTCTTTCGTTGCTGCTTCGGCTTGCTGTTCCCCTCGTAAACACTGACGCGATATGTCCAACGCCGCCACACTTGAAACAAGTTACTGTTGATCTCTCTCGTGCCATCGTTGTTCTGTTGTTTCTTTGGCCTGGTCTAGTCTCGTTTCGTTCTTCTGTTCTCCTCTTGCGACACTCCATTGCCTTATGTCCAAGTTTCCCGCAATTATGGCATCTATCGGCGTCTGCATTTTGAATCTCTTCTTTTCGGGTCCCTCTGCTCCAGAAAATTCTACATTTCTGCTGAATGTGTGCGCCTTGAGTTGTTGTTGCAGTTCAGCACGCGTTTTTATGTTTGTAGTGAACGCTACACGCTGCAGTCTGGGGTCAATTTGGGATGCATGAGCCAAGACTAGGGATATGGCGATCTCCTCATGGGTCATTGATTTCCACTTGGTCAATAATGATGTAATTAGGAGACTGGAATAAACCGAGAGGCATTCATTTGCATTGGGACGTCCCTTGAGCATATTGAGCAACACTGCTGCCGGCGTGTCGTTGCCTTCGTAGCGTTCCATGAACAATTCTCGGAATTGGGACCAGCTCACTCCAGGAAAACAAATTTGCGACAGCCACTGCGATGCACTACCGAGCAGCGATTTGCTGAGCGTCATCACCAAGGATGCACCTTCTTGTGGATGTTCATTTAAAATCATGTCCGCCGTTTTGCACCATGCTGCCGCGTCGGCTTCTGCAGCTTCGGGGTTGAATGTCGGTAACATCGCGGATGCGGCGCGTGTGTCAGGTTGCGGCGTTGCTTTTAGTAGTTCGGTTAACACTCTATTTTACTCGGTTAACACTCGAGCTATCTTGTAGGGGCGGTGATCCCACTTCTGATGTCGGGAAATGGTGGTCGTTTTTCTCAGCCATTTTCTATTTCACTACGCGCAGCGAGTCGCAACGATATTCTTTCTTGTCCGTTCACCTCGGATGGCTGTTCTTGATTGCCTTCCCTTTCCTCTTCCTTCTTTCCATCATTGCGCCACGCTCAGCAGGGCTTTACTCTCCTTCCCTACCGCGCTCTTATAAGCTTCTCTCTCTTCATTCTCTCTTCATTTGCAATGCTCATTTATTTCGTCTTAGACTATACACTTAACTTATAATCAATCAGCAAATAATATTTTAAATTAAATCTAACTCATATCCGACATGTTCCAAATCATTTTCTAGGATAGAACAGTTCGCTCCGTGCACATGAAGCAAATTGCTGCTTATGGACTCAGACGATGTTATACTTTGTCTTTAGTATAAATCCTCTTTGCCCAATATAACTAATATAATATAAATAATATAAATTTATATAAATTTCAGTCCGACTTAGATAGTTTTGAAAAAGGGTGTTCAGCTAATGATTTAATTTTTAATGAATTAAATCTTAATGGATTAAGCAAACTGGATTCAAAGTGAATTTGTTAAAAGTTTGGCTTTTTATTATCTTCAAGGTATGTATTACAAAAAAGTCAATGTTTGTGACCGGTTGCTGTTCCCCTCGTAAACACTGACGCGATATGTCCAACGCCGCCACACTTGAAACCAGTTACTGTTGATCTCTCTCGTACCATCGTTGTTCTGTTGTTTCTTTGTGTAGCTCATAAAACGTAGTGGTAATTCAGTGTATTAACAACTAGCACGGATTAGCGTACACCTTCCTTTCGTGGAGTAGAACTTACCGGATTCAAGTGGATTCAGTCTAACTCTTTTATTAGCCCAAAGTGTGAATCAGTGCCGTCCAAATTGTGTAATATCAACGGCTATTACCTGCTAGCCTTCAAACTATGGTACTTTTTAGGAACAATGTCAGTAGCAAAAAGGGTACTTTTTTTGGTATGGCACTCAGAAGTCATCCCAACGAAGAAGTTTGCTGCCATGGAAAACTTTGTATTTGATACTGTTTTGAAAAACATTACATTTACTCTGGAAGAGCAGAGCGAGATTGGTAAAAAATTGAGAAATTTTATCAGTAGGCTAATAGTTAAGTGGAAAGACTGTGGAAGAAATAAGGATTTCGTCGAAACTAAAAACCAGGAATGGCTAGATACGCCGCTGGTATTAGTGGAAATTTCATGCTCAAAAAATGTTGGTCGTCCACAAAAAGATTTGGCGGATTGTTGCAAAAAAACGCAAGTCAACAAATTGTCAGACCTTACTGAAGATATCCCATCAGATGCATTGTTGGTAGCTGCAAGTAGCAGATGTTTGTAGATATTTGTAGATGCTGGACATACCAAGTACACATGGAATTTGTCAAAAAGAGCTGCCAAAGGACAAAACGCTGATATATGTATATCCATGTAATGATAAACTGCGTTGTGCGAAAAAAAAAGCTATCTATCACGGTCACTGATAATTTCGCTGAAGTAGCACTACAAAGCTTAGTGGACCATACGATTGCTAGGATTATTGAAGCACACCCAGAAAGTTTTCCAACCCATTTTGAAAACAATAATGACATCCAATTAATTGTTACATACAAATGGGGCTGTGATGGGAGCAGCGGCCATTCAACGTACAGTCAAAAATTTGATGACTTTGATGGAAACATAATAGATCAATATTTATTTTCAATTTGTATAGTGCCATTGACAGTGCAGAAAGAACTGAAAGTTTTATGGAAAAACAATAGACCTTCATCTACTCGATATTGTCGAGCCATTAAGATACTTTGCGAGAAAGAATCGGCAGAGTTAATTCGTAGAGAAAGTGAAGATATTAAATGCCAAATTTCAAATATTTTACCAACATTATTGAGTGGCTTTAGAATTGATCACCAATTCCATATGACCATGTGTTTGGTCATTGAGACTTTTCAATGACCTTTTCCCTTATTTCCAAAATAACAAAAAAGGGGAAATTATTTATTTCACAACGGTATAAAATGTTTATTTATTCGCATAGGAAATGGAGTGCGAGAAAGCTCCGATTTATGATGCGTATGCACTGAGATAGAGAGTACATGTGAGCCCGCCTTAGAACATAGGCCGGGCGAAAGCTCGTTAATTTAATGCTAAAGATAAAGCCCGTTGAAGCCGAGCGGCCGAGAAGAGTCGGCTTGCGACCAACAATAGCGATAAGATAAATAGGACAAATATGAAATGACAAACTATAATTATTATATATTAGTGATAGCTGTGGCTGCTGCCTGACCCGACACCATGCTTGATGGCAAAACGTTCAGTGTCATGTTGAAATCTTCTTCGCAAACATGCGGAATATGTAAGGCAACTCCTAAGAATATGAACTATCTGAATTTGGTGAAGAGCTTGTCTATTAATGAAAACCTCTTTGAATATGGGTTATCAAGTCTTCACGCCTGGATTAGGTTTTTCGAGTGTGTTTTGCACATTGCATTTAGAATTCCGATTCAAAAGTGGCAAGCTCGTGGGGTTGACAAAGATGTTGTTGATGAAAATAAAAGAATTATTCAGCAGAAGCTGAGGGAAGAGATGCATTTGCTGGTAGATATACCAATTGCTACTGCTGGTAGTACGAATATCGGAAACACTGCAAGGAGATTTTTCGAACAACTAAATTTGGCTGCTCGTATAACAGGAGTAAGCTATAATTTAATACATCGATTCAGTGTAGTCTTACGAACACTAGCATGCTGCCACGATATAAATTCGGATGCATTCCGGTCTTACGCATTGGAAGCTGCCGAATTGTTTGTAAAATCATATCCCTGGTTTTATATGCCATCTTCTGTTCACAGAATTTTAATTCATGGAGCAGATATTGTAAGCCATTTTTGCCTTCCAATTGGTATGATGTCCGAGGAAGCTCTAGAAGCCAGGAACAAGGACTTCCGAAATGTACGAGAGAGCAATGCAAGGAAAAATACAGGAAAAATACCATGGAAGATGTGTTAAATGCCTTATTAGTTTGTTCCGACCCCTTGATAACGTCATTGTCAAATGGGTCTGCAATTTTCTCTACAAAAAAAATTATTATGGATGATGATGTTAAGAGTTTGCTTCTAATAAAACATCTGGATATGCCTCTCTCTGATGATTCCGATGATTCCGAATAACATTCTGGTCTTTTTTAGATAAAGTTTATTTATGAAATATTTTAATTGAAGTTTAAATAAAATAAAAGTAAAACAAAATTTTAAATAAAAAAAAAAAATTTTTTAAATTAAAAAAAAACAAGAATGGAAAGCTAACTTCGGGCGGAGCCGAAGTTGATATACCCTTTCAGATATGTGGCAGCTTATATTATTAGATATATATCGGATCTTATATAGTCGGCCGATCCTTAGTAAACTCGGCAGATCAAATTAGTTTGCCGAAAGTAGAATCCATACAAAGTCCCAGTCTTCTAACTTAAAAAACAACAGAGATATGGCATTTCCGATCAATCAGTTATATGGCAGCTATAGGATATAGTCGGCCGATCCTTATGAAATTTGGCAGATCGAATAAGTCTGCTAAAAGAGGAGTCCACAGCAAGTCCCATCCTTCTAACTTTAAAAACAACAAAGTTATGGCATTTCCGATCAATCAGTTATATGGCAGCTATAGGATATAGTCGGCCGATCCTTATGAAATTTGGCAGATCGAATAGGTTTGCTAAAAGAAGAGTCCACAGCAAGTTTCATCCGTCTAACTTGAAAAACAACGAAGTTATGGCATTTCCGATCAATCAGTTATATGGCAGCTATAGGATATAGTTGACCGATCCCGGCCGTTCCGACTTATATACTGCCTGCAAAGGAAAGAAGGATGTGTGCAAAGTTTGAAGTCGATAGCTTTAAAACTGAGAGACTAGTTTGCGTAGAAACAGACAGACAGACGGACAGACGGACAGACGGACAGACGGACATGCTTATATCGACTCAGGAGGTGATCCTGATCAAGAATATATATACTTTATAGGGTCGGAGATGTCTCCTTCACTGCGTTGCACACTTTTGACCAAAATTATAATACCCTCTGCATACCCCTTGAAAAGGGTATTATAATTTTGGTAAAAAAAATTTTTTTTAATTTTTATACCATTGCAGAGGGTATTATAATTTTGGTCAAAAGTGTGCAACGCAGTGAAGGAGACATCTCCGACCCTATAAAGTATATATATTCTTGATCAGGATCACCTCCTGAGTCGATATAAGCATGTCCGTCTGTCCGTCTGTCTGTCTGTTTCTACGCAAACTAGTCTCTCAGTTTTAAAGCTATCGACTTCAAACTTTGCACACATCCTTCTTTCCTTTGCAGGCAGTATATAAGTCGGAACGGCCGGGATCGGTCAACTATATCCTATAGCTGCCATATAACTGATTGATCGGAAATGCCATAACTTAGTTGTTTTTGAAGTTAGAAGGATGGGACTTGCTGTGGACTCCTCTTTTAGCAGACTTATTTGATCTGCCAAATTTCATAAGGATCGGCAGACTATTTTCTATAGCTGCCATATAACTGATTGATCGGAAATTCCATATCTCTGTTGTTTTCTAAGTTAGAAGACTAGGACTGACCTACTGACCCTATAAAGTATATATATTCTTGATCAGGATCACCTCCTGAGTCGATATAAGCATGTCCGTCTGTCCGTCTGTCTGTCTGTTTCTACGCAAACTAGTCTCTCAGTTTTAAAGCTATCGACTTCAAACTTTGCACACATCCTTCTTTCCTTTGCAGGCAGTATATAAGTCGGAACGGCCGGGATCGGTCAACTATATCCTATAGCTGCCATATAACTGATTGATCGGAAATGCCATAACTTAGTTGTTTTTGAAGTTAGAAGGATGGGACTTGCTGTGGACTCCTCTTTTAGCAGACTTATTTGATCTGCCAAATTTCATAAGGATCGGCAGACTATTTTCTATAGCTGCCATATAACTGATTGATCGGAAATTCCATATCTCTGTTGTTTTCTAAGTTAGAAGACTAGGACTTTGTATTGATTCTACTTTCGGCAAACTAATTTGATCTGCCGAGTTTTATAAGGATCGGCCGACTATATAAGATCCGATATACATCTAATAATATAAGCTGCCACATATCTGCAAGGATATATCAACTTCGGCTCCGCCCAAAGTTAGCTTTCCATTCTTGTTTAACTTAAAAAATTCTATGATTTTTTCTGATCAGTGAAAAAAAACCGACTGAAAACATCTATTTTAGTTTCGAAGTTATCAATTAAATGCCGCTAGCGGGACCAAATCGCCCACTGTGGTACGTAGGGATTGCGTAGGGAGGACGTAACTTAGTGTAATGGTCTTGGCGTCTTATTAGACTTTAAACTTGAATTTGCCCACCATTTTTACTCAATGGTTTATACAGCTAGAGGTATTTGTGGAGGTGTCTGGAGTCCCCAATATGGTCCCCAGTAAAACGAATTTCTTATTTTTTGATCTTAGAGTCAACTGGGATGCAAATATTCACCATTCCTTTTATCATAATAGACTCTTAATAATAAACTTATTGTTCAAGCATTGAACACGATTAGAATCCAAAGATAGAGTCTCAAGGGATCGGAGCCATGGAAATAAGAGATAGGCATGATTTGAGACCGATCCCCTGCAGCCTAAGTACATATGTACATATGTGGTGCACTTGAAGCACTTAGAAAAGGGTCACATAGCATGTCAGCGTAGAGTTCGTTGATAAGTATTTTTAAATAGATTTAAGATTTTCATGTATCTTTCTTATAAGAGAATGGAAATAAATAAAAACAGTTTTAAAACGGAACTCATTGGAGTAACACAAAAATTATTGGGCTCCTCTTAACATTTGGTCCTTTGAGACACCCTGACGTTTTCCCCCCTGTGGTAAGAGACTCAGGTTTAAAAAACTGGCACCTATAAGTGGCTATAGAAAAACACAAATTCTCAGCCCAGGGTAGCTAAAAAATAAGGCTACGATCTGGGTAAAAAACAGCCCAGTTTAAAAATCGTAGTCTTCTGTCGTTTCCCCCCAAGAGGTAAGGAACACAGAAAATAAAACCAAATAAATGCCAATGTGCATAAATAAATAGAAATTTGTACTTTTCTATAAAGTATTTTTTTTTTCGGAACAATACCGAAATAAAAAAAAATATATATAAAAATATTTATACAAAAAATAAATATATAAAAAATTGTGTGTTTGTTGGCGTATCCGAGGCCCTACATCGGAAAAGTTAAAAAATAAATAAATGTGATTGTGAAAAAAAAAAAAAAAAAACAACATCAACAAAAATAAATAAAAAACAACAGACAAAAACAAAAACAACAACAACAACAACAGCAGCAACAACAACACCAATAGCCAGAGCCGCAGCAGCAGTAACAACAACAGCAGCAGCAAAAACAACAACAAACAGCAACAACACCAATAGCCAGAGCCGCAGCAGCAGCAACAACAACAGCAGCAGCAGCAACAACAACAGCAGCAGCAAAAACAACAACAAACAGCAACAACACCAATAGCCAGAGCCGCAGCAGCAGCAACAACAACAGCAGCAGCAGCAACAACAACAGCAGCAGCAAAAACAACAACAAACAGTAGCAACATCAACAGCCAGAGCCGTAGCAGCAGCAACATCAACAGCCAGAGCAGCAGCAGCGACAACAACAACCAGAGCAACAGCAGGATTGGCAGCAGCAGCAAAACAACAGCAGCAATTACATTTAGTCATCGGCAAGTTTCGGTTTCTTTTTAACCATTTAGTTTTATATTTTAAATTTAATTTTAATTGAAAAAAAAAAAAAAAATATATATATATAAAAAAAAAAAAAAATATAATGTCGACTAAAGAAAAAATAGCAATTATTGAGGACCAGGTGCGCCTCACCCAGCAAATAGATGCTATACTAGCAAAAAACACCTATGTAGAAGAGGATAGAGAAATACTAAAAAATATTGAGCTAAAGGCCTGTACGAACCACAATCAGTTGGTTCAACTTGGGGCTGTGGAACATGATTATTTTACAAAAAATCATTTCGATAGCATGCTGTCAAAGTTTAAGTCCGCCAAGGACAAAATTAAAAAAATTTGTAGCCAGGATGAGCTTTTTTCTAGGCTTGAGGAGGCTTTAAAGCACCTCGAGGATTACCTCGAGACAACATACATAGAAATTCAGGAAAGGAAAGCTGAAACCTTTCCCATAAGAATTAAAAAATTAAAAATGTTGCTCAGCAGAGTAGAAACAATGTCCGATCAAATAAATAATGAAAGGCTAAATAACAAATATAAGTCGAAAATAATAGAGCTCAAAGACGATGTTGAGATACACATTGAGCTAATGATGAATAAAATCAACAAAAACGAAATAGGTAAAGTAGAAGGTGGCGCTAGAATGGAAGAACTACCTACCCTACCAAAAATTGAGGTCCCCAATTTCTTTGGAAATTCCAAAGATTGGGACCATTTTTATGAACTATTTAAGGAACTTGTGCATTCCAGGATGGATTTAAGTCCATCCTTGAAGCTAAGCTACCTTAAAAGTGCTCTAAAAGGGGAAGCACGAAATGTGGTTTCCCATTTATTGCTGGGCTCAGGCAACAATTATGATGCAGCCTGGGAGTTACTTGTAAAGCGGTATGAAAATAATAGAAAAATATTTTCAGATCAGCTGAATCGCCTCATTGAACTTCCAAAAATAAATTTGGACTCATATAGGCTTTTAAAAAATACAATTGATTCTATAAATGAATCAATTTATATGATGCGTCTTAAAGCAAATCTGACCGAAGAATCAGATTGCATTTTTGCGCATATAATTATAAAGAAATTTAATATTGAGGCTCTACAACAATATGAGGGCCAAGTAAAAAAGTCGAATGAAATCCAAAATTTAAAAGATGTCATAGAATTTTTAGATCAACGACTTAGTTCATTGACATCATTTGGTAATGAATCAACAACAAAAAAAATAATAAAAAATAACCCAAATAGCCAAACATGCCTGATGTGCAAAATGCCCGGGCATCAATTAATTGTTTGCTATAAATTTAAAGCATTAAGTCCACAGGAAAGAATGGACGTAGTTAAAAAATTGAATTTGTGCTACAGATGTTTAAAGCACAGCTCAACCATCAAATGTACAAGCGAGCTAGTATGCTCGTATTGTCAAAGATTTTCACATCATAGCATGTTGCATTTTAAAAAAGAGAATGTAAATACATGCATGACCTCTGAACCAGCGCTGTTGGCCACGGCGTATGTTCAGATTAAAGGTCAAGATGGTGAATTCGGAAAATTTAGAGCATTGATTGACAATGGGTCACAAAGCACTCTGATTTCTGAAGAAGCGGCACAAAAACTTAAGTTGCCAAAAATAAAAGCGCACACTGAAATAAGTGGAGTATCACCAACAGGTGCCTGTGTTTCAAATCACAAATTAAAATTGACCCTTAAAAATAATGGTAAATATTCAAAAGAATTTAACACAAACGCCATTATTTTACCAAAACTTATGAAATGTCTCCCCACAAATAAAATTATTATAAATAAGTCGGATTGGAAAGAATTCTACTTGGCGGATCCCAATTTCGATAAACCTGGTCGAATTGACCTTGTTATTGGTGCGGATTTATATCCACAAATTTTACTACCGGAGATAACCAAAAAAGGTATGCTTCTTGGGCAAAAAACAATCTTTGGATGGACAGTGTCAGGTTGCACAAAATCCAGGGGAAGTAAATCAATTGTAGCAACCAGTATCGAGCTAAAACATATGGACCGATATTGGGAGGTAGAAGAAGAGGATAACAATGATTTAGAGACAGAAATATGTGAAAAAAATTTTAAAAAATATACAACAAAAGATTCGAATGGAAAATATATTGTCGCTATACCATTTAAAGAAGACATAACATTAGGAGACTCAAAGAATCAAGCAATGGCTCGGTTCATGAACTTAGAAAAAAGATTACAAAAAAATGAAAAACTTCGAGTTGAATATTCAAAATTTATGAAAGAATATTTGGACTTAGGACATATGGTCGAAGTAAATGATGAAGGAAAGTATTACCTTCCTCACCAAGCTGTTATCAGAGAATCCAGTCTCACAACAAAATTAAGAGTAGTTTTTGATGCTTCAGCTAAAACCAGTAATAAGAAAAGCCTAAATGATATTATGTGGGTTGGACCAAGAGTTCAAAAAGATATGTTTGATATTATCATAAATTGGCGTAAGTGGGAATATGTGGTGTCATCGGACATTGAAAAAATGTACCGACAAATTAAAATAAAAAATAACGATCAAAAATATCAATATATATTGTGGAGGGATGACCCAAAAACGAAAGTTAATACTTACAAACTAACTACGGTTACTTATGGTACCGCTTCCGCCCCATATTTAGCAACTAGAGTATTAGCAGATATAGGTGAAAATTGTGAAAACAAAATGATTGGGGAAATAATAAAAAATGATTTTTATATGGACGACCTCATGACAGGAGCAAATTCAATAGAAGATGCCATAACCATAGTTGAATTAATCTCTAAGGAGCTATCGAACTCTGGGTTTAATTTGAGAAAGTGGGTTTCAAATAAAGCAAAAATATTAGAAATGGTAGAAAATTCAGGAGATAATAAAATAGTTACCATCAGAGAAGATGAATTTATAAAAACCTTAGGGCTACAATGGGACCCTTGCAAGGACGAGTTTAAATTTACAGTATGTTGTACTAAACCTAAAATATTAACGAAAAGATTCGTCTTGTCCACATTATCAAAAATATTCGATCCATTAGGTTGGTTGGGACCGGTAACAATTGTGGGAAAAATCTTCATGCAAAAATTGTGGACAGCAGGAATCAATTGGGATCAAGAGCTAGGTAATGAAGATCGTAAGGAATGGGAAGAATATAAATCAGGGTTAGAGGCGTTGGAGCAAATAAGGGTCCCTAGATGGATTAATTTTAAAGTCGAATTATGTATTCAAATTCATGGCTTTGCAGACGCTTCGGAAAAGGCTTATGCGGCAGTAGTATATGCGAAGGTAGGATCGGAGGTGATCATAATCGCTAGCAAAAGTAGGGTGAATCCGATAAAAAATAGAAAAACTATTCCAAAACTAGAATTATGCGCAGCACACTTGCTTAGTAAGTTAATGATGCGCATAATGGAAACCATGAAAAATTACAAAGTAGAACTATATGCATGGAGTGATTCAACCATAACGTTAGCCTGGATTAAAAATGGGTTAAATAAGATAAAATTTATCAGGCGTAGAACAGATGAAATTCGGTCATTAAAAAATGCTGAATGGAATCATATAAGATCCGAAGATAATCCAGCAGATCTGGCGTCAAGAGGAATTAGCGCAAATCAATTGGTAAATTGCAATCTTTGGTGGAGAAGGCCAAAATGGTTGACTGAGCCAAAAAGTCAGTGGCCACAGCCGCTAATCATGGAGGAATCCTTAATATTAAGTACGCTAATAGAAACCAAAGATGACGCGATTTACGACTTGATGCAAAAGTTCTCTTGCATGCATAAATTAACACGAGTGATAGCTTACGTAAATCGATTTTTAAAGATAAAAACAAGAACGAATTCTAACACAAAGTTTTTAACAGCAAAAGAGTTAAAAGAAGCTGAAATAATCATAATTAAAAAACATCAGGAGAGGCAATTTAACAAAGAAATACAGTACCTTAGAAAAAATAAAGAGATTGAAATTAGCAGCAAAATAATAGGACTCAACCCGTTTTTAGATACTAATGGAATACTTCGGGTAGGTGGAAGACTGCAAAACTCTAAAGCGGCATTTGAAGTCAAGCATCCTATAATTTTAGACAAAGGTAGCATTTCGACTTTGATAATAAGGGATGCTCATAAAAACACGCTTCATGGAGGTATAAATTTAATGAAAAACTATGTTCAACGCAAATATTGGGTATTTGGGTTGAAAAATTTATTAAAAAAGCAACTACGAGAATGTGTAAAATGTTCAAGGTATCGCAAAAACACCGTAGAACAAATAATGGGAAATCTACCTGATTACAGAGTAAACATATCGTATCCTTTCTTGAATACGGGGATCGATTATGCAGGGCCATACCTAATAAGATGCTCCAAAAACCGCGGTCAAAAAACATTTAAAGGATATATTGCGGTATTTGTTTGCATGGCCACAAAGGCTATCCACTTAGAAGTGGTTAGTGACTTAACGTCTGATGCCTTTCTAGCTGCATTTAAGCGGTTTCTTGCTAGAAGGGGAAAATGTGCAAACATATATTCAGACAATGGAACAAATTTTATAGGAGCGTCAAGAAAATTAGACGAGGAGTTAGAAAAGGCCATTAGGGAAAATAGTAAAATAGCAGCGCAATTACAGAAGGAAAGAATTGAGTGGCATTTTATTCCCCCGGCAAGCCCCCATTTCGGAGGAATATGGGAAGCAGGAGTAAAATCAATGAAGTACCATTTAAAACGAGTAATTGGGGACAATGTACTAACATATGAAGAAATGTCTACATTACTTTGCCAAATAGAAGCCGTTTTAAATTCAAGGCCTTTGTACTCATCCAGCGAGGATGTAGACGATAATGAGGTGCTAACTCCTGGTCATTTTTTAATTGGAAGACCGCTATTAGATGCAATCGAACCCAACGACGAAACTGGGAAAATTAATAATTTAGATAGATGGAGATTCCTTCAGAAAATAAAAAGAGATTTTTGGAATAAATGGAAGGATGATTATTTAAATACTTTGCAACAAAGATACAAATGGAAAAGAAATTCTTCAAATATAAAAAAAGGTCAAATTGTTATATTAAAAGATGATAGTTGCCATCCAGCAAGGTGGCCTCTAGGAAAGGTTGAAGAAGTCCATAAAGGAAAGGACGAAAAAGTCAGAGTTGTTAAGCTTAGGGTGCAAGAGAATTTTGTAACCAGACCTTTAAATAAAATTTGCCCCCTAGCTGGTGTAAATGATCTAGATGACGCAGAAGCACGTCAAAATAGATCCTACCCGCCCAAAGCGAGAAGTAGTGTTAGATTGTCTAAGCTGGGAGTGATGCTGGCCTTAATAATGCTTTCATTATGCTGTCAGCTAACGAACGCAGCACCAGCAATCAGAGATTCAAAATATGGTTTTGAAGAAATTTCCAAATCCTCGTCCGTATATTTAGATCCGATGGGAGACATAGAAGTGGTTTCATCCTCATGGAATTTAGTAATATTCTACGATATGGAAGCATATTTCGAGATGATCCATAAAGGAAAAAACATAATCACCAAAATGAGATCAGTTTGTGAAAAACTTCATGGGTTTGAAGATCAGTGCTACCTTATTTTAGACAACACACTCAAACAGATTTTAGAGTTGGAGGAAAATAATAAACTATTCATGACTCACAATAAATCGAGGCAAAAGCGGGCACCGTTTGAATTTATAGGATCTTTATACCATATTTTGTTTGGAGTAATGGATGAAGATGATCGGGTTCAAATGGAAGAAAATATGAAAAATTTGTTAAGCAACCAAGAAAATTTAAAAGAGTTAAGCAACAAACAAACTTCGTTAGTCGAATCTACTACCAATATTCTAAAGAAAACTACGGAAGAAGTTAATGCAAACTTCAGAAGTATGAACAAAAGAATAGAAAATATGACTGTAATACTGCAAGAGTCATATTACGTATACAAAGAGTCTATTAAATTCTTTATGGTAACAAAGGAATTGAGTAGTTTGATCGAGGAATGCGAAAAAATTCAAGCAGGCATCATAAGCCTGTTAATTGATATTAACCATGGAAGGCTTAACACCAATATATTACGTCCGAGTCAGCTTAAAACTGAAATAGCTAGAATTAAGGACGTTCTATCTGAAAATTTGATTCTTCCAGGGAAAAGATCAGGTACAGAATTAAAGGATGTGTATACATTACTTACTGCAAGAGGGTTATTCGTAGACAAAAAACTGATCATCAATGCGAAAATTCCTCTGTTTGGTCGGCATGCGTCTAAACTGTTCAGGGTTATTCCTGTTCCAGTTAGAGCAGAAAATCAAACTATTCTAGCTCAAATTGACTCGGAATATTTGGTGTACAACTTTGAGATAGATTCATACCACCTAATGACGGAAGCTACAATTAGTAAATGCTAAAAGTGGAAAACAAGCAAAAGAGTTTGTGACGGCAGCTGGCCATGGAGCAATGGCAATGATAATAGTTGTCAGCTAGGACCCCTTAAACCTAATAGACCTTTCAATTCCATTTACAAACCTGTCTTATCATCAATTTCCTTTTGGGAAGAACTAGAAAAAAGAAGTAGTTGGTTGTTTAAAGTTGAGGAAAACACTAAGTTGAGGCTCCAATGTGGCCAATCCAAAATTCAGATCATTGATTTGCCGGAGCAAGGCATATTGACAATCAGTTCAGAATGTACAGCTCGGACCGATGATAAAATTCTAATTGCTCAGCATATTATTGAAACTGAAAGTCAAGAGCCAACAGCTTCGGCTTATATAGGAGAAATAAAGGAAATTCCGAGAATTGCTTGGGACCCTCTAAAGCCTCCTGTTATTAATCATACAGCCGAAATAGCTCACCTGGCCAAACAAATAGAACATTTGAAAGCACAAAATTTAGAACTAAAAAATATCGATTTTCATCATGTGTCAGGTCATAGCTCTTTAATTTTAGTAATACTAATCATTATTGTACTGATTATATCCTATTTAAGAAAATTAAAGTTGAAAAGACAATTGTTGGCTATTGCATTGCCAACCCCAATGCCAAATGTGTAAAAAAAAAAAAGTTGATTTTATATGTTTATTATATAATATAATAATTTGATACGATAATTAAGTGATAAATCTAATACCAATAAGAAATAAAATAAATAAAAATTACAGTCCACTAAATAATCGAATAAAAATATATATAGATATAATTAAGGCTCTTTTGTGGCCCCTTGCAGGATGTTCAAACATTATGTTGAACATGAGAGCTAATATCTTAAGCAATGTTAAAATATTTCAACATATGAGTTAAAAATATACAGTGAACTATATATTGTTATCATAATAATACAAAAGCCAAAATACACATATACATACATGCATACTAATTCTAAAAAATATAAAATGTACACCAGTTTTTGTGGCCCTTTGCAGAATGTTCAAGCATTGAACACGATTAGAATCCAAAGATAGAGTCTCAAGGGATCGGAGCCATGGAAATAAGAGATAGGCATGATTTGAGACCGATCCCCTGCAGCCTAAGTACATATGTACATATGTGGTGCACTTGAAGCACTTAGAAAAGGGTCACATAGCATGTCAGCGTAGAGTTCGTTGATAAGTATTTTTAAATAGATTTAAGATTTTCATGTATCTTTCTTATAAGAGAATGGAAATAAATAAAAACAGTTTTAAAACGGAACTCATTGGAGTAATACCTAAATTATTGGGCTCCTCTTAACACAAGGGCAATTGCCCAAATAACGGAAAATTAATAATAGACGATAAGACAGCACACTGTAATGGAATATTTTATAAAATAACAAACTTTAAAAAAGAAATATTCAATAATTATTGTAAACTCTCAAACGAGAGTTCTTGTTTCACAAATCTCTTAAATGAAAAAAAAAGCAAACTGTTCAAAAATACGAGACAAAAATAAACAATTGGAAAACTTACATGATGGCGATATTCTCATCACCGGAGAAAATACTGTAAACGAAACCAAATTAAATGGCGCATTTTTGATTTTATTAAATGAAAGCATAATTATTAATAATATAAAATACATCAACGAAAAACAGAAAATGTTGGATTACATATCCCAATACAAATACAATAATTATATAATAACGGATTACATATTTTCTAATGATTCCGAATTAAGTCTAGATAATATAAACATTATTAACCCATTTGTAAAATTAGGAAAAACAAAAATATCCCTGGAATTAATATTGTTAATTTTTATACTTACTCTTTTAATCATATATAAATCACGCAAAATCATACCCAAAACAAGAATGGAAAGCTAACTTCGGGCGGAGCCGAAGTTGAAATACCCTTGCAGATATGTATATTATATTATTAGATATATGTCGGATCTTATATAGTCGGCCGATCCTTATAAAACTCGGCAGATCAAATTAGTTTGCCGAAAGTAGAATCCATACAAAGTCCCCCAGTCTTCTATTTTCCATGCTGATCGCAGCAAAATCATTCGGATTCTAACTTCGGAATTATCTTCGGAATTAACTTCGGGAAGTTCTTAGGGAAGCTTGGAAAGCTTCGATCCCGAGACGACAAGGAAGACAATTAACTCAAGCTTGGGCAGTCGTAAATTAGCCTTAAGTTCAACTGTACAACAAATGCCAAAACAATTTAAATAAAAATATATATTTTTATAATACTTCGGTACGGTATTTATAATTGGCATCAATTTTTTTTTTTAGAAGGGATGGGCAATGAAAGGCATTGATTTTGGTGTTAAATTTTAAAGTGATAAGATGTGTCCAATGATGGGCTTACATTTTTTTTGTTGCATAGGGCATAGATTTTATAATAAAATTTTTAAGCTTTAAGATGTAGGCAATGATGGATATAAGTTTTTTTGTTAAATTTTTAAGCTTTATAGGATGGACAATGATGGGCATAGATTTTATTGTTAAAGTTTAAAGTTTTAAGACGTGAGCAATGATAGGCATCAATTTTTTTGTAAAATTTTTAAGTTTTTAAGGATGGGCAATGATGGGCATCAAATTTTGTTAAATTTTTAAGTAATAAAGGTTAGGCAATGAAAGGCATAGATTTTAGTGTTAAATTTTAAAGTGATAAGATGTGTCCAATGATGGGCTTACATTTTTTTGTTAAATTTTTAAGTTTTTAAGGTGGGCAATGATGGGCATAGATTTTATAATAAAATTTTCAAGTTTTAAGATGTGGGCAATGATGAAGTTTTATAGGATGGACAATGATGGGCTTAGATTTTATTGTTAAAGTTTAAAGTTTTAAGACGTGGGCAATGATAGACATAAATTTTTTTGTTACATTTTTAAGTTTTCAAGGATGGGCAATGATGGGCATAAATTTTTGTTCAATTTGTATGTAATAAAGGATGGGCAATGAAAGGCATAGATTTTGATGTTAAATTTTAAAGTGATAAGATGTGGCCAATGATGGGCTTAAATTTTTTTGTTAAATTTTTAAGTTTTTAAGGTGGGCAATGATGGGCATAGATTTTATAATAAAATTTTTAAGTTTTTTAGGTTAGGCAATAGTAGACATCCATATTTTTTTTTTTAAATTTTTAAGTTTTATTGGATGGACAATGATGGGCTTAGATTTTATTGTTAAAGTTTAAAGTTTTAAGACGTGGGCAATGATAGACATAAATTTTTTTGTTACATTTTTAAGTTTTTAAGGATGGGCAATGATGGGCATAAATTTTTGTTCAATTTGTATGTAATAAAGGATGGGCAATGAAAGGCATAGATTTTAGTGTTAAATTTTAAAGTGATAAGATGTGTCCAATGATGGGCTTACATTTTTTGTTAAGTTTTTAAGTTTTTAAGGTGGGCAATGATGGGCATAGATTTTATAATAAAATTTTTAAGTTTTAAGATGTAGGCAATGATGGATATCAGTTTTTTGTTAATTTTTTAAGTTTTATAGGATCAACAATGATGGGCTTAGATTTTATTGTTAAAGTTTAAAGTTTTAAAACTTGGGCAATGATAGGCATACATTTTTTTTGTTAAATTCTTTAGGATGGGCAATGATTGGCACTAATTTTTTTTATAAAGGATGGGCAATGAAAGGCATAGATTTTAGTGTTAAATTTTATAGTGATAAAATGTCCAATGAAGGGCTTAAATTTTTTTGTTAAATTGTTAAGTTTTTAAGGTAAACAATGATGGGCATAGATTTAAGTGTTAAATTTTAAAGTGATAAGATGTGTCCAAAGATGGGCTTACATTTTTTTGTTAAATTTTTAAGGTGGGCAATGATGGGCATAGATTTTATAGTAAAATTTTTAAGTTTTAAGATGTAGGCAAATGATGGATATCAACTTTTTGTTAAATTTTTAAGTTTTATACGATGGACAATGATGGGCTTAGATTTTCTTGTAAAAGTTTAAAGTTTCAAGACGTGAGCAATGATAGGCACCAATTTTTTTGTTAAATTTTTAAGTTTTTAAGGATGGGCAATGATGGGCATCAATTTTTTTTATAAAGGATGAGCAATGAAAGGCATAGATTTTAGTGATAAATTTTAGTGATAAAGTGTCCAATGAAGGGCTTAAATTTTTTTGTTAATTTGTTAAGTTTTTAAGGTGGACAATGATGGGCATAGATTTAAGTTTTAAATTTTAAAGTGATAAGATGTATCCAAAGATGGGCTTACATTTTTTTGTTAAATTTTTAAGTTTTTAAGGATAGGCAATGATGGGCATCAATTTTTTTTATAAAGGATGGGCAATGAAAGATTTTAGTGTTAAATTTTAAAGTGATAAAGTGTCCAATGAAGGGCTTAAATTTTTTTGTTAAATTGTTAAGTTTTGGTGGTGGACAATGGACAATAGATGGGTGGACAATGATGGGCATAGATTTTAGTGTTAAATTTTAAAGTGATAAGATGAGTCCAAAGATGGGCTTACATTTTTTTGTTAAATTTTTAAGTTTTTAAGGTGGGCAATGATGGGCATAGATTTTATAATAAAAGTTTTAAGCTTTAAGATGTAGGCAATGATGGATATCAGTTTTTTGTTAAATTTTTAAGTTTTATAGGATGGACATTGATGGGCTTAGATTTTATTGTTAAAGTTTAAAGTCTTAAGACGTAGGCAATGATAGACATCAATTTTTTTGTTAAATTGTTAAGTTTTTAAGGTGGACAATGTTAGGCATAGATTTAAGTGTTAAATTTTAAAGTGATAAGATGTGTCAAATAAAGGGCTTTAATTTTTTTGTTAAATTTTAAAGTTTTTAAGGGGATGTTTTTAATGATAGACATCAATTTTTTTGTTAAATTTGTAAGTTTTAAAGGATGGGCAATGATGGGCATCAATTTTTTTCAATTAATATGTAATAAAGGATGGGCAATGAAAGGCATAGATTTTAGTGTTAAATTTTAAAGTGATAAGATGTGGCTTTAAGACATGGGCAATGATAGACATCATTTTTTTTGTTAAATTTTTAAGTTTTTAATGATGGGCAATGATATGCATCAATTTTTTTTATAAAGGATGGGCAATGAAAGGCATAGATTTTAGTGTTAAATTTTAAAGTGATAAAATGTCTAATGAAGGGCTTAAATTTTTTTGTTAAATTGTTAAGTTTTTAAGGTAAACAATGATGGGCATAGATTTTAGTGTTAAATTTTAAAGTGATAAGATGTGTCCAAAGATGGGCTTACATTTTTTTGTTAAATTTTTAAGTTTTTAAGGTGGGCAATGATGGGCATAGGTTTTATAATACAATTTTTAAGTTTTTTAATAGAGGCAATGATAGACATCAATTTTTTAGTTAAATTTTTAAGATTTATAGGATGGACAATGATGGGCTTAGATTTTGTTGTTAAAGTTTAAAGTTTTAAGACGTGGGCAACGATAGATATCAATTTTTTTGTTACATTTTTATATTTTTAAGGATAGGCAATGATTGGCATCAATTTTTCTTCAATTTGTATGTATTTATTACTTTATTACATAATTTGTATGTAATAAAGAATGGGCAATGAAAGGCATAGATTTTAGTGTTAAATTTTAAAGTGATAAGATGTGTCCAATGATGGGCTTACATTTTTTTGTTAAATTTTTAAGTTTTTAAGGTGGGCAATGTGGGCATAGATTTTATAATAAAATTTCTAAGTTTTAAGATGAAGGCAATGATGGATATCAGTTTTTTGTTAAATTTTTAAGTTTTATAGGATGGACAATGATGGGCTTAGATTTTATTGTTGAAGTTTTAAGTCTTAAGACGTGGGCAATGATAGACATAAATTTTTTTGTTACATTTTTAAGTTTTTAAGGATAGGCAATGATTGGCATCAATTCTTCTTCAATTTGTATGTAATAAAGAATGGGCAATGAAATGCATAGATTTTAGTGTTAAATTTTAAAGTGATAAGATTTGGCCAATGATGGGATTACATTTTTTTTGTTAAATTTTTAAGTTTTTAAGGTGGGCAATGATGGGCATAGATTTTATAATAAAATTTCTAAGTTTTAAGATGAAGGCAATGATGGATATCAGTTTTTTGTTAAATTTTTAAGTTTTATAGGATGGACAATGATGGGCTTAGATTTTATTGTTGAAGTTTTAAGTCTTAAGACGTGGGCAATGATAGACATAAATTTTTTTGTTACATTTTTAAGTTTTTAAGGATAGGCAATGATTGGCATCAATTCTTCTTCAATTTGTATGTAATAAAGAATGGGCAATGAAATGCATAGATTTTAGTGTTAAATTTTAAAGTGATAAGATTTGGCCAATGATGGGATTACATTTTTTTTGTTAAATTTTTAAGTTTTTAAGGTGGGCAATGATGGGCATAGATTTTATAATAAAAGTTTTAAGTTTTAAGATGTAGGCTATGATGTTTATCAGTTTTTTGTTAAATTTCTAAGTTTTATAGGATGGACATTGATGGGCTTAGATTTAATTGTTAAAGTTTAAAGACTTAAGACGTGGGCAATGATAGACATCAATTTTTTTGTTAAATTGTTAAGATTTTAAGGTGGACAATGATAGGCATAGATTTAAGTGTTAAATTTTAAAGTGATAAGATGTGTCCAATGATGGGCTTTAATTTTTTTGTAAATTTTTAAGTTTTTAAGGTGATGTTTTTAATGATAGTCAGCAATTTTTTTGTTAAATTTGTAAGTTTTAAAGGATGGGCAATGATGGGCATCAATTTTTGTTCAATTTGTATGTAATAAAGGAGGGGCAATGAAAGGCATAGATTTTAGTGTTAAATTTTAAAGTGATAAGATTTGGCCAATGATGGGATTACATTTTTTTTGTTAAATTTTTAAGTTTTTAAGGTGGGCAATGATGGGCATAGATTTTATAATAAAATTTCTAAGTTTTAAGATGAAGGCAATGATGGATATCAGTTTTTTGTTAAATTTTTAAGTTTTATAGGATGGACCATGATGGGCTTAGATTTTATTGTTGAAGTTTTGAGTTTTAAGACGTGGGCAATAATAGACATACATTTTTTTGTTAAATTTGTAAGTTTTAGAGGATGGGCGATGATGGGCATCAATTTTTGTTCAATTTGTATGTAATAAAGGAGGGGCAATGAAAGGCATAGATTTTAGTGTAACATTTTAAAGTGATAAGATGTGCCCAATGATGGGCTTAAATTTTTTTGTTAAATTTTTAAGTTTTAAAGGTGGCAATGATGGGCATAGATTTTATAATAAAATATCTAAGTTTTAAGATGAAGGCAATGATGGATATCAGCTTTCTGTTAAATTTTTAAGTTTTATAGGATGGACAATGATGGGCTTAGATTTTATTGTTGAAGTTTTAAGTTTTAAGACGTGGGCAATAATAGACATAAATTTTTTTGTTAAATTTGTAAGTTTTAGAGGATGGGCAATGATGGGCATCAATTTTTGTTCAATTTGTATGTAATAAAGGATGGGCAATGAAAGGCATAGATTTTAGTGTTAAATTTTAAAGTGATAAGATGTGGCCTTAAGACGTGGGCAATGATAGACATCAATTTTTTTGTTAAATTGTTAAGTTTTTAAGGATGTGTAATGATGGGCATCAATTTTTCTTAAATTTTTAAGTAATAAAGGATGGGCAATGAAAGGCATAGATTTTAATGTAACATTTTAAAGTGATTAGATGTGCCCAATGATGGGCTTACATTTATTTGTTAAATTTTTAAGTTTTTAAGGTGGCAATGATGGGCATAGATTTTATAATAAAATTTCTAAGTTTTAAGATGAAGGCAATGATGGATATCAGCTTTTTGTTAAATTTTTAAGTTTTATAGGATGGACAATGATGGGCTTAGATTTTATTGTTAAAGTTTAAAGTTTTAAGATGTGGGCAATGATAGACATCAATTTTTTTGTTAAGTTTTTAAGGATGGGCAATAATGAGCATCAATTTTTGTTAATTTGTTAGGTAATAAAGGATGGGCAATGAAAGGCATAGATTTTAGTGTTAAATTTTAAAGTGATAAGATGTGTCCAATGATGGGCTTACATTTTTTTGTTAAATTTTTAAGTTTTTAAGGTGGGCATTGATTTTAAAATAAAATGTTTAGGTTTTAAGATGTAGGCAATGATGGATATCAGTTTTTTGTTAAATTTTTAAGTTTTTTAGGATGGACAATGATGAGCTTAGATTTTATTGTTAAAGTTTAAAGTTTTAAGATGTGGGCAATGATAGATATAAGTTTTTTGTTAAATTTTTAAGTTTTATAGGATGGACAATGATGGGCTTAGGTTTTATTGTTAAAGTTTAAAGTTTTTAAGGATGGGCAATGATGAGCATCAATTTTTGTTAATTTGTTAGGTAATAAAGGATGGGCAATGAAAGGCATAGATTTTAGTGTTAAATTTTAAAGTGATAAGATGTGTCCAATGATGGGCTTACATTTTTTTGTTAAATTTTTAAGTTTTTAAGGTGGGCATTGATTTTAAAATAAAATGTTTAGGTTTTAAGATGTAGGCAATGATGGATATCAGTTTTTTGTTAAATTTTTAAGTTTTATAGGATGGACAATTATGGGCTTAGATTTTATTGTTAAAGTTTAAAGTTTTAAGACGTGGGCAATAATAGACACCAATTTTTTTGATACATTTTTAAGGACGATGGAATGATGGGCATCAATTTTTGTTAAATTTTTAAGTAATAAAGGATAGGCAATGATGGGCAAAGATTCTATTGTTAAATATGTTTGTGTTAAGATATGGGCTTTAATTTTTTTGTTCAATTTAAAAAAAAATTTAACATAAAACTTATACCTATCATTGCCCACATCTTAAAACCTTAAACTTTAACAGTAAAATCTAAGCCCATCATTGTCCATCCTATAAAACTTAAAAATTTAACAAAAAACTTATATCTATCATTGCCCACATCTTAAAACTTTAAACTTTAACAATAAAATCTAAGCTCATCATTGTCCATCCTAAAAAACTTAAAAATTTAACAAAAAACTGATATCCATCATTGCCTACATCTTAAAACCTAAACATTTTATTTTAAAATCAATGCCCACCTTAAAAACTTAAAAATTTAACAAAAAAATGTAAGCCCATCATTGGCCACATCTTATCACTTTAAAATTTAACACTTAAATCTATGCCTTCATTGCCCATCCTTTATTACTTAAAAATTTTACAAAAATTGATGCCCATTATTGCCCATATTTTAGAACATAAAAATTTAAGAATGAAATCTATGCTTATCAATGCCTATGCTTTAAAACGTAAACTTAAATTGATCAAACAAATTAATGCCCACATCTTAACACAAAAAAATTTAACAATAGAAACTATGCCCATCATTGCCTATCCTTAATTACTTAAAAATTTAACAAAAATTTATGCCCATCATTGCTCATCCTTAAAAACTTAACAACAAAATTGAAACCCATCATTGCCCACATTTTATCACTTAAAAATATTACAAAAAACTCTAGGCTTTTCATTGCCCATCTTTTATAACAAAAATTGATGCCCATCATTACCCATCCTTAAAAACTTAAAAATGTAACAAAAAAATGTATGCCTATCATTGCCCACGTCTTAAAACTTTAACAATAAAGTGTAAGCCCATAATTTTTCATCCTATAAAACTTAAAAATTTAACAAAAAAACTGATATCCATCATTGCCTTTATCTTAAAACTTAAAAATTTTAATATAAAATCAATGCCCATCATTGCCCACCTTAAAAACTTAAAAATGTAAGGCCATCATCACTTATCATCACATCATTATCACTTTAAAATTTAACATTTAAATCGATGTCTTTCATTGCCCATCCTTTATTACATACAAATTTAACAAAAATTGATGACCATTATTGCCCATCTTTTAAAACATAAAAATTTAACAATGAAATCTATGCTTATCACTGCCTATCCTTTAAAACGTAAAAGTTCAGCAATATTATCTATGCCTATAGATAGGACGGCAAAAATTTAATCAATATAAATGTAACATATATATATAAATGTAATTATAATAATTATAGTTGAGAATATAATCATTTTCTCATTGCTGTTGTTGGTCGCAAGCCGACTCTTCTCGGCCGCTCGGCTTTATTTTATCTTTGTCATTTTAAGTTAACGAGCTTTCGCCCGGCCTGTGCACAAAGGGCTCACTTGTACTCTCTATCTCAGTGCATACGCATTATAAATCGGAGCTTTCTCGCACTCCATTTCATATGCGAACAAATAAACATTTTATAACGTTGTGAAATAAATAATTTCCTCTTTTTGTTATTTTGGAAAAAAGGGAAAAGGCCATTGAAAAGGCTCAATGACCAAACATTGGTGACCCGATGTGATTTAATTCATAAAATTAACAATTCCACGAGCATAAAACAGAACCAGTGCGAACATAACCGATTCAGTTTTTGTGCGGTGTATTAACATACATATGTAAGTGCATTTTGAACATAAACGGCATACAGTGCATCAGTGAAACAAATATTTTGTATTTATACACAAATCATTTAATAATATGATTAAATAAATACATAGGCATAAAATACAATTGTTATCCGGTCCGCCAACATACATACAACAAGAACAAGAGCATACAACAAGAGCTATAATTTTGGCGCCAAAATTAATTTGTGCGTGTTTTTACTTCAAGTGAGCGAATTTCAATCATAGTGGCGATGAACTCCAGCGGCGCCGTCACAGGAGAACCCACTCCATCTCGGAGTGCGATTTTAAAATGCAAGGCAAAGGGTATCCTCCAGGATTTGAAGAGGATCCAAGGCGCCCTGCAGCCAATGTCAAAGGTGGAAGACGCTATGCTCCATGTGCGTCACGGCCAGTTGGTCGCCATGTACGAGGATTTTAAGGCCATTCACGGGGAGCTGGAAGAGTTAGATATTGCTGAGATAAGCAGCGACTTGCGATGGACAGTGTCTGAGCTTGTAGCTATGATGCATGCCGAAATCGAGCACGAGACATTGTTGCGCTCTGCTCGAATTGCTGCCCATTCCACCCTGGCCAGCGGAGTTTCCAGTATCCAGGTGGACCCAGCGCTCAGCCGGAGTTTTCAAGCCTTGCCTCCTCTTCCTCTTCCTACTTTCAGCGGAGGATATTCAGAGTGGGCTGAGTTTCATTCGGTCTTTTCGACGATCGTAGGCTGCAATCCTCCGATCGTGTCTTCGGGACTCCGCTTTAAAGGCAGTCCGTTCCTTGGAAATCTCCGAGGAGAATTATGATGTCGCAGTGCAGCTTTTGGAGAATCGATTTAATAACCGTCGGTTGATATTTCAGGCTCATGTGAACGAGATTCTGGGCCTCAATCTATTGGAATGTGGGTCAGTGGCAGCGCTTCGAGGGCTGTCCGATAAGTTCAATGCCCATATGCGAGCCTTAAAAAATTTGGGGACGACTGTTCAGACCGCCGGCTGCATCATTGTCCAGGTACTTCTTCAAAGGTTGGATCCAGCTACTCAGGCCAAGTGGGAGGAAGGTCAAAATGCCTTGAACTCGGATCTCATCCCTACTTGGGGGTCGATGGCAGAGTTTTTAAAACAGCGTTGCAGGACTTTGGAGGCTATGGATGTGGCCTTGGCCGCCTACGCGCCGGGCACTCAGGTGGGAAGACGTAGAGTCGCAAATAACAGTAGAGCGTCCTTTATTATTACTAATTCACCTGCCTCTGCCTGTATATTATGCGGTGGGTGGTCCCATGTAGTTTCTGCATGCCCAAGATTTTTGTCATTGCCCCCTGAGAGCCACCTTGGCGAGGCTAGGCGACTAGGTCTATGTCGGAAATGTCTCCAAACTGGCCATCACCTGCGTGAGTGCCTCGCTGATAATTGTCGCAGTTGTGGGAGGAGGCACAGTCTGTTGCATTTCTTGGAGTTACAGTCTTCCAGCAGCCAGCCTTCGGCAGTGCCGTCTACATCAGCCGCAGCCGAGTGCGCCGAGCCAATAGGCGCTTCACCATCGACGGCTAATGCACTAGGTGCCCAGGGTCGCTGCGGTGAGATAGCCTTACTGGCCACAGCGAACATTCTCATTCGGAGTTGTGCTGGGGTTTTTGTTCCTTGCCGGGCACTTTTGGATTCAGGATCGCAGGTGCACGTGATTACGTCCCGACTGGCTAGTCAGCTGCAGCTTCGTAGACGCAAATCGTACGTGGCAGTGTCGGGCATTGGCGACACTGGCTTCGCGACAGACGGATTCTCTGTTGATGTGCTCCTACGATCCCATTGCTCTGAATATTTGGCCCTCGTCAACGCTGTAGTCGCCACCAACATCACGGACCTCCAGCCTAGTTTTAGCTTGGATGTCTCCAGCTGGAATATTCCGTCAAACCTCACTTTGGCTGATCCCCAGTTCTTTCGACCGCAGCGGATCGATTTATCTATCGGAGCCAGTCTATTCTATGATCTGCTGTGTTTTGGTCAAATCTAGCTCTCAGCTGGCCTACCGTTGCTGCAGAAAACCCGGCTTGGATGGGTTGTGTGTGGCGGTGGTTCACATCTGGAGAGAAAGACGTTCGCAGCCACATCCCGCAAGGACGTTGTGAAGAGCCCAAGCTAGCTGGATGAGCGCTTAGAGTGTCTGCTCCGTAAATTTTGGGAAATCGAAGACTGCTCCGAGCCCATTGTGAAGTGGACGAAAGAGGAATTGGATTGCGAGACGCATTTCGTGAAGCATTCTGCTCGACTCGAGTCAGGCGCCTACTCGGTGAAGCTGCCGTTGAAGGTCAGCTCTTAGTTGCTGGGTGATTCGTACTCACGAGCCGTGTGGCGATTTCTCTCCCTCGAAAGGAAGCTTTGCCGTCAGCCTCAATTGAAGGATCAGTATGCTGCGTTCATAAAGGAGTATTTAGATTTGGGGCATATGTCTCCAGTCCCGCCTAGTCCACGACCTGCCAGACAGCATTTCCTGCCACATCACTGCGTTTGGAAGGAGGACAGTTCAACAACCAAGCTCAGGGTTGTTTTTGATGGTTCGGCTGCCACTACGTCTGGGTATTCATTGAATGACGTTTTGATGTCTGGTCCAGTTATCCAACCAAAGTTGCTGCACATTCTTCTAAGGTTTCGTTGCCATAGAGTGGCCATTACAGGAGATATTTGCAAAATGTACCGATGCGTCAGAGTTTTCCCCGAGAACAGCTATCTGCAGTGCATTCTTTGGCGGAATTCCACCCAGGATGAGTTGCAGGTTTTTAAACTGGGTACGGTCACTTATGGGACAAAGCCGGCCTCATTTTTATCAGTTCGAGCAATGCATCAGTTGGCAGAGGATGAAGAGTCTATGTTTCCAAAGGGTGCCGAAATTCTGCGTCTCGATTTTTATGTTGATGTTGATTTTTCTGAAGTGCTTTCTAACGTGCCGGAAGAGGAGCGAGAGTCGTTCCTAAGGTTTGATGATGGCAGCAACTTTACGAAGACTCTTGGCCTCGCTTGGGATCCTTCTACTGATCGCTTGCTATTTCCGTTTGAAGGGCTTCAGTCAACCTCGAAGCCCACTAGGCGCATCATCCTCTCCTCAATCGCCCGGCTTTATGATCCGATAGGGCTTGTTGGACCTATCATTACGAAGGCGAAGATCTTTCTTCAGAAGCTATGCCGTTCCAGCTTCGCCATGGCGCAGCGTGCTGAATTCCCTAGATGGTCACTATCATCACAGTCTGATGTGGAGATTCATGGATTTTGTGACGCCAGCATCGAGGCTTATGGTGCTTGCATTTATGTCGTATCGAAGGGTACAAGGTCAGAAAGTCATTTACTCTGCTCAAAGTCCCGAGTCGCACCTCTAAAAACAGTTACGGTACCGAAACTGGAGTTATCTGGGGCAGAGTTGCTGGCTCGGCTTATGTCGGAAGCAGCTCAGCTACTTTCTGCTGGTGCGACTCTGGTGTGGCGCTGTCCTGGATGCGGGAGGAGCCCGCTCAGTTTAATGTTTTCGTCGCCAATCGAGCTTCAACAATCCAGGAATTGACCAGAACGATGGAATGGCGTTATGTTCCTACGTCTTTGAACCCGGCAGACATCCTCTCGCGTGGTTCTCTTCCCAAGGAGCTAGTTACTGACAACCTGTGGTCCCATGTTCCTGCGTTTCTTCTTGGACTTCAAGATCAGTGGCCAGCAGCGGTTCCATCTGAAAAACCCACTCTGGAGCTAAGGGCAAGGGTTCTGCTAATCAAATCCCCGTACGTTGACGTGACAGCTGGTTCCAAGAACGCCAACTCGTTTCCAGCACTGCAGCGTGTGTTCGCTTATGTGCACAAGTTCTCACAGCGAGTCCGTCACAAGGGTGTCACTGCTAGCGATATCAAGGCTGGAACCCACCTACTCTTGCGACTGGTGCAGCGTGTGTATTTTTGGGATAAAGGCGCTTCAGAATGGAAAGGAAATTTCGTCAGCCAGCATACTTGCCACATCCTCTCCTTTTTTAGACAAGTTTGGCCTGTTGCGTGTGGACGGTCGTTTAAGAAATTCTACATTGGATTTTGATAGTCGTCATCCAATTATATTGCCTAGAAGCCATCCAGTTACTCGGGCTATAATTGTTGATTTCCATGAGCGTAATCTACACACGGGGCCTCGTGCTCTGCTGGCTATTATTCGATCCCAATACTGGCCGATCGGGGGGAGGAAAACGGTGACGGTGCTTCCGCACCAAGCCTCGGTTGCTGGAGCACATTATGGCTGATCTCCCGGAGCAAAGAGTCAGCGGTTGCCAGGTTTTCGGAGTGACTGGTGTGGATTTTTGCGGGCCATTTTACTATAAGCCAGAAGTTCGCAATAAAGCTCCCGTAAAATGTTACGTGAGTGTTTTCATTTGCTTTGCTACTAAAGCCGTGCACTTAGAGCTTGTAAGGGATCTATCCACATCTGCGTTTTTACATGCTTTAAAACGGTTTATATGCACTCGCCGAAATCCTCAGCACATTTAGTCTGACAATGCGACCAATTTTGTTGGAGCTAAAAACGAGCTAAAGGAGCTGCTCCAACTCTTCATAAGCGATGAGCATCAACGAGCGCTTCTGGAGTTTTGCGCGATTGAGTCCATCGAGTGGCATTTTATTCCTCCTCGATCTCCGCATTTTGGTGGACTCTGGGAAGCGACTGTCAAAACCGCAAAGCATCATTTTTACCGGGCTGTTGGGTCCACAGTTCTTGGATTTAACGAGCTGCGAACTTTGCTTTGTCACATTGGTGCTGTCATAAACTTACGGCCTTTATTGTCTCTTTCAGAGGATCCTGCAGACCTTGATGTTCTAACGCCATCCCATTTTTTAACTGGTGGCCCGTCAGTCAGTTTTATCGAGCCTGATGTCACAAAGCTGAATTTCAATCGTATGGACAGCTGGCAGCGTGTGTCTTTCCTGCAGCAGTCTTTCTGGGCCCGATGGAAGGAGGAGTATTTAAGCCTTCTTCAGCAGCGCTCCACATGGAGTGCGTCCGGCCCTGCCTTGGCGATTAACGATGTGGTGCTAGTCAAGGACGAGAACCTACCTCCCATGAAGTTGCCGTTGGCTAGAATTCTGGATCTAGTCCCTGGTCGGGATGGAGTGCCTCGAGTGGCGGTGGTTAAAACCGCTTCTGGAACTACCAAGCGCGCAGTGACCAAGCTTTGCCTATTGCCCCTTAAGGATGAAGTTGAAGAACAGGCCTCAACTGGGGGGAGTATGTCGGGTCAGGCAGCAGCCACGGCATAAATTTAATCAATATAAATGTAACATATATTTATAAATGTAATAATTAAAGTTTAGCATATAATCATTTTCTTATTGCTGTTGTTGGTCGCAAGCCGACTCTTCTCGGCCGCTCGGCTTTATTTTATCTTTGTCATTTTAAGTTAACGAGCTTTCGCCCGGCCTATGCTCAAAGGCGGGCCCACTTGTACTCTCTATCTCAGTGCATACGCATTATAAATCGGAGCTTTCTCGCACTCCATTTTATATGCGAACAAATAAACATTTTATAACGTTGTGAAATAAATAATTTCCTCTTTTTGTTATTTTGGAAAAAAGGGAAAAGGTCATTGAAAAGGCTCAATGACCAAACACCTATCATTGCCCATCCTTTGAAACTTAAACTTAAATTGAACTAAAAAATGAATGCCCATATCTTAACACAAACAAATTTAACAATAGAATCTATGCCCATCATTACCTATTCTTTATTACTTAAAAATTTAACAAAAATTCTTACCCATCCTTAAAAACTTAACAAAAAAATTGATGCCCATCATTGCCCACATCTTATCACTTAAAAATTGTACTATAAAATTTATAATTATCATTGCCAACTTTTAAAACTTAACAATTTAACAAAAAAAATGAAGCTCATCATTGTCCACATCGTATCCCTTAAAGATTTAACAATCATCCAATCACCCTTCCTTTATTACTTAAAAATTAAACAAAAATTGAGGCCCATTATTGACCATCCTTAAAAAGTAAAAATTTAACAAAAAAATGTAAGCCCATCATTGGCTACATCTTATCACTTTAAAATTTAACACTAAAATCTATGCCTTTCATTACCCATCCTTTATTACTTAAAAATTTAACAAAAATTGATGCCCATCATTGCCCATCTTTAAAAAATGAAAAATTTAACAAAAAAATTGATGCCTAACATTTCTCACGTCTTAAAACTTTAAACTTTGACAATAAAATCTATGCTTATTATTGTCCAACCTATAAAACATAAAAATTTAACAAAAAAACTTATATCCATCATTGCCTACATTTTAAAACTTAAAAATATTATTATACCATCAATGCCCACCATTGCCCACCTTAAAAACTTAATAGTTTAACAAAAAAATTTAAGACCATAATTGGACACATCTTATCACTTTAAAATTTAACACTAAAATCTATGCCTTTTATTACCCATCCTTTATCACTTAAAAATTTAACAAAAATTGATGCCCATCATTGCCCATCTTTAAAAACTTAAAAATTTAACCAAAAAAATTGATGCCTATCAGTGCTCACATCTCAAAACTTTAAACTTTAACAATAAAATCTATTCCTATCATTGTCCAGCCTATAAAACTTAAAAATTTAACAAAAAACTGATATCCATCATTGCCTACATCTTAAAACTTAAAAATTTTATTATAAAATCTATGCCCATCATTGCCCACCTTGAAAACTTAAAAATTTAACAAAAAAATGGATGCCTATCAGTGCTCACATCTCAAAACTTTAAACTTTAACAATAAAATCTATTCCTATCATTTTCCAGCCTATAAAACTTAAAAATTTAACAAAAATTGATGCCCACCATTGCCCATCCCTAAAAACTTAAAAATTAAAAAAAACAAAAATGGAAAGCTAACTTCGGGCGGAGCCGAAGTTGATATACCCTTGCAGATATGTGGCAGCTTATATTATTAGATATATATCTAATATAGTTTGCCGAAAGTAGAATCCATACAAAGTCCCAGTCTCCTAACTTAAAAAACAACAGAGATATGGCATTTCCGATCAATCAGTTATATGGCAGCGATAGGATATAGTCGGCCGATCCTTATGAAATTTGGCAGATCAAATAAGTCTGCTAAAAGAGGAGTCCACAGCTTGTCCCATCCTTCTAACGTTAAAAACAACAGAGATATGGCATTTCCGATCAATCAGTTATAAGGCAGCTATAGGATATAATCGGCCGAACCTTATGAAATTGGTCAGATCAAATAAGTCTGCTAAAAGAGGGGTCCACAGCAAGTCCCAACCTTATAACGTTAAAAACAACAGAGATATGACATTTCCGATCAATCTGTTATATGGCAGCTATAGGATATAGTTGACCGATCCCGGCCGTTCCAACTTATATACTGCCTGCAAAGGAAAGAAGGATGTGTGCAAAGTTTGAAGTCGATAGCTTTAAAACTGAGAGACTAGTTTGCGTAGAAACAGAGAGACAGACGGACCGACGGACAGACGGACAGACGAACAGACGGACAGACGAACATGCTTATATCGACTCAGGAGGTGATCCTGATCAAGAATATATATACTTTATAGGGTCGGAGATGTCTCCTTCACTGCGTTGCACACTTTTGACCAAAATTATAATACCCTCTGCAAGGGTATAAAAAATGATGCCTATCATTGCTCACGTCTTAAAACTTTAAACTTTAACAATAAAATCTATGCCTATCATTGTCCACCCTATAAAACTTAAAAATTTAACAAAAAACTGATATCCATCATTGCCTACATCTTAAAACTTAAAAATTTTATTATAAAATCTATGCCCATCCTTGACCACCTTTTAAATTTAAAAATTAAACAAAAATATGTAAGCCCATCATTGGCCACATCTTATCACTTTAAAATTTAATACTAAAATCTATGGCCATCATTGCCCACCTTAAAAACTTAAAAATTTAACAAAAAAATGTAAGCCCATCATTGGACACATCTTATCACTTTAAAATTTAACAATAAAATCTATGCCTTTCATTGCCCATCCTTTATTACTTAAAACTTTAACATAAATTGATTCCCGTCATTGCCCATCCTTAAAAACTTAAAAATGTAACAAAAAAATTGGACTTTAACAATAAAATCTAAGCCCAAAATTGTCCATCCTATAAAACATAAAAATTTAACAAAAAACTGATATCCATCATTGCCTACATCTTAAAACTTAAACATTTTATTATAAAATCTATGCCCATCATTGCCCACCTTAAAAACTTAAAAATTTAACAAAAAAATGTAAGCCCATCATTGGCCACATCTTATCACTTTAAAATTTAACACTTAAATCTATGCCTTCATTGCCCATCCTTTATTACTTAAAAATTTTACAAAAATTGATGCCCATTATTGCCCATATTTTAGAACATAAAAATTTAAGAATGAAATCTATGCTTATCAATGCCTATGTCAATCCCGATCAGTCATGTCGGGTCAAAAAAATTGAATTATTTAGCACATTATAAAAATTTATTTAACTACTAAAAGAATTAAGGTTAGATACTAAAATAAACCTAATAATGATTGGCATATTTTTTAAGTTATAAATATCGGTATAAAATGTACGAGTTAAAAGAATTGACAGGAATTTGTTTTAAAAAATAATAATGACAAATGAGGCGTGATCTGGGCTTCCTATCAAAGCATAAATATATAAAAATTACTTCGAACATATAAACGAACATATAATCGAACATATAAACGAACATGCGCTCGAACTCGAGTGAAAACTTGCCAACGTACTGGGTCAAGCGACTTGGATTGGGGGATTTAAAATTACTTTGAACTTTCCTTTTTTTTCCTTTTTTTTTTTTTATTTAAATTTTAAGTTGGCCATCATGCTTAGGGAATAATCCTTGTTATACTTTATTTTTTTTTTTTGGTCTTGTTCGCTTTTCTTTTCTGGTGATTAAAATTGGTAATACGAAAGAATCACACTCACCCCAAATATTGGAAAATCCATCGTCGAAAGCGCTTTCTCGGACATGAGGTGGCTGAAACTTTGGAACTTAACAATAAAAAACTAGGAAAATTCTCTAACACGAATTATTCGATGGGGCCATGAAAAATATTATTTTTCTTTTTCTTTCTTATTTTTAAAGGTTAAGTATAACCCCACTATCTTTTCGACCCGACATTGGCCAATTTTCTTTTCTCACTTCATATTATTCCTTTTTACGCTAATGGCTCGGAATTGACTTTAGCCATCAGCGATCATTAAAACTTAATCTTTACTCACTAAACAAAACTTATATTACTTAAACTAACACCTATTCCGATGCCGGAATCCCACGTGGATTCGGCTCCTCCGATTTTTCCCGGACAAAATCCTCAGAGTTATCGCGCCGGGGTCGCCAGACGTCCCCCCAAGTGCCCTGGGTCACTCTCGGGTCACTTTTCCGCCGGAAAACTAGCGATCTTTCCGGTTTTATTCGCGGCGAGAAAAAATTATGCGCTATCGAGCGCGGTTGGAACCAAACTGCGGCTCGCGGCAAGGGTTTGATGGTGGGCCTAGCGCGTCAAACTCAAGCCCGTCGATTGAGTCTTTCTTAGATATTCTGTTTCGGGGTCTATCTGACAATCTTGGTCCGACCTATTACTTTTCCGGCGAACTCTGCTCCTGCTGCTTTGCGCCGTGGGCTTCCGGAATCCCTCAGATCCGCTCCGACTCTTTAGGGCTGCCTGAATTTCTCTCTGTTCCGGCAATGTCAATCCTTTCGCTGAGCCTCCACGAATCCAGCACTGGCCACAAAAACGGTGGACCTTCCTATTGGATCTTTCCGCCCCTGGACATAAGCTCCTTGTTCGTCGATCCTTACACTTGGCACCTAGTCACTTCTGTCAACCAATCCTCTCAACTGAATCTGAGGAGGTGCAATGAGGGAATGAACGCACCGACGCCAGAATTTGGCGCTCAATCCTCCTTGGCCTTTGCCCAAGAGAAGATGCCCACAACGGAAAGTTGCCATTTTACCCGGTTGCACTCATCCTAATCTCTCTATGCCCCTTTCCAATCTAAAACTTGACTCCTAGATGGCGCTCCTTTCCCAACTACCTTTCATTCTACAGATACAAGCGTTACAAAGCCCCTCCGCCAAGAATCTGACTTGGGGTTTGGTACCCTAAGACAGATTCCACCAACAGCTTGTATCTGCCTTGGCTACTGTCTCATATCCTTGGCATGAAATTTTTCCAGGAGATGACCTTGCAGATCCTCTAACTCATAGCATGAGTTTCCCACTCTTTGCGCACTCTAGCTTTTATGAATGCTGGGCCTAATTTTGCACTATATCCTGCCGCAAAATTACTCGGCTTAAAATTCCTGTAAAATATCTCTTGCCCTTCTGTATAAGACACCTCTCTAGCCCGCAGATTATTCTGACGCTCATTCTTCTCATTCTGTTTCCTCAGAACCTCGCAAGCCTTTTTCCGGACTATTTCCACCGAGTCCTCTTTTGAAAGCGCCAAAGACCTGTCCTCCAACAGCCCTAAAGCTCTCAACAGTTTGTAGGATGACCCTGAGGAGACGAAATTTTGGCCGAAAGCCATATAATAAGGGCTAGTACCCAACGCCGAATGAACCACTGTACGGATCGCTCTGATACAGGAGCCACACCCATTGGAGGTCGACAGGTTTTATTTGAGGCCTTGGTGGATTTGCAAACTTCACAAGCTTGCGTATACGCCCTCACATCGTTGACTAACCCTGGCCAATAGTAATATCGTCTCACCCTCTCCAATGTCTTGTGCATGCCTCCATGAGAAGCAAGAGGCTCGTCATGATTCTTTCTTAGAACTTCGGCAACTAGCTCCTCGGGAATCCATAATTTCCAATTGAAAATATCATGTATCTGGTCTCCCGTTGCATGTTCTATTCTCCGATAAACGAGTCCATCTACCACTTTCAAATCTGGCAGTTGATTCTGATTGGCCTTGATTTTCTCTATAATTTCTAAGTACTTGGCCGACTTGATTTCCGATGCTTGCAGATCTATTAAAAGCCCATGTCTCGCCTCTATAGCAGCTAGTTCAGCCTCATTGATCCTAGACAAAGCATCTGGTACAATATTCATTTTTCCACTTCTGTGTTCAATTTTGAACGTGAAACCTTGTAACTTTAAGGCCCATCGAGCTAGGCGCGAGTGGAGATCCGTCTGATTCATGAGCCATTTGAGTGAGGCATGATCAGTAATCACCGTAAGCTCATGGCCTTCTATATACGGCCGGAACCGCTTGATGCAAATTATGGCCGCGAGACACTCCTGTTCAGTGACCGAATAATTCCTTTGAGCTTTGTTTAATTTTTTCGATACAAAAGCAATGGGATATTCGTCACCCTGGTCTGTCTTTTGCACCAGCACGCCACCCACTCCAGACTTACTTGCATCGCATTGTACAAAGAAAGGTCTGATAAAATCCGCGCTACGCAACACTGGGGCGGAGCAAAGCATGTCCTTAAGCAGGAAAAACGCCTTCTCCCCCTCCGAAGTCATTTCGAATTTTTTTCTTGGCTTCAACAAATCTGTAAGTGGAGCCGATACTGATGCGAAGTTGTTGATAAATTTTCGATACCACCCCACCATGCCAAGAAAACGCCGAAGCGATCTCAAATTTTAGGGAAGTGGAAAGTCTGCCATGGCCATTATTTTCTCTGGATCAGTTCGTATAGTCCCTTCTCCCACGATATGCCCAAGATATTTTACCGTTCTCACGCAGAATTTACTTTTCTCCACGTTTAGTGTGAGTCCAGCTATTTTCATTTGCTCGGCCACCACACTCAGAACCTTCATGTGGGTTTCAAATGTATCTGAGACGACCAAGAGATCGTCTAAATAGACGAAGACTTCGTTCCTAAGCTCAGGCGGGATAACTTTGTTCATTAACCGAGTCATCGTTTGAGATGCGTTAGTCAAACCGAAAGGCATCACTTTGAATTGGTACAACGGCTTTTTCGGAATTGTAAACGCTGTTTTATCCCGAGATTTTGGGTCCAACGGGATCTGCCAATAGGCATCTTTCAAATCGAGGCTTGAGATATAATTTGCCTTTGGAAGTCGAGATAAAATTCCATCTATTTGGGGTAAAGGATAAGCATCCTTTTTGGTAACAGCGTTGACTTTACGACTGTCCAAACACAACCGTACTTTCCCAGGTTTTTGAACCAGGACGGGAAGTCCACGCACTCTGCGACTCCTCAATCACCCCCATTTCCAACATTCGATCGACTTCTTTGTAAAGAAGCTTTTCAACCGCTGGTGACACCGGAAAGTGACGTTGTTTGACTGGCTTAGCATCACCAACGTCGATTTCGTGAGAAATAATAGCGGTTTTTCCTAATCCCGACGAGGCAAACGAAGGAAATTTCCCAATTACCTCGCTTAGGCTGCATCGCTGACCCTCCGCCAGATTATGAGAATTTGACGCTATTTCAGATATTTGCATAGAAGATGGCAGCAAACTAAATGCCGTCCAGAAAGTGATACCCAAGTACAAATCCTGATTCAGGGATGGTATGATATGGAACTCGAGATCTTTGGTTTCTTCCTTGTACTTTACGGCCGTTTGAAGCTTTCCTACTACTACCTGTTTTTGACCATCTGCCGTGGTAGCAACGGTTGTTACTCTTTTGAACGGAATTTTACCTCGTATTAACTGTTCTGCCAATTTCCCCCCAATCACATTAATAGCTGCCCCCGTGTCTAATAGACCAACCACTAACCTATCAAGGAACCTGACTTCGGCATACGGACGATTATCATTGTTTTTGAACCTAATTGTGTTTATAGTTTTGACATTGTTCCAATAGGACCTTATTCTTTTAGTATTTCTAGACACCAATCTGTTTCTCACTTTCGGTTTCGAACCTGCAACTTGTGGAACCACCAGGTTTGGCCAAAATTTCTCGATCGGATCAGATGTAAGTGATCTCGCAGGGTTTTCTAAAATCTGAACTTCACATACTAGTTCAGGTCCCCGTTTGTCGGCTTGTCCTTCGGAACACTGGCCAGCTGCCGACCGCTGAAAGTGTTCGCTTTCCCGTTTTTTAAACAATTCGGACAAGTATGACGGTAGTTATTTGGGGCGCCACAGCCGAAACAAAACACTTTGCGCTTCATTCGGCATACTTTGTGTCGATGGCCTTCCTTGCGACAGTTTCAGCATAATAGTGCCATTGCTCCTCAACTAACTCGGAAACTTGTTTGCGGAACGGTACAACCTTCTGATATCCCTGGGATTTTCGGACGTCTTCTAAGAAATTTTCTCTGCGCCGGCATATTGCCCTTAAATTTTCTACCGACCGGACTGGATTATTCAGAATCTCTTGCCTTATCTCTTGCCTTAAATTTCTTTTTAAAATTTCCACCACCTCCATCAATTTGTAACGCTTGTATCTGTAGAATGAAAGGTAGTTGGGAAAGGAGCGCCATCTAGGAGTCAAGTTTTAGATTGGAAAGGGGCATAGAGAGATTAGGATGAGTGCAACCGGGTGTGGCAACTTTCCGTTGTGGGCATCTTCTCTTGGGCAAAGGCCAAGGAGGATTGAGCGCCAAATTCTGGCGTCGGTGCGTTCATTCCCTCATTGCACCTCCTCAGATTCAGTTGAGAGGATTGGTTTGCCCACCCAACCTGTGGCTATCCAAACCCTGGGTACAGAACCCATGATGACGCTAATAGCCCCTACTTCGGCGGTCTCAAGGGGATCAGTCATGTCGGGTCAAAAAAATAGAATTATTTAGCACTTTATAAAAATTTATTTAACTACTAAAAGAATTAAGGTTAGATACTAAAATAAACCTAATAATGATTGGCATATTTTTTAAGTTATAAATATCGGTATAAAATGTACGAGTTAAAAGAATTGACAGGAATTTGCTTTCAAAAATAATAATGACAAATTAGGCGTGAGCTGGGCTTCCTATCCAAGCATAAATATATAAAAATTACTTCGAACATATAAACGAACATATAATCGAACATATAAACGAGCATGCGCTCGAACTCGAGTGAAAACTTGCCAACGTACTGGGTCAAGCGGCTTGGATTGGGGGATTTAAAATTACTTTGAACTTTCCTTTTTTTTTCCTTTTTTTTTTTTATTTAAATTTTAAGTTGGCCATCATGTTTAGGGAATAATCCTTGTTATACTTTATTTTTTTTCTTGGTCTTGTTCGCTTTTCTTTTCTGGTGATTAAAATTGGTAATACGAAAGAATCACACTCACCCCAAATATTGGAAAATCCATCGTCGAAAGCGCTTTCTCGGACATGAGGTGGCTGAAACTTTGGAACTTAACAATAAAAAACTAGGAAAATTCTCTAACACGAATTATTCGATGGGGCCATGAAAAATATTATTTTTCTTTTTCTTTCTTATTTTTAAAGGTTAAGTATAACCCCACTATCTTTTCGACCCGACATTGGCCAATTTTCTTTTCTTACTTCATATTATTCCTTTTTACGCTAATGGCTCGGAATTGACTTTAGCCATCAGCGATCATTAAAACTTAATCTTTACTCACTAAACAAAACTTATATTACTTAAACTAACACCTATTCCGATGCCGGAATCCCACGTGGATTCGGCTCCTCCGATTTTTCCCGGACAAAATCCTCAGAGTTATCGCGCCGGGGTCGCCAGACGTCCCCCCAAGTGCCCTGGGTCACTCTCGGGTCACTTTTCCGCCGAAAAACTAGCGATCTTTCCGGTTTTATTCGCGGCGAGAAAAAATTATGCGCTATCGAGCGCGGTTGGAACTAAACTGCGGCTCGCGGCAAGGGTTTGATGGTGGGCCTAGCGCGTCAAACTCAAGCCCGTCGATTGAGTCTTTCTTAGATATTCTGTTTCGGGGTCTATCTGACAATCTTGGTCCGACCTATTACTTTTCCGGCGAACTCTGCTCCTGCTGCTTTGCGCCGTGGGCTTCCGGAATCCCTCAGATCCGCTCCGACTCTTTAGGGCTGCCTGAATTTCTCTCTGTTCCGGCAATGTCAATCCTTTCGCTGAGCCTCCACGAATCCAGCACTGGCCACAAAAACGGTGGACCTTCCTATTGGATCTTTCCGCCCCTGGACATAAGCTCCTTGTTCGTCGATCCTTACACTTGGCACCTAGTCACTTCTGTCAACCAATCCTCTCAACTGAATCTGAGGAGGTGCAATGAGGGAATGAACGCACCGACGCCAGAATTTGGCGCTCAATCCTCCTTGGCCTTTGCCCAAGAGAAGATGCCCACAACGGAAAGTTGCCATTTTACCCGGTTGCACTCATCCTAATCTCTCTATGCCCCTTTCCAATCTAAAACTTGACTCCTAGATGGCGCTCCTTTCCCAACTACCTTTCATTCTACAGATACAAGCGTTACAAAGCCCCTCCGCCAAGAACTTGGGGTTTGATACCCTAAGACAGATTCCACCAACAGCTTGTATCTGCCTTGGCTACTGTCTCATATCCTTGGCATGAAATTTTTCCAGGAGATGACCTTGCAGATCCTCTAACTCATAGCATGAGTTTCCCACTCTTTGCGCACTCTAGCTTTTATGAATGCTGGGCCTAATTTTGCACTATATCCTGCCGCAAAATTACTCTGCTTAAAATTCCTGTAAAATATCTCTTGCCCTTCTGTATAAGACACTTCTCTAGCCCGCAGATTATTCTGACGCTCATTCTTCTCATTCTGTTTCCTCAGAACCTCGCAAGCCTTTTTCCGGACTATTTCCACCGAGTCCTCTTTTGAAAGCGCCAAAGACCTGTCCTCCAACAGCCCTAAAGCTCTCAACAGTTTGTAGGATGACCCTGAGGAGACGAAATTTTGGCCGAAAGCCATATAATAAGGGCTAGTACCCAACGCCGAATGAACCACTGTACGGATCGCTCTGATACAGGAGCCACACCCATTGGAGGTCGACAGGTTTTATTTGAGGCCTTGGTGGATTTGCAAACTTCACAAGCTTGCGTATACGCCCTCACATCGTTGACTAACCCTGGCCAATAGTAATATCGTCTCACCCTCTCCAATGTCTTGTGCATGCCTCCATGAGAAGCAAGAGGCTCGACATGATTCTTTCTTAGAACTTCGGCAACTAGCTCCTCGGGAATCCATAATTTCCAATTGAAAATATCATGTATCTGGTCTCCCGTTGCATGTTCTATTCTCCGATAAACGAGTCCATCTACCACTTTCAAATCTGGCAGTTGATTCTGATTGGCCTTGATTTTCTCTATAATTTCTAAGTACTTGGCCGACTTGAATTCCGATGCTTGCAGATCTATTAAAAGCCCATGTCTCGCCTCTATAGCAGCTAGTTCAGCCTCATTGATCCTAGACAAAGCATCTGGTACAATATTCATTTTTCCACTTCTGTGTTCAATTTTGAACGTGAAACCTTGTAACTTTAAGGCCCATCGAGCTAGGCGCGAGTGGAGATCCGTCTGATTCATGAGCCATTTGAGTGATCAGTAATCACCGTAAACTCATGGCCTTCTATATACGGCCGGAACCGCTTGATGCAAATTATGGCCGCGAGACACTCCTGTTCAGTGACCGAATAATTCCTTTGAGCTTTGTTTAATTTTTTCGATACAAAAGCAATGGGATATTCGTCACCCTGGTCTGTCTTTTGCACCAGCACGCCACCCACTCCAGACTTACTTGCATCGCATTGTACAAAGAAAGGTCTGATAAAATCCGCGCTACGCAACACTGGGGCGGAGCAAAGCATGTCCTTAAGCAGGAAAAACGCCTTCTCCCCCTCCGAAGTCATTTCGAATTTTTTTCTTGGCTTCAACAAATCTGTAAGTGGAGCCGATACTGATGCGAAGTTGTTGATAAATTTGCGATACCACCCCACCATGCCAAGAAAACGCCGAAGCGATCTCAAGTTTTGGGGAAGTGGAAAGTCTGCCATGGCCATTATTTTCTCTGGATCAGTTCGTATAGTCCCTTCTCCCACGATATGCCCAAGATATTTTACCGTTCTCACGCAGAATTTACTTTTCTCCACGTTTAGTGTGAGTCCAGCTATTTTCATTTGCTCGGCCACCACACTCAGAACCTTCATGTGGGTTTCAAATGTATCTGAGACGACCAAGAGATCGTCTAAATAGACGAAGACTTCGTTCCTAAGCTCAGGCGGGATAACTTTGTTCATTAACCGAGTCATCGTTTGAGATGCGTTAGTCAAACCGACGGGCATCACTTTGAATTGGTACAACGGCTTTTTCGGAATTGTAAACGCTGTTTTATCCCGAGATTTTGGGTCCAACGGGATCTGCCAATAGGCATCTTTCAAATCGAGGCTTGAGATATAATTTGCCTTTGGAAGTCGAGATAAAATTCCATCTATTTGGGGTAAAGGATAAGCATCCTTTTTGGTAACAGCGTTGACTTTACGACTGTCCAAACACAACCGTACTTTCCCAGGTTTTTGAACCAGGACGGGGAAGTCCACGCACTCTGCGACTCCTCAATCACCCCCATTTCCAACATTCGATCGACTTCTTTGTAAAGAAGCTTTTCAACCGCTGGTGACACCGGAAAGTGACGTTGTTTGACTGGCTTAGCATCACCAACGTCGATTTCGTGAGAAATAATAGCGGTTTTTCCTAATCCCGACGAGGCAAACGAAGGAAATTTCCCAATTACCTCGCTTAGGCTGCATCGCTGACCCTCCGCCAGATTATGAGAATTTGACGCTATTTCAGATATTTGCATAGAAGATGGCAGCAAACTAAATGCCGTCCAGAAAGTGATACCCAAGTACAAATCCTGATTCAGGGATGGTATGATATGGAACTCGAGATCTTTGGTTTCTTCCTTGTACTTTACGGCCGTTTGAAGCTTTCCTACTACTACCTGTTTTTGACCATCTGCCGTGGTAGCAACGGTTGTTACTCTTTTGAACGGAATTTTACCTCGTATTAACTGTTCTGCCAATTTCCCCCCAATCACATTAATAGCTGCCCCCGTGTCTAATAGACCAACCACTAACCTATCAAGGAGCCTGACTTCGGCATACGGACGATTATCATTGTTTTTGAACCTAATTGTGTTTATAGTTTTGACATTGTTCCAATAGGACCTTATTCTTTTAGTATTTCTAGACACCAATCTGTTTCTCACTTTCGGGTTCGAACCTGCAACTTGTGGAACCACCAGGTTTGGCCAAAATTTCTCGATCGGATCAGATGTAAGTGATCTCGCAGGGTTTTCTAAAATCTGAACTTCACATACTAGTTCAGGTCCCCGTTTGTCGGCTTGTCCTTCGGAACACTGGCCAGCTGCCGACCGCTGAAAGTGTTCGCTTTCCCGTTTTTTAAACAATTCGGACAAGTATGACGGTAGTTATTTGGGGCGCCACAGCCGAAACAAAACACTTTGCGCTTCATTCGGCATTCTTTGTGTCGATGGCCTTCCTTGCGACAGTTCCAGCATAATAGTGCCATTGCACAGACTTCGCCACTCAACTCGCATTCTACGAATTCCTCTGCATCCATCATCTCCTCAACTAACTCGGAAACTTGTTTGCGGAACGGTACAACCTTCTGATATCCCTGGGATTTTCGGACGTCTTCTAAGAAATTTTCTCTGCGCCGGCATATTGCCCTTAAATTTTCTACCGACCGGACTGGAATATTCAGAATCTCATGCCTTATCTCTGGCCTTAAATTTCTTTTTAAAATTTCCACCACCTCCATCAATTTGTAACGCTTGTATCTGTAGAATGAAAGGTAGTTGGGAAAGGAGCGCCATCTAGGAGTCAAGTTTTAGATTGGAAAGGGGCATAGAGAGATTAGGATGAGTGCAACCGGGTATGGCAACTTTCCGTTGTGGGCATCTTCTCTTGGGCAAAGGCCAAGGAGGATTGAGCGCCAAATTCTGGCGTCGGTGCGTTCATTCCCTCATTGCACCTCCTCAGATTCAGTTGAGAGGATTGGTTTGCCCACCCAACCTGTGGCTATCCAAACCCTGGGTACAGAACCCATGATGACGCTAATAGCCCCTACTTCGGCGGTCTCAAGGGGATCAGTCATGTCGGGTCAAAAAAATAGAATTATTTAGCACTTTATAAAAATTTATTTAACTACTAAAAGAATTAAGGTTAGATACTAAAATAAACCTAATAATGATTGGCATATTTTTTAAGTTATAAATATCGGTATAAAATGTACGAGTTAAAAGAATTGACAGGAATTTGCTTTCAAAAATAATAATGACAAATTAGGCGTGAGCTGGGCTTCCTATCCAAGCATAAATATATAAAAATTACTTCGAACATATAAACGAACATATAATCGAACATATAAACGAGCATGCGCTCGAACTCGAGTGAAAACTTGCCAACGTACTGGGTCAAGCGGCTTGGATTGGGGGATTTAAAATTACTTTGAACTTTCCTTTTTTTTTCCTTTTTTTTTTTTATTTAAATTTTAAGTTGGCCATCATGTTTAGGGAATAATCCTTGTTATACTTTATTTTTTTTTTTGGTCTTGTTCGCTTTTCTTTTCTGGTGATTAAAATTGGTAATACGAAAGAATCACACTCACCCCAAATATTGGAAAATCCATCGTCGAAAGCGCTTTCTCGGACATGAGGTGGCTGAAACTTTGGAACTTAACAATAAAAAACTAGGAAAATTCTTCGTGTTAGAGAATTTTCCTAGTTTTTTATTGTTAAGTTCCAAAGTTTCAGCCACCTCATGTCCGAGAAAGCGCTTATTCGATGGGGCCATGAAAAATATTATTTTTCTTTTTCTTTCTTATTTTTAAAGGTTAAGTATAACCCCACTATCTTTTCGACCCGACATTGGCCAATTTTCTTTTCTCACTTCATTTTATTCCTTTTTACGCTAATGGCTCGGAATTGACTTTAGCCATCAGCGATCATTAAAACTTAATCTTTACTCACTAAACAAAACTTATATTACTTAAACTAACACCTATTCCGATGCCGGAATCCCACGTGGATTCGGCTCCTCCGATTTTTCCCGGACAAAATCCTCAGAGTTATCGCGCCGGGGTCGCCAGACGTCCCCCCAAGTGCCCTGGGTCACTCTCGGGTCACTTTTCCGCCGGAAAACTAGCGATCTTTCCGGTTTTATTCGCGGCGAGAAAAAATTATGCGCTATCGAGCGCGGTTGGAACCAAACTGCGGCTCGCGGCAAGGGATTGATGGTGGGCCTAGCGCGTCAAACTCAAGCCCGTCGATTGAGTCTTTCTTAGATATTCTGTTTCGGGGTCTATCTGACAATCTTGGTCCGACCTATTACTTTTCCGGCGAACTCTGCTCCTGCTGCTTTGCGCCGTGGGCTTCCGGAATCCCTCAGATCCGCTCCGACTCTTTAGGGCTGCCTGAATTTCTCTCTGTTCCGGCAATGTCAATCCTTTCGCTGAGCCTCCACGAATCCAGCACTGGCCACAAAAACGGTGGACCTTCCTATTGGATCTTTCCGCCCCTGGACATAAGCTCCTTGTTCGTCGATCCTTACACTTGGCACCTAGTCACTTCTGTCAACCAATCCTCTCAACTGAATCTGAGGAGGTGCAATGAAGGAATGAACGCACCGACGCCAGAATTTGGCGCTCAATCCTCCTTGGCCTTTGCCCAAGAGAAGATGCCCACAACGGAAAGTTGCCATTTTACCCGGTTGCACTCATCCTAATCTCTCTATGCCCCTTTCCAATCTAAAACTTGACTCCTAGATGGCGCTCCTTTCCCAACTACCTTTCATTCTACAGATACAAGCGTTACACTAAAGGCTTCGATCTTAGACTTTTCTTCTAAAGATAGGAAAGTTCCTTTACCCATTTTGATTCTCAGTTTATAAACAATTATTCAATTAATCAGCACAAAAAATTTCACAACTGTACGTCAAAAATTACGCGAGATAACTAAATTTGAATTTACAGGGGCTAATCTGATGACGCAAAATCAGTGCAAGCTTTTGCTGAGAAATTAAACAATAGAAGAAAAAATAGATAACGGAATCTCTCACCTTACGGTATTTCTCTCAGAGAACGACAATTTGTGCATTTTAAAAGCAACAACAAAAATTTTGAAGTTGCGTGCAATAGAAACAGAGATAGATGCAATAAAGTAAAACCAAAAGGGGGGCGCTAATCTGATGACGCGTAGTGTATATACTTTATAGGGTCGGAGATGTCTCCCTATAAAACTTAAAAATTTAACAAAAAACTGATATCCATCATTGCCTACGTCTTAAAACTTAAAAATTTTATTATAAAACCTATGCCCTATGCAACAAAAAAATTTAAGCCCATCATTGGACACATCTTATCACTTTAAAATTTAACACTATAATCTATGCCTTTCATTGCCCATCCTTTATTACTTAAAAATGTAAAAAAAATTTATGCCCATCATTGCCCATACTTAAAAACCTAAATATTTAACAAAAAAATTGATGCCTATCATTGCTCACGTCTTAAAACTTTAAACTTTAACAATAAAATCTATGCCCATCATTGTCCATCCAATAAAACTTAAAAATTTACCAAAAAACTTACATCCATCATTGCCTACATCTTTAAACTTAAAAATTTTATTATAAAATCGATGCCCATCATTGCCAACCTTTAAAACTTAAAAATTTAAAATATAGTCGACCGATCCTTATGAAATTTGGCAGATCAAATTAGTTTGCCGAAAGTAGAATCCATACAAAGTCCCAGTCTTCTAACTTAACAAACAACAGAGATATGGCATTTCCGATCAATCAGTTATATGGCAGCTATAGGATATAGTCAGCCGATCCTTATGAAATTTTGCAGATCGAATAAGTCTGTTAAAGAGGAGTCCACAGCGAGTCCCATTCTTCTAACTTAAAAAACAACGAAGTTATGGCATTTCCGATCAATCAGTTATATGGCAGCTATAGGATATAGTTGACCGATCCCGGCCGTTCCGACTTATATACTGCCTGCAAAGGAAAGAAGGATGTGTGCAAAGTTTGAAGTCGATAGCTTTAAAACTGAGAGACAAGTTTGCGTAGAAACAGACAGACAGACGGACAGACGGACATGCTTATATCGACTCAGGAGGTGATCCTGATCAAGAATATATATACTTTATAGGGTCGGAGATGTCTCCTTCACTGCGTTGCACACTTTTGACCAAAATTATAATACCCTCTGCAAGGGTATAAAAAATGATGCCTATCATTGCTCACGTCTTAAAACTTTAAACTTTAACAATAAAATCTATGCCTATCATTGTCCACCCTATAAAACTTAAAAATTTAACAAAAAACTGATATCCATCATTGCCTACGTCTTAAAACTTAAAAATTTTATTATAAAATCTATGCCCTATGCAACAAAATAATTTAAGCCCATCATTGGACACATCTTATCACTTTAAAATTTAACACTATAATCTATGCCTTTCATTGCCCATCCTTTATTACTTGAAAATGTAAAAAAATGTATGCCCATCATTGCCCATACTTAAAAACCTAAATATTTAATAAAAAAATTGATGCCTATCATTGCTCACGTCTTAAAACTTTAAACTTTAACAATAAAATCTATGCCCTTCATTGTCCATCCAATAAAACTTAAAAATTTAACAAAAAACTGATATCTATCATTGCCTACATCTTAAAACTTAAAAATTTTATTATAAAATCTATGCCCATCATTGCCCACCTTGAAAACTTAAAAATTTAACAAAAAAATGTAAGCCCATCATTGGACACATCTTATCACTTTAAAATTTAATACTTAAATCTATGCCTTTCACTGCCCATCCTTTATTACTTTAAAATTTAACAAAAATTGATGCCCATCATTGCCCATTATTAAAAATTTAACAAAAAAATTTATGCCTATCATTGCTCACGTCTTAAAACTTTAAACTTTAACAATAAAATCTATGCCCATCATTGTCCATCCTATAAAACTTAAAAATTTAACAAAAAACATCCATCATTGCCTACATCTTAAAACTTAAAAATTTAACACTAAAATCTATGCCCATCATTGTCCATCCAATAAAACTTAAAAATTTAACAAAAAAATGTAAGCCTATCATTGGACACATCTTATCACTTTAAAATTTAACAATAAAATCTATATCTTTCATTGCCCATCCTTTACACTTAAAACTTTAACAAAAATTGATTCCCGTCATTGCCCATCCTTAAAAACTTAAAAATGTAACAAAAAAATTGGACTTTAACAATAAAATCTAAGCCCAAAATTGTCCATCCTATAAAACTTAAAAATTTAACAAAAAACTGATATCCATCATTGCCTACATCTTAAATCTTAAAAATTTTATTATAAAATCTATGCCCAAATTTGCCCACCTTTAAAATTTAAAAATTAAACAAAAATATGTAAGCCCATCCTTGGCCACATCTTATCACTTTAAAATTTAATACTAAAATCTATGCCCATCATTGCCCACCTTAAAAACTTAAAAATTTAACAAAAAAATCTATGCCCTTCATTGTCCATCCAATAAAACTTAAAAATTTCACAAAAAACTGATATCTATCATTGCTCACGTCTTAAAACTTTAAACTTTAACAATAAAATCTATGCCCTTCATTGTCCATCCAATAAAACTTAAAAATTTAACAAAAAACTGATATCTATCATTGCCTACATCTTAAAACTTAAAAATTTTATTATAAAATCTATGCAACAAAAAAATTTAAGCCCATCATTGGACACATCTTATCACTTTAAAATTTAACACTAAAATCTATGCCTTTTATTGCCCATCCTTTATTACTTAAAAATTTAACAAAAATTGATGCCCATCATGGCCCATACTTAAAAACCTAAAAATTTAACAGAAAAATTTATGCCTATCATTGCTCACGTCTTAAAACTTTAAACTTTAACAATAAAATCTATGCCCATCATTGTCCATCCAATAAAACTTAAAAATTTAACAAAAAACTTACATCCATCATTGCCTACATCTTTAAACTTAAAAATTTTATTATAAAATCTATGCCCATCATTGCCCACCTTTAAAACTTAACAAACTTAAAAAACTTAAAACTTAAAAAATTTAACAAAAAAATTTAAGACCATCATTGGACACATCGTTTTTTTTTTTTTTGTTTTTCGCGCGGTTCCCTTTGCATACGCACAGCCCACCTCCCGCCCAACCGACCGAGGGGCGCTGCCGCATAACGTATGGCTCGAATCCGAGAGAGTATAAAAAGAAGGATTAGAGTATTTCGCGCGGTTCCCTCTGCATACGTACAGCCCACCTCCCGCCCAACCGACCGAGGGGCGCTGCCGCGTAACGTACGGCTCGAATCGCGGGGATAGATCCGAGTATAAAGAGAAGGAGTAAAGTATTACGAGGAAGAGTGTTGCACAGATAAGGCGTTTAGTATAAAGGATTTAAGATTGTTAGTAAAGCAAAGTGGCAAGATGTTGTAGAGACCATTGTAGTCCGAACATAAAACCCTGAACGGATCGTGTTGGGCATATGTCGAGCTACAATGGCTGAGGAGTAGAGGACGAAAGTTTCTAGTCCTTCTACTAGAAACATTAAAATTTAAGCGTGTTAGTAAATGCTGGCTGTCTATATTTCCATTAATAAGATTAACTAAAAACATGACACCCAGCATCGTTCTACGGTTTGTTAGTGATGGTAAGTTTATTAATAAAAGTCTACAATGATAGGATGGAAGGTGAAGACTTGCATCCCAATTAAGTCCCCTAAGTGCAAAGATAAGGAAGTTTTTTTGTACAGATTCTATGTGATCTTGGTGTACTCCATATTGAGGACTCCAGACACACGATCCATACTCAAGAATCGGACGGACTAGTGAAGTATATAAAGTTTTTGTTAAGTACGGGTCATTGAATTCTTTTGACCATCTTTTAATAAAACCAAACACACCCATAGCTTTATTAACCATGGTGGATATATGGTCGGTAAATTTAAGTTTCAAATCTAATAGGACACCCAGATCGTTAACCTGAGTTAATCGTTCTAAGGCATTCCCATAGAGAAAGTACGTAGCCTGGTGAGGACTAGATCGATAAAATGACATGAGTTTACATTTCGATCCATTAAGCTTTAGGTTATTTGCTAAACACCAATTTTGAAATTTATCCAAATCGGATTGAAGTCTAGATTGGGCGCTAGTGAATCTATACTGAAGACAAAGCTTAACGTCATCAGCGTACATAAGTAAAAGTGAGTCAGTTAAGGCAAGGGGCAAGTCGTTAATAAATAATGTAAAGAATAATGGTCCAAGATGGCTTCCTTGGGGCACCCCAGATGTGACGCGGACTAACCGCGAGGTAACATCTTTAAAGAAAACACGTTGGGTTCTTTCAGATAAGTAACTCGAAATCCAAATCAGGAGATCAGTTGGGAATCCCAAAAGACTGAGTTTACTTATAAGAAGCGAATGGTTAACAGAGTCAAATGCTTTAATGAAATCAGTGTAAATGACGTCTGTTTGTAAGCCATTCCGGAACCCATCCATGACAAAAGATGTTAGCTCCAACAAGTTGGTGGTGGTGGAGCGGCGCTTCATAAAGCCATGTTGGCACGGGGATATTATTGAACTGCATAGGTGTTGCAAATGTGGAGTGATAAGTTTTTCGAAAAGCTTTGGAATGGCTGACAATTTAGAAATGCCTCTATAATTGGCAGCATCGGATTTTTTCCCTTTTATATGAAGAGGAATAATGTAGGATTCCTTCCACATAAGGGGAAAAATCGAAGTCTCCAGCGATAGATTAAAGAGTCTAAGGAGCGGTTTGCACATTGCCTCGGCGCAGTTCTTCAGAACGCAACCTGGTACTCCATCAAAGCCTGGCGAATACACGGGCTTGACCTTAAGAAGATCCGATAACACACCACTTTGATCAAAAGATGGGCACAATATCTGGTTGGCTGATTGAATCTTATAAGTGTAAGGCTGAGTTGGAATGGTGCTACATGAATAAGTTGTTTAAAAAAACTTTGCGAAGAGATCGGCCATTGCCAGATCAGTGTTCGCATATGAGTTCTCAAACGTAAGCAGAGGAGGAAAATATACATGTTTGCGCTTAGTGTTTACGAAGTTATAAAACTGCTTCGGGTCCTGAGTAAACTGAATCCGGCAGCGGTGAATATAACTCCTATAACATTCGGCGTTATGCACGGTGAAATTGGACCGAGCCACTAAATATCTTGAATAACTAACTGTACAGCCAGATAATCTATGTTTATTTAAAAGTCTATTCATTTCGTTCTTTAAGTTTAATAGGTGCTTTGTATACCAAGGCGGATTAGTTGAAGCGGACGGATATTTCCACGGCACGCAAGCGTCGAAGAATATATTAAAGGTATTATAAAATCCCTCTAAGGCAATGTTTATGTCATCGCATGCCAGTAGATCAGACCAATCAAATTCCAAAAGTAATTTACTTAGTTTTATAAAGTCAGCCTTACGGAAGGAACGAATTTTATTACATTTACGTGTAGACTTAAGGTCAATTAAGGTATTGGTTTCGATTGAAACCTCAAGAGTGGGATGATATGGATCCTCAGGGTTAGAAAGGGGCAAAGTTCTGGAAAGAGTAATTCCATCAGGATCAGAAACGAAACACAAGTCCAACAGCCGACCTAAAGAATTTCTAACATGGTTAATTTGCCCGAGTGGCATGTCGAACATACCCGCAGGGAAGTCGTGGTGCGAGTTAAGCAGTAAGGACGGAGAATTCTCAACATTAGACCACATGAGTTCTGGTATATTGAAATCCCCTAGAGCTACCAGCTGGTCGTTGTCGGACAGACGGTCCAAAATAAGACGAATAGCGGACAAATGTTGCCAGTATGTAGGCGGTTCCGACGAAGGTGGTATGTAAGAACAGGTAACGTATAAAGAATGACCGGACAAAATGATTTTAATGCAAAGAAATTCTATGTCACCAAACTCTTGTGATTGTACCTCTTCAGAAGCGAAATTGGAATCTACAGAAATTAAGACTCCTCCTCCCCTTCGCAGTGTTCTATCACGTCTAAAAGTGGTGTACTTACTTGGAAAAACTTCGGAGCTTAAGATCTCTGACTTTAACCAAGTTTCTGTAAAGACTATAATGTGAGATGCAAAGGAAGAACTATCAGAATACTGTTTGGGTAGTTTACTACGTAACCCTCTATTATTCTGATAGGTAAGTGCTAGTGTAGAAATTAGTTTTTTGAAGATTAATTAATTAATATATTTATATTTTTTATTATATTATTAACGTACCTTGAGCCACTGTGCCAGGGAAACGAAAAAGGGGGATTGAAGAGAGCGATTAGTGCGGGTTAATAAAGAGTAAGGAATAGAGATAAGAATCTCTATTGAGCGATGATAGAAGCAACACCGTAAAAGATGAAGAAGCAGAGCAGAGCTATGTATGTTTGGATTAAAATTAATAAAGTTATTATTTACCTCCAAATATACCACTGCACACACGAAGCGATACGGATACTTGTAAAACAAAGGATTGTATTGTTATAAATATTAATAAATATAGATAAACTCCGGAGTTTTAAGTTTAGAAATCAAATAATTAAATAAAAACGCAGTGCGCACAAAAAAACACGTCCGTTCGCTTTAAGATAAGAGAAAAGAGTGAATTACGAGGAAGAGTGTTGCACAGATAAGGCGTTTAGTATAAAGGATTTAAGATTGTTAGTAGAGCAAAGTGTCAAGATGTTGTAGAGACCATTGTAGTCCGAACATAATACCCTGAACGGATCGTGTTGGGCATATGTCGAGCTACAATGGCTAAGGAGTAGAGGACGAAAGTTTCTAGTCCTTCTACTAGGAACATTAAAATTTAAGCGTGTTAGTAAATGCTGGCTGTCTACATAGTCTAATAAGATCTGTCTAATAAGATTAACTAGAAACATGACACCCAGCATCGTTCTACGGTTGGTTAATGTTGGTAAGTTTATTAATAAAAGTCTACAATGATAGGATGGAAGGTGAAGACTTGCATCCCAATTAAGTCCCCTAAGTGCGAAGATAAGGAAGTTTTTTTGTACAGATTCTATGTGATCTTGGTGTTGTGAGGAGATTAAATCTCCCACACACCAAGACAGGTGGCAAGAAGGGGCAGCAGCGGGGAATGGGATCGCGCGGCCGTGCGCGGATGCAGGGGCAGCAGCGGGGAAAGGTATCGCGCGGCCGTGCGCGGATGCAGGGGCAGCAGCGGGGAAAGGGTTTGCGCGACAGCCGTGCGCGGACGCAGGAGGAAGCGGAGTCAACGTGGAACGTAACGGTTCCGGTCGGGCCTGCGCGACAGCCGTGCGCGGATGTAGGAGAAAGAGAAGGGGGCGGGGAACATTTAGAAAGCACGGAATAATAACAAGGCGGCCCGGTGGCCAAGGGGGGAACACGGGGGAAGTGCCGGTAGAAAAGTCACCTCACCTTAGGCGACTTAAGTCGCCTTACAGATTCCTTCCCGTTGTGACCAGGTGTGATCCTGTAAAGCGAGGGATAGCCAGCTCGGGAACTCAAGCCCAACAGATAAAACCAAACAGGAACGTCCCGGTAAGGTCGGAAGATTCCTGATCCAGGCGCTGGAGCGTATGCACAGCGTATCGCCTGGAGTTAAAGGAAGCGTGACGCCAAACCTCTGGTCGCCCATAAATCCTGCGGAGCGTATGCACGCCGGTGTTTGGAGGCGAGTGGCAGACGCAACCGGGGGCGTGTCCTGTAGGGTAGGTAGGCCCTTCGTGCCCTGATCCGGCCGCCAGGCACTAAGAAGCGTAGCCTGCCCGGCGTACGCCTGGGAGGTGAGCCTATTGGTCCGCCAACACGGGTCAGGTGCCGGCCACGGCGAAAGGGCAATCCCAGTGAGCCAAGGTTAACAGCGATTCACACACACACACCCACTGGAGAGGAGCAGCGACAGCGACGAAAGGAGCAGTGACAACAGGAGCGGCGACAACGAGGGCAGCGTCAACAGAAGCAGCGTCAACGAGAGAAGGACATCAGGAGCAGCGTCACCGGCACGAGAGGGGCAACCTAGGCCCCGCAACTGTAGCACGTGAGTCCAAACGGAGGAAACCGCGAGCCGAACCGGCGCCAGGCACTGAGACCACACGTTCTGCTGGGCGAAAGCTTTGCGGGGGCGTGTGTATCGGCACCAACCCGGAACGGTGACCGGGGACCGAGGGGAGGACGAGCGGTCGATCGGCCGAGCCGAGCAGCCGGTGAGATTCACCCTTTCATGAACTTTGTACAAATATTTGTGTAAATAAAGGGTATATTTGGTAAAAGAAGCAATCCGGTGTTATTTCTGGGCTCGGGCAGTCACGTCGAATCTATAAATTCGGTGGAACGATCCATAAACTCTTTGAGCTAGCCGCGGCATTTGTTGCGAGCATCGATCAGCAAGAAAAGTTCGTTACACCTGGCGCCCAAACTACGTGACTGTTTTCGAGGCTAGAAATAACGCAAGCTTCAAGATGGGAAGAAAAAATTGGATTTACGCGCTTCGCAAGGAGGAATTGAGCGAAGTGTGTAGAGAGCTAGGTCTCCCAGCAGAAGGAACTGTTGAGAACATGAGGGCACTAGTTGCAAAGTGGGTCGACGAGACTAAGGACGACGAGGTGTTGGCGTTCACGCGTGGAGTCGAAGAAAGGAACACACAGAGGTCCACGCCGAGACAAAGAGCACTGAGCGAATCGGAGAAGCTCATTTAAAGTCTGGCGGTTCCAGAAATGAAAAGTATAAGGAGCATGGAGCCACAAGTGCGGAAGCCGGTCCCGGTGCAAGTGGACTACGCTAAAGTGGCCAGACAAGTCCGGGAGTGGTCATTCCGATTCGACGGAACAGGAGATCCACTGGAATTCGTGGACCGAGTGGTATGGTCCGTTAAAACGTACGGGTTGGACATCAACACGATCCCCCGGGCGATGCCGGAATTACTCCAGGACAGAGCCCAGAAGTGGTTCATAATGAACAATGAGGAATGGCCAACTTGGAAAGCGTTCAGAAGGAGCTTCGAGTCCTTTTTTCTGCCGAAAGGTTACTTTGAGAAATTGGCAGACCAGGTTCGGCAGCGGAAGCAGAAACGAGGAGAACCTTTCAAGGAGTATATGGTGGACCTTCAGACTCTAATGAAGCCACTAGGGAAATCCACGAAGGAGATAATAGACAGACTGGTGGAGAACTGCATACCACGCATGAAAATGTTTATGAGGCCATATGCATGCGCGTCGCTGGAAGAAGTAATTGGCCTAGCCGAGGAGTTTGAGGAGTTAGCCCAAGAAGAAGAGACGTTTGACAGGCAAGCCTCCATGGAACCACAATGGGATCGCAAACAGCCGGCGACCGAAAATAAATGGCAGAAGGATGAAATGAATCAGGACCCGCCAGAGCGACAGAGCCCCCCAGGACATGGATGGAGGCAGAAATGGCAGGCAGAAGAGCAGAGACAAAGGGTACAGCAACAGCCGAGTCAGCAATGGGTTGCAACCCACAGACAGCAACAACCGAATCTACACTGGGCCGGGAGCCCAATGCAACAAACCTACCAGCAATGGGGTACAAGCCACAGCGAACAGCAACAGCCAAATCAGCAATGGGCAGCAACGCCGAGACAAGGACATGTCGAGAACCCGGCGCAGGCATGCAACAGGTGTGGAGGCATGGGCCATTGGGCTAGTGGGTGCAGGAACCCCAGAATGTTGGTCTGCAGAATGTGCGGAGCAATAGGGGTAAGGAGCACAGAGTGCTGCCAAAGATCGGGAAACGCGCAGCGATCTCAGCCGTAGAGAGGAAGGCAGAGATCGCGAGGTGCTGCCTCTCAAAACTAGTTGGAGGATTATCGGGAGATGATCAGCAATTGTCGGCGGTCGTCAAGGTCGGAGGAGCAGAAGTTAAGGCCATGATAGACACGGGGGCAACGGCTAGCTTCATTTCGGAGAAGCTAGCGGAGAATCCGGAAATCGCCGGAGAGCGAAAATCAACCAGGAGACTGATAAAGTTGGCCAATGGGAGCCACACGGAGACTCGAACGGTACTCCAGACGACGGTAAGCTTTGGCAACAGGAAAAGTAAACTAAATATGTTGGTGTTGCCAGGCATGGGAGACAGTGCGGTGCTAGGATGGGATTTCCTCGCAGGATTTGGCACAAAAATAACATGCGCAGGCCACCAAGTCACGATCCCGAGAAGAGAACGATGGTGCGGATGCCTGGAGGATAGGCTGTCGATAGCAGTGACAGGATCATCGGAGGAATGGGAGAGCGAGCGGGACAAAAGATTCATTGAGGAGGAGCTAGTAGCGTTCACGAACCAAAAGGGTTGTTCGAACGTTACGCAGCACAGGATCACCATGAAGGACGACATCCCCATAAAACAAAGGTACTATCCGAAGAACCCCAAGATTCAGGGGGAGATCAATGCGAAGGTAGAAGAGCTACTGGAAAAAGGATGCATCGAGCCTTCGAATAGTGCTTATAGCTCACCCATCGTTATGGTAAAGAAGAAAACGGGTCAATGGAGAATGTGCGTGGATTTCCGACAAATAAACGCAAAGTCGGTAAAAGATGCGTACCCGATGCCACGAATAAACTTCATACTGGAGCAACTAAGGGAAGCAAAGTTTTTTAGCAGCCTCGATCTTAAGGACGGCTATTGGCAAATCCCACTAAAGGTGGGAAGCAGAAAGTACACGGCTTTTACGGTACCAGGAAAAGGGGTGTACCAGTGGAAGGTGATGCCGTTCGGTCTACATTCAGCATCGGCAACTTTCCAAAGGGCTTTGGACCAGGTTATAGGCCCGGATATGGCGCCGCACGCGTTTGCGTATCAAGATGACATCATCGTGATCGGACGCACAAGGGAGGAGCATATGGCAAATTTGAAGGAAGTGTTCCGAAGACTGAAGGCGGCAAACCTAAGAATAAACACGGAAAAGTGCCATTTCTTCAGATAAGAGCTATTGTACCTGGGCCACCGAATAACAAGCCAGGGAATTGGCATGGATCCCGGAAAAGTCGCAGCAATTACGGAATTGAAACCACCAACAAACGTAAAGGTCAGTTCATCGGTATGGCATCGTGGTATCGGCGATTCGTCACAGACTTTGCAGGGGTCGCGAAACCGTTAGACGATCTCCTACGAAAAGGGACAAAGTGGGAGTGGACGGCCAGACACCAAGAGGCGTTTGACAATTTAAAGTCACGATTGGCAGAGGATCCAGTGCTGGCATGCCCGGATTTCTCAAAGAAATTTGTGTTGCAAACAGACGCTAGCGACTACGGCGTGGGTGCAGTGCTGACGCAGGACACGGATGAGGGCGAGCGAGTGGTCGCTTACGCCAGTCGGACGCTGATAGGAGCGGAAAAAAATTACTCGGCGACGGAGAAAGAATGCCTAGCCATAATATGGGCAATTCGGCAGATGAGACCATACCTGGAGGGGTACCAGTTCGACGTGATCACGGACCATATGGCACTAAAATGGCTAAATAATATAGAGAGCCCACTGGGAAGGATTGCAAGATGGGTATTTGAGCTGCAACAATACGATTATGTTATCAGCTACAGGAAAGGGAAGCTGAATGTGGTGGTAGATGCACTATCCCGCCAGCCGATGATGGAAAAGCTGAGGAGTGCCGCAACAAGCGAAGACGTCGAATGCATATGGATAAGCGCACTGAAGAGGAAAATAGGAGAAAATCCACAGAAATATCCAGAGTACACAGAAGAGGCAGGCATGATTTACCGACATGTGCCACACAGAGCCGGGAGCGAAGAAGTGGCATCATGGAAGTTGTGTGTGCCGATCAACATGAGACAGCAGGTGCTAAGGGAGAACCATGACGCACCGACAGCGGAACATCTAGGCGGAAGAAAAACAATTGCGCGAATAGTAGCAAGGTACTTCTGGCCAGGGATGCAAAGGGACATATGGAAGTATGTCAGACAGTGCGAAACGTGCATGCGGTACAAACCAAATCAAATGCAGGCTGCAGGGAAAATGCTGACACAGATCCCAGAGGAACCATGGGCGACGGTATGTGCAGATTTCGTAGGACCATTGCCAAGGTCCAAGCATGGAAACACCATGTTATTGGTTTTGATTGATCGATTTTCAAAATGGACGAAGATGGTTCCGATGCGGAAAGCAACCACGAAGGCGCTGCAGAAGGCAATCCGCGAAAGAATCATTGCTAGATACGGAGTGCCAAAGGTGATGATAACGGATAATGGGGTCCAGTTCACCAGTAGGAGTTTCAAAAAATTTCTCGAGGAGCTCGGAGTTCGGCATCAATTCACCGCACCATACACGCCGCAGGAAAATCCAACGGAAAGGGCGAACAGAACGGTCAAGACAATGATCGCCCAGTTTGCAGGCAAGGATCAGAGGACATGGGACGAGCACTGGCCTGAGTTGATGCTGGCAGTGAACTCAAGCGTGTCCGACTCGACGGGATACTCGCCTTGTTTCATAACCCAAGGCCGAGAGCCGAGAATGCCGAAGGCGTTATACGATGAAGAGGCATTGGGGACGGGAGCATCACAAACCACGCCCTCGGAGAATGCAAAGAAGCTACAGGAAGTGTTTGAGCTGGTACGGAGGAACATGGAGAGAGCGGCGCAGGAGCAAGCTAGGCACTACAATCTGAGGAGACGGCAGTGGAGCCCAAAAATTGGTGACATAGTATGGGCAAAAGAGCACCATCTGTCAAAAGCATCCGAAGGATTCGCGGCGAAATTAGCGCCAAGATACGGCGGGCCATACACGGTGGCGAATTTCATATCGCCAGTTATTGTTGTGCTACGGCGTAGCGGTACTAAGAAAGAAAGGAGGGCACACATAAGCGAACTAAAAGCCCAAGCAGAGGAGTCGGCGCCGCAGGCATAATCAAACAGAAATACAAAACAGGTGCCATCATAAAGAGGATAATGTGGGCAAGAAAACGGAAAAGCAGAATTACGGAACTGGGCATAGGAGCCGCTATTCCGGAACGGAACTATTCCAGGCGGCCGAAATGTAGGCCTATAAAAAGGCGGGAATGGGCACCGGCCGGCCTTTCTTTTTACAATGCAATCACCGTGCACAACACCCATAGTGTCGTCGGATGAGAGCGACGTGGAGCTCGTCGGCGTGCCCGGATGGGATGTCCGGAGGATCCGGGCTACAAGGAGGGTCGTGCGGGCCATGACCGGGAGAGCACCGGGAGGACGATGGATCCCGGTAGGCACGAACCCCGTCGAGGAAATCCGACAGCCGAGTGAGGAGCTGGCGGCACTTCGTCAAACACAGCGGAGGACCCAGGAGAAGGAAGAGTTGGAGGCAGCACTGGCGCTGGCGAGGGCCAGGTTGAAATTGGCAACGGCAATGGCCGAGGAAGTCGCAGGGTCACCCGGAGGATCAGGTGGGCAAAGAAGGAGGAAATTGACAAGAGGATCCGGCGGATGACGGGGCCACGAGTATGGCCGAGTCGGAAGTGGCAGCCGGCAAGGCCACCCACCCCGCACCACCAAGAGAAACAAGAAGACCCGGAGCCGTGGACTCGCGGGCCATGGATATGGCCGACCCCAGCAAGGCCGGCACTGGGAAGGCAGGCGTCCTGCCCGGAGAAGAGGCCGCCGATTCTAAAGAGGACCGACTCAGCAGGAGGCGGAGGAGCAGTCCCGAAGGAGACCTGGCAACCGGAGCTGCGCCGCAAAGTGGAGGAGGAGGAAAGGCGACGGCGGAAAAAGACGGGCCGTTGGAGCATAGTTTGGCAGGTCGGCGGCGAATGCTTTCGGGTGCGCGGGGGCTCGAATGGGGTTCGCGTCACCCGCAAGTAGCGGGCGGAGAAAAAAAAAATATAAATACTTGAAAAAAAAAGGAAGTAAAAAAATAAAAAAAAACAAAAAAAAAAATCGGGGAAAAGGGGGGAAAACAAAAAAAAAAAACAAAAAAAAAATATAATAAAAAAAAAAAAAAAAACAACCAGAAATAAATATATAAAAATAAAAAAAAAATACAAACAAAAAAAATATTTAATAATAAAAAAAAATAAACTAAAAAAATAAAAAAAACACATAAACAGAATATACAAAAAAAAAATAAGAACAAAAAAAAATATATAAAAATAAAAAAAAAATTCAAGCAAAAAAAAATATTTAATAATAAAAAAAAAAAACACACAAACAGAATATATAAAAAAAAAATAAGAAGAAAGAAAAAAAATGGATATAGAAATAAAAAGAAATAAAAATATATAGATATATAAAGAAAAAATATATAATATTATGCATAAATATGTATAAAAAAAAAAAAAATATATATAAATATGTATACAAAGAAAAACAAACACAGAAAAAAAAAAAGAAAAAAGAGCCATACAGAAAAAAAAAAGGGAAAGAAAAATCTTAAGTAATAATGAAGGGGAACGACCTGTCGTTCCCGAAGAAGGGGGGAGGTGGATAAGGTTATCCACGCAAGGAAAAAATTTTATACCCAAAACCAAACGTGAAGAAGCTGGAACCACGTCACTTCTGTCGTTCCCGAAGAAGGGGGGAAGTGTGAGGAGATTAAATCTCCCACACACCAAGACAGGTGGCAAGAAGGGGCAGCAGCGGGGAAAGGGATCGCGCGGCCGTGCGCGGATGCAGGGGCAGCAGCGGGGAAAGGTATCGCGCGGCCGTGCGCGGATGCAGGGGCAGCAGCGGGGAAAGGGTTTGCGCGACAGCCGTGCGCGGACGCAGGAGGAAGCGGAGTCAACGTGGAACGTAACGGTTCCGGTAGGGCCTGCGCGACAGCCGTGCGCGGATGTAGGAGAAAGAGAAGGGGGCGGGGAACATTTAGAAAGCACGGAATAATAACAAGGCGGCCCGGTGGCCAAGGGGGGAACACGGGGGAAGTGCCGGTAGAAAAGTCAGTGCCCGGCATAATAACAATGCGGGCCGGTGGCCAAAGGGGGAGCGCGGGGGGCGCGCCTGGAAGAAAGCCGCTGCCGCGGCATAATAACGATTCAGGCCGGTGGCAAAAGGGGGAAAAGGGGGTGTGAACGGGAGCCGCCGGTGCAACGGATTGGAAAGTAGGATTAACGGCGGGAATAGAAAGCCGAAGGATTAACGGCAGGAAGAGAGAGTTGCAAGGATTAACGGGCGCCTCTGGACCTATATAAGGAGGGCCTCTGGAGTAAATCGAGACCGAGTCTTCTAGGGAAGCTGGCAGAGTTGAGTGAAAGACCCCCCGTGGGTAAGTCTAACATTCAAGAGAAAGTTTCCTTGGAGGAATTAGGAGTAAAGGCTGAAGGACCCCCCGTGGGTAAGTCCGACAGTCACAAGCGCGAGGATAAAAGCGAGTGCGTAAAGACATACGATCATTGGCTCAAGGACCCCCTGTGGGTAAGTCCAGCGGCTGTACGCGAATCATCGGGATAAATCAAGGAGCAAATAGGAAAAGGATCCAGGATCCGCGGCGGAACTGAAGCCCAAGGGTAAATAGAGTCGGGTTGGGTTACTCCCGGACACGACAGGTATCCTGGTGTGATAGCAAGGGCGTCGGATCGGTCTGGCGTACGCCTTACAGATTCCTTCCCGTTGTGACCAGGTGTGATCCTGTAAAGCGAGGGATAGCCAGCTCGGGAACTCAAGCCCAACAGATAAAACCAAACAGGAACGTCCCGGTAAGGTCGGAAGATTCCTGATCCAGGCGCTGGAGCGTATGCACAGCGTATCGCCTGGAGTTAAAGGAAGCGTGACGCCAAACCTCTGGTCGCCCATAAATCCTGCGGAGCGTATGCACGCCGGTGTTTGGAGGCGAGTGGCAGACGCAACCGGGGGTGTGTCCTGTAGGGTAGGTAGGCCCTTCGTGCCCTGATCCGGCCGCCAGGCACTAAGAAGCGTAGCCTGCCCGGCGTACGCCTGGGAGGTGAGCCTATTGGTCCGCCAACACGGGTCAGGTGCCGGCCACGGCGAAAGGGCAATCCCAGTGAGCCAAGGATAACAGCGATTCACACACACACACCCACTGGAGAGGAGCAGCGACAGCGACGAAAGGAGCAGCGACAACAGGAGCGGCGACAACGAGGGCAGCGTCAACAGAAGCAGCGTCAACGAGAGAAGGACATCAGGAGCAGCGTCACCGGCACGAGAGGGGCAACCTAGGCCCCGCAACTGTAGCACGTGAGTCCAAACGGAGGAAACCGCGAGCCGAACCGGCGCCAGGCACTGAGACCACACGTTCTGCTGGGCGAAAGCTTTGCGGGGGCGTGTGTATCGGACCAACCCGGAACGGTGACCGATGACCGAGGGGAGGACGAGCGGTCGATCGGCCGAGCCAAGCAGCCGGTGAGATTCACCCTTTCATGAACTTTGTACAAATATTTGTGTAAATAAAGGGTATATTTGGTAAAAGAAGCAATCCGGTGTTATTTCTGGGCTCGGGCAGTCACGTCGAATCTATAAATTCGGTGGAACGATCCATAAACTCTTTGAGCTAGCCGCGGCATTTGTTGCGAGCATCGATCAGCAAGAAAAGTTCGTTACAGTGTACTCCGTATTGAGGACTCCAAACACACGATCCATACTCAAGAATCGGACGGACTAGTGAAGTATATAAAGTTTTTGTTAAGTACGGGTCATTGAATTCTTTTGACCATCTTTTAATAAAACCAAGCACACCCATAGCTTTATTAACCATGGTGGATATATGGTCGGTAAATTTAAGTTTCAAATCTAATAGGACGCCCAGATCGTTAACCTGAGTTAATCGTTCTAAGGCATTCCCATAGAGAAAGTACGTAGCCTGGTGAGGACTAGATCGATAAAATGACATGAGTTTACATTTCGATCCATTAAGCTTTAGGTTATTTGCTAAACACCAATTTTGAAATTTATCCAAATCGGATTGAAGTCTAGATTGGGCGCTAGTGAATCTATACTGAAGACAAAGCTTAAAGTCATCAGCGTACATAAGTACAAGTGAGTCAGTTAAGGCAAGGGGCAAGTCGTTAATAAATAATGTAAAAAGTTATGGTCCAAGATGGCTTCCTTGGGGCACCCTAGATGTGACGCGGACTAAACGCGAGGTAACATCTTTAAAGAAAACACGTTGGGTTCTTTCAGATAAGTAACTCGAAATCCAAATCAGGAGATCAGTTGGGAATCCCAAAAGACTGAGTTTACTTATAAGAAGCGAATGGTTAACAGAGTCAAATGCTTTACTGAAGTCAGTGTAAATGACGTCTGTTTGTAAGCCATTCCGGAACCCATCCATGACAAAAGATGTTAGCTCCAATAAGTTGCTGGTGGTGGAGCGGCGCTTCATAAAGCCATGTTGGCACGGGGATATTATTGAACTACATAGGTGGAATTGCTAACATCGGATTTTTTCCCATTTTTATTAAGAGGAATAATGTAGGATTCCTTCCACATAAGAGGAAAAGTCGAAGTCTCCAGCGATAGATTAAAGAGTCTAAGGAGCGGTTTGCACAGTGCCTCGGCGCAGTTCTTCAGAACGCATCCTGGTACTCCATCAGGGCCTGTCGAATACACGGGCTTGACCTTAAGAAGATCCGATAACACACCACTTTGATCAAAAGATGGGCAAAATATCTGGTTGGCTGATTGAATCTTATAAGTGTAAGGCTGAGTTGGAATGGTGCTACATGAATAAGTTGTTTAAAAAAACTTTGCGAAGAGATCGGCCATTGCCAGATCAGTGTTCGCATATGAGTTTTCAAACGTAAGCAGAGGAGGAAAAGATACATGTTTGCGCTTGGTGTTTACGAAGTAATAAAACTGCTTCGGGTCCTGAGTAAACTGAATCCGGCAGCGGTGAATATAACTCCTATAACATTCGGCGTTATGCACGGTGAAATTGGACCGAGCCACTAAGTATCTTGAATAACTAACTGTACAGCCAGATAATCTATGTTTATTTAAAAGTCTATTCATGGTGTTCTTTAAGTTTAATAGGTGCTTTGTATACCAAGGCGGATTAGTTGAAGCGGACGGATATTTCCACGGCACGCAAGCGTCGAAGAATATATTTAGGGTATTATAAAATCCCTCTAAGGCAATTTTTATGTCATCGCATGCCAGTAGATCAGACCAATCAAATTCCAAAAGAAATTTACGGAAGAAACGAATGTTATTACATTTACGTGTAAATTTAAGGTCAATTAAGGTATTGGTTTCGATTGAAACCTCAAGAGTGGGATGATATGGATCCTCAGGGTTAGAAAGGGGCAAAGTTCTGGAAAGAGTAATTCCATCAGGATCAGAAACGAAACACAAGTCCAACAGCCGACCTAAAGAATTTCTAACATGGTTAATTTGCCCGAGTGACATGTCGAACATACCCACAAGGAAGTCGTGGTGCCAGTTAAGCAGTAAGGACGGAGAATTCTCAACATTAGACCACATGAGTTCTGGTATATTGAAATCCCCTAGAGATACCAGCTGGTCATTGTCGGACAGACGGTCCGAAATAAGACGAATAGCGGACAAATGTTGCCAGTATGTAGGCGGTTCCGACGAAGGTGGTATGTAAGAACAGGTAACGTATAAAGAATGACCGGACAAAATGATTTTAATGCAAAGAAATTCTATGTCACCAAACTCTTGTGATTGTACCTCTTCAGAAGCCAAATTGGAATCTACAGAAATTAAGACTCCTCCTCCCCTTCGCAGTGTTCTATCACGTCTAAAAGTGGTGTACTTACTTGGAAAAACTTCGGAGCTTAAGATCTCCGACTTTAACCAAGTTTCTGTAAAGACTATAATGTGAGATGCAAAGGAAGAACTATCAGAATACTGTTTGGGTAGTTTACTACGTAACCCTCTATTATTCTGATAGGTAAGTGCTAGTGTAGAAATTAGTTTTTTGAAGATGAGGTGGAAGGTTGGTCAGTGGCTCTAACCTGTGGTAGTTTCACTCCCACAGGCTTGGTAATTTTTTTCTTCACCGTACTTGGCTGATGTTCCTGGACGAAAATGTTCTCTGGCCAAAAGCTGGCGGAACAAATCGTCTTGAACATCTGCACAGGCACACGTATTTTGAAAGATGACGTGTGCCTGGTGTAGGTGTATTTGAATTTTTTAATATCTACCACCTTTATGTCGGCTTTTGTTTTGGCTTTGATGTAAGCCGAGATATCAATCTCCGAAGTATCAGGGGCAAGCCGTGAAACAAATATATGTTTCGATGGCGGGATCACCTGTAAGAGTTTTGGTGCCGCCGTAACTAATACGGCAGCATCAGGGCGTACCGGTGGTCCGGACGCTTGATTGCCCTGTTCGGTGACTCTTAAGGGGGTTTGTATTATTGGGTCTGGTGGTATCACTTGAAGCGATGCCACAGAGGACATATCGGACAATTGCTCATTTACCCCGAGATATTCGGAAGCCGAATTTTTCCCAGGTCCGGCCCTTGGAGTGGCCAGCGATATAAGCGTCTGCATGATTGTCGGCTGAGAGGGCTGATGATTATTCGCCACAAGCACATCACTAAAAGCGGATTTCTTACGCTTTGGAGACTCATTTAATAGTTGTAGACTACTAAACTGTGTATCGAGCGCACATAGTTGGTCATTGATTTTACGAAAAACACTAACCAATTCGTTAAATCCACTTTTAGTCTGTCTCATGAGCGATCTCATTTCGCCCTGAACAACACGACAACCGTCACAGCAAAAGAGGCGCGCAGACCTACGTGAAATGGCATCCGAAACTGAGGCCGTGAACCCGGCACACTTTGCGTGTAAAACGTTTTCACAAAGCCAGCAGTGGATGGTAGGCTGGGATGAGGAGATTGTCTTATTACAATACTTCAACGCACAGACAAGTTTAAATTCCATGGTTTTGATTAATTAATTTATTAATATTTTTATTTATTATATTATTAACGTACCTTGAACCACTGTGACAGGGAAAGGGGGATTGAAGAGAGCGATTAGTGCGGGTTAGTAAACAGTAAATAATAGAGATAAGAATCTCTATTGAGCGACGATAGAAGCAACACCGTAAAAGATGAAGTAAAGTAATCTTATTACTTTTAAATTTAACACTAAAATCTATGCCTTTCATTGCCCATCCTTGAAAATGTAACAAAAATTGATGCCCATCATTGCCCATCCTTAAAAACTTAAAAATTTAACAAAAAAATGTATGCCTATCATTGCTCACGACTTAAAACTTTAAACTTTAACAATAAAATCTATGCCTATCATTGTCCACCCTATAAAACTTAAAAATTTAGCAAAAAACTGATATCCATCGGTTTTGCCAGGAATGAGGCGTACAGTAGCAATGTTTTGCCAGGAATGAGGCGAATAGTAGCAATGATTTGCCCAGGAATTAAAAGCAACCGGATTAGGAATGTTCTGCCAGGAATGAGGCAAACAGTAGAAATGATTTGCCCAGGAATTAAAAACAACCGGATTAGGTTTTATTCACCTTGGTTTATTTCACTGATTTCGGTACAAGATTATGATACTGCACATTAGTCGGAATGTATGGCTAAAAAAACAATGATTTTCGGTAAAAGATGTAGAAAAAAAACGAATCAAGAGATGGTAAAAAGCTTCAGCGATTGCACAGTCTGGTCAAAAAACGGGAGTTATCGATCAGTCGAGTGGTTATCGATATTCATATTTATGTATTCCCATTTCCATCACTCCGACCAGCGACAACTCAGCATGAACATCCCGGCCCCCTTGCAACGCAGTTGTAAATTTGGGCTTTTTTTTGTCAATGGCTGCACGGGCCCGACAAAATCCATCCAAAGGCGGTATTTTGGGCGACAGGGGATCCTCGTTGACCGGCAATGAATCCCGAACGGATGATGTGAGGATACACTTCAGCCCCTAATACCAAGAATATGGTACTCGGCCTAAACCAGCGTTCATCCACCAGGCCGAGGTTTGCCAAAGCTTCGTATGCCATCGGATCGACTTCCCGTGTAGGCGATCTTTGCTGCAGCTGGGAATAAAGTGGAAGATGACTTCCTCGTCCAACGGCCCCTTGATCGACTGGAGCCTTGCTGTGCACACACCATCGGTCCCAACGCTTGTGACGGAGAGGCCCAAAAACCTTGCCAAGGATGCATTGATCCGACTGGTAGGACAGCAAGGGTCGATCAAGCCTTCAGTTCAAACTTCTTGACCCCGGTGTTGATAACCACCTCAGCCGTAGGCAGGACACTCGTGGCCTTATGTTGCAGGAGGGTAGACAGCGTGGTGGTATAGGCGCCACGCTGATCCTCCTGAAGCGCAGCAGGAGAGCTTGACCTGGCGGAGCTCAACGGCTCAACCCCTAGGTCTGAATCAGACCGCCCCAGTGGCCGGCGATGAGGGGATCTGTATACAGATCTGGATGGCGATCTATCCGGCGAAATGGATAGCGATCGTCTACGTGAGGAACGGGAACGTGGAGGTGAGCGTCTTCGACGGCCCCCTTCATTGTGCAGATGCAGAAGCGTGTGGTGGTCCCGTTGACAGAGTCGACACGTTCCCGCACTGCGGCGCCCGGAATGCTCATGGGCTAAGCAGTTGCTGCAGTACTTATTAGTAAGTACTGCTCGCAGGCGTTTCTCGGCCGTCAGCTTGAGGAATCGCTGGCACTTCCGCAGTGCATGAACTCCTCTGCACACTCGGCATCGATAGGAAGCTGTTCCTTGCGGCGGATAATTTGGCTTCTGGGCCTTCGGACGCGGTGCCATTTTCTCTGTACGAGAAGGAAAGAGAAGCAGAATTAGTGGTATCCAGAACATATGAATAGACGTGAACATGGACAAACGAACATTGAAGAAGAATAGAGTAGGAGTTAGTTTAGGAGTGGAAGAAGTATTAATTTTGCGATTGGCCGACGTATTACGCCTCTTGACGTAAGAACATCTACCACTCGGACCTTGTCGTCTGCACCTGGGCAAACCTTCTGAATTCGGCCGAGGCGCCATTCGTTCGTGGGCAGGTTGTCTTCTTTTATGACAACCATGTCATCGACCTGGAGATTTGTAGTTGATGACTGCCATTTATTCCGTTTGTGCAGCTCCTTTAGGTATTCTTCTTTCCATCGGACACAAAATTGTTGATGGAGACCCTTTAGACGTTGGGTTCGGCCAGAGCTAGCAGTGGGCCATTAATCAAAAAATGCCCGGAAGTCAAGGCTAATAAGTCAGTAGGATCCCCGGACATAGGAGAAATGGGCCGTGAATTGAGACAAGCCTCGATTTTTATTAACAATGTCGAAAGTTCTTCAAACGTATATTTGACTGAGGAAGCAGACTTGTAGAAAAGCGCCTTAAAGCTCTTCACTCCTGCTTCCCACAGTCCTCCCATATGTGGCGCACTTGGCGGATTGAAGTACCAGGAGAGGTTTTGGTGGCTGTATTGTGCAGTGACCATCTCTCTCGTTGCTTGTAGGAAATCCCGCGTGATAATGGCTGAGGCACCCACAAATGTCTTATCGTTGTCTGAGTATTATTTCTGTGGGCATCCTCTTCTACCAGCCAAACGCGCAAAAGCCGCCAGGAATTTCTCACTCGTCAAGTCTGACTTAGTATAACGCCGGTATGACGCCGGTATAATTTTTAATTTCAAAGGGACCGGCAAAATCTACTTCAGTGTGTGTAAACGGACGTGAGAAAGTGGTCCGTTCAGCGGGCAGCTCCCCCATGAGTCTGCAACCGCTTTCGGTAAATCAAGCACACTTGCGTGCACTAATAGTAGCTTTTAGCAAAGTTTTAAGCTTTGGAATCCAATACTTGGATCGAATGAGTCGCATTAGGAGCTGACTTTCACCATGCAAGGATATGCGGTGAGTAAATCGAACCAGTAGACGGGCCCATGGACTGGAGTATGGTACTATAATCGGAGGTTTCTCATCGTAGGAAAGCGTGTCAGATGCAACAAGCCTGCCCGATTCTCGCAGTACCCTTCTGTGGTCTAAGAAGGGATTCAGGTTTTTAAGAGGACGCTGCTCAAGTTCTGTCTCAGGTACGGATTCTATTGGAGTAGGCCCTTGTTCCTTAGGAAGTTGTAGCCATTGTGGGCCTTTCCACCACAAGTTACTTTAGGCTAGTAGGAGCCACGCCTCTACTAGCCAAGTCAGCTGGATTGAATTCAGACCGCACGTGAGACCACTTCCCAGCATATACGGACTGTGTAATCTTGGCAATTCTATTTGCCACAAAACATGTCCAGGTACATGGCGGTTTGCTTAACCATGCCAGCACTATCGTGGAGTCCGTCCAGTAGAATGTGTCGAAGTCATCAGGAGGGAGTTGTGGAACAACCAATTGGGATAACTCAGCCAGAAGAACTGCACCGCATAATTCCAGGCGTGGTATGGACATGGTCTTTACTGGAGCCACGCGAGTTTTAGCGGTCAAAAGAGAAATGGAAACCTCCTGAGCGTGCTCGATTCGGACATAGATCGCGGCTCCATATGCTTGCTGCGATGCATCGCAGAAGCCGTGATATTGAACTTTGGATTGTGGGCCATATTTCACCCATCTTGGAATTCGGATTTGGTTTATAATAGGATAGCTCATAAGAAATTCGTTCCATTTTCCCATGAGCTCAGCAGGGAATGAATCGTCCCAACCCAGCTGTTGTTTTCAAAACGGTCACAAAGCGCGGTCCAAGCCGTTTCAAACCCGTCATGCGTGAGTGGAGATTTTGCTACTATAGCCTTAGCTTCTCCCTCTGTTTTGGCATTTAAATGGAACAACTTTTCCACTGGCATCAACCTCGGATTGTTGACGAAGATGGCAGTGAAAAGGTCGCGGAACTTTGGCCACCGTAAGTAATCCCCCCTGAAAACTTCAGTGTCACAGGGCGGAAGTCGGCATCCGCTAGACATGGACGGTTGGGCAATACTTGATGCCCTCGGAAGAGTTGGAACGGACATTCTTTCGATAATCTCTGTTAGCTGGACTACACAGCGTTCATAAACGGAATAGCAATAGTCATACTTGGCTTCTATTGCCTGCCACTCACCACTGCTGGTGATCTTGGGAACATTTGTCGTACTCGCTCTCAATCTTCTCCCAAAGTTTCTTTTCGTGGTCACGGTGGACCTGGAGGGCGTATTGAGTGAACTCAGAAGCCGCTGGTTCATTGATCTTGGCCTCGAAATGGCTTAGTTTATCGCACACGGAAATGAACATCGCAAGAGCCATCGTGTTTGCAGAAACTGTTTTCTGAGTTACGGATCGTGTTCCTATTGGGGTTCGGGAGATGCTCTGCGTTTTTGGTAGCGTTGGCGTCAGGGACTCGCTCTTGGATCTGGTGTTCGCAGATCTTGCTAACGGATGCGAAGGAGGAACTGGAGATGATGATGTACTCCATCTTATAATTTTGACGGGTGCAAAACTTTTTGGTTTTGTGGCTCGTCCAGAGGACATAATATGGGAGCCTTTGGATAAGTTCAGAGGATACGAACTCCCCTACAAACGCGACAGGAATTAATGGTATTCGAAATACGTGAAGGAAGAAGACTGCTGCTTTGGAAATAATAAAAATATATCCGTCCAAGTCTACTTATCAAAAAAAAAAATAATTTAATTTATTATTATTATTTTTTTTTTATACGTACAAAGGTTTCGGGTTATTTTATTTATTTACTTTCTCTTAACGCGTTAAATGGAGTAGTATCAGGCCCTAGTAGTAGGCGATCCTCGGCTCTTATATATATAGGAATATTTTTATGCAAATGAGAATGAGAACTTTTACAGCAGCCCTCGGCAACAATATATATATGTAGAAGATGAGGCTAAATATTTTTATTTATCCATTAATGGTACATCACTTATTTATTTGCAGCAGAAGTTCAATAATATAATAGGTATAGTAGGAATTAATTGGTTGTATATAATAGTAATATAATATAATAATATATTGGTAGGAAAAAATTTTAGGAACCGAAAATTATGCACAAAATAATTGTCGTTTGTGCATACCTTGGTAGAACTTTAATTAGCAGAGGTAGTAGGAAGGAATAATACTGGTTTGGAATACGTAAATTCGGTGGGTAAATGTTTTTCGGTTGTTATATATCTCAACAAAAAATAATTTAGCCACCTACGGAATGGTGTACTTGCCGTGAAACTTTTGTGGTGTTGGTATCCCGCTCGAAGGACCAATGTTTTGCCAGGAATGAGTCGAACAGTAGCAATGTTTTGCCAGGAATGAGGCGAACAGTAGCAATGATTTGCCCAGGAATTAAAAACAACCGGATTAGGAATGTTCTGCCAGGAATGAGGCGAACAGTAGAAATGATTTGCCCAGGAATTAAAAACAACCGGATTAGGTTTTATTCACCTTGGTTTATTTCACTGATTTCGGTACAAGCTTATGATACTGCACATTAGTCGGAATTTATGGCTAAAAAAAACAATGATTTTCGGCAAAAGATGTGGAAAAAAAACGAATCAAGTGGCAAAAGTAAACAGCCAAAACCTGCCGTCATCCCAGAGATGATATAAAGCTTCAGCGATGGCACAGTCTGGTCAAAAAACCGGAGTTATCGATCAGTCGAGTGGTTATCGATATTCATATTTATGTATTCCCATTTCCATCGCTCCGCCCAGCGACATCTCAGCATGAACACCATCATTGCCCACATCTTAAAACTTAAAAATTGTATTACAAAATCAATGCCCATCATTGCCCACCGTAAAAATTTAAAAATTTAACAAAAAAATTTAAGCCCATCATTGGACACAATTTATCACTTTAAAATTTAACACTAAAATCTATGCCCACATTGCCCACCTTAAAAACTTAAAAATGTAACAAAAAAATTGATGTCTATCATTGCCCACGTCTTAAAACTTTAGACTTTAACAATAAAATCTATGCCCATCATTGTCCATCCTATAAAACTTAAAAATTTAACAAAAAACTGATATCCATCATTGCCTACATCTTAAAACTTAAAAATTGTATTACAAAATCAATGCCCATCATTGCCCACCTTAAAAACTTAAAAATTTAACAAAAAAATGTAAGCCCATCATTGGACACAATTTATCACTTTAAAATTCAACACTAAAATCTATGCCCACATTGCCCACCTTTAAAATTTAAAAATGTAACAAAAAAATTTAAGCCCATCAGTGGCCACATCTTATCACTTTAAAATTTAACACTAAAATCTATGCCTTTCATTGCCCATCCTTTATTACTTAAAAATTTAACAAAAATTGATGCCCATCATTGCCCATCCTTAAAAATTTAACAAAAAATTGATGCCTATCATTGCTCATTGCTATCATTAAAACTTTAAACTTTAACAATAAAATCTATGCCCATCCTTGTCCATCCTATAAAACTTAAAAATTTAACAAAAAACTGATATCCATCATTGCCTACATCTTAAAACTTAAAAACTTTATTACAAAATCAATGCCCATCATTGCCCACCTTAAAAACTTAAAAATTTAACAAAAAAATTAAGCCCATCATTGGACACATCTTATCACTTTAAAATTTAACACTAAAATCTATGCCTTTCATTGCCCATCCTTTATTACAAACAAATTGAACAAAAATTGATGCCCATCATTGCCCATCCTTAAAAACTTAAATATTTATCAAAAAATTGAAGACCATCATTGCCCACATCATATCACTAGAAAATTTAACAATAAAATCTATGCTTATCATTGCCCAACTTTAAAATTTAAAAATTTAACAAAAAAATTGAAAGCCATCATTGCCCACATCTTATCACTAGAAAATTTAACAATAAAATCGATGCTTATCATTGCCCACCTTTAAGCTTTATAATTGGAACAAAAAAATGTAAGCCCATAATTGCCCACATTTTATCACTAGAAAATTTAACAATAAAATCTATGCTTATCATTGCCCACCTTTAAAATTAAAAAATGTAAGCCCATCATTGGCCACATCTTATCACTTTAAAATTTAACACTAAAATCTATGCCTTTCATTGCCCATCCTTTATTACTTAAAAATTTAACAAAAATTGATGCCCAACATTGCCCATCCTTAAAAATTTAACAAAAAATTGATGCCTATCATTGCTCACGTCTTAAAACTTCAATTTTTAACAATAAAATCTATACCCATCATAGTCCATCCTATAAAACTTAAGAATTTAACAAAAAACTGATATCCATCATTGCCTACATCTTAAAAATTAAAAATTAAAATTATTTATTATAAAATCTATGCCCTATGCAACAAAAAAATTTAAGCCCATCATTGGACACATCTTATCACTTTAAAATTTAACACAAAAATCTCTGCCTTTCATTGCCCATCCTTTTTTACTTAAAAATTTAACAAAAATTGATGCCCATCATTGCCCATACTTAAAAACCTAAAAATTTTACAAAAAAATTGATGCCTTTTATTGCTCACGTCTTAAAACTTTAAACTTTAACAATAAAATCTACGACCATCATTGTCCATCCTATAAAACTTAAAAATTTAACATAAAACTGATATCCATCATTGCCTACATCTTAAAACTTAAAAATCTTATTATAAAATCTATGCCCATCATTGTCCACCTTAAAAACTTGCAAATTTAACAAAAAAATGTAAGCCCATCATTGGCCTCATCTTATCACTTTAAAATTTAACACTAAAATCTATGCCTTTCATTGCCCATCCTTTATTACATACAAATTGAACAAAAATTGATGCCCCATTGCCTATCCTAAAAAACTTAAATATTTATCAAAAAATTGAAGACCATCATTGCCCACATCATATCACTAGAAAATTTAACAATAAAATCTATGCTTATCATTGCCCAACTTTAAAATTTAAAAATTTAACAAAAAAATTGAAAGCCATCATTGCCCACATCTTATCACTAGAAAATTTAACAATAAAATCGATGCTTATCATTGCCCACCTTTAAACTTTATAATTGAAACAAAAAAATGTAAGCCCATAATTGCCCACATTTTATCACTAGAAAATTTAACACTAAAATCTATGCCTTTCATTGCCCATCCTGTATTACTTAAAAATTTAACAAAAATTGATGCCCATCATTGCCCATCCTTAAAAATTTAACAAAAAATTGATGCCTATCATTGCTCACGTCTTAAAACTTTAATTTTTAACAATAAAATCTATACCCATCATTGTCCATCCTATAAAACTTAAGAATTTAACAAAAAACTGATATCCATCATTGCCTACATCTTAAAACTTAAAAATTTTATTATAAAATCTATGCCCTATGCAACAAAAAAATTTAAGCCCATCATTGGACACATCTTATCACTTTAAAATTTAACACAAAAATCTTTGCCGTTCATTGCCCATCCTTTATTACTTAAAAATTTAACAAAAATTGATGCCCATCATTGCCCATACTTAAAAACCTAAAAATTTTACAAAAAAATTGATGCCTATTATTGCTCAGGTCTTAAAAATTTAAACTTTAAAAATAAAATCTATGCCCATCATTGTCCATCCTATAAAACTTAAAAATTTAACATAAAACTGATATCCATCATTGCCTACATCTTAAAACTTAAAAATTTTATTATAAAATCTATGCCCTATGCAACAAAAAAATTTAAGCCCATCATTGGACACATCTTATCACTTTAAAATTTAACACAAAAATCTATGCCTTTCATTGCCCATCCTTTATAACCTAAAAATTTAACAAAAATTGATGCCCATCATTGCCCATACTTAAAAACCTAAAAATTTTACAAAAAAATTGATGCCTATTATTGCTCACGTCTTAAAACTTTAATTTTTAACAATAAAATCTATGCCCATCATTGTCCATCCTATAAAACTTAAAAATTTAACAAAAAACTGATATCCATCATTGCCTACATCTTAAAACTTAAAAATTTTATTATAAAATCTATGCCCATCATTGCCCACCTTAAAAACTTAAAAATTTAACAAAAAAATGTAAGCCCTTCATTGGACACATCTTATCACTTTAAAATTTAACACTAAAATCGATGCCTCTCATTGCCCATCCTTTATAACAAAAATTGATACCCATCATTGCCCATTCTTAAAAACTTAAAAATTTAACAAAAATTTGATGCCATTCATTGCTCACGTCTTAAAACTTTAAACTTTAACAATAACAATAAAACTTCAAAATTTAACAAAAAACTGATATCCATCATTGCCTACATCTTAAATCTTAAAAATTTTATTTTTAAATCAATGCCCATCATTGCCCACCTTAAAAACTTAAAAATTTAACAAAAAAATATATGCCCTTCATTGGACACATCTTATCACTTTAAAATTTAACACTAAAATCTATGCCTTTCATTGCCCATCCTTTATTACAAACAAATTGAACAAAAATTGATGCCCATCATTGCCCATCCTTAAAAACTTAAATATTTATCAAAAAATTGAAGACCATCATTGCCCACATCATATCACTAGAAAATTTAACAATAAAATCTATGCTTATCATTGCCCAACTTTAAAATTTAAAAATTTAACAAAAAAATTGAAAGCCATCATTGCCCACATCTTATCACTAGAAAATTTAACAATAAAATCGATGCTTATCATTGCCCACCTTTAAGCTTTATAATTGGAACAAAAAAATGTAAGCCCATAATTGCCCACATTTTATCACTAGAAAATTTAACAATAAAATCTATGCTTATCATTGCCCACCTTTAAAATTAAAAAATGTAAGCCCATCATTGGCCACATCTTATCACTTTAAAATTTAACACTAAAATCTATGCCTTTCATTGCCCATCCTTTATTACTTAAAAATTTAACAAAAATTGATGCCCAACATTGCCCATCCTTAAAAATTTAACAAAAAATTGATGCCTATCATTGCTCACGTCTTAAAACTTCAATTTTTAACAATAAAATCTATACCCATCATAGTCCATCCTATAAAACTTAAGAATTTAACAAAAAACTGATATCCATCATTGCCTACATCTTAAAAATTAAAAATTAAAATTATTTATTATAAAATCTATGCCCTATGCAACAAAAAAATTTAAGCCCATCATTGGACACATCTTATCACTTTAAAATTTAACACAAAAATCTCTGCCTTTCATTGCCCATCCTTTTTTACTTAAAAATTTAACAAAAATTGATGCCCATCATTGCCCATACTTAAAAACCTAAAAATTTTACAAAAAAATTGATGCCTTTTATTGCTCACGTCTTAAAACTTTAAACTTTAACAATAAAATCTACGACCATCATTGTCCATCCTATAAAACTTAAAAATTTAACATAAAACTGATATCCATCATTGCCTACATCTTAAAACTTAAAAATCTTATTATAAAATCTATGCCCATCATTGTCCACCTTAAAAACTTGCAAATTTAACAAAAAAATGTAAGCCCATCATTGGCCTCATCTTATCACTTTAAAATTTAACACTAAAATCTATGCCTTTCATTGCCCATCCTTTATTACATACAAATTGAACAAAAATTGATGCCCCATTGCCTATCCTAAAAAACTTAAATATTTATCAAAAAATTGAAGACCATCATTGCCCACATCATATCACTAGAAAATTTAACAATAAAATCTATGCTTATCATTGCCCAACTTTAAAATTTAAAAATTTAACAAAAAAATTGAAAGCCATCATTGCCCACATCTTATCACTAGAAAATTTAACAATAAAATCGATGCTTATCATTGCCCACCTTTAAACTTTATAATTGAAACAAAAAAATGTAAGCCCATAATTGCCCACATTTTATCACTAGAAAATTTAACACTAAAATCTATGCCTTTCATTGCCCATCCTGTATTACTTAAAAATTTAACAAAAATTGATGCCCATCATTGCCCATCCTTAAAAATTTAACAAAAAATTGATGCCTATCATTGCTCACGTCTTAAAACTTTAATTTTTAACAATAAAATCTATACCCATCATTGTCCATCCTATAAAACTTAAGAATTTAACAAAAAACTGATATCCATCATTGCCTACATCTTAAAACTTAAAAATTTTATTATAAAATCTATGCCCTATGCAACAAAAAAATTTAAGCCCATCATTGGACACATCTTATCACTTTAAAATTTAACACAAAAATCTTTGCCGTTCATTGCCCATCCTTTATTACTTAAAAATTTAACAAAAATTGATGCCCATCATTGCCCATACTTAAAAACCTAAAAATTTTACAAAAAAATTGATGCCTATTATTGCTCAGGTCTTAAAAATTTAAACTTTAAAAATAAAATCTATGCCCATCATTGTCCATCCTATAAAACTTAAAAATTTAACATAAAACTGATATCCATCATTGCCTACATCTTAAAACTTAAAAATTTTATTATAAAATCTATGCCCTATGCAACAAAAAAATTTAAGCCCATCATTGGACACATCTTATCACTTTAAAATTTAACACAAAAATCTATGCCTTTCATTGCCCATCCTTTATAACCTAAAAATTTAACAAAAATTGATGCCCATCATTGCCCATACTTAAAAACCTAAAAATTTTACAAAAAAATTGATGCCTATTATTGCTCACGTCTTAAAACTTTAATTTTTAACAATAAAATCTATGCCCATCATTGTCCATCCTATAAAACTTAAAAATTTAACAAAAAACTGATATCCATCATTGCCTACATCTTAAAACTTAAAAATTTTATTATAAAATCTATGCCCATCATTGCCCACCTTAAAAACTTAAAAATTTAACAAAAAAATGTAAGCCCTTCATTGGACACATCTTATCACTTTAAAATTTAACACTAAAATCGATGCCTCTCATTGCCCATCCTTTATAACAAAAATTGATACCCATCATTGCCCATTCTTAAAAACTTAAAAATTTAACAAAAATTTGATGCCATTCATTGCTCACGTCTTAAAACTTTAAACTTTAACAATAACAATAAAACTTCAAAATTTAACAAAAAACTGATATCCATCATTGCCTACATCTTAAATCTTAAAAATTTTATTTTTAAATCAATGCCCATCATTGCCCACCTTAAAAACTTAAAAATTTAACAAAAAAATATATGCCCTTCATTGGACAAATCTTATCACTTTAAATTTTAACACTAAAATCTATGCCTTTCATTGCCCATCCTGTATTACTTAAAAATTTAACAAAAATTGATGCCCATCATTGCCCATCCTTAAAAATTTAACAAAAAATTGATGCCTATCATTGCTCACGTCTTAAAACTTTAATTTTTAACAATAAAATCTATACCCATCATTGTCCATCCTATAAAACTTAAGAATTTAACAAAAAACTGATATCCATCATTGCCTACATCTTAAAACTTAAAAATTTTATTATAAAATCTATGCCCTATGCAACAAAAAAATTTAAGCCCATCATTGGACACATCTTATCACTTTAAAATTTAACACAAAAATCTTTGCCGTTCATTGCCCATCCTTTATTACTTAAAAATTTAACAAAAATTGATGCCCATCATTGCCCATACTTAAAAACCTAAAAATTTTACAAAAAAATTGATGCCTATCATTGCTCACGTCTTAAAACTTTAAACTTTAACAATAAAATCTAAGCCCATCATTGTCCATTCTATTAAACTTAAAAATTTAACAAAAAACTGGTATCCATCATTGCCTACATCTTACAACTTAAAAAATTTGATTATAAAATCTATGCCCATCATTGCCCACCTTAAAAACTTAAAAATTTAACAAAAAAATGGAAGCCCATCATTGTCCACCTTAAAAACAAAAATTTAACAACAAAATTTAAGCCCATCATTGGAAACATTTTATCACTTTAAAATTTAACACTAAAATCTATGCCTTTCATTGCCCATCCTTTATAAAAAAAATTGATGCCCATCATTGCCCATCCTTAAAAACTAAAAAATTTAACAAAAAAATTGATTCCTATCATTGCCCACGTCTTAAAACTTTAAACTTTAACAATAAAATCTAAGCCCATCATTGTGCGTCCTATAAAACTTAAAAATTAAACAAAAAACTGGTATCCATCATTGCCTACATCTTACAACTTAAAAAATTTGATTATAAAATCTATGCCCATCATTGAGCACCTTAAAAACTTAAAAATTTAACAAAAAAATGTAAGCCCATCATTGGCCACATCTTATCACTTTAAAATTTAACACTAAAATCTATGCCTTTCATTGCCCATCCTTTATAAAAAAAATTGATGCCCATCATTGCCCATTCTTAAAAACTTAAAAATTTAACAAAAAATTTATGCTTATCATTGCTTACGTCTTAAAACTTAAAACTTTAACAATAACAATAAAACTTCAAATTTTAACAAAAAACTGATATCCATCATTGCTTACATCTTAAATCTTAAAAATTTTATTATAAAACCAATGCCCATCATTGCCCACCTTAAAAACTTAAAAATTTAACAAAAAAATATATGCCCTTCATTGGACACATCTTATCACTTTAAAATTTAACACTAAAATCTATGCCTTTCATTGCCCATCCTTAAAAAAAAAAATTGATGCCCATCATTCCCCATCCTTAAAAACTAAAAAATTTAACAAAAAAATTTATTCCTATCATTGCCCACGTCTTAAAACTTTAAACTTTAACAATAAAATCTAAGCCCATCATTGTGCATCCTATAAAACTTAAAAATTAAACAAAAAACTGATATCCATCTGTCGCCGCTTGGCCGATCACGGGGAATGCCTTCAAACAAACACTCTAGTGCTGGACAATCGTTGGAGTTATGTGGTTAGTTATGTTGTGTTTTATTCTGGAAGAGTTACATTAAATACTACTACAATTACTTAGTCGGCTAACCTACCACAGTTTCTCTTCCCTCTCAATGTGATGTCGCAAATCGGTCTAAAATCCGCCAAAATCTTCTTATTTACTTCTTATTTAGTGGGACCGAACAACATGAACTTAAAATCCCAAAGCTACACTACATATACAACTTGACTAACTATCGATAACCATAATCCGTTCCGCGACATCCCCACCCCCGTGAAGCAGCCGCATTCACCACATCCAGGACAGCTAACTTCGAAGCGGGACGCATTGTCGTCTTGGCTCGATCGTTAGTCCGCACCGCCGCTCGACGAGGTACTCCATCTCTCCCGGTGAACACCTCTTCCACGACGCCTCGTTTCCACTCCCTTCGTGGTGTGGCTGGATCGCAGATGAACTCCAGGTCTCCTCAGCGAATTGGCTCGACGTGCTTGCACCATCTCTCCCTGCGCACAAGTGTAGGCAGGTACTCATGCACCCATCTCTTCCAGAATCTATCCCGCATCATCCTCGCTATGCGCCACTGCTTCCTGGTAGCGCATCTTACGAACTCCTGTCCGTCGTCCATGGGAAGGTCTGGGACATCGGGTGCTCCCTTCAACAAGTCGTTGGGTGTCAGTGGAGCCTCCTGGTCCACCGTCACTGGTAGATGAGTGAGTGGACGAGAGTTTACTATGCTCTCCGCCTCAATCAGCAGGTTCTCCAGTACGTGCTCCTTGGGCGCAAGTTCCTTCATCGTGTGCGCCAGCACCTTCTTCACGCACTGCACCATCCTTTCCCAGGCGCCACCCTCAGCTGGGTTCGCCGGGCAATGGAAGATCCATTCGACTCCTCTAGACGACAGCTCGCCCTGGATCTGTACAGGCTCGAACACTTCGCTGAACCTCTTGGCTTCGCGGTCGGCTCCAACGAAGTTCTTTCCATTGTCGCTCCTAATCCTGACGACGGGTCCACGTCGGCTCATAAAGTTCCTCATAGCGATTATGCAGGAATCGGTGGACAGATCGTGAGCCATCTCCAAGTGGATAGCTCTTGTGGTTAGACACGTAAACAGTGCCACCCACCTCTTCTCCGTGCGTCGTCCAACCGTCACAAATAGCGGTCCAAAATAGTCCAATCCGGTAAACTTAAAGGGCCATCCGTTGGCCTCCAGCCGGTCCTCTGGCAGGGAACCCATCTTGGGCTGAGTTGGTCGTGCCCTTCGCAGCTTGCAAACGTTGCATTTGCTCACCACCCTCCGTAGCAGCCTCCGTAAGTTCGTAATCCAGAACTTCTGCCGGATCGCTCCGATATTTGCCTCCGTGTTTTGGTGGCACATCCAATCGTGGTGATGTTGCACGATCATCTCCGCCAATGCCTCCTCGTGACACAGTATGATCGGCCGACGTGCGCTGTATGGCACACACGTCGCGTCGTCGATCCTTCCGCTGGCTCGCATTACTCCGTCCTCGTCGAAGTATGGGGACAGTCCACGCAATCGACTGCCCTTGGCGGCCTTTCCTTGGTTGTCCTCAGCAAACGCTTCTCGCTGCGATTGCCGTACCAGTGCGCGCTCAGCTTCTGCGCACTCCATCGACGTCAGTCCGTGATCCTCTCCATCGTATCGTAGTCCACGGAACCGTCGAATAAATCTGAGCACCCATGCGGTGCTCCTCAACAGTCGATTGTACTTCGAGAATCTCTGCAGGGAACTGAAGTTTACCATGACCAAGGCAAACTCACATTTCATTTCCTCTTCGTCGGGCGTCGGAGGGATCCACCCCTCGCTCGATCTTGGCCAGTTTTTCTCTGGTCCTCGTAGAAATGGTGGTCCGCTTAGCCATCGCGAACCGATGCTCAGGTCCACGGCCTTGCGCGGCCTCGTCGCGTCGTCTGCCACGTTTTCGCCAGACGGAATCCATCTCCACTGGGACGCCTCCGTGGACTCCAAGATCTCTGCCACCCGGTTACCGACGAACTGCTTGTATCTCCGGTGGGTGCTGCTTATCCAGTGCAACACAGTCCTAGAATCGGTCCATAATACGCAGCTGCTGATCGCCACACCGTGCTCTTGCTTGACGGTGTCCATCAGTCTCGTGCCCAATACTGCTGCTTGAAGTTCCAGTCGCGGGATCGACATAGTCCTCATCGGAGCGCATTTCGTCTTGGAGCTTATGAAATGCGCCTGCACGTCTCCGTTCTCGTAAGTGGCCCGCCAATAGGCCGCTGCTGCGAACGCCGACTGACTGGAGTCCACGAAGATGTGCAGCTGTAGCATCCGCACGCGTCCACCGCCGAAGTAGTAGCGTGGACATCGGAACTCTTCGATTTTCCTCATTCCTTGCCGCCAATCCTCAAAGGCTGCGGCCAAATTATCTGGTAGCGGCTCGTCCCAGTTGACTCCTCTCCGCCAAATCTCTCTCATTAACAATTTGGCAGTCACCATGTAGCAGCTCAGGAATCCAATCGGGTCAAACGTGGACATGACCAGGCTTAGGAACTCCCTCTGGGTAGGGACGCGTTCCCCCGTCATCACGCTTCTCGGGACTCGATGATATTTGATGCCGAACTTGAAGTCATCTGTAGCCGGCTGCCAGTACATTCCTAGTACCTTCTCCTCAGCTTCGGTCCATCTGACGCTAGCGATGGATCCAAGTGGGTTCAACGCTCTGACCACACTTGCCGAACTGGAAGTAAATCGACACAAGTCAAATCCTGCATCTGCGTGAATATCTCTCACCCGTGTCGAAACGGCAATAGCTTCTTCTTCACTGGTGAAACTGTCGACGTAGTCGTCCACGTAGTGGTACTCCTTGATAGCCAGGGCTGCTCGCGGATCCGTGCTGCTGTACTGCGAGGCATTCACGGTCTTCACATAGACCGCCGAACATGGTGAACATGCTGCTCCGAACGTCATCACTGTCATCTGGTATACGTCCGGCTCCCGCTGGTCATCTCCGTTCCTCCACAGGAACCTCTGGGATCCTCTATGCTGTGGCTGCATCAGTACCTGATGAAACATCTCCTTGATGTCTGCACAAACCCCAACTGCTCCTTCCCGAAAATGGAAGAGCACTGCTGGGAGTGGCTTGTAGCGCTGTGGGCCTTTCATTAGCGCTGAATTGAGGGACACGCCGTTCACCTTGGCAGCCGCGTTGAAGACCAGCCGGATTTTTCCAGGTTTGTTCGGGTTTTCCACCCCGAAGTGCGGCAGGTACCATAACTTGCCTTCCTGGAACCTATGGACTTCCTGGGGCTCCAGTCGCCGTGCCTACTCCTTCCTGACGTAATCATCCATTATACCCTTATACGCCCGCGCGAAGTCCACATCGCGCCTCATTTTTCCCTCGATGTTGACGAGTCTCTTGAGCGCCATATTGTAGCTCTCCGGCAGTCTCACCTCGTCGTCTCTCCCTAGCAGCCCGGTTTCATATCGTCGACCTACTCGCTTAGTCGTCTCCTTCAGGATTCTCAGGGCACGTGCGTCACCGCCATCTGCGACTGACGGCGCCAGCCCCACTCCGCCAGCTGCGACTGGCTGTGCCGGCTTTACTCCGAAATTCTCGATCTCGAAATAATCGCTGACCATCTTCTCCAGAAGATTATCCTGGGACACGGCTAGGAGGCACGATCTCTGAGGCGGTGAGCTCACCATTCCAAGTGCGGTGGCTGCAGAAAATGGTCCTCCAGATCCATAGCTTCTTGTTCTGAAGGGTATTCCAAGATGCGCATGATCCAGTCCAATTAGGATCCTCGGCGTCGCATTGCTGTACGGCTTCACAGGCAGGCGCGCATTCGCCTTCACTGCCTTCACATCATCCCGACGCAGGCTCTGCATTGGAAGGTTCAAATTGGCAACTCCGTACACGTTCTTCAGCCCATGGCGCTTTGGCTTGCCCGCTGCACTGATCTGCAGGCTGACCACTTTCGTGTGCTCTTTGGTAGATTTCCCACCAAACCATTGCACGTTCAGTTGGCGACTCTCGCCTTTCAGGTTCAGGCTGCTGATGAGTTCGTCGTCGATGAGCGTGACAGACGATCCTTCATCCAGCAGTGCATAGGTGTCGACCTGCGTATTCTCCCCGTACAGCGTCACGGGTAGAATCCGGAATAGTACGTGGCATCCAATTGGATCAACGCAGCTCAGGTTCCGATGCATCAATTCCTGGCGGACACATGTCGATCGCCTTTCATCCTGCTCACGCCCCGCGTCTATAACTGCGGCTGACGTAGGACGGCTCCTCTCGTTGGAATCCACTGGTCGTGGAATTCCTCTCCGTTTGCTGCTGTCTCTGAACAGCCGTCGGTCTTGACTGCTTCTCTGGTCCCTCCTGCGGCCTCCCTCTGCGACGTACGGCCGTCTGGGATGTCCAGGTGACTCGTGGAGAAGGTAGTGATGCCTCATTTGGCATCCGTAGACGTTGCATCCGCGGCTCTTCCTACAGAACCGGGACATGTCTCCGGGCTCCAGACACGAGAAGCATAGCCTCAACTTCCTCGCGGACTCGATCCGCGTCGTTGTAGAAACGCTGTTGAACTCTTTGCAGTCCCTGATCTGGTGTTGTCCCTCGCATATAGGGCAACATCTGGGACGGTCGGCATACCGCTCCTCCTCGCGAACACTATTCGCGTGCAGGATCCTTCGCTTCGGTTGCTCCTTGGCTCCAGCGTCCGTGACAGTGCACACCAGTCTTGCGAATTCATGAAGCCATTCGCTCAGGTACACCACTGTCGGATACGGTTGTATCGTAACCGCGTGCTTCGCCCAGTCCAACCTCTTGCTCAGCGGCAACTTGGCGATCAGCTCCTCCATTAGGGTTGGGTTTCCTAGGTGCTGGCTGCCGATCGTGGTTGACTGCAGGAACGCTGCCAGGTTGCTCACCTTCGTCGCGAACGGCACGATCCTTGCGATGTTGGGCTCCTGAATTGGCTGCACATCGCGCACGCTATCCAGTTGGCTACGGATGAGTAGCTCCGGACGTCCATACCGGAATTGAAGCTGCTCCATAACAGCTCCTACGTTGCTGGGATGGATGAGCAACGACTTCACTGTCTCGCGTGCCTCGCCCTTCAGGGCTTTCACTAGCCTCTGATTGTTTTCCAATTGTGTACACTGGTAGGCTGCCGTTGTCTCCGTGAACGCGCACAGGAATATTGGCCATTCCTCTGGCTGACCCTCGAAATCGGGAAGATCAGGCAATCTACGTGGCGTCCATCCAGATATGCTCGCCGTCGCCACTTCATATGACAGGGGCGATGGTGCAGATACCTCCAAGTTGTGTGTCGGCTCCCGTGGCGGATGAACATAACCTAATCCAGGCTGCGCCGTGGCGGTCACACAAAATGGCGGATAATAGCCCACTGTTGTTGTTGGTGTGTGTGTCCGTGTGACAGGTTGCCCGTTTGCACAATGGCCGCCGAGCGTCGGTGCCAAATTTCCACTCCATTGTGGCGGCAAATGTGCACTCAATTGTGCCGGCAACTGTAACGATGACGTCACTCCAAGCTCCGTTTGCAGGTTGTCACTCATCTGCCTGGGCAGGATTCCACTATAACTCTGCCGTTGCGCTGCTCCCTGGCGTGGCAGCATTCCACTTAAACATGGCGGTGTATTCGCCGCACCGCTCACTCCAACGCCGCGTGCCCCGATTCCAACGGGATCCCTGGCGGCCTCTACTTGTCCTCCACTTGCCCTTGCCTTTTCCAGCTCCGACTCGAGACGTGCGATCCTTTCCATTAGGGCCGCCACTTGTACAGTTGTGGAGTCCGTAATCTGCCCCGTTACTTCGGGCTGCAGGTTACTTGCCGCTTTCCTGGCGGCTGTTCCACTTTGCTTCGGAGTCTGTGGCCGCTGCCGATCACCAGCCACACTCGCAGAGCTTGCCGGTGTGCAAGTTGCTGTGGCCGTGGTGGTCGCAGTTGCGGTAACACCCGAGGCTTCCAACCTGGGGCTCCGCCGGGGCGAATGCTTCGTGGGCATCATCTTGCAGAGTGCGAATAAAAGATAATGTCGCCGCTTGGCCGATCACGGGGAATGCCTTCAAACATACACTCTAGTGCTGGACAATCGTTGGAGTTGTGTGGTTAGTGTTGTTGTGTTTTATTCTGGAAGAGTTACATTAAATACTACTACAATTACTTAGTCGGCTAACCTACCGCAGTTTCTCTTCCCTCTCAATGTGATGGCGCAAATCGGTCTAAAATCCGCCAAAATCTTCTTATTTACTTCTTATTTAGTGGGACCGAACAACATGAACTTAAAATCCCAAAGCTACACTACATATACAACTTGACTAACTATCGATAACCATAATCCGTTCCGCGACACCATCATTGCCTACATCTTAAAAATTAAAAATTGTATTATAAAATCTATGCCCATCATTGCGCACCTTAAAAACTTCAAAATTTAACAAAAAAATGTAAGCCCATCATTGGCCACATCTAATCACTTTAAAATTTAACACTAAAATCTATGCCTTTCATTGCCCATCCCTTATTACATAGAAATTGAACAAAAATTGATGCCCATCATTGCCTATACTAAAAAACTTGAAAAATTGAAGGCCTTTATTGCCCACATCATATCACTAGAAAATTTAACAATAAAATCTATGCTTATCATTGCCCACCTTTAAAATTTAAAAATTTAAGAAAAAAATGTAAGCCCATCATTGACCACATCTTATCACTTTAAAATTTAACACTATAATCTATGCCTTTCATTGCCCATCCTTTATAACAAAAATTGATGCCCATTATTGCCCATTCTTAAAAACTTAAAAATTAAACAAAAAAATTGATGTCTATCATTGCCCACATCTTAAAACATTAAACTTTAACAAAAAAATTGATGTCTATCATTGCCCACATCTTAAAACATTAAACTTTAACAATAAAATCTAAGCCTATCATTGTCCATCCTATAAAATTTAAAAATTTAACAAAAAACTTATATCCATCATTGCCTACATCTTAAAAGTTAAAAAAATTTTATTATAAAATCTATGCCCATCATTGCCCACCTTAAAAACTAAAAAATTTAACAAAAATTGATGCCCATCCTTAAAAACTTAAAAATGTAACAAAAAAATTGATGTCTATCATTGCCCACGTCTTAAAACTTTAAACTTCAACAATAAAAACTATGCCCATCATTGTCCATCCTATAAAACTTAAAAATTTAACAAAAAACTGATATCCATCATTGCCTACATCTTAAATCTTAAAAATTTTATTATAACAATAACAATAAAATCTAAGCCCATCATTGTCCATCCTATAAAACTTAAAAATTTAACAAAATACTGATATCCATCATTGCCTACATCTTAAAACTTAAAAATTTTAAAAATCTATGCCCTATGCAACAAAAAAATGTAACCCCATCATTGGACACATCTTATCACTTTAAAATTTAACACTAAAATCTATGCCTTTCATTGCCCATCCTTTATAACAAAAATTGATGCCCATCATTGCCCATTCTTAAAAACTTAAAACTTTAACAATAACAATAAAACTTCAAAATTTAACAAAAAACTGATATCCATAATTGCCTACATCTTAAATCTTAAAAATTTTATTATAAAATCAATGCTCATCATTGCCCACCTTAAAAACTTAAAAATTTAACAAAAAACAAGAATGGAAAGCTAACTTCGGGCGGAGACGAAGTTGACATACCCTTGCAGATATGTGGCTGCTTATATTATTAGATACATATCGGATCTTATATAGTCGGCCGATCCTTATAAAACTCGGCAGATCAAATTAGTTTGCCGAAAGAAGAATTCATACAAAGTCCCAGTCTTCTAACTTAAAAAACAACGAAGTTATGGCATTTCCGATCAATCAGTTATATGGCAGCTATAGGATATAGTCGGCCGATCTTTATGAGATTTGGCAGATCGAATAAGTCTGCTAAAATAAGAGCCCACAGCAAGTCCTAACCTTATAACTTTAAAAACAACAGCTATATGACATTTCCGATCAATCAGTTATATGGCAGCTATAGGATATAGTTGACTGATCCCGGCCGTTCCGACTTATATACTGCCTGCAAAGGAAAGAAGGATGTGTGCAAAGTTTGAAGTCGATAGCTTTTAAACTGAGAGACTAGTTTGCGTAGAAACAGGCAGAAGGACGGACATGCTTATATCGACTCAGAAGGTGATCCTGATCAAGAATATATATACTTTATAGGGTCGGAGATGTCTCCTTCACTGCGTTGCACACTTTTGATCAAAATTATAATACCCTCTGCAAGGGTATAAATATATGCCCTTCATTGGACACATCTTATCACTTTAAAATTTAACACTAAAATCTATGCCTTTCATTGCCCATCCTTTATTACTTAATAATTTTACAAAAATTGATGCCCATAATGATGGGCAATGGCCCATCTTTAAAAATTTAACAAAAAAATTGATGCCTATCATTGCTCACGTCTTAAAACTTTAAACTTTAACAATAAAATCTACGACCATCATTGTCCATCCAATAAAACTTAAAAATTTAACAAAAAACTGATATCCATCATTGCCTACATCTTAAAGTTTAAAAATTTTATTATAAAATCTATGCCCTATGCAACAAAAAAAATTTAAGCCCATCATTGGACACATCTTATCACTTTAAAATTTAACCCAAAAATCTATGCCTTTCATTGCCCATCCTTTATTACATAAAAATTTAACAAAAATTGATGCCCATCATTGCCCATACTTAAAAACCTAAAAATTTTACAAAAAAATTGATGCCTATTATTGCTCAGGTCTTAAAAATTTAAACTTTAAAAATAAAATCTATGCCCATCATTGTCCATCCTGTAAAACTTAACAATTTAACAAAAAACTGATATCCATCATTGCCTACATCTTAAATCTTAAAAATTTTATTATAAAATCTATGCCCTATGCAACAAAAAAAATATAAGCCCATCATTGGACACATCTTATCACTTTAAAATTTATCACAAAAATCTATGCCTTTCTTTGCCCATCCTTTATAACCTACAAATTTAACAAAAATTGATGCCCATCATTGCCCATACTTAAAAACCTAAAAATTTTACAAAAAAATTTATGCCTATTATTGCTCACGTCTTAAAACTTTAAACTTTAACAATAAAATCTATGCCTTTCATTGCCCATCCTTTATTACTTAATAATTTAACAAAAATTGATGCCCATAATGATGGGCAATGGCCCATCCTTAAAAATTTAACAAAAAAATTGATGCCCATCATTGGCCACATCTTATCATTTTAAAATTTAACACTTAAATCTATGCCTTTCATTGCCCATCCTTTATTACTTAATAATTTAACAAAAATTGATGCCCATAATGATGGGCAATGGCCCATCCTTCTTAAAACTTTAAACTTTAACAATAAAATCTAAGCCCATCATTGTCCATCCTATAAAACTTAAAAATTTTACAAAAAACTGATATCCATCATTGCTTACATCTTAAAACTTAAAAATTTTATTATAAAATCTATGCCCATCATTGCCCACCTTAAAAACTTAAAAATTTAACAAAAAAATGTAAGCCCTTCATTCGACACATCTTATCACTTTAAAATTTAACACTAAAATCGATGCCTCTCATTGCCCATCCTTTATAAAAAAAATTGATGCCCATCATTGCCAATTCTTAAAAACTTAAAAATTAAACAAAAAAATTGATGCCTATCATTGCTCACGTCTTATACCTTTAAACTTTAACAATAACAATAAAACTTCAAAATTTAACAAAAAACTGATATCCATCATTGCCGATATCTTAAATCTTAAAAATTTTATTATAAAATCAATGCCCATCATTGCGCACCTTAAAAACTTAAAAATTTCACACAAAAATATATGCCCTTCATTGGACACATCTTATCACTTTAAAATTTAACACTAAAATCTATGCCTTTCATTGCCCATCCTTTATAAAAAAAATTGATGCCCATCATTGCCCATCCTTAAAAACTTAAAAGTTTAACATAAAAATATGCCTATCATTGCTCACGTCTTAAAACTTTAAACTTTAACAATAAAATCTAAGCCCATCATTGTCCATTCCATCCTTGCTTACATCTTAAACATTAAAAATTGTATTATAAAATCTATGCCCATCATTGCGCACCTTAAAAACTTAAAGATTTAACAAAAAAATGTAAGCCCATCATTGCCCACCATAAAAACTTTAAAATTTAACACTAAAATCTATGCCTTTCATTGCCCATCCTTTATAAAAAAAATTGATGCCCATCATTGCCAATTCTTAAAAACTTAAAAATTTAACAAAAAAATTTATGCCTATCATTGCTCACGTCTTATACCTTTAAACTTTAACAATAACAATAAAACTTCAAAATTTAACAAAAAACTGATATCCATCATTGCCGATATCTTAAATCTTAAAAATTTTATTATAAAATCAATGCCCATCATTGCGCACCTTAAAAACTTAAAAATTTCACAAAAGAATATATGCCCTTCATTGGACACATCTTATCACTTTAAAATTTAACACTAAAATCTATGCCTTTCATTGCCCATCCTTTATAAAAAAAATTGATGCCCATCATTCCCCATCCTTAAAAACTAAAAAATTTAACAAAAAAATTGATTCCTATCATTGCCCACGTCTTAAAACTTTAAACTTTAACAATAAAATCTAAGCCCATCATTGTGCATCCTATAAAACTTAAAAATTAAACAAAAAACTGATATCCATCTGTCGCCGCTTGGCCGATCACGGGGAATGCCTTCAAACAAACACTCTTATGCTGGACAATCGTTGGAGTTATGTGGTTAGTGTTGTTGTGTTTTATTCTGGAAGAGTTACATTAAATACTACTACAATTACTTAGTCGGCTAACCTACCGTAGTTTCTCTTCCCTCTCAATGTGATGGCGCAAATCGGTCTAAAATCCGCCAAAATCTTCTTATTTACTTCTTATTTAGTGGGACCGAACAACATGAACTTAAAATCCCAAAGCTACACTACATATACAACTTGACTAACTATCGATAACCATAATCCGTTCCGCGACATCCCCACCCCCGTGAAGCAGCCGCATTCACCACATCCAGGACAGCTAACTTCGAAGCGGGACGCATTGTCGTCTTGGCTCGATCGTTAGTCCGCACCGCCGCTCGACGAGGTACTCCATCTCTCCCGGTGAACACCTCTTCCACGACGCCTCGTTTCCACTCCCTTCGTGGTGTGGCTGGATCGTAGATGAACACCAGGTCTCCTCAGCGAATTGGCTCGACGTGCTTGCACCATCTCTCCCTGCGCACAAGTGTAGGCAGGTACTCATGCACCCATCTCTTCCAGAATCTATCCCGCATCATCCTCGTTATGCGCCACCGCTTCCTGGTAGCGCATCTTACGAACTCCTGTCCGTCGTCCATGGTAAGATCTGGGACATCGGGTGCTCCCTTCAACAAGTCGTTGGGTGTCAGTGGAGCCTCCTGGTCCACCGTCACTGGTAGATGAGTGAGTGGACGAGAGTTTACTATGCTCTCCGCCTCAATCAGCAGGTTCTCCAGTACGTGCTCCTTGGGCGCAAGTTCCTTCATCGTGTGCGCCAGCACCTTCTTCACGCACTGCACCATCCTTTCCCAGGCGCCACCCTCAGCTGGGTTCGCCGGGCAATGGAAGATCCATTCGACTCCTCTAGACGACAGCTCGCCCTGGATCTGTACAGGCTCGAACACTTCGCTGAACCTCTTGGCTTCGCGGTCGGCTCCAACGAAGTTCTTTCCATTGTCGCTCCTAATCCTGACGACGGGTCCACGTCGGCTCATAAAGTTCCTCATAGCGATTATGCAGGAATCGGTGGACAGATCGTGAGCCATCTCCAAGTGGATAGCTCTTGTGGTTAGACACGTAAACAGTGCCACCCACCTCTTCTCCGTGCGTCGTCCAACCGTCACAAATAGCGGTCCAAAATAGTCCAATCCGGTAAACTTAAAGGGCCATCCGTTGGCCTCCAGCCGGTCCTCTGGCAGGGAACCCATCTTGGGCTGAGTTGGTCGTGCCCTTCGCAGCTTGCAAACGTTGCATTTGCTCACCACCCTCCGTAGCAGCCTCCGTAAGTTCGTAATCCAGAACTTCTGCCGGATCGCTCCGATAGTTGCCTCCGTGTTTTGGTGGCACATCCAATCGTGGTGATGCTGCACGATCATCTCCGCCAATGCCTCCTCGTGACACAGTATGATCGGCCGACGTGCGCTGTATGGCACACACGTCGCGTCGTCGATCCTTCCGCTGGCTCGCATTACTCCGTCCTCGTCGAAGTATGGGGACAGTCCACGCAATCGACTGCCCTTGGCGGCCTTTCCTTGGTTGTCCTCAGCAAACGCTTCTCGCTGCGATTGCCGTACCAGTGCGCGCTCAGCTTCTGCGCACTCCATCGACGTCAGTCCGTGATCCTCTCCATCGTATCGTAGTCCACGGAACCGTCGAATAAATCTGAGCACCCATGCGGTGCTCCTCAACAGTCGATTGTACTTCGAGAATCTCTGCAGGGAACTGAAGTTTACCATGACCAAGGCAAACTCACATTTCATTTCCTCTTCGTCGGGCGTCGGAGGGATCCACCCCTCGCTCGATCTTGGCCAGTTTTCCACTGGTCCTCGTAGAAATGGTGGACCGCTTAGCCATCGCGAACCGATGCTCAGGTCCACGGCCTTGCGCGGCCTCGTCGCGTCGTCTGCCACGTTTTCGCCAGACGGAATCCATCGCCACTGGGACGCCTCCGTGGACTCCAAGATCTCTGCCACCCGGTTACCGACGAACTGCTTGTATCTCCGGTGGGTGCTGCTTATCCAGTGCAACACAGTCCTAGAATCGGTCCATAATACGCAGCTGCTGATCGCCACACCGTGCTCTTGCTTGACGGTGTCCATCAGTCTCGTGCCCAATACTGCTGCTTGAAGTTCCAGTCGCGGGATCGACATAGTCCTCATCGGAGCGCATTTCGTCTTGGAGCTTATGAAATGCGCCTGCACGTCTCCGTTCTCGTAAGTGGCCCGCCAATAGGCCGCTGCTGCGAACGCCGACTGACTGGAGTCCACGAAGATGTGCAGCTGTAGCATCCGCACGCGTCCACCGCCGAAGTAGTAGCGTGGACATCGGAACTCTTCGATTTTCCTCATTCCTTGCCGCCAATCCTCAAAGGCTGCGGCCAAATTATCTGGTAGCGGCTCGTCCCAGTTGACTCCTCTCCGCCAAATCTCTCTCATTAACAATTTGGCAGTCACCATGTAGCAGCTCAGGAATCCAATCGGGTCAAACGTGGACATGACCAGGCTTAGGAACTCCCTCTTGGTAGGGACGCGTTCCCCCGTCATCACGCTTCTCGGGACTCGATGATATTTGATGCCGAACTTGAAGTCATCTGTAGCCGGCTGCCAGTACATTCCTAGTACCTTCTCCTCAGCTTCGGTCCATCTGACGCTAGCGATGGATCCAAGTGGGTTCAACGCTCTGACCACACTTGCCGAACTGGAAGTAAATCGACACAAGTCAAATCCTGCATCTGCGTGAATATCTCTCACCCGTGTCGAAACGGCAATAGCTTCTTCTTCACTGGTGAATCTGTCGACGTAGTCGTCCACGTAGTGGTACTCCTTGATAGCCAGGGCTGCTCGCGGATCCGTGCTGCTGTACTGCGAGGCATTCACGGTCTTCACATAGACCGCCGAACATGGTGAACATGCTGCTCCGAACGTCATCACTGTCATCTGGTATACGTCCGGCTCCCGCTGGTCATCTCCGTTCCTCCACAGGAACCTCTGGGATCCTCTATGCTGTGGCTGCATCAGTACCTGATGAAACATCTCCTTGATGTCTGCACAAACCCCAACTGCTCCTTCCCGAAAATGGAAGAGCACTGCTGGGAGTGGCTTGTAGCGCTGTGGGCCTTTCATTAGCGCTGAATTGAGGGACACGCCGTTCACCTTGGCAGCCGCGTTGAAGACCAGCCGGATTTTTCCAGGTTTGTTCGGGTTTTCCACCCCGAAGTGCGGCAGGTACCATAACTTGCCTTCCTGGAACCTATTGGAACCTTGCCATATTGTAGCTCTCCGGCAGTCTCACCTCGTCGTCTCTCCCTAGCAGCCCGGTTTCATATCGTCGACCTACTCGCTTAGTCGTCTCCTTCAGGATTCTCAGGGCCCGTGCGTCACCGCCATCTGCGACTGACGGCGCCAGCTCCACTCCGCCAGCTGCGACTGGCTGTGCCGGCTTTACTCCGAAATTCTCGATCTCGAAATAATCGCTGACCATCTTCTCCAGAAGATTATCCTGGGACACGGCTAGGAGGCACGATCTCTGAGGCGGTGAGCTCACCATTCCAAGTGCGGTGGCTGCAGAAAATGGTCCTCCAGATCCATAGCTTCTTGTTCTGAAGGGTATTCCAAGATGCGCATGATCCAGTCCAATTAGGATCCTCGGCGTCGCATTGCGACGCAGGCTCTGCATCGGAAGGTTCAAATTGGCAACTCCGTACACGTTCTTCAGCCCATGGCGCTTTGGCTTGCCCGCTGCACTGATCTGCAGGCTGACCACTTTCGTGTGCTCTTTGGTAGATTTCCCACCAAACCATTGCACGTTCAGTTGGTGACTCTCGCCTTTCAGGTTCAGGCTGCTGATGAGTTCGTCGTCGACGAGCGTGACAGACGTATTCTCCCCGTACAGCGTCACGGGTAGAATCCGGAATAGTACGTGGCATCCAATTGGATCAACGCAGCTCAGGTTCCGATGCATCAATTCCTGGCGGACACATGTCGATCGCCTTTCATCCTGCTCACGCCCCGCGTCTATAACTGCGGCTGACGTAGGACGGCTCCTCTCGTTGGAATCCACTGGTCGTGGAATTCCTCTCCGTTTGCTGCTGTCTCTGAACAGCCGTCGGTCTTGACTGCTTCTCTGGTCCCTCCTGCGGCCTCCCTCTGCGACGTACGGCCGTCTGGGATGTCCAGGTGACTCGTGGAGAAGGTAGTGATGCCTCATTTGGCATCCGTAGACGTTGCATCCGCGGCTCTTCCTACAGAACCGGGACATGTCTCCGGGCTCCAGACACGAGAAGCATAGCCTCAACTTCCTCGCGGACTCGATCCGCGTCGTTGTAGAAACGCTGTTGAACTCTTTGCAGTCCCTGATCTGGTGTTGTCCCTCGCATATAGGGCAACATCTGGGACGGTCGGCATACCGCTCCTCCTCGCGAACACTATTCGCGTGCAGGATCCTTCGCTTCGGTTGCTCCTTGGCTCCAGCGTCCGTGACAGTGCACACCAGTCTTGCGAATTCATGAAGCCATTCGCTCAGGTACACCACTGTCGGATACGGTTGTATCGTAACCGCGTGCTTCGCCCAGTCCAACCTCTTGCTCAGCGGCAACTTGGCGATCAGCTCCTCCATTAGGGTTGGGTTTCCTAGGTGCTGGCTGCCGATCGTGGTTGACTGCAGGAACGCTGCCAGGTTGCTCACCTTCGTCGCGAACGGCACGATCCTTGCGATGTTGGGCTCCTGAATTGGCTGCACATCGCGCACGCTATCCAGTTGGCTACGGATGAGTAGCTCCGGACGTCCATACCGGAATTGAAGCTGCTCCATAACAGCTCCTACGTTGCTGGGATGGATGAGCAACGACTTCACTGTCTCGCGTGCCTCGCCCTTCAGGGCTTTCACTAGCCTCTGATTGTTTTCCAATTGTGTACACTGGTAGGCTGCCGTTGTCTCCGTGAACGCGCACAGGAATATTGGCCATTCCTCTGGCTGACCCTCGAAATCGGGAAGATCAGGCAATCTACGTGGCGTCCATCCAGATATGCTCGCCGTCGCCACTTCATATGACAGGGGCGATGGTGCAGATACCTCCAAGTTGTGTGTCGGCTCCCGTGGCGGATGAACATAACCTAATCCAGGCTGCGCCGTGGCGGTCACACAAAATGGCGGATAATAGCCCACTGTTGTTGTTGGTGTGTGTGTCCGTGTGACAGGTTGCCCGTTTGCACAATGGCCGCCGAGCGTCGGTGCCAAATTTCCACTCCATTGTGGCGGCAAATGTGCACTCAATTGTGCCGGCAACTGTAACGATGACGTCACTCCAAGCTCCGTTTGCAGGTTGTCACTCATCTGCCTGGGCAGGATTCCACTATAACTCTGCCGTTGCGCTGCTCCCTGGCGTGGCAGCATTCCACTTAAACATGGCGGTGTATTCGCCGCACCGCTCACTCCAACGCCGCGTGCCCCGATTCCAACGGGATCCCTGGCGGCCTCTACTTGTCCTCCACTTGCCCTTGCCTTTTCCAGCTCCGACTCGAGACGTGCGATCCTTTCCATTAGGGCCGCCACTTGTACAGTTGTGGAGTCCGTAATCTGCCCCGTTACTTCGGGCTGCAGGTTACTTGCCGCTTTCCTGGCGGCTGTTCCACTTTGCTTCGGAGTCTGTGGCCGCTGCCGATCACCAGCCACACTCGCAGAGCTTGCCGGTGTGCAAGTTGCTGTGGCCGTGGTGGTCGCAGTTGCGGTAACACCCGAGGCTTCCAACCTGGGGCTCCGCCGGGGCGAATGCTTCGTGGGCATCATCTTGCAGAGTGCGAATAAAAGATAATGTCGCCGCTTGGCCGATCACGGGGAATGCCTTCAAACATACACTCTAGTGCTGGACAATCGTTGGAGTTGTGTGGTTAGTGTTGTTGTGTTTTATTCTGGAAGAGTTACATTAAATACTACTACAATTACTTAGTCGGCTAACCTACCGCAGTTTCTCTTCCCTCTCAATGTGATGGCGCAAATCGGTCTAAAATCCGCCAAAATCTTCTTATTTACTTCTTATTTAGTGGGACCGAACAACATGAACTTAAAATCCCAAAGCTACACTACATATACAACTTGACTAACTATCGATAACCATAATCCGTTCCGCGACACCATCATTGCCTACATCTTAAAAATTAAAAATTGTATTATAAAATCTATGCCCATCATTGCGCACCTTAAAAACTTCAAAATTTAACAAAAAAATGTAAGCCCATCATTGGCCACATCTAATCACTTTAAAATTTAACACTAAAATCTATGCCTTTCTTTGCCCATCCCTTATTACATAGAAATTGAACAAAAATTGATGCCCATCATTGCCTATACTAAAAAACTTAAAAATGTATCAAAAAAATTGAAGGCCATTATTGCCCACATCATATCACAAGAAAATTTAACAATAAAATCTATGCTTATCATTGCCCACCTTTAAAATTTAAAAATTTAAGAAAAAAATGTAAGCCCATCATTGACCACATCTTATCACTTTAAAATTTAACACTATAATCTATGCCTTTCATTGCCCATCCTTTATAACAAAAATTGATGCCCATTATTGCCCATTCTTAAAAACTTAAAAATTTAACAAAAAAATTGATGTCTATCATTGCCCACGTCTTAAAACATTAAACTTTAACAATAAAATCTAAGCCTATCATTGTCCATCCTATAAAACTTAAAAATTTAACAAAAAACTTATATCCATCATTGCCTACATCTTAAAACTTAAAAATTTTATTATAAAATCTATGCCCATCATTGCCCACCTTAAAAACTTAAAAATTTAACAAAAAAATGTAAGCCCTTCATTGGACACATCTTATCACTTTAAAATTTAACACTAAAATCTATGCCTTTCATTGCCCATCCTTTATTACATAAAAATTGAACAAAAATTGATGCCCCATTGCCTATCCTAAAAAACTTAAATATTTATCAAAAAATTGAAGACCATCATTGCCCACATCATATCACATATCAGAAAATTTAACAATAAAATCTATGCTTATCATTGCCCAACTTTAAAATTTAAAAATTTAACAAAAAACTGATATCCATCATTGCCTACATCTTAAAACTTAAAAATGTTATTATAAAATCTATGCCCTATGCAACAAAAAAATTTAAGGCCCTCCTTGGACACATCTTATCACTTTAAAATTTAACACTAAAATCTATGCCTTTCATTGCCCATCCTTTATAACAAAAATTGATGCCCATCATTGCCAATTCTTAAAAACTTAAAAATTTAACAAAAAAATTGATGCCTATCATTGCTCACGTCTTAAAACTTAAAACTTTAACAATAACAATAAAACTTCAAAATTTAACAAAAAACTGATATCCATCATTGCCTACATCTTAAATCTTAAAAATTTTATTATAAAATCAATGCTCATCATTGCCCACCTTAAAAACTTAAAAATTTAACAAAAAACAAGAATGGAAAGCTAACTTCGGGCGGAGCCGAAGTTGATATACCCTTGCAGATATGTGGCAGCTTATATTATTAGATACATATCGGATCTTATATAGTCGGCCGATCCTTATAAAACTCGGCAGATCAAATTAGTTTGCCGAAAGAAGAATTCATACAAAGTCCCAGTCTTCTAACTTAAAAAACAACGAAGTTATGGCATTTCCGATCAATCAGTTATATGGCAGCTATAGGATATAGTCGGCCGATCTTTATGAGATTTGGCAGATCGAATAAGTCTGCTAAAAGAAGAGCCTACAGCAAGTCCTAACCTTATAACTTTAAAAACAACAGCGATATGACATTTCCGATCAATCAGTTATATGGCAGCTATAGGATATAGTTGACTGATCCCGGCCGTTCCGACTTATATACTGCCTGCAAAGGAAAGAAGGATGTGTGCAAAGTTTGAAGTCGATAGCTTTTAAACTGAGAGACTAGTTTGCGTAGAAACAGACAGACAGACGGACAGACGGACATGCTTATATCGACTCAGGAGGTGATCCTGATCAAGAATATATATACTTTATAGGATCGGAGATGTCTCCTTCACTGCGTTGCACACTTTTGATCAAAATTATAATACCCTCTGCAAGGGTATAAATATATGCCCTTCATTGGACACATCTTATCACTTTAAAATTTAACACTAAAATCTATGCCTTTCATTGCCCATCAAAAATTGATGCCCATCATTGCCCATACTTAAAAACCTAAAAATTTAACAAAAAAATTGATGCCTATTATTGCTCACGTCTTAAAACTTTAAACTTTAACAATAAAATCTATGCCCATCATTGTCCGTCCTATAAAACTTAAAAATTTAACAAAAAACTGATATCCATCATTGCCTACATCTTACAAATTAAAAATTGTATTATAAAATCAATGCCCATCATTGCCCACCTTAAAAACATAAAAATTTAACAAAAAAAATTTTAACTTATCATTGGACACATCTTATCACTTTAAAATTTAACACTAAAAGCTATGCCCACATTGCCCACCTTAAAAACTTAACAATTTAACAAAAAATTTAAGCCAATCATTGGAAACATCTTATCACTTTAAAATTTAACACTAAAATCTATGCCTTTCATTGCCCATCCTTTATTACTTAAAAATTTAACAAAAATTTATGCCCATCATTGCCCATCCTTAAAAATTTAATAAAAAAATTGATGCCTATTATTGCTCATGTCTTAAAACTTAAAACTTCAACAATAAAATCTCAGTCGTGATCGAGCTCTTCGACGGGACGCATGTGCAGTACAAGTGCTAGAAAAAATTTTGTGAAAGCAGTTGTTAATCAATGGACAATTCCACAAAGTGGCAAACTAACTCTAATCTGACGTGAGAAGTCAGCCGTAGTGAAATTTCTACTCGAGAAAAACTTATTTAACAAAGTGAAGACTTTTTATGCTTATTGGGTCAAATACCGGCGTCCCATGAACAATATTCAACACGTGCTAATCAGCTGTTTAAAAGTTAACATTAGTGTTATTGCTAAACACCGAATGCAGCTTACTTTTTGTAGCATTTTCCAACCCTATAGCAATCCTCCTATCCGCCGCTTTTAGCGGCTGGATTCGAGAAGGATGGAAAAAATCGCTGGCCAAAGCCCAGCAGAACTACGAGCCATGCTTGCTAGAGATCTGGCTCAACGGCAGCTGGATGCAATTCAGCATCAACCTGCAGACCTGGTTAAAACCAGTTCTCTCACTCCAGTAACCAACACTGTTACAGTTACACATGTCACGAATGTGTCAACATATACTGTTGCAACATCCTCCAATGCTGTTCCAATAACATCCATTGAAGGGTCTTCGCTGCCAGCAGTGATCAATGACACAGCAATGCCAACTAAGGGGTGCTCGCCGGAAACGGACTTCAACTGATCTCATCAAGGATTTAGAAAATCCGAAGAAAAGCAAGGCTAATGCAAACGGTAAACCTAAAGGTACTTCGACACCAACTGGACTGCACAACAACCGATTCGCTATTCTAGACAACGAAGAGGCTTCTACGGACGAATAAAACTTAAAAATTTAACAAAAAACTGATATCCATCATTGCCTACATCTTAAAACTTAAAAATTTTATTATAAAATCTATGCCCTATGCAACAAAAAAATGTAAGCCCATCATTGGACACATCTTATCACTTCAAAATTTAACACTAAAATCTATGCCTTTCATTGCCCATCAAAAATTGATGCCCATCATTGCCCATACTTAAAAACCTAAAAATTTAACAAAAAAATTGATGCCTATTATTGCTCACGTCTTAAAACTTTAAACTTTAACAATAAAATCTATGCCCATCATTGTCCGTCCTATAAAACTTAAAAATTTAACAAAAAACTGATATCCATCATTGCCTACATCTTACAAATTAAAAATTGTATTATAAAATCAATGCCAATCATTGCCAACCTTAAAAACATAAAAATTTAATTAAATTTAATTTTGCTAATGCAAACGGTAAACCTAAAGGTACTTCGACACCAACTGGACTGCACAACAACCGGTTCCGTATTCTAGACAACGAAGAGGCTTCTACGGACGAAATGGAAACGAATGAGGAGACTTCCGGGACACCTGCCCATAGCATCGTTACAAATACTCGTACAGAGCAAAGCTCATTCAATCGGCCGCCGTTGACTAATCCTAAACCCCCACCTATTTGCGTTCCGAAAGTTAATAATATTCCTACGCTGGAACGCACCCTAAATGAGACCATCTCTGCGGATAATTATAGTATACGCACATCAAAATTCGGTGTTACCCGCATATACACAGACGGTTCTGAAGCATTCCGGAAAGTTGTCCGTTGCTTAACAGCTTTAAACTGCGAGTTCTGGCATCACCAGCTTCGTGAGGACAAACCATTCCAGCTGGTACTGAAGAATATTCCCTACACTGTCCCTAAAGAAGAAATAGAGCGTTGCTTTACGGACAAAGGCTTCACGGTTATGAACATTTACTGCCCAAGAAAGTCTGGTAGGCGGGGGGCTAATGACAATGTTGATGAAGAAATCAACGATGAAAATACAAGGCAAAATTTATTTTTCGTGAACCTTAAACTGACTCCAAATGTTTCTGAGTCACTAAAAATTAATCAAATCGGAAGACACAGGGTCACAGTGGAGAAGGCTACTCGAAATAAGGATTTGGTTCAATGTTATAGATGCCAAAACTTTGGTCACACTCGTAATTGTTGTTTTATTAAGCCTGTCTGTGGTAACTGTGCTGGAGACCATGCAACTGATTCTAAATCATGCGAAGCACTGCTCAAAAACCAAATAATGTGTGCAAACTGTGGGGAAAATCATCCTGCCAGTTTTAAAGGTTGTAAAGTCAGACTGGAGTTAAGTAGGAAACTGAAGCCCGGAGCGAGGTTGGGTAACTTCTCCAGCAATAGAGTGACCAATCAAAGTCAACTTTTCTCTTCCTTGTCAACCACCAGAGCCGGCGTTTCATATGCTGATATGGCAAGAAATAACTCTCGAGACAATGATATTACTGCAACTAGGCAAACCTCCACACATGTACCCAGGGAACAGCTGAACTCCAACGGAAACTTATCCGCTCTTGAGAAGGCAATCCTCGATATCAACACTAGACTAGATCAACTGTTCAAGCTAGTTATGGAAACAATTGAGTCGAACAAGGCATTCCGAGATCTGGTACAGATTCTAATATCCAAAAAATGACAGTCCCAAACATAAAAATCGGATTATGGAATTATGGAATATCTTCCTCCCAGTGACCCTTGGTCTAAAAACGACTTTGACCAGTTGTTGATCTGATGTAATTAACGATGCAATTGAAATAGTCCGTTGATATTTAAAGTGTTTTATTTATTTATTTCCTTTTTAATAGTAGGAGCAGCAATGGTGCCGCTCCAATGCTTCGATTGTATCTGAATTTACATTATTCTTTTAATTCTAAGTAAGGCCAAGTCTCTTGCTGCGCTGCCCACAGACGGCGGCAGCAAGACGGCTATGTATGTGCTTATGTATATATGTATGCTATGCTCCCTTAAGCGGGAGCGCGAGGTATATGCACATGAGGTCCGTGCATGTTACAATTCTGCCGGCGCTAGCACTTTTTGTGCATAGCGATCGGTTCATGTTTTGACCATTTAAGTTTTGTTTATACTGCAACAAAGTGTTACAGTGTTTACCCTTTAAGTACTCTTGGTACAGTGGCTATTCAATATGTGTGCATACTACATCTCCCTCCTTTTGGAAAAAAACGTAATATTATGAAGTTATTTTAATAATAATTTTTGTTTAATAATTTTTTTATGTAGGTTTTTTTTTTTTTTTTTTTTTTTTTTGATATTAGCAAAAAAAAGAAAATGAAATTACGAAAATTATTTATATTTATTATATGCTATTATATATGTCATTTATAATATATTATAATTAGCAAAAAGAAAATGAAATTGCGAAAAATATTTGTATCTATGCCTGGCCATACTAAATACAATTATGAAATAAACATTTTTAATCTATCCTTATGAACTGTTTGCTTTTTATTTTTTTTATTTGATATTATAATGTTATCTCTGTCTCCTATTTCCGTTACTTTATATGGACCAGTATATTTGGGATCTAACTTATGACCTGCTTCGTTTTTTAGTAAAACTTTATTATTGATATATCTATATTTTTTACTTTCTGATCATATAGTTTTTTATTTCTATACTTATTTTCTTCTAACATAATTCTAGCTCTTTTATATGCTACTTCGAGTCTATATTTACTCTCTTTAGCATAGTCACCTATGTTATCTATTGTTTCTATGTTATCTATACTATTGAACTCTTTTGGTAAATTATTTGTTTTACCAAATACTAACTCATATGGGCAATAATTATGTGCCATTGAGGGGGTCGTGTTGAAACAAAAGACGAAATATTGAAGCCATACGTCCCAGTCGGTTTTATCAATTGATATGTAAGATCGTATGTATTCATTAAAAGTTCTATGACTTCTTTCGATTGTCCCAACTGTCTGGTGGTGGTGTGCGGTAGATGTTATGTTTTTGATGTTCAAATATTTGCACAATTCATTTATAATTGAATTCTTGTATTCTGTTCCCATGTCCGTAATGAACGTCTTCATTGGACCGTACTTCAGAATAAATGATTCAAAAATTGCTTTAGCGACAGTATTTGCGTTTTTATTTGCAACTGGTATGGCAACTAGATATTTTGTTAAGTCACATATTAACGTGACTACATATTCATTGCCATTTTCGGATTTTGGTAATGGACCAATAGTGTCCACTATCACTCTGTCAAAAACATTTATAGGTGTATCAGTTATTGTTAATGGGGTCTTTGTATGCGATGTAATTTTCGCTTTCTGACATTTTTGACATTTTCTTACGTACTCAGTTATATCTTTAGACATACTTTTCCAGTAATAGTGTCTTTTTACTTTGGCCAAAGTTTTTGATATGCCAGTATGACCTCCTTGAATTGGATCATCATGAAATGTAGCCAATATTGCTTCTTTTTCTTTTAAACTTTTTATTTGGGTCACCGGGTTGAGTAGCGCTACTCTTAAAGATTTTAATATTTTATTGCCCATATTTTTGAAAGTATCAATTGATATTTGATCAAAGATATTTTCCCACGGTGCCAGTTTTAGTTGGCCGATTTTATTTATACCGGCTTGCATTTCAAGCCTTTGGAAGAATTGACCTAAGTCAATAATCCCATTAGTATATAAATCGCTAACATCATATCTTGCGATTATTTTCCTACCATGTTTAAATAAACATAGCATATTTTTAATCTGCAATGTCACTACTTTACGTACTTCGTCATTTTTGATGACTTCATATACGTTGGGCTTAGAAGCTTTTCCAATAGATTGCTTAAGCAATTCTATTTCTTTATTTTCCGCGCGGAATTTTTGTCTACTTTGATATCTAGTAGTGACTTTCATTATATGTCTTCTAATATTCTGTCGCTCTTTAATGGTTATTCTTGATAACGCATCAGCTACATGATTATCTTTTCCCTTTAAATATTCGACTGTAAAATCATATTCTTCTAATTCGAGCCTCATATGTGTCAGTTTGGAACTTGGGTTGATCATTGAGAATAGATATATTAGAGGTCTGTGGTCCGTTCTAATTAAAAAATGTTTTCCATAAATATATGATCGAAAATGTAAGATTGCCCAATGAATTGCAGATAATTCCTGCTCAGTGGTACACTTGTTACTTTCTCCTTTTGTAAATGCTCTTGATGCGTATGCAATGGGAAGTTGGAGACCATTATGGTTTTGAGTTAAAACCGCTCCACACGCTTGCTTACTTGCATCTGTGATTATACAGAATTCTTTAGTAAAATCTGGGTATTGTAGCAAAGTAGGTTCCATAAGTTTGGTTTTTAAATATTGGAATGCATTCTGACATTCATCAGACCATTGAAAAGGGACATTCTTTTTACATAATCTTGTTATGTGCCTTGAATAGTCGGCGAAGTTTTTTATAAAGCGTCTATAATAGTTACAAAATGCTACGAAACGTCTAGCGCTGTCCGCGTCGTGCGGCACTGGGTAGTTCATAATGACATCATATTTCTTCTCGTCCGGAAGTATTCCTTTATTAGTGCATTTATGACCTAAAAAGGTCACTTCATGCATAAAAAATGAACATTTTTCTGGATGTAACTTCAGGTTATATTTCCTACATTTCTCAAAAACATCTGTTAAGTTCTTAAGCATATGTTTTTCGGAACAACCGATCACTATTAAGTCATCCATGTAAAGGAATGCTTGAGAAGGTTCTAGTCCAGAAAATGCAATAGTCATCATTCTCTGAAATGAGTTAGGAGCTATTTTTAATCCAAAAGGTAATCGCGTGAAGCGATATGAGCCGTTGCTCGTTGAAAAAGACGTTATATTTCTAGAACTTTTTTCTAGTTCAATTTGATGGAATCCTGACATTAAGTCAAGGCATGAAAAGTATTTTGCTCGACCTAGTTGGTCCAGGATATCATCAATTCTAGGTAGTGGGAATTTATCAGATAGTAATTTTTGATTGATCTGGCGATAGTCAATCACTAACCGCCATCTCTTTTCTTCTGACCCGGGGTATGGTTTCTTAGGAACAAGTAACAATGGGCTATTATATTCGGATACGGATGGTTCAACAATCCCTTCGGAGATCAACTTTCCTACTTGCTTTTGTATTTCATTTACCTGACTATGTGGGACTATGGCTGGCTCATCATCTTTTAATCTCATGTTTTTGCTTATAGAAGTTGTTTGTAGTTATTGGTTCGGTTTCCAATCCGAATACGTCGCTATATTGGGTGCATAAGCTAGAAAGCTGCGACTTAAACTGTGGAGGGAAGCTTTTTGACAGTTGAGATAATACACATTTTTCTCTATTTTCTGGATTGGTTTTGACTACGTCGTAGTTCGAAAGTGATTCATATGTTAGATTATCTGTACTGATTACTTGGTCGTAATTTGTTGTATTAAGTAGCCTTATGAAAGCGTTATTGGATGTTGCTATGGTATTTGCAATGTAAATACCATGCTGAATTTCTTGATTTGGAATTAATACACTGTCTTCTATTGAATTAAGTTGTATTTTTCGAATAACTTGGCATCTTGCTGGCAGAAGTATTGAATTTTTGCCAGAACTGTGAGCTATTGGTACATTAATTGGGAATTTTAAGTTATTGGGTCTAATTATACGCGAATTGTAGAATAAATGTAGAATTTTAAGTGTGCATTTTTTGAAGTCTAGTATAAGTTAGCATAGGGCGGAGCGGGAGCGCAAGAAAAGCTCACTTGCGCTCTCCCGTGAATTCGCCCCGCTTCGCCGCAATAGATGAGTTAGGCTTAAGTTAGTTGATAAATATAATCGAATTTATAAAGTGGAAGCGAGTGCACGTATTTTTGTTCGTTATCGTAGTGCTTTAATAATTTACAGCCTCCTTTTTCGTTTCGGTGAAAGATATTAAAAGAGATAAACTAATCTCAGTGAACATTTTGGCGCCCCCGGGTGGACTGTAATATATTATTAAATCGTCGTCCCCATGCCCTGCACCTGCATTGACTGCACAAGGAAAGTGGCCGCAGGATTAAAGGATCTGAAGGCAATACCCACAGGTATTTGTGCAAAAAATTGAAAGTCGAGAAAAGACAAATTAAAATCTGTTTTGTGCTGGAATATTGCACCCTCCTTTCAATTCGTGGCGCATATGTACGTAAAATAAAAATAGTAGAGCTAAAATAAATAATAAAGTATATATAAGTAATAAAAATTTCATTATAAATATATGTAAGCTAACATAAATGTACTGCCTGTGGACATAATCAAAAAAACATATATATATATATTATTTGCAATCACTGTCGCCCCTTACCCCTCGTTCTTGATTATACAAATTTGCCAAATAAATTAAAGTGCAGCCAAAAATTATTTTACATATTACAGATAAAATAAATGTGCATAAATATTTGGTGTACATACAAATAGATGCAGCGGTAATATTATCGTTTTCGCTTCCCACCGTTATCCGCTGTTGTATGTATGTATGTACATACGCGCTACCCTATAAGTAGGTTGCGTATATTGTTCGGTGTCATTGGCGACCAACTTTTTTTTTGGATACTCTGTGCCTCGACTATCAAGTTATTCGACTATCAATTAATTAATCAATTCCGATTTTTTGGTAAATTTAATAAATTATTTTATTATATTAAAAAATAAGATTAATTAATTATTTTCGTTTTCGCCTTTTATCGAAATTAAAATTAAATTTTATTTAATTTAATTAATTAACAATAAAAATATTTAAATTAATTTTATTTAACAAAAAATTAAATAAAAATATTTAAAAAAATTGCATCGTTTTCGCTTCTTCATTGAAAAATAAATAATTTTTTATAAAATGGAGAGTAAAAAACAGAAACTTAATTCCACGACTCTTATTGATTTAAAAAGAAGATTAAATGTTAAAGTTAAAAGCATTCGCCGGTTGGAGGAACGTTTGGAAGCTGGATAACTTACTCTAAACAAAACCGAGCTAGAGTGCAGGCTTCAGGTTTTAGATGAGACAATCTCCAAAGCAAATGAGTTTCAAGACCAGATTGAGCAATTAGATGAATTTGATGATTTCGGAGACGAGTTGGAAGAATTTTCAATAACAACCAAGGCAAGGATTATGTCCTTATGTAATGCCTTTAATTCAGCTGAAGACTCCCGTGCAGCTACTGCAATTTCTGCAGCCCCAACTAGAGCTCGACTTCCCAGTTTGGCATTACAAAAATTCAGTGGAAATTATTCGGAGTTCAAAAATTTTATAAGTCTTTTCGAGACATTAGTTGACAAAGATGTGAACATTCCTGTTATCGAAAAATTTAATTTAATTTAAATTTAATTTAATTTCTTGCCTCTCTGGTGATGCCTTTGGAACTATAAAGGCATTCCAGGTCACCGAGAGTAATTATGACAAAAGCTATCGCTAGTCTAAAAAGAGTTTATGATAACGAATGTCTCATCTTTGCGAACCAAATAAGTCAACTGTTCAGTCTTCCGAAAATTTCCCAGCCGTCTGCGTCGTCGTTGAGGGCTTTCATCGACACTGTCATAAATTTATGGATCACTATTATCCATAGGAGATGATACTAAAATTGCAAACTCAATGATTATACATTTAGTTTTGAGAAGAGTGGATCCAGTGACCAAGCAAAAATGGGAAAAGGCACAAGCAAAAATGTGGTCCGATTTCGAAAAAATACTAAATCGTAGGTACCAGCACCTGTCCGCTGAAGAGACTGGCGAACCAAAACAGAAAAAAACTGGGTTTCGCAAGCAACTTAATAGAAGTTCGTTGGCTTGTTCTTCTGCCAACGCCAAACCAGCTTGCAGTTATTGTAACGCTCAAGACCATTTTTTGGTCCAGTGCAGTCCGTTCGATCGCCTTGCTGTAATGCAAAGGTTTGAGCTTGTTAAGTCAGCCTCCCTCTGTTTAAATTGTCTGCGAAAAGGTCACAAGGTAGCGAAGTGCAAATCGACTAGGTGTCAAATCTGTGCAAGATCGCACCATAAACTTCTGCATCGATTTACAGTGACTGAAAATAACTTATTACGTTAGCAACGTCGATCGTAAGCGTTCGAACAAAAACTGGCGAGCACATATGGGCCCGAGTATTACTTGACTCAGGGTCACAAATGAATTTCATTACTGAAGATCTTGCTCAACGCTTACAAATCCATAGGGAGGAATCGTGCATCAACTTGCTTGGAATTGGTAAAAAAGATACACACCGTGCTAAAGTCGAGAATCAATGGAAATGAGTTTTCGTTCGACTTTTGGGTTTTGAACACAATTTCCGGGTATCACCCTGACCTGTCAGTGAACGTAAAAGATTGGACCCTACCAAAGAACTTGCCATTGTCAGACCCATATTTTTATAAACCTCAGCGGATAGATATGCTAATTGGAGCTGTCATTTTTCGAACTTTTGTCCTTTTTTCAAATAAAGCAAGGTCCGAACCATCACATACTTCAAAAAACTCTCCTTGGGTGGATAGTATTGGGAAAATATATGGCAATTTCCTCAACTCCTCAACAGCCGGTATCTAGCCTGAATTGCCAAGAAGAAACATTAGAGTCTATAGACAATAACTTAAAAAAATACTGGTCGTTGGAAGAAGTTCCATCTTCTAAAAAGATGTTGTCGCCAGAACAAGAGCTATGTGAGGAACATTATCGGAAGACTACTAGAATACTGCCTTCAGGTCGATTTGAAGTTAGACCTCCATTAAAGTCGCATCCAAGCGTTTTGGGCAACTCAGTCGAGATAGCCAAACGCCGTTTTCTGTCGCTCGAGAGAAGATTATCTCGAGATCCGAACTTAAAGAAAATGTATTTGGAATTTATGGAAGAATACGAATCCCTAGGCCACATGTCCCCTGCAAGCAATGAAGTTCTTGCTTCTCCACACTATGTTATACTCCACCAGTGTGTCTTATGGCCTCAAAGTACAACGACCAAACTACGAGTCGTTTTTGATGCGTCCTGTAAGACATCCACAAAGAAGTGTTTAAATGAGTTGTTGATGGTGGGTCCAACAATTCAGGAAGAGCTTTACTCAACTCTTTTTAGGTTTCGGCTAAAAAAATTTGCTCTGATAGCCGACATAAAAAAGATGTATCGTCAAGTAATGGTGAGTAAACTCTCTTCCTTCACTTCATAGCGAACGGTCGTGATTATTTTTTGCGCTTGCGATAAATTTTATTCTTGTCAAACGCGGGTTTGAAACCTTAATTTAAACACTTGTTTTATTACTAATATTGTGTCTTAATATTAAAGTTATACCCGTATCGCTACGCGCTTGTGCAGTGCCATATTTGGGTGAGCATTTAATAAAATTAAAAAGTCGCAATCCAAATATAGCTCTGCTTCTTTTTCATTCTCTGCCTTTTGAATCTTTGCAGTTAATTCTGCTCTTATCTTTTTGCGCGCATTTCTTTACACTTGCGCTCTCCCGTAGCTCTCTCTTTACTAACCTCCTCCTCTACCTACCTTTTATTAACCTTAGTTGGTACAGTGGTTGAAGGCTAATTTGTTTAAAATAAAAAAAAAAAAAAATATAAATTCATTTTTGCTAATTTTTAAAATTTTTAAAATGGAATATAATGTTGTCTGCTCATTAAAATCGTGCAATAAGCCGATATCTTCGTCCCAGGCCAGCATCTATTGTTGGCTGTGCGAAAGTGTCTCACATGCCAAATGTGCTGGCCTTACTGCATCTGTCTCGGATGCCGTATCCCGCCGTGTTGGCCTCCATTATTGCTGCAGTGGGTGCCGTGCTGTCCAAGATGAAATGCGATCATTCATGCGACAGACCAAGAGTGGGTTTAAAGATTTGATCGTTGGTTTCCGAAAAATCAACGATCAACTCAGTGCGCTGGATGTTCAATTCAATAGCCTTCAGCTGTTGAATGAATCTCCTAAGCGGAAAAAATCTGCTACTAGGGAAGTTGCAGCTCCAGAGATCGCGGGACAGCTGGATCCTCCCGCAATAATGCAGCCGCTCATTTCCCTTGCTACTCCAAGAGCAGGGACGGTAAATGAAAAGTCAGCACCCGAATTTACCGTAGCAGAGCATAACTTGTCCGCTTTGTCCTCCATGGCATCACTCCAAGTGATTCCTAGGAATGCCCTAGAATTAACCCCCATAGCTTCCACTAGAAATGGTAACCCGCCGCCCGGACCCCCGGAACGGACTGATGCCGCGGTATTACCGACCGTGGCACCAAAACCATTACAGGTAATCCCACCTGTTAGACAAATATTTGTCTCACGGCTATCCCCCGATACCTCGGAGATTGATATCTCGGCTTATATCAAAGCCAAAACCAAGGCCGTTATTAGAGTGGAAGACATTAGGAAATTTAAATACTCCTACTCGAGGCGCATGTCATCCTTCATGATACGTGTGCCAGTGCCGATGTTTGCGACGCTATGTTCGCCTGGCTTCTGGCCAGAGGACATATTTGTACAAGAGCATCAGCCGAGTAAGGTAAAGAAAAAAAATTCGAAGCCTGCTGGAGTCAAGCTCCCAACATCTGTCCAATCCGACTCTTCAAAAAACTAACATCTTCTATCAATCTTACATATCAGAATTGTAGGGGCCTACGTAGCAAGCTCCCTAGACTCTATTCTGATAGTCTTTCCTTTGCGTCCCATATTATAGTTTTTACTGAAACCTGGTTAAAGCCGGAGATCTTTTGCTCCGAAGTTTTTCCAAGTAGGTACACCACTTTTAGACGTGACCGACCTCTGCGAAGAGGAGGAGGAGTCTTAATTTCCATTGACTCCGATTTCGTTTCTGAAGAGGTAAAGTTACCAGAGTTTGGTGATTTCGAATTCATTTGCGTTAAAGTCATATTGTCTGCTCAATCTTTGTTTATTACATGTTCTTACATTCCACCATCTTCCGAGCCGCCTACATACTGGCATCACTTGTCGGCTATACAGTCTGTTTCCAATCTTATGTCCGATATTGACCTTCTGGTAGTTCTTGGTGACTTTAATTTACCAGAACTCAATTGGTCAAATACTGAAAATGTATCTTTCTTATCACTTTCCACCCATCATGATTTCACGGCGGGCATCTTTGACTTGTCCCTAGGCCAGATCAACCATGTTAGAAATTCGTTAGGTCGGCTTCTTGACTTATGTTTTGTATCTGATCCAGATGGTACCACACTTTTCAGAGCTTTGCCCCTCTCAACCCCTGAAGATCCATACCACCCTACGCTTGAAGTTTCAATTGAAACCAATTCTGGGGTCAATCAGAAGCCTTGCAGCGTATCAAAGAAGATTCGTTGTTTTCGTAAGGCTGATTTTCGTAAACTTAATTTGTTAATCGATACTTTTGACTGGTCCGATATTCTGGCATGCACAGATATAAATATCATCCTAGATACATTTTATTTCACATTAAATACATTCTTTGACTTAAGTGTGCCGTGGAAATATCCGTCCGCTACAAATAATCCTCCTTGGTTTACAAGGCGCCTAACAAAATTAAAAACAGATAAAGACAGGCTTTTAAATAAATATAAAAGAACCTGTAGCAGCATAGATTTCTCAAGATACTTAATAGCTCGGCTAAATTTCACCGTGCATAACGCCGAATGTTATAAAAATTATATTCGCCGCTGTCGGATTCTGTTCACTCAGGATCCAAAGCAGTTTTATAACTTTGTAAACACGAAGCGTAAACATGTATCTTTTCCTTCTCTACTTACGTATAAAAATTTATCAGCGACTTCAGATCAGGCCATTGCCGATTTATTCGCAAAATTTTTCCAAACTACTTATTCACCTCCTAAAACTTCAGATCAGCCATACGCTTACAACATTCAACCAACTAATCGTATATTTGCTCCATTTCTTTCTGAAAACAGTTTATTATTGGATCTTCAAAAGGTAAAACCAGTTTATTCGCCAGGCCCCGACGGAGTACCAGGCTGTGTGCTAAAATACTGTGCTAGGGCTCTGTGCAAACCTCTTCAAAAACTTTTCAACTTATCTTTGGAATCTTCGATTTTTCCCTTTAAATGGAAGGAATCTTTCATAATTCCTCTGCACAAAAAGGGGAAAAATCCGATGCTGCCAACTACAGAGGCATCTCAAAATTGTCAGCGATTCCAAAGTTATTCGAAAAATTAATAACTCCTCATTTGCAACACCTATGCTCTTCAATAATTTCTCCATGTCAGCATGGTTTCATTAAGCGTCGCTCCACCACCACTAATTTATTGGAGTTGACATCCTTTGTTTTAGATGGCTTCCAAAAGGGACTTCAAACTGATGTTATTTACACAGACTTTAGTAAAGCATTTGATTCAGTTAATCACTCACTTTTGTTGAGTAAACTAAATCTTTTGGGATTCTCAACCGACCTCATTACGTGGATCTCCAGCTATTTAAATGGAAGAACACAGAGAGTCTTATTTAAAAATCAATATTCCCGCTTAGTCCGTGCCACATCTGGAGTCCCTCAAGGAAGCCATCTTGGCCCATTACTATTCACTCTCTTTATAAATGACTTGCCCTCATCCTTAACGAACGCGCTGGTACTAATGTACGCAGACGATGTTAAGCTTTGTCTGCAATATAAGTTCCCGTCTGCCCAAAACAGACTCCAGTCCGATCTCGATAATTTTCAAAAATGGTGTTTAGCTAATGACTTAATACTTAATGGATCAAAATGCAAACTTATGTCTTTTTATCGTACTAGTCCTCACCAGGCTTCGTACTATCTCTCTGGGATTGCCTTAGAAAAATTAACTCAGGTTAATGATCTTGGTGTCCTTTTAGACATAAAACTTAAATTTTCCGACCATATTTCTTTAATGGTTAATAAGGCTAAAGGTGTTCTCGGTTTTATTAAAAGATGGGCTAAAGAATTTAACGACCCTTATATTACTAAAAGCTTATTTATATCCTTGGTCCGTCCGATACTGGAGTACGGTTCATGTGTCTGGTGTCCCCAATACGGTGTTCATCAAGACCGCATAGAATCCGTACAAAAGAACTTCTTAATATTTGCTCTTAGAGGACTTAACTGGGACGCAAATCTTCACCTTCCTTCGTATAATAGTAGACTCCTACTAATAAACTTACCCTCCTTAACAAATCGTAGAATAATGCTGGGTGTCGTTTTCCTACACAACCTTATTAATGGTGATGTAGATAGCCAGCACTTACTAACACGCTTACAGTTTAACGTTCCGAATAGAAGGACTAGAAACTTTAGTCCTTTATTCTTAAGCCATTGTAGATCGACATATGCACAGCATGATCCCCTTAGGATTTTATGTTCGAACTACAATGGTCTGTATCATATTATTTCTCTTTCATCCCTTTCAAATATGAAAACCTCCATTTTAATTTACCTTCAAGATCATACTAATTCTTCCTCGTTTTCTTTATAATCCTTCTATTTATATTTATATATACTAACTCGAATTTATTCCCGCGATTCGAGCCGTACGTTATGCGGCAGGCGCCCCTCGGTCGGTTGGGCGGGAGGTGGGCTGTACGTATGCAGTGGGAACCGCGCGCAAAAAAAAAAAAAAATAAAGCAGATAGGCGCAACCAGTTGATAGTGTGGAGAAAAGACCCATCTGATTCCTTAAAATTGTGGAAGCTCAACACCGTTACTTATGGCACTGCACCAGCCCTATTCCTGGCCATAAGGTGTTTGAAGAGGTTGAGTGAATCCGCGAAAAATACATTCCCTCGAGCTGCTAAGGTTATTGGGTCTGACTTTTACGTCGACGAAATGTTAACGGGTGCTGGTTGCGTGAAGGAGCTAAAGACAATTAAATCTGAAGTAACTTAGGTTCTTCAAAACGCTGGGTTTGAATTGAGTAAGTGGTTTTCAAACTCGCCTGAAGTTTGATATTCGTTGCAAATCTGCAGAAGGTATTATAGTCTCATTGTTGACAGCAAAGTCCAAAGTAGCGCCACTCAAGACAAAGACGCTTCCCCGTCTTGAGTTATGTGCCGCTCACCTTCTCGCAGATCTCTGCCGCAAAATAAAACCTCTTATCAAAGTACCAATCGAACGAAGTGTATATTGGTCAGATTCAAAAGTTTATCTTCATTGGATTCGTTCCTATCCATCGTCGTTGTCAACGTTCGTATCAAATAGAGTTGCTGAGATTCAAGAGTGGTCAGAGGATAGCACGTGGCGGCATGTACCAACTAGCATGTGTCAAGATGTGGAGACGTAAAGGAAACGATAGAATCGATCTGGTTCACAGGTCCATCGTTTTTAACGGAGCCGGAAGATAAATGGGTCCCCGGGTTGAGCCGTCACCAGAGATTTTGCAGAGGAAGCAAAGAAGAATGCGGTCAGACTGACCACAATGGTCTCCACCTCATATTTGTTGGAAGTGATAGTGAGATTTTCCTCTCACTTAAAACTGCTGCGAGTTTTTGTTAACATGGTCCGCTTTATAAAGAAGTGTAAAAAATTAGTAGTTGCTTCTGATAGTGTACCTTAACCTGTCGAATATCAAGAAGCTTTAATAAAATTGTCCAGATAGTCCAAGAGCACGAGTATCAAGAGGAAATTAATTATTTCGAAAAAAATATGGTTGTTAGCCCAAGCCTACAGATGCTAAGTACGTTTGTCCACGAAGCCTCTCAGGCTGGGCTTACATTTTCGTTGTTGCGGGTCGGGGGGCGACTAGCTAATGCTCCTATTTCGTACGATGCCAAGTTTCCAGTATTGTTGACGAAGCGCTCTCAATTTATTCAGAGCTGCGTCCGATACTTGTACGAGTCGAATTTTCATGTGGGTCCGCGAGCACTGGTAAGTCTCTTGCGACAGTGCGTTTGGATAGTAAACGCGAAGGAAGTCTGCGCGAAGGAAGTACGGTCATGCATACGCTGTTTTAAATGCAAGCCTCATCTGATGACTCAAATCATGGAAGGTTTACTCCTACGAACGGTGGGCAGCGCAAAGTTGGCCGCAGAGGAGCTGCAGACCGTCCTCGTTGGAGTTCAGGCCGTCCTGAATTCGAGGCCTCTGGGCGCCCTAAGTCAGGACCCAAGCGACGGCGAGGCATTGACTCCCGGGCACCGATTGACAGACAGGCCGCTTATCGCTAAACGTAAGCGTAATCTGGGGCCTACAGGTGCGGTCGAAGTGGCAGCGGGAGCATGAGGACGTCAGGAAGGGCGATCTGGTCCTGGTCGCCGAGGACCACTAGCCACCCCAACAGTGGATCACCGCCGGGGTCGTCGAGACTCACGCCGGCGCGGACGGAAGGGTCAGGGTCGCCGTCGTGAGGACTAGTTCAGGAGCGGTATCCAACAGAGCAGTCCACAAGCTGGCGAGGCTGCCAGTGGTTGAAGCCTGATGGAGTCCTTCAACGAGGCCAGTGTAGAATTAATGTAGAATTTTAAGTTTAAATTTTTTTAAGTCTAGCATAAGTTAGCATAGGGCGGAGCGGGAGCGCAAGAAAAGCTCACTTGCGCTCTCCCGTGAATTTGCCCCGGTTCGCCGCAATAGATAAGCTAGGCTTAGTTAGTTTATAAATATACTCGAATTTATGAAGTGAAAGCAAGTGCACGCATTTTTTGGTCTTTATCGTAGTGCTTTAATAATTTACAGCCACCCTTTTCGTTTCGGTAAAATATAGTGAATCTCAGTGAACACCAATCTTCAGATGGCTTAAGTCTAACTGACAGTTGTATTTTTTAATAAAATCGATTCCTAATATTCCATCACATATAATAGGGAATTGAAAAGTCACGATATGAAAATCGTGTGGAACTATATATTTAGTCGTCTGTATTTCAATAGAAACCAGACATTTGGATTTGGTTATTTCTTGACTTATTCTTTTTATGTCTATAATATAATTATCTCGGATGTCGTGAAAGATATCAGAAGTTTCTTTTAAAATGGATATATCTGCACCTGTGTCTATTAGAAATACAAGTTCTTTTCCAGTAGTTACATGAATAAATGAAACGAATATATTTTGACTGAGATTAATAGTGTGAACTCTTGCATCTTTTACTGCTGAACATTTAAAGGGTCTTGGGAGTTTCCCGATGTATTTTGGGCAACTCTGACATTGTTCTGGTAGTTATTGTTGTTGTTATTGTGGCCTCGATTCGAGTTACCACGGCCTCTATAGTTTCCTCTATATTGACCGCGTCCTCCATTGTTATTTTGGTAGTTATTGTTGTTATAATAACCACGAAAGTTGCCACTATAATTTCCACGTCCGCGATTTGAGCCGCGCTGTGGATAGTTCCTGTAGTATAGGACAGTGTTTGATTGTCCCGTTGCTTCTGTGCAACTATTTACAAATTTTGATACGGCATCGTTCATAGTATTGAAGGTTCCAGCTTGCATAATAAGTTTTACCTTATCGATTGTGCAATTTTTAGTCATTGCTTTGACTGCATGCTGGGTGGAATAACTTCTGGCTAACTCTAGAGGTAGTCCATCTGTTATATATGCACCTTCTAAAGCTTTCGTCATATGCTCAACCTCTTGTGTGTACTGGTTAGCAGTTTTAGTGCGCTGCTGTAGGTTCATCAGTTTTGCTGACAATACTTCTACAGTTTCGCCTTTGACGTTGCCTTTTAATCTGGAAATCACCTCAGAAATTGTTGTTTCATTTCCGATTAGATTTCTGGCAAAACCTTTTAGCTTTGTTATTATTATGTAAACTGCTAATAGTTCGTGGTCGCCTTTTATAGATTCTATTATTTGTAATGCATCAATAAAACTTGTTAAATTTTCAGCTTTACCATCGAAAACTGGTATAAGCTTGGATGCTGTATTAATAAATTCTATATTTGATTGTGCCATTGTATTGTTGTTGCTTATGTTATCCTCTATTATGCTTGAACTATCATCAGAATCTGTAGAATTATCTAGATCTGGCATTAGTACAGCTGGAACAGTAAGATTATTTATATCTTGCTCTTCTATTTTCAGATTTAAATCTGTAAGTTCCTTTGGTTCTCTTTGGTCAGTGTCAGTTTCAACTGTTAAAGAGGTGTTAAGTATTGTCGGTATTGATATACCTAAATTGAACTTTTGTTTAATTGTTATTAAATTAGATCGTAGTCTGATCAAAAATTTTGATACTTGGGACCAATGATCTTGATTTAATTTTTCTCTCTGGCCATGTATTAGTATTCGTGCTTCATTAAAGCAGTTTACTAGTATTTCCAAATGTTTTTTAATGGTGTTCTTTTGAATTGGCCTGTTTTGAGTAAGCGATTTATATGATTTGTCAAAATCGCTTTTTAATTTATTCAATTCGTCATATAATTCATTCCATTGCATTTTTGTTAATATGGAGAATTATTTTCGGACTGCTACCATAACAAGTGTTCGGCCTAGTGTTTCGTGTTCTTCTAGAACTGATTTCACCTGGATACCTGGGATGGTGCTTAATACAATTGCTTTTTGTGTTTTTGAGCAATGTATCAATGGTGAATTTTCAAAATTAAATGTTTCAATTAGAAGGTATTCTAATTGGTTGATGCTTATTGGAGTCGTTGAGACTATCTGTTGAACATGTTCATTAAAATAAGCATCCCTTTCGTAAACCTGCTTCTATTGTGGCCATTTTCAGTTTTTCTTAATTGTCCTCAGTGAAGCCTTTAGTTTACTTTAGTAAAAATATAAATTTTTATTTTTATATTTATATATTTTTGTTTTTATTTTTATATAGCTTTATTTATTTTCATTGTCTTTTTTTTTTATTTTTTTTTTTTGGAGTGTACAACAAGATTTTTTTTTTACTATTATTATTAATATTATTTGCGCTCTTAATGTTTTTTTTTGTTTTTTATTTTTAAATTTTTTCCAGCTCATTTGCCTGGCTCATTTATTTTTTCTTTAGACATTTATTATGTAATTTATATAATTTATAAAAACAATTTGCGCACATTATGACAACAATTATTATTAGTAATGTGTGTATTAATTCTAAATTAATGTTATTTGGCTCTACTTTATTAATAACGTTTGCAGTGGAGTCCACCGACTTAACGTCAACTATTGCCATTTTTGAAATAAGTGTATTTGGCATATAATTATAACTACCTGTTTCTTCTGAATATTTACTTATTGCATTACTTTGCATCTAATTTTTACAGGTTTCCTACCTATCGTTTTGTATAGCTTTACGGGCTACACTTCTAATTGGGCAGAATAGGTTCCGATCAATTTTACAAAAAGTCGTTTATAACTATAATGTAACGCAGTACATTAATAATGCAACGCAGTGCACCAAAAAAAAAATTATTTCTTATTTGTTGTGCGCTCTTTGTAGCGCTGTCGGTTCACTTTTCCGGGTCTGCTGCTTCTAGTTGGTTGCTGCTTCTAGTTGGGGCACCGGTGCTGGTCCTCGCACAGGTTATTCCTCGCTGCTTCTTCCGCATGTAAACTCGCAAAATACCGAGTACAGCGGTCCAGGACAATCCTTAGGACAGTTGTCCGGCTTCCTTGGCAAAGGCTTTGGGGAAGGTGGTTTTGTAATTACTGATTCATTTATAGTTTTTATTTTCGCTGCGTGAGTTATAGAGTTCGGCTTTCTTTGCAGGAGGCTTTCAGTCAGAAAATCAAGCTCTTCTGTTAGCTTTTGTGCCGTTGCCCATGGGGGTGGCGTTTTTTGGGTATATAATAGCCACTTTATGTGTGCTATTCTTTTGGTAATTTTATTTTTCTGACCCCCGCGCTTGCCCATTTCTTTAACTCTACTCACTCAGACTTTTATCCGCCTCTGCCAGATCGCCAAACAGGCAGTGCAATTGATGATCATCTGGTTTGGTAGCTCCTCCTCTCATTGCCGCGCCTCACGCTCCGTCTCCATTAGGCACTCACGCACCGGGATGCGAGCATAGACAATGCCGCGTTTGAGCCGCTCCGTATATTTAAGCACTTTTGTCGCCGATAATCCAATGTGTCGCTTTTACTGCTGTTTATGCCTTTTCCGACAGTGTCGCGGGTCCTGTCACGGTCGCCATGATGTAATTAACGATGCAATTGAAATAGTCCGTTGATATTTAAAGTGTTTTATTTATTTATTTCCTTTTTAATAGTAGGAGCAGCAATGGTGCCGCTCCAATGCTTCGATTGTATCTGAATTTACATTATTCTTTTAATTCTAAGTAAGGCTAAGTCTCTTGCTGCGCTGCCCACAGACGGCGGCAGCAAGACGGCTATGTATGTGCTTATGTATATATGTATGCTATGCTCCCTTAAGCGGGAGCGCGAGGTATATGCACATGAGGTCCGTTCATGTTACAATTCTGCCGGCGCTAGCACTTTTTGTGCATAGCGATCGGTTCATGTTTTGACCATTTAAGTTTTGTTTATACTGCAACAAAGTGTTACAGTGTTTACCCTTTAAGTACTCTTGATACAGTGGCTATTCAATATGTGTGCATACTACAGATCTCACTTGGCCCCAAATTTGTTGCTGGGGGAGACTTGAATGCTAAGCACCAATGGTGGGGCAACTTAAGGTCCTGTTGCCGAGGAAAGCGACTTCAAGAGGCCATTGCATCTAGCACCTGCCAAGTTTTAGCTACTGGTAGCCCTACTTTTTTCTCCTGCAACACCAGTCTAACGCCAACAGCTCTGGACTTCTTTATCGTAAATGGAGTTCCACTCAACAAGCTTTCAGTTACAACAAATTACGAGCTGTCTTCAGACCATTTACCGGTTGTAGCTACGCTAAGCCAGATTCCGCAAGTGAAAACCAAAAGGCAATCCATACTTCCGCCTGGCTCCTCTCCAGAAAAATTCATGGAAGCGCTCGACAGAATTATACATTCTGTCAACTCAACATCGAAATTAACGGACCTGACGACATCGATGATGCCGTTGATCTTTTAATGGAGAAAATACACATGGCTGCGAAATTTGCTACACCAAGTCAAAATCATCAACCTAACCACATCAAAAACATTCCACAAAATGCTCAAATACTCATCCAGCTTAAAAGGAGAGCTCGTCGTGAATATACCAGAACAGGTGACATACGTGTTCACAGAATATATAAAAGACTCTCAAATCGTCTCAGCAAAGTTCTGGAAAAGAACAAGCAAGATCATTTTGACCAGACGCTGGAAAATGCAGGTCCTGATGCATCCTCCAACTATACCTTGTGGAAGCTAACGAATCGCTACAAAGGCAGGCCATCACAAAGGCTCCGATTAGAAACCCAGCTGGTGGATGGTGTTGCACAAGTCAGCAGAAGGCAGATATCTTTGCGGACAGCCTAGAAAATAGGTTTAAGCCATTCGACCTAGCTCCGATAGGAAACCAATTTCTTGTTCAAACGGTTCTGGCTAGACCTTTTCAAATGGAGCTTCCCACAAACCCAGTTACCCTTGCAGAGGTTGAATCCCTGATCGGAAAGCTTAAAAACAAAAAAGCTCCAGGAGAAGATCTTCTTGACAATAAGACACTCAAGATTCTTTCTACTAAAGCTCTGCTTTTTATTGTCCTAGTATTCAACAGCGTTTTGAGACTAAGCTATTTCCCAATTGCATGGAAATCTGCTTTCCATTACAATGATCCCCAAGCCTGGAAAGCAGCCTACAGAAGTTGATGCATACAGACCAATTAGTCTGCTTCCAGCACTTGGAAAAATGATGGAACGAGTCATTTTGGATCGAATCCTTAAACTGGAAAGTGTGAGCAGGGCAATTCCTAAGTGGCAGTTTGACTTCAGAAAGGGTCATGGTACTCCCGAACAGTTACACCGAGTGGTTAACTTCGCTCTGGAAGCTATGGAGAGGAAAATGTATGCAGTAGCTGTTTTTATGGACATTAAACAAGCGTTTGATCGAGTATGGCATGATGGCCTTTTATGCAAGCTAAAGACAACTCTGACGCCACAGCTTTTCCTTTTAATCAAAAGCTTTCTTTCTGAGAGGAAATTTAGCGTTGTCTTCGATGGCGAAGAGTCTTCAAAACGTCACATCTCAGCTGGAGTACCACAAGGCAGTGTACTGGGACCAACACTATATTCGCTGTATACATCCGACATGCCAGATTCCTGGGGTTGCACTCATGTTGACGATGATAACATGCTCATTGCAACGTATGCTGACGACACAGCCGTGCTCGTCCGAAGTCCTTGCATAGACGCTGCAACCCTAGGCCTCCAGGAATATGTTTCTCGTCATATGCTCAACCTCTTGTGTGTACTGGTTAGCAGTTTTAGTGCGCTGCTGTAGGTTCATCAGTTTTGCTGACAATACTTCTACAGTTTCGCCTTTGACGTTGCCTTTTAATCTGGAAATCACCTCAGAAATTGTTGTTTCATTTCCGATTAGATTTCTGGCAAAACCTTTTAGCTTTGTTATTATTATGGAAACTGCTAATAGTTCGTGGTCGCCTTTTATAGATTCTATTATTTGTAATGCATCAATAAAACTTGTTAAATTTTCAGCTTTACCATCGAAAACTGGTATAAGCTTGGATGCTGTATTAATAAATTCTATATTTGATTGTGCCATTGTATTGTTGTTGCTTATGTTATCCTCTATTATGCTTGAACTATCATCAGAATCTGTAGAATTATCTAGATCTGGCATTAGTACAGCTGGAACAGTAAGATTATTTATATCTTGCTCTTCTATTTTCAGATTTAAATCTGTAAGTTCCTTTGGTTCTCTTTGGTCAGTGTCAGTTTCAACTGTTAAAGAGGTGTTAAGTATTGTCGGTATTGATATACCTAAATTGAACTTTTGTTTAATTGTTATTAAATTAGATCGTAGTCTGATCAAAAATTTTGATACTTGGGACCAATGATCTTGATTTAATTTTTCTCTCTGGCCATGTATTAGTATTCGTGCTTCATTAAAGCAGTTTACTAGTATTTCCAAATGTTTTTTAATGGTGTTCTTTTGAATTGGCCTGTTTTGAGTAAGCGATTTATATGATTTGTCAAAATCGCTTTTTAATTTATTCAATTCGTCATATAATTCATTCCATTGCATTTTTGTTAATATGGAGAATTATTTTCGGACTGCTACCATAACAAGTGTTCGGCCTAGTGTTTCGTGTTCTTCTAGAACTGATTTCACCTGGATACCTGGGATGGTGCTTAATACAATTGCTTTTTGTGTTTTTGAGCAATGTATCAATGGTGAATTTTCAAAATTAAATGTTTCAATTAGAAGGTATTCTAATTGGTTGATGCTTATTGGAGTCGTTGAGACTATCTGTTGAACATGTTCATTAAAATAAGCATCCCTTTCGTAAACCTGCTTCTATTGTGGCCATTTTCAGTTTTTCTTAATTGTCCTCAGTGAAGCCTTTAGTTTACTTTAGTAAAAATATAAATTTTTATTTTTATATTTATATATTTTTGTTTTTATTTTTATATAGCTTTATTTATTTTCATTGTCTTTTTTTTTTATTTTTTTTTTTGGAGTGTACAACAAGATTTTTTTTTTACTATTATTATTAATATTATTTGCGCTTTTAATGTTTTTTTTTTGTTTTTTATTTTTAAATTTTTTCCAGCTCATTTGCCTGGCTCATTTATTTTTTCTTTAGACATTTATTATGTAATTTATATAATTTATAAAAACAATTTGCGCACATTATGACAACAATTATTATTAGTAATGTGTGTATTAATTCTAAATTAATGTTATTTGGCTCTACTTTATTAATAACGTTTGCAGTGGAGTCCACCGACTTAACGTCAACTATTGCCATTTTTGAAATAAGTGTATTTGGCATATAATTATAACTACCTGTTTCTTCTGAATATTTACTTATTGCATTACTTTGCATCTAATTTTCACAGGTTTCCTACCTATCGTTTTGTATAGCTTTACGGGCTACACTTCTAATTGGGCAGAATAGGTTCCGATCAATTTTACAAAAAGTCGTTTATAACTATAATGTAACGCAGTACATTAATAATGCAACGCAGTGCACCAAAAAAAAATTATTTCTTATTTGTTGTGCGCTCTTTGTAGCGCCGTCGGTTCACTTTTCCGGGTCTGCTGCTTCTAGTTCCTCGCTGCTTCTAGTTGGGGTACCGGTGCTGGTCCTCGCACAGGTTATTCCTCGCTGCTTCTTCCGCATGTAAACTCGCAAAATACCGAGTACAGCGGTCCAGGACAATCCTTAGGACAGTTGTCCGGCTTCCTTGGCAAAGGCTTTGGGGAAGGTGGTTTTGTAATTACTGATTCATTTATAGTTTTTATTTTCGCTGCGTGAGTTATAGAGTTCGGCTTTCTTTGCAGGAGGCTTTCAGTCAGAAAATCAAGCTCTTCTGTTAGCTTTTGTGCCGTTGCCCATGGGGGTGGCGTTTTTTGGGTATATAATAGCCACTTTATGTGTGCTATTCTTTTGGTAATTTTATTTTTCTGACCCCCGCGCTTGCCCATTTCTTTAACTCTACTCACTCAGACTTTTATCCGCCTCTGCCAGATCGCCAAACAGGCAGTGCAATTGATGATCATCTGGTTTGGTAGCTCCTCCTCTCATTGCCGCGCCTCACGCTCCGTCTCCATTAGGCACTCACGCACCGGGATGCGAGCATAGACAATGCCGCGTTTGAGCCGCTCCGTATATTTAAGCACTTTTGTCGCCGATAATCCAATGTGTCGCTTTTACTGCTGTTTATGCCTTTTCCGACAGTGTCGCGGGTCCTGTCACGGTCGCCATGATGTAATTAACGATGCAATTGAAATAGTCCGTTGATATTTAAAGTGTTTTATTTATTTATTTCCTTTTTAATAGTAGGAGCAGCAATGGTGCCGCTCCAATGCTTCGATTGTATCTGAATTTACATTATTCTTTTAATTCTAAGTAAGGCTAAGTCTCTTGCTGCGCTGCCCACAGACGGCGGCAGCAAGACGGCTATGTATGTGCTTATGTATATATGTATGCTATGCTCCCTTAAGCGGGAGCGCGAGGTATATGCACATGAGGTCCGTTCATGTTACAATTCTGCCGGCGCTAGCACTTTTTGTGCATAGCGATCGGTTCATGTTTTGACCATTTAAGTTTTGTTTATACTGCAACAAAGTGTTACAGTGTTTACCCTTTAAGTACTCTTGGTACAGTGGCTATTCAATATGTGTGCATACTACAGATCTCACTTGGCCCCAAATTTGTTGCTGGGGGAGACTTGAATGCTAAGCACCAATGGTGGGGCAACTTAAGGTCCTGTTGCCGAGGAAAGCGACTTCAAGAGGCCATTGCATCTAGCACCTGCCAAGTTTTAGCTACTGGTAGCCCTACTTTTTTCTCCTGCAACACCAGTCTAACGCCAACAGCTCTGGACTTCTTTATCGTAAATGGAGTTCCACTCAACAAGCTTTCAGTTACAACAAATTACGAGCTGTCTTCAGACCATTTACCGGTTGTAGCTACGCTAAGCCAGATTCCGCAAGTGAAAACCAAAAGGCAATCCATACTTCCGCCTGGCTCCTCTCCAGAAAAATTCATGGAAGCGCTCGACAGAATTATACATTCTGTCAACTCAACATCGAAATTAACGGACCTGACGACATCGATGATGCCGTTGATCTTTTAATGGAGAAAATACACATGGCTGCGAAATTTGCTACACCAAGTCAAAATCATCAACCTAACCACATCAAAAACATTCCACAAAATGCTCAAATACTCATCCAGCTTAAAAGGAGAGCTCGTCGTGAATATACCAGAACAGGTGACATACGTGTTCACAGAATATATAAAAGACTCTCAAATCGTCTCAGCAAAGTTCTGGAAAAGAACAAGCAAGATCATTTTGACCAGACGCTGGAAAATGCAGGTCCTGATGCATCCTCCAACTATACCTTGTGGAAGCTAACGAATCGCTACAAAGGCAGGCCATCACAAAGGCTCCGATTAGAAACCCAGCTGGTGGATGGTGTTGCACAAGTCAGCAGAAGGCAGATATCTTTGCGGACAGCCTAGAAAATAGGTTTAAGCCATTCGACCTAGCTCCGATAGGAAACCAATTTCTTGTTCAAACGGTTCTGGCTAGACCTTTTCAAATGGAGCTTCCCACAAACCCAGTTACCCTTGCAGAGGTTGAATCCCTGATCGGAAAGCTTAAAAACAAAAAAGCTCCAGGAGAAGATCTTCTTGACAATAAGACACTCAAGATTCTTTCTACTAAAGCTCTGCTTTTTATTGTCCTAGTATTCAACAGCGTTTTGAGACTAAGCTATTTCCCAATTGCATGGAAATCTGCTTTCCATTACAATGATCCCCAAGCCTGGAAAGCAGCCTACAGAAGTTGATGCATACAGACCAATTAGTCTGCTTCCAGCACTTGGAAAAATGATGGAACGAGTCATTTTGGATCGAATCCTTAAACTGGAAAGTGTGAGCAGGGCAATTCCTAAGTGGCAGTTTGGCTTCAGAAAGGGTCATGGTACTCCCGAACAGTTACACCGAGTGGTTAACTTCGCTCTGGAAGCTATGGAGAGGAAAATGTATGCAGTAGCTGTTTTTATGGACATTAAACAAGCGTTTGATCGAGTATGGCATGATGGCCTTTTATGCAAGCTAAAGACAACTCTGACGCCACAGCTTTTCCTTTTAATCAAAAGCTTTCTTTCTGAGAGGAAATTTAGCGTTGTCTTCGATGGCGAAGAGTCTTCAAAACGTCACATCTCAGCTGGAGTACCACAAGGCAGTGTACTGGGACCAACACTATATTCGCTGTATACATCCGACATGCCAGATTCCTGGGGTTGCACTCATGTTGACGATGATAACATGCTCATTGCAACGTATGCTGACGACACAGCCGTGCTCGTCCGAAGTCCTTGCATAGACGCTGCAACCCTAGGCCTCCAGGAATATGTTTCTCGCTTCGAAAAAGGACCACAGATTGGAACATCGGCATCAATTGCAGCAAATGTGCTTGTGTCACATTTGCAACAAGGCACAAGCTCTGCCCAGGAATTTCCATGCAAGGTACCGCGCTTCGTCACGAGAACACTTATAAATACCTCGGGGTGATCTTAGACAGGAGACTTAACTTCCAAAAGCACACAACCATGCTAAAGCAGACTGTTCTTTCGAAGGCCGGAAAGATGTCCTGGCTTCTTTCGCCGAGAAATAAGCTATCCTTGTCCAACAAAGTACGGATTTATAAGTCTATACTAAGCCCTATTTGGAAGTATGCCTTACAAATTTATGGAATTACGGCAAAAATCAATATGAACAAAATAAGAGTGGCCCAAACCAGGGTGATTCGAAAAATGTGCAATGCCCCCTGGTACATGAGGACGAGGGACAAAGAGAAGGACCTCAAGATCCCAAAAGTGGGGGACGTTTGCCGGACACATGCTGAAAACTACTATAGACGCCTTGGAAGTCATTCCAACACCCTGGCAAAAAGATTGCTACGGAGGCCTAGGAAAAGAAGGATAAAAAGGTTTCACCCGCATGATCTTCCTTTGCGGTTTATATAAATTACAATAATAGTAATGTAAAATAACATAATAAAACTAATATAATTCGCTACTACCATACATTGTTAGAAATTTACAACCTGCTCAAGCTGCCACATAGGTAGCAGTATACCTGTTAATCTTTAATAAATATATAAAAAAAAAAAAAAAAAAAAAAAAACAATAATATCTATGCCCATCATTGTCCATCCTATAAAACTTAAAAATTTAACAAAAAACTGATATCCATCATTGCCTACATCTTAAAACTTAAAAATTGTATTATAAAATCTATGCTTATCATTGCTCACCTTAAAAAAACTTAAAAATTTAACAAAAAAATTAAAACCTATCATTGGCCACATCTTATCACTTTAAAATTTAACACTAAAATCTATGCCTTTTATTGCCCATCCTTTATTACGTAAAAATTTAACAAAAATTTATGCCCATCCTTAAAAACTTAAAAATGTAACAAAAAAATTGATGTCTATCATTGCCCACGTCTTAAAACTTTAAACTTTAACAATAAAATCTAAGCCCTTCATTGTCCATCCTATACAACTTAAAAATTTAACAAAAAACTGATATCCATCATTGCCTACATCTTAAAACTTAAAAATTGTATTATAAAATCTATGCTTATCATTGCTCACCTTAAAAAACTTAAAAATTTAACAAAAAAATTAAAACCCATCATTGGCCACATCTTATCACTTTAAAATTTAACACTAAAATCTATGCCTTTTATTGCCCATCCTTTATTACGTAAAAATTTAACAAAAATTTATGCCCATCCTTAAAAACTTAAAAATGTAACAAAAAAATTGATGTCTATCATTGCCCACGTCTTAAAACTTTAAACTTTAACAATAAAATCTAAGCCCTTCATTGTCCATCCTATACAACTTAAAAATTTAACAAAAAACTGATATCCATCATTGCCTACATCTTAAAAATTAAAAATTGTATTATAAAATCTATGCCCACCATTGCCCACCTTAAAAACTTAAAAATTTAACAAAAAAATTTAAAACCTATCATTGGCCACATCTTATCACTTTAAAATTTAACACTAAAATCTATGCCTTTTATTGCCCATCCTTTATTACGTAAAAATTTAACAAAAATTTATGCCCATCCTTAAAAACTTAAAAATGTAACAAAAAAATTGATGTCTATCATTGCCCACGTCTTAAAACTTTAAACTTTAACAATAAAATCTAAGCCCTTCATTGTCCATCCTATACAACTTAAAAATTTAACAAAAAACTGATATCCATCATTGCCTACATCTTAAAAATTAAAAATTGTATTATAAAATCTATGCCCACCATTGCCCACCTTAAAAACTTAAAAATTTAACAAAAAAAATTTAAGCCCATCATTGGCCACATCTTATCACTTTAAAATTTAACACTAAAATCTATGCCTTTTATTGCCCATCCTTTATTACGTAAAAATTTAACAAAAATTTATGCCCATCCTTAAAAACTTAAAAATGTAACAAAAAAATTGATGTCTATCATTGCCCACGTCTTAAAACTTTAAACTTTAACAATAAAATCTAAGCCCTTCATTGTCCATCCTATACAACTTAAAAATTTAACAAAAAACTGATATCCATCATTGCCTACATCTTAAAAATTAAAAATTGTATTATAAAATCTATGCCCACCATTGCCCACCTTAAAAACTTAAAAATTTAACAAAAAAAATTTAAGCCCATCATTGGCCACATCTTATTACTTTAAAATTTAACACTAAAATCTATGCCTTTCATTGCCCATCCTTTATTACGTAAAATGTAAAAAAAATTTATGCCCATCATTGCCCATACTTAAAAACCTAAATATTTAACAAAAAAATTGATGCCTATCATTGCTCATGTCTTAAAACTTTAAACTTTAACAATAAAATCTATGCCCATCATTGTCCATCCAATAAAACTTAAAAATTTAACAAAAAACTTATATCCATCATTGCCTACATCTTAAAACTTAAAAATTTTATTATAAAATCTATGCCCATCATTGCCCACCTTAAAAACTTAAAAATGTAACAAAAAAATTGATGTCTATCATTGCCCACGTCTTAAAACTTTAAACTTCAACAATAAAATCTAAGCCCTTCATTGTCCATCTTATACAACTTAAAAATTTAACAAAAAACTGATATCCATCATTGCCTACATCTTAAAACTTAAAAATTTTATTATAAAATCTATGCCCATCATTGCCCACCTTTAAAATTTAAAAATTAAACAAAAATATGTAAGCCCATCATTGGCCACATCTTATCACTTTAAAATTTAATACTAAAATCTATGCCTTTCATTGCCCATCCTTTATTACATACAAATCGCGGCCAATGACCAGTGCGGTCGCGGCCAATGACCAGTTTTTAATAGAACACTTTTTATTTAAATTAAATGCATTATTTCTATTTATTGTTTTATTTTTTATGTTCGCAAACTTCAAAAAGCCAATCGAAAAGTTTATGTATTGGTTTGAATATTCAACTTAGCTTCATAGCCAGCACCATGGGTAGCTCAACTTATCGAACTATATCTTGAGTAAGCGACTTTTCCCAGATATGAATGATATATCAAAAGTTGCGTTGTCTCAAGGGCTATCTCTACATGCAATATGAATCGGATCGAATTTCTGATTTCTGAAAAAAAGATTTTCTTTTCAGTGTATTTTTTTTTTCTTATGATTCAGATATTTGAACTTAAAGAAAGCGAAAAAGATATTAAAACCTTTCTAACTAAATATAGCATGTGAAGTTAGGTTCATTGGTTTAAAAGTTACGCGTTTCTAACATTTAAGAGTCTTTTTAATTTTTTAAGGTAACCATGAGTAATTTAAAAAAATTGTAGAACAAACGTTGCTTAGATTTTGGTAACTAACATACTCAAATTTTTTCAAAATTTTAAAAAACAAAATAAGGCAACCGCGGACGGGACATTTTTTCGGAGTAAAATTTTAAAAACATTTTCATTTGGGAAATTCTTTAAAAATCGTTTTTCCCGAATAAGTTTTGAAAGAATTGTCAGATCGGAATGGTTGAGGTACAAATCGACGCGTATTTTGAAGCAGAATCTGCGTATATAAAAACATTTTGTCTGGTGAAACCAATGTACCCACTATCTTCAATTTAGTGAATCGAAAGCGTTTTACATTAACGCAAATTTCTCCCAAGCCAATCTACTTTTGGCAAATGTTTCGATTAAATCCCTCTAATGATTGATTCAGATTGAACGCACAAAGAAAATTTTTAATTCTTCGGCTCTATATAGAGTCTTCACGCGCCTGCTACAAACAGGGCATGCAAATTAACTTTGTCCTTTTTGATTTATTTAAAAAAATAGAACATTTTTTATTTTATTTTTTGGTGTTAGACTTTTATTCGTAAACGTATTAAAACATCAAGACACTTATTATTGCTGATTGCTTATGACCGATCGCTACTGCATCCAGGAAAGGACTGACTTCTTAATTCTAAATTCTTCTCCAATAAACCTCGGCCAGAAGCTTTTCTTTTTTAGCTTCCAGAACTTTTCTTTTGTTTTTAATAAAAGCTTATGCTGAAACTGTCGCATCTCGTTGTGAAATTAAATTATGCTGAGCGATGCAATTTTATTGAAAATCGGAACTCAATATTCTGGGCTTCGATCGTCAGAACGGAAGCTTGTGTTTACTTTACGATTGGTTTGTTTATATCTAGCCAGATGGTCAAGCGCGGCTCTTGAAGTTGCTGAGATTGAATTTTATAATTTGTTTATTAATTCCATAAGTGGAATAAGCAAAGGCAAAGGCAATAAGCCGAGATTGAATTTTAAAATTTGTTTATTAATTCCATAAGTGGAACTGTTTAATGGGTTGGATAACTCTCCCCCTTCTAAAATGGATCGTCCCGATTCATTATGGATTTCGTTTAAATGATCTCTTAATTCGGTTATAAAAATGTCTTCGGTAATAGATTTTTCTAGTTCTGGCCGTTGTTTTTGAAAATTAATAATATAAATGATATCGATATTTTGGTATTCTTAATTTTAATGAATGGATTTAAAATGTTAATTTTATCCAAAGACAGTTCCGAGTTATTTGATAATATATAATCGGATATTTCATAATTTTTGAAGAGGTTTGTAGTTACATAGCTTAGAATTTTGTTCTTATCCATCTTGGATAAGGTCTATTTTTTTATTTTTTTCTCTTATTTTTTTACAAATTGATTTCTCACCGTTTAATAATCGGGTAAAACATGTTTTTTCTAAACTTAAAGTGCAATAATTATTAAAGAGTTCTTTCTTAAATGTAGACATTTCATAATATGTATTGTCGCATTTTGCAACCTGATTACTTATTAATAGTTTTCCATCGGTTTGGGAAATGGATCGAGCGTAAAATATTTCACATCTATTATTTATTATTGGGTATTTTATATAAATTATTAATAGTTCGTTATGTAGTACGATTTTGAACACAGAGATATCCATTAAGTTAGCGATAATTACTGGCTTTTGATCATGTTCTAATATTTTTTTTATATCTTCATTGTTTAAAATTTTTTGTATTGAAAACATCAATTTTGGCAAGGGTAATGGTATCTATTAAATTTTGTAGGTCAAATGTTAACAATCGTAAGCGATGTTTTCTTAGTGGCAAATCTTGATCAATAAAAACTTTTTTAAAATCTTCGGAAAGTGATTTTATTTCTTTAAACAATTTGGAATTTATAATGAATTGTTTATTATTATTTTCAATTAAGTCATTCATTCATATTTTGTACTTTAATGAAATCATCATGATCTGGAGTTCCAGCTAACCACTTCCACACGGTGCCCAACTCATTTATTCCCCTTTTTGGTCTAGCTAATATTAACTGGGATAAAATTAATTTGATTACTTCTATGTCGTATTTAATTTCCCATTGTGACCTTTTATTTGTGTCTCTTTTTATATTATCTGTTTCTATATTTATTATTTCTTTATAAAAACTTAAGTTAGTAACGTGGAATAAATCGTTGTACGATTCGTAAGTAAGAACATCCTTGTTTTCTTTGAACAGGAAAAATTCATGGTATGAATAATCAATTATTTCTGAACTGGCCATTATTATGATCGATAATATATGTATTAAAGAATGCATTTTCTGTAAGTTAAAAAAAATTGTTAATTCTTAATATTATCTTTATGTATAATTCTGTTCCTACTGTTTATTATTATTTTGTTAGGCATGACGTCCTTAACTATTTGCTTTTTATATCTTGGTTTAAGTTTGTTTCTTTCTCCGTATTTCTTTTCGAAAACAACTTGTCCTACATGATATTGTTTTTCCTTTCTATTATCATTATGTGTTTCTAACATTTTATCTTGAGCTCTTTTTAATATTTGAGGAATATGATCGTGTTCGATTTTATTGTAAAGAATGTCAAAAGGTTTTTGATTTGTTGTGGAATGAATACTTTGATTATATTCCTGAGCGGCTCTTATTACAATTTTGGAATAATCGATTAGATTAAATTCTTCCTTTATACATCGTGCTAATTCTGTCAGTGTCGAATGTGCTCTTTCAACCTGCCCGTTTGAGGTACTGTGCCTCGGGTCTGCGTAGTGCAAAGTTAATCCGCACCTTTGTGCAAAACATCTAAACTGGGCTGATGTAAAGCTAGGTTCATTATCTGTCATACGTACTTTGGCTTGCGGAAATTGTTGAATTAGTTCCATTACTTTATTTTCAATATTTAATTTGTTTTGAATTTCCTTAACTACGAGGAATTTAGAGTATGCGTCAATACAAGTTATAAAAGTTAGACTTTGGGCATAGTATATGTCAATATGTAAATTTTCTCCTTCTTTAGTTGGTATTGGGGATTCTCCTATTGGAATTTTAATGGGGTGTCTTTTGTATTTGTTCTCATTGCAAATTTTACAATTTTTTATGTATTCTTTTAGTTTTTTATATAAATTTGGCCAATAATATAATTTACTGATTTGTTTATAATTTTCGTCTAGTCCCCTATGAGCTCGACTGTGTGTTTCTTCTATTATAATAGCTTTATCTTCGGTGTTTTCTACGTCTTGCAGAAATATTCGTGTAAACAGAAATTTGTTAGTAAAACTGTTTTTGAAAGGTACTTGAATGTGGTATAAATCTTCTAAGCTACAATGAATTCCAACCGTTATATTAGGTGGAAGATATTCCCTTAATATATTTACTAAGTTCTCAACTGTATCATATTCGATGATGTGTCTTGTTTTTCCAAAAACTACCAGTGACTCATGTATTGTATACCTCCCCTTTGTTAATAACAATTGTTGTTTAAATTGATTTAATGGTTTTCGGGTCTCTTGTATTACATTTTCAAAACTACTTTCAGCAGAGTGCTGTGTGTCTTGATCTGAGTTTGACTGTTCGGATTCGTCTATATCGCTATTTGTAATATTATTGATTTGGATTCGTGATAATGCATCGGCTACAACATTTGTTGTTTAAGGTTTATACTTTATTTTTGGAGTAAAGCTTTTTTTTGAGCCAAGCAGAAAAGGGCGAAGCTGCGTAAAATAAGCTATATATATTATAAGTCTGAGTAGCGGCGGCGGGTTATCGGCAGTTCTGATTTTTGTTTACTTCTCCCCCATTCGCATGCGCTTTGGTGGTAGTTGTAGCGCATGCGCTTTGGGGAGCTTTTTTGTAGAGCTGCTGCACACTAGCAAATATTGCATTTGTGTGCGTTCATATTGCTAAGCTTTGCTTTTTGTAATTTTTGTTATTGATTGGAGCGATTGCAAGTTGGGTTAGAGTTGAACTCTCGAAAATAAATAAAATAAATAATATAAACCTCTGGAATTATAATTCGTTTGGCGGCTATTAAAAACGAGTAATAGCCTAACACTCTCAATAAAAGAATACCATTTTTTCATATCTACATTTGGATTTTTATCTGAAATAGTGAATGATAAGGATTGATGGTCCGTTTGTATTTCTATGCCAATTACTCCATATAAATAATTCCTGAGAGTTTTTAAGGCCCATACTATGGCTAACAATTCCTTTTTATTTGTTGCATAAAGTTTTTCCGTTTTGTTTAATGTTTTAGAAATAAACGTAATTGGTTTTTCATCTTGTGATAGTACTGCCCCGATAGCTACGTCTGATGCGTCTGTTGTTAAAACGAATTTTTTATTATAATCTGGCTGAACCAATTCAATTTGGCTTATTAGATTCTCCTTCAGCTCGTTAAAAGCTTGTACAGCTGATTCATCAAACTGTATTGCAATTTTTGTAGACATTCTTTTAGAAACTTTTCCATTTTCCCCACCTAGATATTTTGTTAATGGTTTAGCTATTTTTGCATAGTTTCGGACAAATTTCCTATAATACCCTGTTAGACCAAGAAAACTTCGGAGTTGTCTTATATTGCGTGGAATTGGATAATTGGAAATTGTGGAAATTTTTTCTGGATCAGTTTTAATTACATTATAAGAAACCATGTAACCTAGAAAGGCGGTTTCTAATTTAAAGAATTTCGATTTTTCGAGAGAAATTTTCATATTTGCTTTTTGTAAAATATTTATTATTTTAATTAAGTCAGCGTAGTGTTGTTCGATGGAGTTTGAAAAAATAATAATATCGTCCATATAAACATGGCAAGTTTTTCCTACTTGTTCCCTTAAGATATCATCCATGGCTCTTTGAAAAATTCTGATTGCGTTTGTTAATCCAAATGGCATTCTCAAGAATTCAAATTTCCCATTATTTATGGAAAAGGCTGTCTTTTCAATGTCTGAGACCTTCATTAAAATTTGGTGGAATCCTGATTCCAAATCGATTGTTGAGAAATACATAGCCTTTCCTAAATTTGCTAATATTACAGACGGATCTTGCATCGGATATCTGTCTGGAATAGTATTCTCGTTTAATTTTTTATAATCTATAACTAATCTATGTTTGGGTGTTCCATCTTCATTTTGACCCTTTTTTGGTACTACCAATACTGGTGAATTATAAGGACTTCTACTTGGTCTTATTATTTGATCATTTGGCATTCGATTGATTTCGTTGATAACAAAATTTGAAACCGACAAGGCGTAAGGATATTGCTTACTATATATAGCCCTGTCCCCCTATAATTTGTATGGCATTTCCGATCAATCAGTTATATGACAGCTATAGGATATATAAAATCGATTAAGTTTGCCTAACGTGGAATCCATAGATATTTTTCTTCACCGTACTTGGCTGATGTTTCTGGACTAAAATGTTCTCTGGCCAAAAGCTGGCGGAACAAATCATCTTGAACGTCTGCACTGGCACACTTTTTTTTAAAGATGACGTGTGCCTGGTGTGAGTGTATGTAAATTTGGTAATATCGGCAACCTTTATGTCTCCTTTTGTTTTGGCTTTGATGTAAGCCGAGATATCAATCTCAGAAGTACCAGGGGCAAGCCGGGAAACAAATAATGTGTTTCGATGGTGGGATCACTTGCGAGGGTTTTGGTGCCGCCGTAACTAATACTGCAGCAACTGTTCGTACTGGAGGTCCAGACGGTTCATTTCACTGTTCGGTGACTCTTAAGGAGGTTTGAATTATTGGGTCTGGTGGTATCACTTGAAGCGATGCCACAGAGGACATATTGCTCATTTACACTGAGATATTCGGAAACCGAATATTTCCCAGGTCCAGCCATTGGTGTGGCCAGCGATATAAGCGGCTGAAAATTGTCGGCTGAATCATAATTGTCGAGCTTAGCTCCCATAGAGGCTGCTCATGGGGAACTAAACTTCGGGTTCAACCCCTTGACCGTAAAGGTCTATAAATCAGACTCGAGCGACGGAGCAAAAACAGCCTCTACTCAGGAGGAATTGGCCTCCGAGATAGAGGCCTCAAACATAGAAGACGGCTACAGCACTGATGCATCGCTGCTGCGCAGGATGGCCGCGAGTCGAGTCATCGACGAGGACATCTCCGACGACGAAGAGGCGGAGATCACAATGGTGAAGGGTATCCTGTCAGATGTCCTTACGGATTCTGCAGATAAACCTCCACCATTGTAAGGCAGCCTCAGCTGCTCTACTGCTCGATCTCGCCGAGGATGGAGCCGACACAGCCCTAGTCCAGGAACCATGGATAGCAGGAGGTAGGGTTTCTGGACTAGCGACTAGGGAGTACAAGCTACTAGTAGCTACTACTGAAGGTAAAATCAGAGCCTGCATCTTAGCTAAAAAGCACCTCACCATTTTTTTGATCCATAATTACAGTGACGCGGACAATGCGGCCTCCGTGGAGTCACAGACGACCTTTATCCGGGTACTGTCGTCCTACATGGCCTACGAAAGGCCGGAACCCCCGGACCAGCTAGTAGGCAAACCAGCCTAACTAATAGACTGCGAAAGGCTCAATATAGGCCTCCTTATAGGCTGCGACTCCAACGCTCATCACTCGCAATGGGCGAGCTCCAACACAAACGACCGCGGTGAGTCTCTTTTTAACTTTATTCTAAGGTCAAACCTCTTCCTTTGCAATAAGGGAGTCGACCTCACCTTTATAATAGCAAATCGCAGGGAATCATTGACCTCACTCTCGTATCTAAACAGTTACTCAACTACGTAACTACCTGGAAGGTCCTAGAGAACACTCTTTCTCCGACCACAGATACATAGAAACATCCCTTGAATTCAAAAACCCCGAAACTGCGGTTTTTCGAAATCTCAAAAAAACCATCTGGGTCAAGTACCATCAAATCCCCTGAAACTCAATTGCACCACAGCCACCTGACTATCCCCAAACCGTGGAAAGTCTAAACACTCTGGTGCAAGTTTTCACCTAAGCCTGTAATAATTCCCTCAGAGGAGCATACCCAAAAACAAAACCGAACAAGCGAAATAGGCCACCCTGGTGGTCTACAGAGCTAGCAACCCTACAAGCAGCAAGCAGAACCCTGTTCAATAGAACCAAAGCCGGAAGCGAGGAGGCACTCTGGACCGAATACAAGGTCTCTTTGGCCTCCTACAAAAAGGCCATCCGTAAAGCGATGCGCTCCTCATGGAACTCCTTCTGTTCGGATATCGAAAACACTACCCAAGCTGCGTGGCTCAGAAAAATTGTAACCCAAACAGCCACAACTCTAGGCTATTGTAAAAAAGAAGATGGAAGTTGGACCAACACTAGCGAAGCATCATAACATACGGCTCGAATCGCGAGGATAGATCCGAGAGTCCTTCTACTAGGAACATTAAAATTTAAGCGTGTTAGTATATGCTGGATGTCTACATTACCATTATTAAGATTAAATAGAAACATGACACCCAGCATCGTTCTACGGTTTGTTAATTATGGTAAGTTTATTAATAAAAGTCTACAATGATAGGATGGAAGGTGAAGACTTGCATACCAATTAAGTCCCCTAAGTGCGAAGATAAGGAAGTTTTTTTGTACAGATTCTATGTGATCTTGGTGTACTCCGTATTGAGGACTCCAGATACATGATCCATACTCAAGAATCGGACGGACTAGTAAAGTATATAAAGTTTTTGTTAAGTACGGGTCATTGAAATTATTTGACCATCTTTTAATAAAACCAAGCACACCCATAGCTTTATTAACCATGGTGGATATATGGACGGTAAATTTGAGTTTCAAATCTAATAGGACACCCAGATCGTTAACCTGAGTTAATCGTTCAAAGGCATTTCCATAGAGAAAGTACGTAGCCTAACATTGGGCGCTAAAAAAAGGCGGTGCGAAATGAGACGAATAGCTGACAAATTTTGCCAGTATGTAGGCGGTTCCGACGAAGGTGGTATGTAAGAACAGGTAACGTATAAAGAATGACCGGACAAAATGATTTTAATGCAAAAAAATTCTATGTCACCAAACTCTTCTGATTGTACCTCTTTAGAAGCGAATTAGGAGTCTACAAAATAAAGACGCAGTGTTCTATCACGTCTAAAAGTGGTGTACTTACTTGAAACAAATTCGGAGCTTAAGATCTCTGGCTTTAACCAAGTTTCTGTAGAGACTATAATGTGAGATGCAAAGGAAGAACTATCAGAATACAGTTTGTGTAGTTTATTACGTAACCCTCTAGTATTCTGATAGGGAACTGTTAGTGTAGAAAATAGTTTTTGGAAGATGAGGTGGAAGGTTGGTCAGTGGCTCTAACATGTGATAGTTTTACTCCCACAGGTTTGGTAATTTTTTTCTTCACTGTACTTGGCTGATCCTGGACGAAAATGTTCTCTGGCCAAAAGCTGGCGGAACAAATCGTCTTGAACATCTGCACAGGCACACGTATTTTCAAAGTTGATGTGTGCCTGGTGTAGGTGTATTTGAATTTTGTAATATCTACCATCCTTATGTCGGCTTTTGTTTTGGCTTTGATGTAAGCCGAGATATCAATCTCCGAAGTATCAGGGGCAAGCCGTGAAACAAATATGTGATTCGATGGCGGGATCACCTTCAAGGGTTTTGGTGCCGCCGTAACTAATACGGCAGCATCAGTTCGGAAGGAAGCGATGCCACAGAGGACATATCGGACAATTGCTCATTTACCCCGAGATATTCGGAAGCCGATTTTTTCCCAGGTCCGGCCCTTGGAGTGGCCAGCGATATAAGCGGCTGCATGATAGTGGGCTGAGTAGGCTGATGATTATTCGCCACAAGCACATCATTAAAAGCGGATTTCTTACGCTTTGGAGACTCATTTAATAGTTGTAGACTTCTAAACTGTGTATCGAGCGCACAGAGTAGGTCATTGATTTTACGAAAACCGCTAACCAATTCGTAAAATCCACTTTTAGTCTGTCTCATAAACGATTTCATTTCGTCCGGAACAACACGACAACCGTCACAGCAAAAGTGGAGACCAGACCTACAAGAAATGGCATCCGAAACTGAGGCCGTGAACCCGGCACATTTTGCGTGCAAAACGTTTTCACGGAGCCAGCAGTGGATGGTAGGCTGGGATGAGGAGATTGTCTTATTACAAGACTTCAACGCACAGACAAGTTTAAATTTCATAATTTTGATAATTGATTTATTAACATTTTTTTGTTTATATTATTGACGTACCTTGTACCACTGTGTCAGGGAAACGAAAAAGGGGATTGAAGAGAGCGATTAGTGTGGGTTAGTAAACTGCAAAGAATCAACAATATAGAAGCAACACCGTAAAAGATGAAGAAGCAGAGCAGAGCTATGTTTGGAATAAAATTAATAAAGTTATTATTTTACCTCCAAATATACCACTGCACACACGAAACGATACGGATGTTTGTAATGCAAAGGATTGTTTAATATAAATTTTAATAAATATAGATAAACACCGGAATTTTCAGTTTTAAAATCAAATATTAAATAAAAACGCAGTGCGCACAAAAAAAAACACGTCCGTTCGCTTTAAGATAAGAGAAAGAAGTGCCACAGAAGAAAACCCTACACTGGGATATTCACAGTTTCAACCCCTATAAATTGGCCTGTCCTGATGAGATAATACCGGAACAAATCCAACAAGCGGGAGACATTGCCATCAACTGGCTCCTAAACATCTTTATCACATCCCTTGCGCTAGGCAAAATTCCGCAAAAATGGCTTGTATCGCGAATAGTCCTAATACCCAAAGCGGGCAAACCATCGCATACGACTCCTAAAGACTCCTAACACTTTTCACCTGCAAAAAAAGCCATAGGAAACAAGTGGGGCATGTCCCCTAATATTGTAAGCTGGATCTACACTGCTATTGTCAGACCCATACTACTTTACGGATTTCAGGTATGGTGGCGAGCCCTCAAAAAGAAAAGTATACTTAAAAAGCTGGAAAAAATCCAGCGATCAGCAGCACTATGCATCAGCGGTGCACTAAGATCCACACCAAACGAAGCACTAAACGCCATACTTAGCTTACAAAATCCAGGACGAGATGGAATAGAACAAGCCAAAGTATCGGCAATCAGGCTTAGGGAAACTCAGCAATGGAGCCTCCTAAATAAGGGCCACTCCACCATTCTGCTGAACGATCCTCTCATTCCTAGCAGTACAGACTACTGTACTCCAAGGGAGTACACACAAACACCTTTCCAAGCCCTCATTCCTAACAGAGAGGAATGGGGAGACCAAATGCCAGGCCCAGAGAACGCAATATGCTTCTACACTGACGGCTCCAAACTAAATAACAGAGTAGGAGGGCGAATATACTCCGAGCAACTAGGCATTAAAACCTCTTTCAGACTTCCAAATCACTGCAGCGTATTCCAAGTTGAAGTGATTGCCATAAGGGAAGCGCTAAAATTCCTAAACCTACACAGCTTCACACAAAGAGGAGTCAACATATACAGCGACAGCCAAGCGGCTAGAAAATCGATCAGCTCGGTCACAAGTAACTCCAAAACAGTCTCAGACTGCAGATCATCTCTCCACGAGATGGCAAACCAGTATGACATAAGCCTCATCTGGGTCCCAGGTCATAGGGACATCACAGGCAACTGCATAGCAGATGAACTGGCACGCAAAGGCACCACCACAGCACTCCAGGGAGAACTGGAGGGCACTGGTGTACCACTAGCCTCATGAAAGCTCCAACTTAGGGAAGCAAATAAGGAAAAGAACCAGCTTAGCTGGGAAACCGTCCAAACTGCCGGTTGGCCCGCCAACTATGGCCCAAAATCTCTACAAAAAGAACATCCCAACTACTTAGGATGGATATAACCCGCATCGGCACGGCGATAAGAGTCATCACGGTGCACTGGCTAGTGGGAACACATGCTAGGCGAATGAATTCACCCCACAACGACTACTGCCGCAGCTGCAGGGATGAAGAAGAGGAAGAAACAGTCGAGCACCTTCTCTGCCACAGTCCAGCGCTGCAGTCTCTCAGACTTAAGCACCTAGGCGACAGATTCCTTAACAGCATCTCAGCGATGTTAGAAATAGACCCGAACAGGATAGAAAGGTTCACCCAAACCTCAGGGTGGGGGAACTACTAAACCATAAGACCTTCTGCGTGAAAAGGGATTTTTAGATTCAGATCACGGTATCACAAGGGACCGAACACGGTCTAAGTGTGGCGGTTGCCTCCACCAGGAGGTGAACGCCAGCCGTCTAACCTAACCTAATTGTCGGCGGAGTAGGCCGATGATTTTTCGCCACAAGTACATGACTAAAAGCGGATTTTTCACGCTTTGGAGACTCATTTAATAGTTGTAGACTTCTGAACTGTGTATTGAGCGCACAGAGTTGCTCATTGATTTTACGAAAACCTCTAATCAATTCTTTGAATCCACTTTTAATACGTTAGAACGTTAGAAACGCATTCTGGCAGTGTTCTGCGAAGATGAAGAAGAAGAAGCTTTTGAGGCTAGACCAAATAACTCCGTGAGGAGCATCTGTTCGTCTCTCTTGTCCAAGCAATGCATAATCAGGGCTTCTTTAATGTCATCCCAGTTGAGCCCTGCTTTTGACGCTGTGAGAGCGTCGTTGGCCTTGCCGATAATCTTGTTTCTGACTGATTGTAGCAAAAATTGTCCGTAGGATGTCTGATCCGTTCCCCGAATCAACATTAGAACCTCTTCTACGTTTGTGATGAATTCGTGGAGTCTCTTCGTGTCTCCATTGAATTCTGGGAGGAACCTAATTGCATGGGGGATGCGTAATGATGCGAAAATGTCGGCCGGGTAATAAACTCTACATATATATATATATATATATATTTTTTTTAATTTGATATTTTTTTTTGTGTTTTCTTTTTCTAGTCTATAAATTTTGTTTTGGGTATAATTTGTCTCTTTATTTTATTTTGTTTTTTTTTCCATTTATTCAAACCTGTTCCTCTTCTTTTTCTTTTTGTGTGTGTTAGTTACTAAGCTTGTTTTCCTTTTTTTATCCATGTGACTCCATCCGTTCTTATTTTTATCCGATCACTCCAGGTGATCGCTGTCCGAACGCCCCAGCGAGACTGGATCAGGAGCCTCCTGGCTTGACCGGGGTGTCCCTGATTGGTTTCTATCTGGGCTTGAGTTCCCGAGCTGGTCACCCGTCGCATTACCGGATCACACCTGGTCGTCGCGGTCAGGAATCGATAAAGCGTAATTTTAATATTTTATTTGATAACATTACACTCCGGTGTTTATTTATATTTATTAATATTTATAAAAACCAATCTTTTGCATTTCAAATATCCGTATCGCTTCGTTTGTGCAGTAGTATATTTTGAGGTAAAATAATATTTTTATTAATTTTCTTCCAAACATAGCTCCGCTCTGGATCTTCATATTTTACGGTGTGGCTTCTATATTGTTGATTCTTTGCAGTTTACTAACCCACACTAATCGGTCTCGTTAATCTCCCTTTATCGTTTCCCTGGCACAGTGGATCAAGGTACGTCAATAATAAAAACAAAAAATATTAATAAATTCATTAATCAATAATAATGGAATTTAAACTTGTCTGTGCGTTGAAGTCTTGTAATATGACAATCACCTCATTCCAACTGTAAAAACGTTTTACACGCAAGGTGTGCCGGGTTTTCGGCGTCAGTTTCGGATGCCATTTCACGTAGGTCTGGTGCCCACTTTTTCTGTGACGGTTGTCATGCTGTTTAGGATGAAATGAGATCGTTCGAGACAATCATTCCTGTCGATACAACTGGCAAAGACCCAACCAAAGGTCGGATCCGGCTATACTACTTAATCCCAATTCCGGCAGAACAAACAACAATCAGAATAAAGGGTACTCTTGATGGCTACTAAATCACCAACTCTGACACATGCTCTCCTTTTCGCTTCTTATCCTAATTGCGCCTATAAGCCTGCTGTGCCTGAAGAATACTTCGTTTTGCAACCTTGCGCCACTCGTAATGATTCTCCATGAACTGGGCTCTCTGGACTGGAACTGCTCCCTATCAAATAGTTCCCACATAAGATCTTCTGAACGACTGTGCATTTTTGTTCCAAACATTATTTCAAAAGGAGATGCTTCTATAGATGCATGCAAGTGAATATTCATCGCCTTCTGCACTTGAGATACATGTTGGTACAACTTAGCAGGTTCTCCTGCTGATAGCTTTGAAATAATTTCCAAAATCAGCCTATTAGCGCGCTAGTTACCGACGACGTCACTGGCCGGTAAAGCTACAGTACATATTTATATATACATATTTATAGATAGTATATATCGTATATATTCTATATATATAGTGAAGATTGTGAAAATTTCAGAGGTAGCTAAAATTATGTAAGCAGTGCCGTGATGGAGAGTGTTAAAACTAATTTAAATTCAATAAAACATGATTTTAATTAATAATAAATAAATAAAGATAATAACAAAATATGGAGTGAGATAAAGGAATGTAAAAAGATCGAATAAATAGTGTATTTTAAAAAAATACATAATGGCACATTGTTTTTTCCTAAACTAATAGATAACAAAGCCACTTAATAATGTGCAATCGAGCCACCCGTTTTGTTTCGAACCGAACCTACAAGACCATTCGCAATGGTAAAGGTCCGTCGGTTCAACGCGAACAGGCGAACCCAAACAAAATGTTCGATACAACACGCCATAACAAAAGACCACTTAGTCCGTCGGTTCAGGGCGAACATTCGAACTCGAACTTAATATAAAACTAGAATGGAAAGCTAACTTCGGGCGGAGCCGAAGTTTATATACCCTTGCAGATATGTGGCAGCTTATATTATTAGATATATATCGGATTTTATATAGTTGGCCGATCCTTATGACATTTGGCAAATCGAATTAGTTGGCCTAATGTAGAACCCATATAAAGTCCCATCCTTCTAACTTAAAAAACAACAAAGCTATGGCATTTCCGATCAATCAGTTATATGACAACTATAGGATATAGTCGGCCGATCCTTGTGAAAATTTCAGAGGTAATTAAAATTATGTAAGCGGTGCTGTGATGAAGAGTGGTAAAACTAATTTAAATTCAATAAAACATGATTTTAATTAATAATAAATAAATAAAGATAATAACAAAATAAGGAGTGAGATTTAGGAATGTAAAAAGATCGAATAAATAGTGTATATATAAAAAAAATATATTATGGCACTGTCGGGTCATCCAGCAGCCACGGCATAGTTATCTCAATATAAATGTAATATATATATAAATGTAATAATTATAGTTTGGCTTATATTCATTATCTTATCGCTGTTGTTGGTCGCAAGCCGACTCTTCTCGGCCGCTCGGCTTTATTTATCTTTATCATTAAGTTAGCGAGCTTTCGCAAGGCCTATGTTCTAAGGCGGGCTCACTCTTAACATACATACATACGTTCCACTTGCAAGTGCATTCGCCTCACACAATCATTCATATATATATACATTCCACATCTCAGTGTTACGGTTGTGAGTGCACTGTGGGATAAATGTGTACGCCGCGCACAATTATAGTTAAATATAATAAAATAAATTATAAGTTCACTTATAGTGGCGATGAACTCCAGCGGCGCCGTCACAGGAGAACCCACTCCAGCTCGGAGTGTGATTTTGAAATGCAAGGCAAAGGGTATCCTTCAGGAATTGAAGAGAATCCAAGGAGTCCTCCAGCCAGTGTCCACGATGGAAGATGCTATGTTAAATTTGCGTCATGGCCAGTTGGTCGCCGAGGATTTTAAGGCCATCCACGGGGAGCTTGAAGAGTTGGATATTACGTAGATAAGCAGCGACTTGCGATGGACAGTGTCTGAGCTTGAAGCGGCGATGCAAAATTTGGGGATGACAATGCAGATCGCCAGCAGTATCATTGTCCAAGTGATCCTTCAAGGGTTGGACCTAACTACCCAGGCCAAGTGGAAGGAATGTCAAAATGCGTCGAACTTGGACCTCATCCCTACCTGGGAGTCGATAGTAGAATTTTTGGAGTAGCAATGCAGGACTCTGGATGTGGCCATGACCGCCTACGTGCCGGACACTTAGATGGGAAGACGTAGAGTCTCAAATAATATTAGATCGTCCTTTATCGTCTCTATTTCACGTTCCCCTGCTTGTATATTATATGGTGGGTGGTCCCACGTAGTGTCTGCATGCCCCAGATTTTTATTAAAGCCCCCTGAGAGCCACCTTGTCTCCAACCTGGTCACCCCCTGCGTGAGTGCCTCCATCCAGTAGCCAGCCTTCTATTGTATCATTTAATACAAGCCACAACCGAGGGCGCCGAGCCAATAGGCGCTTCACCATCCACGGCTAATGCACTAGTTGCCCAAGGTCCCAGCAGTGAGGTAGCCTTACTGGCTACAGCGAACATTCTCGTTCGGAGTCGCACTGGAGTTTTTATTCCTTGTTCTCGTATCGAGCGCATGAGGGCCGGATCGTTGATTCTTCTCTGCTTCTCCTTCTGCAAAGGGCAATCCAGCCTCTCCGCTTACATACGAACCAGGCGATTCATGGGCATCTGTTGATATGAACAGTCGGCGGGCAGAAACTGCCGAGCTGTTTTCCCGTGATAGTCCATTGCGACCAGAAACCACCCAGCCAAATACCGTATTTTGGGCCATTGGAAGGCAGTTGAGATAAGGTGAACTTGTGAACCAGAATCCAATAGCACTCGGCAAGGCAGGAAGGCACCAGATCGACCACGAACGAAGATATTGGCGGTTGGCAGAAGTACTAGTTCAGTATGACGATCCTGAGTATCAACGGCAACTGCATCGCGGGAAACCAAGTTTCGTTCTGGTGGGGTAGTGGTAGAGATGGGCAGCTATCCGCAATGGTGCAACAAAGAATGATGTCGGCGATTGCACGTTGGACAACGGGAAGCTGAACATCCGCGTGCATAATGGCCATCTTTTAGACATACAAAACAGCGGGTCTGCCGACGGACTACGTCGTGACTTCCACTGATCGGCAAGGCAATAAACCTTGGACATGAAGGAAGTGCGTGCACCAAAACACCGCACAGGGCGCATGGTTCAGGACGGGCGTTAATAAGCATGCACGAAGAGCGGTTATTGGAAGATCTACCTCGGCCCACTTGATTAGCTGGTGGATACGCCACCAAAAAAAAATCAACGCTCTCGAGCGTCCGGCACCTTTGCTCTAAAAATCGTGCCATGGACTCCCACGATGGAAGGCTGTCGTTGGTTCTGGCGAGAGTGTCCTCCCACTTGGCCTTTGTAGCAGGATCCAGCTTCTGGAAGATAATTTAAATAAGCAAACATCCTTGGATCTCGGCAGCGGATCCGGAACTCATAAGAGCCTGCATATGACCATTGAACCGATCCGATAACGCCCGCAAAGTAGCAACAGATCCTGGCTCGACCACACAAAGCTGCAGGATCTCATTAATGTGAGACTGGAATATTAACCGCCGATTACTGAAACGATTGCGCAATAGGTCAAGGGCCACATCGTAGTTCGCGTCAGTAATTTCCAGCGCTCTCACCGTCTCCAAGGCTGACTCTCGCAGGCATGGCAGGCAGACGCAGAAATCCGGCCAGTCGGCATAGCCGCCGCTGAATGTTGGCATCGGCAACGGTGGCAAGGTGGGGACTGGCTGGTATGGCGCTGGTGAGACACTGGCACCGCCGAGAAGTGTGGATTGGGCAGCGATTCTTATGGATATCCACCTGAATGTCCACATACACATCAGTTGCCAGCTGCGATAATCTCCAGTACAGCTCACTGCCAATCTCGCTGAAATTTAGCTCCTCCAACTCTTCTTGAAGCGTGGTGAACCGATCACGCAAAGGCTTCTCCACTGACTCCAGCGTCATAATGGTCTAATCCTCATTTCGCGCTGCCGCCTTCACCTTATGATGCAGCGCCTCCATCTCCTGGCAGGTGATCTCTGCTCTTCTTCTCAACATCCTTTCCCGGGATGCGGTAGCAGATCCAATAGTTTCAGCTCCAGACTCCATTTCTTAATTATCCAGCGCGAGTGGTGCAAACGAAAACAATTTTTTTTTTTTTCGTTTGTTTTGTTTTTCTTTTAGTTTTCCGGGGCACTTAAACTGATTGAAATTCGGGGCTCAATCACGTCGGCGTCACCAATATAACGCTACCAGCTTTTTGATAGCGGCCGAATTATAACAGGATCAATTTTAATTACAATATTTATTTGCGTTAATTCCGCGCAATATAACCAAGTAGCGGCCCGTCAATATCAACACCAAAAAATACAACAGAACTATGCTTGGATGCAGAAGCTCTACCAAAGCTCCCAAAAGCGCATGCGGTACAAATAACAACAAAGTGCATGCGAAACTGGGAGACAGAAAGACGCAAATCAATGCCGCTGCAGCTAAACAATTATCAATATTCCAATTGGTTTTGTAGGTGACTGCTTAGCCCAACACCGTCCAACCTCACTTTAGCCGATCCAAAGTTTTCCCGGCCACAATGTATCCATTTGCTTATCAGAGCCAGTCTATTTTATGAACTATTGTGTGCTGGGCAAATCCAGCATTCAGCTGGCCTACCGTTGTTGCAGAAAACAAGACTTGGATGGGTTGTATGTGGAGGCGGTTTACACGTGGAGAGAATGTCAAGCGCGCCCACAGCTCATATTATGAAGTGATCGTTCGGGAGAAGTATGGATCTAGCCCCCAGCCGGGATGGAGTGTCTCAAGTGGCCGATAATAGAACCGCATCTGGAACTACCAAGCGCGCAGTGACTAAGTTTTCGCTAACTGCCCCTTAAGGATGAAGTTGAAGGACAGGCCTCAACTAGGGGGGGAAATGTCGGGTCAGGCAGCAGCCACAGCATAGTTAGATCAATATAAATGTAATATATATATAAATGTAATAATTATAGTTTGGCATATATTCATTTTCTTATCGCTGTTGTTGTTCACAGTTAACGAGCTTTCGCCCGGCCTATGTTCTAAGGCGGGCTCACTCTTGCCCTTTGTCTCGGAGCATACGAATTCTAAATCGGAGCTTTCTCGCGTTCCATTTCATATGCGGACAAAATAAACATTTTTGTAACGTTGTGAAAATAAATAATTCCGTTTTGTTATTTTGGAATAATGAAAAGGTCATTGAAAAGACTCAATGACCAAACAGGCACATTTTTTTTTCCTAAATTAATAGATAAAGAGACTTAATAATGTGCAATCGAGCCACTGGGTTTGTTTAGAACTTACAAAGCCCATCGTAATGGTAAAGGGCCGTCGGTTCAACGCGAACAGGTGAACCCAAACAAAATGTTCGATACAACACGCCATAACAAAAGACCACTGAGTCCGTCGGTTCAGGGTAAACAGGCGAACTCGAACTTAATATAAAACTAGAATGGAAAGCTAACTTCGGGCGGAGCCGAAGTTTATATACCCTTGCAGATATGTGGCAGCTTATATTATTAGATATATATAGGATTTTATATAGTTGGCCGATCTTTATGACATTTGGCCAATCGAATTAGTTGGCCTAATGTAGAACCCATATAAAGTCCCATCCTTCTAACTTTGTAACGAACTGTTCTTTTTAATCGGTGCAAAGAGTTTATTGATCGTTCCACCGAATTTATAGATTCCACGTGAATGCCCGAGCCCAGAAATAACACAGGGTGCTTCGTTTTACAAATGTCCCCTTTATTTATACGGTATTTGCACAGGTTGGAAACAAAGTTTACAAAAGGGTGAGTCTCACCGGCTGCTTGGCTTGGCCGATCGACCGCTCGTTCTCCCCTCGGTCACCGGTCACCGTTACGGGTTGGTGCCAATACACACGCCCTCCAAAGCTTTCGCCCAGCAGGACGTGCGGTATCGGTGCCTGGCGCCGGTTCGGCTCACGGTTTCCTCCGTTTGGACTCACGTGCTCCAGTTGCGGGGCCTGTGTTGCCCCTCTCCTGCCGGTGGCGCAGCTCCCGACGTCCCTCTCTTGCGTGTCGCCGCTGCTTGGTCGTCGTCGTTGCTCCCGTCGTCGTTGCTCCCGTTGTCGCTGCTCCCGCTGTCGCTGCTGCTGTCGTCGCCGCTCCTGTCGTCGTTGCTCCCGTTGTCGCTGCTCCTCTTTTGTGGGTGCCGTGGATCGTTGTTATCCTTGGCTCACTGGGATTGCCCTTTCGCCGTGGCCGGCACCTAATCCGTGTTGACGGACCAATAGGCTCACTTCCCAGGTGTACGCCGGACAGGATGCGCTTCTTAGTGCCTGGCGGCCGGATCAGGGCACGAAGGGCCTACCTACCCTACAGGACACGCCCCCGGTTGCGTCTGCCACTCGCCTCCAAACACCGGCGTGCATACGCACTGCAGGATTTATGGATGACCAGAGGTTTGGCGTCGCGCTTCCTTTGACTCCAGGCAATATGCTGTGCATACGCTCCAGCGCCTGGATCAGGAGTCTCTTGACTTTACCGGGACGTCCCTGTTTGGTTTTATTGCTGGGGTTGAGTTCCCAAGCTGGCTATCCCTCGCTTTACAGGATCATACCTGGTCACAACGGGCATGAATGGGTAAGGCATACGCCAGACCGATCCGACGCTCTTGCTATAACACCAGGATACCCGTCGTGTCCGGAAGTAACCCAACCCGACTCTGTTTACCCTTGTGCTTCAGTTTCGCCGTGGATCCTGGATTCTTTTCCCACTTGCTCCCCGATTTATCCTCTTCCAATGACTCGCGTACAGCCGCCGGACTTAAGCCAATGATTTAATTTTCGCACTTGAGACTGTCGGACTTACCCACGGGGGGTCCTTCAGCCTATACTCCTAATTCCTCCAAGGAAACTTTCTCGCTTGAATGTTAGACTTACCCACGGGGGGTCTTTCACTCAACTCTTCCAGCTTCCCTAGAAGACTCGGTCCCGATTTACTCTAGGGCCCCTCCTTATATAGCTCCAGAGGCGCCCGTTAATCCTTGCAACTCTTTCTTCCTGCCGTTAATCCTTCAGCTATCGTTATTATGCCGAGGCAGCGGCTTTCTTCCAGGAGCTCCCCCTTTGGCCACCGGCCCGCATTGTTATTATGCCGGGCATTGGCTCTTCTACCGGCACTTCCCCCGTGCTCCCCCTATGGCCACCGGCCCGCATTGTTATTGTGCCGGGCATTGGCTCTTTTACCGGCGCTTTCCCCGCGTTCCCCTTTTGGCACCTCCAACTGCATTTCTCTTCTTCCGTACTTTTTAAACACATCGGCCAACGCGGCTGCTATGTTCCCCGCCCCCATCTCTCTTTCTCCTACATCCGCGCACAGCCGTCGCGCAGACCCGTCCGGAACCGTTATATTCTCCCCTTCTTCGGGAACGACAGAAGTGACGTGGTTCCAGCTTCTTCAACTTTGGTTTGTTTTGACTCCTCCTTTTTTTTTTTGTTTTTTCGTGGATAAACTTATCCACCTCCCCCCTTCTTCGGGAAGGACAGATCGTTCCCCTTATTTTTTTTTATGTCTCTTTCTATTCGACCTTGTTTTTAATGATATAACTAATTTTTTCCTTTTTTTTTATGTTTTCTGCCCATTTTAACGCGTTTTTTTCCATTTAGTTCACCTTTAACATATTTATCTTTTTGTACACAAAGAAAAATCTATGTTCATTTTTCCGATATTATTTATTCTTTTTTCTCTGTGTTTTTTTTTTTTTGTAAAATATTATATCTTTTTTCTTTTTCTTTCTATATATATTTTTTTTAATTCCCCTTTTTTTTTGTTTTATTTTTCTGTTTATATATATATATATATTTTTTTTTGTGTTGTTTGTGATCTGTTGTGATCTGATCAATACTGATCAGGTCGAACAAGAACCAGCAGAAGTGAGAAATACAACGATTAAAAAGCCTAAGTCAGCAGACTCAGAGGTAGGTGACACTTCACTAACCTTGATGGGGGCACGTCCGTAACTTTGACCTCCCTCAACGGTCACGTAATATCTATGTTAGCATCGTATATAAGTATATGTATTTAGCATCGTAAGGTTCCGTGGAATCATATATAAGATTGGTGTTTTGAGAACAAAGATAGTTGCGAAACCAGAGTTAATCTTCTCGTTACTCAGTGCCAAGTGCGGTACATAAAACTACCAACCTACTTCGAGTGCGCTCCTGTGAAAAACGGACAAGTAGGCATCTCGCCCCTACGTAGCGCCTCTGAGTGTTGCTCCCGTGAAACGGACCATCAGTAGGACCAATCCGTTACGTAGCCTCCGCGTGTTATCAACTGCAGGAGGGATTACTATCCAACCTACCACCACCACAGCTGCAGACAACCAACTGGACCTCAGCTCATCGCTACCCATAGCGACCTCATCCTGATCACAGCAAGCGACTGTTCAACCTGAGCAGACCCTTGTACAAGTAATTCAGTCAGACTTTCTATAAGGTTTTGACTACGACTCCGGGATCTACCGCTACGCCCGGGAGTTCAAGTTCGACGATAGTGGCCGCAATCGCTCTACGGACGAACATTTTGGTGACCCCGACGTGGTCCTTTTTCTATTGGATCACAATCTGAACACAGCCGCAAGGCAATTCAACATTACAAAACATCAATAAACACAAACCTCAACCATGGGATCCGAATCAAACCCAGTAATACAGATGCTCATTGATGAGCAAATTGAAAGCAATACAGCTATTCAAAGTCTGATCAGAAACTTCTCAAAAGATTCAGCAGAACGACGACTCAGAGAAGGGTACTTCGAAGAGCGCCTAAAACCACTCACCCACATATGGAATCAGTTTTAAAATAATGATGCCAAGCTCCAGGAGTTGGCACTCAGCCCAGAAAATGAATACTTCTCAAAGGCCCAGGCACTCACAGATCTGGTAAAAAAATATGAAGCGGTATTTTCGGATGGAATACCATCAGGATCAGGCCCGTCACAGCGTCCCCGAAAAACCGGTGAAAGTCTGGAGCCAAAGGTACATCCGAGGGAGAGCGGATCAGAAAGTATTGAAGACCCTCAAATCGCATCATCAAAGTGAAGACATGAAGGGCGCCTAGATGATCTTGAAGATTTATTGTGCAACCGCACTGAAGGACGAGAAGTGTCCACATACATCAGACAACATTTGAAGGAGTTATGGAAGGAGATTGTGAGCGGATTCCACGACCTCATAGATTTGGATCCTACCGTAAAAAATGATAAACACTCCGACGACAGATTTCAAGTGGTACGAGCAGAATACTTTTCGTTTCTAAGCGAAGAATCACCATCGACCATAGCACTAACTCACAAAACCACTGCCGCACCAACGTTTGTCATGCCACCAGTAGATATTCCAAAATTTGACGGAGATTATCTTCAATGGCCCCGGTTCCATGACATGTTCACAGATCTCGTCGACAGTCAAGATTATTGCGAGACTGTAAAATTCCGGCACTTGGAAAACCATGTGACCGGTGAGGCCAAGAACCTGATCTCCTCAACACTTGGAGGGCATCCCAACTACAAGGAGGCCTGGCAGCGGTTAAAAACACGATATCAAAATGAAAGAATTATAGTCAAATCTATACTTGCAACTTTATGTGCACACCCCAAGACAAATGGGTCAGCGGAGCAATTACGCAGCCTCCATGATACGGTGCTCAGAACAATCACCGCCCTCAACACCCTTAATGTTTCAACAACCGAATGGGATCCAATCTTGATACACATCATTGAGGAAAGATTAGACCAACACACGCTGTCATCTGTAGAACTAGCCATCGCCGATCCAACCAATCGACAATCCCTGAAGCTGATGTTAGAACACCTTGAGCGTCAGGCAACCAGTCAAGTGACAATCCGGAAAAATATGTCTACCGCTCCACGTCAATCCAGCTCACCACCAGTGATGTGTTCAGCCACAGTTCCTTTTACAAATGAACCTGCCGTTCTGTTACCAACCGCGCAAGTGGCAATACATGAACCAGACGGACCCCCTCAGCAATGCCGCACTCTCCTAGATTCTGGATAACAGGTCAATATAATCTCCAGAAGAATGGCTGACACACTGAGACTCCAATTGGAGCCATCAACCCTGAAAATCGCTGCCCTGGGAGGGACAACTAAAAGATCACGAAAAAAGGCTGTGTTGACCCTATCATCATTAACTACTGATTTCCAAAAACAAATCAACGTAGTCGTTCTACCGGAAATAATGCACAAATCAACCATCCCACCCAATTCAGGCGCCTAGAAATATTCCACCTCAGTTGCGCTTGGCCGATCCTGAATTTACACAGCCTCAAAAGATTGACCTATTGTTGGGCGCCGAATACTTCTACCAGCTTATGAGGCCACAACAAGTGCATTTGGGAGAAGGACAGCCACTACTCAAAAATACCGCGCTTGTATGGATTGTGATGGGGCCAGTGCGACCGGAATCAGTCCCGGGTCCCGAGGCAGACAAAGTGGTCCTTAATCACGCGGCCGGGGGACCGGGAGCTAGCAAGCCACGAAAGGGTATCGGTAAAATCGACGCATCCGACCGAAGGTACAGTACAGAACAAATAGTAAAACCTGGTAGATTAGGGAATTCCCCACCGATGTCGGATCAACAAGACGAGCTTCAGAAGGACATTGAATCTCAAGCCAAAGTTTGTCAAATCACGACTGAAGAGCACACTGTGCAAGTGCCAGTAAACCAGGGAATGCAAGGAGTTCATGTCACTGCTAACTCTAAACTGTGCAAGAGGGAGACACATCCCACAGCATGGGTAACAGGCATCTCCAAAAGGGACCGAGAAGAAAGGCCAAGAAAGAACCGAGAGTCCTGTATGCGAATTGACCAACCAGAAGAATCGCCTGGCACTACGTAGGATACCCAAGGAGAATGGTTACGCGGGCGCGCATCTAAACGAAGGAGACAACAGACCGGAAAGAAACACCTTTGGTATCTGACAAATGTTGGAGATCGCTCCCACATGATTCGATTATTTTTTTTTGATATTAATATTAGATTAAGTTATTAGTTTAAGAGCCGCAAAATTTGCTAAGGTACAAGGTGCACAAGGTGCGAAGGCACACAATGGATCACTAAAATGGTCCAACAACAACGCACATTCGCATTGGATTGAGTCCCTCAATGGGGGGGGAGAATGTTGGCATCTAATGCCAAGACCTTCTAACCTATAGTAATAGTTAGCAATAAGAAATAGGTACACTGTAATACTGACCGAGTAACCCAGCTACAACGGCACCCGATGAAACCTGATACGTAGTGCCTCTGAGTGTTGCTCCCGTGAAACGGACCATCAGTAGGACCAATACGCTACGTAGCCTCCGCGTGTTATCAACTGCAGGAGGGATTACTATCCAACCTACCACCACCACAGCTGCAGACAACCAACTGGACCTCAGCTCATCGCTACCCATAGCGACCTCATCCTGATCACAGCAAGCGACTGTTCAACCTGAGCAGACCCATGTACAGGTAATTCAGTCAGACTTTCTATAAGGTTTTGACCACGACTCCGGGACCTACCGTTACGCCCGTGAGTCCGCGAGTTCTACGATAGTGGCCGCAATCGCTCTACGGACGAACACCTGTTTTCTTTTTTTTTGTTTTGTTCTCCTTTTTGTTTACGCCTGTGGCGCCGACTCCGCCGCTTGGGCTTTTAGCTCACTTATGTGTGCCCTCCTTTCTTTCTTTGTGCCGACGTGACGTAGCACAACAATCACTGGCGAAATGAAATTCGCCACCGTGTACGGCCCGCCGTATCTTGGCGCTAATTTCGCCGCGAACCCTTCGGCTGCTTTTGACAGATGGTGCTCTTTTGCCCATACTATGTCGCCAATTTTTGGGCTCCACTGCCTCCAGTGCCTAGCTTGCTCCGGCGCCGCTTTCTCCATGATTTTCTTCCGCCTAGATGTCCCGCTATCGGTGCGTCGTGGTTCTCCCTTAGCACCTGCTGTCTCATATTAATTGGCAAACACAACTTCCATGATGCCACTTCTTCGCTTCCGGCTCTGTGTGGAACATGTCGGTAAATCAGGCCTGCCTCTTCTCTGTATTCTGGATATTTCTGTGGGTTTTCTCCTATTTTCCTCTTCAGTGCGCTTGTCCATATGCCAGAAGCTGAGGAGAAGAAGCTGAGGATATCTCCATCATCGGCTGGCGGGATAGTGCATCTGCAACCACATTCAGCTTACCTTTCCTGTAGCTGATAACATAGTCGTATTGTTGCAGCTCAAATACCCATCATGCAATCCTTCCCAGTGGGCTCTCTATATTATTTAGCCATTTTAGTGCCATATGGTCCGTGATCACGTCGAACTGGTACCCCTCCAGGTATGGTCTCATTTGCCGAATTAGAATTGCCGAGTAATTCTTTTCCGCTCCTATCAGCGTTCGACTGGCGTAAGCGACCACTCGCTCGCCCTCATCCGTGCCAGCACTGGATCCTCTGCCAATCGTGACTTTAGCTTCTCAAACGCCTCTTGATGTCTGGCCGTCCATTCCCACTTTGTCCCTTTTCGTAGGAGATCGTTTAATGGTTTCGCGACCCCTGCGAAGTCTGGGACGAATCGCCGATACCACGACGCCATACCAATGAACTGACGTACCCCCTTTATGTTTGTTGGGGGTTTCAATTCCGTAATCGCCGCAACCTTTCCGGGATCCATGCCGATTCCCTGACTTGTTATCCGGTGGCCCAGGTACAGCAGCTCTTCTCTGAAGAAATGGCACTAGTCCGTGTTTATTCTTAAGTTTGCCGCCTTTAGTCTTCGGAACACTTCCTTCAAGTTCGCCACATGCTCCTCCTTTGTGCGTCCGATCACGATGATGTCGTCTTGATACGCAAATGCGTGCGGCGCCATATCCAAGCCTATGACCTGGTCCAAAGCCCTTTGGAAAGTTGCCGATGCTGAATGTATGCCGAACGGCATCACCTTCCACTGGTACAGACCTTTTCCTGGTACCGTAAAAGCCGTGTACTTTCTGCTTCCCTCCTCCAGTGGGACTTGCCAATAGCCGTCCTTAAGGTCGAGGCTGCTGAAAAACTTTGCTTCCCTTAGTTGCTCCAGTATGAAGTTTATTCATGGAATCGGGTACGCATCTTTTACCGATTTTGCGTTTATTTGTCGGAAATCCACGCACATTCTCCATTGACCCGTTTTCTTCTTCACCATAACGATTGGTGAGCTATAAGCACTATTTAAAGGCTCGATGCATCCCTTTTTCAGCAGCTCTTCTACCTTCGCATTTATCTCCCCCTGTATTTTGGGGTTCTTCGGATAATACCTTTGTTTTATGGGGATGTCGTCCTTCATAGTGATCATATGCTGCGTAATGTCCGAACAACCCTTCTGGTTTGTGAACGCCACTAGCTCCTCCTCAATAAACCTTTTGTCCCGCTCGCTCTCCCATTTCTCCGAGGATCCAGTCACTGCTACTGACAGCCTATCCTCCAGGCACTCGTCCCATCGTTCTCTTCTCGGGATCGTGACTTGGTGGCCTGCGCATGTTATTGTTGTGCCAAATCCTGCGAGGAAATCCCATCCTAGCACCGCGCTGTCTCCCATGCCTGGCAACACCAACATATTCAGTTTGTGTCCCATGTTGCCACTCGAGTACCGTTCGAGTTTCCGTGTGGCTCCCATTGGCCAACTTTATCAGTCTCCTTGTTGATCTCCGCTCTCCGGCTAGTTCCGGGTTCTCCGCTAGCTTCTCTGAAATGAAACTAGCCGTTGCTCCGGTGTCTATCATGGCCTTAACTTCTTCTCCTCCGACCTTGACGACCGCCGACAATTGCTGATCGTCTCCTGATAATCCTCCAACTAGTTTTGAGAGGCAGCACCTCGCGATCTCTGCCTTCCTCTCTACGGCTGAGATCGCTGCGGGTTTCCTGCTCTTTGGCAGTACTTGGTGCTCCTTACCCCTATTGCGCCGCACATTCTGCAGAACAAAATTCTGGGGTTCCTGCACCCACTTGCCCAATGGCCCATGCCTCCGAACCTGTTGCATGCCTGCGCCGGGTTCTCGACATGTCGTCTCGGCGTTGCTGCCCATTGCTGATTCGGCTGTTGCTGTTCGTGGCTTGTATCCCATTGCTGGTTTGTTTGCTGCCTTGGGCCCCCAGCCCAGTGTTGATTCGGTTATTGCTGTCTGGGGCCTGCAACCCATTGCCGACTCGGCTGTTGCTGCAACATTTGCCTCTGTCCCTCTGCCTGCCATCTCCGCGTCCATCCTTGTCCTGGGGGGCCAGTCCTCTGTCGCTCTGGCGGATCCTGATGCGGATCATCCCTCTGCCATTTCTTTTCCATCGCCAGCTGTTTGTGATCCCAGCGTGGTTCAATGGAGGCTTGCCGGTTAAACGCCTCTTCTTCTTGGGCTAACTCCTCGGCTAGTCCCATTACTTCTTCCAGCGACGCGCATGCATATGGCCTCAAAAACATTTTCATGCGTGGTATGCAGTTCTCCACCACCCTTTCTATTACCTCCTTCGTGGATTTCCCTAGTGGCTTCATTAGAGTCAGAAGGTCCACCATATACTCCTTGAAAGGTTCTCCTCGTTGCTGCTTCCTCTGCCGAACCTGGTCTGCCAATTTTTCAAAGTAACCTTTCGGCAGACTCGAAGCTCCTTCTGAACGCTTTCCAAGTTGGCCATTCCTCATCGTTCATTATGAACCATCTCTGCGCTCTATCGTGGAGTAATTCCGGCATCGCCCGCGGTATCGTGTTTATGTCTAACCCGTACGTTCTGGTGGACCATGCCACTCGGTCCACGAATTCTAGTGGATCTCCTGTTCCGTCGAATCGGAATGACCACTCCCGGACTTGTCTGGCCACTTTAGCGTAGTCTACCTGCACCGGTACCGGCTTCCGCACTTGTGGCTCCATGCTCCTTATGCTTTTCATCTCTGGAACCGCCAGACTTTGAATGAGCTTCTTTGACTCACTCGCTGCTCTTTGTCTCGGCGTGAACCTTTGTGTTCCCTTTTCCTCAAATCCACGCGTGAAAGCCGACACCCCGTCGTCCTAGTCTCGTCGACCCACTTTGCAACTAGTGCCCTCATATTTTCAGCCGTTCCTTCTGCTGGGAGACCTAGCTCTCTACACACTTCGCTCAATTCCTCCTTGCGAAGAGCGTATATCCAATTCTTCCTTCCCATCTTGAAGCTTGCGTTACTTCTAGCCTCGAAAGCAGTCACGTAGTTTGGGCAGAGAGTATGTGCAACCTGGTGTAACGAACTGTTCTCTGCTCAAAGAGTTTATGGATCGTTCCACCGAATTTAAAGATTCGACGTGACTGCCCGAGCCCAATAATAACACATGGTGGTTCGTTTCACAAATGCTCGGCTCGGTCGATCGACCGCTCGTCCAGCAGGACGCGTGGTCTCGGTGCCTGGCGCCGGGTCGGCTCACGGTTTCCTCCGTTTGGACTCACGTGCTGCTGTCGCCGCTCCTGTCGTCGTTGCTCCCGTTGTCGCTGCTCCTCTTTTGTGGGTGTCGTGGATCGTTGTTATCCTTGGCTCATTGGGATTGCCCTTTCGCCGTGGCCGGCACCTAATCCATGTTGGTGGACCCATAGGCTCACCTCTTCTTAGTGCCTTCTTAGCGCTTCTTAGTGCCTGGCGGCCGGATCAGGGCAAGAAGGGCCTACCTACCCCACAGGATACGCCCCCGGTTGCGTCTGCCACTCGCTTCCAAACACCGGCGTGCATACGCTCCGCAGGATCTATGGATGACCAGAGGTTTGGCGTCGCGCTTCCTTTGACTCCAGGCAATATGCTGTGCATACGCTCCAGCGCCTGGATCAGGAGTCTCTTGACTTTACCGGGACGTCCCTGTTTGGTTTTATTGCTGGGGTTGAGTTCCCGAGCTGGCTATCCCTTGCTTTACAGGATCACACCTGGTCACAACGGGCAGGAATGGGTAAGGCGTACGCCAGACCGATCCGACGCTCTTGCTGTAACACCAGGATACCTGTCGTGTCCGGGAGTAACCCTACCCGACTCTGTTTACCCTTGGGCTTCAGTTCCGCCGTGGATTCTGGATCCTTTTCCCACTTGCTCCTCGATTTATCCTCTTCCGATGACTCGCGTATAGCCGCCGGACTTATCCACAGGGGGTCCTTGAGCCAATGATCATAGATCCTTGCGCACTCGCTTTAATTCTCGCACTTGAGACTGTCGGACTTACCCACGGGGGGTACTTCAGCCTATACTCCTAATTCCTCCAAGGAAACTTTCTCGCTTGAATGTTAGACTTACCCACGGGGGGTCTTTCACTCAACTCTTCCAGCTTCCCTAGAAGACTCGGTCCCGATTTACCCTAGGGGCCCTCCTTATATAGCTCCAGAGGCGCCCGTTAATCCTTGCAACTCTTTCTTCCTGCCGTTATTCCTTCAGCTTTCTATTCCCGCCATTAATCCCACTTTCCAATTAGTCGCACCGGCGGCTCCCGTTCTCACCCCTTTTCCCCCTTTGGCTACCGGCCCGCATCTTTATTATGCCGCGGAAGCGGCTTTCTTCCAGGCGCTCCCTCCGCGCCAATACCCGCCGGGTATTGGCTCTTTTAACGGCGCTTCCCCCGCGCTCTCCTTTTGGCCGCTCCAACTGCATTTCTCTTCTTCCGTACTTTCTAAACACCTAAAAACACGTTGTCTCCGCTTTCTCCTGCATCCGCGCACGGCCGCGCGAACTCCTTTCCCTGCCCCCTTCTTGCCACCTGTCTTGGCGTTTGGGGAATTTAATCTCCTCACAACTTAAAATAACAACAAAGTTATGGCATTTCCGATCAATCAGTTATCCTTATAGGCCGATCCTTATGAAAATTGGCAAATCGATTTAGTTTGCCTAACGTGGAATCCATAGATTTTTTTCTTCACCGTACTTGGCTGATGTTCCTGGACTAAAATGTTCTCTGGCCAAAAGCTGGCGGAACAAATCGTCTTGAACATCTGCACAGGCACACTTTTTTTGAAAGATGACGTGTGCCTGGTGTGAGTGCTTTAAATTTGGTAATATCTTCAACCTTTATGTATGCTTTTGTTTCGGCTTTGATGTAGGCCGAGATCTCAATCTCAGAAGTATCAGGGGCAAGCCAGGAAACAAAAAATGTGTTTCGATGGTGGGATCACTTGCAAGGGTTTTGGTGCTGCTGTAACTAATACTGCAGCAACTGTTCGTACCGGTGGTCCAGACGGTTCATTACACTGTTCGGTGACTCTTAAGGAGGTTTGAATTATTGGGTCTGGTGGTATCACTTGAAGCGATGCCACAGAGGACATATCGGCCAATTGCTCATTTACACTGAGATATTCGGAAACTGAATTTTTCCCAGGTCCAGCCCACCCCAAGGTGGCCAGCAGGTGACCAGATTTTACGAAAACCGCTAATCAATTCTTTGAATCCACTTTTATTCTGTCTCATGAACGATCTCATTTCATCCTGAACAGCACGACAACCGTCACAGCAAAAGTGGAAACCAGACTTACGTGAAATGGCATCCGAAACTGAGGCCGTGAACCCGGCTCAATTTGCGTGTAAAACGTTTTCACAGAGGCAGCAGTGGATGGTAGGCTAGGATGAGGAGATTGTCTTATTACAAGACTTCAACGCACAGACAAGTTTAAATTCCATTATTATTGATTAATGAATTTATTAATATTTTTTGTTTTTATTATTGACTTACCTTGAACCACTGTGCCAGGGAAACGATAAAGGGAGATTAACGAGACCGATTAGTGTGGGTTAGTAAACAGCAAAGAATCACCAATATAGAAGCAACATCGTAAAATATGAAGATCCAGAGCAGAGATATGTTTGGAAGATAATTAATAAAAATATTATTTTATCTCCAAATATACCACTGCACACACGAAGCGATACGGATATTTGAAATGCAAAAGATTGGTTTTTATAAATATTAATAAATATAAATGAACACCGGAGTTTAATGTTATCAAATAAAATATTTGTTACACATGCAGTGCGCACAAAAAAACACGTCCGTTCGCTTTAAGATAAGAAAGGGAAGTTGAGGATCACTGGAGCGTATCAAGAACGAGTCTTCTGAAGGACATCCGTGGGTAAGTCCGACAGTACCGTGCGACAATTGCGACAATTAGATCAAAGGATCTGTGATCCGTGGCCCACGGACCCCCTGTGTGTAAGTCCGGCGGCTGGACGCGAGTATAGAACAAGGAGCGAGTGCGGAAGGGTTCGTCATCCTCGGCGTATCTGAAGCCCAGGGTAAAGTCGGGTTGATTCATTTCCTGGACACGGCAGGTAGAGATAGAGACGGACCCGTCTGGCGTACGCCTTATCGATTCCTGACCGCGACGACCAGGTGTGATCCTGTAATGTGACGGGTGACCAGCTCGGGAACTCAAGCCCAGATAGAAACAAATCAAGGACACCCCGGTAAAGTCAAGAGGCTCCTGATCCAGGCTCGCTGGGGCGTACGCACAGCGATCACCTGGAATGATCGGATAAAAGTAAGATCAAATGGAGTCACCTGGATAAAAAAAGGAAAAAAAGCGTAGTAACTAAAACAAAATGACAATATAATAAATAACACACACAAAAGGAAAAAGGAGAGGAACAGGTTTAAATAAATGAGGAAAAAAAACAAAATAAAATAAAGAAAAAAATTACACCCAAAAAAAAATATATATAATACTAGAAATAACACAACAAAAATATAAAAATAAAAAAAAAATATATATAAATGTAGAGTATTACCCGGCCGACATTTTCGCATCATTACGCATCCCCCATGCAATTAGGATGCTCCCAGACTTCCATGGAGACACGGAGACACTACGAATTCATCACCAACGTAGAAGAGGTTTTAATGTTGATTCGGGGAACGGATCAGACCTCCTACGGACAATTTGTGCTACGATCAGTCAGAAACAAGATTATCGGCAAGGCAAACGACGTCCTTACAGCGACAAAAGCAGGGCTCAACTGGGATGACATTAAAGGAGCCCTGATTATGCATTGCTTGGACAAGAGAGACGAACAGTTACTCCTCATGGAGTTATTTGGCCTAGCCTCAAAAAGACTCCCTCTACAAGTCCTATTTGATCGAGTATCAGACATTAAATCAACCCTGTTCAGAATGGGTTTCTAAAGTCTATAAGAGGCAAACTACGTGGCACTTTTAGGGAAATGAGGCCATCTAGCCTAAAAGTAGCTTACGAGTGGGCTATACAGGAAAGAAATATTTTCCTACAGTCCAATAACTACTACGAACGAATCGATATTGATACTTACCTTAACCAGACAGGACAATCGACTTGACAGGACAATACCAGAGATTCGGAGACAATCATTTCCGTCGGTACAACTGGCAAAGACCCAACCAAAGGTCGGTTCCGGCTATACTACCTAATCCCAATTCCGGCAGAACAAACAACTATCAGAATAAAGGGTACTCTTGATGGCTACTAAATCACCAACTCTGACACATGCTCTGCTTTTCGCTTCTTATCCTAATTGCACCTATAAGCCTGCTGTGCCTGATGAATACTTCATTTTGCAACCTTGTGCGACTCGTAATGATTCTCCATGAACTGGGCTCTCTGGACTGGAACTGCTCCCTATCAAATAGTTCCCACATAAGATCTTCTGAACGACTGTGCATTTTTGTTCCAAACATTATTTCAAAAGGAGATGCTTCTATAGATGCATGCAAGTGAATATTCATCGCCTTCTGCACTTGAGATACATGTTGGTACAACTTAGCAGGTTCTCCTGCTGATAGCTTTGAAATAAATTGACTGGCCATTAAAGCTACGGTACCCATTGCCTTACAATTATGTAAGCAGGGCTGTGATGGAGAGTGTTAAAACTAATTTAAATTCAATAAAACATGATTTTAATTAATAATAAATAAATAAAGATAATAACAAAATATGGAGTGAGATAAAGGAATGTAAAAAGATCGAATAAATAGTGTATTTAAAAAAAATACATATTGGCACATTGTTTTTTTGTAAACTTATAGATAACAAAGCCACTTAATAATGTGAAATCGAGCCACTCGTTTTGTTTCGAACCTACAAGACCATTCGTTATGGTAAAGGTCCGTCGGTTCAACGCGAACAAGCGAACCCAAACAAAACGTTCGATACAACACGCCATAACAAAAGACCACTGAGTCCGTTGGTTCAGGGTGAACAGGCGAACTCGAACTTAATATAAAACAAGAATGGAAAGCTAACTTCGGGCGGAGCCGAAGTTGATATACCCCTGCAGATATGTGGCAGCTTATATTATTAGATATATATCGGATGTTATATAATTGGCCTATCCATATAAAGTTTGGCAGATCGAATTAATTTGTCCAAAGTGGAATGCGTAGAAAGTCCCATCCTTCTAACTTAAAAAACAACAAAGTTATGGCATTTCCGATCAATCAGTTATATGACACCTATAGGATATAGTTGACCGATCCCGGCCGTTCCAATTTATATACTGCCTGCAAAGAAAAGAAGGATGTGTGCAAATTTTTAAGCCGATAGCTTTAAAACTGAGAGACTAGTTTGCGTAGAAACAAACAGACGGACTGACGAACAGACGGAAAAACGGACATGCTTCGACTCAGGAGGTGATCCTGATCAAGAATATATATGCTTTATAGGGTCGGAGATGTCTCCTTCACTGCGTTGGACGACACACTTTTAGACGAAATTATAATACCCTCTGCAAGGGTATAAAAAAAACACACGAACGAATGAATCTACATTATTGATTTCACCTACAGGCACACATATACACTCCACCACAGCATCCGCTGAGGGAACTCAGCACTTCATTTACAAAATTTCGAATAATAGATACTTATTTACACGTATCAATTTAAATTACGAATAATTTAAGACTACTTAAGTATACAAAGAATTATTTTACACTCCACACATACACTATACTTCGCCTTGTTCTTGTCTACATACACACATACAAACAAACATTCATTTATCTAACAAACGCTTAAGGCTCTGCCAAGATAAACTTTTTTCTAATAGCATTAGGTAGATATCGAAGATCAGCCACGTAATATAAATTCTTTCAGGACATAGACCAAAGACTTGGAGTAGTTCTAGCCTACCAGGCGTTAGGGAACAATCTCAGGAACACGGACTTATACTGTTAGCACAACACGAAACAGCAACTAACGTGATTTCTTCGACTTCTACCTCCAGCCGACATTTTTGCATCATTACGCATCCCCCATGCAATTAGGTTGCTCCCAGAATTCAATGGAGACACGAAGAGACTCCACGAATGCATCACCAACGTAGAAGAAGTTTTAATGTTGATTCGGGGAACGGATCAGACATCCTACGAACAATTTTTGCTACGATCAGTCAGAAACAAGATTATCGGCAAGGCCAACGACGCCTTCACAGCGTCAAAAGCAGGGCTCAACTGGGATGATCATAAAGAAGCCCTGATTATGCATTGCTTGGACAAGAGAGACGAACAGATGCTCCTCACGGAGTTGTGACAAGCCCTCTACAAGTCCTATTTGATCGAGTATCGGACATTAAGTCAACCCTGTTTAGACTAGTTGACACAAAGGACAGCGACTCGAATGTCGCAAAAACCAATCTTCGCAGATAACTGCCAGAATGCGTCTCTGACGTCTAAAAGAGGCCAACTCGGTGGCACTATTAGGAAAATGAGGCCATCTAGCCTACAAGAAGTTTTCGAGTGGGCTATACAGGAAAGAAATATATTCCTACAGTCCAATAACTACTACGAACGAATTGATATTGATACTTACTTACCTCGAAACAAGCAAACCAGACAGGACCATCGACTTGCTTATAACTCAAACAGAAGCCCAAGGAACCAATACCAGAGATTCGGAGACAAAGGTTGGTTCCGGCTATCCTATCCTAACAAAATACTATCAGAATAAAGGGGGAGCTATTTTTCAGAACATTGAAGCAAAAAAACTTCACAATATTGAATAGGATTCCTTTTTACGAAAGAGTGCCTCAACATCCAAACAGGAAACATAAACCAAATTAACCACCGCCCCGTACCCTACATCTTATTAAATCTCGCAGGAAACAAAAAAACCATTTACGTTTCTTATTGACACAGAGGCCTCTTCCTCATTTATCGATCCAAGCTTCATCCCACAGAACCTTCAAATTCAATTGCGATCACCGATCGAAACCGCCCTCAAGACACACGACACACGACATACGACACGACTCAAAAGACAGACATACAACTGTTCAAAGAATTCCATATGGAAGAGGAATTTCAACTATTCATGATTTCTTCCACGGTCTAATTGGAATATACATCCTTAGACAAATTCAAGCAATAGTGAACTAGCTACATCAAGAAAGTAATGTAACAACCGATATCCATGTATTGGACGATGAATCGAAATCACTTATTCGTCTCCCAGTCAGTGTCTCAAACGGTCATATTCTGTGTAACAAAATAGAGATTAATAGCTGCCTCTTGATTAGTGGAGGAATATACACAGCTAAAGATGGTCACTGTTAGATGGAAGTAGTAAACACGTCAAAATAAAAACAGAATGTACTACTCGATTCTAAGTTGACAATTGACGAAATCCAAGAACATAATTTTTTCCATGAAGATGCCATTTCTACCGATTTACAATCACCAAGGGAAGTCTCCAAGGACATCAAAAGCCTCCTAAGAGTAGATCATCATTTGAAGCAAGCTTCAAACTACAACCGCACGAGTCAGAGTTCTTAAGAAAGGAAATCGAATACTTAAGACACATAGTTACCGAAGAATGTATTAAGCCAAACCCAAAAAAGATTTCCGCAATAAAGAAATGTGGTCCATTTCACGGGATCAACATTCGAAGTAGGTTAGTTTTAAGTACCGTACTTAGCACTGAGTAACAAGGCGATCAAATATGTATTCGCAACTGTCTTTATTTTTGACCAGGTGATCTTTTATAAGATCAGATAATTACATATGTGGTGGCTTAACTATGGTTAGTTGGTCAATGTTAATTAAAGTCCGCGCCGTTTTGTCAATGTTAAAGACTGCTGACTCAGATCGCTTGGTATTGGGTTTCAGCTGAGCTCGCTGGTTTTGCTCGCTCTGGTCAGTCGGTCATTCTTACCGCTGATATTGCTCAATTCGTTTTCTGGTCCAATTCCGGTGATTTCTCGGGCTGTCTATTGGGGCTGGGTTATTAGGTCTTGGCACTAGGTGCCAACATTCTCCGCAAGAGAGTTTTAGAGTTAGCGGTGACTTGAACTCCTTTAATTCCCTTGCATACTGGCACTTGCACAGGGTGCTCGTGATTTGACAAACTTGCGCTTGTGGTTCAATGACCTTCTGAAGCTCGTCTTGTTGATCCGCCATCGGTGGGGAATTCTCTAATCATCCAGGTTTTATTTTTTGCTCTTTGGCGATGCATGCACTGTACCTTCGCTCGAATGCATCGATTTCACCGATACCCTTTCGTGGTTCGCTAGCTCCCGGTCCCCCAGCCTCGTCATTAAGGACGACTTGGTCTGCCTTGGAACCCGGGACGGATTTCCACCACAATCCATGCAAGCGCGGTATTTTTGAGTAGTGCCTGTCCTTCTTCCATATTAACTTGTTGTGGCCTCATAAGCGCCCAACAATAGGTCAATCTTCTGAGGCTGTGTAAATTCAGGATCGGCTAAGCGCAACTGAGGAGGAATATTTCTAGGCGCCTGAATAGGGTGGGATGGTTGATTGGGTATTATTTCCGGTCGTACGACTACGTTGATTTGTTTTTGAAAATCAGTGGTTAATGATAATAGGGCCAACACATCCTTTTTTCGTGATCTTTTAGTTGTCGGGTTTATGGCTCCAATTGGAGTCCCAGTGTGTCAGCCATTCTTCTGGAGATTATGTTAACCTGGGATCCAGAATTTAGGAGTGTGCGTCATTGCTGAGGAGCTCAGGCTGGACCTTAAATTGCCACTTGGGCGGTTGGTAACAGAACGGCAGGTTCATTTTTAAGAGGAACTATGGCTGAACACACCACTGGTGATGAGCTGCATTGACGTGGAGCGGTAGCCGTATTTTTCCGGAATGTTACTTGACTGGTTTGCTGACGCTCAAGGTGTTCTAACATCAGCTTCTGAGATTGTCGAGTGGTTGGATCATTGATGGCTAGTTCTAGAAATGACAGCGAGTGTGGGTCTAATCTATCCTCGATGATGTGTATCAGAATTGTATCCCAGTTGCCGGTTGACACTTTGAGTGCGTTGAGATAGCGACCGTTCGGAGCACGGTATTATGCAGGCTGCGCAGCTGGTCCGCTGTTCCATTTATTCGGGGATGTACGAAAAGCTCTTGGATAGCGGACTTAGTCAACAGCCGCTCAGTTTGATATCCATTGTTCAGCCGTTGCCAAGCATTCTGGTAATCTCCGTCAAACTTTGAAATTTCGACCGGCGGAATTACGACCGGTGAGGCGGAACGACCGGTGAGGCCTGTGTGTGGGCTTCTGTCCTTTTTGTGATTCCTCGCTTAGAAACAAAATATTCCGCTCGCACGACCTGAAATCGATCGCTCGTTGTAGCGTGCGGGTAAGCGCCTGGTTGACAGAACACTATGTATTTCAGGAAAGGGGTGCGTACTTTGTCTATGCTCGGGTCTAGCTCGCCGTGGCCGGGGTTCTTTCTCACCCGAAAATACAATTAATACTCACACACTAACAAAACAAATAGTACGCGATCAGATCTAAATTAAGCCAAAAAGGAGGAAGACAAAAAAAAAATTACTAATACCAAATAAGCAAATAGAGTTGACCGACCGACAACCCAAAATTGACCAATCCATAGAGACAACTGAAAATAGAGGAGATCTGGGTGGAAATCACTCCCCTTTCTATACCCTCCCAACCATGACAATTTAGATAATAGAAATTGCCCCTTTTTCTGACCTAAAAGAAACTACATTGTATCATAGGGCATTAGAATGGGTACTAGACAGATAAGAAAAGATACTTAAGCAGACATATCAAAGTTCAGCATAAACATTTTTGTTGTTCTTTAATTTATAGGGAATTCAAAAAAAAAACAATAGGTTCCATTAAATTCAATAAAATTTGAACCATATGTACAAAACAAAATCTAACAAAACTTGAGCAAGAAAAAAAAAAAAAAAAAAAGAAGGCAACAAAAGAAAATAAATATATGATTTGGCAAATTTTAGTACACGCAGGTACACATAGTTAGTAATTCGTACTCGCAGGTACGTCAAAGGTTTGTACTCGCAGGTACATCATGTATATATATATATAAAACAATTTCATGTTAATTTCTTTTGGGTTACTCACACACTTTTCACCAGCGTCGTTGTTGGGCCCAATTAGACGTCGATGAAGATGGAGATGTATATTTTATCATTAAGCTAGATCTTGGATTTAAAAGAAGTTCATTAATTTATTGGATTATATATATATAGATATGTATTTCTTTACGAGATGTAGCCAAATTTAGTTGCCGGGATATAAATTTACGTTACATTACTTAATATATATCATTATAACTATATTTATCTTTTAGGAATTAAACTTTGAGTTTTATGAATGAAAACAAAAATTACAGACAAGAAACAAATCAGCTGTTTTGGTTGAGCTTAATTCAGAGCTTAGAGATAAGCCCTGATCAAATTCATTAACCCGTATGTGGGCGTTTATAGTTAGACAGTAACTAAACAAACAAAAAAAATCGTTAAAGTGATAGAATGCATCAATTAATTTATAAATTCATGAAAAATTTGGCACTATCTAGAAGAAATACTTAAGACACGATACTTAGATTGAACTGGTCTTCAAAAGGGTTATTATATAAATATTTTTTTATATAATATATAAAAAAAATATTTATAAAATATACAAAAGTTGGTTGAAATTTTCTTCCGCCACAGGTCAGGTCAAATTGGGGTTGTATCTTTTTTTTTTGTTTTTTCGGGGACCGCCGGTAGACAAGGCTTCAATTTCACTTCCAGAATCCCTCCATACAATAGAATAGGCCGTGGCCCAGGGAACCAAAGATATGAAGATGTTGCAGCAATGTTGACCACCTGCCACGTGGCCCTAAAGTAGATGAAGTAAGTATGTGGACTTTTCCTAGCGAAAATTCTTACCTCACTGAAAATTCACAACACTTTCACTGGCACTTTGCTTTGATTATTATTTAAATAAATGAAGTTAAAATCGCTTGCAGAATCAGTCTAATTGACTGTACTATTTTCCCGTTAGTTTGGGTTGATATTTTATTTCTTGGTCCGGCACGGACCGATGCTAATGCTTTCGACACTATCACTCAAAGGCGAAGAAGTTGGCTCGAGCTAGCATTTATTGACTAAGCACACGTGCATTTATCTAACGGTTCTAAGTTCAGCATCGATGTGTTGAGATTTAACGGCGCTATCGTATGATCAGCGAGCTTTCTTGTGTTTGAGTGAAACTTAAAAGTTTTAGAACATGGGTAGCTTGAGAAGTTCGGCAGACTATGAACTCCACACCCGCAAATAAAAGAGCTAGATATATCGAAGAACTTTTATTTGAAATCTATTGAGATTCAGGCCTTACTCATTTGCATTGAATATCTTTCAAATGATATACTCCTATACGATTATTTTTCTCATCACACAATTCATAATAGATCGGACTGATTTTCTTATGTACTGTGGCAGGTATAAAAGTTGGGGCAAGTTTTCTACTAAATTTCTTAATTGCACTGCTCTGTGTAAAGTTTCTTGCGAAAACACTATCGCCAACATTTAACTCGATCTTTCTACTTCTCAGGTTATAAATGCGAGCGTTAGCTTCGTGTGCCTTGTTTATGTTTTGTGTCGCAATCTGACGCACCATTTGCAGCATATCGGGCTGGCTCAACTTTGTGTCTTCGGAAAGTAGATTTAAGCTACGCAATAGTTTGTAGTCTTGACCGTGTAAGATCATGTTTTGGCCAAAAGCCATGAAATAAGGTGAGAACCCTAAACTGCGATGTAAGGAAGATCTTAGAGCTCCATTAATTGCGTTTAAATTTAAGTCCCAGTTGGTATGGTCTTTACCAATATAAGCTCGAATTGAGGTCAATACAGATCGATTAAGTCTTTCGCTAGCGTTAGCTTGAGGAGAATAAATGGCAGTGCATTTATGTGTAACTCCAAATCTAGTAAGAAATGCTTGAAAGAACGCTGAGCGAAATTGTGAGCCATTATCTGTAAGGATAGTCTCGGGAACTCCAAAGGTGTAGAAAATAACTGATTCTAAATAACTAGTTATTTTAGGGGCTGTAAATTGTTTTAGTGGACCAAGGAAGTGAAACTTTGTGTGGTGGTCTACCACTATCAACAATCCTATATTCCCTTGTTTTGTTCTTGGGTAAGGTCCCAACAAATCAACATACAATCTTTGAAATGGGCGATCTGACGTCATGGGCTTACCCATAGGTGGCTTCAGAGCGACGTTTGGACTTTTCGTACAACGACAAATATCGCAATTTCCAACAAACGCACGAATTTGGCTTACCATGCGAGGCCAAAATAAATATCTTTTCAGTTTTTCTACAGTTTTAGCCATTCCACAATGCGCTGCATTGGGCGGATTATGGGCCCGAGATAGAACTTCTGGAACAAGTTGCGAAGGAATCCAAAGTTTCCAATCATTATTTTGCTGCACTTCATTTCCATTCGAAAATTCTGTTCTTTTATATACATAGCCATCTAAAACTTTAAGGTCAGGTAATTTTATTTCATTCTGCCGGATTCTGTGGATTAAATCCAAGTATTCCACCGTTTTAAAATGTTCGGATTGCAAATTAACAACTGGTCCCTCAAATTCAAATTCTTCAATTTCAGATTCCAGCTGTCTAGAAAGCGTATCGGCTACAACATTTTGGGTACCTTTACGATGAAAAATTTCAAAATTATATGCTTGAAGTTTCATTGACCACCGAGCTAACCGTCCTGATAAATCTTTTTGGTTCATCAGCCATTTCAGTGACGCGTGATCAGTAACTACGCTAAACTGCTGACCTTCTATATACGGTCTAAACTTTTTTATACCTTTTATCACAGCTAGACATTCTAATTCCGAAACGGAGTAGTTTTTCTGCGCTTTAGTAAGTTTTTCCGACATAAAGGCTATCGGTAGCTCTACTTCGTCTCGTTTTTGAGCTAATACTGCACCAATGCCATAGCTGCTGGCATCGCAAAGCAAAATGAAAGGCTCATCAAAATTCGGGGTAATAAGAATAGGGGAAGAAATCAAATTATTTTTAAGCATATTAAATGCTTTTAAAGCCTCTTCACTCCATTCAAGAGATTTTCGTTTCTTTAACATATCTGTTAATGGACAACTGACCGTAGCAAAGTCTTTCACAAAACGTCGATACCAACCGGTTAAACCTAAAAACCGACGAAGTTGTTTTACCGTTGAAGGCAAGGGAAATTCAGAGATAGCTCGCAATTTCTCAGGATCCGTTTTTAGCTGTCCATGGCCGATTATAAAGCCGAGATATTTGATTTCCTTCATACAGAATTTCGATTTGCTTATGTTTATTGTAAGCTTAGCCTTTTTAAGGCATAAGGCAATTTCTTGCAGCAATAACACATGAGAATCAAAATCTTCGGACAAAACGAGTAAATCATCTAAATACACAAAAACTCGAGTTCGTAAATGGGCTGGCACTACTTGATCCATTAACCGAGATAGCGTTTGTGGCGCATTACAAAGGCCGAAAGGCATGACCTTATACTGATATAGCGGCCTGTTGGGAATGGTAAAAGCCGTATATTGTCAAGTGGGATTTGCCAGAATGCATGCTTCATGTCCAAGCCGGATATGAACTTTGCTGGTGGTAATCGACTAAGAATCCCATCGATATGAGGCAAGGGATATGCGTCTTTTCTAGTCACCTTGTTCACCTCTCTCGAATCCAAACATAGCCGATGTTTATCTCCACGACTGACAAGAACACAATTACTGCTCCATGGACTATTTGAAGGTTCAATTACATCCATGGTCAACATGTTATCAACTTCTGCGAACATAAGTTTTTCTATGGCTGGTGATACGGGCCAATGTCGCTGTTTGATAGGGATTGCTGATCCTACATCTATGCTATGAGAAATTAAGTTAGTACGTCCTAATCCTTCTTTTGAATACGATGGGAATATATCGATAACTGTCTTTAACTGTTTTTGTTGGATTTCTGTGAGCTCATGAAGTTTTACAAGTGCTTCTGGTTCGTCAGAAAATCCAATATCAAGTTCGGCTATTTCAGGAGTGCCTGCAAGTCTGTCCAAAAGCCCGAATTCTTGCCAAAAATTTATTCCCAAGTACACATCCTGTTTAAGCCCAGGTATAATAAACAGTTCTAAGTCTTTGGACAAGTTCTTGAAAGTAATATTCGTTTTAATCTTGCCAATAACTTGGCTCTCAGTGCTGTTAGCAGTTTTGATGCTACCTGCGCATTTCTTAAACTTGTGGCTAGCCATAATATTCTTGGCTGCTGCCCCTCCTAAACAACTAATTGTAGCTCCTGAGTCCAACAATCCTAAGTAGCGTTTCCCTACAATACTAATAGAGGTATATAAACGATTATCTGAATTTTGTAAAATTGAAGAAATTATACTTTTTTGATCTTGTCTTACAGTTTTCCAAAAATTACGCATGCGCACCGTAGACCGTCTGGGTTTAGATTGGAAGCTACCGCTTTCAACGCTCGAAAATATTTTATCGCGGGTGGCATTGTAGTTTTGAAGCCTGATATGAAATGGTTTTAATGAGTAGTGTTCGTTCTTATTGTTATCAAAATGTGGTTCTTCCAAAATTTTCTGACACTCTATAGACATTTTGGCTGTATTGGTTTCTACCGAGGTCTCCTGTTTAAGTAAATGGGATGTGTCTATATGTTGGTTGACGGCACATCCCTCTGCCAGTTTCCCAATGGGTTGCATTTACGGCATTTTGGCTTAAAAGTATCTTTGGCTCCACAGCCATAACAAAAGATACGCCTTATCTCTAAACAATCGTCAAATCTGTGTCCTGTAGCCTCGCAGTTCCAACAAATAGTTGCCGCCGGCTTGCGCCTAATTTCGGAAATTTCCGCTGAAGCGTTAGTCGCTTCATTTTCTACTTCCTCATAATTTTCTAGTTCGGCAATATATGAACGGACGGGTCTTGCTTTTGAAGATCTAATCTCGCTATAGAATTTGTTATGCTTACGGATTTCTACTTGCAGCTGAGATCTATTGGAAATATTTACATGAAGTAATTCATGGTAGATACTTGGCTTCGAATTTCTAACCAATAGCTCGACAATTTGTTTTTCTGAAATGCTTTGCTGAAGACGATCTATCAAATCTTCCATAGCAAACTGGAAATCATCGAAGGATTCGTTGTCTCCTTGGCGCCTTTTCCCAATCATTTCCCAGAGCTCTAAGTCAGTTTCAAAGTCTCCAAATCTCTTTCGAAACTCTATACAGAAAGTTTCCCAGGTAAAATTCTGGTTGGACCGATGAAATTTCCAGTACCAGTCGCTTGCTTTGCCATTAAAGAGAAGATATAAATGATCACAAAGGATTTGATAGTCATTTCCTAAGTTCTGTCTCGTAAGAGATCGAATCCTGTAGAGAAATTCATCCATACGCATTCCCTGTCGCGTACCATCAAATTTAATCTTCCAATTCTGAATTATATATGACGCTTTATCCGGATTTACGGAATAATTCGAGCCTGAAGAAGTTCGGTGGGCTCTCGGAAGTTCAATTTCGACATTCACACTGGGCAAATCAGCAGTTGGGGTTGTCACTGGGTTGGCGGATCTATTAGATGAAGTTGTCGGGTCTGAGTTTGCTAATTGAAGTGCTTCTAATTGAGTACGAATTGTGGTCTCAACATTTTTAGTTAGGAAGCTTGTTAAGTGTTCCACTAATTGAACCTGTTGTACACTCATCATGGACTGGATATAATTGGCAATTTCCGTTTGGCTGCCTAAAGAAAGGTTTTGGGTAGTTGGTGGTTCTCTAGGAACTCTATCGAGATGTGCTCTCTGCTGCGAACGAGTATTCATACCTCTTCTTGGGGTTACTCCTCTAGACTTAATAGTTTTTGCTCTATTCTGACTCATTGATAATATATCTGAGGCCGAATCATTTGCACTATGATGTGATGTTGCTGCTGTCAGCTCTGCTGCCAGGGTGTTGTTAGAAAAACTTAACATCGAAGCTGTGCAATCAGCTGCGCATACTGGACAAGCTGGTGTGTTTTGAAGCGAATCTATCAGGCATGTCTTGTGGAATCGATGCCTACAGGGTGTATTTGCTAGAAGTTGAGTGGTTTTCAATACATCATTGCAAACGCCACAGAATGTATCTGGGTTTCGGATTGCTCCTGCAATATCCTCTGTGCTTCGTCTAACAGACATACTGGATTGTTTGAAAAAAAAACCAATATAAACCAAAATAAGAATATTCAATTTTAAATAATCAATCAATACAAATTCACAATATCTGTCTTTTCCCGCAAACTAATAAAATTCCTATAATACAACATAACTAAACAATTGGTCAGTATCTCTATGGGCTGTCACCTATTAAATTTTAATGTGACTATTGTAGATTTGGAGTAAATTATTTATGGAAACTTGGACAATATACATATTAAAAATATATAACATATTGTAAATCCAAAGCCTCACCAATAAACAAAATCACCAAAGTTTCTTATATTCTTCCGTCCTTCAAATAGAAAAGTGTATAGATTTCAAAGTTTGCTATGGTCGATGAGTCCATAAAGATGAACTCTAATCGAAAATCCAATAACAAGGTCTCCAAGTTTTAAATCACATTTTCCTAGAAGTCGAAGAACTACGTTTTGAAGATACAAAGATTTTTTTTTTTTTTTTGGATGGATTAGCGAGCTGTGTGAAGCTTTTGCTAAATGATCTAATTTTTAGCCGACTGACTAACTGATAATGATAGTCAAGTCTTGGGCTCCATGTTGGGCGCCATTTCTGTGTAGCGTGCGGGTAAGCGCCTGGTTGACAGAACACTATGTATTTCAGGAAAGGGGTGCGTACTTTGTCTATGCTCGGGTCTAGCTCGCCGTGGTCGGGGTTCTTTCTCACCCTTTCCTGAAATACATAGTGTTCTGTCAACCAGGCGCTTACCCGCACGCTACATCGTATGTCCATCTGTAGTAATTTAATCCAAATCAATGACGCCATGATGGCCGTCCACAAGCTCCTTCCATAACTCTTTCATATGTTGTGATTACATCAATGCGATTATATGGGATGTCCAAATCCAAGTCCTCGCTTTGGCCTTTGAAAAATATTCATTGTCTGGACTTAGTGCCAGCTCATGGAGCTTGGCATCGTTTTTTTTAAATTGGGTCCACAAGTGGGCGAGCTGTTTTAGTCGCACATTAATGTACCCATCTTTAAGTCTTCGCTCTGCTGAATCTTTTGTAAAGTTTCTTATCAGCCTTTGGAAAGCTGTATTGCTTTCAATTTGCTCATCAATGAACATCTGTATTACAGGGTCTGAATTTTTGAGCCCACGGTTTAGTATGTTTTTTTTTTGTTCTCAAAAGTTTTAATGGTTAAACTGCCGTGTGGCTTGTGTTCAGGTTGTGATCCAATAGAAAAGGATCACGTCGGGGTCATCAAAATGTTCATCCTGTATTACTTTAATACAGTTTGATATCAACTAAATCACCTTCTACTCCAGATGAGTGATACAAAATTGCTGCTGAATCGCATAAATCGTCTTTCTAACAAATAAATGTCCCACTTAATTTGCGCTTTAAATAACTTCGCGCTTGATAAGCTCGGGAACAACTTCCTCCTTACAATCGACTTCTTTAAACAATAAACCTACTTTCAGCTTGAAGTCTTGATACGGCCAGATTTTAAGGATCTCCATGATCACTTGGATAGATTCGTCATTTTGCTGGGCTTGCTTTAGACGAAGTGACAGTTCTGTTGCCACACACAGTCTTGAGTTCTAGATCTTAACTTCTAGATAATAACTATGATGTCTTGACTCAGCTTCCGATGTTTTCTTGCTCCAATAGTAAATCGGGTACAAACCGCCCTCCAGCTGCTGTAGTAAGACCGCTCCGAATCCATGTTTCGACGTGTCCGTATGTAGTTGTATTCGCTGAACAATCTTTTCGCATGTGGTCATCAGATCCACCATTGAAACAGTGATTTTTCTTTCCGTTCCGTTTTCTTGCTTCTTCTTTCTTGCATGCTTCCTTTGCTCCTGATACAAGGAGTATCTGATTGTCGTTCTGATTGTTCACATTTAAACGCTCGTAAATTTTAAACTCCATTTACAGCTCACTCAGGAAATTGCAGCGCAGCATTAAGCATTTGTATTCGTTTCCACTGTCCAGCCCGTTGACCACGTGACTGATTAGCGCCTCCTCTTCCATGTTTTTCATCGCAACAATCTTTAGCATATGCAACAAGTATTCCTGTAGCGACTCGCTTCTCAACCTTCTACGCTCTTGTAGTTTTTTATGCACATCTGCACTATTCCAAGATAGACAAAACTCATCCATTAACGACTCCTTCAACTCGCTATAGTCGCACACGTGCTCCGATTCCAGGAACATCTTTGCTTGGCCTCCCATTGTGTTTCTGGCTTGTACATACTTCTGCGACTCGGAAAGTTCGTACGCCTCGGCATTTCTTTCGAAAATTTCGAACCACTTAGCAATTGGAACCGAGTGTCCCTCGCATTCATTTACAACATTCTCAATCCTTTCCGCTGACATTCTTGTTTGCGTTTCTCGTTTCGCCTCCCACTCCAATTTGAAAGTCAACAATTCCGTCAACTACTTTCCTCTAACCACGACTTTTGGCTGAGAGGCCAACTTCAACTTTTTCCCGAATTTCTAATGTTTTTTCATTCACGTTGGCACTGCAGTTCCTTTTACATACTACGCTTTCGTTCGAACGAGCACTTAAATGTAGAGTTTATTATTAAATGACAAAGGTTTATTATTATAACTGACAAAGAAGTATATAAATACAGCTTATTTTAACTTTTCATCGACGCGACAGACTCGGACTTTTTCGACTACTTTTCTTCTTCGACTTGCTTTGAACTTGCTGGCCTCCCAATAGATGCCAATGCAACCTTCTCATACCAAAGGGTGCATTCGAGCCTGCATGCTATTACTACTTTACATATACAGTAATAAAGAAAAAAAACCCAAGAACATTTTGTTAATTAAAAAAGAAAAAAAAATAATGGGAAAAAAATACTTATCATAATTAAAAACGAAAACAATACAAAAAATATATATAGGATATAAAAAGCGAAAAAAATCGCATACTTCGCAGGAGAATCTACGCATGATCGCCCAGTTCGCAGGACAGGACCAGAGAACATGCAACGAGCACTGGCCAGAGTTAATACTGGCAGTGAACTCAACTCTCCGTTCTTTATAGTCCAGAGCAGAGAGCCGAGAATGCCGAAGGCATTCTATGAAAACGATGTATTGGGGACAGGAGCGGCACAAACCAGCCCTCCAGAAAACGCTGCAAAACTCCTAGAAGTGTTTGAGCTGGTGCGGAGGGACATGGAGCCGGTAGCGCAGGAACAGGCCCGGCTCTATAACCTGAGGGGACGGGAGTGGTGCCCAAAAATTGGCGACATAGTATGGGCAAAGGAGGACCACTTCAGAGTCCCAAGCGGCCAAAGGTTTCGCTGCGAAACTACCACCACAGTACCGGAAAGCAATCCATCGAAACCATGCCATTTAGCTTTCTGTAGTCGACGCAGACCCTTAGTGCACCATCCTTCTTTGTGACTACGACGACACGACTTGCTACGTTAGATGACGATTTTCGCTGACGATTTTCGCTGACGATTTTCGCTGCTTCCTTACAGAAACAGCTCCTTCCTCTGCCGTAGGGGAATGCCGAAACGGTTTGACAACTCCGTCAGGCACTATTCGCAACTCCACAGGACCTCACTCTGCGCATCTTTTTGGCTGGTTTCAATCTTTTTCTCCACGACTTGACGAAATTGGAACGAAGCTTCTAAGGGGAAGGATGCCACAACGTTATCCACATTTGCATGCGACTTTAATGATCCAAGATCTATCTCCTTTGGTAAGAACATACATCCTTCTGCATCCACCAAAAGACGAGACTTCTTACTGAAATCATAACCCAATAATGCGTCATGACTCATGTCTGTGTTGCGAACTACCAAGAAATCATGCTCTGTTTTGATTTCATCGACGTTAACTTCGACGAAAAAGTATTCAACTGGCTGAGTTTCTTTATTTCTCAGGCCACGTAATACTTTTTCACTGCTTTCTTGTCGACTCCTTTCATTTTTTGGTATACGTGCTGTTTTATTATTGACACTTCCCATCCTGTGTCCACCAAGCATAACACAGAAATATTTTTTATGTTTATCTATGTGCATGTCTCCCACTCTGCTAGGACAATTATGCGAGATGTGTCCTTCTTGATTGAGCATTAAGCATTTGTATTCGTTTCCAGTGTCCAGCCCGTTGACCTCGTGACTGATTAGCGCCTCCTCTTCCATGATTCTTATCGCAACAATCTTTAACATATGCAACAAGGATTCCTGTAGCGACTCTCTTCTCAACCTTCTACGCTCTTGTAGTTTTTTATGCACATCACTATTCCAAGATAGAGGAAACTCATCCATCAACGACTACTTCAACTCGCTATAGTCGCACACGTGCTCCGATTCCAGGAACAGCTTTGCTTGGCCTCTCATTTTGTTTCTGGCTTGTACATACTTTTGCGATTCGGAAAGTTCGTACGCCTCGGCATTTCTTTCGAAAATTTCGAACCACTTAGCAATTGGAACCGAGTGTCCATCGCATTCATTTACAACATTCTCAATCACTTCCGCTGACATTCTTGTTTGCGTTTCTCGTTTCGCCTCCCACTCCAATTTTAAAGTCAACAATTCCGTCAACTGCTTTCCTCTAACCACGACTTTTGGCTGACTTCAACTTCAACTTTTTCCCGAATCTCTAATGTTTTTTTATTCACGTTGGCACTGCAGTTACTTTTTACATACTACGCTTTCGTTCGAACGAGCCCCCAAATGTAGAGTTTATTATTAAATGACAAAGGTTTATTATTATAACTGACAAAGAAGTATATAAATACAGCTTATTTTAACTTTTCATCGACGCGACAGACTCGGACTTTATCGATAACTTTTCTTTTTCGACTTGCTTGACCGACTTCCTTCACTACTGATCCACGACTCTGTTCGAATTTGCTCATCTCTCAATAGATGCCAATGCAACCTCCTCATACCAAAGGGTGCAGTCGATCCTGCATGCTATTACTACTTAACATATACAGTAATAGAGAAAAAACACACAAAAATATTTTGTTAATTAAAAAAGGAAAATGAAAATAATTGGAAACAAGAATGGAAAGCTAACTTATATTATAAGCAGCATATATTATTAGATATATATCGGATTTTATATAGTCGGCCGATCCTTTTAAAACTCGGCAGATCAAATTAGTTTGCCGAAAGTAGAATCCATACAAAGCCCCAGTCTTCTAACTTGAAAAACAACGAAGTTATGGCATTTCCGATCAATCAGTTATATGGCAGCTATAGGATATAGTTGACCGATCCCGGCCGTTCCGACTTATATACTGCCTGCAAAGGAAAGAAGGATGTGTGCAAAGTTTGAAGTCGATAGCTTTAAAACTGAGAGACTAGTTTGCGTAGAAACAGACAGACAGACGGACAGACGGACAGACGGACATGCTTATATCGACTCAGGAGGTGATCCTGATCAAGAATATATATACTTTATAGGGTCGGAGATGTCTCCTTCACTGCGTTGCACACTGTAACGAACTTTTCTTGCTGATCGATGCTCGCAACAAATGCCGCGGCTAGCTCAATGAGTTTATGGATCGTTCCACCGAATTTATAGATTCGACGTGACTGCCCGAGCCCAGAAATAACACCGGATTGCTTCTTTTACCAAATATACCCTTTATTTACACAAATATTTGTACAAAGTTCATGAAAGGGTGAATCTCACCGGCTGCTTGGCTCGGCCGATCGACCGCTCGTCCTCCCCTCGGTCCCCGGTCACCGTTCCGGGTTGGTCCGATACACACGCCCCCCCAAAGCTTTCGCCCAGCAGAACGTGTGGTCTCAGTGCCTGGCGCCGGTTCGGCTCGCGGTTTCCTCCGTTTGGACTCACGTGCTACAGTTGCGGGGCCTAGGTTGCCCCTCTCGTGCCGGTGACGCTGCTCCTGATGTCCTTCTCTCGTTGACGCTGCTTCTGTTGACGCTGCCCTCGTTGTCGCCGCTCCTGTTGTCGCTGCTCCTTTCGTCGCTGTCGCTGCTCCTCTCCAGTGGGTGTGTGTGTGTGAATCGCTGTTATCCTTGGCTCACTGGGATTGCCCTTTCGCCGTGGCCGGCACCTGACCCGTGTTGGCGGACCAATAGGCTCACCTCCCAGGCGTACGCCGGGCAGGCTACGCTTCTTAGTGCCTGGCGGCCGGATCAGGGCACGAAGGGCCTACCTACCCTACATGACACGTCCCCGGTTGCGTCTGCCACTCGCCTCCAAACACCGGCGTGCATACGCTCCGCAGGATTTATGGGCGACCAGAGGTTTGGCGTCGCGCTTCCTTTAACTCCAGGCCTTTAACTCCAATGCCATCAGGAATCTTCCGACCTTACCGGGACGTTCCTGTTTGGTTTTATCTGTTGGGCTTGAGTTCCCGAGCTGGCTATCCCTCGCTTTACAGGATCACACCTGGTCACAACGGGAAGGAATCTGTAAGGCGTACGCCAGACCGATCCGACGCCCTTGCTATCACACCAGGATACCTGTCGTGTCCGGGAGTAACCCAACCCGACTCTATTTACCCTTGGGCTTCAGTTCCGCCGCGGATCCTGGATCCTTTTCCTATTTGCTCCTTGATTTATCCCGATGATTCGCGTACAGCCGCTGGACTTACCCACAGGGGGTCCTTGAGCCAATGATCGTATGTCTTTACGCACTCGCTTTTATCCTCGCACTTGTGACTGTCGGACTTACCCACGGGGGGTCCTTCAGCCCTTACTCCTAATTCCTCCAAGGAAACTTTCTCTTGAATGTTAGACTTACCCACGGGGGGTCTTTCACTCAACTCTGCCAGCTTCCCTAGACGACTCGGTCTCGATTTACTCCAGGGGCCCACTTATATGGGTCCAGAGGCGCCCGTTAATCCTTGCAACTCTCTCTTCCTGCCGTTAATCCTTCGGCTTTCTATTCCCCCCGTTAATCCTACTTTCCAATCCGTCGCACCGGCGGCTCCTGTTCACACCCCCTTTTCCCCCTTTGGCCACCGGCCTGCATCGTTATTATGCCGCGGCAGCGGCTTTCTTCCAGGCGTTCCCCCCGCGCTCCCCCTTTGGCCACCGGCCCGCATTGTTATTATGCCGGGCATTGGCTCTTCTACAGGCACTTCCCCCGTGCTCCCCCCCTTGGCCACCGGCCCGCATTGTTATTATGCCGGGCATTGGCTCTTTTACCGGCGCTTTCCCCGCGCTCTCCTTGGTCGCTCCAATCGCATTTCTTCTCCTTCCGTGCTTTCTAAACACCTCGGTCACCGCGGCCGCTATGTTCCCCGCTCCCCTTCTCTTTCTCCTACATCAGTGCACGGCTGTCGCGCAGGCCCGACCGGAACCGTTACGTTCCACGTTGTCTCCGCTTCCTTCTGCATCCGCGCACGGCGGTCCAGGGGCTCGCCCGGAACCGTTACGTTCCACGTTGTCTCCGCTTTCTCCTGCATCCGCGCACGGCCGCGCGATCCCTTTCCCCGCGGCTGCCCCCTTCTTGCCACCTGTCTTGGCGTGTGGGAGATTTAATCTCCTCACAACACTTTTGACCAAAATTATAATACCCTCTGCAAGGGTATAAAAATACTACTATTAATTATAATTAAAAACAAAAACAACACAAAAAATATATATAGGATATAACAAGAATGGAAAGCTAACTTCGGGCGGAGCCGAAGTTGATATACCCTTGCAGATATGTGGCTGCTTATATCATTAGATATATTTCGGATGTTATATAGTTGTCCGATTCATATGAAATTTGGCAGATCGAATTAGTTTGCCGAATGTAGAACCCATATAAAGTCCCATTCTTCTAACTTAAAAAACAACAAAGATATGGCATTTCCGATCAATCAGTTATATGGCAGCAATAGGATATAGTTGACCGATCCCGGCCGTTCCGACTTATATAAAGAAAGGAAAGAAGGATGTCTGCATAGTTTCAAGTCGGTAGCTTTAAAACTGAAAACCTAGTTTGCGTAGAAACAGACAAATAGACGGACATGCTTATATCGACTCAGGAGGTGATCTTGATCAAGAATATATATACTTTATAGGGTCGGAGATGTCTCCTTTACTGCGTTGCACACTTTTAACCAAACTTATAATACCCTCTGCAAGGGTATAAAATGGAAAAAAATGCACATACTACGCAGGAGAATCGACGGAATGGGTGAACAGGACGGTCAAAACCATGATCGCCCAGTTCGCAGGACAGGACCAGAGGACATGGGACGAGCACTGGCCAGAGTTAATGCTGGCAGTGAACTCAACTCTCCGTGCTTCGTAACCCAAGGCAGAGAGCCGAGAATTCCGAAGGCATTGTATGACTAGGATGGATTGTGGACAGGAGCGGCACAAACCACCCCACCAGAAAACGCAGCAAAACTCCTAGAAGGGTTTGAGCTGGTGCGGAGGGACATGGAGCCGGTAGCGCAGGAGCAGGCCCGGCACTATAACCTGAGGAGACTGGAGTGGAGCCCAAAAATTGGCGACATAGTATGGGCATAGGAGCACCACTTCGGAGTCAAAAGCGGGCGAAGGTTTCGCTGCGAAACTACCACTACGGTACGACGGGCCGTAAACGGTGGTGAACTTCATGACGTCACGTCGGGACGATGAAAGAAAAGAGTCGGCGCCACAGGCATAGGAGAGGATACGAAGGGAAACAGAACAGTCTTTCAAGACATAACAAAACCGAAAAGAGCGAAATGGACTCAACTCGCAGCAATACCTCCGTGGTATCGTCGGACGACCGCGATATAGAGCTGAGACTTCCGGCGACTTTGGGCGACAAGGAGAGTATTGAGGGTCGTGACGGCGAGAGGTCTAGCAGGACGGTGGATCCCCGTTGCGCAGGAGCACTGCCCTAGCCCTAGGGCACTAGCGGCTAGCGGCACTCCGCCTCCAGCAATAATGGGGTAACAAAAAGCGCGAAGCGGAGGCGGTTCTGTCCCTGGCAAGGGCCGGGGAGAGGTTGGCCAGGAAGATGGAGGTTGAGGAGGCAGCACAGGTGCCTACGAATGGCTCGCGCAAAGATGTTGAGGAGGGACGTGCGCAAGACTGAGCCACCCGGCGGAAATATATATAGGATATAAAAAGGAAAAAAATGCACATACTTGGGAGAAAAAAAAGAAACAAATGAAGGAAAATGAGACATTTCTTCATTCCAATCCAATCACAAATCCAATCATGAGAAAACCGGAAAGGGGAACGACCTGGTTGTTTTCCGAAGAAGGGGGAGGATAGGGTTATCCACATAAAAAAAAAACGAACAAAACAAACAAACGAGAGAAAAAAGGAAACAGATAGAAAGAAACAGGTTCATTTTCCGGACATAATACAGGTATCCTCGTGTCGGACCGGTCTGGCGTACGACTTGGCGTACGGTCTGGCGGATTCTTGACCAGATGTGATCTTGGAAAGCGACGGATGTCCAGCTCGGGAACCCAAGCCCAGATAGAAACCACTCAGGGAAACCCCGGTCAAGTCAGGAGGCTCCTGATCCAGACTTGCTGGGGCGTATGCACAACGATCACCTGGAGTGAAGGAGGCGCGACGCCCAACCTCTGGTTGGCCATAAATCCTGCAAGCGTATGCAAGCCGGTGTTTGGTGACGAGTGGTGAACGCAACCGGCGGCGTGTCTTAAGGGGTAGGAAGGCCCATCGTGTCCTGATCCGCCTGCCACACTCCAAGAAAGCGTTGGGCAATGTCTTGCGGTTGACCAGACATTTGAGGATCTCGAGCGACAAGGACTTCTCTGAATTGGCCTAAAATTAATATAAGGAAATCTTAATAAGCCGAATGGGTGAAGAATGAATGCGCTTTCATAAGCAAAAAATTGATATATTATCGATCAGACAATTAAATAATTGTTTTCTATCTGACACATTTTATATTCAATCCTATTTAATTGCATTAATTGGCTAGAAAGTAATAAAATATTTTTATATACCTTACAATAACTGCATTTTTTACCCACTTTCTCCACCGCAGCCAGCGGAAGGAGGGAAATATTTTCCGATTTTATAATCTTCTGCGACTTCAGATTCTGGGCTTGCAGCCAAGGAACTAGAACGTGGCTCAGTCTTACAAACGAATCTTGGGATGTATGCAAGTGGATCTTGAAGGAAGTTGTTCCCGGGGGCAGTTTAGTCAATTGCTTGACACGATCGGATCATTTGGTAGCACTCTAGAGGATTATTCTTATCGTGGTATAATATCACCTTTAAGCTGTGGAGCTCATTGCGCCGCATTAACTCTCTCTCGGATCGTAGAACGCCGGCCAGGTAATTATCGAGAGGGGGATATATCAAGACAAAGACCGCCGTATTATAGATTCATCGCTTTTTGAATATCTGCGGTGGGTATACTCCTCGTGCATATAGAATGTCTTGGAGAATACTTAATCCCCAAATGGAAGTCCGTAGTCGATGGAGATGCTTATACTGAATCCGGTGAAGAAGCTAGATTAACGGTGACATGATTTCTCTGTCGAGTGGAGGACGACCTGTCCTCGCCAACTGCGTGAGCATGAGCCATCCTAAATGCACCGTCCTCAGATAGGCGGTTGCGACAAAAACTAATACATAAGTGGAAGGCACTTCTATGCAAGCTCCACCTAGACTGGTCTTGCAGAAAATATGGCTGGAGCAAAGAGTACACGGTATCAGAATGCTGGTACTGAAGCAATTAGCCGGGTTTCCTAAGGAGAAAGAAACGGTAGGACGCACGTTCTTTTGGTATCCATTCTACCATTGGGTCTTTTTGGCCCAGCAACTCCTAACAGCAGCAGGGTAGGTGAGCAGCGAGAAAGACTAGCGGCTAAGTTTGTCGAGTTTTCCATAGGTCTAGCCATTATTCATACAAGCGTATGATCTCGACTTTTGGATCATTTCAATACGTTCCAAATATGTTTTTCTTAAACCCAAAAGAAAATTGATATTGTGGTCAAATATTATATTTGGAGGAGGAGTTGTTCCTAACATATGGATCACCAAAAACTGGTGTCCGACAACGGCTCTCAATTCCGTTCTCACGCGTTTATCAATTTTATGAACTTTTCGTTGAGCTTTTCTTGCGCTCCCGCTCCGCCCTATGCTAACTTATACTAAACTTTCAATTCATATTTTCAATTTCTATTTTCCAACTTAATCTATATTGAGTTTGCATAGACCATAACCTTGGGATTTTTTAAGATAGAAGCTTGGGACTTTACCAACATTTTTCACTATATATGATCCTCTGATGATATCTAATAGTATATACCACTACTTGACTGTAAGGGTATATCCACTTCGGCTCCGCTTGAAGTTAGGTTTCTTTCGTATTTAAATGAAAAAGTTTTCTGGTTAAGCCATATATGTATCCGTTTATTTGTTTGAACTATTTGGTTTCCCACAACTACGTAAAAAGTTAAGATGTTCCATTGCATTTTTTTTCACATTTTTTATTAAGATTTTTAAACTAACGTCAAAAAATCCGAAATCTTTGTAATTTAAAAAAAACGTAAACATTTAGAGCCGCTGCAACTATTAAAACATAGTTTACATCTTTGGAGAGCTTTTTAATTATTCCACCATCTTTAATGCCTTTAATGTCCTTAGATTTAAGGAAGGAGAAACGTGTTTATGCTTACATTTAAACTGCGTGAATCGGCTGTCAGGATTTTTCAGTATATTATCGATCCTTTTTTAAGTAAATTACCGGTCTATATAACTGTCGCGGGTCGATTATCGATAGTTTAGTATTAAATTTGGTATTGTGCACCCATGGACAGATTGGGCACACTAGGTAGATAAATATGGCTCGTGGTGAGTTTTTTGTCAAACGCCAACGAGTGTGGGAGGTTATACTGCGGTATTTTCGGGCTTACTTCCTTTATACCTTGTATTTCCCCACTAGAATAAAACAAACATATTTGCGTTTGAAGCTACTGGTGGCTTCTGTAATGGAGGCGGGTTGCCATATCGCCGCCGCCGTATGTTGTAGGCAACTCCCCGAGTGACGACAATAACTGATTTCAAATAAAAACAAGAATGGAAAGCTAACTTCGGGCGGAGCCGAAGTTGATATACCCTTGCAGATATGTGGCAGCTTATATTATTAGATATATATCGGATCTTATATATTCGGCCGATCCTTATTAAACTCGGCAGATCAAATTAGTTTGCCGAAAGTAGAATCCATACAAAGTCCCAGTCTTCTAACTTAAAAAACAACAGAGATATGGCATTTCCGATCCATCAGTTATATGGCAGCTATAGGATATAGTTGGCCGATCCTTATGAAATTTGACAGATCGAATAAGTCTGCTAAAAGAAGAGTCCACAGCAAGTCCCAACCTTATAACTTTAAAAACAACAGAGATATGGCATTTCCGATCAATCAGTTATATGGCAGCTATAGGATATAGTCGGCCGATCCTTATGAAATTTGGCAGATCGAATAAGTCTGCTAAAAGAAGAGTCCACAGCAAGTCCCAACCTTATAACTTTAAAAACAACAGAGATATGGCATTTCCGATCAATCAGTTATATGGCAGCTATAGGATATAGTCGGCCGATCCTTATGAAATTTGGCAGATCGAATAAGTCTGCTAAAAGAAGAGTCCACAGCAAGTTCCATCCGTCTAACTTGAAAAACAACGAAGTTATGGCATTTCCGATCAATCAGTTATATGGCAGCTATAGGATATAGTTGACCGATCCCGGCCGTTCCGACTTATATACTGCCTGCAAAGGAAAGAAGGATGTGTGCAAAGTTTGAAGTCGATAGCTTTAAAACTGAGAGACTAGTTTGCGTAGAAACAGACAGACAGACGGACAGACGGACATGCTTATATCGACTCAGGAGGTGATCCTGATCAAGAATATATATACTGTATAGGGTCGGAGATGTCTCCTTCACTGCGTTGCACACTTTTGACCAAAATTATAATACCCTCTGCAAGGGTATAAAAATCTCGACGAAGTAAAATGCCCTGACGAACCCGTATGCCACGTCCAAAATATACAATAACAATTTTGGTGACGAAAAAATTCTATATAGGTGTACAAAACGTGTACGTGCACTGCACTTGAAAGAAAAAAAATAAAAAAAATCTGACACGTGCCGTGTATGAATGTTTTTTATGTATAATTTTGCTTATTAATTTGGCTGATTAATTCGTACTACTTTGGTGTTAAAAATATAAATGTGTAAAAATTTTATCACATACAAAAAAAAAATTTCAATGCATACGAAAAATTGGCCTCAATTATTCGCATTCGAATGAAATGTTTGAAAAACGAAAATAAAATTAATTTCTGTATTGAAACAATGTATAATTGTAGAGGTGTATAAATCGTTCAGAATAACGACATTTTGAACATTTTTGTTCGTCGGCTGTATAAAATGGCATAAAGTAGTATACATTGCGCTGACTGCAGTGGACGATTCGTAACCTACTTTGACTGCCATACAGACCTTTTTGCTTATAAAACATGTTTTTTATCTTAATGCTAGTCTAACCACCGAAAATGCATACGAAAAATTGTCCTCAACCGTGTTGAATTCGTATTCAAACTCTATCGCCTCTTGTGTCGAGCGTTTTTCTGTAAAAAACCGTACTACGACCCTTCTTCTAATCAGCTGTTCTTGTTGAAAAATTGATTTGAATTTACAAACTTTGCTTTGGCAACCTTTTACACTTTTTGCGAATTTTTACGAAAAAAGTACCAAAAATATTTTTCAAGTCATTCACTGAGTCTTTACTGAGTCAAGTCTTTCACCTGACGAAATTCTAGAAAAATTAAGACGTAATCCTTTAAGACGTTAATTCCTGCAGCTTGGCATTCCCATGTATTTTTGTTGTTTGATCCGAGTACTTGGTGGCGAACAGATCTTCTATGCAATTATTTGTCCCTCGCTCCCTCACTGGGTTTAAATAAAATATATTTTACAGTATATTTTGTGTAAATTGGTTGTATGAATTAAGATATGTTTGAAGTTTTGAATGGTGGGCACACTAAAAAGTCTCTTAAAATGGCGACTGTTATCGATGAGGAAATCTAAACTAAATTAAAATTTTCATACTGAAATCTTCAATTAGGAAACCCAATACAAAGAAAACTATCTTAAATATAAGCGTGAACTTGTAATATGTAAGAATAAATTATTTTAACTAGTTGTATTTATTTCCATAAATGTAACTAGCATTGCACATATATTTACATATGTATATACATATATACTTATGAATGTACAATAAATTGTGACGCATTGAAAATTTCTGATTTAAAATTTCTGTCTGTTAACTATGTAAAATTACTTTTAATTAATTAATAATAATATACAGTTTCTTTTAAGAAGCAAAATATTTGTCAAATTTTGGACGGTCCTGTTTGGATTAAAGAAGCGTGATAAACCTGAAAATATAAATGAACCAATTCCAAATTCAGCAGCTAACTTCCCACCTTTCTCAGGCTCTTGATCAAAATTATGATGTAAGTTTAATGATTTGTGTTTCGGATAGAGAAAGTAGTATTACAAAAAATATATTTTCAGGTCATTAATATGGACGCAGTTCTTTCTGTTATATGTGCTTTGGAAGGCACGAAAATTACAAAGGAACAATTGGAGGCCACCAGATTGGCTAAATATATTAATCAATTAAGGCGGAGGACTACAAATGAGCATCTAGCGCGTCGTGCCAAGTCACTTTTAAAAAAGTGGCGAGAAATGGTGGGAATTCAACAAACAACTTTTGATTCTCAGCAACAGCATCAGACACAATCAATAGAATTTCTAAAATCGACAACGTCTACACCACATTTCGATGAAATAGTTTCTCTATTGCCAATTTCCTCTTCATTACCACCGCTGGAAATATTCTCAGATATTCATTTGAATATTAACCGGTCAGAAACTGCGTCACATTCTGTGCATTCGCAGGCTTATTCAAAGTTATCAAGCCCCCATAATAATATCGATTTAAATCGCAGAGAAAATAATTCAACGCATTCTGTCCACAGTTATAATAATCGGGTATCACAGAACATGGCAGACGGACCCGTTAATCCGCCACAGCAGCAGTTGATTAAGCAATCATTAAACTCTATTTCTAATATTTCTGTTGTGCCCCCTAAAAAATTAAACGAAGTTTCAGTTGTTATTGACATTGTCTCAGACTCTGATGACAATGACAACAATAGTGCGAAACTTGTTAGATCTGATATTTCTGAACCTTCATTACTTGTGATACCATCAACACCTAGTCCACGTCGGAAAAAAAATAGGAAAGACAAAAAGAATGAACCTATACTACATGGACCAAATATGAAAATAAGCAAAAAAATTAAAGATGGATTTTTACACACTAATGCCGCAGATTCTGGTAAGTAACATTATTATTATTTCATTAAAAGTAATATTTCTATTAAAAAAAAGTCTCTTATACACACATGATCATTATTAATTGAATTACTTATTAAAAAATGTAAATTGGAAGTAGTTATTATCAAGCGTTTATTACTCTGTTTTGTTTTGATACCTTTTAATGTCAATGTATAGCAGCTACTCGTAGTTAAGAAACCCACCGAATTTTTTATCCAACAAAATATTTAGATTAATCAAAATAATAGGTGCAGGGTCAGTTTCTTTAAAATATATAGGAAAACTATGTTTAATTCGGTGATTTTCTTTGCTATAAAAATATGATTCCGTATCTACAGTCTATATATATATAAAAAATATTGGTTTTTTGTTTTTTTTTTAGAGAGCCTATTATCTTATTGTAGAGAAAACAAAGCTTTTTTGTCACTTTTTTTATGACTACATAAGAAAGCCAAAAATATTCGAGCCATTGTCAAAATCATGAAAACATTTTATAATTTCATTGCCAATACCTTAAAACCAGGGAATGTAATTCGGCAGATCGGATTATTTTGCTCATAGTAGAATCCATAGAAAGTCCCACTTTTCTAACTTAAACAAGAATGGAAAGCTAACTTCGGGCGGAGCCGAAGTTGATATACCCTTGCAGATATGTGGCAGCTTATATTATTAGATATATATCGGATCTTATATAGTCGGCCGATCCTTATTAAACTCGGCAGATCAAATTAGTTTGCCGAAAGTAGATTCCATACAAAGTCCCAGTCTTCTAACTTAAAAAACAACAGAGATATGGCATTTCCGATCAATCAGTTATATGGCAGCTATAGGATATAGTCGGCCGATCCTTATGAAATTTGGCAGATCGAATAAGTCTGCTAAAAGAGGAGTCCACCGCAAGTCCCATCCTTCTAACTTAAAAAACAACGAAGTTATGGCATTTCCGATCAATCAGTTATATGGCAGCTATAGGATATAGTTGACCGATCCCGGCCGTTCCGACTTATATACTGCCTGCAAAGGCAGTATTTTCTATTGCCTTATCCAAATGAGTTGAGTTAAGCCGGACGAAAAGAATATCTTCCAAAGTGTCGTGACTTAATCGGTTTTGGTTATCCGACAGCACCAGTCTTAGAGCCGAAAACGCCGGTTCTATTGTTACCTGTCCCATCCTTCTAACTTAAAAAACAACAAAGTTATGGCTTTTCCATAGACCTATAGAAAGACCCATCCTTCTAACTTAAAAAACAACAAAGTTATGGCTTTTCCGATCAATCAGTTATATGAGAGCTATGTATATTTATATTTGGTTTTAAATGAAGTATTGATTCTTACTTGAGTTGGCGGTATACCAAAACATATTTTGCTTAGCGCATAAAGCTCTGGATCGCTCAAAACATTCAAAACATTTGTACTTGATTTCAGATACTGCAATTTCAGATTTTCAATCTTTGTATGGACATCTGTTGACTCATTTGGAACACTTAAAAAGTTCTCCAAAATATCAAAATTACTTTCAGTTTTTTAGAATCTGAAGCTATGGAATTTTTTGAAGTTGACAAAATTTATTTGGGAGAATGGATTTTACTTTGCGCCCACAATGTCTTTAAAAAATGTATCGCTCTTTCCTTTTTAAAACCATTAAGTATATGATGAAACCTTGGGTCAAGGTATAAACAAGCGTCGAAGCCTACATTTGATACCACTTCTTGGGTGTTTCCATGCTCTCTAGAAGCGTCTATCCAATTGTAAAAATTTTTGAATCTTTGCTCAAAGTGCTTTTGCTAAAATTTGGTTTGTTGACAGCTTGCAAAGCAGCCACAGAGCACACAAATTTCCTTTGTGCAGTTGTTCTTGCTGAAACTGCACTATAGTTTTTTGCTGCGTATAAAAAAACATATAAAATCCCACAAACTCACTTTTTACTTTTGTAATGTCAAGTGCCCAAAGCTGTGCAGTGCTACACAATGGCATATTTGGATTTCACCCACTTGAATTTTTTCGGTTTCTTCGAAAAGGTCGATTTGCTTCAAGTACTCAACATTATCTTCGTAATATGCTTCGTCAATATCCTCTTCGCTCATTTGTGATAGAATTTGTGAAGTTTTTATCATATTGGCCCCGTTATCCGATGGGATTGACACAATTTGGCTTGGTTTTATGTCGTATTTCTCTAAAACAGAAATACTTTCTTTTGCGAGATTTTTCGCTGTACTTGACCCAGGTCCTTTGAGTTGCGCCATTCCCAAAATTCGTGATTTAGTTTCATTGGACTTGATAAATTGAGCACTGACGCCGAATATGTTACGATCAAGCCTCGTTGCGCTATCTATTTTCAAGGAGAGCAGTCGATTATTACACTCTTCTTTTATTTCAAGTCTAATATTTGCTGCGACGTGTTTCAATACAGACTTGCACTTGTTTCCATTTAAAATAAAGTATTTCCCATTTTTGTCCTTAAGACCTTGGCATATTGGGTCAATTATATTCCGCATATTATTTGAATTCAGCACATTAAAAGGAACTCTGTCTTTAGTGGCAAGACCAATATAAGACAGTATCAACATTTTTTTATTTATATGTGTCGTCTCTCGGGTGGGAGTTTCCTACAACATACGGCGGCGATATGGCAACCCGCCTCCAAATACACCAGCCACTAGTGTTCAAACGCAAAATATGCTTGTTCGAATGTATGTATGTTTTATTCTAGGGGAAATACAGTTATAAAACGATACAGAATACAGTATAACCTCCCACACTCCATGGCTTTTGACGACAAACTCACCACGAGCGCGCCATATTTACCTATTCAGTGTGCCCAATCTCTCCATGAGGACACAATACCAATTAAATACTATCTATCGATAATCGACCCGCGACATCCCCACCTCCATGATGAACCCCTTCACTTAAATGCAAAGCCGCCAACTTTGAAGCGGGGCGCATTATCCAGCGAGTCCGATCTCCATCCACGATTCGAACGCGGGCTCGTCTGACCTCACCATCCATCCCAGCAAAGGCCTCTTCCACGGCGCCTTTCCGCCAGTCTCGACGCGGCACTGCTGGATCGCAAACGAAGACGATGTCTCCTCGACGAATCGGCTTCTCTCTGCGGCACCACTTCTCTCTCCGTGTCAGCGTGGGCAGGTACTCCAAGACCCACCTCTTCCAGAAACGGTTCCTTAACATCCTTGCTATGCGCTGTCGTGTAGCTCCCTCCTTAACAAGGCCTCCATCCAGGCCGGGGGTATCCGGCGGGCAAACTGCTCCCTTGAGCAGATCATTCGGCGTAAGAGGGGCTTCCTGGTCCGCACTCACTGGCAAATGGGTGAGCGGACGAGAATTAACAATGTTCTCCGCCTCTATCAGAAAGCTCTCCAAGACGTGCTCCTTCGGCGCCACTTCCTTCACTGTGTGACGCAGCACCCTCTTGACGCACTGCACCATTCGCTCCCAGACTCCGCCCCTCTGACGGGTTCGCTGGGCAATTAAAGACCCATTCAATGCCCTTACTTGACAGCTTCGTCTGGATCCTCTCGGGTTCGAAGACTTCCGCAAATCTCTTGGCCTCCCTGTCCGTTCCAACGAAGTTCTTGCCGTTGTCGCTGCGCAGTCTATGCACTGGCCCTCGACGGTAGATGAAATTCCTGATCACAATTATGCAGGAATCCGTAGACAGGTCATGCGCCAGTTCCAGATGAGTCGCCCTGGTCGTCAGGCATGTAAACAAGGCCACCCACCGCTTCTCCTGGTGCCGAGCCCTCCTGGAAAGTAATCGACGCCCGTGCTCTTAAACGGCCAACCACTGGCCTCCAGACGATCCTCTGGCAGGGGTCCCATAATCGGCGGCATCGGTTGCGCTCTGTGCAGCTTACACTCGCTGCATCCCGAGATCACACTGCGAAGCACTCTCCGCAATCTAGTAACCCAGAATCTGGTCCGGATCTCCGTAATCGTGGCATCCACGTTCTGATGCTTCATCCTCACATGGGCATCGCGCACAATCATTTCCGTGAGACTGAAAGGATCACTGGCCTCCTGGAGTTGTACGGTATACACAGCGCTGCATCGATCCTGCCGTGCACTCGCAGGACTCCGTTACCATCTAGGTATGGCGCCAGTCCACGTATGTCGCTTCCGTTAGCGACTTCCAGGCCATTCTCTGCGGCCCGCATCTCGTCAGGGAACGCCTGACGTTGCGCTCTGCGGACCAAAAGATTCTCAGCTGCCTCACACTCAGATACAGTGAGGCCATAGTTCTCAAGCTCATCTCGTTGTCCACGGCTTCGATGCGTGAACCTTAGGACCCAGGCCGTAGTCCTCAACAATCGCATGTAGCTTGAGAATCTCTGTAACGATATAAATGTGTCACTTGCCCCAACGAGCAAAAACTCACTCGGCATCTCCTCTTCATCTTCTGCATTCCCTTTTCTCTTCCCATCTGACACGATTTGTGTGATACTTCACTCGAAACCTGAAGTCGTCCGTGGATGGCTGCCACCGCATTCCCAAAATCTTTTGCTCGGCTTCACCCCATCCAATACTCTGGGCGTGATCGCTGCGTCCGAGCATCCTCTCAACTGTGGGCGAACTAGATGAGAACTTATACAGCTCGAAACCGCCTTCTGCATGTATCTCCTTGACTCTGGTAGATACTTCGATAGCTTCGCTCTCTGTGGTGAAGCTGTCCACATAGTCATCCACGTAGTGGTAGTCCACGATGGCCTTGACTGCTCGGAGATCCGAATCCAGGAAACGCTTGGCATTTACAGTCTTTACATGATGCGCTGCACTCGGTGAGCATGCAGCTCCAAACGTCATCACGCACATCTCATAAACGTCGGGGTCCCGATGGTCATCCCCATCTCGCCACAGAAATTGTTGCGCACATCTATCTTCGGGTCGGATCAGCACCTGGTGAAAAATCTCCTTGATGTCACTGCAAACTCCGACGGCACCTTCCCTAAAATGGAAGAGAATAGATGCCAAGGGCTTATAGATAGTGTTGCGACCCCTTGCTCAGCGCAGAATTCAATGACACTTCTCCAACTCGTGCTGCTGCATCAAACACCAATCTTATCTTCCCCGGCTTATTGGGATTTTCCATTCCAAAATGTGGCAAGTACCAAGTCTTATAGCTTCCCGTAGCGATCTCCTGTCGTTCCAAACGCCTAGCGTATCCCTTGACGACGTAATCCTTCATAATCCGTGAATATTCCTGAGCAAACTGCTCGTCTCGATTTATTTTCTTCTTGATATTGATCAACCTATTGTACGCCATATCATACCTGTGTGGCAGCACAATTTTATCCTTCTTCCATAACAATCCCGTCTGGTATCGGCGGCCAACTCGCACCGACGTGGCTAGCAGACAAGACCTCGGTGATGGCGTATCTCGTCGTCCTTCTACAGGTCCAAAAACACATCCTAATTCGGTTGCGGCCGCGTACGGTCCCCCTCTGGCAAACCGTCTCGTTCTCAGTGGCAATCCTAAATGCCCATGGTCCAATCCAATGAGTAGCTTCGGTACTGCATTCTCGTAGGTCTTCATCGGTAGTCGAGCGTCCTTGATCACCCTCCTCACATCTCTTCGATACAGGCTCTGCATCGGCAAACTCAAATTCGAAACGGCATACACGTTTCTCAGCAAATGTCGGGAAGTCTTTCCTGCACCACTAATTTGCAGACGTACTACGTTGGTAGGCTCTTTTGTGGCCCTACCCCCGAACCATTGAATATTTAGCTGACGACGTACTCCTTGTACGCCTAGCTCTGCAACCAACTCGTTGTCGACCATCGTCACCGAAGAACCTTCATCCAGGAGAGCGTACGTATCCACCTGCTTCCCACCTCCGTATAGCGTCACTGGCATTATACGGAACAGTAGTCGTTCTCGGTCCTCGTCGACACAGCTTAAATTCCTTTCCGGCGTCGCCGGAGCATCTACGGATGACGATGCTCCTTCATTACCTCGGTCCAACTGCCTGTCAGACCCGGCTGTGGGTGCTCCAATTGCCGCCTCGCTGTAGTGGTCTCCTGAAGCCTTCGATGCTTGCTTCGATGTCTTCTGGCCAACCTCCACCTCTCTGTAGGGGTGACTCCAATAAACCGTTGGCAGTCCGAAACTGCATGTTGTCCAGGTCCGAGACCTTCACATAGTGGGCAAATTCTGATGCAGCTCTGCCGTTGTTCTTCCTGCTCACGGTCGATGCTAGCGTGAAGCAATCGACGCCTTGGCTCCTTTCCGCCACCATGCAGACCACCAGGGCTGAATAGTTGCAGCGTACCTTGCCCACTCCACTCGTTTACTTATCGGGAGTTTGGCCACAAGGTCTTCCATGAGGGTAGGATTACCCAGATGCTGCTCTGCCTTCGCTGACTGCAAAAAGGCCTTAAGGTTACTCAGATGCGTGGCAAATGCGACGATCTTTCCCAGATTGTGTTCCGTAATTGCGGGCACATCTCGGATGCTGTTGAGCTGACTGCATATAAGTTGCTCCGGTCGGCCGTATCTGCTGCTCCATCACTGCATTCACATTGCTGGGGTGAATCAACAATGAGTTCACCGTCTCACGCGCGTCCTTTAACGCCTTCAGTAACCTCTGGTTGTTCTCCAAGGCCGTACAACCATAAGCTTGCGTCGTTTCCGTAAACGCGCAATAGAAAATGGGCCAATCCTCTGGCTTCCCTCCGAACGTAGGCAGCTCGGGAAGTTTTCGTGGCGCCCAGCCTGCAGTTCCTCCAATAGTCGTCGCCCAAGCACCGTCTCCAGGAGAAGGCGCTCGAACAGATGTTCCGCCGGCCACTTCATTATGTAACCCAAAACCGTCCGCTGGAACTGTAATCCCGGTAGCGAAAAATGGCGACGCTTGCCTATGGGCCTATGCAAATGGCCACAACCTCACTCGACGTAATGGGATGAGTACGCTCCGTAATAACGCTCCGGCACATATGACGCCGGGGCTTCACTGCCTCGGCCGCCATCTTGCGACGTCCCTGCACTCGGTTGCGGAACCGATGCGCTGCCATCAAGTTGCGGCGTCACTACATCCTGTCCATCGTTCAGTCGTAAACTCCTTATGGGCGAATGCTGCATCATCTCGTCCAGGGCACTTTGCGCTGACCCTCTCAACAGGGTGCCGTTCCAGTCCGTCCGGAGATTGCTCAAAGCCGCTTCAGCGGTATCCTACGCCCAAGGCGTGTTCCGGCAACGCTCTACAGGTGGCAGCCGAATGCCACTAACGCCAGTCGCCAATATCGCCAGTCGCCTGACTGCGATTCGGTGTCCCACGGTGTCGGTGTCCCACGCTGTTCCGGCAACTCTCTAACTAATGGCCGCCCAATGCCAAAGCCATTAGTGCAAGTCGCGCAATATCGTCAGTCGCCTGACTGCGAATAAAAGCTTCTGTCGTCTCTCGGGTGGGAGTTGCCTACAACATACGGCGGCGATATGGCAACCCGCCACCAAATTCACCAACCACTAGTGTTCAAACGCAAAATATGCTTGTTCGAATGTATGTTTTATTCTAGGGGGAATACAGTTATAAAACGAAATAAGCCTAATACAAAATCGCTTACCGCAGTATAATCTCCCACACTCCATGGCATTTTCTTTGCTGTCATCTTGCTCCAAAATTTTTACTACTGCTACGGCTACGGGGAGCACAGTATTTAATTTTTGGCTATTGCTAGCATAGATTGCTATCTGGAGCAATCTCCTATAGCTCTGCTCCGACTGTCATCAAAGTGAGAGCAATAGCCATAGCATAGCAATATATTTATAAATCTGGCTGCTACACAGTAGTAAATTCTAACCATGAGTGTATGTACCATAATTTTTAATATTGTTGTTTTTGCATATTCTTATTAAATGTCTAAAAGGTTATTATTACAACAATTTTAGGACACACCCACTAGTTTTGTCTAATGCGAAAATGGAAACCATTTGAATTTCTATTTTACTCCTCCACTCATTTTTTGGCACAGAACAATATAAAAATTGATTTGTGGGTCCTCAAAAATTGGACTCAATGGAATAAAAAAATTCTCTAGCAAAAGATAGAATATGGTTTGCCAATATAGATTTTTTCTCCGTAGATGTCATTATATGCTTCTACTGAAAAAACCTGGACCTACACTAAGAAAAGGGAAAAAACTTTTACCCTTTAATGGATTTTTGGGTAAGCTGAGGGTAAATAGAGAAAGCTATAAAGCCGAAATAATTCATTTCACATTCATTCCAAAATAAATTAAATTTTGTTTAATTGTTCCATTAGATATTTCTTAGTAGGATAAATTTTTGGCAAAGTTTACAGATGATGGTACCAATATCTGCATTCCTAGAGGGTAGGATTCAAACACTTAAACTTCAAAAAAATCAATGAAGAAGACCATATGCAGCCATCTACAAGTTGCCTGATCAAGTTTAGTTTTAAATTAAAATGAATGCTTGATTTTCTGTTTTTTTCTTATTTCTAATGGTTTCGAGGACTGATCGCGGAAAAATCATAGTGTTAATTTGGACCTATGTACTTGGTCTATGGAGATTTGCAATCAAATATCTAAAATATTTAATATATAGCCCGCAATATGGAATTGAGTGATATTTATTGAGCGAAAAAAAATAAAAATCACAAATATTGATTATTGTACTTGGTCTATGGAGATTTGCAATCAAATATCTAAAATATTTAATATATAGCCCGCAATATGGAATTGAGTGATATTTATTGAGCGAAAAAAAATAAAAATCACAAATATTGATTATTTTTTTTTTACGGTTCCCTCTGCATACGTACAGCCCGCCTCCCGCCCAACCGACTGAGGGGCGCTGCCACATAACGTACGGCTCGAATCGCGGGGATAGATTCGAGAAAGTATAAGGAGTAGGAATAAAGTATCACAAGGAAGAGTGTTGCACAGATAAGGCGTTTAGTATAAAGGATTTAAGATTGTTAGTAGAGCAAAGTGGCAAGATGTTGTAGAGACCATTGTAGTCCGAACATAATAGCCTAAACGGATCGTGTTGGGCATATGTCGAGCTACAATGGCTAAGGAGTAGAGGACGATAGTTTCTAGTCCTTCTACTAGGAAAATTAAAATTTAAGCGTGTTAGTAAATGCTGGCTGTCTACATTACCATTAATAAGATTAAATAGAAACATGACACCCAGCATCGTTCTACGGTTTGTTAATGATGGTAAGTTTATTAATAAAAGTCTACATTGATAGGAGGGATGGTGAAGACTTGCATCCCAATTAAGTCTTCTAAGTGCGAAGATAAGGAAGTTTTTTTGTAAAGATTCTATGTGATCTTGGTGTACTCCGTATTGAGGACTCCAGGCACACGATCCATACTCAAGAATCGGACGGACTAGTAAAGTATATAAAGTTTTTGTTAAGTACGGGTCTTTGAATTCTTTTGACCATCTTTTAATAAAACCAAGCACACCCATAGCTTTATTAACCATGGTGGATATATGGTCGGTAAATTTAAGTTTCAAATCTAATAGGACACCCAGATCGTTAACATGAGTTAATCGTTCTAAGGCATTCCCATAGAGAAAGTACGTAACCTGGTGAGGAGTAGATCGATAAAATGACATGAGTTTACATTTCGATCCATTAAACTTAAGGTTATTTTCTAAACACCAATTTTGAAATTTATCCAAATCGGGTTTTATGCCTAGATTGGGCGCTAGTGAATCTACACTGAAGACAAAGCTTAACGTCATCAGCGTACATAAGTACAAGAAAATCAGTTAAGGCAAGTGGCAAGTCGTTAATAAATAATGTAAAAACTAATGGTCCAAGATGGCTTCCTTGGGGCATCCCAGATGTGACGCGGACTAAACGCGAGGTAACATCTTTAAAGAAGACACGTTGGGTTCTTCCAGATAAGTAGCTCGAAATCCAAATCAGGAGATCAGTTGGGAATCCCAAAAGACTGAGCTTACTTATAAGAAGCGAATGGTTAACAATTCAAATGCTTTACTTCAGTGTAAATGACGTCTGTTTGTAAGCCAAACAGAAGATGTTAGCTCCAATAAGTTGGTGGTGGTGGAGCGGCGCTTCATAAAGCCATGTTGTCACGGGGATATTATTGAACTACATAGGTGTTGCAAATGTGGAGTGATAAGTTTTTCAAAAAGCTTTGGAATTGCCGAAAATTTAGAGACGCCTCTATAATTGTTTTTCCCTAGGATTTTTTCCCTTTTTTATGCAGAGGAATAATGTATGATTCCTTCCATATGAGGGGAAAGATCGAAGTTTCCAGAGATAAAATAAAGAGTTTCAGAAGAGGTTTGCGCAGTGCCTCGGCACAGTTCTTCAGGACACGGCAAATGCAGGTGGCCGATCGAATGGACGAGAGCGGGCGACGAATAGGGACATAAAGATAAAAGTGAGTGACGTCACGAGTTCAAAAAATGATTGCCAGACTTTCCGGCGGCTGCTTGACCCGACATACTCCCCCCGTTGGAAGATGAGCTTTCAACAGCATCATGAAGGGGCATCAGGCACAATTTATTGACTGTCCGCCTTGTAGCTCTGGACGCCGTCTTTGTCTTTCTTGATTTTTGAATTGATTTTTGGCACCAACGAAATTGGTGGGGTTGTCGGACCAGATCTGTCGCGGCTTCTTCTTGAAAGAAACAAACCTCATCAGTGTATCATCTTTTGGTTGTTGTGGTGTCTGATCCAAACACTCGATAGGCTTTTGCAGTTGAGAGGCGCTGCAGGACGTTGATAGAGACGTATGCGCTGTCTCCATGTCTAGCTACTGGTACTGGCGCTTGGTGGCACGATGCGCGCACCTTGAGCGGTTGGAGCTACTGACTGCCGGTGAAGGCGCCATACCACCATACAGCAGCTCCTCTATGGGCATCTCGCTCTCCTCACGCAATGTGGCGATCTCGTCCTCGACACTATGGGCCTCAATGTCGGCAAGGGCCTCCTCCTCGTTGAGAGTTGCTTCGTCGTCAAAGTCGTTCACCATCATGTCTATGGTGGGCTCAATTGTGGTATCCGTCACGGAGGACGTCGGCGACATTGGCGCTTGGACGCTTATGCTGGTGTTGTATGTGGAGCTGGTAACGGGGGATTTCCGTCGCTCCCGATCCCGCTTGGCGGTCGCAAGCGCCAGGAGGCTGCCGGAGTCCGCCGACGCCTCCGAGGCACAAATACTGTCGAAGAAGTTGATCGAGCCGCTCATCTAAAGGCCCTTGTGGGCAGACCAGTCCCGACCGCTCAGCTGCCATAAAGATGCCTCCACAAACAACCCAACCGAACCGAGTTTTTTGGTTTGAGGGTAAACCAGGAGACAGATAAATTGGCCCCACACAAAGCAGCTTGTAAAATAATCCAGCTCCAATTAGCAAATCAACATGCTGGGGCTGGTGAAAATTAGGATCCGCTAGCTTTACATTAGCGGGAATTTTCCAAGAGCTGACGTCCAATGCAAAATTGGTCTGAAGGTCAGCGATGTTGGAGGCTACGATCACAGTTAATTGCGCCGAGTAGTCATTAGGATTGCAAGCAGACTTGCCCAGAAAACCCATCTGTAGAGAACCCTGCGTCACCTGTACCGGATACAGACCCCGGAGACCTTATTTTCCGCAGCTGCAGCTGGTTCGCCAGCCTTGCAGTGACTAGGTGTACTTGCGAGCCAGAATAGAGCAGCGCACGGCAGGGTAGTAGAACTCCGGAGCGGTTCCGGACTAGAATATTGGCAGTGGCTAGCAGCACCACATCACCAAAACAATTTTTAGCGACGAAAGAATTGACGGCAGCGGACGCTGAACGAGAAACATCATCGCTAGATTAGGGAACCTCGGCTTTGAATACCAGCTAGCGAAATGCAGCAGACTATGATGCCTGCGCCCACGCGCACGGCAGCTTGAAGAATTGCATTGCCGAGATACGTGACCAAATCCAAAGCACTTCCGGCATAGATCCAGTCGTCTAACTTTGCCTAAACGATCCTCAGGCGACAAACCTAAAAACCGTGGGCAGGAGTTTATTATGTGAGAATAGCCATCACAGATCATGCATGCGGACGGGTTTGTAATCATAAATGCAGAGTTACCTGGATGAAAGGGTCTACGTCGTCCTACCGCAGGGTTTGGTGCATATGATGTCTACGGCAAAACCATGTTCTCCAAAGTCCGGCATCTCTGCTCACGGAAACTGGCGATGGACTCCCACGTCAGCTTGCACTTCCTTCCACTTATACTGCGTGGCATCATCAACCTCCTGCAACAACACTTGGATAATTATGCAGCTCTGCTTCGTTGTGACCATGTTTGACAGCGCTTGCATATACGAATTAAATTTATCCGAAAGCTCGCGAAGCCTCGTCGCTGATGCGTATTCTACGGCCCTCAGATGCAGTATCTCATTAACATGAGCTTGAAAATTAAGCCTGCGATTACTAAACCTTTTGTTTAGCAGCTCCAAGGCGACGTAATAGGCGACACCGCAATTCAAGCGACTCCGCATAACCTCCACTAAAAGTGGGAAGCGGCAGTGGCGGCAAAGCCTGGAAAGTTCTGCCGAACGACGCATCAATATTGGTGGCAGAAGTAGCGTTGATCAGTGTCGAGTTCGCCGTCAACAAACTAGAGCGCCGCATAATCTCCTGGTCCAGGATGAATCATGCCTCTCTCGCCGTATCGTTGAAGTGGACGCGCAGATCACTGCTGTGTTCCATAACATCCACCTAGGACAGCTACTTGTGCGTGCTCTTGAAATCCGCGACGATGCCGCCAATTCGCTCAAAAATCAACTTTCTTTCAGGAGAGTCACTCTCGAAGAACGAATTCATTTTCGCAACAAAAGGTTTAATTTAGTTCGTTTATTTATTGTTCACGACCCACTGTGCAACTGCTATATAACGGGGTAATATATGTATGACCGATTGTAGCACTCTGCAAAAAACGGATGCCATATGCGTATCTATGCCAAAAGATGTTTATATTTCACGCACAAATCACAAACCGAATAAGGTTTTTTGATGTTTTAATTTATTTTATATTTTAAGCCGCGCAGCTCAAATTTTCAATGGAAAATAATTCAACAAATTATTTTTCCAAGCACAATCACGTCGGGGTCATCAATATTAAGTTACCGAGCGTTTTCGGGAGCTTTATTTAATGTTCAGAATCCAGCCTAGTTTTGTTTGATTTATATATATAAACGCAATCTATTTATTTTTCGAATTGATGATTTTTGTTGATATACAATATCTGAGAAGTAAAGACGCTGGAGCGCCACTCAACGCTTGATGCTGCGGAGCGACCGAGAGATACCGCGAGAGAGCGGGTCAACGAAAGTGCATGGCGGCAGATGCAGGTAGCCGATCGAATGGACGAGAGCGGGCGACGCGAATAGGGACCTAAAGATAAAAGTGAGTGACGTCACGAGCTCAATAAATTATTCCCAGACTTTCCGGCGGCTGCTTGACCCGACACACGGGCTTTAGCTTAAGAAGATCTAATAATACACCACTATAATCAAATGATGGGAAAAATATAAGCTTGGCTGATTGGATATTATAAATGTACGGCTGAGCTGGAATGATGCTAGGTGAATACGTTGTTTGAAAAAACTGTGCAAAGAGATCGGCCATTGCCTGATCAGTGTTCGCATATGAGTTCTCAAACGTAAGCAAATGAGGAAAAGATACATGTTTACGCTTTGTGTTTAAAAAGTTATTAAACTGCTTCGGATCCTGAGTAAACTGTATCCGGCAGCGGCGAATATAACTCTTATAACATTCTGCGTTATGCACGGTGAAATTGGACCGAGCTACTAAGTGTCTTGAATAACTTATTGTACAGCCAGAAATTTTATGTTTATGAAAGACTCTAGACTTGATGTTCCTTAATAGTTGTATTTATTAAATTTAATGGGTGTTTGTATACCAAGGCGGATTTGTTGAACCGGACGGATATTTCCACATCACGCAAGAGTCGAAAAATACATTTAATGTGTAATAAAATTTATGTAGGGCAATGTTTATTTTATCACATGCCAATAGATCGGACCAATCAAATTCCAAAATTAACTTGAATTTTTCTTGAAATGAGCAAAAGGAACACTTACTAGAGGTATATTAATCGTCGGATGATAGTTAAGGGGGAGAGAGAGAGAAAAAGAGAGTTATGTGCTACTGCCTGCGGGTACTGCCCTGCATGCAACGATCTGCCGATCCGCCTCCTGGCGGGAGCGAAAGATACCGCTCCTACTCCTTTACCGGAGTACCGCACGCTACTACTTTATGAGTGAATCGCATTAGCGGAGGGGTTGGCAATAGGTCCGCTCCACGTCCTTCATCACCTCATATCAGGCCAGTGTTTTCGACCGCCACCGCGTTATGCTGGCCAAAGTACCTCGGCCAGTGGCACTGTGATGTATGCTACCCTTCTGCTCGGCCTTTGGAAGACGTCACCCTCTGTGGGTCCAGTCGGGAACGGAGCCTCAAGGACGCCATCCTTTCGACTTTCATTACTTTCTCTGGGATGTTAAGTACAGTGTGCGAGCATGTATGTATACATAAAAATATCAATTTAACTGCGAGGCAACTTTCTTTATGATGCGCCTCACTGCGACTGAACTACAATAAACGTTCAATGAGACTATGAGCATAAAAAAATGAATAAGATGTTTTCTGGGGCATGTCGCAAGAAAATATTACGTCTGTTTGGTCATTGAGCCTTTTCAATGACCTTTTCCCTTTTTTCCAAAATAACAAAAAGAGGAAATTATTTATTTCACAACGTTATAAAATGTTTATTTATTCGCATATGAAATGGAGTGCGAGAAAGCTCCGATTTATAATGCATATGCACTGAGATAGAGAGTACAAGTGGGCCCGCCTTAGAACATAGGCCGGGCGAAAGCTCGTTAACTTAATGCTAAAGATAAAGCCCGTTAAAGCCGAGCGGCCGAGAAGAGTCGGCTTGCGACCAACAATAGCGATAAGATAAGTAGGACAAATATGAAATGACAAACTATAATTATTATATATTAGTGATAGCTGCGGCTGCTGCCTGACCCGACATTCCCCCCCAGTTGAGGCCTGTCCTTCAACTTCATCCTTAAGGGGCAGTTAGCGAAAACTTAGTCACTGCGCGCTTGGTAGTTCCAGATTCGGTTCTATTATCGGCCATTGAGACACTCCATCCCGGCCGGGGGCTCGATCCATACTTCTCCCCAACGGCCAATTCATAATATGAGCTGTGGGCGCGATGGACATTCTCTCCACGTGTGAACCGCCTCCACATACAACCCATCCAAGCCTTTTTTTCTGCAACAACGGTAGGCCAGCTGAAAGCTGGATTTGCCCAGCACACAATAGTTCATAAAATAGACTGGCTCCGATAAGCAAATCGATGCGTTGTGGCCAGAAAAACTTTGGATCGGCTAAAGTGAGGTTGGCCGGAATATTCCAGCTGGAGACGTCCAACCTGAAACTAGGCTGGAGATCCGTGATGCTGGGGGCGATGACAGCGTTGACAAAGGCCGAATATTCGGAGCAACGGGACCGAAGGAGCACATCGACGGATAATTCATCTGTCGCGAAGCCAGTGTTGCCAATTCCAGACACTGCCATGTAAGATTTGCGTCTAGGAAGCTGCAGCTGACTAGCCAGTCGGGAAGTTATCACGTGCACTTGCGATCCTGAATCCAATAGAGCTCGGCATGGAACAAAAACTCCAGTGCGACTCCGAACGAGAATGTTCGCTGTAGCCAGTAAGGCTACCTCACTGCAGCGACCTTGGGCAACTAGTGCATTAGCCGCGGATGGTGAAGCGCTTATTGGCTCGGCTCCCTTGGTTGTGGCTGACGTAGATGATACAACAGAAGGCTGGCTACTGGATGACTGCACTTCCAAAAAATGCAGCAGGCTGTGATGCCTCCTCCCACAACTGCGACAATTAGCAGCGAGGCACTCACGCAGGTGATGACCAGGTTGGAGACATTTCCTATTTTTCATAGACCGAGTCGCCTAGCCTCACCAAGGCGGCTCTCAGGGGGGCATTAACAAAAATCTGGGGCATGCAGACACTACGTGGGACCACCTACCACATAATCTACAAGCAGGGGAAGGTGAATTAGTGACGATAAAGGACGATCTATTATTATTGTTCGAGACTCTAAGTCTTCCCATCTGAGTGCCTGGCACGTAGGCGGTCATGGCCACATCCATAGCCTCCAGGGTCCTGCACCGCTGCTCCAAAAATTCTGCCATCGACTCCCAGGTAGGGATGAGGTCCAAGTTCGACGCATTTTGACATTCCTCCCACTTGACCTGGGTAGCTGGGTCCAACCGTTGAAGGATCACTTGGACAATGATACTGCTGGCGATCTGCATGGTCGTCCCCAAATTTTGCAAGGCTCGCATGTGGGCATTGAATTTATCGGAAAGCCCTCGAAGCGATGCCACTGAGCCACCTTCCAATAGGCTGAGGCCCAGAATCCCGTTCACATGAGCCTGAAATATTAACCGACGGTTATTAAATCGTTTTTCCAGAAGACGCAACGCGACATCATAATTCTCCTCGGAGATTTCCAAGGAGCGAACTGCTTCTAATGCTGAGTCCCGAAGACAAGATCGCAACCTCTGCAGCTTTTCCACCTTACTTATGTGAGGATTGCAGCCCACGATCGTTGAGAAAGCCGAGTGAAACTCAGCCCACTCCGAATATCCTCCGCTAAAAGTAGGAAGAGGAAGAGGAGGCAAGGCTTGAAAACTCCGACTGAGCGCTGAGTCCACCTGAATACTGGAATCTCCGCTGGCCAGGGTGGAATGGGCAGCAATTCGAGCAGAGCGCAACGACGTCTCGTGCTCGATTTCGGCATGCATCGTAGCTACAAGCTCAGACACTGTCCATCGCAAGTCGCTGCTTATCTCAGAAATATCTAACTCTTCAAGCTCCCCGTGGATGGCCTTAAAATCATCGTACATGGCGACCAACTGGCCGTGACGCACATGGAGCATAGCATCTTCAACCTTTGACATTGGCTGCAGGGCGCCTTGGATCCTCTTCAAATCCTGGAGGATACCCTTTGCCTTGCATTTTATTTATATTATTAAATTTTTTGTGTATAAATACAAAATAATTGTTTCACTGATGCACTGTATGCCGTTTATGTTCAAAATGTACATACATATGTTAATACACCGCACAAAACTGAATCGGGTATATTTGCACTAGTTATATTTAATGTTCGTGAAATTGTTAATTTTATTAATTATATCACGTCGGGGTCACCAATGTTTGGTCATTGAGCCTTTTCAATGACCTTTTCCCTTTTTTCCAAAATAACAAAAAGAGGAAATTATTTATATAATTCGTATGCACTGAGATAGAGAGTACAAGTGGGCCCGTTCTGTGTATAGAACATAGGCCGGGCGAAAGCTCGTTAACTTAATGCTAAAGATAAAGCCCGTTAAAGCCGACCGGCCGAGAAGAGTCGGCTTGCGACCAACAATAGCGATAAGATAAATAGGACAAATATGAAATGACAAACTATAATTATTATATATTAGTGATAGCTGTGGCTGCTGCCTGACCCGACAACGTCCATTTTCGTTTTATTTTATTTCGTGCATTTACGGAGTTTCTCGAAATTTATTTTTCAATATTCTTGCGCTTTTGAAATTCGCCTCAGACTAGGCGTTGGTTTCTTCCTGCTCTTCTTTTAGAATTTTGGACAAGTTGACTATAGTATTCGTCTAGGCATATCTATGTATAATGAGAGTTCGTCCATCATTGCAAATATGTATTTTTACATTTTTGCAGTTGCATCTAATGTACTCAAGTAATCAACATGAAGTGTGGGAAGACTTAGTCTCCCTTTTTGTATAGTGTGCCGTTTCTCAATTTGAAATTTAATATGATTTCAGCATGTTCTTTTGCCTTTTTCTACCCGAACGTGTAGTCTCTCTATTTTAATCTTTTTCAAATTGTTTACACATATATCATTAACGATATCGAAATCGGTCGATTGTCATAGCTGTCATATGCCGGTAATTGTCTTCGATATTAACACTTCGATATCTTATAATTGTAACAGATTTCTTCACTAAAACTTGTTGAATACAAAATTTCACAAGTCAATAATTTATAAAAAAATAAAATAATCAATAATTTATGAAATAAAATTTTTAATGAAAAAATGTTTTTATTTACACTAATGTATTTATGTTGCATTTCTCTTTTAGAGGTTTTTTCACTATCAAACAGTTCCATGAGCTCAATTTTATCAGGAGATGCCACATTGGGAAATTCTAGCAATAAAACACTGACAAACTCAAGTGAATTAACGTTTAGTGGCAGATTCAAGTCAATAAATCAAGTGGAAGTTTTAAGTCAGAATAACTTTAATCTATTTTCTGGAAACAATGATGCGTCTTCCCATATAAATGAATTTGATAAACCATTGTTTGAAGATTATAATATATATGACTCGAGTGCATCTTGTAGCCGTTTTTCCTCTAGTGTCGATCAAGGAAAATCAGAAAAAATCGCTCTTCAAATACACAGGCCTGTTGACGCACTATGTCCGGTTTTAAACAAGACTGATGAAAGAATATTTAATAATGCTTCCGACTCACATGCCTACAAAAAACGTGGTCGTAAAAAGGGATCTAGAGGTGTTGATGCTGTAATTTCTAAAGAGTCGTCTAGCTTGTGCCAGCAAATCTTCTTAGGCAGCTCGACAGTAAAAAAAGTAAAGACTACAAAGGAACTTTTTAATGAAATTCAGAGCAGAAAATTAACTACTGCGCATTCTTCAACATTTCGTGACTTGGCAAAATGTGCTCGCTTAAAAAGGCGAACGTCGTCATGTTCGGGTAAGTTGAATTGTTCTCTTTAGGCAACTGAAGACTCTTAATAAGTTCTTGATTATTCACAGAAGCATCAATACTTTCACCAAATTTAATGGAAAATTACTCTGGCAACGTAACTCTTATGGATATTGATACATTTTCAAAAAAAATGCGTGGTAAGATACAAAGAGTCTTATATAGTTAATTAATTGAGTATAACTCAATCTTAATTGTTAGTTCCTAAAATAAAACAGAAAGGAAAGCTAATTTCAGACGAAAGCAAAGGTACCCTTACCGTTATAGTATATACGATTTATACAATGTTTTCCATGTCAATGATATTTTAGAACCTCTTATGTTCAGAAAAATAAATACAAATTTATTTTACGAGATAACGATTTTTTTAACGGAGATTTTACAATTTCTACTATTTTTGATGAAGAAAAACTTGCAATATTAATCGAAAATCTGTTGTTAAGGATGATAGGGTTAGCACTGCTTGTATACGGGCCGTTTGTTTTGTCTCTCCCATGCCAATTGGAGTCCCAATGTATCAGCCATTCTATTGGAGATAACGTTACGGATCAGAATCAATGATTGTCCGGCATTGCTGCGCGGTTCCTGCTGGTCCATTTATAGCTACTTAAGCGGTTGCCCAGCCAACCAATCATTTGATTAATTTCAGTTGTAATGCCTCAGTTTCAATAAAATCTTAACATTTTAATTATATTATTAATTATTTAAAACTTAAATTAAAAATTTATGAAAAAAGGACAGCAACCTCATCCGACATAATTGAGCACAAGCACGTTCGAACAAACTTTGAAAACGATTTCTCGCCGCTTGATACTAGATTCTCAACCTTTAAATAATGAATCAAAATTAACAAGAACTATTTTTATACCCTTGCAGAGGGTATTATAATTTTGGTCAAAAGTGTGCAACGCAGTGAAGGAGTCATCTCCGACCCTATAAAGTATATATATTCTTGATCAGGATCACCTCCTGAGTCAATATAAGCATGTCCGTCTGTCTGTATGTTTCTACGCAAACTAGTCTCTCAGTTTTAAAGCTATCGACTTCAAACTTTGCACACATGCTTCTTTCCTTTGCAAGCAGAATATAAGTCGGAACGGCCGGGATCGGTCAACTATATCCTATAGCTCCCATATAACTGATTGATCGGAAATGCCATAACTTCGTTGTTTTTTAAGTTAGAAGGATGGGACTTTGTATGGATTCTACTTTCGGCAAACTAATTTGATCTGCCGAGTTTTATAAGGATCGGCCGACTATATAAGATCCGAAATATATCTAATAATATAATATACATATCTGCAAGGGTATATCAACTTCGGCTCCGCCCGAAGTTAGCTTTCCATTTTTTTTTTTTTTTTTAATAATTTTTAGACGAACAAATTCGTATTGCTTATTGGTCGGTACGATGACAGAATTTAGTGTTCTTTTCGGGGCTGCAAATTTCTTGCACTTTGGGAAGTAGCCAAGGTTAATGATTTTATTGAATAGTTTACAGACAACCTCAATAGTGCAATTTTGAAGTTCAATTAACATCTATCGAAGGTGTTGGTGTGAAAAAAGGTGTTCTTTGCAGATGTGAAACGAATTATTCAGCTGTGTGTTGGTGCGGGCCCAGAGTTTTCGATAAGGATAGTCGTTTCAATCGAAGATCTTAAATTTGGGGGAACCTTCCATATGGGATTCTTTGTACTTGTTGGAAAGAGTTAGTGGATGTAAAGCAGCTGTGCATTGTCTGTCTATTGCTGATTATTAGATTGTGGAATATGTTTTTTGTAACAGCAAAGTCTATAAGGTTCCAGACGAAAGCTCCAATCGTAGGTCTACTGGCCAGTATTTATGGCATCCAAGGGAAACATAATCCAATTTGTTTTTCACATTTATAATTTTATTGTACAGCTACCTTTAGAAATCACAAGACGTTATTCCCAGTGCGTATGTTTGGCATTGTAGTCTCTTGCGGCTATAATAAGATCCGCAAGTGCGTTGTAGAAGACTATGAATTTTCCTTCCGAGACTGTAAAACTCTACGACGAGCGAATTGATTTTAGGTAGCAAAGAACTGCTTTTTTGAATGAATAAAAATTTTGCACAAAAACTACATGATTAAAAATCATTATCTGTCAAAAGTTAGCTTCTGAATGAATATATTCTATGACAATTTTTAATTACGGAATTTTAATTACTAGTTTCTACAATCGGAATTTATTTAACAACCAAGTCTACCTTGTGAAATACCTATTGCATATGTTGCAAATGCATATGTGTACATTGCATATGCATATGTGTACATTGCATATGCATATGTGTATATTGCAATATACACATATGCATATGTGTATTACCCAAATGGGTTATTCTCTATTCTATATTAATTAAACATTAATTTAGAGCTAAAGAAAATAAATGTAGAAAACATAGTTTTCAAGCTTAACAAATAAGTTTTGTTTAGCTCAATGTCGAACCCGACAATCAAAGAAACTGGTAATCTGATAAGATCGGTTAACCGATATAATCGTATCGTTTCCGTTACATTTTTTTTTTAATCTTTGGTTATAAGCCGATATTAAAAATAGTGAATATCAATGCATTTGAGATCTCTTTACGAAATATATTTAAAACAAATCGTGTCACAGAAATGTTGAAAATTGAACTTTCGCACATTACAGACTTTGCATTGAAATATTTCAAAATGTGTTAAAAGTAAATGTTAAATATTATTCAATTTGTTTAATTAAAATTATTTAAAATTGTTCCCTATAAAAATATCCGAAAAAACATACTTTGATAGAATTTGAACTTTTTGCGTGTGGTTGATCTTTCAGGAGAATTACCCATATGCATATGTCATGATTAAAATTCATTGAACAAAATAAGGTCTTTGATATAACATTAAATTTTCGCTTGCGTTTCGTTTTTGATTTAGTTCTTATGATTATTATTTTTTTTTTTGACTTAACAATAACTATCTAAAGATAAGTAAAAATAATATTATTTATTAAGTAATAGAGCTAAACAAAATTGGTACTGAATCGGGAAGCAAATAAGTCTGTGGTCGGATTTGGTCAGAGCACATTTTTAAGGCATTCAGAAAATATTCTTGATCGTCGTTACTCGTCTAGCATTCCATTGAATTTCTAAAAGTCATAAGAGTTTCCATCTAAAAAACTCTCCACTTCAGATTTGGTGTTAATAAGAGGGACTTAGCTTAATATGTGAGCTTATAAATTTCTTGTATTTAAGCCAATTGGTTTTTTTGTGAAGAAAGCTGGTTCTTCTGCGTATTATGGATAATAGATTGGGTTTATTAGAAAAATCGAATGATCAGAGAAGAGATCCGAAAGACATTGTCGGTATTTAAATGTCACAAAATATTTTAGTAAATAGCAATGTTGTTTCCAACATTTTTAATAGAAAATAAATTTGATAGTGAAATTCTTATAAGGATCGGCCAACTAATTACAATCCGTAATATATCTATTAATATAAGCTGCCACATAACTGCAAGGACATGAACTTCGGTTCCGCCCGAAGTTAGCTTTCCTTTCTGGTTTATGGATGGGTCATCCTCCTATGTACGATTCCACAGGCGACGCAAACTGCCTGTAGCGTGTTCCTGAAAGTTTGCGCATTGTACTCACCCATTTCGCTTTCGTGATTCCTCAGCGGTGAAATAGATTGCAGTTTGGAGATTTGGTGTATTTCATATTAGGTAATGGATAGGCTGCCTGCTACTAGTTCCACTTTGCACATCGGTAAAGGAATTTTATTTATTCATTATGCTTAGAACCGTATTGACCTTGTATTATGTCTTATTGTTTTTGTCTATTCTCTTATTAATTTATTGACCAATGTAGTGCAGTTTACCTGACGTGCATAAATGGGTGGAAGCCTAACTTGGTCTATTCTTGATGTAATTACTATTTATTTCTTATTTAGATCACTGAGAATGGTGAATCTGTTATTAGACAGTGTTTTATATTTGTGCCCAGTTTATATTTGTGGAACACCGGTCTGTGGTAGTCCAACTGCCAAATTTCATAAAGATCGGCGGATAATAATTTTTAAGAATATATGTAGAACACAAGTTAACTTATAAGCAAATATAAATGTAAAAAGTAAATATTGAAATTTAAAGAATTTTTGTATTTTACAGAATCTGCTAATACGGATAGTGATACTTCAGACCACTTCAGTAACAAATCTCAAGAAGTGAAGGAATGTACATCTTTGGATAGCAACAGCTGTAGTCGTCAGGCTTCGTCATTTCTTAACTACTCCAGGAAGTTGACTACCAAAAGTTTTAATGATATTACCACACAGCTAATGCACCTCATTAACAGTTTTGGTAGCCCAATCAGTGTGCATGAAATTGAGAAATCTTACCAAGCTCAATTGGTGCCGTGTAGTTGCATAATTTTTGAAAACGATATAAACTTGTTGGGAGAGTCGAAACTTTTCACATCAGATGACCAGGGAAATATTACCCAATCTAATGTAAAATGTAATGGAAAATTGGTTCACACAACAAAAGAAAAGTTGCGTACAATTGAGCAGCCAATTGATAAAGACGATATTCAGCAAAAACCGAAAAAGTCCATATTTGATTTAGATTTTGAAGATGAAGAAGATCCTTTAAGGTCTTTAATGAACACAATTCAAAAACCATTGGGTAATAAAGAGACGGAAAAGATAATACCACAAATTTTTACAAATAAAGTTTTGAGTTTAGGCAATACCAATATGGATGCGCAACTTGACAGCTGTAGTCAAGAAGTTGACGATGAGTTACCCAAAGTAATTGAATCTGTTTTTACCGTTAAGGAGGATCCAGATTGTTTAGCAAAAAGAAGATTTTATGTTCAAACTAGTAAAGTAAATAGTTTTCACATTAATGCACTGCACAACTACTATATTCCAAATATTAATGGAAATTGGGATAGTACAGATGAATCTATATCTTTCAAATCAATAAATGATTTTCTGAGTACTTTCGATTCTTACACTGTTACGAATGGATCTGACGTTGTACCCCAATATGGGTTTCTTAAATATGATTATATTAGAAAAGATTTAAGTTCGCTAAAATTTTTAAAACCTTACAAAGTAAAATCTTTTCAGAAAGATTTTTCACCTTTTCTCGGAGTTGCTAAATGCTTGCCAACATGTAGAAATGCTATGCGCAAAGCCATAGATAGGCATGGAAGTGCAGAACAAATTTTAAAGAAGAATACGCTAAATCGGGCCATTCCACTTGAGATCGATACTGCAATACCAATATCAGATATTATTTCCTACAACAGCTTGGCACATATAAAAGATAAAGACTGTTCGAATAATACCCAAAATGACTCTTATGACGGTTGCTATACATCAGCATGCAATAACAATTTGTTAACATTCGCTAATGAAAAAGTGGTTCATGAAGAGCAAGCTGTAAATCTGAAGAGTCAAGACAATGTCAGTCCGTTTTTTAAAAACAGTTCTAACTTTTTAATGTTACAAAATATGTCATATATTGGTAAAAATAAAACTCAAATAATCAGACAGGAAAAAAACCGTAAAAGACGTGGTCCATGTGGAGAAAAAAAAACAGATTCTGAGGAAAATACAGATTTTCTAAGGAAAACTAAACGGAATAAATTAAGCTTAAATGGTAAAATTATGGACCGGCCTAGTGGGAATAATAGCAGTGAAAATGACTATACTATGAACGATATTGAGGATGGACAACATGGAAAAAATGAATATGAAATTGTGCAGCGTAATAGCAGTGATGGCGACGATGCTAGCAATCATATCGTATTGACAATAAAGAAAACACCAAAAGTTTTATCAGAAACAGATATGTTAAAAAGACTATCATCCACGCCTAATCTAAACATTTCAAGCCTTTCCAATTCTTTAATAGAACTGCCATTTTTTTTTAAAAAAAGTAAACTGCCCATTCGTCCTCGGAATCGAAATCTTTATCGACAAACAGTTCGAAAATCTTATTCACGTAAAAGTAATTCTGTTGATTTGGACCTGAAGCATTGGTTTTGCTTTAAACACAAAGTGGAAAATTCCGTTAAAAAAAAAAGGCTTCATAAGCACCTTTTTTTTGAAGATGAATTGTTTAGAGAGAATCTTCAGGGTCGGAAACAAAAAATAATGAATTACAGTAGTAGCAGCTCTAGTTACGATGATAGCGATTTGGAATACATTGCAACGGAAAAAGAAGTTGGTCCAAAAAAAGATGAGATGGATCAAAGTGTTAAATCAGTGCTACCTGTAACAAATATCGAATATGAAGAGGATCCTTCGCAGTGTAGTGACGACATGATTGTCATTCATTCTGCTTCTGAAATAATTAAAAAAAAAGTTGATGAATGTGAAATTTTAAGAAACAATGGTATGCTGTTATCATTCAATTCGATTTTTGCTCAGCAATGCAACATAATAGATCAATTAAATTCGGTTGAATTTCGCTTTTCTAAAGAAAACAGTTCCCTGGATGTACCACAAACGGAGCTTAATAACCTATGTAATATGAACGAGAATGTTTCTGTGAATAGTTTAACAGAGGTTATTAATGTAAACGATAGTAAAACTGCACTTGGACAAAATGAACCTGAAATTGGAGCCTCATTAAATTATAAAAAAAGTCATAATGTTGTTGAACCTTTTGAATCAGTTGAGTCGTTTGGTGTCGATCATCGTATTGGTATTCGTCTATCCAAAAATAATTTAGAAAACGTTGTCAAATCTACTAAAATTCAAAAATTTAAGGAATGGCACCAAGTTCTTCAATTAAAATCTTATAACGATGAACCTTTAATTGTTATGCCATATGTGGTTCTAGAATGAACTTAAACTATCAAGCTGTGTGATCGCATTTAAAAAAACTCCATACAGCTAATTGAAACACAACCGATTTTTTTTTTTTAATAAAATTAAAATATGTGTTATCTTGTCAATCTTTTTAGATGTCCCTATTTGGTATTTTTTATTAATAATTTAATCAATTTAAGATTTGTTTTATATATTTTAAATATGCAATATGTTGTTTTACATATTGTATTTGTTTATAGTATAGTGTAAGAAATTTTAATGATTTTATGAAAAATATTCTGTGAAATAAGTAAAATGGATTTTGTTATTTATGATTGTTCAAAACCTTTTAAAAAACAGTTCATTATAAAATATTGCAGTTTATTTTTAACCATAACTATTAGAAAATTGTACAGTAACAGTAAATAATCCCGATTCAAACTGAACATTAATCTTTTCATTAGTTTTTTCATACTTTCTGTGGCCGCATAACGTACGGGTCGAATCGCGGAGATAGATCCGAGGTATTGGAAGAATAGAGTTGGAGTAAGATGTTACGAAGAAGATTGTTGCTGATATAAGGCGTTTAGAGTATAAGATTTTAGATAGAAAGCAGAGCAAAGTGGCAAAAAGTGGTAGGGACCATTGCAGTCCAAAAATAATACCCTAAAGGGATCAAGTTGGGCATATGTCGAACTACAGTGGGAAAGGAGTGAAGGAAGAAAGTTTCTAGTCCTTCTACTAGGAACGTTAAAATTTAAGCGTGTTAGTAAATGCTGGCTGTCTACATTACCATTAATGAGATTATATAGAAGCATGATACCAGCATTTTTCTACGGTGTGTTAGTTGAATATTAAGAGACTACTATGGGAAGAGGGTAGGTGGAGATTTGCATTCCAATTAAGTCACATGATCCATACCCAAGAATCGGACGGACTAATGAAGCATATAAAGTTTTTGTTATGTACCGGTCATTAAATTCTTTGGACCATCTTTTAATAAAACCAAGCACATATAGCTTTATTAACCATGGTGGATTTATGGTCGGTAAATTTAAGTTTAATATCTAATAGGACACCCAGATCGTTAACCTGAGTTAATCGTTCTAAGGCATCCCCATAGAGAAAGTACGTTGCCTGGGGAAGATTTAATCGATAAAATTTTACATTTACATTTCGTAATGTAATGAGTTTACATTTCGATCCATTAAGCGTTAGGTTATTTGCTAAACCCCAATTTTTAAATTTATCCAAATCAGATTGAAGTCTAGACTGGGCGCTAGTGAGTCTATATTGAAGACAAAGCTTAACGTCATCAGCGTACATAAGTACAAATGAATCAGTTAAGGCAAGGGGCATTTTATTAAACGTTGCTTTTATGTCTTGAATCTTTTCTTTGCGAGACCAACAAGAGACCAAATCTTATATTTTTAACTTAAACAACAGTCATATTGACTGATGCAGAGTTAGACGGCCCTAGAAATCGATTGCTGGGTTGGAAGGTCATTGCGTCGCAGGCGGTATCCGCTAGAAACCCGAGTCAATCCCCGAGCGAGCAAATTTGGGTGCGAAGACAGTTTTTCATTATAGGACTCTTTTTGCTTCTGGATTTCGTCTTTCACTGCGAGGATGCCCAGATCCTGGTGGATGTTTTCGTTGCGAACATACCAAGGTGCCCCAGTGAAAGTTCTCAAAATTTTTGATTGTGCGCGTTGTATGATGTCTATGTTGCTATGTTGCTTTTATTTTAATGCGTTAGTCAGACAGCCACGACTATTAGATGATTAGCCAGTTGGATTGTTGCTTGCGTTGGGCATCTGGAGCGACTAAGGATAGCGGTATCATCGGCGAATGTTGACGTTGTTAGTTGTGCGTTCGTGGGAGTATTCGCAGTATACAAAACATATAGACACGGGCCGAGTGAGCTTCCTTGTGGAACTCCAGCTTCGATGATGAAGTCGTCCGAAGTAGCTGCGTTGCATCTCACTGAGAATACCCTATTGTAGAAATACGCTGAGCGTATTTCGGATGTTAATCTGTTTACTTGCTCGATGGTTCCGTGGTTTCTTCGGAAGCCAAATTGGTGTGCCGGGATAATATTGCAAGCTTCCAGATGTGGTATTATGCGAGTTAGCAAGCATTAGCATGTTTAGCGTTGTAGTCTTGTGCAATAAAACGATCCCCAAGTGAATTGTAGAAGTCCATTAAATGCGTTCTCTGATTAGAACTCCGGTTCCGCCGTGGACTTTCCCATCTGGATGATCTGTGCGGTAGATAGTATAGCCTTTTCTTTGGAAGTTGTATTTGCTTGTAAGATGCGTTTCCGCCAGTAGAATAACGTCAATATGGTTTTTGGTCAAGAATTGTGACAATTCTAATTTATGCCGTGAGACACCATTGGCGTTCCACAATGATATTCGTAAAGTCTGCATAGATTATTTAGACTGTTGTGCTACGAGCAGCTGTATTACCATGTTCTGGTTTTGAACAAGTGTTTGCATGGTCGTTTTTATTAATGACATCAGCTCCATCATACTTTGTTGGAGGGTAAGCATCATAGTTTCCGTTTTGCTATGTGGCTGTTCTGGGGCCTGTTGAGTGCTTTGTGAGCTAGGCTAAATTGGATTTTCTATTCCAGATCGTAGAGCATCGGCATAGGAGATGCCATTAGTGGTGTTTAGGGGACCGAATGAGGACCTCGCAGCTTTGGCGAAGAAGACGTCTGGCGTAGCTTTTGACGCAATGTAGACATTCTGTTGATTTTGGTTGCACTTTGCGGTCGCTTGACGCATACGACTGTTCAACTCCTTTTACACCATACATCCGTCCCCGCAGACGTGGGCGTCCCTGCAGACTACACAGACAGCCCGAAGTGTGCAGTATGACCTAATGTGTCCATACTCTTCGCAATTAGTCCATTGTACTGGACCGTTGCTTTTATGTGGCTCTTCAACAGTGATTCTCCGATGCAAAAGATATTGCTGCTTGTAGATTGGGTGGACTTCGTTCTTCTTCAGCGACTTGCTTTCTGGCTCGAGCTCGACCTTGAAGAGGGGTTGTGGCTTTTTATCTTTATTTAGAATGTTAATAACATTCTTGGCGGCGAATCCCTTTTCTTTAAGGGCGGTTTTTATTTCCGCGGCGGTAACATCGGGTTCGATTCCTTTTCCTACCACTTGTAGGCCCTTGCTGCTTTTCAGCTGTGACGTATAATAATTTTTCTGAGCATTGTCCAGACATTTTGACACGATTCGGAAGTGCTCTTCAGTCTTGGTTTGCACCTTTGTTTCATGGATGTTCCTTTTGGTAAGCGGGACAACATGAAAGATGTTACCGTTCCCGATCAACGCCGCAATTCGGTTGACCAGGGCACTCGAGCATTTCTCCCTAATAAAGATTGGAGGGGCCTTAGGTTTTTTTGCGGTGTCTTGGGCTGGTTGCTTTTCCTCAACCTCCGCCAGTAGGGCAAATCTGTTACTATTGGATCTGCCTGGTTCTTCGTCGATCTTCTGGACGCGGCTAATTTTTGTTTTATTGCCTGCCGGATTACTCTGCGGGCTAAGCTTGCGCTTTATTTAGATGTCGATCCATTCCAGTCTGTGTGGCCGGGACCGCTTTGGCGCTTTCCGAAGTTGTTGTTTTTGTACTCGCTGTAGTCGTTGACGTCGTGGTATTTTGAGTTGCAGTGGTTGTCGCTGTGGTTGCAGAAATTGTAGCGCTGCTTGTTATTGGTGCGAAATTTGTTTCCGCCATTGGAGGGGGAGTTTTACACTGTGAACTCCATGACTCGGGAGTCGGAGTGAGCAGAGCGGGTGAGCAAGACTGTGCCCTTTGGCTTTCAGCGGTCAGTAGAGACTGGTTGCTCTTAATCACCGATTTTTCCATTTCGGTATCGCGGGTTGAAAAATAAGATTAGAAGCAGTTTCTTTGGTTTACTGAGCTTCTACTCTCGTTCTTTTAATCGTTTCTCAATGAGCTCATTGCGTGGCACTGAGTGCTCTACTTGGCTTCTAAATAATAGTCAAATTCGAAATTTAAATCAACGCGCCAAAGTCCACAGCTAATTTAGGCACAAATATGCTGATAACGCATAGCCACACTGCACTCAGCTGTTCCCATGCGCTCCCAGAATGTCACGTGATGTTTCGTTTTTTTTGGTTATTGTATAAGTTTGTGTGGGTAACCGCACCGCACCGCGCATGCAGTTGCGCAATCGCGTTTGGCGTGGGTGTGTGTGGGATGCACTTTTTGCTTGAAACAAACTCCCCCTATTCGGTCGGCACCAGCAAAACAATATTAGACTAAACAACCGCTGGAATTCCACCCCGATTCTCCTTTTTTGGCATCCCAATTGCTAGCCAAATTTTTCATTCTGATCGCAGCAAAATCATTCGGATTCTAACTTCGGAATTAACTTCGGGAAAGTTCTTAGGGAGCTTGGAAAGCTTTGATCCCGAGACGACAAGCAAGATAATTAACTCAAGCTTGGGCAGTCGTGAATTAGCCTTAAGTTTGATCTGTATAAGTTAAGTGCATAAACCATTTGAATAAAAATATATATTTTTATAAAACTTCGGTACGATATTTTAATTTGCATGGGCATCAATTTTTTTGTTACATTTTTAAGTTTTAAAGAATTGGCAATGATAGGCATAGATTTTATTGTTAAATTTTAAAATTTTAATAAGTAAGTTTAAGTTTTAATGTATGTGAGCAATGATGGTCATCAATTTTTGTTAAATTTTTAAGTAATAAAGGATGGGCAATGATGGGCATTAATTTTGTTGTTAAATTTGAAAGTTTTAAGACGTGGGCAATGATGGGCATCTATTTTTTGTTACATTTTTAAGTTTTAAAGGATGGGCAATGATGGGCATAGATTTTATTGAAAAATTTTTAAGTAATAAAGGATGGGCATAGATTTTATTGTTAAATTTTTATGTGATAAGATGTGGCCAATGATGGGCTTAAATTTGTTTGTTAAATTTTTAAGTTTTTAAGGTGGTGCATAGATTTTATAATTAAATTTTTAAGTTTTAAGATGTAGGCAATGATGGACATACATTTTTTTACAATTTTAAAGGATGGACAATGATGGGCATAGATTTTATAGTTAAATTTATTAAATTTGTATAGTTAAACTGGGGACGCGTTTCGAAAGTGCTCCCCAGTTCTGGGTAATAAACTGATCGATCAGCAAACCACTTGCGTTAAACTATCTCGCTGCCGTAAGGCAATGCTGAATCTAACGTGAAACAACATTTACATAAAATAAATAACACAAGCAAATAATTGTATATTTTAAAAAAAAATAAATATATATTAAATAAATATATATATATTAAATATATATTTTTATTCAAATGGTTTATGCACTTAACTTATACAGATCAAACTTAAGGCTAATTCACGACTGCCCAAGCTTGAGTTAATTATCTTGCTTGTCGTCTCGGGATCAAAGCTTTCCAAGCTCCCTAAGAACTTTCCCGAAGTTAATTCCGAAGTTAGAATCCGAATGATTTTGCTGCGATCAGCATGAAAAATTTGGCTAGCAATTGGGATGCCAAAAAAGGAGAATCGGGGTGGAATTCCAGCGGTTGTTTAGTTTAATATTGTTTTGCTGGTGCCGACCGAATAGGGGGAGTTTGTTTATGTTTATGATTGACTCAAGCTTGGCTCGCCGTTTGTGGAGTAGGTGCGAGTGTGGGAATAAGTATGATAAGAGCTCGTGGAATTGTTTATAATATTAATATGAAATATAGATTAAACTTCTGGTTAGTTCTCCCCCTCCTAAGATGAATCGCCCCGATTCATTACATTTGTGCGGTAAGGGAGGATATTCCATTATTAAGTTCTGTAAATGTTATTCGGTAAGGGAGGATATTCCATTATTAAGTTCTGTAAATGTTATTTCAATATTCCTTTCAGTTTCGTTTTCTGTTACAGTTTCAGTTGTGATTTCAGCTTTTGGAATTTCTATTTCTTTTTGGGTTTTGGTACATTTTATTTGAATTTGTTTTATTATTTTGGGTATGATTTTGCGTGATTTATATATGATTAAAAAGGTAAGTATAAAAATTAACAATATTAATTCCAGGGATATTTTTTTTTCCTAATTTTACAAATGGGTTAATAATGTTTATATTATCTAAACTTAATTCGAAATCATTAGAAAATATGTAATCCGTTATTATATAGTAATTTTATTTGTATTGGGATATGTAATCTAACATTTTCTGTTTTCCATTGATGTATTTTATATTATTAATAAGTATGCTTTCATTAAATAAAATCAGAAATACACCATTTAATTTTGTTTCGTTTACAGTATTTTCTCCAGTGATGAGAATAGCGCCATCATCTAAGTTTTCCAATTGTTTATTTTTTTCTCGTGTTTTTGAACAGTTTGCTTTTTTTACATTCAAGGTATTTGTGAAACAAGAGCTCTCGTTTGAGAGTTTACAATAGTTATTGAATATTTTTTTTTTAAAGTTTGTTATTTTATAAAATATTCCATTACAGTGTGCTGTCTTATCGTCTATTATTAATTTTCCGTTTATTTGGGCAATTGCTTTTGATGTATTATAAGCTACAGATGTTATTTATAATTGGATATCTTATATATATTATAAGTAGGTCTTGGTTTTTTATTATTTTAAAAGTGGAGATGTCTAACAGATCTGTTAGTACAACTGGTTTATTTTCGTGTCTAAATATTTCTTTAATGTCTTGCTCGTTTAATATTTTTGTGTTTAAAATGTTTATTTTTGCTAAAGTGATTGTATCGATTAAATTTTGAATATCCAGTGTGATTAATTGTAGTTGGTGTTGTGTTACTTTTGATTCTTTTTTAACAACGATTATGTTAAGAATTCTTGTCATAAGCTGTACTTCTTGAAATATGCGTGAATTTATTGTCAATTGTTTGTTATTGTTTTCTGTAAGTTCGTTAATTTTGTTTTCGATTCTTATTAAGTCGTCATGGTCCGGTGTACCTGAGATCCATTTCCATGCTGTGCCCAATTCATTAATACCTCTTTTATTTCTAGATGGTAATAGTTGGGACATAAGGATTTGGATAATGTTTAGGTTTTGTGAAATATCCCATTCTAAGTCTGAGTTTTTGCTACTATTAGTAATGTTATCTTCGACTAATTATTTCTTTATAAAAACTAAGGTTCGGCATGTGGAATAGGTCCTCAAATGAATTGTACGTCATTACATCTTTTTCGTCTTTAAGCAATAAGTATTCATTGTTTGTGTAGTCAATAATTTCCGTGTGACAAGTGGTAATTAGAATGGTGAGTAGAAATGCGATTTCCATCATCTGTAAAGTATGTATTATTTAATATTATCTTTATGAATAACTCTCTTTCTATTATTAATTATTACTTTATTGGGTAAGTTTTCCTGAACGACTTGTTTTTTTTTAAATCTGGGACCTAATTTGTTTTTTTCCCCGTGTATATTTTCGTAAACTACTTTTCATACATGATAATTTTTTTCTAATTAATTTTTATTATGATGATCTAACATTTTAGATTGTGTTATTTGTAGTTGTAGCGGTAGGTCGCTGTGATCTACTTTGTTTTTGATTTGCTACTCAGTGGATTGTCATGTTATAATTTTTTGCAGCTCTTATAATAATTTTAGAAGTTAAAAAGGTAAAACTTTGTGCGTAGTAAATATCAATATGTAAATGCTGACCTTCTGATTTGGGAATGGGAGTTTCTCCAATAGTAATTTGTATTGGATTTCTGTTATATTTATTTGTATTGCAAATTTTGCAATTCGTGATATATTCTTTTAATTATACCCTTGCAGAGGGTATTATAATTTTGGTCAAAAGTGTGCAACGCAGTGAAGGAGACATCTCCGACCCTATAAAGTATATATATTCTTGATCAGGATCACCTCCTGAGTCGATATAAGCATGTCCGTCTGTCCGTCTGTCCGTCTGTCCGTCGGTCCGTCTGTCCGTCTGTCTGTCTGTTCTACGCAAACTAGTCTCTCAGTTTTAAAGCTATCGACTTCAAACTTTGCACACATCCTTCTTTCCTTTGCAGGCAGTATATAAGTCGGAACGGCCGGGATCGGTCAACTATATCCTATAGCTGCCATATAACTGATTGATCGGAAATGCCATATCTCTGTTGTTTTTAAAGTTATAAGGTTGGGACTTGCTGTGGACTCTTCTTTTAGCAGACTTATTCGATGTGCCAAATTTCATAAGGATCGGCCGACTATATCCTATAGCTGCCATATAACTGATTGATCGGAAATGCCATATCTCTGTTGTTTTTTAAGTTAGAAGACTGGGACTTTGTATGGATTCTACTTTCGGCAAACTAATTTGATCTGCCGAGTTTTATAAGGATCGGCCGACTATATAAGATCCGATATATATCTAATAATTTAAGCTGCCACATATCTGCAAGGGTATATCAACTTCCATTCTTGTTATACCCTTGAAGAGGGTATTATAATTTTGGTCAAAAGTGTGCAACGCAGTGAAGGAGACATCTCCGACCCTATAAAGTATATATATTCTTGATCAGGATCACCTCCTGAGTCGATATAAGCATGTCCGTCTGTCCGTCTGTCCGTCTGTCCGTCTGTCCGTCTGTCTGTCTGTTTCTACGCAAACTAGTCTCTCAGTTTTAAAGCTATCGACTTCAAACTTTGCACACATCCTTCTTTCCTTTGCAGGCAGTATATAAGTCGGAACGGCCGGGATCGGTCAACTATATCCTATAGCTGCCATATAACTGATTGATCGGAAATGCCATAACTTCGTTGTTTTTTAAGTTAGAAGGATGGGACTTGCTGTGGACTCCTCTTTTAGCAGACTTATTCGATCTGCCAAATTTCATAAGGATCGGCCGACTATATCCTATAGCTGCCATATAACTGATTGATCGGAAATGCCATAACTTCGTTGTTTTTTAAGTTAGAAGGATGGGACTTGCTGTGGACTCCTCTTTTAGCAGACTTATTCTATCTGCCAAATTTCATAAGGATCGGCCGACTATATCCTATAGCTGCCATATAACTGATTGATCGGAAATGCCATATCTCTGTTGTTTTTTAAGTTAGAAGACTGGGACTTTGTATGGATTCTACTTTCGGCAAACTAATTTGATCTGCCGAGTTTAATAAGGATCGGCCGACTATATAAGATCCGATATATATCTAATAATATAAGCTGCCACATATCTTCAAGGGTATATCAACTTCGGCTCCGCCCGAAGTTAGCTTTCTATTCTTGTTTTTTGTATAAATTTGGCCAATAATACAGTCTGGACATTTGTTTATAATTTTCCTCTAATCCTCTATGAGCTCGACAATGGGTTTCTTCTATTATTATTGCTTTATCATAATTATTAGTTATATCTTGAACAAAAATTTTTATATATAGACATTTATTTGTAAAATTGTTTTTTAATGGAATTTTTATTTCATATAATACTTCAGGGGTACAGTGAATTCCTGTGCTAATATTGGGTAGCAGATATTCTTTTAGAATTGTAACTAAATTTTCTGGTTGGTCGTATTCAATGATATGGCGTCTATTTTCGAATACATTTATTTGTTCATGTATTGTAAACTTTCCTTTTGCTATTAAAAGTTGTTGTTTGAATTGGTTAAGGGGCTTTTTTGTTTCACTTAAATGTTATCGAAGCTACTTTCGGCTGAGTGCTGAGTGCCGGTAATATCTGCATCTTCTTCGGAAAAATTATTTATTTCGATTCGGGACAATGCGTCTGCTACTACATTGGTAGTACCAGGCTTATAAAGAATTTTTGGGCTGAAGCTTTCTATGTAATTAAACCATCTTTTTATACCCTTGCAGAGGGTATTATAATTTTGGTCAAAAGTGTGCAACGCAGTGAAGGAGACATCTCCGACCCTATAAAGTATATATATTCTTGATCAGGATCACCTCCTGAGTCGATATAAGCATGTCCGTCTGTCCGTCTGTCTGTCTGTTTCTACGCAAACTAGTCTCTCAGTTTTGAAGCTATCGACTTCAAACTTTGCACACATCCTTCTTTCCTTTGCAGGCAGTATATAAGTCGGAACGGCCGGGATCGGTCAACTATATCCTATAGCTGCCATATAACTGATTGATCGGAAATGCCATAACTTCGTTGTTTTTCAAGTTAGACGGATGAAACTTGCTGTGGACTCTTCTTTTAGCAAACCTATTCGATCTGCCAAATTTCATAAGGATCGGCCGACTATATCCTATAGCTGTCATATAACTGATTGATCGGAAATGCCATATCTCTGTTGTTTTTAAAGTTATAAGGTTGGGACTTGCTGTGGACTCTTCTTTTAGCAGACTTATTCGATCTGCCAAATTTCATATGGATCGGCCGACTATATCCTATAGCTGCCATATAACTGATTAATCGGAAATGCCATATCTCTGTTGTTTTTTAAGTTAGAAGACTGGGACTTTGTATGGATTCTACTTTCGGCAAACTAATTTGATCTGCCGAGTTTTATAAGGATCGGCCGACTATATAAGATCCGATATATATCTAATAATTTAAGCTGCCACATATCTGCAAGGGTATATCAACTTCGGCTCCGCCCGAATTTAGCTTTCCATTCTTGTTAATTTTACTTTTGAGTTTTTATCCGAAATTTCGTACGAGAGTGGTTTATGATCCGTGTGGATTTCTAGTCCTGATACTCCGTATAAATAACTTCTTTATTTTTTTATTGCCCATACTATTGCCAAAAGTACTTTTTTGTTAGTCGCGTAACTTCTTTCAGTTTTATTCAATGTTTTAGATATAAAAGTGATTGGATTTCCGTCTTGAGACAGTACTGCTCCTAGAGCTAAATCTGAGGCGTCGGTTTTTAATGTAAATTGTTTTGAATAATCTGGTTGGACTAATTCTAACTGGCAAATTAAGTGTTCTTAGAGTTCATTAAAGGCTTGGATAGCGGGTTCGTCAAGAGTAATTGAGACATTTTTAGACATTCGTTTAGAAATTTTTCCATTGGAGCATTCTAAAAATCTAGTTAATGGTTTGGTAATGGTTGCATAATTTTTTACGAATTTCCTATAGTATCCAGTGAGACCCAGGAAACTACGTAGCTCTGAGATATTTTTAGGAATTGGTTATTTTGAAATGTTTCATATTTTTTCAGGATCGGTTTTAATAATATTTTGTGCTACAACATATGCAAGAAATTAAGTTTCTAGTTTAAAAAATTTTGATTTTTCTAATGAAATTTTCATGTTTGCTTTATGTAAAATGTTAATAACTGAGTTAAGATCATTAAAATGTAGTTTTAGAGAGTGGGAAAAAATAATGATGTCGTCCATGTAAACATGGCAAAATTTCCCAACATGTTCTCTTAATATATCGTCTATTGCTCTCTGGAAGATGCGAGGCGCATTTGTTAGCCCAAATGGCATTCTTATGAATTCGAATTTTCCATTGTTAATGGAAAATTAAGTTTTTTCGACGTCTGATTCTTTCAGTTGTTGGAATCCTGATTCTAAGTCAATGGTATTAAAATATTTTGCTTTTCCTAGGTTGGATAAAATAACTGTCGGGTCCTGCATGGCATATCTGTCTGGAATGGTGCTGAGGCTTAATTTTCTAAAATCAATGCAAAGTCTGTGTTTGAGAGTAAGGATATTGCCTTGAGTAAATGGGTCTATCATTAACTGTGTCTATTTCACAACGGACATCTGTTTGAAATGGTAGATTCGTGTTTATATCAAAATGTACCTTTTTAATAATTTTGTATAATTTTTTCAGTGTAGTTTGCTATTTCGGTTGCAGTGTTTTCATATGTCTTGATATCGGTGCTTTTTTTTAACTGCGCTGTCTTTATTTTCGTATGCTAAATTGTTTATTTCATTTATGTCGGATTTGGCTTCGACGAAATGCTCGGGATCTGAATGTCCCAAACTATTTGATTCATGATTGTCAGAATTATTGCTGACAGTGCTTTTGGAATCGAAGTGTTCCAAGCTATTTGTGTCGGTATGAACATCGACGGCGTGTTCGGGGTTTATGTACCCCAAACTTTCTGTTCCAATTGTGTTTTTCATTAGAAAACTTGTGGAATTTAAGTATTTATCTAATATAAATTTTTTTAGAGGAAGTACTGTTATTTCCTCTTTCATTTCTAATAAATTAGATTTTTCCTCATAATTTAATTTTTCAATTTTTCCTTTAAATTTTAATGTGTCATTGCTCATGTCAATGACCGCTCCTATTTTTTTTTTTTAAGTTGTACCCTACTAATAAATCTGCCTTCAATCCGTCTGTTTCATAAAAAATGTGTTTTGTGTCAAAAATTTTTATAAAATGGTATTTTTTAATTATTGAGTACCCGTTAACTGTCGAGACTCTTTTATAGATTGGCAATTCTATTCCATTTTTGTAAATACTTTTTGTTATGTAGCTCCTGAATCTATTACATTTTTTTTCTATTTTTTTATCAAATCCAAAAATGTGTGGAAGGCCTACTGTTGTCCTAAAAAATGGTCTTCTTCGATATTGTTTATACGCATTTGTTAGTTCTTAGGTTGATCTGATGACTCGATTTGCGTGCGTTTTGCTGCCTGCTCTGGTTGTTGATAAGGTTTCCTTTCCTGATTAAAGGTGTTATTTTGGAAACTATTTCTGTTTTGATATTGCCCACCATTAGGTGCTGCTTGATTATAAGGGTTTTTATTTTGGATTTGGATGCTGGCGTCCAGTTCCATTGGTTCGCTCTTGTTTTGGAAAGTATTATTCCCTTGTGTCCAAACATTATTATTTGGACAATTATTGGGATAAAACCGAGCATTATTGTTTTCTATCGTTGGCTATCGTTGGTTCTGTTCAGGCGCAATTGATTGCCTTGATTATAACCATCAAATTTATAATTGGAATCATTGGGAGTTCGTAAGTTGTCGTTAAAACGTCGCTGATGAGGTGCGCTAAAACGATAAGCGAACTGTGCCCTCATCTGGTTACTTTCCATTTCTTGCACTCTAGCTAAAGCGTTTGGCAATTCTGGAGGACTGAGGGAAAAGAGCATACTGGAAATTGGTCCGTTCAGGCCAGTTATAAATACTCTTAAGGCATTTAGTCTGTGTCTGAGATTTGTTTCTGTAGTTAGGGGTTTATCCTTCCCATAAGTCATTATGGTTTTATTTATTAATAAGGTTAACTTTTTATTAACCAAATTATAAAAGTCCATAACTGAGAATTTGTTTTGTGTAAGGACACTTAATTTTTGTTCGATAATGTGAATTGGCCTCTTATCGCTGAAAACGAAAACGTGGGCATAGATTTGACGCCTTCTAATGTTTCGTCGCATGGAATGTTATCGTCGATCGGTTCTATTTCGTATTCAGTCACTGGTTAGATCTTGAGTCTAGAAGGGCTCGTAAATTTGTAATTTCATCTTGTAACGGTGATACGTTACTGGCAATCAGTCGGACAATTAAGTCTGTAGTTAACGTTTGTTCGGGGGCTTGTCTGTTGACGTTAGCACTGTGACTAGTAGACGGACCGTTTGTATCTGTCATTTTGAAGTTTAGTAAAGAATTTATTAATTCGTCCAGGATTAGTCACTTGCTTTTTAGCGGAACGACCTTTTTTTATATTTGAAAATTGGTTTCACAATTTTTTTTATTTTTTTGAATTAATATATACATATATATACTAATACGAATATATGTTTTGCAAAAAAAAAAATTATTTTTAATCTATTCTCACGGTGTACTTTAAAATTCAGAAGCAGAAGAGTCCGTAGTTTTCTTCAATAAGGTTCCTCAAATCATCCGTAGATTTAGTCTTCCTTCCTTCCTTGTCTCGTAGGATTTCCTTTTTTGGTTGTTACTTAATTTTTGTGCCTTTAAGTTTGCTTAAGTTGGTTTTTTACTGATTATTATTGTCAATACATATTATTTATTATTATACCCTTGCAGAGGGTATTATAATTTTGGTCAAAAGTGTGCAACGCAGTGAAGGAGACATCTCCGACCCTATAAAATATATATATTCTTGATCAGGATCACCTCCTGAGTCGATATAAGCATGTCCGTCTGTCTGTCTGTTTCTACGCAAACTAGTCTCTCAGTTTTAAAGCTATCGAAGCTATCAAACTTTGCACACATCCTTCTTTCCTTTGCAGGCAGTATATAAGCTGGAACGGCCGGGATCGGTCAACTATATCGGTCAACCTTATAACTGATTGATCGGAAATGCCATATCTCTGTTGTTATTTAAGTTAGAAGGATGGGACTTGCTATGGACTCCTCTTTTGAGAGTCTTATTCGATCTGCCAAATTTCATAAGGATCGGCCGACTATATCTATTGCTGCCATATAACTGATTGATCGGAAATGCCATATCTCTGTTGTTTTTTAAGTTAGAAGGATGGGACTTGCTATGGATTCTAATTTCGGCAAACTAATTTAATCTGCCGAGTTTTATAAGGATCGGCCGACTATATAAGATCCGATACGTTGGGCGCCCCACGTTGGGCGCCAATTATAAATATCGTACCGAAGTTTTATAAAAATATATATTTTTATTCAAATGGTTTTTGCTATGTACTTATACTGATCAAACTTAAGGCTAATTCACGACTGCCCAAGCTTGAGTTAATTATCTTGCTTGTCGTCTCAGGATCAAAGCTTTCCAAGCTTCCCTAAGAACTGTCCCAAAGTTAATTTCGAAGTTTGAATCCGAATGATTTTGCTGCGATCAGCATGGAAAATTTGGCTAGCAATCGGGATGCCAAAAAAGGCGAATCGCGGTGGCATGATTCCAGCGGTTGATTAGTCTAATATTGTTTTGCTGGTGCCGAACGAATAAGGGGAGTTTGTTTATGTTTATTATTGACTCAAGCTTGGCTCGCCGTTTGTGTAGTAGCTGCGAGTATGGGAATAAGTATGATAAGAGCTCGTGGGAACTCAGTGCTCGTGGCAAGTGCAGAAATAATTGCTTATAATATTATATTAAATATAGATTAAACTTCTAGTTAATTTGCAAACATTTTAAAACTTAAAAATTTAACTATAAAATTTATGCCCATCATTGGCCGCATCTTATCACTTAAAAATTTAACAATAAAATCTATGCCCATCATTGCCCATCCATTAAAACTTATTAATTAATGCCCAAATTATTAAATAATAACAAGAATTAATGCCCATCATTGCCCATCCTTAAAAACTAAAAAATGTAACAAAAAAATTAATGCCTATCATTACTCATCCTGAATTACTTAAAAATGTAACAAAGAATTGATGTCCATCATTGCCTATTTTAAATTGTATTTAAAAATCTATGCCCATTGCCCACCTTAAAAACTTAAAAATTTAACAAAAAAATTTAAGCCCATCATTGAACACATCTTATCACATAAAAATTTAACAATAAAATCTATGCCCATCATTGCCCATCCTGTATGAATTAAAAATGTAACAAAAATTGATGTCCATCATTGCCCATCCTTAAAAACTTAAAAATGTAACAAAAAAATTGATGCCTATCATTGTCTACCTCTTAAAACTTTAAAATTTAACTATAAAAATAGGCCCATCATTGCCAATCCTTTATTACTTAAAAATTTTACAAAAATTGATGTCCATCATTGCCCATCCTTAAAAACTTAAAAATAAAAAACAAAAAAATTGGTGCCTATCATTGCCCATCCAATATTACTTAAAAATTGATGTCCATCATTGCCCATCCTTAAAAACTTTAAAATGTAACAAAAAAATTTATACACATTATTGCGCACATCCTTATTGTAAAACATTAAAATTTTACAATAAAATCAATTTTTGAAATTCGGTGAAATTGGACCGAGCTACTAAGTATCTTGAATAACTAATTGTACAGACAGTAATTTTATGTTTATTAAAGACTCTAGACTTGATGTTCTTTAAATTTAATAGGTGTCTTGTATACCAAGGCTGATTTGTTGAACCGGACGGATTATTCCACGAGTCGAAAAATACATTTAATGTGTACAAAAATTTATGTAGGGCAATGTTTATATCTCAACATGCCAATAGATCAGACCAAAGAAATTCCAAAATGAACTTATTTAGTTTATTTTGGTCTTTAGTTCTCTAAGTCGGCCTCACGGAAGAAACGAACTTTATTACATATTCGTGTATGCTTAAGGTCAACTAAAGTATTGGTTTTGATTCAAACCTCAAGAGTGGGATGATATGGATCTTCAGAATTAGATAGGGGCAAAGTTCTGGAAAGATTAATTACATCTAGATCTATAACGAAACACAAGTCCAGAAGCCGACCTAAAGAATTTCTAACGTGGCTAATTTGACCGAGTGACATGTCAAACATGCCCGCGGGAAGTCGTTGGTTGAGTTAAGCAATGAAGACGGTGAATTCTCAATATTGGACCACACGAGCTCTGGGTTATTAAAGTCACCCAGAGCTACTAGCTAGTCACAGTCAGACAGAAGATTAGAAACGAAATGAATAGCGGATGTTGCCAGTATGTGGGCGGTAAGGACGAAGGTGGTATGTAAGAGCAGGTAACGTATAAAGATTTAACGGACAAAATGATTTTAATGCAAAGAAATTCTATGTCACCAAACTCTTGGTATTTTACCTCTTCAGAAGCGAGATTGGAGTCTACCGAAATTAACACTCCTCCCCTCCTTCGCAGTGTTCTATCTCGTCTAAAAGTGGTGCACTTACTTGGAAAAACTTCGGAGCTCAAGATCTCCGGCTTTAACCAAGTTTCTATAAAAACTATAATGTGGGATGTGAAGGAGGAAATATCAGAAAACAGTTTGGGAAGTTTACTACGTAACACTCTAGTATTCTGATAGGTAAGTGTTAGTGAAGAAATTAGTTTTTTGATACTGAGGAGGATGTCGGAGTTTCTCTCCCACAGGTTTGGTAATTTTTTTCTTCACCGTTCTTGGCTGATGTTCTTGGATAAAAATTGTTCTCTGGCCAAAAACTGGTAATTGTTCCATCGAATTGAACATCTGCACGGGCACACGTATTTTGAAAGATGACGTGTGCCTGGTGTAGGTGTATTTACATTTGGTAATATCTGCCACTTTTATGTCGGCTTTTGTTTTGGCTTTGATGTAAGCCGAGATATCAATCTCAAAAGTTTCTGGGTCAAGCCGGGAAACAAATATGTGTTTCGATGGTGGGATCACCTCCAAGGGTTTTGGTGCCGCCGTAACTAATACTGCAGCAACTGTTCGAACTGGGGGTCCGGACGCTTCATTGCCCTGTTCGGTGACTCTTAAGTGGGTTTGAATTATTGAGTCTGGTGGTATCACTTGAAGCGATGCCACAGAGGACATATCGGACAATTACTCATTTACACTGACATATTCGGAAGCCGAATTTTTCCCAGGTCTGGCCCTTGAGGTGGCCAGCGATAAAAGCGGATTTCGTACGCTTTGGAGACTCATTTAATAGTTGTAGACTACTAAACTGTGTATCGAGCGCACAGAGTTGGTCATTGACTTTTCGAAAACCGCTAATCAATTCTTTGAATCCACTTTTAGTCTGTCTCATGAACAATCTCATTTCGTCCTGAACAGCACGACAACAGTCACGGCAAAAGTGGAGACCAGACCTACGTGAAATGGCATCTGAAACTGAGGCCGTGAACCCGGCACACTTTGCGTGTAAAACGTTTTCACAGAGTCAGCATTGGATGGTTGGCTGGAATGAGGAGATTGTCGTATTACAAAATTTCAACTTGCAGACAAGTTTAAATTCCATTATTATGATTTATTAATTTATTACTATTTTTTGGTTTTTATTATTGACGTACCTTGAAGCACTGTGCCAGGGAAACTAAAATGGGAGATTAAAGAGAGCGATTAGTGTGGGTTAGTAAACCGCAAAGAATAGAGATAAGAATCTCTATTGAGCGACTATAAAAGCAACACCGTATAAGATGAAGAAGCAGAGTAGATCTATGTTTGGAAGAAAATTAATAAAAATGTTATTTTACTTCCAAATAAACCATTGCACACACGAAGTATATTGCAATATTAATAAATATTGATAAACACCAGAGTTTAAAGTTATCAAATCAAATATTAATTAAAAACGCAGTGCGCACAAAAAAAAACTCGTCCGTTCGCTTTAAGATTAGAGAGGGAAGTGACCCCATTGATGATCCCATTGGTCATTGGAAGTGACCCCATTGACAGTAAGTTACCCTATTAATGTGGCGTTCAGATCGCCCCCTATAAAGGATTGGTTTGACAGCGATGCTGCGTAGGTGAAGATTTACTTAGTTAGGCCTTGTTGTTTAAGTTGTTGAAGCTTTGTATATTTAGATCAGTGGTGGGCAAACTCTCATTTCCCATAACTCGCGAGCATAGGGCCAACAATTCTGCTGCTGCGCTGCCCGCACACGCAAAGTGTAAGCGATCTCTCACTTTCTCTCATTCGGCCTCTCTTGAGGGCCCACGCTTACGAAAAAATATGTTTTCACTGAGAATAATGATTTTAGAAATTTGGGAGGAACAATATTCTTTATATAAAAATGTGGATGCGGAAGCTTAATGTTAAGCACTTTTTAAGAACTTTTACTAGAACAATTGTATTTAATTTTTGATGGCTCGCAATGAGTGCCCATTCGAACTTTGAAAAAAACAATTAAGAAAATAACACACTATCTTTTTTCGCCCAGTGAATGGAATATTCTCATTGTTTTTCGCTGCTTACGCACACATTTAAAAGTTTAAATGTGTTCATTTTGCCCACCACTGATTTAGATGAAGGATTTTCAAACAAAGATCGGTCTTCGGTGCTAGGGTATGCCTTTTTGAAGAGCGAGGGGTGTTTAAGTTTTAACTCCTGCATAGATAAGTTTTCTAACACTTTTATATGTTGAGATCCTTATATGCTTTGATTCCAGCTGGACACTCCCTGCTTGTGGCTGTATGACTATTCCCGCACTTGGCATATTCTGTTTTCTGGCAATGTTCCTCCTTGGGATGTTTTCTTTTGCATTGGGCGCATTTCTCTTGCCCATTGTAGTGCAGGGCTGTGTGTGCGAAACGGAAACACCCAAAGCATTGAATGAAGTAAATGAAAGGCTGAACTTCAACCTTTGAAAGATAGAATGATTTCCTCCAATTTTGTTCTAGAATGTTTAGCTTTTATCAGCGTGTCCGCTAAATGGAATTGATTGATCGCTTTTCTAGCGGATGTTCCGCTTATTCTATCAAAGCACACCATGAATAGGCCCACGAGATCCATCTGTCTTGACTTTATTTTTCCCAATTACCCCAATTTGTTCATTATTTTTCTCTGAATTGTGGCTTTTCTTTTCACTCTCTATTTTTTTTACCGTTCGTCGTTTATGTTGCGGCGTCGGTGTTTAGCTCGCGCGTTTTAACTCCGTTTGAACTGTTTTGGTTGTGGTTTGTTCGATCCCTTTCCATTTTTCCTTGTTTCCATTGTGGAAAGTGGATATGACCTTCCGAGAATTGGTGGCCTCTCCTGTCCTTCTACTTGTATTCCTGCAGTAGCGCTTGATATTTTTATATTAAATTCTTTTTCTTTTCCTTCTTTTAAAATGTTAGAACCTGAGCTTCACTGAAAAAGTTGCGATCAAGGCAACACTGTCCACTGCCAGAGAAACCCCAAAAAAACACGTCCGTCGTGTTTGGCTCGCGAGTGTGCCATGACTTAGGGGGTTATAACATATACATAATGTATATTATAAAGCATATGGGCTTATATCAGTTTATATGGCCCTTGCATCAGGGGCGGCGGCTGCGTCTGGTACGGCAAGCCCGGTCTGTCCTCTGGCCGGAATCGAGCACACTGTGGAAAGCCTCTTTCTCTAACGAGTCGTCGGGCTCCCGGTGCCTGAACATGTGGGGCTTTTGGTTCCCGATCACGGTGGGGCTCTCCATAATAATTGAATATTTTCTGAAAAAAAATGTGAAAAAAATTACCAAAATTTTAAGTTTAAAATAATAATAAAATAATTTATTATTATTTATAGTGATTTATCTTATCCATCTTAACTGCAATATGGAAATGAAAAAGGGGAAAACCGTCTGTTCAGTGTTGGAAATAGGCCAACACACGTGGTGCTGTTGAGCTTTAACATTGTACTGTTAAGCGCCCTTTAAGTATCTACATTATTCATTTTAGTGGATAAACAGTTAAATAATTTAAATCAAAAAAGTCCGTTGCTATTTTATTTCACTTGCAGTCGATCGATGTACAGGAATATCAATGACAAAACTCTGTATAATCATGGGTGGCATGGGTCGTCATCGCATGCTTTAATATCTCTGAAGATCGATTATGCTCTTCTCCAGACCCGTTGTCCACGTCTCTTGCTGGGGTAATCCGATAACCTTTGTAGATCTGTCTGCTTGACTTCATCAACTCTGTGCTGTCTTTGAATCCGAATCAATACTGTCTTTGAATCAGACCAATATATGTCATTGTCGATTCGCAGGTTGCGGGTGCTCTTCACTTTATGCGCCAAGCGTGCTCCCATAACTGTTGCCTGCAGCTCCATACACGGAATCGATGGTGATTTTAAAGTAGCCACCTTAGCTACTATCAAAGATTCATGGAATACACTGCCGCCAATATTCCAGCTCCGCCTCGGGTAGCTCCTGGTCCCATTTAATGTTTAGCCGCCGTATACGATGGAAAAGTACTTTAAGACCTATTGTGTGGCATGACAAATATTCTTATGGATCGAAGATGGATAGAAGCACTTGCATTACCTCTCGCTTGATCGGTACTACGTTTACCGCGAAGACGTCTTGCTTCAGTCTTGAAAGTCTACAGATAAACTTTAATTCATCATTATGTGGGTCCCAGGATATACTTATTATATTTTCGGTCGAACAAAACTCCACCTGCTTCACGTCCGTCTTGAATCAGGTGCTTATTCAGTTCGTCTTCCAATCAAGCACAGCGTGGAGCTGTTGGGAGAACAGCTACTCACAAGCCTTGCGTCGGTTCCATTCACTTGAGCGCAAGCTGTTTCGTCATCCAAATTTAAGAGCTGTAACGAACTTTTCTGGCTGATCGATGCTCGCAACAAATGCCGCGGCTAGCTCAAAGAGTTTATGGATCGTTCCACCGAATTTATAGATTCGACGTGACTGCCCGAGCCCAGAAATAACACCGGATTGCTTCTTTTACAAAATATACCCTTTATTTACACAATATTTGTACAAAGTTCATGAAAGGGTGAATCTCACCGGCTGCTCGGCTCGGCCGATCGACCGCTCGACCTCCCCTCGGTCCCCGGTCACCGTTCCGGATTGGTGCCGATACACACGCCCCCCCAAAGCTTTCGCCCAGCAGGACGTGTGGTCTCAGTGCCTGGCGCCGGTTCGGCTCACGGTTTCCTCCGTTTGGACTCACGTGCTCCATTTTTTGGGGCCTATGTTGCCCCTCTCGTGCCGGTGACGCTGCTCCTGATGTCCTTCTCTCGTTGACGCTGCTTCTGTTGACGCTGCCCTCGTGGTCGCCGCTCCTGTTGTCGCTGCTCCTTTTCAGTGGGTGTGTGTGTGTGGATCGCTGTTATCCTTGGCTCACTGGGATTGCCCTTTCGCCGTGGCAGGCACCTGACCCGTGTTGGCGGACCAATAGGCTCACCTCCCAGGCGTACGCCGGGCAGGCTACGCTTCTTAGTGCCTGGCGGCCGGATCAGGGCACGAAGGGCCTACCTACCCTACAGGACACGCCCCCGGTTGCGTCTGCCACTCGCCTCCAAACACCGGCGTGCATACGCTCCGCAGGATTTATGGGCGACCAGAGGTTTGGCGTCGCGCTTCCTTTAACTCCAGGCGATACGCTGTGCATACGCTCCAGCGCCTGGATCAGGAATCTTCCGACCTTACCGGGACGTTCCTGTTTGGTTTTATCCGTTGGGCTTGAGTTACCGAGCTGGCTATCCCTCGCTTTACAGGATCACACCTGGTCACAACGGGAAGGAATCTGTAAGGCGTACGCCAGACCGATCCGACGCCCTTGCTATCACACCAGGATACCTGTCGTGTCCGGGAGTAACCCAACCCGACTCTATTTACCCTTGGGCTTCAGTTCCGCCGCGGATCCTGGATCCTTTTCCTATTTGCTCCTTGATTTATCCCGATGATTCGCGTACAGCCGCTGGACTTACCCACAGGGGGTCCTTGTGCCAATGATCGTATGTCTTTACGCACTCGCTTTTATCCTCGCACTTGTGACTGTCGGACTTACCCACGGGGGGTCCTTCAGCCTTTACTCCTAATTCCTCCAAGGAAACTTTCTCTTGAATGTTAGACTTACCCGCGGGGGGTCTTTCACTCAACTCTGCCAGCTTCCCTAGAAGACTCGGTCCAGAGGCGCCCGTTAATCCTTGCTACTCTCTCTTCCTGCCGTTAATCCTTCGGCTTTCTATTCCCGCCGTTAATCCTACTTTCCAATCCGTCGCACCGACGGCTCCCGTTCACCCCCCTTTTCCCCCTTTGGCCACCGGCCTGCATCGTTATTATGCCGCGGCAGCGGCTTTCTTCCAGGCGTTCCCCCCGCGCTCCCCCTTTGGCCACCGGCCCACATTGTTATTATGCCGGGCATTGGCTCTTCTACCGGCACTTCCCCCGTGCTCCCCCCTTGGCCACCGGCCCGCATTGTTATTATTCCGTGCTTTCTAAATCCGTGCTTTCCCCGCCCCCTTCTCTTTCTCCTACATCCGCGCACGGCTGTCGCGCAGGCCCGACCGGAACCGTTACGTGTTTGGTTTTTTTTTTTTTGTTCATATTTATTATTGTTGTTTTTTTCCCCCTTTTTTTTTTTTGTGTACTATATTTTTTTTCTTTCCATATATATATTTTTATTCCCTTGTTTAATTTCATTTTTTTTTTTTTATTGGTTTGTCCTTTTTTTTTATTTCCTTTTTTTTTTCTTCTATATAAATCCATTTTTTTTTTAAATATTTTTTTTTTTTTATTTTCCTTATTATATATTTTTTTTTGTTTGTTTTTTTTATACCCTTGCAGAGGGTATTATAATTTTGGTCAAAAGTGTGCAACGCAGTGAAGGAGACATCTCCGACCCTATAAAGTATATATATTCTTGATCAGGATCACCTCCTGAGTCGATATAAGCATGTCCGTCTGTCCGTCTGTCTGTCTGTTTCTACGCAAACTAGTCTCTCAGTTTTGAAGCTATCGACTTCAAACTTTGCACACATCCTTCTTTCCTTTGCAGGCAGTATATAAGTCGGAACGGCCGGGATCGGTCAACTATATCCTATAGCTGCCATATAACTGATTGATCGGAAATGCCATAACTTCGTTGTTTTTCAAGTTAGACGGATGAAACTTGCTGTGGACTCTTCTTTTAGCAAACCTATTCGATCTGCCAAATTTCATAAGGATCGGCCGACTATATCCTATAGCTGTCATATAACTGATTAATCGTAAATGCCATATCTCTGTTGTTTTTAAAGTTAGAAGGATGGGACTTGCTGTGGACTCCTCTTTTAGCAGACTTATTCGATCTGCCGAAATTCATAAGGATCGGCCGACTATATCCTATAGCTGCCATATAACTGATTGATCGCAAATGCCATATCTCTGTTGTTTTTTAAGTTAGAAGACTGGGACTTTGTATGGATTCTACTTTCGGCAAACAAATTTGATCTGCCGAGTTTTATAAGGATCGGCCGACTATATAAGATCCGATATATATCTAATAATATAAACTGCCACATATCTGCAAGGGTATATCAACTTCGGCTCCGCCCGAAGTTAGCTTTCCATTCTTGTTTTTTTTTTAATATATTTTTTTTTTGTTTGTTTTTTTTTTTTATTATATTTTTCGTTTGTTTTTTTTTTATTATTATATATATATATTTTTTGTTTGTTTTTTTTTCTTTTTTTTTTTATTATATATTTTTTTGTTTGTTTTTTTTTGTTTTTCCTGTTTGTTTATGCCCGCGGCGCCGACTCCTCTGCTTGGGCTTTTAGTTCGCTTATGTGTGCCCTTCTTTCTTTCTTTGTGCCGACGCTACGTAGCACAACAATCACTGGCGAAATGAAATTCGCCACCGTGTATGGCCCGCCGTATCTTGGCGCTAATTTCGCCGCAAACCCTTCGGCTGCTTTTGACAGATGGTGCTCTTTTGCCCATACTATGTCACCGATTTTTGGGCTCCACTGCCGCGTCCTCAGATTGTAGTGCCTAGCTTGCTCCTGCGCCGCTCTCTCCATGTTCCTCCGTACTAGCTCAAACACTTCTTGTAGCTTCTTTGCATTCTCTGAGGGCGTGGTTTGTGCTGCTCCCGTTCCCAATGCCTCTTTATCGTACAACGCCTTCGGCATTCTCGGCCCTCTGCCTTGGGTTATGAAACATGGCGAGTATCCTGTCGAGTCGGACACGCTCGAGTTCACTGCCAGCATCAATTCAGGCCAGTGCTCGTCCCATGTCCTCTGATCCTCGCCTGCAAACTGGGCGATCATTGTCTTGACCGTTCTGTTCGCCCTTTCCGTTGGATTTTCCTGCGGCGTGTACGGTGCGGTGAATTGATGCCGAACTCCGAGCTCCTCGAGAAAATTTTTGAAACTCCTACTGGTGAACTGGACCCCATTATCCGTTATCATCACCTTTGGCACTCCGTATCTAGCAATAATTCTTTCGCGGATTGCCTTCTGCAGCGCCTCCGTGGTTGCTTTTCGCATCGGAACCATCTCCGTCCATTTTGAAAATCGATCAATCAAAACCAATAACATGGTGTTTCCATGCTTGGACCTTGGCAATGGTCCTACGAAATCTGCACATACCGTCGCCCATGGTTCCTCTGGGATCTGTGTCAACATTTTCCCTGCAGCCTGCATTTGATTTGGTTTGTACCGCATGCACGTTTCGCACTGTCTGACATACTTCCTTATGTCCCTTTGCATCCCTGGCCAGAAGTACCTTGCTACTATTCGCGCAATTGTCTTTCTTCCTCCTAGGTGTCCCGCTGTCGGTGCGTTGTGGTTCTCCCTTAGCACCTGCTGTCTCATGTTGATCGGCACACACAACTTCCATGATGCCACTTCTTCGCTTCCAGCTCTATGTGGCACATGTCGGTAAATCAGGCCTGCCTCTTCTATGTACTCTGGACATTTCTGTGGGTTTTCTCCTATTTTCCTCTTCAGTGCGCTTACCCACATGCATTCGACGTCTTCGCTTGTTGTGGCACTCCTCAGCTTTTCCATCATCGGCTGGCGGGATAGTGCATCTGCAACCACATTCAGCTTCCCTTTCCTGTAGCTGATAACATAATCGTATTGTTGCAGCTCAAATACCCATCTTGCAATCCTTCCCAGTGGGCTCTCTATATTATTTAGCCATTTTAGTGCCATATGGTCCGTGATCACGTCGAACTGGTACCCCTCCAGGTATGGTCTCATCTGCCGAATTGCCCATATTATGGCAAGGCATTCTTTCTCCGTCGCCGAGTAATTTTTTTCCGCTCCTATCAGCGTCCGACTGGCGTAAGCGACCACTCGCTCGCCCTCATCCGTGTCCTGCGTCAGCACTGCACCCACGCCGTAGTCGCTAGCGTCTGTTTGCAACACAAATTTCTTTGAGAAATCCGGGCATGCCAGCACTGGATCCTCTGCCAATCGTGACTTTAAATTGTCAAACGCCTCTTGGTGTCTGGCCGTCCACTCCCACTTTGTCCCTTTTCGTAGGAGATCGTTTAACGGTTTCGCGACCCCTGCAAAGTCTGGGTTGAATCGCCGATACCACGATGCCATACCAATGAACTGACGTACCCCCTTTACGTTTGTTGGGGGTTTCAATTCCGAAATCGCCGCGACTTTTCCGGGATCCATGCCAATTCCCTGGCTTGTTATTCGGTGGCCCAGGTACAGTAGCTCTTCCCTGAAGAAGTGGCACTTACTCACAGGGGGTCCTTGTGCCAATGATCGTATGTCTTTACGCACTCGCTTTTATCCTCGCACTTGTGACTGTCGGTCTTACCCACGGGGGGTCCTTCAGCCTTTACTCCTAATTCCTCCAAGGAAACTTTCTCTTGAATGTTAGACTTACCCACGGGGGGTCTTTCACTCAACTCTGCCAGCTTCCCTAGAAGACTCGGTCCAGAGGCGCCCGTTAATCCTTGCTACTCTCTCTTCCTGCCGTTAATCCTTCGGCTTTCTATTCCCGCCGTTAATCCTACTTTCCAATCCGTCGCACCGACGGCTCCCGTTCACACCCCCGCGCTCCCCCTTTGGCCACCGGCCCACATTGTTATTATGCCGGGCATTGGCTCTTCTACCGGCACTTCCCCCGTGCTCCCCCCTTGGCCACCGGCCCGCATTGTTATTATTCCGTGCTTTCTAAATCCGTGCTTTCCCCGCCCCCTTCTCTTTCTCCTACATCCGCGCACGGCTGTCGCGTAGGCCCGACCGGAACCGTTACGTGTTTGGTTTTTTTTTTTTTGTTCATATTTATTATTGTTGTTTTTTTTCCCCCTTTTTTTTTTTGTGTACTATATTTTTTTTCTTTCCATATATATATTTTTATTCCCTTGTTTAATTTCATTTTTTTTTTTTATTGGTTTGTCCTTTTTTTTTATTTCCTTTTTTTTTTCTTCTATATAAATCCATTTTTTTTTTAATATTTTTTTTTTTATTTTCCTTATTATATATTTTTTTTTGTTTGTTTTTTTTTCTTTTTTTTTTATTATATATTTTTTTGTTTGTTTTTTTTTGTTTTTCCTGTTTGTTTATGCCCGCGGCGCCGACTCCTCTGCTTGGGCTTTTAGTTCGCTTATGTGTGCCCTTCTTTCTTTCTTTGTGCCGACGCTACGTAGCACAACAATCACTGGCGAAATGAAATTCGCCACCGTGTATGGCCCGCCGTATCTTGGCGCTAATTTCGCCGCAAACCCTTCGGCTGCTTTTGACAGATGGTGCTCTTTTGCCCATACTATGTCACCGATTTTTGGGCTCCACTGCCGCGTCCTCAGATTGTAGTGCCTAGCTTGCTCCTGCGCCGCTCTCTCCATGTTCCTCCGTACTAGCTCAAACACTTCTTGTAGCTTCTTTGCATTCTCTGAGGGCGTGGTTTGTGCTGCTCCCGTCCCCAATGCCTCTTTATCGTACAACGCCTTCGGCATTCTCGGCTCTCTGCCTTGGGTTATGAAACATGGCGAGTATCCTGTCGAGTCGGACACGCTCGAGTTCACTGCCAGCATCAATTCAGGCCAGTGCTCGTCCCATGTCCTCTGATCCTCGCCTGCAAACTGGGCGATCATTGTCTTGACCGTTCTGTTCGCCCTTTCCGTCGGATTTTCCTGCGGCGTGTACGGTGCGGTGAATTGATGCCGAACTCCGAGCTCCTCGAGAAAATTTTTGAAACTCCTACTGGTGAACTGGACCCCACTATCCGTTATCATCACCATTGGCACTCCGTATCTAGCAATAATTCTTTCGCGGATTGCCTTCTGCAGCGCCTCCGTGGTTGCTTTTCGCATCGGAATCATCTCCGTCCATTTTGAAAATCGATCAATCAAAACCAATAACATGGTGTTTCCATGCTTGGACCTTGGCAATGGTCCTACGAAATCTGCACATACCGTCGCCCATGGTTCCTCTGGGATCTGTGTCAACATTTTCCCTGCAGCCTGCATTTGATTTGGTTTGTACCGCATGCACGTTTCGCACTGTCTGACATACTTCCTTATGTCCCTTTGCATCCCTGGCCAGAAGTACCTTGCTACTATTCGCGCAATTGTCTTTCTTCCTCCTAGGTGTCCCGCTGTCGGTGCGTTGTGGTTCTCCCTTAGCACCTGCTGTCTCATGTTGATCGGCACACACAACTTCCATGATGCCACTTCTTCGCTTCCAGCTCTATGTGGCACATGTCGGTAAATCAGGCCTGCCTCTTCTATGTACTCTGGACATTTCTGTGGGTTTTCTCCTATTTTCCTCTTCAGTGCGCTTACCCACATGCATTCGACGTCTTCGCTTGTTGTGGCACTCCTCAGCTTTTCCATCATCGGCTGGCGGGATAGTGCATCTGCAACCACATTCAGCTTCCCTTTCCTGTAGCTGATAACATAATCGTATTGTTGCAGCTCAAATACCCATCTTGCAATCCTTCCCAGTGGGCTCTCTATATTATTTAGCCATTTTAGTGCCATATGGTCCGTGATCACGTCGAACTGGTACCCCTCCAGGTATGGTCTCATCTGCCGAATTGCCCATATTATGGCAAGGCATTCTTTCTCCGTCGCCGAGTAATTTTTTTCCGCTCCTATCAGCGTCCGACTGGCGTAAGCGACCACTCGCTCGCCCTCATCCGTGTCCTGCGTCAGCACTGCACCCACGCCGTAGTCGCTAGCGAGAAATCCGGGCATGCCAGCACTGGATCCTCTGCCAATCGTGACTTTAAATTGTCAAACGCCTCTTGGTGTCTGGCCGTCCACTCCCACTTTGTCCCTTTTCGTAGGATATCGTTTAACGGTTTCGCGACCCCTGCAAAGTCTGGGACGAATCGCCGATACCACGATGCCATACCAATGAACTGACGTACCCCCTTTACGTTTGTTGGGGGTTTCAATTCCGTAATCGCCGCGACTTTTCCGGGATCCATGCCAATTCCCTGGCTTGTTATTCGGTGGCCCAGGTACAGTAGCTCTTCCATGAAGAAATGGCACTTTTCCGTGTTTATTCTTAAATTTGCCGCCTTCAGTCTTCGGAACACTTCCTTCAAATTTGCCATATGATCCTCCCTTGTGCGTCCGATCACGATGATGTCATCTTGATACGCAAACGCGTGCGGCGCCATATCCGGGCCTATAACCGGGTCCAAAGCCCTTTGGAAAGTTGCAGATGCTGAATGTAAACCGAACGGCATCACCTTCCACTGGTACAGACCTTTTCCTGGTACCGTAAAAGCCGTGTACTTCCTGCTTCCCTCCTCCAGTGGGATTTGCCAATAGCCGTCCTTAAGATCGAGGCTGCTGAAAAACTTTGCTTCCCTTAGTTGCTCCAGTATAAAGTTTATTCGTGGCATTGGGTACGCATCTTTTACCGATTTTGCGTTTATTTGTCGGATATCCACGCACATTCTCCATTGACCCGTTTTCTTTTTCACCATAACGATGGGTGAGCTATAAGCACTATTTAAAGGCTCGATGCATCCCTTTTCCAGCAGCTCTTCTACCTTCGCATTTATCTCCCCCTGTATTTTGGGGTTTTTCGGATAGTACCTTTGTTTTATGGGGATGTCGTCCTTCATAGTGATCCTGTGCTGCGTAACGTTTGAACAACTCTTCTGGCTTGTGAACGCCACTAGCTCCTCCTCAATGAACCTTTTGTCCCGCTCGCTCTCCCATTCCTCCGAGGATCCAGTCACTGCTACTGACAGCCTATCCTCCAGGCATCCGCCCCATCGTTCTCTTCTCGGGATCGTGACTTGGTGGCCTGCACATGTTATTGTTGTGCCAAATCCTGCGAGGAAATCCCATCCTAGCACCGCGCTGTCTCCCATGCCTGGCAACACCAACATATTTAGTTTGTGTTCCATGTTGCCAAAGCTTACCGTCGTCTGGAGTACCGTTCGAGTCTCCGTATGGCTCCCATTGGCCAATTTTATCAGTCTCCTTGTTGTTTTTCGCTCTCTGGCGATTTCTGGGTTCTCAGCTAGCTTCTCCGAAATGAAGCTAGCCGTTGCCCCGGTGTCTATCATGGCCTTAACTTCTGCTCCTCCGACCTTAACGACCGCCGACAATTGCTGATCATCTCCTGATAGTCCTCCAACTGCCTTCCTCTCTACGGCTGAGATCGCTGCACGTTTCCCGATCTTTGGCAGCACTCTGTGCTCCTTACCCCTATTGCTCCGCACATTCTGCAGAACAACATTCTGGGGTTCCTGCACCCACTAGTCCAATGGCCCATGCCTCCGGGTTTTCGACATGTCCTTGTCTCGGCTTTGCTGCCCATTGCTGATTTGGCTGTTGCTGTTCGCTGTGGTTTGTACCCCATTGCTGGTAGGTTTGTTGCATTGGGCTCCCAGCCCAGTGTAGATTCGTTTGTTGCTGTCTGGGGGTTGCAACCCATTGCTGACTCGGCTGTTGCTGTACCCTTTGTCTCTGCCCTTCTGCCTGCCATTTCTGCCTCCATCCTTGTCCTGGGGGGCTCTGTCGCTCTGGCGGGTCCTGATTCATTTCATCCTTCTGCCATTTATTTTCGGTCGCCGGCTGTTTGCGATCCCATTGTGGTTCCATGGAGGCTTGCCTGTTAAACGCCTCTTCTTCTTGGGCTAACTCCTCAAACTCCTCGGCTAGGCCCATTACTTCTTCCAGCGACGCGCATGCATATGGCCTCATAAACATTTTCATGCGTGGTATGCAGTTCTCCACCAGTCTCTCTATTATCTCCTCCGTGTATTTCCCTAGTGGCTTCATTAGAGTCTGAAGGTCCACCATATACTCCTTGAAAGGTTCTCCTCGTTTCTGCTTCCGCTGCCGAACCTGGTCTGCCAATTTCTCAAAGTAACCTTTCGGCAGAAAAAAGGACTCGAAGCTCTTTCTGAACGCTTTCCAAGTTGGCCATTCCTCATCGTTCATTATGAACCACTTCTGTGCTCTGTCCTGGAGTAATTCCGGCATCGCCCGGGGGATCGTGTTGATGTCTAACCCGTACGTTTTGGCGGACCATACCACTCGGTCCACGAATTCCAGTGGATCTCCTGTTCCGTCGAATCGGAATGACCACTCCCGGACTTGTCTGGCCACTTTAGCGTAGTCCACTTGCACTGGGACCGGCTTCCGCACTTGTGGCTCCATGCTCCTTATACTTTACATTTCTGGAACCGCCAGACTTTGAATGAGCTTCTCCGATTCGCTCACTGCTCTTTGTCTCGGCGTGGACCTCTGTGTGTTCCTTTCTTCGACTCCACGCGTGAACGCCAACACCTCGCCGTCCCTAGTCTCGTCGACCCACTTTGCAACTAGTGCCCTCATGTTTTCCACCGTTCCTTCTGCTGGGAGACCTAGTTCTCTACACACTTCGCTCAATTCCTCCTTGCGAAGCGCGTATATCCAATTTTTTCTTCCCATCTTGAAGCTTGCGTTATTTCTAGCCTCGAAAACAGTCGCGTAGTTTGGGCGCCAGGTGTAACGAACTTTTCTTGCTGATCGATGCTCGCAACAAATGCCGCGGCTAGCTCAAAGAGTTTATGGATCGTTCCACCGAATTTATAGATTCGACGTGACTGCCCGAGCCCAGAAATAACACCGGATTGCTTCTTTTACAAAATATACCCTTTATTTACACAATATTTGTACAAAGTTCATGAAAGGGTGAATCTCACCGGCTGCTCGGCTCGGCCGATCGCCCGCTCGTCCTCCCCTCGGTCCCCGGTCACCGTTCCGGGTTGGTGCCGATACACACGCCCCCTCAAAGCTTTCGCCCAGCAGGACGTGTGGTCTCAGTGCCTGGCGCCGGTTCGGCTCACGGTTTCCTCCGTTTGGACTCACGTGCTCCATTTTTTGGGGCCTATGTTGCCCCTCTCGTGCCGGTGACGCTGCTCCTGATGTCCTTCTCTCGTTGACGCTGCTTCTGTTGACGCTGCCCTCGTGGTCGCCGCTCCTGTTGTCGCTGCTCCTTTTCAGTGGGTGTGTGTGTGTGGATCGCTGTTATCCTTGGCTCACTGGGATTGCCCTTTCGCCGTGGCCGGCACCTGACCCGTGTTGGCGGACCAATAGGCTCACCTCCCAGGCGTACGCCGGGCAGGCTACGCTTCTTAGTGCCTGGCGGCCGGATCAGGGCACGAAGGGCCTACCTACCCTACAGGACACGCCCCCGGTTGCGTCTGCCACTCGCCTCCAAACACCGGCGTGCATACGCTCCGCAGGATTTATGGGCGACCAGAGGTTTGGCGTCGCGCTTCCTTTAACTCCAGGCGATACGCTGTGCATACGCTCCAGCGCCTGGATCAGGAATCTTCCGACCTTACCGGGACGTTCCTGTTTGGTTTTATCCGTTGGGCTTGAGTTACCGAGCTGGCTATCCCTCGCTTTACAGGATCACACCTGGTCACAACGGGAAGGAATCTGTAAGGCGTACGCCAGACCGATCCGACGCCCTTGCTATCACACCAGGATACCTGTCGTGTCCGGGAGTAACCCAACCCGACTCTATTTACCCTTGGGCTTCAGTTCCGCCGCGGATCCTGGATCCTTTTCCTATTTGCTCCTTGATTTATCCCGATGATTCGCGTACAGCCGCTGGACTTACCCACAGGGGGTCCTTGTGCCAATGATCGTATGTCTTTACGCACTCGCTTTTATCCTCGCACTTGTGACTGTCGGACTTACCCACGGGGGGTCCTTCAGCCTTTACTCCTAATTCCTCCAAGGAAACTTTCTCTTGAATGTTAGACTTACCCGCGGCGGGTCTTTCACTCAACTCTGCCAGCTTCCCTAGAAGACTCGGTCCCGATTTACTCCAGGGGCCCTCCTTATATAGGTCCAGAGGCGCCCGTTAATCCTTGCTACTCTCTCTTCCTGCCGTTAATCCTTCGGCTTTCTATTTCCGCCGTTAATCCTACTTTCCAATCCGTCGCACCGACGGCTCCCGTTCACCCCCCCTTTTCCCCCTTTGGCCACCGGCCTGCATCGTTATTATGCCGCGGCAGCGGCTTTCTTCCAGGCGTTCCCCCCGCGCTCCCCCTTTGGCCACCGGCCCACATTGTTATTATGTGGGCCGGTGGCCTCCGGGTTATTACTAACCCGGAGATCTATTCTATCGTCCGTCGCTCGGTTTTATGACCCTATGGGCTTGGTAGGTTCTGTCGTCACCACGGCAAAGATATTATTGCAGAAGTTGTGCACTGAAAATGGGATGAAAGCTTTCCCCAATCCCTTGTCCCCTTGGATATCCAAGGAGGAACCCATCTGCTGATGCGCGTCATCCAGCTTACTGAGTTTAAGGAAGAGATGAGCTTGTTAAAGTCGTGCAGATTGGTTCCACCCTCAAGCCCGCTTGCTTCGCTTTCTTCTTTGGTAGACGATGTTGGTTTGCTTCGTGTTGACGGACGAACTCTGTTTCCTATTACTATTATTCTTACAAGAGGCCATTCCGTCCCTTCGGCTATAGTGACCCACTTTCATGAGAAGAACCTGTACTCTGGCCCTCGGGCGTTGGTTCTGCGAAGATCCGTTCTCAATACTGGCCCATTGGGGGGAGGAAGACCGTTTCTAGGGTGTTAAACAAATGCATACTTCTGGAACTTTCGGCTTCTGGAACATATCATGGCTGATCTTCCGACCGAAAGGGTTGAAGGATTTCAAAGCTTTGACGTTGACATTTGCGGACCGTTTTTCTACAAGGCAGTGTCTCGGAATAAAGGCCCTATCAAATGCTACGTTTGCGTGTTCATCTACTTCAGTACGAAGGCGATCCATTTGGAGTTAGTCAAGGACCTTTCCACAGCTTCGTTTCTGAGCGCGCTCAAACAGTTTATTTGTAAACCCAGGCAGATATGGTCTGATAATGCTACCAATTTTGTGGGTGCCAGGAATGAGCTCATCGAGTTGAAGCGAAGACAGGATCACCAGACTTCTCTGCACGAATTTTGCCTGTCTGAAGCTATTGAGTGGCGGTTTATTCCTCCACGCTCTCCTCATTTTGGCGGTCTGTGGGAAGCAGCAGTAAAGACGGCAAAACATCACCTATATCTCGCAATCCTTACTTTCGAGGAATTGAGGAATTTGTGATGCCACATAGCCTCAATCGTTAATTCCAGACCTCCTGTGCCGAATTCAGAAAATCCAGCTGACCTCGATGTGCTAACTTCGGCTCATTTTTTAAATGGCGGTCCGCCTTCAACAGTCATCGAACCAGACCTTACTGCCCTAAACTTCAACCGTGTAACGAACTGTTCTTTTTGATCGGTGCTCGCAACAAATGCCGCGGCTACCTACCCCAGGTAGGGCCTACCTACCCCACAGGATACGCCCCCGGTTGCGTCGGCCACTCGCCTCCAAACACCGGCGTGCATACGCTTCGCAGGATCTATGGATGACCAGAGGTTTGGCGTCGCGCTTCCTTTGACTCCAGGCAATATGCTGTGCATATGCTCCAGCGCCTGGATCAGGAGTCTCTTGACTTTACCGGGACGTCCCTGTTTGGTTTTATTGCTGGGCTTGGGTTCCCGAGCTGGCTATCCCTCGCTTTACAGGATCACACCTGGTCACCACGGGCAGAAATGGGTGAGGCGTACGTGTCCGGGAGTAACACAACCCGACTCTGTTTACCCTTGGGCTTCAGTTCCGCCGCGGATCCTGGATCCTTTTCCCACTTGCTCCTCGATTTATCCTCTTCCGATGACTCGCGTACAGCCGCCGGACTTACCCACAGGGGGTCCATTAGCCATTGATCATAGATCCTTGCGCACTCGCTTTAATTCTCGCACTTGAGACTGTCGGACTTACCCCAGGGGGGGTCCTTCAGCCTATACTCCTAATTCCTCCAAGGAAACTTTCTCGCTTGAATGTTAGACTTACCCACGGGGGTCTTTCACTCAACTCTTCCATCTTCCCTAGAAGACTCGGTCACGATTTACTCCAGGAGCCCTCCTTATATAGCTCCAGAGGCGCCCGTTAATCCTTGCAACTCTTTCTTCCTGCCGTTAATCCTTCAGCTTTCTATTCCCGCCGTTAATCCCACTTTGCAATTAGTCGCACCGGCGACTCCCGTTCTCACCCCCTTTTCTCCCTTTGGCTACCGGCCCGCATCTTTATTATGCCGCCGCAGCGGCTCTCTTCCAGGCGCTCCCCCTTTGGCCACCGGCCCGTGTTGTTATTGTGCCGGGCATTGGCTCTTTTACCGGCGCTTCCCCCGCGCTCCCCTTTTGGCCGCTCCAACTGCATTTCTCATCTTCCGTACTTCTAAACACCTCGGGCTCCGCGGCCGCTATGTTCCCCGCCCCACCTCTCTTTCTCCTACATCCGCGCACGGCCGTCGCGCAGGCCCGTCCGGAACCGTTACGTTCCACGTTGTCTCCGCTTCCTCCTGCATCCGCGAACGGCCGTCACGGAGGCCCGTCCGGAACCGTTACATTCCACGTTGTCTCCGCTTTCTCCTGCATCCGCGCACGGCCGCGCGAACTCCTTTCCCCGCTGCTACCCCCTTCTTGCCACTTGTCTTGGCGTGTGGGAGATTTAATCTCCTCACACTTCCCCCCTTCTTCGGGAACGACAGAAGTGACGTGGTTCCAGCTTCTTCAACTTTGGTTTGTTTTGACTCCTCTTTTTTTTTTGTTTTTGCGTGGATAAACTTATCCACCTCTTCCCTTCTTCGGGAACGACAGATCGTTCCCCTTTTTTTCTTTTTTTTATGTCCCTTTCTATTCGGCTTTGTTTTTAATGATATTACTAATTTTTTTCCTTTTTTTTTTTTTGATGTTTTCTGCCCATTTTAACGTGTTTTTTTCCATTTAGTTCACCTTTAACATATTTATCTTTTTGTACACAAAGAGAAATCTATGTTCATTTTTTCGATCTCTCGTTGTTTTTTTTTTTCTTGTACACATTATTTATTCTTTTTTCTCTGTGTTTTTTATACCCTTGCAGAGGGTATTATAATTTTGGTCAAAAGTGTGCAACGCCGACTATATCCTATAGCTGCCATATAACTGATTGATAGGAAATGTCATATCTCTGTTGTTTTTTAAGTTAGAAGACTGGGCCTTTGTATGGATTCTACTTTTGGCAAACTAATTTGATCTGCCGAGTTTTATAGGGATCGGCCGACTATATAAGATCCGATATATATCTAATAATATAAGCTGCCACATATCTGCAAGGGTATAACAACTTCGGCTCCGCCCGAAGTTAGCTTTCCATTCTTGTTTTTTATACCCTTGCAGAGGGTATTATAATTTTGGTCAAAAGTGTGCAACGCAGTGAAGGAGACATCTCCGACCCTATAAAGTATATATATTCTTGATCAGGATCACCTCTTGAGTCGATATAAGCATGTCCGTCTGTCCGTCTGTCTGTCTGTTTCTACGCAAACTAGTCTCTCAGTTTTAAAGCTATCGACTTCAAACTTTGCACACATCTTTCTTTCTTAAGTCCTTATTCTTAAGAATAAAGACCTATTCTTTGCCTTTGCAGGCAGTATATAAGTCGGAACGGCCGGGATCGGCCAACTATATCCTATAGCTTCCATAAAACTGATTGATCGGAAATGCCATAACTTCGTTGTTTTTTAAGTTATAAGGTTGGGACTTGCTGTGGACTCTTCTTTTAGCAGACTTATTCGATCTGCCAAATTTCATAAGGATCAGCCGACTATATCCTATAGCTGCCATATAACTGATTGATCGGAAATGCCATAACAAAGCAAATGAAAACACTCAAGTAACATTTTACGGGAGCTTTATTGCGAACTTCTGGCTTATAGTAAAATGGCCCGCAAAAATCCACACCAGTCACTCCGAAAACCTGGCAACCGCTGACTCTTTGCTCCGGGAGATCAGCCATAATGTGCTCCAGCAACCGAGGCTTGGTGCGGAAGCATCGGATACACTTGTACAATGCCTTCGTCACCGTTTTCCTCCCCCGATCGGCCAGTATTGGGATCGAATAATAGCCAGCAGAGCACGAGGCCCCGTGTGTAGATTACGCTCATGGAAATCAACGATTATAGCCCGAGTAACTGGATGGCTTCTAGGCAATATAATTGGATGACGACTATCAAAATCCAATGTAGAATTTCTTAAACGACCGTCCACACGCAACAGGCCAAACTTGTCTAAAAAAGGAGAGGATGTGGCAAGTATGCTGGCTGACGAAATTTCCTTTCCATTCTGAAGCGCCTTTATGTAATCCCAAAAATACACACGCTGCACCAGTCGCAATAGTATAGTAGTAATAGTGGGTTCCAGCCTTAATATCGCTAGCAGTGACACCCTTGTGACGGACTCGCTGTGAGAACTTGTACACATAAGCGAACACCCACTGCAGTGCTGGAAACGAGTTGGCGTACTTGGAACCAGCTGTCACGTCAACGTACGGGGATTTGATTAGCAGAACCCTTGCCCTTAGCTCCTGAGTGGGTTTTTCAGATGGAACCGCTGCTGGCCACTGATCTTGACACAGGTTGTCAGTAACTAGCTCCTTGGGAAGAGCACCACGCGAGAGGATGTCTGCCGAGTTCAAAGACGTAGGGACATAACGCCATTCCATCGTTCTGGTCAATTTCTGGATTGTTGAAACTCGATTGGCGACGAAAACATTAAACCGAGCGGGCTCCTCCCAAATCCAGGACAGCGCCACAGCAGAGTCGCACCAGCAGAAATACCTCCCATCGTAGACCTTCAACTGAGCTACTTCCGACATAAGCCGAGCCAGCAACTCTGCCCCAGATAACTCCAGTTTCGGTACCGTAACTGTTTTTAGAAGTGCGACTCGGGACTTTGAGCAGAGTAAATGACTTTCTGACCTTGTACCCTTCGATACGACATAAATGCAAGCACCATAAGCCACGATGCTGGCGTCACAAAATCCATGAATCTCCCCTTCAGACTGTGATGATAGTGACCATCTCGGGAATTCAGCACGCTGCGCCATGGCGAAACTGGAACAAATCATGTCCCAATCGGAGTGAAGAGCTTGAGGTAGACTTTCATCCCAGGACATCTTCTCACGGCATAGCTTCTGAAGAAAGATCTTCGCCTTCGTAATGACAGGTCCAACAAGCCCTATCGGATCATAAAGCCGGGCGATTGAGGAGAGGATGATGCGCCTAGTGGGCTTCGAGGTTGACTGAAGCCCTTCAAACGAAAATATCAAGCGCTCAGTAGAAGGATCCCAAGCGAGGCCAAGAGTCTTCGTAAAGTTGCTGCCATCATCAAACCTTAGGAATCCTCTTCCGGCACGTCAGAGAGCACTTCAGAAAAATTGGAGCACCACTTTCTCAACCGAAATCGGCCCTTGGCGAGGATCCCCGATGTTTGCTGCATTATGTTGGTAGCCTCCTCTATGGAGTCACCTCCGGAAATTAGATCATCAACACAAAAATCGCGACGCAGAATTTCGGCACCCTTTGGAAACATAGACTGCTCATCCTCTGCCAACTGATGCATTGCTCGAACTGATAAAAATGAGGCCGGCTTTGTCCCATAAGTGACCGTATCCAGTTTAAAAACCTGCAACTCATCCTGGGTGGAATTCCGCCAAAGAATGCACTGCAGATAGCTGTCCTCGGGGAAAACTCTGACGCATCGGTACATTTTGCAAATATCTCCTGTAATGGCCACTCTATGGCAACGAAACCTTAGAAGAATGTGCAGCAACTTTGGTTGGATAACTGGACCAGACATCAAAACGTCATTCAATGAATACCCAGACGTAGTGGCAGCCGAACCATCAAAAACAACCCTGAGCTTGGTTGTTGAACTGTCCTCCTTCAAAACGCAGTGATGTGGCAGGAAATGCTGTCTGGCAGGTCGTGGACTAGGCGGGACTGGAGACATATGCCCCAAATCTAAATACTCCTTTATGAACGCAGCATACTGATCCTTCAATTGAGGCTGACGGCAAAGCTTTCTTTCGAGGGAGAGAAATCGCCGCACGGCTCGTAAGTACGATTCACCCAGCAACTCAGAGCTGACCTTCAACGGCAGCTTCACCAAGTAGGCGCCTGACTCGAGCCGAGCTCGGAGAAGTCTTCGATTTCCCAAAATTTACGGAGCAGACACACTAAGCGCTCATCCAGCTGGCTTGGGTTCTTCACAACGTCCTTGCGGGCTGTGGCTGCGAACGACTTTCTCTCCAGATGTGAACCACCGCCACACACAACCCATCCAAGCCGGGTTTTCTGCAGCACCGGTAGGCCAGCTGAGAGCTGGATTTGACCAACACACAGCAGATCATAGAATAGACTGGCTCCGATAAGTAAATCGATCTGCTGCGGTCGAAAGAACTGGGAATCAGCCAAAGTGAGGTTTGACGGAATATTCCAGCTGGAGACATCCAAGCTAAAACTAGGCTGGAGGTCCGTGATGTTGGTGGCGATTACAGCGTTGACGAGGGCCGAATATTCAGAGCAATGGGATCGTAGGAACACATCAACAGAGAATCCGTCTGTCGCGAAGCCAGTGTCGCCAATGCCCGACGAAGCGTCTATGAAGCTGCAGCTGACTAGCCAGTCGGGACGTAATCACGTGTACCTGCGATCCTGAATCCAAAAGAGCCCGGCAAGGAACAAAAACCCCAGCACGACTCCGAATGAGAATGTTCGCTGTGGCCAGTAAGGCTATCTCACCGCTGCGACCCTGGGCAACTAGTGCATTAGCCGTGGATGGTGAAGCGCCTATTGGCTCGGCGCACTCGGCTGGGGCTGATGTAGACGGCACTGCCGAAGGCTGGCTGCTGGAAGACTGTAACTCCAAGAAATGCAACAGACTGTGATGCCTCCTCCCACAACTGCGACAATTAGCAGCGAGGCACTCACGCAGGTGATGGGCAGTTTGGAGACATTTCCGACATAGACCTAGTCGCCTAGCCTTGCCAAGGCGGCTCTCAGGGGGCAATGACAAAAATCTTGGGCATGCAGAAACTACATGGGACCACCCACCGCATAATATGCAGGCAGAGGCAGGTGAATTAGTAATAATAAAGGACGCTCTACTGTTATTTGCGACTCTACGTCTTCCCACCTGAGTGCCCGGCGTGTAGGCGGCCAAGGCCACATCCATAGCCTCCAAAGTCCGGCAACGCTGTTCCAAAAACTCTGCCATCGACTCCCAAGTAGGGATGAGATCCGAGTTCGAGGCATTTTGACCTTCCTCCCACTTGGCCTGAGTAGCTGGATCCAACCTTTGAAGAATTACCTGGACAATGATGCAGCTGGCGATCTGAACTGTCGTCCCCAAATTTTTTAAGGCTCGCATATGGGCTTTGAACTTATCGGACTGCCCTTGAAGCGCTGCCACTGACCCACCTTCCAATAGATTGAGGCACAGAATCTCGTTCACATGAGCCTGAAATATCAACCGACGGTTATTAAATCGATTATCCAAAAGCTGCACTGCGACATCATAATTCTCCTCGGAGATTTCCAAGGAACGGACTGCCTCTAAAGCGGAGTCCCGAAGACACGATCGCAACCTCTGAAACTTTTCCACCTTACTTATATAAGGATTGCAGCCTACGATCGTCGAAAAGACCGAATGAAACTCAGCCCACTCTGAATATCCTCCGCTGAAAGTAGGAAGAGGAAGAGGAGGCAAGGCTTGAAAACTTTGACTGAGCGCTGGGTCCACCTGAATACTGGAAACTCCGCTGGCAAGGGTGGAATGGGCAGCAATTCGAGCAGAGCGCAACGACGTCATGTGCTCGATTTCGGCATGCATCGTAGCTTCAAGCTCAGACACTGTCCATCGCAAGTCGCTGCTTATCTCAGCAATATCTAACTCTTCCAGCTCCCCGTGAATGGCCTTAAAATCCTCGTACATGGCGACCAACTGGCCGTGACGCACATGGAGCATAGCGTCTTCCACCTTTGACATTGGCTGCAGGGCGCCTTGGATCCTCTTCAAATCCTGGAGGATACCTTGCATTTTAAAATCGCACTCCGAGATGGAGTGGGTTCTCCTGTGACGGCGCCGCTGGAGTTCATCGCCACTATGATTGAAATTCGCTCACTTTGAGTAAAAACACGCACAAATTAATTTTGGCGCCAAAATTATAGCTCTTGTTTATTTTATTATATTTAATTATATTTGAGCGCAGCGAACACGATTTATCCCACTGTGCGCTCAGAACCGTACACTGAGTTGTGGAATGTATATATATATGAACGCTTGTGTGAGGCGAATGCACTTGCAAGTGGAACGTATATATGTATGTATGTATGTATGTATGTATGTATGTATGATGGCGGACCGGATAACAATTGTATTTTATGCCTATGTATTTATTTATATTATTATATGATTTGTGTATAAATACAAAATAATTGTTTCACTGATGCACTGTAGGCCGTTTATGTTCAAAATGCACATACATATGTTAATACACCGAACAAAAACTGAATCAAGTATGTTCGCACTGGTTCTGTTTTATGATCGTGGAATTGTTAATTTTATTAATTAGATCATGTCGGGGTCACCAATGTTTGGTCATTGAGCCTTTTCAATGACCTTTTCCCTTATTTCCAAAATAACAAAAAGAGGAAATTATTTATTTCACAACGTTATAAAATGTTTATTTATTCGCATATGACATGGAGTGCGAGAAAGCTCCGATTTATAATGCGTATGCACTGAGATAGAGAGTACAAGTGAGTCCGCCTTTGAGCATAGGCCGGGCGAAAGCTCGTTAACTTAAAATGACAAAGATAAAATAAAGCCGAGCGGCCGAGAAGAGTCGGCTTGCGACCAACAACAGCAATGAGAAAATGATTATATTCTAAACTATAGTTATTACATTTATAAATATATGTTACATTTATATTGATTAAATTTATGCCGTGGCTGCTGCCTGACCCGACAGTATGGATTCTACTTTTGGCAAACTAATTTGATCTGCCGAGTTTTATAGGGATCGGCCGACTATATAAGATCCGATATATATCTAATAATATAAGCTGCCACATATCTGCAAGGGTATAACAACTTCGGCTCCGCCCGAAGTTAGCTTTCCATTCTTGTTTTTTATACCCTTGCAGAGGGTATTATAATTTTGGTCAAAAGTGTGCAACGCAGTGAAGGAGACATCTCCGACCCTATAAAGTATATATATTCTTGATCAGGATCACCTCCTGAGTCGATATAAGCATGTCCGTCTGTCCGTCGGTCCGTCTGTCCGTCTGTCTGTCTGTTTCTACGCAAACTAGTCTTTCAGTTTTAAAGCTATCGACTTCAAACTTTGCACACATCTTTCTTTCTTAAGTCCTTATTCTTAAGAATAAAGACTTATTCTTTGCCTTTGCAGGCAGTATATAAGTCGGAACGGCCGGGATCGGCCAACTATATCCTATAGCTGCCATAAAACTGATTGATCGGAAATGCCATAACTTCGTTGTTTTTTAAGTTATAAGGTTGGGACTTGCTGTGGATTCCTCTTTTGGCAGACTTATTCGATCTGCCAAATTTCATAAGGATCAGCCGACTATATCCTATAGCTGCCATATAACTGATTGATCGGAAATGCCATAACTTTGTTGTTTTTTAAGTTAGAAGGATGGGACTTGCTATGGATTCCTCTTTTGGCAGACTTATTCGATCTGACAAATTTCATAAGGATCAGCCGACTATATCCTATAGCTGCCATATAACTGATTGATCGGAAATGCCATATCTCTGATGTTTTTTAAGTTAGAATACTGGGACTTTGTATGGATTCTACTTCCGGCAAACTAATTTGATCTGCCGAGTTTTATAAGGATCGGCCGACTATATAAGATCCGATATATTTCTAATAATATAAGCTGCCACATATCTGCAAGGGTATATCAACTTCGGCTCCGCCCGAAGTTAACTTTCCATTCTTGTTTTGTTATAATTTATTATTTTCTCCTGTTTTCCTCTTTTTTTTTTTTTGTTCTCCTTTTTGTTTACGTCTGTAGCGCCGACTCCTCTGCTTGGGCTTTTAGCTCACTTATGTGTGCCCTCCTTTCTTTTTTTGTGCCGACGCGACGTAGCACAACAATCACTGGCGATATGAAATTCGCCACCGTGTACGGCCCGCCGTATCTTGGCGCTAATTTCGCCGCGAACCCTTCGGCTACTTTTGACATATGGTGCTTTTTGCCCATACTATGTCGCCAATTTTTGGGCTCTACTGCCGCCTCCTCAGATTGTAGTGCCTAGCTTGCTCCTGCGCCACTCTCTCCATGTTCCTTCGCACCAGCGCAAACACTTCTTGTAGCTTCTTTGCATTCTCTGAGGGCGTGGTTTGTGATGCTCCCGTCCCCAATACCTCTTTATCGTATAACGCCTTCGGCATTCTCGGCTCTCTGCCTTGGGTTACGAATCATGGCGAGTATCCCGTGGAGTGGGACACGCTTGAGTTTACTGCCAGCATCAACTCAGGCCAATGCTCGTCCCATGTCCTCTGATCCTTGTCTGCAAACTGGGCGATCATTGTCTTGACCGTTCGGTTCGCCCTTTCCGTTGGATTTTCCTGCGGCGTGTATGGTGCGGTAAACTGATGCCGAACTCCGAGCTCTTCTAGAAATTTTTTGAAACTCCTACTGGAGAACTGGACCCTATTATCCGTTATCCTCACCTTTGGCACCCCGTACCTGGCGATAATCCTTTCGCGGATTGCCTTCTACAGCCCCTCAGTGGTTGCTTTCCGCATTGGAAACATCTCCGTCCATTTTGAGAATCGATCAATCAAAACCAACAACATGGTGTTTCCATGCTTGGACCTCGGCAATGGTCTTTCGAAATCCGCACATAAGGTCGTTCCTCTGGGATCTATGTCAGCATTTTCCCTGCAGCTTGTATTTGATTTGGTTTGTACCGCATGCACGTTTCGCACTCTTTGACATATTACCTTATGTCCCTTTGCATCCCTGGCCAGAAGTACCCTGCTACTATTCGCGCAATTGTTTTTCTTCCGCCTAGATGTCCCGCTGTCGGTGCGTCGTGGTTTTCCCTTAGCACCTGCTGTCTCATATTAATTGGCACACACAACTTCCATGATGCCACTTCTTCGCTTCCGGCTCTGTGTGGAACATGTCGGTAAATCAGGCCTGCCTCTTCTATGTATTCTGGATATTTCTGTGGAAATAGGAAAAAACTATTTTCCTCTTCAGTGCGCTTATCCATATGCATTCGACGTCTTCGCTTGTTGTGGCACTCCTCAGCTTCTCCATCATCGACTGGCGGGATAGTGCATCTGCAACTACATTCAGCTTACCTTTCCTGTAGCTGATAACATAGTCGTATTGTTGCAGCTCAAATATCCATCTTGCAATCCTACCCAGTGGGCTCTCTATATTATTTAGCCATTTTAGTGCCATATGGTCCGAGATCACGTCGAACTGATACCCCTCCAGGTATGGTCTCATTTGCCGAATTGCCCATATTATGGCTAAACATTTTTTCTCCGTCGCCGAGTAATTCTTTTCCGCTCCTATCAGCGTCCGACTGGCGTAAGCGACCACTCGCTCGCCCTCGTCTGTGTCCTGCGTCAGCACTGCACCCACGCCGTAGTCGCTAGCGTCTGTTTGCAACACAAATTTCTTTGAGAAATCCGGGCATGCCAGCACTGGATCCTCTGCCAATCGTGACTTTAAATTGTCAAACGCCTCTTGGTGTCTGGCCGTCCACTCCCACTTTGTCCCTTTTCGTAGGAGATCGTTTAACGGTTTCGCGACCCCTGCAAAGTCTGGGACGAATCGCCGATACCACGATGCCATACCAATGAACTGACGTACCCCCTTTACGTTTGTTGGGGGTTTCAATTCCGTAATCGCCGAAACCTTTCCGGGATCCATGCCAATTCCCTGACTTGTTATCCGGTGGCCCAGGTATAGCAGCTCTTCCCTGAAGAAATGGCACTTGTCCGTGTTTATTCTCAAGTTTGCCGCCTTTAGTCTTCGGAACACTTCCTTCAAGTTCGCCACATGCTCCTCCTTTGTGCGTCCGATCACGATGATGTCGTCTTGATACGCAAATGCGTGCGGCGCCATATCCAAGCCTATGACCTGGTCCAAAGCCCTTTGGAAAGTTGCCGATGCTGAATGTATGCCGAACGGCATCACCTTCCACTGGTACAGACCTTTTCCTGGTACCGTAAAAGCCGTGTACTTCCTGCTTCCCTCCTTCAGTGGGATTTGCCAATAGCCGTCCTTAAGATCGAGGCTGCTGAAAAATGTTGCTTCCCTTAGTTGCTCCAGTATAAAGTTTATTCGTGGCATCGGGTACGCATCCTTTACCGATTTTGCGTTTATTTGTCGGAAATCCACGCACATTCTCCACTGACCCGTTTTCTTTTTCACCATAACAATGGGTAAGCTATAAGCACTATTCGAAGGCTCAATGCATCCCTTTTCCAGCAGCTCTTCTACCTTCGCATTTATCTCCCCCTGTATTTTGGGGTTCTTTGGATAATACCTTTGTTTTATGGGGATGTCGACCTTCATAGTGATCCTGTGCTGCGTAACGTTCGAACAACCCTTCTGGATTGTGAACGCCACTAGCTCCTCCTCAATGAACCTTTTGTCCCGCTCGCTCTCCCATTCCTCCGAGGATCCAGTCACTGCTACTGACAGCCTATCCTCCAGGCATCCGCCCCATCGTTCTCTTCTCGGGATCGTGACTTGGTGGCCTGCACATGTTATTGTTGTGCCAAATCCTGCGTGGAAATCCCATCCTAGCACCGCGCTGTCTCCCATGCCTGGCATCACCAAGATATTCAGTTTATTTGCCATCTTTCCAAAGCTTACCGTCGTCTGGAGTACCGTTCGAGTTACCGTGTGGCTCCCATTGGCCAACTTCATCAGCCTCCTTGTTGATGTCCGCTCTCCGGCGATTACCGGCTTCTCCGCTAGCTTCTCTGAAATGAAGCTAGCCGTTGCCCCGGTGTCTATCGTGGCCTTAACTTCTTCTCCTCCGACCTTGACGACCGCCGACAATTGCTGATCGTCTCCTGATAATCCTCCAACTAGTTTTGAGAGGCAGCACCTCGCGATCTCTGCCATCCTCTCTACCAGGATACCAGTAGTTTGGGCGCCAGGTGTAACGAACTGTTTTTTTATCGGTGCTCGCAACAAATGCCGCGGCTAGATCAAAGAGTTTATGGATCGTTCCACCGAATTTATAGATTCGACATGACTGCCCGAGCACAGAAATAACACAGGGTGCTTCGTTTCACTAATGTCCCCTCTATTTATACGATATTTGAACGGGTTGGAAACAAAGTTTACAAAAGGGTGAATCTCACCGGTGTGTCGCCGCTGCTTTGGTCGTCGTCGTTGTTCCCGTCGTCGACGCTGCTCTCGTTGTCGCTGCTCCCGTTGTCGCTGCTCCTGTTGTCGCTGCTCCTCTTTTCGCTGCTCCTCTTGTCGTTGTCGCTGCTCCTCTTCCGTGGGTGCGTGGATCGTTTTTACCCTTGGCTCACTGGGACTGCCCTTTCGCCGTGGCCGGCACCTAATCCGTGTTGGCGGACCAATAGGCTCACCTCCCAGGCGTACGCCGAGCAGGATGCGCTTCTTAGTGCCTGGCGGCCGGATCAGGGCACGAAGGGCCTACATACCCCACAGGACACGCCTCCGGTTGCGTCTGCCACTCGCACCCAAACACCGGCGTGCATACGCTCCGCAGGATCTATGGATGACCAGAGGTTTGGCGTCACGCCTTCTTTGACTCCAGGCGATACGCGGTGCACACGCTCCAGCGCCTGGATAAGGAGTCTCTTGATTTGACCGGGACGTCCCTGTTTGGTTTTATTGCTGGGCTTGAGTTCCCGAGCTGGCTATCCCTCGCTTTACAGGATCACACCTGGTCACCACGGGCAGAAATGGGTGAGGCGTACGTGTCCGGGAGTAACACAACCCGACTCTGTTTACCCTTGGGCTTCAGTTCCGCCGCGGATCCTGGATCCTTTTCCCACTTGCTCCTCGATTTATCCTCTTCCGATGAGTCGTGTACAGCCGCCGGACTTACCCACAGGGGGTCCATGAGCCAATGATTATAGATCCTTGCGCAGTCGCTTTAATTCTCGCACTTGAGACTGTCGGACTTACCCCAGGGGGGGTCCTTCAGTCTATACTCCTAATTCCTCCAAGGAAACTTTCTCGCTTGAATGTTAGACTTACCCACGGGGGGTCTTTCACTCAACTCTTCCATCTTCCCTAGAAGACTCGGTCTCGATTTACTCCAGGGGCCCTCCTTATATAGCTCCAGAGGCGCCCGTTAATCCTTGCAACTCTTTCTTCCTGCCGTTAATCCTTCAGCTTTCTATTCCCGCCGTTAATCCCACTTTCCAATTAGTCGCACCGGCGACTCCCATTCTCACCCCCTTTTCCCCCTTTGGCTACCGGCCCGCATCTTTATTATGCCGCCGCAGCGGCTCTCTTCCAGGCGCTCCCCCTTTGGCCACCGGCCCGCGTTGTTATTGTGCCGGGCATTGGCTCTTTTACCGGCGCTTCCCCCGCGCTACCCTTTTGGCCGCTCCAACTGCATTTCTCATCTTCCGTACTTCTAAACACCTCGGGCTCCGCGGCCGCTATGTTCCCCGCCCCCACCTCTCTTTCTCCTACATCCTACATACAATAGTTACGTTCCACGTCGTCTCCGCTTCCTCGAGCATCCGCGCACGGCCGCGCGAACTTCTTTTCCCGCTGCTGCCCCCTTCTTGCCAACTGTCTTGGCGTGTGGGAGATTTAATCTCCTCACAACCGTATAGATGGGTGGCAGAGAGTCTTCTTCTTACAGCAGGTTTTCTGGGCGCGTTGGAAGACTCCCTCATCTTACGCTGTTGCAGCAGCAACAGCATAGTCCTGGTGAAGGATGAGAATCTACCTACAATGAAGTCGCCTCGCCTAGGGTACTGGAGCTGATTCCTGGGCGTGACAGAGTGAACCGTGTATCCATATTAAGGACTGCTGTTGGAACGGCTAAGCGTGCGGTGTCAAGGCTGTGTCTGCTGCCCCTTAAGGATTCTGTTGAAGGGCCAGCCATCAACGGGGGGAGGATGTTGAGCCAAGCAGCCAAAGGCGAAACTGTGAAAATGATATAGAAGACGCTGAAACGGAGGAGCAGCGGCGGATTTTTCGGTAGATTCTATTTTGATTGTTTTTCCCAGTTTCGCATGCGCTTTACTGGAATTTGTTGCGCATGCGCTTTTGAGAGCTTTGTAAAACTGCTGCACACTAACTCATCTTCTGCCTGTGTGCGTCTCCCCCGTCTCGCCTCTTGCCCACGGAATTATGGACAGCGGCATGGTTTTAAGGTTTAATTGCTAAGCTTTCAACTACTTGTATTTCGGCATTTGATTTGAGCGGCTGGTTTTGGGGTTCAATTGAATCAAAAATTCGTGTATTTATTCGGCCGCTATTAAAAAACATTAATAGCGTAACAGTGTTACATCAACGATTTCATCTGTTCCGGCCTTTCGACGAAGGCCATCCATTTATATCTGTCCACCGTCGCCTTTCTGAATGCACTGCGGAGATTAATTCTATCAGAAAGAAACCTCGACAGATCTGGACCGACCAAGCCACCAATTTCGATGGAGCTAAATGGAGCCGGGACGATGGAGCCGGGACGATGGAGCAGTCCCGGATTTTCGCCTTCCAGGGGGTATGTCGAGTCAAGAAGCCGCCGGAAAATCTGGTCGGTAATAATTTATTGACCTTAGAAACACCCCTGACGTCAGTCGGTACGGTCGCCTTTTGAGCACTTCCGTGCATTCGATCGGCTGCACCTGAATCTGCCGTCATGCGCTGGCAATGTCTTGTTCCCTCGTGGTATATCTTGGAGGCTCCGCTGCATCAAGCGTTGAGCCGTGCCCCCGCGTTCTTACTTCGTCGCGGCGTCTGCAACCCCTCAGACTATTATTTACATATCGCTCAAACCATTATATCAAATCTGATCCAATAAATTAAATATTAAATCTGATCCATATTTAAATCGAACAGGATTGTATTTTTAATTAAAAACTGGAATTCTAAACATTAATTCAAACTTCCCGAAAACGCTCGGTAACTTAATACTTAAGTTAAGGTTTCTTGTAAATGTAACCCCGATCGGACCTAATCTCAGTCCGCATCCTGTTCCCCGGACTCACAAAGTGCTCCAGGCGCTATAACCTACACGATGTGACATAAAGGATAGCATACCGAGTACAGAACGGTCGCGTATAAGCTAGTTTTCTCTGCTTTCTCGCGAAATCCGGTGTTGTAAAAAAAAGGCGTAGAAAGGCAAAATAAAGTACAAAGCACAGTTTTTTTTATGTAAGTGCGGAATGAGGCTGGAGCGAACGAGACAGCATAGCGGAAGATGCATATCACCACTGTAGGAAGGGTAGATATGGAAGATATTTTTAGTTATTTTTTTAAATAGTTTTCCAAAAATGCATAGACCGGTTGTTACTCTATTAATAGTTTTTAATATCGGCCGAATAACACACACGATTTTCTATTTTAATTTCAATTTTTATTTCTGGGGTTCAATTTAACCAAAAACCCAGCTGCTCAAAACAAAAGCCGATAAAGTGCACTAAACTAAACTTGGGCGCAGAAGCTCTACCAAAGCTCCCAAAAGCGCATGCGCTACAAAAAAAAACAACAAAGTGCATGCGAAGATGGGAGACAGAAAGACACAAATCAATGCCGCTGCAGCTAAACAAAATTATCAATATTCCAATAGGTTTTGTTGTGACTGCTTAGCCCAACACAGGTCTAAGGGTATGAGCGTGTTAATAGTGCTATTAGTTTTAACAGTGAAGAAATCTTTTGAGGAAGAATAACCCATTATAGAAAACATAAATCTAACTTTCAGCCGCAGCACCAGGAAAGCGCACTCTACACTGTTGGATGGTGTCAGTGGTGCTGGTATTGCACCCACTCCATATAGGCCTGCTCCCTCATTGCCCCCGTTGCCGATGAGTGGCCTGTTTTCTGCGCCCTGTTTAGAGCGACAATTGACAGCCATCCCCACTTGACCAAGATGGAGAAGCTAAGGTGGCTTATTTCATGTCTGCGGGATTCAGCCTTGGAGACTGTGCGAGCGTTGGAGATTACAGACGCTAATTATGATGTTGCCCCGGATCTTTTGCGAAACAAATTTAGTAATCGACGTTTAATCTTACAGGCTCACATCAACGAGACCCTGCGGTTAAAGGAGGTTGAGCCAGGATCCGTTGCAACGCATCGGGAGTTATCCGACCGTTTTAATAGTCATATGCGGGCCCTCATGAGTTCCGGAACACCAGCCGAAATTCAATGATGCCTCCTTATCCAGATCATCTTTCAAGAGCTGGAATTTGCCACAAAGACAAAGTGGGAAGATTCTCTCGCAGAAAGCCGTGATGACAGCCTACCAACTTGGGAATCTATGGCTCGGTTTTTGGAACAAAGGTTCCGTACCCTTGAGACTGTGGATTTGGCCCTCGCTCCGCATCTGCCAGCGAGTCAGGTGGGCCGACGTAGGCCATTTAATAATCGATCGTGCATGCTCCTGAATGCTCCGCCTGCGTCGTATGCCGTGTGCGGCAGTCTGGCACATGCTGTGCCTTCTTGCCCGAGATACGTCGCCTTGCCAGTTGAGGAACGATACGATGACATCCAGTGTTTTTCTCTCTGCTTTGTTTGCCTCAAGTCTGAGCATTTAGCCCGAGGATGCTCATCCAACCGCTGCCCAACGTTTAATCGCCGACAACGTTTAATGCTCTGTTGCATCCTTGCGAGCAGTTATCCAGCACTGTTTCCGTTCCCGCTTCGGGTTTGGATCCTGCCAATGAAGCTGTGGTTGCAACCTCTCAGGCTCCGCCAGCAACCACTTTTGTGACCCAGGATCGCTGCGCAGAAGTATTGTTCTTGCCAACTGCCAACATAATCGTCCGTTGCCGATCAGGAGCCTTCCTTCCTTGCCGGGCTCTACTTGACTCCGGCTCCCAAGTTCATCTCATCACATGACGCCTGGCCAGCCAACTTCAGCTTCATCGATCCAAATGCTCTGTAGGTGTGACTGGTCTTGGCGGCACTGAATTCAGTATGGATGGAGCATCGGCTTATGTCTGCCTGAAGTGTCGAATATCCACGTATTTTGTACATTGAGGCAGTTGTGGCGTCTCACATCACAGAGCATCCACCTGATTTAAACATAGATGTCTCCAACTGGAAGCTTCCTGCCAATGTGGTTCTGGCGGATCCAAACTTCCCAAGAGCGCAGCTCGTGGATTTGCTTATTGGAGCAAGCTTGTTTTTTTTTATCTGCTCTCAGTTGGGCAAATGCAGCTAGGAGACGGTCTGCCTCTTGTGCAAAAGACGCGTTTTGGATGGGTAGTTTCTGGAGGTGGCGGCACAGGGAAGCCTCGTTTAGCCGCTTCATGTAAGGTGATTCCTGCTGACTCTGCAAACAATTTCGACGATCGCCTCAATTATCTGCTCCGCCAATTCTGGGAAGTGGAGGACTGCGCTGCGCCGATCGTTCATGCTACTAAGGAAGAGCTTGATTGCGATGCCCACTTCGCCATGCCTCACGTCCGTCTTGAATCAGGTGCTTATTCAGTTCGTCTTCCAATCAAGCACAGCGTGGAGCTGTTGGAAGAATCCTACTCACAGGCCTTCCATTCACTTGAGCGCAAGCTGTATCGTCACCCAAATTTAAGAGCCCAATATTCTTCGTTCATCAACGAGTACTTGGATCTGGGTCACATGTCTCTGGTGCCTCAGGAATTGCGAGGTAAGTGCCAGTATTACATACCCCATCACTGCGTATTGAAGGAAGACAGCTCAAATTCCAATCTGAGAGTGGTTTTCGACGGTTGGCTGTTACATCCTCTAGATATTCCCTTAATGATGTCCTTATGTCAGGCCCCGTAATTCAACCTAAGCTTTTCCATACCTTGCTTCGTTTCGGTCTCACATAGTTGCTTTAACGGGAGACATTTGCAAAATTTATCGCTGCATAAGAGTCGACCCAGATGATAACTTTCTGCAGTGCATTGCTGCAGAGAGATTCTATCCATGATGACGTGAAGGTTTTTGAACTCGACACCGTGACGTATGGGACAAAGCCAGCGTCTTTTCTATCTGTTCGCGCAATGCATCAGCTGGCTAAGGATGAAGGTGCCGGTTTTTGCGTTGGCTCTCGTGTTATCCTCGAGGATTTTTATGTGGACGACCCCATATCTGGTGCCCTAACGAAGACCGAAGCTGTTGAAATAATAGCCCAGACATCGAGCCTTTTGAGCAAGGGTCAGTTTCAATTGAGGAAATGGTGTTCCAATATCCCAGAGGTTTTGGAAGGAGTGCCCGAAGATGAAAGGAAATCATACTTAAAATTAGACGATGGCAGTGCGTTCACGCAGACTCTTGGATTAGCCTGGGACCCTTCTACTGACCTTCTGTTTTTTTCATTTCCCGTCATTTCCCTTCAGAAGCCCTTCAGTCAACCACCAAACTAACCCGGAGATCTATCCTATCTATATCCTATTTCTAGCAAGGCTGATGGCTGAAGTTGCTGACCTTGGGACCTATAACGGAGATTATTATTGTTGGTGCGACTCCTCGGTTGCCCTGTCCTGGATTCATAACGAACCGGCTCGATTTAACGTGTTTGTGTCTAATCACGTTCTTCAATACAGAAACTCACCAAGGCAATGAAATGGCGTTACGTCCCTCCTGCGTTCAACCCAGCCGACTTACTGTCCAGAGGTGTTCTTCCCACAGAGCTATTGAACTCCCAGCTTTGGTCCCATGGCCCTCCATTTCTTCGTGCCTCCAAGGATGAGTGGCCCATCCGCATTGTGGCCGAGAGGCCAACCATCGAACTTCGCGCCCGGACCTTATTGACTACGGCTCCACCAAAGGACATCGCATCATTGTCAAGGTTTGCCAACTCGATTCCCGCCTTACAGAGGGTGTTCGCGTACATCTACAAATTTTGGCACCGCATCCGTCACGAAGGCATTTCTGTCCAGGATCTCCAAGGAGGAACCCATCTGCTGATGCGCGTCATCCAGCTTACTGAGTTTAAGGAAGAGATGAGCTTGTTAAAGTCCGTCACTTCGGCTATAGTGACCCACTTTCATGAGAAGAACCTGCACTCTGGCCTTCGGGCGTTGGTTCTGCGAAGATCCGTTCTCAATACTGGCCCATTGGTGGGAGGAAGACCGTTTCTAGGGTGTTAAACAAATGCATACTTCTGGAACTTTTGGCTTCTGGAACATATCATGGCTGATCTTCCGACCGAAAGGGTTGAAGGATTTCAAAGCTTTGATGTGACAGGTGTGGATTTTTGCGGACCGTTTTTTTATAAGGCAGAGTCTCGGAATAAAGGCCCTAAAATAAAATAAAATACTACGTTTGCGTGTTCATCTGCTTCAGTACGAAGGCGATCCATTTGGATTTAGTCAAGAACCTTTCCTCAGCTTCGTTTCTGGGCGCGCTCAAACGGTTTATTTGTAAACCCAGGCAGGTCTGATAATGCTACCAATTTTGTGGGTGCCATGAATGAGCTCATCGAGTTGAAGCGAAGATTCCTCAGTCAGGATCACCAGACTTCTCTGCACGAATTTTGCCTGTCTGAAGCTATTGAGTGGCGATTTATTCCTCCACGCTCTCCTCTTTTTGGCGGTCTGTGGTAAGCAGCAGTAAAGACGGCAAAACATCACCTATATCGTGCAGTTGGTCTCTCAATCCTTAGTTTTGAGGAATTGAGGAATTTGTTATGCCACATAGCCTCAATCGTTAATTCCAGACCCCCTGTGCCGATTTCAGAAAATCCAGCTGACCTCGATGTGCTAACTTCGGCTCATTTTCTAAATGGCGGTCCGCCTTCAACATTCATCGAACCAGACCTTACTGCCCTAAACTTCAACCGTATAGATGGGTGGCAGAGAGTCTCCTTCTTGCACCAAGTTTTCTGGGCGCGTTGGAAGGAGGAGTATCTTACGCTGTTGCAGCAGCGTTCCAAATGGCGGACCCCGTAGTGTCTGTTGGTGACATAGTACTGGTGAAGGATGAGAATCTACCCGCAATGAAGTCGCTTCTAGCCAGGGTACTGGAGCTGATTCCTGGGCGTGACAGAGTGAACCGTGTATCCATATTAAGGACTGCTGTTGGAACGGCTAAGCGTGCGGTGTCAAGGCTGTGTCTGCTGCCCCTTAAGGATTCTGTTAAAGGGCCAGCCATCAACGGGGGGAGGATGTTGAGCCAAGCAGCCAAAGGCGAAACTGTTAAAATGATATAGAAGACGCTGAAACGGAGGAGCAGCGGCGGATGTTTCTGTAGTTTCTATTTTGTTTGTTTCTCCCAGTTTCGCATGCACTTTGCTGGAATTTGTTGCGCATGCGCTTTTAAGAGCTTTGTAAAACTGAAAATAAAATAAAAACATTAATAGCGTAACAGCGTTACATCAACGTTTTCATCAGTTCCGGCCTTTCGACGAAGGCCGTCCACTTAGATCTGTCCACCGTCGCCTTTCTGAATGCACTGCGGAGATTAATTCTGTCAGAAAGAAACCTCGATAGATCTAAACCGACCAAGCCACCAATTTCGATGGAGCCAAAAATCAATTGAGCGTATTAAAAAGGTTACGAGCATCAGGGAGCAGTCCCGGATTTTCGCCTTCCGTGGGGTATGTCGAGTCAAGAAGCCGCCGGAAAATCTGGTCGGTAATAGTTTATTGACCTTAGAAACACCCGTGACGTCACTCGGTACGGTCGCCTTTTGGGCACTCCCGTGCATTCGATCGGCTGCACCTGCATGCGCTCATGCGCTAGCAATGTCTTGCTGCCTCGTGGTATATCTTGGAGGCTGTGCTGCATCAAGCGTTGAGCCGTGCCCCCGCGATCTCACTTCGTCGCGGCGTCTGCAACCCCTCAGACTATTATTTACATATCGCTCAAACCATTATATCAAATCTGATCCAATAAATTAAAGGTCATATTTAAATCGAACAGAATTTTATTCTTAATTAAAGACTGGAATTCTAAACATTAATTCTAACTACCCGAAAACGCTCGGTAACTTAATACTTAAGTTAAGGTTTCTTGTAAATGGACACAACCTGGTATTCAATCGGGGCCTGGCGAATACACGGACTTTACCTTAAGAAGCTCCATCAAAAGATGTGCAAAATATAAGGTTGGATAATTTGATATTATAAGTGTAAGGCTGAGCTGGAATAGTACTAGGTGAATACGTTGTTTAAAAAAAACTCTTGAAAGAGATCGGCTATTGCCTGATCAGTGTTATGGGTTTAACATAAGTTATAAAACTGCTTCGGATCCTGAGTAAACTGAAACCGGCTGCGGCGAATACAACTTCTAATTTATTTTAATTTTATAAAGTCAGCGTTACGCAAGAAACGAACTTTATGGGATTGAAGTGTTATTATTTAAAGTATTGCGTCGAAAAATGCCAAGTGTGATGAAACTCTGTTTCCTATTACTATTATTCTTCCAAGAGGCCATCCCGTCACGGCTATAGTGACCCACTTTCATGAGAAGAACCTGCACTCAGGCCCTCGGGCGTTAGTTGCGAAGATCCGTTCCAAATACTGGCCCATTGGGGGAGGAAGACCGTTTCAAGGGTGTTAAACAAATGCATACTTCTGGAACTTCTGGCTTCTGGAACATATCATGGCTGATCTTCCGACCGAAAGGGTTGAATGATTTTAAAGCTTTGATGTGACAGGTGTGGTTTTTTTGCGGACCGTTTTTTTACAAGGCAGAGTCTCGGAATAAAGGCCCTATCAAATGCTACGTTTGCGTGTTCCTCTGCTTCAGTACGAAGGCGATCCATTTGGAGTTAGGTTAGGTTAAGTTAGGTTAGACAGCTGGCGTTCACCTCCTGAGGAGGCAACCGCCACACTTAGACCGTGTTCGGTCCCTTGTGATACCGTGAGCTGAATCTAAAAATCCCATTATACGCAGAAGAGAGGTCTTATGGTCTAGCAGTTCCCCCACCCTGAGGCATGTGGGGGAGTTCATTCGCCTAGCATGTGTTCCCACTAGCCAGTGCCCCGTGATGACTCTTATTACCGTGCCAATGCGGGTTCTGTCCATCCTAAGTAGTTGGGATTTTCTTTTTATCCAGATTTTGGGCCATATTTGGCGGGCCGACCGGCAGTTTGGGACGGTTTCCCAGCTAAGCAGGTTCTTTTCCTTATTGGCTTCCCTAAGTTGGAGCTTGCATGAGGCTAGTGGTACATCAGTACCCTCCAGTTCTCCCTGGAGTGGTGTGGTGGTGCCTTTGCGTGCCAGATCATCTGCTATGCAGTTGCCTGTGATGTCCCTATGACCTGGGACCCAGATGAGGTTTATGTCATACTGGTTTGCCATCTCGTGGAGAGATGATCTGCAGTCTGAGACTGTTTTGGAGTTACTTGTGACCGAGCTGATCGATTTTATAGCCGCTTGGCTGTCGCTGTATATGTTGACTCCTCTTTGTGTGGAGTTATGTAGGTTTAGGAATTTTAGCGCATCCCATATGGCAATCACTTCTGCTTGGAATACGCTGCAGTGATTTGGAAGTCTGAAAGAGGTTTTAATGCCTAGTTGCTCGGAGTATATTCCCTCTCCTACTCTGTTGTTTAATTTGAAGCCATCAAGCCATCAGTGTAGAAGCATATTGCGTTCTCTGGGCCTGGTATTTTGGGGTCTCCCCATTCCTCTCTGTTAGGAATGAGGGCTTGGAAAGGTGTTTGTGTGTACTCCCTTGGAGTACAGTAGTCTGTACTACTGGGAATGTGAGGATCGTTCAGCAGAATGGTGGAGTAGCCCTTATCCTGGATTAGGTGAGCTAAGTAAGGCATTTAGGGCTTCGTTTGGTGTGGATCGTAGTGCACCGGTGATGCATAGTGCTGCTGATCGCTGGATTTTTTCCTGCTTTTTAAGTGCAATTTTCATTTTGAGGGCTGGCCACCATACCAGAACTCCGTAAAGTAGTATGGGTCTAACTATAGCAGTGTAGATCCAGCTTACAATATTAGGGGACATGCCCCATTTGTTTCCTTTGTTTTTTTGCAGGTAAATAGGGCTGTAGCAGCCTTTTTTGACCTTTCTTCTACGTTAGAGTTCCAGGTTAGCTTCCAATTCAAAATTTCCCCAAGGTATTTGGCGCTGCTGCTGAAGGAGAGCCTTTGGTTGTTTAGTCTTGGTGGGACGAGGGGTGGGAGTTTGTATTTCCTACTGAAGAGGACTAACTCTGTTTTCTGCGCATTTACGCGCAAGGGATCTGTTTAAGATGTTTTGGAGCCAGTTGATGGCAATGTCTCCCGCTTGTTGGACTTGTGCCGGTATTATCTCATCAGGACCGGCCGATTTATAGGGGTTGAAACTGTGAATTGCCCAGTGTAGGGTTTTCTGGTCAATATCAAGTTTGAAGTTTGTGTGGGTGGCATTACCGTTTGTAGTCCCAGCCGGAAAAGCCTGGAAAATTGGTTTCTAGGAGTGCATCTAGTGATTCTTCGCTAGTGTAGGTCCAAGTTCCATCTTCTTTTTTAAGATTGCCTAGAATTGTGGCAGTTTGGGATTGCATTTTTCTGAGCCTCGCAGCTTGGGTAGTGTTTTCGATATCCGAGCAGAAGAAGTTCCATGAGGAGCGCTTCGCTTTTGGGATGGCCATTTTGTAGGAGGCCAAAGAGACCTTGTACTCGGTCCAGGGTGCCTCCTCGATTCAGGCTTTGGCCCTGTTAAGCAGGGTTCTGCTTGCTGCTTGAAGGGTTGCTAGCTCCGTAGACCACCAGGGTGGTCTATTTCGCTTGTGTGGTTTAGTTTTTGGGCATGCTCTTCTGAGGGCATTATTACAGGCTTGAGTGAAAGCTTGCACCAGAGTGTTTAGACTTTCCATGGTTTGGCGATAGTCAGGTGGCTGTGGTGCAATGTTATTTGAGAGGATTTAATGGTACTTGACCCAGTTGGTTTTTTTAATATTTCGAAAAACAGCAGTTTCGGGGTTTTTGAATTTAAAGGATGTTCCTATGTATCGGTGGTCGGAGAACGAGTGTTTCTCTAGGACCTTCCAGATAGCTACGTAGTTGGGTAACTGCTTAGATACGAGCGTGAAATCAATGGATTCCCTGCGATTTGCTATTATAAAGGTGGGGTCGTCTCCCTTATTGCAAAGGAAGAGGTTTGACCTTAGAATAAAGTTAAAAAGACACTCACCGCGGTCGTTTGTTTTGGAGCTCGCCACAATGGCGAGCCACAATGCTGCCGCATTGTCCGCATCCATTTGGAGTTAGTCAAGGACCTTTCCACAGCTTCGTTTCTTAGCGCGCTCAAACGGTTTATTTGTAAACCCAGGCAGATATGGTCTGCTAATGCTACCAATTTTGTGGGTGCCAGGAATGAGCTCATCGTGTTGAAGCGAAGATTCCTCAGTCAGGATCACCAGACTTCTCTGCACGAATTTTGGCTATCTGAAGCTATTGAGTGGCAGTTTATTCCTCCACATTGCAGTTTGTCTCGCAATCCTTAATTTCAAGGAATTGAGGAATTTGTTATGCCACATAGCCTCAATCGTTAATTCCAGACCCCTTGTGCCGATTTTAGAAAATCCAGTTGACTTCGATGTGCAAACTTCGGCTCATTTTCTAAATGGCGGTCCTCCTTCAACATTCATCGAACCTCCGCTGCATCAAGCGTTGAGCCCTGCCCCTGCGTTCTCACTTCGTCGCGACTACGTAGCTTTTTTAAATAGTTTTCCAAAAATGCATAGACCGGTCTAAGGGTACGAGCGTGCAATTAGTTTTAACAGTGAAGAAATCTTTTGAGGAAGAATAACCCCTTATATAAAACATAAATGTAACTTTCAGCCGCAGCACCAGAAAAACGCTTTCGTGGATCCCTGCCGGATGTTAATATTCCTGAGTAAGAATCTTTAAAAAACCATTTAAGTTATATTATTTAGTCGGGTAACACTGTAATGTGTCGAGCAAAACCACAACTCCCATAAAAAACTCATACGGCAGGGCTCGGTACTCGGTCCGGTACGGAACACAGGCAAAGGCACCAAAAATTATGTATAAACACGAATTAAATAAATTTGTAGAATAAACTTAGAACTTAAGTGAATTTTTTGAAGTATTGTGTAAGGTAGCATAGGGCGGAGCGGGAGCGCAAGAAAAGCTCACTTGTGCTCTTGTGAATTCGCTCCGCTTCGCCGCACTAGATAAGCTAGGCTTAAGCAATTTGTAAATATATTCGAATTGATACATTTAAATCTCGTGCACTCATTTTTTCGCCTATCGAATTGCTTTTTTTTTTTGATAATTTACAGCAACCCTCGTCTTTTCGGTTAATAATAGTAACGAGATAAAATAATCTCACTGAACATTTTGGCGCCCCCGGGTGGACTCAAATTATTTAATTAAAAAAGTGACAGTGACACAAAATAAATAATATAAACAAAATAAAAAAGTTGCTCGCGACGGTTAAAGTGAAGTTTAAAAACAATTTAAATTCCGCGTCGCGAAACTAAATTCATTGCCAACGAGCTGCTCGAGGAAGGATTCGTCGTCTCCATGCCCTGCACCTGCATCGATTGTACCAGGAAAGTGGCCGCAGGATTAAAGGATCTAAAAGCAGATCCACAGGTATTTGTGCAAAAAATTGAAAGTAGAGAAAAGACAAATTAAAATCCGTCTTGTGCTGGAATATTGCACCCTCCTTTCAATTCTTTGCGCATATGTACGTAAATTAAAAATTGTAGAGTAAAAACAAATAATAAAGTGTATAAAAGTTCTAAAAAATTTCATTATAATATATGTCTGCTATATAAATGTACTGCCGGTGGACAAATCAAAAAACATATATATATATTATTCGCCAATATTATTTGCAATCACTGTCGCCCCCCTACCCCTCGTTTTTGATTATACAAATTGGCCAATAAATATTAAAGTGCAGCCAAAAATTATTTTAAATATTACATATAATATAAATGTTCATAAATATTTGGTGTACATACAAATAGATGCAGCGGCAATATTTCGTTTTTCGCTTCCCACCGTTATCCGCTGTTGTATGTACGTATATGCATTTTTTGCCGCATTTTATTTAACGGAACGCCAAGTGACGCGCTACCCTACAATTAGGTTGGGTATATTGTTTTCGGTGTCATTGGCGACCAACTATTTTTTTGGATACTCTGTGCCTCGACTATCAAATTATTATTATCAATTAATTAATCAATTTCGATTTTTGGTTAAATTTAATAAATTATTTTATTATATTAAAAAAAAAAATAAGATTAATTAATTCTTTTCGTTTTCGCCTCTATCGAAATTAAATTAAAGTTTATTTAAAATTTATTTAATTTAATTAATTAACAATAAAAATATTTTAATAAATTATTTAACAAATATTTTAATAAAAATATTAAATATTGAAAATTGGATCGTTTTCGCTTCCTTATTGAAAAATAAATAATATTATAAAATGGAGAGTAACAAACCGAAACTTAATTCCACGACTCTTATTGATTTAAAAAGAAGATTAAATGTTAAAGTTAAAAGCATTCGCCGGTTGGAGGAACGTTTGGAAGCTGGATCACTTCCTCTAGACAAAACCGAGCTAGAGTGCAGGCTTCAGGTTTTAGATGAGGCAATTTCTAAAGCAAATGAGTTGCAAGACCAGATCGAGCAATTGGATGAATTGGATGATTTCGGAGCCGAGTTGGAAGAGTTAGCCATAACAACCAAGGCAAGGATTATGTCCTTATGTAATGCCTTAACGTCAGCTGAAGACTCCCGTCCAGCAAGTGCAATTTCTGCAGCCCCAACTCGAGCTCGACTTCCCAGTTTAGCATTACCAAAATTCAATGGGAATTATTCGGAATTCAAAAATTTTATAAGTCTTTTCGAGACATTAGTTGACAAAGATGTGAACATTCCTGTTATAGAAAAATTTAATCATTTAGTTTCTTGCCTCTCTGGTGAAGCCTTAGGAACTATCAAGGCATTCCAGGTCACCGAGAGTAATATTGACAAAGCTATAGCTAGTCTAAAAAGAGTTTATGATAACGAATGTCTCATTTTTGCGAACCAAATCAGTAAACTGTTCAGCCTTCCGAAAATTTCTCAGCCGTCTGCGTCGTCGTTGAGGGGTCTCATCGACACTGTGTCATCACTTTATGAATCACTATTATCCATAGGAGATGATACTAAAATTGCAAACTCAATGATTATACATTTAGTTTTGAGTAGAGTGGATCCAGTGACCACTTTATGGATCACTATTATCCATAGGAGATGATACTAAAATTGCAAACTCAATGATTATACATTTAGTTTTGAGTAGAGTGGATCCAGTGACCAAGCAAAAATGGGAAGAGTCACTGGATTATGAGGAATTGCCGCTGGGGTCCGATTTCGAAAAAATATTAAATCGTAGGTACCAGCACCTGTCCGCTGAAGAGATTGGAAAACCAAAACAGGAAAAAACTGGGTTTAGCAAGCAACTTAATAGAAGTTCGTTGGCTTGTTCCTCTGCCAATGCCAACCAGCTTGCAGTTATTGTAACGCTCAAGAACATTTTTTGGCCCAGTGCATTCCGTTCGCTCGCCTTGCTGTAATGCAAAGGTATGAGTTTGTTAAGTCGGCCTCCCTCTGTTTAAATTGTCTGCGAAAAGGTCACACGGTAGCGAAGTGCAAATCGACCAGGTGTCAAATCTGTGCAAGATCGCACCATAAACTTCAGCATCGATTTACAGTGACTTAAAATAACTTATCGTTACCACCACCTACAGAAAATCCTCCTTCAGCGTTAACGAATGATGGCCCTTCTACTTCACATGCTTTGCATGCGTCGTCTTTAGAAAGGGTTTTGTTAGCAACGTCGATCGTAAGCGTTCGAGCAAAAAATGGCGAGCATATTGGGCCGAGCATTACTTCACTCAGGGTCACAAATGAATTTCATTACTGAAGATCTTGCTCAACGCTTACAGATCCGTTGGGAGGAATCGTGCATCAACTTGCTTGGAATTGGTCAAACTAATTCACAAGTAAAGAAAAAGATACACACCGTGGTGAAGTCGAGAATCAATGGTAGTGAGTTCCCGTTCGATTTTTGGGTTTTGAAAACCATTTCAGGCTATCACCCTGACCAGTCAGTGAACGTGAAAGATTGGACCCTACCAAAGAACTTGCCATTAGCAAACCCATATTTTTATAAACCTCAGCGGATAGATATGCTAATTGGAGCTGAGACATTTTTCGAGCTTTTGTCCGTTGGTCAAATAAAGCAAGGTCCGAACCATCCCATACTTCAAAAAACTCTCCTTGGGTGGATAGTATCGAGAAAATATATGGCAAATCCCTCAACTCCTCAACAGCCGGTCTCTAGCCTGAATTGCCTAGAAGAAACATTATAGTCACTAGACAACAATTTGAAAAAATTCTGGTCGTTGGAAGAAGTTCCATCTTCTCAAAAGATGTTGTCGCCAGAACAAGAGCTATGTGAGGATCATTATCGGAAGACTACAAGAATACTGCCTTCAGATCGATTTGAAGTGAGACTTCCATTTAAGTCGGATCCAAGCGTTTTGGGAAACTCAGTCGAGATAGCCAAACGCCGTTTTCTGCCGCTCGAGAAAAGATTATCTTGAGATCCGAACTTAATGAAAATATATTTGGAATTTATGGAAGAATACGAATCCCTAGGCCATATGTCCCCTGCAAGCAATGATGTTCTTGCTTTTCCACACTACGTTATACCCCACCAGTGAGTCTTACGGCCTCAAAGTACAACGACCAAACTACGAAGTGACAGAAGTGTTGAACAGAAGTTGAACGAAGTGAACACAGAAGTGTTTAAATGAGTTGTTAATGGTGAGTGGTGGGACTCAACACTTCTCAGGTTTCGGCTAAACAAATTCGCTCTGGTAGCCGACATAAAAGGATGTATCGTCAAGTAATGGTAAATGAAGCAGATCGACGATACCAGTTGATAGTGTGGAGAAAAGACCCATCTGAGTCCATGAAATTGTGCAAGCTCAACCGTTACTTATGGCACTGCACCAGCCCTATTCCTGGCCATAAGGTGTTTGAAGAGGTTGAGTGAATCCGCGAAAAATACATTCCCTCGAGCTGCTAAAGTTATTGGGTCTGACTTTTACGTCGACGACATGTTAACGGGTGCTGCTTGCGTGGAGGAGCTAAAGACAATTAAGTCTGAAGTAACTCAGGTTCTTCAAAACGCTGGGTTTGAATTCAGTAAGTGGTTTTCAAACTCGCCTGAAGTTACTGCATCCGAGAGCACGGTTAAGCCAATAAAACTTTCGGACTTAGAGCTGACAAAAACACTAGGAATCGTTTGGGTTCCTAAAGATGACGTGTTTAAATTTGAAATTGATATGTCAGTCATGGGTCAAAGGGCGAGTAAGCGGAATATTCTGTCGGTGACATCAAAGCTCTTCGACCCCCTTGGCTTATTAAGCCCAATCCTTATTAAAGGAAAGATCCTGTTGCAGGAACTTTGGCTTAATAAGCAAGATTGGGATGAGTCGATTCCACTGCATTTGGAAACCGCGTGGAACAAAATTCAGCTTGCCTTATCACAGCTAGAAGATATCTTAATACCAAGATTTGTGATGAGTGAGCCGATGTCACCAATTGAAATTCATGCCTTCTCTGACGCATCGATGAGAGCCTATGGAGCCTGCGTCTATGTTCGTTGCAAATCTGCAGAAGGTATTAAAGTCTCATTGTTGACTGCAAAGTCCAAAGTAGCGCCGCTCAAGACAAAGACGCTCCCCAGTCTGCAGTTATGTGCCGCTCACCTTCTCGCAGACCTCCGCCGCAAAATAAAACCTCTTATCAAAGCACCGATCGAACGAAGTGTATATTGGTCAGATTCAGAAGTTTGTCTTCATTGGATTCGTTCCCATCCATTGCCGTTGTCAACGTTCGTATCAAATAGAGTTGCTGAGATTCAAGAGTGATCAGAGGATAGCACGTGGCGGCATGTACCAACTAAACAGAACCCGGCAGATATTGTGTATAGAGGTGGAGACGTAAAGGAAACGGCAGAATCGGTCTGGTTTACAGGTCCATCATTTTTAACGGAGCCGGAAGATAAGTGGCCAACGAGTCCCCGGTTTGATCCGTCACCAGAGATTTTGCAGATGGAAGCCAAGAAGAATGCGGTCGGACTGACTGCAATGGTCTCCACCTCATATTTGTTGGAAGTGATAGAAGGATTTTCCTCTCATTTAAAACTGCTGCGAGTGTTCGTTTATATGGTCCGCTTTATAAAGAAGTGTAAAAAATTAGTAGTTACTTCTGATAGTGTACCTTCACCTGTCGAATATCAAGAAGCTTTTAACAAAATTGTCCAGATAGTCCAAGAGCACGAGTATCAAGAGGAATTTAAAAATATTCGAAAAAATATGGTTGTTGGCCCAAGCCTACAGAAGCTAAATCCGTTTGTCCATGAAGCCTCTCAAGCTGGGCTTACCTTTTCGTTATTGCGGGTCGGGGGGCGACTAGCTAATGCTCCTTTTTCGTACGATGCCAAGTTTCCAATATTGTTGGCGAAGCGCTCTCAATTTGTTCAGAGCTACGTCCGATACTTGCACGAGTCGAATTTTCATGTGGGTCCACGAGCACTGGTGAGTCTCTTGCGACAGCGCGTTTGGATAGTAAACGCGCAGGAAGTCTGCAGACAGATAGTACGGTCATGCATACGCTGTTTTAAATGCAAGCCTCATCTGATGACTCAAATCATGGGAGAGTTACCCTTAGATCGAGTCCGTGCTCTCCGTCCATTCTCCAAATGTGGTGTGGATTCCGTGGCCCTATTGAAACGACATTGAAAATTCGTGGTAGGCCACCATACAAGTCCTATATTGCCCTGTTTGTTTGTTTTGCGTCCAAAGCAGTAAATTTAGAAGTAGTTTCAGATTTGTCAACTGATTCCTTTTTATTGGCATTTCAAAGGATCGTTGGGCGCCGAGGATGTCCGCAGATCGTGCACTGCGACAACGCGACGAACTTCGTGGGAGCGAGTCGCCACTTCGCAGCACTGCGGCACCAAATAGAAGACGAAGCGGACGAGCTGCGGCAAGAAAAGGATGCGTATTTGCATTCATAACGCCGCGGGCTCCGCACATGGGCGGACTATGGGAGGCAGGTGTGAAGTCTGCAAAGCACCTACTGCTACGAGCGGTGGACAGCACGAAGTTGACCGCAGAGGAGCTGCAGACCGTCCTCGTTGGAGTCGAGGCCGTCCTGAACTCGAGGCCCCTGGGCGCTCTCAGTCAGGACCCAAGCGACGGCGAGGCGTTGACTCCCGGGCACCTGTTGACAGGCGGGCCACTCATCGCGCCACCAGCACCGCGGACCCTGGACCAGCAGGGTCTAACGTGCTTGCGGCGATGGCGGCTTGTCTCGTCAATCAAGCAAATGTTTTGGCAGCGATGGCCCCGGGAGTACGTCTTGGGCCTACAGGTGCGGTCGAAGTGGCAGCGGGATCAGGAAGACGTAAGGAAGGGCGATCTGGTCCTGGTCGCCGAGGACAACCAGCCACCCCAACAGTGGATCACCGCCAGGGTCGTCGAGACTCACGCCGGCGCGGACGGAAGGGTCAGGGTCAGGAAGGGTCAGAAAACACGTTGGGTTCTTCCAGATAAGTAGCTCGAATTGATACATTTTGGGAATCCCAAAGGACTGAGTTTACTTAATAGAAGCGAATGGTTAAGAGAGACAAATGCTTTACTGAAGTCAGTGTAAATGACGTCTATTTGTAAGCCTTTCCGGAACCCATCCGTGACAAAATATGTTAGCTCCAATAAGTTGGTTGTGGTGGAGCGGCGCTTCATGAAGCCATGCTGGCACGGAGATATTATTGAACTACATAGGTGTTACAAATGTGAAGTGATTAGTTTTTCAAAAAGTTTTGGAATTGCTGATAATTTACAGATTTTTCTATAATTGGCAGCGTCGGATTTTTTTCATTTTTTTTAATGCAGAGGTATGATTCCTTCCACATGAGGGGAAAGATGGAAGTTTCCAGAGATAAATTAAAGAGTTACAGAAGAGGTTTGCACAGTGCCTCGGCGCAGTTCTTCAGGACACATCCTGGTATTCAATCGGGGCCTGGCGAATACACGGACTTTACCTTAAGAAGATCCATCAAAAGATGTGCAAAATATATGGATGGATAATTTGATATTATAAGTGTAAGGCTGAGCTGGAATAGTACTAGGTGAATACGTTGTTTAAAAAAAACTCTTGAAAGAGATCGGCTATTGCCTGATCAGTGTTATGGGTTTTCTAACGTAAGTTATAAAACTGCTTCGGATCCTGAGTAAACTGAAACCGGCTGCAGCGAATATAACTCCTAATTTATTTTAGTTTTATAAAGTCAGCATTACGCAAGAAACGAACTTTATGGGATTTAAGTGGAGACATAAGGTTTTTTAAAGTTTTGCGTCGAAAAATATATTCATAGTGTGATCAAATTTATGTAAGGCAAAGTTTGTATCTTCACATGCCAATAGATCGGACCAGTCGAATTCCAAAATTAATTTAGTTAGTTTTCAAAGTCAGCCCTACGGAAGAAATCGAACTTTTTGAGGGTTAGGTGGAGACTTAAATTTAATTCGAAGGTTAGCTAGAAGGTCTAATGTAAAAGATCAAGAAAATTCACCCACAAGCTTTTAGAGTCTTACTTTTATGACAGAAAATTTGCTGTGAAGTGAAACACTGCTTTAACTGATGATTTAACTATAGGAGCTTCATTTCCTCAGGCAGGCAGCGTGCTAAGGCCAACATTATACGTCCTCTACACAACAGACATCCCGACAAGCACACGACTAACAACATCTACGTTTGCTGATGATACAGCTATTCTTAGCTGCTCCAAATACCCGATGTAAGCAACTGCGCACCTGGCTTCACATATGGTCGATGTTCAAAAATAGCTATCAGAATGGAGAATTAAAGTGAACGAAAAAAAATTCAAGAACGTTACGTTCACCCTGAACAGGCAAAACTGCACGCCGGTTTCGTTAAACAACACTCCACTTCCGCAAGCAAACGAAGTGACATATCCAGGAGTATACCTCGACAGAAGACTCACATGGCGCCGGCACATTGAAGCCAAAAGAACATACCTAAAGCTAAAAGCCAGCAGCTTCCACAGGCTTATCAACGCTTGGTCTCCTCTTAGCTATGATTATAAAGTCCTGTTGTATAACTCGCTACTAAAACCTACATGGATGTACGGCTCCCAGTTATCGGGGAATGCCAGCAATAGCAATATTGACATAGTCCAGCGAGCTCAATAGAAGATGTAGAGAACAATCACCGGGCACCGTGGTACGTTCGCAACGAAAAACCATCGCGACTTAAACATTCTACCAGTCGAATAAGTGATCGCAGAACAGAAGGAAAACTACTTTACCAAGCTATTGTTGCACCATTAACACCTGGCGAGAGGTCTAACAAGGTTGAGCTATTAGAAGAATCCATAAAAAAAAATTGTCCATGAAAAAAAATAAAAAAATTTTAATAATTCAAGATACTCAAAATGGCGGTAATACACGATCTATAAGATAGAGGCATATTACAATTTATCATTCAGAAAGCAAAGATAAAACATGCGAAGGATTTTTCATTGTATTCAAATTCAATAATTACTCTTATTGGTATACACTTTCAGCTTTTCCGATTCTGCATCGATCGCTGGGCCCAAGATGATGAGGTGATTTTCGCTATTTAACTTATTACAAAAGAGAAGTTATACAAATGGGGAAATGTCTGACTGGAATCTCTTCCGAGGTTGGGTTGGTTTGCTTATGAAACTAATTGTAAGATAAGATCCTATGCTAATTAATTTATACTCGTTAGAGTTTACACTTACGCGATATTAAGAAAATTTACAGAATTGAATTTATAAGATTAAAGTAAAGGAAAATTATACATAAGCTGGTGGGAGTGGATACAATTTGGCGCAGCTATCGATGTTCGCCGTGGAAGTGGCTGCGCAAATCTGCATTTGCGAAAGTGTTCACATGCTCACACGCAATATTACCTGACCAAATAGCACTTCTGTGGCTAAATTTTTCCTATTCAGACTCATAAAAAAAAAAAATAAACACGAAACTCGCACTCTAATACATTGCTGCTATATAGAGAGCTAATATATATGCTATATATATTAGAGCTTTGCTCTTGCTGGGCTGCTCGTTATGTCATACCATCGGCGATCCAGGAGAAGATCAAAATTGGGTCACTACAAAGTACTAGATGTGTGTCCATTTTATTCCGAGGGTGTTGCTCTGCGGTCCTACTGCTTCATGCTTGTCGAACCGATTCAAGGCCGAATTCCATTCAGAAAGCATATTAGACTGCCCCTGGTCAGAATCATCGTAATGATGTGCAACCTACTAAGGGATTTATCATTCTAGATATTTGCACTAATTTAAAAATTGTGTCTCACCTTATGAGTTTCTACCCCCAACACGATCACAATCACCGTCGATTTAAAATTCACGTTCAAGTTTAATTCAAGTTCTGGGATATTAAATACTGGACAAATGTTGCCAGTATGTGGGCGGTTCGGACGAAGGTGGTATTTAAGACCAGGTAACGTATAAAGATTGACGGGCAAAATGATTTTACTGCAAAGAAATTACATTTCACCAAAATCTTGTGATTTTACCTCTTCAAAAGCGAATTTGAAGTCTACAGAAATTACCACTCCTCCTCTTCTTCGTCATCTTCTATCACGTCTAAAAGGTGTACGAACTTGGGATAACTTCGGAGCTTAAGATCTCCGGCTTTAACCAAATTTCTGTAAAAACTGTAATGTGGTATGCAAAGGAAGAACTATCAGAATACACTAGCCCTCTAGTATTCTGATAGGTAAATGTTTCTGAAGATGTTAGTTTTTTGCAGCTTAAGAAGACGAGGTGAATGGATGGTCAGTGGCTCTTTACTCCCACAGGTTGCTCACACAGGGAGCTTTACTCCCACAGGTTTGGTAATTTTTTTCTTCACCGTACTTGGCTGATGTTCTTTGATGAAAATGTTCTCTGGCCAAAAACTTGCGGAACAAATCCAGTTACTAAAACAGCAGCATCAACTTATACCGGGGATCTGGATGGTTGATTACCCTGTTGGATGAGTTTAAAGGGGGTTTGAACTAATGGGTGTTGTGGTATCACCTGGAGTGATGCCACAGAGGACATATTAGACAAGTGTTCGTTAATACTGAGAAAATCGGAAGCCGAATTTTTCCCGAATAAAACAGCAGCATCAACTTATAACGGGTGTTTGGATGGTTGATTACCCTGTTGGGTGACTTTTAAGGGGGTTTGAACTGATGGGTCTGTTGGTATCACTTTCCTTGTTAATACTGAGAAATTCGGAAGCCGAATTTTTCCTAGGTTCAGCCCATGGGGTGGCCAGAGATATGAGCGGCTGCATAATTGTTCGCCACAAGTATATCACTAACAGCGGATTTCTTACGCTTTGTAGACTCATTTAGCTGTTGAAGACTACTAAACCGTGAATCATGCTCACAGATTTGGTCATTCAATTTACAAAAACCGATAACCAACTGTTTGAATCCACTTTTAGTCTGTCTCATGAACGATCTCATTTTGACCTGAACAGCACGACAACCGTCACAGCAAAAGTGGAGACCAGATCTACATGATGTGGCATCCGAATCTGAGGCCGTGAACCCGGCACACTTATCGTGTACAACGTTTTCACAGAGCCAGAAGTGGATGGTATGCTGCCATGAGGAGATTGTCTTATTAAAAGACTTAGTCGCACAGTCAAGTATAAATTCCATGATTGATTATTAATTTATGAATTAATAAATCAAATAATATGGTTTAAAGTTAAGTTCTTAAAAGTTATTGTAAAGTTATTGCTTAAAGTTACAATAAGTTTAATTATTGGTTAAAGTTTAAAGTTAAAGTAAAACAAGAATGGAAAGCTAGCTTCGGGCGGAGCCGAAGTTGATATACCCTTGCAGATATGTGGCAGCTTATATTATTAAATATATATCGGATCTTATATAGTCGGCCGATCCTTATAAAACTCGGCAGATCAAATTAGTTTGCCGAAAGTAGAGTCCATACAAAATCCCAGTCTTCTAACTTAAAAAACAACAGAGATATGGCATTTCCGATCAATCAGTTATATGGCAGCTTTAGGATATAGTCGGCCGATCCTTATGAAATTTGGCAGATCAAATAAGTCTGCTAAGAGGAGTCCACAGCAAGTCAAAACCTTATAACGTTAAAAACAACAGAGATATGACATTTCCGATCAATCAGTTATATGGCAGCTATAGGATATAGTTGACCGATCCCGGCCGTTCCGACTTATATACTGCCTGCAAAGGAAAGAAGGATGTGTGCAAAGTTTGAAGTCGATAGCTTTAAAACTGAGAGACTAGTTTGCGTAGAAACAGACAGACAGACGGACCGACGGACAGACGGACATGCTTATATCGACTCAGGAGGTGATCCTGATCAAGAATATATATACTTTATAGGGTCGGAGATGTCTCCTTCACTGCGTTGCACACTTTTGACCAAAATTATAATACCCTCTGCAAGGGTATAAAAAACACGTCCATTAGATTTATGATAAAAAGAGGATGTCTTTTTTTGGGTAACATCCTTTTGTTTTTTGTGTAAGATGAATTTGAGAAAGTTAAGATAAGGAGTCGATGCATATATCGAATTTACCTTGATTTTTAACACTTATATTTATGGCTTCTAGGATTGCTATTATCTCTCATGAGAGGACTGATGAGTATATTGGGAGATGTACAGTTTTTTTTATTGTTTCTTACTCCGTTGTAACGCTATATGAACTGGTGTCAGAAGATTTGCAGCTATCAGTAAAATAAAGTTATGATTGGAATGGGTGATATTCCGTTGAAGGTTGGTTGGTAATGTGCGAGTTCCATCTGTATCTATGGTTTATTGTAACACCCAGAATTTAAAGTGAATATGTATAGGACTTTTGCCATTCAGCTTTTTTTTCGACTAATGAATAATATAGATATGGTTTTTGCCACTATTTTGTCTAAAATTGTATATAGGCATGGGTTTAGAGATATAGGTCTATAGGATTTAATTTCTGTGAGTGGTTTATGAGGCTTTATAATAGGAAGAATCATACTGATTTTAGCGGATTGTGGAACATGTGTATGGAGTACATTTTTGAAGTGATTTTAGACACTATATTTTAAGGCATAAGAACTGTTCTATGGGTATGGGTATGATTGGGTATGATATTCTATCTAGTCCTGGCGTAAAGCCTTTAGAGAACTGAGAGAGTATAAGTATTCAAGGTAGCTAATGTGTCTTTCTATATATAAAGCTGGATTGGACGGCGTGTATGTTATATTTGTTTTGAGGAGAATCTTGGAATGCCTTCATTAAGTTGGGATGTTATGGTCTTGGTCTACCACTGACCACGATTTGCCAAAACAGCTTGCGATTTCAGATTGATCTACTGTAGCTAAATGGGGTTGTTAATACAGTGAATGTATTTGGCAGCTTATAGGCCATACAGACGCTTGATGTTGGCCCATCTTTAAATTGAATTCTTTGCTGGGTGATAAATATACATATATAATATTATATTTTATTATCGATTGTATGGTTACCTCAACCGCCTGGATGTCAGCGTTGAGAGGGAGTTGCTTTTGGGAAACAGAATTGTGTATGAAGGAGGCAGTTCCTCCAAAACGGTTGGTTATGTTAGTATTGGCGTAAATAGTATATTTAATTTGGCATGGGAGTGAGGTAGAGTGGGTTCTTGTAATGCTATGATTTGTGGGAAGTACAATTTGATTAAAATTTTAACTTCAGTATTGTGTCTATAGCCGTGGATGTTCCATAGAATTATTTTAAGCATAGTGGTTTTGGTATTTAAATTAAAAAGGGGTATAATTTATAATTCTAAGTATTCGCTTGTACTAATATTATCTGTTTTTTTGTTCTTAGATTTCTAGTCGGCCGTTAGAGTAGATTACTCCTTTGGAGTTGTTTAGTGATTTGTGTTCTTCAGCCCGTATGCGTTGTTTCGGAAAGCTTGTATATTTATTAATTTCTGCGCTTGTAAAGAAGTTGCGGCACTTTGGCTATTGCGCGGCTATCCGATGATAACATTGAGGTGCAGCCGTGGTTGACCAAGGTTCCTCCGCATCCCCAGAAGTGTTATTCAATAACACTAGCAGTGTTTTAAAATATAAATTATATATTAGAGTAATCCTAGCTCGAAATAGCGTGATCTAATAAAGAGAATAAGATAAAATAAATCAATTTTATAATTTACCCTTCCAGTTTTTCTTCAATTTCAGATAAAATACTGAAGCTGCGTGGCTCAATAGGTAGGAAGTGCAACACCGAACGCTATATTCAAGGGCTCAAACCCAAGAAACTAACTATCGACATTTTTTATACCCTTGCAGAGGGTATTATAATTTTGGTCATAAGTGTGCAACGCAATGAAGGAGACATCTCCGACCCTATAAAGTATATATATTCTTGATCAGGATCACCTCCTGAGTCGATATAAGCATGTCCGTCTGTCTGTTTCTACGTAAACTAGTCTCTCAGTTTTAAAGCTATCGACTTCAAACTTTGCACACATCCTTCTTTCCTTTGCAGGCAGTATATAAGTCGGAACGGCCGGGATCGGTCAACTATATCCTATAGCTGCCATATAACTGATTGATCGGAAATGCCATAACTTTATTGTTTTTAAAGTTAGAAATATGGAACTTGCTATGGACTCCTTTTTTGGCAGACTTATTTGATCTGCCAAATTTCATAAGGATCGGCCGACTATATCCTATAGCTCCCATATAACTGATTGATCGGAAATGCCATATCTCTGTTGTTTTTTAAGTTAGAAGACTGGGACTTTGTATGAATTCTACTTTTGCAAAATAATTTGATCTGCCGAGTTTTATAAGGATCGGCCGACTATATTACATCCGATATATATCTAATAATATACGCTGCGCAGATATGTGGCAGGGTATATCAACTTCGACTCCGCCCGAAGTTAGCTTTCCATTCTTGTTTTGTTTTGTTTTTTATTTACTTTTTATTTTTTTGAAAAAATAAATAAACATTTTTAGATTTGCTACAAACTTGAAACAAACTTTGTTTATTTGAATGAAAATACTTACTTATTAAGTGCTATGTTTACCAAAGCTTGTGTGGCCGAGTCTTCTAATGTGATGATAATCCATTCGACAGCGATCCGGACTTGAGCCCCCAGCAAAGAAATAAAGAATTTATTTATTCTTTCATCTTTTTGTATGGAATTGAATTGAAAAAAATTTTGTTTATTAATTAACAAATATACTGTCTCTTTAAATGTGAAATTGCAAGTTACTGTCTTGAAAAAAAAGGTTGACCCATTCCATTCAGACAGCTATATGATATTCATAGATGTTGCAAGCAATTCAGGGCTCGCTGCATTCGGCCGACTATATCCTATAGCTGGAGTATAACTGATTGATCGGAAATGCCATAACTTTGGTATTTTCTAAGTTAGACGTCTGGGACATTCTACAGATTCTTCCAATTTACATAAGCATTGTGCGACTATATTTAGTTTCTGTCATACAACTGAATATACCTGAACGGAAATGACACAACCTTGGTATTTTTAAAAATGCTTGGGAATTTTTCAAAATTTTTTTTTAGGTAACTGATTTATTAGTCCTATAAGGATATATTCGATCCGATATATATATAATATAAAAAAATACTACTTTTCTGCAAGAGTTTAAGCTCCGCCTGAAGTTTGCTCTTTTTAGTTAGTAATATTGTTCACGTATGTATATTTAATTTTTACGTAACCAAAATTTATATCAAATAAATAAATAAATAATTTCTTTTATTAATTTCTTAAAAGAGACTTTCTTAAAAGAGAAGTATGTTCGTGCTTGGTTTAAGAACGAAAATCTTTTATTTCCAACTGTTCAGGAAATATTTCGTCCGACATTAAGAAGGTAGTTTCTGGGTCTATGCTAACTACTATCGGAATAATTCTATGAAGCTATTAAAAAGTTTTCAATCGAAATTTGCAAAACAGGATATTGTTTCAACTTCGTCATTCCTCTTTTAACTCATTTTTGAAAATCGATACTATAATTTTTTTTTTTTCAAATTTATTATCCTTTCATAAATTTTTTAAATAATTGTAAAGGATTTTTATATTATAAACATTTGTTCACTCCTAGTTTATGTTGAGTTTGCCATGTCCCACTTTAGAAAGTTTCACATCAAAACAATTGAAGAAAGACTTCAAGAAATTGGGAGTGGGCAAGATTCATAGTGGGCGTTTCTACAATGCTGTCAAAAGTGATTGGATACGAAGATTCAGTTGATGCGAAATCATTGGCTGCCTGCTTGTTGTTAATTTTTTGTGTACTCTTTTACTGACCGCAACTTTGTTTCTCTTAGTACGTGTACAACCAGTTCTCTTAAATAAGAGAACTGGTTGAACACGGTGTTCATTGTCTTGGCGCAACATGTTGCGTATTGTGATGTATGACTGGACAAGGAAAATATTTTGAAATCTCGTTTCTTACCCAACTTCATAAGATTCAACATGTTGCGTCGAGCGAGAGGTAAACAGAAGATCCCATAGTCACCTCTCGTTCGAACGCAACTACACAATACACAACCTTGTGAATGTTCGAAACGAATAAAAGTCACGAACCATGAATTCCCGAACAGAATGCACGAACTAGAGACACTTTAAAAAATCGAGTTAATGTGAAATATAGAAGAAAACAATATCATTGGGTTTCATTTAAAGTAAAGACGGGCGCGCTGTCAGGTGAACCAATCGCCACGCATTGGTTGTACTTTAAAATCGCGTTTTGCTGTCTCATTTACGGTTGTATTGACATCGCACTTTTGGCCACCGTCTTACTATGCGTTATACGGATCGTGTTCGCGTGCCGAATCTACGAGCCTTAGGTTTTTCGGGATTAAAAACTGTTAGATACCTAATTTTAAATATTTTGTATGATCCATGAATTGGATACCATATTAGGATACCATAATTTTAATTTTCGTAAAACAAATACTTTCCTTTAAAATGAAAAATTAAATAATCAATAGGCAGCTAAACCAAATTGAATCATGTTTTAATGACAGCTTTGTTACCTATTCGGTATACATTTTTTACTCTTATAATTTTCTTGTGTCGATTTACATTTTTTTAATATATGTATGTTTAACTGTATCAATACGGAAACAAGTGGTTACCCTTAAAACTTGCACATTTTATCCCTGCGATTTTAATGTGACGGAAAACAAGTAATTTTAGCAAATGTGCCATAAAAAAGTTTCTAAGCCTCAACTCTCTAGTCATTAAATAAAATTCTTTCACAATAATTTGTATAAGGTTATTTATATCGGTAAGTAAACTTCTTGTTCGTTTTAGGTCTAAAAACAATATATGTATATACAAATATATGAATGTATGTAGCTTTTTGTCAATGATGCGATGTTTTTTGCGCGCGGGTATGATTTAACGTAGTTTGTTGCTCCCGTCTGGTGCTCCACACAAGCATTGGTTGCAACAGGTGCACCACGTAATCTTTGAATGTTGTAGTTTTAAAGTGTTTGTGCGTCTTACGGGGTAGTCTGAAATCGGAACAGGAATCGAAATTCGCATAGCTTTGAGTGGACCCAAAAGGAAAAATATTTCATCTCGCTCTAAGTAGTTGTAGATTGTGTGAGAAGGCTCTGACTGGACTGGTTTTTTGAGTACGCATTATGTTCATACGCAAGATTAGGTATGTATGTACGTATGTATCTGAAGGCAGTTACATACATACATTTATTCAAATAAGATTAAAAATTCTACCATTAAACGAAAAATATTAAGAACCTAAGCTTTTACACCCTTATAGAGGTTTTTATAATTTTGGTCAAAAGAGTGAAACACAGTGAAGCACACACTTCCGACCCTATATAGTATACATATTCTAGATCAAGATAAACTCTTGAGTCGATATAAGCAAGTCCGTCTGTCGGTTTCTACGCAAACTAGTCTCTCAGTTTTAAAGCTATCGACTTTAAACTTTGATCTCTGTGTGTCTTCTTTCTTTTTTTTCACGCTGTAAATAAGTCAGAATGACCGGGATCGGTAGACTATATTCAAAGCGATCGAAAATTACACAACCTAGATACCTATAAAATGCTACTTAGCTGCAAGGGTGCATCAACTTCGGCTCCGATCAAAGTTAGCTTTTTATTCCCTTGCAGAGGGTATTATAATTTTGGTCAAAAGTGTGCAACGCAGCAGTGATCACCTCCTGAGTCGATATAAGCATGTCCGTCTGTCCGTCTGTCTGTTTCTACGCAAACTTGTCTCTCAGTTTTAAAGCTATCGACTTCAAACTTTGCACACATCCTTCTTTCCTTTGCAGGCAGTATATAAGTCGGACCGCCCGGGATCGGTCAACTAAATCCTATAGCTGCCATATAACTGATTGATGGGAAATGCCATATCTCTGTTGTTTTTTAAGTTAGAAGTCTGGGACTTTGTATGAATTCTACTTTCGGCAAACTAATTTGATCTGCCGAGTTTTATAAGGATCGGCCGACTATATAAGATCCGATATATATCTAATAATATAAGCTGCCACATATCTGCAAGAGTATATCAACTTCGGCTCCGTCCGAAGTTAGCTTTTCATTCTTGTTTTTCTTGTTAAACCCTTGCAGAGGGTATTATAATTTTGGTCAAAAGTGTGCAACGTGGTGAGACATCTCCGACCTATAAAGTATTTATATTCTGGATCAGGATCATCTTCTGAGTCGATATAAGTATGTCCGTCAGTCTGTGTATCTGTTTATACGAAAACTAGTCTCTCAGTTTAATTTACTTTTAATTTAAAATATTTATAGAAATTTTTACAAACATTTGCCAAAAGTGTTTTGGTTCCGTGAAAGTGAAAAAATGTTGATTCACTAAATAGGAGATGGTGCGGACATCGGACAGAAAAACAGAAAAATTTTTAACTGACTTTTTAAGTTAACAATTTTTGCATTAATCACATACTACTATTGAATACGCGTCGAGTGACATCTCAACCAATCAAAAATATTCAAAACTCATTCGTTATTCAAAAATTTTCAAATGATACGAGTAAGAAAAGATAATTTCGGGCCCAGCCGAAGTCATTATACCCTTACAGTTTTGCAACTGCAAACCTGCAACTACTACAGTCTGAATCCAAATACTAGAAAACTATTGTTAATCATTTATACAAACACTGTTTCATTCGATGTAAAATTGTTACGTCTTAAAAAATCAAAAAAATTTAAACCGATCGTTCCTATTGCCTATATGAAATAGTTGTCCGATCTGAAATGAAAAAATTTGCACTCTACGACTCTATGAAAAATTTTCAATCTGTGGCTTTTATAGTCCCCGAGTAAAATGTATAGAAAGAGATAGACAGACGGACATTCTATATTATTATTAACTCGTCTTCCTGATCAAGAATACAAATACATGTTTATATACATGTAAATATATATTCTTTTCAAGGGTCGGAGATGATTCCTTCAACCCATTACAAGCATCTGGATCAAATTAATTTACCCTGCAAGGGTGCTGACGTTAATAAATGAATAAACTAGGTAAATTTAGAAACTGATAACTTTCAAACCCATGAAGCTATCTAAACATGCTATACGGCGTTTTGAAAAAATTTTTTCTTTAAATCCATACGTCGTAATATATAAAAAAAAGACTTGCTTTTAGAATACTAAGAAATTACCAAATAGTACAAATGTTAAAATGGCTGTAACTATTTTATTTTCGAAGCCCATGATTTTTTTTTGCAAATTTATCCTTGTTTTTATACCCTTGCCGAAGGTATTATAATTTTGGTCAAAGGTGTGCAACGCAGTGAAGGAGACATCTCCGACCCTATAAAGTATCATCTCCTGAGTCGATATAAGCATGTCCGTCTGTCTGTTTTTACGCAAACTAGTCTCTCAGTTTTAAAGCTAGCGACTTCAAACTTTGCACACATTCTTCTTTCCTTTGCAGGCAGTATATAAGTCGGAACGGCCGGGGTCGGTCAACGATTTGATCAACTTAGATCAACTTATTCGATCTGCCAAATTTCTTTTGTTCTTTTTTAAGTTAGAATGATAGCACTTTTTATGCGTTCCACTTTGGGCAAACTAATTCGACCTGCCGAATTTCATAAGGATCGGCCGATTATATAAGATCCGATATATATCCAATTATATAAGCTGCCATATAACTGCATGGGTTTGTAGGCAAGTGCGGTCAAAGGCATGAGAAACCTCGAGGATTATAGCCCTGCAGTATTATCGATATTCAAAGGCTAAGCGTATTTCTGATGTTATTCTGTTTGCTCGATGGTTCCATGGTATCTTCTGAATCCAAATTTGTGTGCCGAGATAGTATTGTGAGTCTCCAGGTATGTTATTATGCGAATAAGAAGGCATTTTTCAAAAAATGTAGAAAAACAAGGTAGAAGGCTTAATATACAATAATATATATATATATATATTAATATATAATCATAATAATACAGAATAATAATAATCTTTGGAGTCAGTGATCCACCTCCAGGATCTTTATTTGGTTTAGCTCCCTAATGACTGGTTTTCATTCGGTTGCAACGAAGGTGTTGCTAGAATTCTGGCTGAATTGGTGTCAGGAGAAATGAATTTGTAGCAGTATTTCACTGAAAAACCCTTTGGAGATGTGTGCGAATGTTTCAACTCTGCTTCCGACGCTGCGAGCCTCGCATCCCGAAGAGTTTCTTATTGGGGTAGTCATTGCTGGGTCGCAGCTGTGCATTTTGCGCCTGTTGCTGAAGAGCCTGGTGGAGATACCGAGTTATTATTTGCATCACTTGAAGGCTATTGAAGGCTTTGCATAATCTGCATAAGTAATCGTTAATAATTAATGTAAAAAGCTTATTTAAACTTGTATATTTCTTGAATCCTCTTTTTGCGAGACTAAAAAAAAAGTGTACCAAATCTTATAGTTTTTATTTAGTTTTAATTTAACTAAACAGGCCAACTGCAAAAAACTACACGGATAATTTACATTTTGGACTTTGGATAAACCAAAGTCCATAACAAAAATATATTCCATCACCCACAATTTCCGTAGTAGACCTCAATTAATCAAATTTTAGCACATATTTATTATTGCGAATTATTGCGGTTGCCACAATTTCGTTCAGTAAATATTATTTTTGTGAGGCAAATGTACCAAGTTAAATTATAATAATTCATTCATTTTCATTTCTTTTTCTTTATCTGATGCTGGATTGGTGCTTCGTTTGTGCAGTGCCAAAGATCATTATTGGTTATTCTATTTGGCCAGAATATACCACAAATCATCCTAAGGCACTTATTGACGAAGGCTTGCAGCTTCCCTATCATCCTTTGCGATGTCAGCCAGGTTTCCGATCCGTACAGCAATACGGATTTTATGCACGCATTGAAGATTCTCAGCTTTGTTTTTCTGCTGATCTGCTGGTTTCTCCATATGCGTTGCAATCTCCCGAAAGCAGATCTGGCTTTGCTTAGACGGTTCTCCATGTCTTTTTCCACTCCCCCGTTTGCGGATATAACGGTGCCTATGTATACAAAGCTGTCGACATATTCGACACTTTTCCCGCATATGGTGATCCTACCTTGGTGGGAGTGGTGGATCCGCATCGCTTTAGTTTTTGATGCATTAATGGAGAGCCCGACGGCTTGGGCCCGAGTTTCGAGGTCACTGCATTTGGCTTGGATGTCGGTGAATCTTTGAGCTAAGAGGCAAATGTCGTCCGCATAGTCCAGGTCCTCTAGGTGTCTAGTGAGGCTCCATGTTATGCCACGGTTCGAAATGCACACTTCACTCATAATCTCATCGATCACCAGGTTGAACAACAACGATGACAGAGGGCATCCTTGTTTGACGCCAGTGTTTGTTTGGAAGGGCGCACTGATTTTACCATTGTGCAATACCGCCAAATCCGCATCATCGTACATAGCTTTCACTATGTTTATGATATTGTGTGATACTCCTTGCAAGCGCCCGCCATATCGCTGCTCTATCTACTGAATCGAACGCCTTCTGGAAATCGATGAATAGGAGGTACAGCGGCGTGCGCCATTCCACAGCTTGTTCGGTGATTGCGCGTAATGTGTTCGTCTGGTCTACACAACTCCTGTGTGGCCTAAAGCCACCTTGTTCATCGCGTATTGTTGGCTCGATTTTTTCCAGTACACGTTCATTCAGTAAAGTGGCTAGCACTTTGTAGCTGGTGTTCAGCAGGGTGATTCCTCGCCAATTATTGCAATCACTTAGGTGCCCTTTTTTTGGTAATTTTACGATGATGCCTTTCTTCCAAGATGGGGGGATTCGCTCGTTCTCCCATATGCTCTGGAAATGCGGGTGCAACGTTTCGGCCATTAGAAGCGTGTCAATTTGGAGCAGTTCTGCGGGTAAACCGTCCTCTCTGGCTGCTTTGTTGTTCTTCAATTTCCTGATTGCATCTCGGATTTCTCTAACAGATGGTGTCGTGTGAGGAATTCTGGTGTTGGTGTTGGGTACAATGCTTCTGAAATCGTTATCTGCGCTGCTCGCATGCTCTGTGTGACTGATTTCTGAGAAGTGTTGTCGCCATCTACGGATCTGTGCATCATCATCGATAAGGAGTGTTCCGTTGACATCTCGTACTGGATGGTTCTGCTTTTGGTAGCTTCCAGATAGCTTACCAATTGTCTGGTATAGTGAGCGCATGTTGTTGGCGTTGGCGGCGCTCTCTGTTGATTTCTTCACTAGTTTGCAGAATTCCTTGTATTCATCACGGGCTCTGCAGTCGTGATCCGCTTTCGACTTGAGGGTATTTCTTCTGCTGATAAGCTCCCATGTGCGTGTCGAGATCCAGTCTGTGCTCCTGCGTTGTCGGGTGCCAAGCAAACCCGACGCAGTGCTCCTCAGTGTGCTGCATGTGTGTTCCCAGGGGTGATTCTGCTGCGGTGTTAGCTGTTCACGCAGCATTGTTGCCAATCTGGTGGATATGGCGGGGTCTCCAAGTCGGTGTAAGTTCAGGGTCTTCTTCTCTTCTTGTGCTTCTGGTGACAGTGTAGCTTCATCTGAGCTTGATTGAAAGATCTCCGACTAATAGTTCATGGTCTCTGTCTATTGACGCACTTCTAAGGTAAGAATTGACGTACATCGCTAAGGGAGTGTCTCCATTTCTTACTTATGCACAGATGGTCAACGTTGGTTGACAACATTCGGTGATGTCCACGTGTACTTGTGCACTTCCTTATGGGGAAATACAGTGCCACCAATGACTAGTTGAAATGTCGGCCAGCCTATCACCATTGTTGCTGCGTGTTCCCACACCATGCCGGCCCATGATTGGTTCCAATCGGTTGTTGTTGGGGCGTTGAAATCTCCCATGACAGTTTTAATATCACCTCGCTTGCTCTTGGTGAGTGAAGATGTGAGGGCATTGTAGAAGTCGTCTTTGATGTCATCGCTGGCGTCTTCCGTCGGGGCATTGCACGATGGTAATGTGCCTAGCGTTGCATCGGAATCTAGCAGTGATGATTCTATCGGACACCGGGTTCCAGGTGATAAGTGTCTGTTTGTACTGCTTTGAGACATATATTCCTACTCCATTCCTGCCCCCATCACTGCTCCCACTATGCACTACTAGATTGCCGTGTGTTGTTGTTGTCGTCACACTGCCTTTCCACCTCATCTCGCTTATGCCAGCAATTGCGATCTGCATTTTTTCCATCTCCTTTTCAAACTGCGCCAGTCTGGAAGGTTCCATTAGGGTCCTCACATTCCATTGTCCAATTCGTGTCCGTTGCGAAAAGCGGAGGGTCGTCATCGGGTTTGGGGGGGAGGTTATTTTCTGCTCTTGTGTTTGTTTCTGTAATCGTTATTTTTCCGTTGATCCGGTGATTAGCCGAGTGCAACCTATCTCAGAGGTGGAATGGAACATCTGGGAATGCCGGTTTTCGGGTTTCATGCACATAATTATAAGTAGAAAAAATCCAATAAGAACTTTCACTATTTACATCATGAGCGCGAGCGCCGAAAACTTGCAGGGCCATGCACTTGACTCGAGTGGGGATTGAACCCACGACCTCACGCTTAGCGAGCTAGTACACTAACCACTAGGCTATGAGGCCCCCGATGTCATCTTCTATTTGGTTTTTATTGTCTCTTTGTCTATAAATTTACTTCAGAAATTCACAGTAGTTAACAAATAGACTTTTTAACTTTTTTTAACATAAAGTTGCTTAACTTTTTTAAGGCGGTATGAAATATGCTTGAATATTCAGCACAGTCTTGTTATCTGCAGCAAGCCGCTAGAAGGCAGAAAATTTTTGTTAATGTTATTATGTATCTTGTAATAAATATTTAATCAAATTGAGGTGGGATTTTAATCTGTTGGAAATGTCAAGGCTTACTGATGGGTATATCGATATACCGATAATAAGTAACTGATATTCACAATTGAGAGCAAAGCCAAGTCGAGCAGAAATAGTCACTTGGCCGTGAGAAAAGAAAAAGAAAGACATAACTCTTAAGAGAATTGTGTCGATCTATTTAAACAAACATAATTTCTACATTTTTGGGACTTAACCGAAATGGAATGGGTAGCGGAACGCGGCTAAGAAGTACACGCTGAAAGTGGAAAGTCCGAGTTAAGTGAAGGCAAGCTAAAAATGATGGAAAGGAGGTAAACTGCAACGGTACAGCTGGTATCGGCGAGCTGATATAGGTGAAAAGCTGAAAGACGAAATGTGTGAGGCAAGCTGAAAAAGGTGGAAAGCCAAGTACATTACAGGGCAGGCTGAAAAGTGCGGAAAGTCGAAATAAACAGAAAAGGCGGAAAAACTGAAAATAGAACAATGAGTGAAAATTCGGCAGCTGAAAACTAAAAGATCGATCGAGAACTTCATCATCTTGCATAAAGATAAATATTTGTGTGTTTATTTAGTGGCGGAGAAAAATTGGAAAACAGCGTCTTGGCAACTTACGTTGCATTTGCGACTCAAAAGAGAAGACAAAAACCGAAACGTATAACGGTGGAAGCAGATCAGCAAGGCAGTGGAGACATCGGAGGCAGAGCGATCTTTTCAAGTTGATTTTGAATGTATACTGGAAAATTTTGAATATCTGACAAAGTAGTGGTTTATTGATGATGTATGAGAATTAATGATTATGTTTAAGCTAAGTGATATAATATGCTTATTATATCATTGATTAAGTGAGTAAAGTTAAAGTAATAATTGATATAAATTTCAAGTTTGAAAGTAAAAAAAGAAAGATTTCACAAGAATATATTTACATATAATATATACATTAAATACTACTTTAAAGACTCATACTAGAATGTTATTAGAAGAAATCATTGTAATTCGTGTCAGCGATCTGCCCGAAAAATTATCTGAACTATTTTGGCATCAGCGAAAAAGAAGAAATTGTTTTTGATGTAGAGTCAGTGGCGACATTTTCGGGACTAGGCAGTCCAGAGATTGGTCAATGGGTAACGGAAATGGAAGCGCGTGTAGCTACAGTAAAGTCGAATAAGTTACAGTTGTTCCAGTTGTTACATATGAAATTTGGCAGATCGAATTAATTTGCCCAAAGTGGAATGCATAGAAAGTCCTTCTAACTTAAAAAACAACAAAGTTATGGCATTTCCGATCAATCAGTTATATGACAGCTATAGGATATAGTTGACCGATCCCGGCCGTTCCGACTCATATACTGCCTGCAAAAGAAAGAAGGATGTGTGCAAAGTTTGAAGTCGATGGCTTTAAAACTGAGAGACTAGTTTTCGTAGAAACAGACAGACGGACATGCTTATATCGACTCTGGAGATGATCCTGATCAGGAATATGTATACTTTTTAGGGTCGGAGATGTCTCCGTCACTGCGCTGCACACTTTTGACAAAAATTATAATACCCTCTGCAGGGTATAAAAATGTATCGTTAGTGGAAGTACACTGGAAAACAGTATGTACAAAAGAAGGAAGTGATATAGCAAATCCAGGTTCATAAAAGGATTGCCTGATTGAAAAGCAACTTATAATAAACTTAAATATACTCTTATTTTAATTAAAACTAATGCAATATACTCATCAGCAGTAGGATTTACGATTTACTCCAATTTATAATTGGAGCAAATGTCACATTTTGCAGAGGCAAGTAACGTTATTAGGGTATATAATTCAGAATAGATCGATAACGCCATGACTAGAGAAGGTTGAGGCGGCAAATGATTTCTCTGTTCCGAGGAATAAGAAAGGTTGGAAGGATTGACCTCCTACTCTAGGAAGTTAATTAATGGATATTCAGCAATCGCCAAACCATTAAAGGATATAATGAAGAACGATGCTAAGTTCGAGTTTAAAGAAAAACAAGACTGTTTTCAAGTTTAAAGAAAACTGCCTTCGAAAGGTTAAGGTTAGCACTGATCAGTGAGCTAGTTTTAAAGTTATAAAATCGTAAGCTACAGACTGAAATTCATACAGATGCTTCGAAATATGGATTTAGTGCAGTGTTTTTTACAAGGGCACCCTTGTGATAGTTATATAGACAACTTAATTTGAAGTGAAGTAAAACTCGTATGAATTAGAAGTGTTGCAATGCATTGTTGCGGATTGCAATACATTTAGGCAGGCGATGAAGAAGAGTGGGGTTTCACATAGAGTAGCATGGTGTGCACTCTATTTGCACGACTTTGATTGTAAAGTACAGATCTGGGAAGCACATGCGTCATGCTGATGCGTAGAGTCGTGCCTCATATTTATTTTTGAGTGATACCCTTATACACCTTATGAAAGAAGAATAGAATAGAAGAATCTGGCCCAGATTTGTAAAGAGCGTAGAGTAAGGGACTAGTAGTAGTAGAGTAGAGCAAGGTAGAGCAAGGGACTTACGAGGATTTTTATATTAAAAATTATGGGCGGTTTAAATATCCAAATGAAGAGTAAATTGTCCTGTCGGTATGGAAACTGGAGATATCCAGACCGGTCATTAACAAGGGCCTTTCTCAGCGGGAAAGCCACAAGAACTTGTAGAAAAATCGTACTTTATTTCAAAACTAAGGTTAACAGAATTGTTGAAAAATGCGTCAGGTGCATTATTATTAATACGATGCTAGGTAAGAAAAAAGGCTCTTTGACAAGAATCGATAAGGGATAGTATACAGACCCATAGATCAGAATTGAATCGACAAGCAGACGTTATAACCACATCCATGTCGTAGTAGATAGGTTTTCGAAGTACGTGTGTTATACCTAATACTGACTGGAGTAGAGTATTAAGTTGCTTAAAAAGGGAGTAAGCCAATTTCGGGAATCCTTAACGTATCGTCTCAAGTATGGCCACCGCTTTTACCCCTATAGCCTTTACAGAGTTTTGAGTCCAGGAACATTGAACATTTTCGAAAATTTTTCTAATAGCGATAGGTGTACCGCGCGGATGACCTAATTGCCAATTGGAGTTGGACTGAAATTAAAGGAAAGTTTTTGGGACCATATAAAATTTCTTATTTAGTAAATTTTTTAAAATAAGAATAGAAAAAATACGTTTTTGGCAAAAAACACTATTTCACACTGTCACGCCTGACTAATTTAGTTCTTACAAAATCCCTTGAGTGTTTTTTTTTTTTTTCGCGTGGTTCCCTCTGCATACGTACAGACCGTACAGAGGCGCTGCCGCATAACGTACGGCTCGAATCGCGGGGATAGATCCGAGAGAGAATAAATAGAAGGAGTAGAGTATTACGAGGAAGAGTGTTGCACAGATAAGGCGTTTAGTATAAAGGATTTAAGATTGTTAGTAGAGCAAAGTGGCAAGATGTTGTAGAGACCATTGTAGTCCGAACATAATACCCTGAACGGATCGTGTTGTGCATAAGTCGAGCTACAATGACCAAGGAGAAGAGGACGAAAGTTTCTAGTCCTTATACTAGGACCATTAAAATTTAAGCGTGTTAGTAAATGCTGCCTGTCTACATTTCCATTACTAAGATCAAATAGAAACATGACACCTAGCATCGTTCTACGGTTTGTTAATGATGGTAAGTTTATTAATAAAAGTCTACAATGATAGGATGGAAGGTGAAGACTTGCATCCCAATTAAGTCCCCTAAGTGCGAAGATAAGGAAGTTTTTTTGTACAGATTCTATGTGATCTTGGTGTACTCCGTATTGAGGACTCCAGACACACGATCCATACTCAAGAATCGGACGGATTAGTGAAGTATATAAAGTTTTTGTTAAGTACGGGTCATTGAATTCTTTTGCCCATCTTTTAATAAAACCAAGCACACCCATAGCTTTATTAACCATGGTGGATATATGGTCGGCAAATTTAAGTTTCACATCTAATAGGACACCCAGATCGTTAACCTGAGTTAATCGTTCTAAGGCATTCCCATAGAGAAAGTACGTAGCCTGGTGAGGACTAGATCGATAAAATGACATGAGTTTACATTTCGATCCATTAAGCTTTAGGTTATTTGCTAAACACCAATTTTGAAATTTATCCAAATCGGATTGAAGTCTAGATTGGGCGCTAGTGAATCTATACTGAAGACAAAGCTTAACGTCATCAGCGTACATAAGTTCAAGTGAATCAGCTAAGGCAAGGGGCAAGTCGTTAATAAATAATGTAAAAATTAATGGTCCAAGATGGCTTCCTTGGGGCACCCCAGATGTGACGCGGACTAAACGCGAGGTAAAATCTTTAAAGAAAATACGTTGGGTTCTTCCAGATAAGTAACTCGAAATCCAAATCAGGAGATCAGTTGCTCACCTGTTGCAGGTTCTGAGCGCCTATATACTGAGCCGCCACAACCTTTAGTACTGGAAATTTTGAGCTATTGGCTCTTGATTGACATTTGATTGACATTATTGATATTTTTGACCTCGAAAATGTTCAGAGGCAGTATCTACTAACAACTCATGAGAGTCATCAATACTCGCCAAATCGTCTTTTTTCGCCCTCGAAAGTGCATTACGAATGATATTCAGTGAATCTAAACGCCTGAAACTTGCGTGCCCATCTCGCTAAAAGGGAATGCAGATCCGTTTGACTCATCAATCACTTGACCAATGCGTGATCTGTTACGATGGTAAAGTCATGGCCTTCTATGTAAGCTCGTAAGCGGTTGTTTGATCATTGAGATTTTTCAATGACGTTCCAAATAATAACACAAAGTTATATATTTTTAATCGTTATAATATTGTTTATTTAGCATGCATATGAAATGGAGCGAGACAAAAAGATCTAATTTATGATGCGTGGGCAATGAGATAAGAGACAAGAATAAAAAAGCCCGTATTAGAACACAGGCTGAGTGAAAGCTCGCGAGCCTAATGCTAAAGATAAATAACATTGAAGCCGAAGAGTCGGCTTATGACCAACAATAACGATAAAATATATAAAAATAAGACAATCTATAATTATTATATTTTATTGATATGTTAGTGATTTAGTGAATCTATGGAGCGGCTGCTGCCTGACTCGGCATACTCCCCCCATTCTCTACCTCCAAAAAAAAAAAAAAACCGTTTTAGAGCTTGTAAAAAAGCAGATGTGGATAAATTTCTGGCTTATGATAAAATGGGACGCCAAAATCCACACCAGTAACTCCAAAGACCTGGCAACCGCTGACACTTTGCTCCGGGAGATCTGCCATAATGTGCTCCAGCAACCGAGGCTTGGTGCGGAAGCATCGCATGCATTTTTGAGATGCCAACGTCACCGTTTTCCTCCCCCCGATTGGCCAGTATTGGAATCGAATAATAGCTAACAGAGCACGAGGCCCAGTGTGTAGATTCCGCTCATGGAAATGAACAATTATAGCCAGAGTAATTGGCTTGTTCATCCTATATTGTTCTAGGTAATATAGGATGTCGGATGACAATATCTGGATGACGACTATCAAAATCCAACGTCGAATTTTTTAACCGACCGCCCACGCGCAACATATCAAACTTGGAGATTGGATTAGCAGAACCCTTGCCCTTAGCTCGAGAGTGGGTCTTTCAGATGGAACCGCTTCTGGCCACTGATCTTGAGGTCCAAGAAGAAACGCAGGACTATGGAACCACAGGTTATCATCAATTAACTCCTTGGGAAGAGCACCTCGCGACCGGATGTCTGCCGGGTTCAAACTCCTGGATTCTGGTCAACTCCTGGATTGTCGAAACCCGATTGGCAACGAAATCAACAACAGAACAACAGAATCGCACAAGTAGAAGTACTTCGTATCGTAGACCTTTAACTGAGCTACTTCCGACATAAGCCGAGCCAGCACCGTAACAGTTTTTAGAAGTGCAACTCGGGACTTTGCGCCTATATAGGCTATATAGGTCTATATAATGCGCCTAGTAGGCTTTGAGGTGGACTGACACCCAAGAAATGAAAATAGCAAGCGATCAGTAGCAGGATCCCAAGCGAGACCCAGTGTCTTTGTAAAATTGCTGCCATCATAAAACCATAGAAACGACTCCCGATCTTCTTCCGGCACGTCAGCCAGAAAAAGAGTACAAGCTCCACTTTCTCAGCCAAAAATTGGCCCTTGGCGAGAATCCTGGTTGCAACCATGGCCCTTGGCCGATGTTTGCTGCATTATGTTGATAGCCTCATCTATAGAGCCGCCTCCGGAAATTAGATCATCAACATAAAAATCGCGACGCAGAATTTCGGCACCCTTTGGAAGCAAAGACTGCTCATCCTCTGCCAACTGATGCATTGCTCGAACTCATAAAAATGAAGCGGGCTTTGTCCCATAAGTGACAGTATCCAGTTTGAAAATCTGCATCTCTTCCTGGGTGGACTTCTGCCAAAGAATGCACTGCAGATAGCTGTCCACGGGGAAAACTCTGACGCATCGGTACATTTTGCAAATATCTCCTGTAATGGCCACTGGATGGCAACAGACCGTAGAAAATTTGGCAACAGCTTTGTTTGTATAATTGGACGAGACATCAACACGTCATTCAACGAATATCCAGAGGTGGTGGCAGCAGAACCATCAAAACAACCCTGAGCTTGGAGATGAAAAAAAATAGTGATGCGGTAGGAAATACTGTCTGCCCCAACTCTAAATACTCCTTTACGAACGCAGCATACTGATCCTTCAATTGAGGCTGACTCGAGTCGACCAGAATGTTGTCTGAAATGCGCCTCGCAATCCGCAATCGGTTTTCTGCAGCAATGGTAGTGCAGCTCAGAGCTTTGCCCAATACACAGCAGCTCATAGAATAGACTGGCTCTGATAAGTAAATCGATACGTTGCGGCCGTCGAAACTTTGAATCAGCCAAAGTGAGGTTGGGCGAAATATTCCAACTGGAGACATCCAAGCTAAAACTAGGCTGGAAGGTCCGCTGCGTTGTTGGCTGCGATTACAGCGTTGACAAGGGCCGAATATTCGCAGCAATGCGATCGTAGGAGCACATCGACCGCGAAACCGCCTATCGCGAAGCCAGTGTCGCCAATTCCAGACACTGCCACATAAAATTTGCTTCTACGAAGCTGGAGCTAACTAGCCACTCACGTGGAAGCACGGAAGTAATCACGTGCACCTGCGATCCTGAATCCAATAGAGCTCGGCCAGGTATAAAAATCCCAGCACGACTCTGAACTAGAATGTTCGCTGTAGCCAGTAAGGCTTTCTCACTGCTGCGACATGGGGCAACTAGTGCATTTGCTGTGGATGGTGAAGCGCTTACTCGGTGCACTCGGCTGTGGCTGACGTAGACGGAACAACTGATGGCTGGCTGCAGGAAGTCTGCAATTCCAAAAAATGTAGCAGATTGTGATGCCTCCTCCCAACACTGCGACAAATTCCTATGCATTTCCCGATGCAGAATTTTTGTCTGCTCTTCGGATAGCTTATGATTCGAGAAAAGGTTCCAGAAATCAATGCCTAAATGCTTGGTCCTGCGATAACGAAGGGACTATGTAAAAACCAATAAGCTTGCTTTGACTTTTGTATTCCTGTACTCCTATTTTTATCCGCCTAACAATGGTTTGCCTACTGCCATCTGCGGTCGAATCATTACTAAACACTCTACGAACGGACATTCCATTTCCTAAAATCTCTTGTGCAAATCGTCCGCCAATACAACTCAGCGCTGTTTCTGTATCCATAAGCCTTTTAACTTCCACGTCAAGGACTTTAGCTGCTGCACATGGCCGATTGTCAAAAGAACTTTTACGGAGCGCACTCAAATGTTTTGTGATTCTCTAAAATTTATTTAGCCCGTTTGTGTTACTAGCCTTAGCTTTAATCCTAAAATTTTGACTATTTATTTTAGTACTGTCATTACATAAACTATTCACTGCACAAACTGTCTGAAGCCATTCTGCTAAGGCGACCTTAAAGGAGGATAGATCAAAGGAGGATAAGGATCCCCTTATCATGACTTCTTTACTGTCTTCCTACTCTTCTAGACTTTTCGTGTTCGTTCCCTTTCTTTTTTTTAGAAAAGTCCGAGAACGAACGGCTTGGGTTTTCTGCTGGATGTTTCTTAACGCTATGCGACACTTATCGTGACTCAGACTAACGATGTGGCCTCTACAGCGCCATCCAATTCGCAAGGAGTTCAGCAGAAGTTTCGCGGAGGCTTAAAATTGAACCAATAGGGATATATAAAATCTCGTGCCTTATCTCGAGTCTTAAATTTCGGCGAATAATTTCTATTACCTCCTTCTCTTCCAAGTAACTATCCAGACTATCTGTCAATTAGATCACTGCATCATAAAACGTTAAAATACATAAAAGTGTCAAACATTTAATTATATTTTTGTTTTCTATCTCTGATCATTTCTCGAATATCTTCGTCAGTTCACGTGTCCCAGAACTGACGGCGAAGTACAGTACATAAATTATTCCATCTTACGACCTGAACAGATTTATGGTACCAAACAGATACAGGTTCAAACAGGGCACTTGCATTTCCACAAATAAGATCGACCTTTTCGGCAAGCGTCCGATGAGTTAAAGCATGAACTCTATAAATCAGGTCTTTGCGAAAGCTAAGACACTTGGATCCCGGGTGCCAGGTTTGATTGAATTTAAAGGGCATTTTATCTTTCAACTGTGTGATAATCTACGTTTGCATACTTTGAATCCCGCAGCATGCCATCTATGTTTTCGCACCAAATTGCTTGTTCTTGGCTTGTATTCTCCATCTCTGCCACCCTTTTCTCTGAGTTCTTCACTTGCGAACCTCTGTCTCTGCCTTGTGTGCGAAACTATTCTTTCCACTTGACAGGAGGGTTTACAGACAGGACAATTTTTCTCTTTCGTGAAGTGCGTTCTTATACAGATTTTATGATATTTATGCTCGCATTTGTGTTCGAACAATTTCTTTGACGACGTTCGAGTTCTTCATAGAGTACCAAATTCTGATGAACCTCTTGCCTCTTGGGTATCTGAGTGTGTAAGACCCATCTTACTCCAAAATATTGCCTGCCTAAGGTATTCTTGCTTACTTTATAAACTCTATAGAATGAAAAAAAAAATTTATTTTTTAACACATCCGGTTTTAAAATTTGCAGAAATCTTAAACACCACAACACCATTCAATAATAATGCGTGGTCAGATTCCCTTTTCAGCTCGGTCTTCGTCACTGTGAGCAGCATCCCGAAGAGTTTCGTATCGGGGTGGTCGTTACAATTGGGGTGCTAAGATGTGGGTGGGCCCTCCACAGGGGATACTTTGTGCTTGTTGGCGAAAAATTCTGGATGTACCTCAGCTGTGCATTTTCTTCCTGTTGGTGAAGAGCCTGACCGAGTGATCGGGTGGCTTCCTTAAGGTGTTGCGAGTTCTATGTGGGCACTCACGTACTTTTTGTATTTAAGCCACTTCGTTTTTGGCGACGTCAGGCTGAAGTTGTGTTCGGCTATTTCTGGGCTTTGAAGAAGCGTTAAAAGCACAAGCAAGTGGTCTGATGATAAGTCCGAGACTGCTTTGGCACTTATTAGATTTCAAGGCTTGTTTTTCGTCACCGCAAAATCAATAAGGTCCCCAGACTTCCCCCTGGGAGCCCTCCCCCAGAAGCTCCCAAGCTTGCGTGGGTCGGTTAGCCAGCATGTGGTGCTTCCAGGGGAAACATAGTCCAATTTATTTCACACATTTATAATTGCATTGTACAATTGCCTTCCTTTGGGAGTCGCTAGACGTGACTCGGTTGTAGTCTCCTGCGGCTATAAAACGATCCCTAAGTGAATTGTAGAAGTCCATGAATTGTTCTTCCGAGATTGAGAAACGAGGAGGGCAGTAAACGGCAGCGATTGAAAGGCTTGCGTTACTTGACTGAATTTGTATCGATGTGGCCTGCAAGAAGTTTGTTGCAAACCTTGTGTGAAAATGGTGTTTAATGTGTTCTCTGATTAGAACTCCAGTTCCGCCGTGGGCTTTCCCATCTGGATGATCTGTGCGGTAGGGGATTCTGGGACTGTTGAACGCTTTGTGAGTAAGGCTGAATTGTATTTTCCATTCCAGATCGTAGAGCATCGGCATAGGAGAAGCCGTTGGTGGTGTTTAGGGGACCGAATGAGGAGCTCGCAGCTTTGGCGAAGAATTGTCACCGTTCCCGATCAACACCGCAATTCGGTTGACCAGGGCACTCGAGCATTTCTCCCTGATATAGATTGGAGGGGGCTTGGATTTTTTTTTTTTAAATTTCGGTATCGCGGGTTGAAAAATAAGAGTAGAAGCCGTTTCTTTGGTTTACTGAGCTTCTACGCTCGTTCTTTTGATCGTTGCTCAATGAGCTCATTGCGTGGCACTGAGGGCTCTACTTGGCTTCTAAATACTAGTCAAATTCGAAATTTAAATTCAACGCGCCAAAGTCCACAGCAAATTTAGGCACACATATGTTGATAACGCATGGCAACACTGCACTCAACTGTTCCCATGCGTTCCCAGAATGTCACGTGATGTTTCGTTCCGCTACACATAAAACATTCGCTATACATCTCCAAAGTGTCTTCCAGCCAAACCCTGCCTCAAATTCATTCCTCCTGCCAGTAATTCAGCCAGAGGCTACCCCTCAGCCAACTGCACCTTCATTCCCGCCGAATGAAATCGAAAAAGTCATAAGAGGGCTAAAACCAAAAAAGGCTCCCGGTGGTGACCTACTGACGACGAGGTCATCAGCAAATTATTTAATGGGATCATTAATCTTGGCTATTTCCCAAAAAAGTGGAAGAAATCCATCATTATAATGATACCGAAGCCTGGAAAAGACATAGTTCCGTCATCGTACAGACCAATGAGCCTTCTATCTTGCTTGTCTAAATTGTTTGCTGCTGGTTGCTCTACTTGCTGGAAGCTTGCAATATTATCCCGGCACACCAATTTGGCTTCCGAAGAAACCACGGAACCATCGAGCAAGTGAACAGAGTAACATCCGAAATACCTACCATCCTCAGCCTTCGAACAGCGAGAATTCTGCAGCGCTATTTTTCTCGACGTATCTCAAGCTTTCGACCGAGTTTGGCTTAATGGACTCATGCACAAAACTATTACGTATTTGCCAACATACACACACCTTCCAACCTAGCAATCGATTTCTAGGAGCGTCTAACTCTGCATTAGTCAATATGACTGTTAGTTAAGTTAAAAATATAACTCTCCTCTCACTCTCTTCCTTCACTTCATAGCGAACGGTCGTGATTATTTTTTGCGCTTGCGATAATTTTTATTCTTGTCAAACGCGGGTTTGAAACCTTAATTTAAACACTTGTTTTTTAATACTAATATTGTGTCTTAATAATAAAGTTATACCCGTATCGCTACGCGGTTGTGCAGTGCCATATTTGGGTGAGCATTTAATAAAATTAAAAAGTCGCAATCCAAATATAGCTCTGCTTCTTTTTCATTATCTGTCTTTTGAATTTTTGCAGTTAATTCTGCTCTTATCTTTTTGCGCGCATTTCTTTACACTTGCGCTCTCCCGTAGCTCTCTCTTTACTAACTCCCTCCTCTACCTACCTTTTATTAACCTTAGTTGGTACAGTGGTTGAAGGCTTATTTGTTTAAAATATAAAAAAAAATAATAGAAAATTTAAAAAAATTATTAATTTATTTATGCTAATATGTAATATTTTTAAAATGGAATACAATGTTGTCTGCTCATTAAAATCGTGGAATAAGCCGATATCTTCGTCCCAGGCAAGCTTCTATTGTTGGCTGTGCGATAAGGTATCACAAGCCAAATGTGCTGGCTTTACTGCATCTGTCTCGGATCCCGCCGTGTTGGCCTCCATTATTGCTGCAGTGGGTGCCGGGCTGTCCAAGATGAAATGCGATCATTCATGCGACAGACCAAGAGTGGGTTTAAAGATTTCATCGTTGGTTTCCGAAAAATCAACAGTTGATCGTTGATGTTCAATTCAATAGCCTTCAGATGTTGAATGAATCTCCTAAGCGGAAAAAATCTGCTACTAGGGAAGTTGCAGCTCCAGAGATGGCGGGACAGCTGGATCCTCCCGCAATAATGCAGCCGCTCATTTCCCTTGCTACTCCAAGAGCAGGGACGGTAAATGAAAAGTCAGCACCCGAATTTACCGTAGCAGAGCATAACTCGCATCTTTGACTTGTCCCTAGGCCAGATCAACCATGTTAGAAATTCGTTAGGTTGGCTTCTTGACTTATGTTTTGTATCTGATCCAGATGGTACCACCCTTTCCAGAGCTTGGGTGGTACCCCTGAAGATCCATACCACCCTACGCTTGAAGTTTCAATTGAAACCAATTCTGGTGTCAATCAGAAGCCTTCCCGCGTATCAAACAAGATTCGTTGTTTTCGTAAGGCTGATTTTCGTAAACTTAATTTGTTAATCGATAAGTTTGACTGGTCCGATTTTCTGGCATGCACAGATATAAATATCATCCTAGATAAATTTTATTTCACATTAAATACATTCTTTGACTTAAGTGTGCCGTGGAAATATCCGTCCGCTACAAATAATCCTCCTTGGTTTACAAGGCGCCTAACAAAATTAAAAACAGATAAAGACAGGCTTTTATATAAATATAAAAGAACCTGTAGCAGCATAGATTTCTCAAGATACTTAATAGCTCGGCTAAATTTCACCGTGCATAACGCCGAATGTTATAAAAATTATATTCGCCGCTGTCGGATTCTGTTCACTCAGGATCCAAAGCAGTTTTATAACTTTGTAAACACGAAGCGTAAACATGTAAATTTTCCTTCTCTACTTACGTATAACAATTTATCAGCGACTTCAGATCAGGCCATTGCCGATTTATTCGCAAAATTTTTCCAAACATCGTATTCACCTCCTAAAACTTCAGATCAGCCATACGCTTACAACATTTAACCAACTAATCGTATATTTGTTCCATTTCTTTCTGAAAACATTTTATTATTGGATCTTCAAAAGGTTAAACCAGTTTATTCGCCAGGCCCCGACGGAGTACCAGGCTGTGTGCTAAAATACTGTGCTAGGGCTCTGTGCAAACCTCTTCAAAAACTTTTCAACTTATCTTTGGAATCTTCGATTTTCCCCTTTAAATGGAAGTAATCTTTCATAATTCCTCTGCACAAAAAGGGAAAAAAATGCCCGCTTAGTCCGTGCCACATCTGGAGTCCCTCAAAGAAGCCATCTTGGCCCATTACTATTCACTCTTTTTATAAATGACTTGTCCCCATCCTTAACGAACGCGCTGGTACTAATGTACGCAGACGATGTTAAGCTTTGTCTGCAATATAAGTTCCCGTCTGCCCAAAACAGATTCCAGTCCGATCTCGATAATTTTCAAAAATGGTGTCTAACTAATGACTTAATACTTAATGGATCAAAATGCAAACTTATGTCTTTTTATCGTACCAGTCCTCACCAGGCTTCGTACTATCTCTCTGGGATTGCCTTAGAAAAATTAACTCAGGTTAATGATCTTGGTGTCCTTTTAGACATAAAACTTAAATTTTCCGACCATATTTCTTCAATGGTTAATAAAGCTAAAGGTGTTCTCGGTTTTATTAAAAGATGGGCTAAAGAATTTAACGACCCTTATATTACTAAAAGCTTATTTATATCATTGGTCCGACCGATACTGGAGTACGGTCCATGTGTCTGGTGCCCCCAAAACGGTGTTCATCAAGACCGCATAGAATCCGTACAAAAGAACTTCTAAATATTTGCTCTTAGAGGACTTAACTGGGACGCAAATCTTCACCTTCCTTCGTATAATAGTAGACTCCTACTAATAAACTTACCCTCCTTAACAAATCGTAGAATAATGCTGGGTGTCGTTTTCCTACACAACCTTATTAATGGTGATGTAGATAGCCAGCGGGGGCCTCATAGCCTAGTGGTTAGTGTACTAGCTCGCTAAGCGTGAGGTCGTGGGTTCAAGCCCCACTCATGTCAAGTGCATGGCCCTGAAAGTTTTCGGCGCTCGCGCATATGATGTAAATAGTGAGAGTTCTTATCGGATTCTTTCTATTTATAATTATATGCACGAAAACCGAAAACCGGCATTCCCAGATGTCGTTAGGTGGCAGCCACCCCACTTCTGAGATAGGTTGCACTCAGCTAATCACCGGATCGACCGAAAAATAAGATTAAGAAACAAACACAAGATCAGAAGAAACAATCACCCCCCCAACCCGATGACGACCCTCCGCTCTCCAGCAGCAGATAAAAGAAATGGACATGGATGGATTGGTCAGAGCGAGACAGCATATAAGGATAGGATGGCTTTGGAGTGAAACTCGCAAAGAAGAAGAAGAATGGGACGCCCCAAGCTTAGCCCAACGCCGAGCAGCACTACGTCGCGCGTTCTCTCTGTCACCTGGGATTTGGCAGAATAGGGTCCGGTGGATGAATGCACTTGTGGATGCCACTTGTGGAAAAAAATAAAAAAAAAAAAAAAAAAAGATAGCCAGCACTTACTAACACGCTTACAGTTTAACGTTCCGAATAGAAGGACCAGAAACTTTAGTCCTTTATTCTTAAGCCATTGTAGATCGACATATGCACAGCATGATCCCCTTAGGATTTTATGTTCGAACTACAATGGTCTGTATCATATTATATCTCTTTCATCCCTTTCAAATATGAAAACCTCCATTTTAATTTACCTTCAAGAGCATACTAATTCTTCCTCGATTTCTTTATAATCCTTCTATTTATATTTTTACTAACTCGAATTTATTCCAGCGATTCGAGCCGTACGATATGCGGCAGGCGCCCCTCGGTTGGTTGGGCGGGAGGTGCGCTGTACGTATGCAGTGGGAACCGCGCGCAAAAAAAAACAAGATTTGATATACCTCTTGTTAGTCTCACAAAGAGAAGATTCAAGAAATAAAAGCAACGTTAAAAAAAAAAAAACACTTTTATTCAGTTTTCATATTTTGCATTTCCAGCGCACTTAGCTTCATGTAGCATAAGTATCTTCATGTAGTCCGCTTTATCTTTTACTTTCTTGTGGTGAAACGCTTCTACCTTGAGTAGTATAAGCACTTAATATCTAACCGACTGAAAGAATAGAGGGCTGACTGAAGGACAGTTCCAATTAACTAAAAAAAGATTATACCTTCATTCTTATACGAGAGGTTGCTCAAGGAATTAACCGTGTACTTACATTTTCTCTTTTCTAGTTTACTTATGTTTTTGCCAGTTTAGCCGTTCGTGTAGTGGGTGCGGCTTTCAGGGATGCAAGGAACCGTGATCCCGGTTTTACGAGTGCGGTGGTGAAGGTCAGCGGCTGTCAACATGCTACCGTTCGACGAAGTCTCGGCCAGTTGAGTTTGGAAGCTTTCCACTCGGGACTTATCCCACGTGGATTTCGAAGACGGGATAACAAATAGTCTAATGCTTCATACATTTTTAATCGACCGCTTCTCTACAACTAAAAAAGTATTTTACTGTACTTTAGGTCCATGCTTCTAAGTTTAACCAAATGTTTCTTGCACTTCAGCCTCAGCTAAGGTCGGACCCTAGGTACAAAACCAATCGATTGTACAAGTCATTGCGTTGATGTTCATTTTAGAAGAGCAGTAGTAGAAGACCACTAGTCAGTATAAGTCAGTATATAATAGTCGGTTGACTCTTGTTAACTTATATAGTAGCTTCCTCGCGCATTCTAGGACATGCTGTAATATGCAGTGAATGTATAGCGAATACCCTCTGTACAACATGTAGAACTTACATGTATATTATATTTATATTACTCTCTTAGCTCTCTAAAATCCATAAAAAAAAATAAATATTTACTGTATATTAATGTATTCTCCGGTTTTATAATATCCAAAAGTATTTCTAACGAAAATCAAAGAAATCTTAAAAAATTTCTCAATCTTGATATGAGTGCAAAATAATTAAAAGTATATTTATGAGATATATATATATATACATATATACTAAGATCTAAGATGTACTATATGCCAACTTAGCAACTTCTTTATGATTGCGAAAAGATAAGATACGAAAATTATTTTACTCCATGCTTGATCGAAAGCTCACCTTAGAGGCTTTAATTATTTACTTTTAGAGAATGTTGTTTAAATATTCTTGGGATTGATAGGAGTCTGAGAGAGAATATGAAAATAAAACTCAAAACTAAATAATCATACCAGCCATATCATACATATACCAACCAATCATACATACTGTTAAGCTATTAATCTTTTTTAAATAGCGGCCGAGTAAAATAATCGAATTGCAGTTTAGATATCAATTTTTATTTGAGGGTTCAATTTAACCCCAAAAACAAGCCGCTCAAATCAATGCCGAATAAACAAGTGAAACAAGAGCTTGCGCAGAAGCTCTACAAAAGAGTATGCGCTACAAAGAACAACAAAGCGCATGCGAAGTTGGGAGATAGCAATAAGTGGACCACTGCGGCTAGTTACACTGAGAAAACTAATTAGTGATAATTAAAATGAATGATGCTGGCACAAGTCCCAACACATACTGTAAGGCTATTAATCGTTTTTAATAGCCGCCAAACGAATTATAATTCAAGAGGTTTATATTATTTATTTTATTTAATTCGAGAGTTCAACTCTAACCAACTTGCAATCGCTCCAATCAATAACCAAATTACAAGAAGCAAGCTTAGCAATATGAACGCACACAAATGCAATATTTGCTAGTGTGCAGCAGCTCTACAAAAAAGCTCCCCAAAGCGCATGCGCTACAACTACCACCAAAGCGCATGCGAATGGGGGAGAAGTAAACAAAGATCAGAACTGCCGATAACCCGCCGCCGCTACTCAGACTTATAATATGTAGCTTATTTTACGCAGCTTCGCCCTTTTCTGCTTGGCTCAACACATACCATATTGAAAATCGTGGCCATCAGACATACTTAACAGCCGAGTGACCCATCATTAACCACTGACAAAGGGTCAATACAGCCTTTGTTCGAGATTTTATACTTGTCCCTCCCATGCAAGCGATGCTTAGTGTTTGATGGCAACAATTGGAGCCCCAGTGTATCAGCCATTTTTTTTTTTTTCTAGGAGTGCTAATGGGGTCCGGCTGGTCCATGTATTGCCAATTGAGCGATTGATAACAGAACGGCTGGTTAATTTATAAGAAGGGCTGCTGCTAAACACACAATTCGGGATGATCTGGATTGAGGTGGAGCGGTAAAAGTATTTTTCCTGTCGCTCAAGGTGTTCTAACATCAGCTTCAGAGATTGGAGTGGTTGGATCGTTGATGGCTAGTTCTAGAGATGACGGCGTCTGTGGATCTAATCTTTCCTCAATGATGTGTATGAATATTGGACCGCAGTTGACTGTTGACACCTAGAGTGGGTTGAGAGTGGTGATTGCTTGGAGCACAGTATTATCAAGCTGCGCAGCTGGTCTGCTGATCCATTCCATTCGATCGCTAGTATGTCCATCTGTAGTAATTTTTGGATCCAAATCAATAAGGAGATGATTGCCGTCCACAATCTCTTTCCATATCTTTTTCATAAGATGCCTGGTGTAAAACGATACTTCCATTCCTTCAGTTTTTCGGGGCCGCTGTGACGGTTCTGACCTTAATGGTATTTCATCCGAATATGTAGCTATATTTTGACAAGGATTGTGAGTGCCTTGGCCTTTCAAAAATATTCATTGTCCTGTCTTAGTGCCAGGGGGTGGAGCTTGGCATGATTTTTTTGAAATTGGGTCAACACGTTGGTGAGCTATTTTATTCGCTCATCGAAGTATCTTTCTTTGAATCGTCGTTCTGCTGAATCTTTTGTAAAGTTTCTGATCAGCCTTTGAATGGCTGCATTGCCTTCAATTTGCTCGTCAATGAGCATCTGAATTACGGGGTCTGATTCGGATCCCATGGTTAGTGTGTCTTTCTCGACATTTTTTTTTAGGCTTGTATTCAGGCTGTGATCCAATGAAACGGATCACGTCGGGGTCAGCAAATGTTCGTCCGTAAAGTTTTATGCGGCCACTTTTGTCAAGCTTGGACTCGCGGGAGAAATGGTAGGTACCTGACTACTGACTGCAGGGATACTACTCCTGGGGGAACAACAGAAAAGGCCATTTAGGACACAACTGTAAGATTTGATGGAAGATTCACAATTCCTACTTCTCCTACAGAAACTAGTAGAACTACACTAGCCCCAGAAATAACCACTTCCCAGCCCAAGGATACAACTCCTGGCCAAACAACAGAAAAGGCCATTGAGGAGACAACAGTAAGATTTGATGGAAGGTCCACCATTCCTACTTCTCCTTCAGAAACTAGTAGACCCACTGTAGCCCCAGAAATAACCACTTCCTTGCCCAAGGATACTACTCCTGGCCAAACAACTGTTGACGTGACTAATGTTTTTCTCTGAGTTAGATGAGGATGAGAGGAGGTGTGCACGATGAAAGCCATCCGGATGGATGGCCTCGTGTGTGTTTAGTTTGTGTTTCGGTTAATGATCCTACTGGTGGACCTTCTGGCGGGACTGAGTATCGAACCATATTCGGTTGTAGTTCGAGACTGTCTTTATTTGAGAGAAAGTGATATTTTATTAGATGCTTAATTGAATACATATATGTGTCTAAGGTTAGGTTAGAAATAGCCACCACACTCAGACCGTAATCGGTTTCTTGTGATACTGTTGGCCGAATCTAGTTCCCCTTGTTTGCAGAAAAGACTCGTCTAGCAGTTTTTCTATCCTGTTCGGATCTATCTCTGACATGATTGAGATGTCGGTGAGAAACCTATCACCAAGGTGTTTAGAAGATGCTTAACGGTTTCTTCCTCTTTTTCGTCCCTACAGCTTCGGCAATAGTCGTTGTGTTCATTCGCCTCGTATGTGTTCCCACTAGCCAGTGCCCCGTGAAGATTCTTATAGCCGTGCTGATACGGGCTGTGTCTATCCTAGGTAATTGAGATGTTCTTTTCTTTGAAATTTTGGCCCAGAGTTAGGGGGCCAACAGGCAGTTTGGGACGGAGTCTCAGCAAAGCTGGGTTTCTCTCTTGTTGGCCTCCCTGAGTTGAAGTTTGCATGAGGCTATTGGTAAACCAGTTCACCCTGTAGCGGTGTGGTGGTGCCTATGCGAGTCACATCGTCTGCTATGCAGTTTCCTGTGATGTCCCTGTGACCTGGGATCCAGATGAAGCTTATGTCATACTGGTTTGACATCTCGTGGAGAGATGATCTGTAGTTTGAGACTGTTTTTGAGATGCTGGTGATCGAACTAATAGATTTTATAGCCGCATGCCTGTCACTGTATATGTTGACCTTTCTTTGTGTGAAGTTGTATATATTTAGATATTCTAGTGGTTCCCTTTTGGCTATCACCTTGGCCTGGAAGATGCTGCAGTGATTGGGTAATCTAAAAGAGGCAGGCCTCGTTGTTCGGTGTATATTCCTCCTCCTACTCTATTATTCAATTTGGAGCCATTGGTGTATTAGCTTAGTGCATTCTCTGGCCCTGAGGTCTGGTTCCCCATTCCTCTCTATTCCGGAAGGGTGTTTTTGGATACTCCTTGGGAGTGCAGTAGTCTGTACTGTTGGAGATAAGTGGGTCGTTTAGTAGACTGGTGGCGTGGCCCGTATTAGAGGAACTCTATTGCTGGGTTTCCCTTAGCCTGTTTCGCTTGCTCCATTCCAGCTAGTCCTGGGTTATATATGATAAGTAAGGCACCACTAATGCATAGTGCTGCAGCTCCCTGGATTTTTTCCCAGCTTCTTAAGAGCGTTCTTCTTTTTGACGGCTGGCCACCATATCACTACTCCATATCCACACCGGCATAAACGTAATTTAGTAAAGTAATTTTAGGTAAGGTGCAGCTTCCCAAAGTATCTTTTGAGTAACACTTAAAAAGAAGATAAAAATAGAAATAAATTGAAGATATAATAGATAATTAAATAGAATTAGAAGATATAGATATAGATAGATATTTCATCTGGCAAGGATAAGAAAAGAAAAAGAACAAGAAAAAAAGAAAAAAAATAATGATAAGAAAAAGAAATGAGATCATGTAAACTCCACAAAAGAGCATAACAAGAGAAGTTACCAAAGCAAAGTTAGAAGAGAATTGGAAAAAGAAGAGTTACTTAAAGCAATGAAAGCGGCGAGTGCATATCAGTGTGATAAGTGAGATATAAACAGGAATGGAAAGCTAACTTCGGGCGGAGCCGAAGTTGATATACCCTTGCAGATATGTGGCAGCTTATTAGATATAGATCGGATCTTATATACTCGGCCGACCCATATGAAATTTACATGAACAGTTATATGACAGCTATATGATATAGTCGGCCGAGCCTATGAAAATTGGTATATCGATTAAGTTTGCCTAACGTGGAATACATAGAAAATTCCATCCTTCTATCTTTTAAAACAACAAAGTTATAGCATTTCCGATCAATCACTTATATGGCAGCTATAGGATATAGTTGACCGATCCCGGCCGTTCCGACTTATATCTGCCTGCAAAAGAAAGAAGGATGTGTGCAAAGTTTGAAGACGATAGCTTTAAAACTGAGAGACTAGTTTGCGTAGAAACAGACAGACAGACGGACAGACGGACATGCTTATATCGACTCAGGAGGTGATCCTGATCAAGAATATATATACTTTATAGGGTCGGAGATGTCTCCTTTACTGCGTTGCTCACTTTTGACCAAATATATTACTAGTAATATTTAAAATCTCTCTTCCTCATTTGTTGACATAATTTGTTGTTGTTATTTAATGTTGTTGTGATGATTTGTTGATATAAATTTACTAATTAATGAACATAAACGACTAATCTAATTAAAGATTAAGAACAAAAAAAAGGAGAAATGATCCATGGGAATGATCCATCTGTTAGACCTGATTCTTGTTATACCCCGAATTCATCAAATTTATGTTTATGGAAATTATAGGTTTTGTTCGGACGCTTCTGGCCAACCCTACTATGGTCCATAATTCCATTTAACAAAAATGCTAGACCCCTTTTGCACAAGCTTCTACGGCGGCTCCTCGATCAGCATGGAGAACAAGGATAATTAGTTAGTCATTATAAATACTCCGTTTTATTAATAGCTCAAAATATAAACCAACATAAGATAAAGGTAGATACAAAATGTGCTTAAGTTTCTAAATTTTTTTATATAATTTCTATAAACATTTCTTTTTTTTATAATTTCCATAAACATAAATTTGATGAATTCGGGGTATAACAAGAATCAGGTCTAACAGATGGATCATTCCCATGGATCATTTCTCCTTTTTTTGTTCTTAATCTTTAATTAGATTAGTTGTTTATGTTCATTAATTAGTAAATTTATATCAACAAACCATTACAACAACATTAAATAACAACAACAAATTATGTCAACAAATGAGGAAGAGAGATTTTAAATATTACTAGTAATATATTTGGTCAAAAGTGTGCATCGCAGTGAAGGAGACGTCTCCGACCCTATAAAGTATATATATTCTTGATCCGGATCACCTCCTGAGTTGATATAAGCATGTCCGTCTGTCTGTCTGTTTCTACGCAAACTAGTATCCCAGTTTTAAAGCTGTCGACTTCAAACACACATCCTTCCTTTCTTTGCAGGCAGTATATAAGTCTGAACGGCCGGGATCGGTCAACTATATCCTATAGCTGTCATATAACTGATTGATCGGAAATGACCTAACTTTGTTGTTTTTTAAGTTAGAAAGATGGGACTTTCTATGGATTCTACTTTGGGAAAAGTAATCCGATCTGCCAAATTTTATAGGGATCGGCTGACTATATAAGATCCGATAAATATCTAAAAATATATGAGGTGCAAGGGTATATCAACTTTGGCTCCGCCCGAAGTAAGCTTTCCTTTCTTGTTTTTTTTTATTTTACGCCAACTAAAAAAATTCAGTTTCTTGAAGCTGCCGATGGTATCTAATGCGCTGACACTGCGGACTCTACTTTTGCTCCTCTGCTTCCGTTTCCCTTCGCTCAATGTACTGAGATAATCGACCCAGCGCTTAAGGCGGTGATGGAACGCAGGCCACTCAAACTCGAAAAACTGGTGTCATTAAACTTGGTATGCACTTTTTCAATAGCTCACCCAGATGGACCACCTTATTGGGGCTAGTAATTGCCAGGGATTTATATTCTTGGTTGAGATTTTCATTTAACTTTAAAAAAACTTTTACCTTTGCACTCGCTACACCTTTCTTCTTGAGGGTTAGAACGAAAAGAAATCCACGCGGGATATCTAGGCTGCTAAACAGGTTATATCCTCTCGCAGTCCCCAGTAATGAGGTTCCGTGTCTTTGACCTTAAACACACAGACAGACGGACATGCTTATATCGACTCAGAAGATGATCCTGATCAAGTATATATTCACTTTATAGCTTTGCACTCTTTTGACCAAAATTATAATACCCCCTGCGAGGGTATAAAAAGAGTAAACAGTAACGGGCCGATATGGCTTCCTTAAGGGACTCCAGATGTAGCACGATCTAAGCGGGTAAAAATAAATAAAATTCTCTGTGTTCTTTCGTCTAAGTAGTTGAAGATCCACAGAGGGAGATTTGTAGGAAATACAAAAAGCTGCAGTTTACTTAACAGGAGTAAGTAATTAACTGAATGAAAAGCTTTACTACAGTCTGTGAAAATATCATCAGTTTGAAGTTGCTTTCGAAAGCCATCTAAGACAAAGGATGTCAGCTCCAATAAATTAGTGGAGGTGGAGCAACTATTCATGAAACCATGCTGACATTGAGAAATGATTGAAGAGCAAAAATGTTGCAAGCGAGGCGTAATTAATTTTTGGAATAACTTCGGAATAGTTGACAATTTAGAGATGCCTCTGTAGTCGGCAGCATCAGATTTTTTTCTGAGCCGAATTCTTTAACCCTACTTTTGATCTGTCGCCTGAAGGATCGCATTTCATCTTGGACAGCCCGACACCCACCGCAGCAATAATGGAGGCAAACACGGCGGAAAAGGGCAAACGAGACAGATGGAGTAAAGCCAGCACATTTGGCATGTGAGACACTTTTACACAGCCAACAATAGATGCTGGCCTAGGACGAAGATATCGGCTTATTGCACGAGTTTAATGAGCTGACAACATTGTATTCACTTTTTTTACTTTATTTTTTTTTAGTTTAAAGGGGAAAAAAATTTGTTGTAAAATAAATTAGCCTTCAACCACTGTACCAATACGGTTAATAACCGTAAATAACTGTAAATACTTTCTACTAGGACACTTAAAATCTAGGCATGTTAGTAAATGCTGGCTGTCTACATTACCATTAATGAGATTATATATAAACACGACACCCACCATTGTTCAACGGTTTTTTAGCATCCCAATTAAATCCTCTAAGGGCGAATATCAGGATGTTTAGTTGTACAGATTCTATGTGATCACAGTGATACTGATGATGTATGTGACCCACAATTATGGCATTTCCGATCAATCAGTTATATGGCAGCTATAGAATATAGTTGACCGATCCCGGCCATTCCGACATATATACTGCCTGCAAATAAAAAAAAAGGATGTAATGGAGGGTATAATTAAAAAATAAATTGAATTATGTTTTCAGGCTTATATACATGTTTGTTTTCATTTTATAGATGGGTGGTGGGAATAAAATCTTTTTAAACTGTTAAAGCAAACTACGCACAATTGATGGAGTTTTTCACCATATTAGCCAAAGCGTCACGGTTTTATGACTACATGGAGACATTTGAGTGAGTATTTCTTTTGAATATGATGATTGAAATTTTCGATCGCGTGGAGATATTGAACAAAGATTTGCAAAATTTGCCTCCTTGCGCCATCGAATCGTATGATAAAATACAAGTAGTCTCCTACGTTCTGAACGCTTCACGTGATTCTAAATGCAATGAAATTTGGAGCAAAAGCATTGAAGCTCTTGGTGACCTTGAACTAAGCGAGCCTCAAATTCCGCGTCGTCGAAAAATCCCAAAACGTCTCAAGCAAGGAAAAGCTGATAACTTTGAATTTGAAAAATCGATAGATTTTTTCAGAAAATCTTACTTTGAAGTTTTCGATCAATTGATTTCTTCACTAAATAATCAATTCGAAAATGATTCTGCGCTATTTTTTTAATTTGTCTCGTTTTCTTCGCATTAAGATCTTAAACGTATTTAAGATCAACAATGTCCATTGACTCAATAACGATGCTATCATACATGTTTATCGCGAAATTAATGACAAACTTGAATTAGAGAACTTGTTAAACGACTTCATTTCAAAAAATGCAAAACGCAGTTCTGTATTTGCATTGCGCAAATGATTTTTTTGTATTTATCTACTACATTTTTGTTTCCAAAATGCCCTGTAATTATAGGTATACTTACATTGTGTTTAAGACAGTTGACTTAAAGATTTTTTTTTTGTATGTGTGTAATTTATCTTTGTTGAGTTACCGAGCGTTTTCGGGAGCTTTAATTAATGTTCAGAATCCAGCCTTTTATAAATAACAAGTTCTGTTTAATTTATATATACAAACGTAATCTATTCGCGGCGACGCGATTAGTGACATACAGATAAAAGAGAGTGACGTCATGAGTTCAATAAATTATTGCCAGACTTTCCGGCGGCTGCTTGACCCGACATACTCCCCCCGTTGAAAGATGAGCTTTCAACAGCATCATGAAGGGGCTGTCTCCTCCACCTCCATGTCCACGGAGGACATCGGCGACATTGGCGCTTGGACGCTTATGCTGGTGTTGTCTGTAGAGCTGGTCTGTAGAAATAATCCAGCTCCAATTAGCAAATCAACTTGCTGAGGCTGGTAAAAATGAGGATCCGCTAGATCCAAGAGTTGAAGTCCAATACAAAATTGGGCTTAAGGTCAGCAATGTTGGAGGCTACGATCGCAGTTAATTGCGTCGAATGTCATTAAGATTGCAAGCAGACTTTCACAGAAAACCCATCTGTAGAGAACCCTGCGTCGCCTATACCGTATACAGACACCGGAGACCTTATCTTCCGCAGCTGCAGCTGGTTCGCCAGCCTTTAAGTTACTAGGTGTACCTGCGAGCCAGAATCGAGCAGCGCTCGGCAGGGTAGTAGAACCCCTAAGTGGTTACGGACTAGAATATTGGCAGTGGCTAGCAGCACCACATCACCAAATCGATCCTTAGCGACGAAATAGATTGAAGCATTGCGATGCCGATATAGGTGACCAAATCCAAGGCACTTACGTCATAAATCCAATCGCCCAACTTCGCGTAAAAGATCCTTAAGCGACAAACTTAAAAACCGTGGGCAGGAGTTTATTATGTGAGAATAGCCATCACAGATCATGCATGCGGACGAGTTTGTAATCATAAATGCAGAGTTACCTGGATGAAAGGGTTTGGTGCATATGATGTCGTCGGCAAAACCATGCTCTCAAAAGTCCGGCATCTCTGCTCAAGGAAACTGGCGATGGACTCCCAAGTTGGAATGGAACCAAAGAAATCCCAGTCAGCTTGCATTTCCTTCCACTTAGACTGCGTGGTATCATCAACCTATCATAATTATGCAGCTAGCAATCTGCTTCGTTGTGCCCATGCTTGCCAGGGCTCGCATATGCGAATTAAATTTATCCGAAAGCTCGCGAAGCCTCGTCGCTGATGCGGATTCTACGGCCCTCAGATGCAGTATCTCATTAACATGAGCTTGAAAAATAAGTCTGCGATTACTTAACCTTTTGTTTAGCAGCTCCAAGGCGACGTCATAGTTTTTGTCCGTCAGCTCCAACGGTCGCACAGTCTGCATGGCAGACTCACGAAGGCAGGACCGCAACCGCTGAAGCTTCTCCACACGACTTATAAATGGGTTTGTGTCCACCATGGTCGAGAACAGTGATCGGAATTCAAGCCACTCCTCATAACCTCCACTAAAAGTGGGAAGCGGCAAAGCTTGGAAAGTTCTGCCAAAGGACGCATTAAAATTGGTTGCAGAAGTACAGTTGATCAGAGTCAAGCTAGCCGGTAACAAACTGGAGCGCCGTATAATCTCCTGGTCCAGGATGAATCATGCCTCCCTCGCCGCATCGTTGAAGTTGACGCGCAGATCTGTGCGTAGGGTTGAAGACCGATCTGAGAAGTAAAGACGCGGGAGCGCTGCTCAACGCTTGATGCTGCGGAGCGACCGAGAGATACCGCGAGAGAGAGAGACAACTAAAGCGCATGACGGCAGATGCAGGTGGCCGATCGAATGCACGAGAGTGGGCGACGCGAATAGGGACTTATAGATAAAAGAGTGTGACGTCACGAGTTCAATAAATTATTGCCAGACTATCCGGTGTCTGCTTGACCCGACAATCTTAATTATCTTTTATACGCTGAAATTAATGATGAACAAAAGCACTTGTATATTTTTCCGTCCACATGAAGAATAGAAACACAATCGAAGACCTTTTTTTTTTTTGTTTAGGGAAGCGAAAATTTCTAACTACCCACTTGGGCTATCCACCCACCACACACAGTAAACGTAGTTATTGATTTTACCACCAGTATTTAATTGGTGGCTTTGGGCCATTCGGCCGTTCGGTCCTTTTTTGTTTGAACGTATCATGGAGGGGAACATTCGATTGCTCTCGGCTGCGCTGCCTTCAAAAGCGCGGCGGCGATCATTCCCAGCTATGTTCATAAACATATAATTCTATGCTCGTATATAAGGCTGCTAGCAGCGCGATCGCAAGGATGTAGTATGCATGGCTCGTGCGTTGTCAACTCATGAGAATTGGCTGACCACTGCACTTCCCATAAGTGGGACTTTAAGGCATATATGTGGGAATACATATTTACTGGCTATTTGGCCGGGGCATTATGTTTATGTAACAACACTGTAGCAATATTGTGTTTTGGATACCGTGGATACTTGCTACAAGTATCCCTCCTTTTTAAAAATAATAAAAAGGTAATAAAATGAAGGTATTTTGAATAAACTTATTTTATATTGATTATATATGTATTGAGTGAAAAGTATAATGATATTTTTCTTATATTTGTATTAAATGTTATAAACTATTTGGTTTTAATTCTTTTCATTTGAGATTGTTATGTTATCTCGTTCTTCTATATTTTCTACATTATAGGATCCTGTATACTTCAAATCTAGTTTATGCCCTACTTCGTTTATGCCTTTCTTCGCTCTATATGGGATTTCGCATCTAAATTTTGATTCTTTTGCATAGTTTTCTATGTCGAATAATGGTGCAATATATTCGTTGCATTGGTATTGATTCATTGCATTGTTTTACTAAACACAAGTTCGTATGGACAGTATCCATGTACTATAGATGGTGTTGTTTTGAAACAATATGTGAAGTATATAAGCCAAACATCCCAAGCTCCTTTGTCTGATGAGATGTATGATCTAACGTATTCGTTAAATGTTCTATGGCTTCTTTCTATTGTCCCCAAGGTTTGATGGTGATGTGCAGTTGTAATTAATAATATAATAAATAATTAATAATTGAACTCTTATATTCAATTCCCATGTCCGTAATGAGCGTCTTCATTGGACCGTACTTTAGAATAAAAGATTCGAATATAGCTGTCGCTACTGTTGTCTTTGTCTTTTATAGGAATTGTATAATAACCGCGTATTCGTTACCTTGATCTGATTTAGGTAATGGACCGATCGTATCCACTTACACTATATCAAACGTTTTTAATGGTGTTTCTGTTATTGTCAAAAGGGTTTTTGGATGTTTTGTCCTTTTTTTTTTTGGCATTTAAGACATTTCTTTACGTGGTTTGCAACGTCATGTGTCATATTTTTCCGTAGTAATGTCTTTTTACTTTTGCTAGCGTTTGTTTTATGCCTGTGTGTCCGCCTTGTAATGGATCGTCATGTTGTGTAAACAGAAAAGCTTCTTTTTCATTATCATTATTAATTATGGTCACCGGGTTGAGTAGCGCTACTCTCAATGAATTCAGTATTTTATTGCCCATTTTTTTTTAAATTATCAATTGAAACTTGTGCAAAGATATTTTTCCACGGTGCCACTTTTAGTTGGCTGATATTATATTTACCGGCTTGAAATATATATTTAAAGGCTTGAACTTTGGAAAAACTGACATAAGTCCAGAATTCCATATTTTTTACGTGTAAGGTCACTTCTTTACGTACCTTGTCATTATTGACTCCATATACGTTGGGCTTTGAAGCTATTTCTTTAGATTGCCTAGGCAAATCTATTTCTCCTGCGCAGGATTTCTGTCTACTTTGACATATAGTAGAGACTTTATTTATATTTGTGATAATTGATTTTAAGTCCTGTATTGTAATTCTTGATAGCGCATCGTCTACATGTTTGTTTTTACTCTTTAGATACTCTACTGAGAAATTATACTCTTCTAATTCAAGCCTTATGCGTGTAAATTTTGAACTTGGATTGGTCATTGAGAACTGATATGTAACGTGTCTATGGTCAGTTTTGATTGTAAAGTGAATTCCATAAATATATGGAAGTAGGTTATTGCCCAATTAATTTATATTAATACTTGCTCGGTTGTGCTCTTATTACTTTCACCCTTTGTAAATAATCTATATGCAAATGCACCTGGTAGTTTATGGCCATTGAAATTTTGTGTCAAAACGACACCACACGCCAGTTTACTAGCAATCTGTGGTTACACAAAATTCTTTTTTAAAAGCGAGGTATTGTCGGTCGGCTTCAAGAGCTGGAATTTTAAGTGTAAGAAACCATTTTGACACTCTTCAGTCCATTCGAATGAAACATTCTTTTCAGTTTTCGAAGTTTTCGATAAATTTTTTATAATAATTGCAGAATGCAACAAATTGTCTGGCATTGTCTGCATCATGTGGAACTGGATCATTTTCAATTTCTTTATATTTTGTGTCATCTGGCAAGATTTCTTTATCTTCTTCATTTGTGTCCCAAAAATGTGACTTCATGCATAAAAAATGAACATTTTTCTGGATGGAAAAGATTTATTTAAGATTATATTTCCAGATTATCTGGATTTAAGATTATATTTCCTGCATTTGTTAAAAATATCGGTTAAGATTTTCAGCCTATTAATTTCGGAACAACCAATATCTTTTAAGTCATCCATATAAAGGAATGCTTGTGAGGAAAGAGTTGGGAGAAATTTTTACACCAAATGGTAACCGCATGAAGCTGTAGGCGCCATTGTTTGTTGAAAAAGACGGTACATTTCTTGAATTTTCGTCAAGCTCTATTTGATGAAATCCGGACATTAGGTCAAGGCATGAAAAATATTTATCTCTGCCTAGTTGATCCAATATGTGATCAATTCTTGGAAGTGGAAATTTGTCGGATAATAACTTTTTATTAATTTGGCGATAGTCAAAAACTAATCTCCATTTTTTCTTTTCGCTGTTGGGAAGGGCTTTTTTGGGTACTAGAAGAAGGGGACTATTATATTCTGAGACTGACGGCTCTACTATTCCGTTGTTTATTAATTTTTGCACTTGTTCTTGAATTTCTTTTTCTGGACTATGAGGGTTTGTATAATTTTTTATATAGACTGGTGCTTCATCATTTAATCTAAGTTTTTGTTTGTATAAATTATTTGTGGATATTGGCTCGGTTAGATAGATAGATTTCAACTCAACTCACATAGACTTTTCAGTGGAGTTTGGAATTGTGGTGGAAAGTTTTTGGCTAATTGAGATAAGAGTATTTTCTTTCTGGACTTTTGATTTGATTTATAATGTAGTTCAAAAATGCTTCATGTGTGAGTTTATTTATTTGGACTAACTGATCAGTATTAGTGTTAAGAGGAGCCCAATAATTTAGGTATTACTCCAATGAGTTCCGTTTTAAAAACTGTTTTTATTTATTTCCATTCTCTTATAAGAAAGATACATGAAAATCTTAAATCTATTTAAATATACTTATCAACGAACTCTACGCTGACATGCTATGTGACCCTTTTCTAAGTGCTTCAAGTGCACCACATATTGCAAGTGATTTGAGATCGGTCTCAAATCATGCCTATCTCTTATTTCCATGGCTCCGATCCCTTGAGACTCTAGCTTTGGATTCTAATCGTGTTCAATGCTTGAACAATTAGTGGTATTTAAAAATAGGACGAACGTGTTTTTAGAGGTTGCAATGCATTTTTGGATTTCCTGGTTTGGGATTTTTTTTTTAAACATTGATAAGTTTTTATTGAATCTTCTCTTAATTATGAGACTAACAATAAATTTACGAATCTTAAAATTAAAATATAACTAACAGTGAGCTAAGACTTTTTTCTCATTGCTCGTCCCTCAAGTCGGTCGCTGGGTGGGTAAGGCATTGCGTCGAAGTTATGATTGGTTGCTCAACCTTGTTAGACCTCGCGCCAGGTGGTCAGGGTGCAACAATAGCTTGGTAAAGTACTTTTCCTTCTGTTCTGCGATCACTTCTTTGACTGGTTTGACTTTCGTTGCGAACGTACCACGGTGCCCCGGTGATTGTTCTCTAGATCTTCGACTGAGCTCGCTGGACTATGTCAATATTGCTATTGCTGGCATTCCCCCTTAACTGGGAGCCGTACATCCATGTAGGTTTTAGTAGCGAGTTATACAGCAGGACTTTATATTCATAGCTAAGAGGAGACCGAGCGTTGATAAGCCAGTGAAAGCTGCTGGCTTTTAGCTTTAGGTATGTTCTTTTGGCTTCAATGTGCCGGCGCCATGTGAGTCTTCTGTTGAGTTATACTTCTGGATATGTCACTTCGATTGCATGCAGGTGAAGACCGAGAAGACCGGCGGGCAGTTTTGCCTGTTCAAGGTGAACGTAACTTTCTTGCATTTTTCTTCGTTCACTTTAATTCTCCATTCTGATAGCCATTTTTGAACATCGACCATATGTGAAGCTAGCTGCGCAGTTGCTTTCATCGGGCATTAGGAGCGGCTAAGAATAGCGGTATCATCAGCAAACGTAGATGTTGTTAGTCGTGTGCTTGTCGGGATGTCTACTGTGTAGAGGTCATATAATGTTGGCCCTAGCACACTGCCTTGAGAAAATTCAGCTCCTATAGTGAAATCAGCAGTTATAGCAGTGTTGCACCTCACAGCAAATTTTCTGTCGTAAAGGTAAGACTCTAAAAGCTTGTGGGTGTTGTAGGGGAGCACTGTCTTGATCTTGTACATTAAACCTTCTAGCCAGACTCTATCAAATGCTTGAGAGACGTCTAAAAATATGGCGGTGCAGCACTCTCGTTTTACGAACGCGTTCCGAATTTCTGACGTTATCCGGTTGACCTGCTCAATTGTTCCGTGCTTTTCACGAAACCCAAATTGATGTGACGGGATTCCTTCCTGGGTTCTTAGGTACGTGTTTTCACGGCTTTGCTATCATTATTAAAATTGAATTTTTCCATCTCACTGGAAAGTGGCCAAGTTTTGCGATGGCTTTGAAAAGCTGGGTGATAGTGCAAACGGCGCAGTATGGAAGCTCAATGATCATTTTGGGAGTTTGGGTCGCAGCCCGGGGATTTTTTCGGTTTCTGTTGATTTTTGATGATATTAGCGATTTCGTTTGGGCGAAATGCAATTGGCTCATGTTGAAGCTAAGGCTCATATGGTAAAGTAGGCAAAGTAAACGCACTAGTGGCATGAATTGGTTGGAAGACATTTTTAAGGTGGTTGGCAAACGTGCTGGCTCTGTCTTCATTGCAGCGCGCCCAGTCGCCTGTGGGATTTCTTATAGGCATCACAATTTCTTTCGGTGAGCTCAGAGTTTGGTGAGCTCTCCATATTGAGTATTTTGTACTAGAAGTCGACAATTGCTCTATGTAACGGCGGTGAACATATTGCATGAGGCATGCACTTAAGCTTTGCTTAGCAGAAGGCGATCTGTGGAATGGCCACTCTTGATGTAAGCGTCGCTTTTTGAGGACGAGCTCTTCGATTTGTAGATTTATCTTCTTTTGGATGCATTGTGTATTTGTAATTTGGGGTGTTGAAGTTTGAGCTGCAGAGACGAGTACAAACTCCAGTGAATTAACAAAGCTGTCTACGTTGGCTTCATCGTTGAGGAGAGGACTTAGTTCGATGTGTGAGCTAATATACTTTCTGTACTTAACCCAGTTGGTTTTCTGTGATGTCAAATTTTAATGATTGTTCCAATGTTCCGGGAAATCGGAGTAGAAGAAGCAGGATAGAAGAGTGATCAGATGAAAGATCCACAAGGCATTCACCGTTTATGTTATTGGTAATCGCAACGTCTATTAAGTCGGGTAGTTTCTTAACTCCGAGTGAGTGAGTTCAGCTATTGTGAAGCGAGGGGAGCAGTATACGGCGGCTAGTGTAAGTTGGCTGCCAGTATTTTGTTGTATACATATAGATGTGGTCTGTAGGTAGTTTTAAGCAAATTTGTCATGATAGTGCTTCTGATTAGAATTCCAGTTCCATCATGTGCTTTACCATCTAGATGATTTGTTCTGTAGAATTTAAAGCCTATTAGTTTCAACAAATTGTATTTGCTTGTAAGGTGTGTTTCTGAAAGCAGCATTATATCGATATGATCGAAATGGAATTGAGCTAACTCAAATTTATGCTGTGACTCGCCGTTAGCATTCCACGTTCCAGATATCCGTAGGGAGTCATTATTTTGATTGTTGTGAAACCAGCAATTTAATCAGTAGATTTTTGTTTCTCATTAAATCTTGCATAGTTGTGCGCAAAAACGACATAAATTTCGTAAGGCTTTGTTGTAGGCTGAATATCATAGCTTCAAAGTTGCTTTTTGGCTGTTAAGGTGAGTGATGCTGCTGAAAATTGTGTTCTTGGTATGCTGATTGCAGAAATGAACTTTTTGAGGCAGGGGTAGCCAGTCCCGATTTTAAATCGCTTGCGTATGCCACATTTTTGTCAGAGTTTATTGGTCCTAGTGAGGATCTGGCTGCAGTCGTGAAGAAGTCTTCAGGGTTTGATCTGGAGGCTGCAAACTGTTTATTTTGGATGCAGTCAGTAATTCCTCTCTGGTGGATGCGACTTTTCAGCTCCTTGTAGACTTGGCAACCTCTATAGTTAGCAGTGTGATTGCCACCGCAGTTGCCGCACTTTTTCCAGTTGCAGTCATCTTTGCTCGCTGGGCAGTGTGCGGAGTCATGAAGCTCTCCACACACCACTCACACCGGGCGCAGTATACAGTATGACGTTATATGGCCATATTCTTATCAGTTCGCGCATTGTACCGGGCCATTGCGTTTGTACGGTTTCTCTACTATAATTGTGCGGTGCAGTAGGACCTGAAGATTGTATATAGGGTGCACTTCGTATTTATTCAGGGGCTTGTTTTCTGGTTCGATGGTATCGAGGGGGAGCAAGATCGCGCTCTTTCGCTCTCTACGTTTAAAACTTGACCCCGGTCAAGTTTGGGGTAATTGACCGCGCTTGATCAGAGCTTGCAATATTTTCGGTTGCCTTAAAAGAGAAGTACGCGTTGTTTCTTTGTATTGAGAGCAGTCTCTCGTCTTGCTCACGTTGACGTTTTGTGTGAACGTCGTTAAGATTCATTTTAATCGAGGTTGAGTAATCAACTCGTTTGTAGAGTTTTAGTTGTTAGGTTTTATATTAATTAATTGACTAATAAATATAAACATTCGTGATTTCATTGCAGAGAGCGTATTTTTGCATTATTGTAGATTTGTTTAACCAGTCACTGCACTTTTATGAGTTTATTGTATTTTTTATTTTTAATTGTTCTTTTTCCGGAGCACAATAAATATACGTCTGCATGCAACGGCGTGTTGCGGGACACAGTGAGCTTGGGAACAATAATTTAATAATCCGAGACTGAGGAGTTAATCCAGGTTTTGGTAAGCCCAATAGCATCAAAATAAAAAGAAGCACTCTTTAGGCGGGATACAAATATGGCTTCACGGGGTGCACAAGCTCTAATCGTATGCCCAGAAGATCTTATTTCAGACGCCATACCAGTGAGAGGCCTAGAGGATAGTAAAAAAGGAGCAGCCTGTCGGTTATCCAACGATGGAGGTTCTAAGACGATAGGTGGACCAAGACCCTTTGAAGATTTCATTGCCTGACTTGGGGAACAGATCGCTTCCCCAGGAACATCAGTAGGCGATGATAATGTATTTGGCACTAAAAATGTATCTTCATGAATCATATGGGAAGCAGGGGTACCCAATAAATTGACCGCCAACAAGTTGTTATTTGGAATTTTTCTCCTTAGAGATTCGTTTAATAACTTAAGACCAAGAAATTGAGTCTCATGTATAAGGAATGGCTCATTAAGTGCAGAAAATTGCTTATGTTTCATGAAGGACACAAGACTGTGTCGGACCAATGTTCTTTGTGATAAGATCACTTATCCGTCTATTGTATCCAACACCAGCACATTTAATATGTGAGAAGTTATTGAAAAGCCGGCAGGACAGGTAAGAGTCACCGGTAATGGATCCTCCAAGCTCGTATTTTTTAGCAGTGAAAATTAGACTAATTATTGACGGAGATATGACCACTGTAGAAAGATGTGTGTAGTAAAAGCGACAAGAGTTTAGTTAGAAACTCTGTGGTAGAGAGGCACGTCCCGATCTGGTACGTCTAAGAGAAGACGTAACAAAAGAGATATCCGAGTAAGGCTGGACGCCGTAGCGAATAACAACTTTAGAGTAACAACGATGTTTCGGGTTTCACGTCCACAGAGTAGACCTTAGGAAGAGAATATATTTTCTATATAATATTGAAGAATAATTGTGTATATAAGAAGTAAGAATATACTCCGAAAATTATTCAATATATTTTAGCTTGTCGCGAAAAGTAAAAGCTTGTATCAAAAATCGAAGATAAATACAATCTGATGAGAGCAATCGAAGAAACACTTTCCGATACGGCAAAGTAAGATAAACCACTAAATACATCAGTTTATTCGGTACATAGCTTAATGAGGGTATTTTGGAACATTGTAGAAAAATTTTTTGTTAGCTTTAATAGGACTTCTTTATTTCTGGTCTAATTTTTTTTTTTTATACCCTTGCAGAGGGTATTATAATTTTGGTCAAAAGTGTGCAACGCAGTGAAGGAGACATCTCCGACCCTATAAAGTATATATATTCTTGATCAGGATCACCTCCTGAGTCGATATAAGCATGTCCGTCGATCCGTCTGTCTGTTTATACGCAAACTAGTCTCTCAGTTTTAAAGCTATCGACTTCAAACTTTGCACACATCCTTCTTTCCTTTGCAGGCAGTATATAAGTCGGAACGGCCGAGATCGGTCAACTATATCCTATAGCTGCCATATTGATCGGAATTGATCGGAAATGCCATAACTTTGTTGTTTTTTAAAACGAAGTTAGAACGATGAGACTTGCTATGAATTCTTTTTTTCACACATCCTTCTTTCCTTTGCAGGCAGTATATAAGTCGGAACGGCCGAGATCGGTCAACTATATCCTATAGCTGCCATATAACTGATTGATCGGAAATGCCATAACTTTGTGGTTTTTGATTTTAGAAGGATGGGACTTTATTTGCGTCCTATTTTGGGCAAACTAATTCGATCTGTCAAATTTTAAAGGGATCGTCCGACTATATAAGATCCGATATATATCTAATAAAATATGCTGCCACTTAACTGCAAGGGTATATGAATTTCGGCTTCGCCCGAAGTTAGCTTTCCATTCTTGTTTTTTTTACTCTCGTCGGTTGTATCGGATTTTTGGCCGCACTAAATTCTTTTATCACTTTAAAACTTTTTAGTTTTTATTTTAAAGCCTCATTCAAATTTTTAACCGCACAGCCCTACGTTGGGCGCCATTTTTATTTTTGGGCGCCCATTAAAATCACTGTGCACAATAGTCCACGAGGTGACGAACTGCATGTCTTGGCGTGCGCGAGGAGACTCTATATAGAGCCGAAGAATTAAAAATGTTCTGTAAGCATCCGATCTGAATGAATAATATACCAATCGAAACGTCTCGAAACATTTTCCAAAAGTTGTTTGGTTTGGGAGAAATAAGGGTGGAAGTAAAAAAAATTTCTTATCACTAAATTAGTGATAAAAATTTTACATTACTAAAATTCTACATTAGTCTACATTAGTGTAGGATATATTATTAATTTTGGAGGTGCCATTAAAAGTAACTGAATATTTAAACGAGTTTCATTAACTCCATTTACCAAAATGGCTCCATCTTGGAGTACATCTAAATTTATATTCTTTTCTCTGATTTTGTTACATTCAGATTGTTCTCCAATCTGGTAAAACAAGAACCTTCTGTGTTAACCTTCTTAAAATTAGATATTACATAATACTAATTTCTACATTTTGCGAAGTGATTATCATTTAATAATTTTCAATCGTTTTGTGAGATGGATCTTGAATTGTAAACGTAACAACGATCGGTAATAATTGGAAATTTTATGTATATTATAATAAGATCTTGGTGCAGAGCGATTTAAAACTCAGATATATCTAATAGGTTATAATTACGGGTTTTTGTGCATGCTTATAAATTTCTTGAATATCTCATTGTTTAGAATTTAAGTGTTAAATACAACAATTTTTGCAAGTGTAATTGTGTCCATAAAATTCATAAGGCCGTAAGTAAGTAAGCGCAGTAGATATTTTCTAATTGGAATTTCTTGATCTTTAAAAGCTGTTTTAAATTCTTCAGATAGAGATTTTATTTCTTTGAATATTAACCGTTATTAAGGGTTAATAACGAACTGGTCATTATTATTCTCTATTAAATCATCGATTTTATTTTCAATTTTCTTCCTAAAATAGCTCTGCTCTGCTGTTATCCCTCTGTGTTGCTTCTTTTGTCGCTCAGATTCTTATCTTTACTCTTTGCACAATTACTAACTCCCACTAATCGCTCTCTATGTTTCCCTGGCACAGGGGTTCAAGGTGCTTCTATAAAAATAAAATAATAATAATAATAAAAAATTTTTAATTATAGATTTCAAGCTTATCTGTGCATTAATATAACATTCTCATCATCCCAGCCTACCAACCACTGTTGGCTACGTGCAAAGCGTGCCAGGTTTACGGCCTCAGTTTCGGATGCCATCTCGCGTAGGTCTGGTCTCCACTTCCATGAGACACACTAAAAGCGGATTTAAAGAGTGCATCAGCGGTTTTGGCAAAACCAATGACATACTCTGTGCGGTCTATTCCCAGTTTAGTAGTCTTCAACTGCTAAATGAGTCTCCAAAGCGTAAGGAATACGTTGTTAGTAATGTATATCTCTAGCCACCACAAGGGCTGGACCTGGGAAAATTCGGCTTCCGAATATCTCTGTATAAATGAGCAATTGTCCGACATGTCCTCTGGGGCATCGCTTCCAGTGATGCCACCAGAAGCAATAATACAAACTTCCTTAAGAGTCACCAAACATGGCAATCAAGCGTCCGGACCCCCGGTACGAACTGATGATGCAGTATTAGTTACGGCGCTACCAAACCCTTGTAGGTTATCCCACCATCGAAACACATATTTCTTTCCCGGCTTGCCCCTGATACTTCTGAAATTGATATCTCGACTTACAACAAAGCCAACACAAAAGCCGACATAGATGTGGCGGATATCACTAAATTTAATTATAACTGCACCAGGTTACACCAAAATATTTCAAAATACGTGTGCCCGTTCATATGTTAAATACGATTTGTTACACCAGTTTCCTTCGACCAGCGCTTGATAAAAGCTAGTACTCCTTTGGCTTCATTATTTATTGTATCATAATATGATATGAACTATAAGACCATTATAGTTCGAATATAAAATCGTAAGGGGATCATGCTGTGCATATGTCGATCTACAATGGCTTATGAATAAAGCACTAAAGTTTCTAGTCCTTCTATTCGGAACGTTAAACTGTAAGCGTGTTAGTAAGTGCGGGCTATCTACATCACCATTAATAAGGTTGTGTAGGAAAACGACACCCAGCATTGTTCTACTATTTGTTAAGGAGGGTAAGTTTATTAGTAGGAGTCTACTATTATACGAAGGAAGGTGAAGATTTGCATCCCAGTTAAGTCCTCTAAGAGCAAACAAAAGAAGAAGTTCTTTTGTACGGATTCTATGCGGTCTTGATGAACACCGTTTTGGGGGCACCAGACACATGAACCGGACTCCAGTATCGGACGGACCAATGATATAAATAAGCTTTTAGTAATATAAGGGTCGTTAAATTCTTTAGCCCATCTTTTAATAAAACCGAGAACACCTTTAGCTTTATTTACCATTGAAGAAATATGGTCGGAAAATTTAAGTTTTATGTCTAAAAGGACACCAAGATCATTAACCTGAGTTAATTTTTCTAAGGCAATCCCAAAGAGATAGTACGAAGCCTGGTGAGGACTGGTACGGTAAAAAGACGTAAGCTTGCATTTTGAACCATTAAGTATTAAGTCATTAGCTAAACACCATTTTTGAAATTTATCGAGATCGGACTAGAGTCTGTTTTGGGCAGACGGGAACTTGTATTGCAGACAAAGCTTAACATCGTGTGCGTACATTAGTACCAGCGCGTTCCTTAAGGATGGGGGCAAGTCATTTATAAAAAGAGTGAATAGTAATGGGCCAAGATGGCTTCCTTGAGGGACTCCAGATGTGGCACGGACTAAGCGGGAATATTGATTTTTAAATAAGACTCTTTGTGTTCTTCCATTTAAATAGCTGGAGATCCACGGAATGAGGTCGGTTGAGAATCCCAAAAGATTTAGTTTACACAACAAGAGTGAGTGATTAACTGAATCAAATGCTTTACTAAAGTCTGTGTAAATAACATAAGTTTGAAGTCCCTTTTGGAAGCCATCTAAAACAAAGGATGTCAGCTCCAATAAATTGGGTTTAGTGGTGGTGGAGCGAGGCTTAATGAAACCATGCTGACATGGAGAAATTATTGATGAGCATAGGTGTTGCAAATGAGGAGCTATTAATTTTTCGAATAACTTTGGAATCGCTGACAATTTTGAGATGCCTCTGTAGTTGGCAGCATCGAATTTTTCCCCGTTTTTATGCAGAGGAATTATGAAAGATACCTTTCATTTAAATGGGAAAATCGAAGATTCCAAAGATAAGTTGAAAAGTTTTTAAATAGGTTTTTCACAGAGCCCTAGCACAGTATTTTAGCACACAGCCTGGTACTCCGTCGGGGCCTGGCGAATAGACTGGTATTGATAGTTTTGTTTAGCTGCAGCGGCATTGATTTGTGTCCTTCTGTCTCCCAGTTTCGCATGGACTTTGTTGTTATTTTGTAGCGCATGCGCTTTTGGGAGCTTTGGTTTGGGAGCTTCTGCGCCCAAGCTTAGTTTTGGCACTTGTATATTTGGCATTGATTGGAGCGGCTTTATATATTGGGGTTAAATTGAACCCATAATAAACATTAAAATTGAATCGGAAATTCGTGTTTTGATTCGGTCGCTATCAAAAAGCTGGCTGCGTTACAGTGACATAATCTATGCTGTGGCTGCTGCCTGACCCGACAGGGTTTTTGTATGGTTGTCGTTTAAGATTTTTTGCATTTAAGACATTTCTTTACGTGGTTTGCTACGTCACGTGTCATATTTTTCCAGTAGTAAAAAGTTTTTTTTGTTTTTGTTTGTTTTCGTTTTTGTTAAGCCTGTGGCATAACAAAAAAATGAACCGAAAAAAAGATGAACCGTGTAATTCGGACTCCAAACGCTTGAACAGTATTCAAGGATAGGTCGAACCAAAAGACCCATATAGAGTCTGAGTGGTGAAGGGATCATCAAACTCTTTTAGCCAGCGCTTGATTAGAGCAAGTACTCCTCTGGCTTTATTAATTATTACTGAAATATATTCATTATACGACAGCTTTTCGTCGTAAAGGACTCCAAGATCGTTCATTAAAGATGAAACCCCATCTAAAACGTAATTCCCAAGTGAGTTCGAGGTGACAAAAGGCACACTGCGATTAAACGTCCTAATACTTTGAGTAGTTTAGTGAGAGTTGATTGTTAGAGCACAAGGCGACTTCATAAAGGTCCAATTGCAAATGTCTATGAAGTGGTCAGAGAAAGAAAAACAGAATTTGACATCATCAGCATACATAAGTGTAGTAGCATAGATTACGGCACTAGGTATGTCGTTAACAAAAAGGATGAAAAAAGGATACCAGATGTAAAGTTTATAACTTGTGATGTGATGTTGTTGAACAAAACACGCTGCGTACGATTCGATAGATATGAAGTCATCCACTGTATGATATTTAGTGGAAAACCCATAAGATACTGTTTCTATAGGAGGGGACGATGATTTACAGAATCGAAAGCTTTGCTAAAATCAGTGTAAACAACGTCGGTTTGCATGCGTTTCAGAAAACCCTTGTAGACGATCGAAGAGAATTGAAGTAGATTGGTTGTAGTAGAGCGATGCTTGACAAAACCACGCTGTGTGGTGGAAATTATGCTTTATCAATGATGTTGCAATTGCAATGTTACAAGTTTCTCCACCACCTTGGGAATCGTAGATAACTTAACAATTCGGCGGTGTTTTTCATTAAGTTTTTTATAACGTTTCCTATTAGGCGGAAAAATAAATGATTCAATCCATCGCTTAGGAAGACTTATTTCGAAGGTGATTAGAAATTAGATAATAGACCACCGTAAGTTAGATTTGCATTTATTTGGTTTTTTTTGGGTTCACTGAATACTTATTATCGTTTTATTCTCGATGCGCTGGACTTGCGTTGGTAGCAAAAATGTGACTGACCTAAAAATACGAACAAGCTTCGAATAAGAAAGCTTAAGATAAGATAAGATAAACGCCCAAGTGGGGTGATTATGAATACTTTACAACGGAAAGCTCAAATCGCCCCATGTGTAAGAAAATTTAAGCTTAAATACCGGGTGTCTCGAACCCAAACAAACCTCCGGTAAAACAATGGGCCGGAGTAAGTGGATTCAATCACTGAACCCCAGCTGAGCAGAATGGGCGAGATTTGAGAGATTGAGTTCTCTTTTTCTTTTTTCTTTTTTCATGGGTAGACATGCTTTGGCGCATAGCATGTTACAATTAACCTTTCTGCAGGTATAATTGGGGTTTTATAAAAATTTGTACAATTTTAAATAATTAGCGGTTCAATTTTTAACAGAATGTAATCAAATGCTGATTTTCGTCTTCAACTTTGTCTTCGTCTCAGCGCGCACTGTGTTTGCAACCTAAAGGTCTGTCTGCTTCGAGTGTCGTGATATAAAACGCTGAAATGTGATATAAATATATAAAACGTGATATAAAACGCCGAACTCCCAGGATGGTTCTCTATTTTCGTCTGTCTATCCACAAAGGCACTCCACATCGCGGTGGCTAACCACCTCGATGATAGCGAACCATCCTGGGAGTTCGTCCCTTTGATTCCTTTATTGATATGGGGCCAGCGTAATCAAGTCCTGTGTACATGAAGCATCTTGTCGGTTGGACCCGTGGAACTGGAAGCTGTCATGATCTGTGTAGTAGTAGCCCTCAAAGAAAATAAAAAACAAGGCTTGCACCGAAGTATAGATTTCCGAATAATATTTCTTTCTCCAAAGAGCCAGTATTGTTGTCGAAGAATGTTGAATCTTGCACGCCAATAAATAGATAATAACGTGAACATATCGAGCTAATAGCTCTGCTAGCGGTGAGTGTTTTGGGATCAAGATAGGATTTTGGATATTGTAGCTGACGGCGGCTCGTTCAATTTGTCCACTGGCCACTCAAGTTGAGGGATGGCCAACCATGGGGGTCCGCTCCACCAGATGCTATGTGAGATAAGCGTGGAGGGTGGGAGTCCTCGTGAAGCACAGTCAGCCGGATTGTCTTCTGAACGAACGTTATTTCAGATCGTTCGTGGTGCTGTGCTTAGGATTTCCGCAGTTCGATTGCAGACGTATGTGTTCCAGCGTCTGGGGGGTGACAAAAGTCAATGCAGGAAGATCTCGGAATCCGTCCAGCATGAAGTTAAGCTGCATTAAGCTCTAAACGTGGTATAGATACTGCTGAGAGAATCCTGTCGCACGGTGGGAAGAAACTGGAAAAACATTTCATCCAAGCCAATTTCATCGTCCAATTAATTCTAAGTATTTTTACTGTAGGGTGATCCGCAGATCTGTTGTTTAGTTGGCTAACACCAGCCAACATCGCATTGGTCGTCTTCTGGAAATGATTCTAAAAGGGATTTAAAGTTTGAGCTCCACTTCCGCAGATTAAAATGAGTCTTGTCCAACAGTTGAAGTAAGTCTTCCTTTAATGCCACTAATTCCTCCATTGTGTTGTTGTTTAGTTGGCTAACACCAGCCAACATCGCATTGGTCGTCTTCTGGAAAGGATTTTAAAAGGGATTTAAAGTTTGAGCTCCACTTCCGCAGATTAAAATGAGTCTTGTCCAACAGTTGAAGTAAGTCTTCCTTTAATGCCACTAATTCCTCCATGGTGTTGTTGTTTAGTTGGCTAACACCAGCCAACATCGCATTGGTCGTCTTCTGGAAAGGATTCTAAAAGGGATTTAAAGTTTGAGCTCCACTTCCGCCGTTTAAAATGAGCCTTGTTCAACAGTTGAAGTAAGTCTTCCTTTAATGCCACTAATTCCTCCATGGTGTTGCCTCCAGTCGGGATGTCATCCACATAGGCATCGTGGCTAAGAGAGCTGGGTTGCTCATTGATATAGTCATCGGATAATTGCTTCAAATCTTGAACGGCAAGGAATGGTGAGGGTGCTAGGCCATAAGTGACTGTCAGGAGTCTGAAGTGACAAATGGGCTGGCTCTCGTTGGTTCGCCAAATTATGCGTTGAAAATTCGTGTGTTTTCCAGCAACTTCTATTTTACGGAACATTTTTTCCATGTCCACGCAGAACACATATCGATGTTGTCTAAATCGCAGGCAAACCCCAATAAGATCCCGCTGAATAGGAGGTTCAACGTGAAGGCGATCGTTGAGTGAAGATCCAAATCTGTCTTTTTCGGAACCATTAAACGCAACTCGACACTTTGTTGTGAGACTGTCGAGTTTCAGGACCGCATGGTGCGGTAAATAGAGGCCAGTATTGTCCATCTCAGCGGCTGGGAGCTGCTCCATGTGACCACGCTCGAGGTAGTTATCCAAAAAATTTACCTATTGCTCCTTGAGGTCTGGACATCGACGAAATTTCCTGTCTAGTGAGGCCAACCTGCTTATGGCCTGGGGTAGGGTTGCCCCGATGGGTGAAGTAGACTCTTTAAATGGTTATTTCACAATGTATTTTCCCTCCTAGGAACGTGCACTGTGCACTTCACAGCCTCTGATGGGTCACTGGCGTCAATAAATTCTTTAATGGGTGTGCCTGGTCCATCTCCATGAATGATCGTACGAGACTGCCTAGGTCGGCATGATGCGTGGTGTCAATGTGGTTGTCGTCACAGGTATTGTAAGAACCTGTAATGACCCAACCAAAGAGTTGGGTTCCAAATTGGGAACGTCGATTGGACCGGGTGTGCTGATCGTAGGATCAGTCAATGGTACCGCGCTGATCTGCTTCCATGATGAAAAAGATGTGTCTATAGAATGAGCCCGCAGAGAAGTCGTCAATGAGTACAAAATAAACGAATCCAAGTCTAGAGTGTGCTTGGAGAGTCGAGAGTGTAGTTTTAGCTAAGCGCGTCCTCGAGTAATACCGGCGCTGTTGGCGGCAAGAACTAGGACTGAGATGCGAGCATGAGTGCGACGCACACCAATTCGTTGAAGGAATGCTTCAGAAGCCAATGTTATGGTAGATTCAGTGTCAAGTAGCATCCTGCAGATAAAAGTTCTGACCCATGAGTCTGACCCACGACATTTTCTAAAATGGTGGGCAGAAGAGCCTTGAAGACTGGTGCAGAAATATGTTTTAACGTGTGATGAGTAACGATTGGGTCTCCTGGGCTGGCTGCGCCTGGTGACAGTGAGCGTTGTTGCGATGATGCCGAACCAGTGTGTAGAGCATCTAATTGCGAGGGCGCGGACTAAGAGTACTGTCTACTATTTCCTGGTCCAATTTGCCGGCACTCGCGGCAAGCATGTTTTGATGTGCAATTCGAAACCATCTGAGCCGGGCTAAGGCAGTTGAAGCACAACTTGTGAATCATGACGAAAGTACGGTGCGCTTCGAGATTCAATCCCAAAAATTGGGCGCATCTATATAGTTGATAGTCTTGATTGCAAGAAATGCACGTACCATTGCCTCTTGCCAAATCTGTACTTGCGATTAAGGCTAAGGCTTCTCCATGTAAATATGATTTTAGGTAATGAAACCGTTGGCAGTCGGTCAGCCGCTGACTATTACCGAGGGATCCTTCAATAATATTCAACAAAATGCTTTCAATTCTCGTAATTTCCAGAAAACGTGGGTAGTTTGATCCGCTCCAACTGAAAATCTGCTCCTATTCACTCTAAAGGCCGTGTTGCGTTGACAGTCGCAACATTGTTGGCAGCGACATCCAATTTCAGCTCCGCTAGGGTGCTGCTTAGATGAGCATGAGTGGTATAATGCTTCTCCTCATATACATCGAGGTCATCGTTGGGTTCTCCAAATCTGGGTCATCTTGGAACGTGTAGAGTTCCTCCGAAAGTCGGAGAAAATGTAAACATTTTTCCCAAAGTGCTTCTAGCGTATCAATGGATTGAATCTCTTCTGCAAACTGAGATACCGAGTTGTAGGCCCGGCTGATCGTAGCTTTGCAGAAGCCTCATTGTTGAATCACATACCGCATGATGAATAATTAGGGTGAGGCTCTATACGATTGAAAAATCTATATGACCTCCACAGGTGCCAATTACCAAGATCCTGAATCCAAATGTGTTTGCGGCGATCCGGATCGAAGGACCAGTAAGTTTGAATGATTAGAAATTAGACCACCGTAAGTTAGATCTGTATTTATTTGGGTTTATTTTGGGTTCACTGAATATTTATTACCGTTTTATTCCCGATGCGCTGGGCTTGCGTTGGTAGCAAAAATGTGACTTACTTAAAAATACGTGGCTTAGCATAGGAACAAGCTGCGAATAAGAAAGCTTAAGATAAGAGAAGATAAACGCCCAAGTGGCGTGATTATGAATACTTTACAACGGAAAGCTCTAATCGTATGCGCTTTGTGTAAGGTGTACAGATCTAGAAACTGATCAGAGGGCTTCAAATACATATGAAATTATAACAAAAGAGAATGTGAAAATGTAAGCTTCTCGTTCCCAAACAGAAGGATAAATTGAATAGCGTAGTAAGAGAATAGCATTGCATATCATATCAATACCTAAGAATACCTAAGACGTTATCAGGATCAGCAGGAAATCCATGGTTGAGAGAGCATTAGAAACCTCAAGATAATAAAATTTAGACAAATAAATATTGTTTATGTGCGTCATTTTATAAGGGTATGGATAATTAAGATCATATGAATCAGATGAATAGGTTGATTGAAAAAATTAAGCAAAGAGATTAGCAATACCTTGTTCAGAAGAATCGGAAATATTTGTATAAGTTACGGTGGGAGGAAAAGACTGGATTTAAGTTTTATATTGACAAATGAGTAGAAGAAGCTCGGGTCATATCAGAAGTTTACCTTACAATTTACGATATAACGTTTATAAAATTGATTGTTAAGAAAGATAAAATGGTTACAAATATTAAAAAAGTTTGTCTGATAAAAAAAGATCCTGACTTAAGAAAAATTTTGTTTCCTGTTTTTGAGACGAGAAACTTGTTTATTAAACCAAAGTGGTTTCGTTGATGAGGATGAGACTTCAGGAACAAATTTGTCCAACGCTTTGTGAATTGCAACATAAAAAGATTTAGTAGCAGCTTCAATAGAATTAAAAAATGAAAAATATTCCCCATCAATAGTTCTCAATAATCATATTCCTAAGCATTATAATCCATTTTTCTGATACGGGTCTTGGTACGATGCTGAGCCTTCTAGTAAGCGTGAATTTAAGGTACATCAATTTACACAGAAACCAGTAATGTAGAATGGTGTAAGTCCTCAGGTAACGATAATGGTGAACACCGAATTACAGTCACGGAGGATACCATATGAGAGAAAATAAGGTTAGAGATCTGCCAAGAGTGTTAAGGATGGGTTAATTCATAAATAGAAATTTCAGTTAAATCTTTGATAAAGTCGTTGTGGCAATGACTGGCAATCAGGGAATTGTCATCTTCAAACAGGATCCAGGAGATGAGGGGAAGGTTGGAATCACCCATAATTAGGATAATATCAGAGTCGTTGATTAACGATAAGACAAACTTAATAGCCTCAGGGTGGTGAAAACATACAGTATCTTCAACATGCGGAGTTGCGCTGTTTGCGGAGGTATATAGGAAAAGGTCAGGAAAATATGAGACGGACCAGCATAAATTTCTACAGCAATAAACTCGATTCCAAACTAATTCGGGAAAGGGATTAGTTCAGCTGAGTGTTCATTATCAAAAGCAATGGGGACACCGCCTGCGAAATATGAGCGATCCATTCGAAACACAGTGCATTTTTTTTTTGTATGGATAAATTTTTATATTGAATCTTCTCTTAATTATGAGACTAACAATCAGTTTACGAATCTCAACATACAAAATTTAACTAACAGTAAACTAAGACAGCATTCTGATTGCGAGTCTCTCAAGTCTCTGGTTTCTGGGTGGTAAGTCATTGGACGAATACGTATTTGGTTGCTCAACCTTGTTAAACCTCTAAAAAACTTTTTAGTACTAAAGTAAAGTACATTTCCTTCTGTTCTGCGATCACTTATTTGACTGGTAGAATGTTTAAGTCGCGATGTGTGTTCGTTGCGAACGTACCACGGTGCCCCGGAGATTATATAGCAATATAATTGCCAATATTGCTATTGCTGGCATTCCCCCATAACTAGGAGCCGTACATCCATATAGGTTTTAGTACAGAGTTATACAGCAGGACTTTATATTCATAGCTAAAAAGGAGACCGAGCGTTGATAAGCCAGTGGAGGCTGCTGGCTATTAGCTTTAGATGTGTTCTTTTGGCTTCAATGTGCCGGCGCCATGTGAGTCTTCTGTTAAGGTATACTCCTGGATATGTCATTTCGTTTGCTTGCGGGTGAAGACCGAAAAGACCGGCGGGCAGTTTTGCCTGTTCAGGGTGAAAGTAATTTTCTTGCATTTTTGTTCTTTCACTTTAATTCGCCATTCTGATGGTCAATTTTTGAACATCGACCAGATGTGAAGCCATGCGCAGTTGCAATTTGAGCGGCTAAGAATAGCTGTATCGTCGTAAACGTAGATGTTGTTAGTCGTGTGCTTGTCGGGATGTCTGCTGTGTAGAGGACATATAATGTTGGCCTTAGCACGCTGCCTTGGGGAACTCCAGCTCCCATAGTGAAATCAGCAGTTATACCTGTGTTGCACCTCACAGCAAATTTTCTGTCGTAAAGATAAGACTCTAAAAGCTTGTGGGTGTTGGAGAGGAGCACTGTCTTGATCTTGTCATTAGACCTTCTAGCCAGACTCTATCAAATGCTTGAGAGACGTCTTAAAATATGGCAGTACAGTACTCACGTTTTTTGAACGAGTTCCAAATTTCTGATGTTATCCGGTTGACCTGCTCAATTGTTCCGTGCTTTTCACGAAAACCAAATTGATGTGACGGGTTCTTAGGTATGTGTTTATCCGAGTCAGTACGCATTTTTCAAAGAGTTTAGATAAGCAAGAAAGAAGTCTTTACGACGTTGGGATTGTGCGGTCTTTTCCCGGCTTTGCTATCATTATTATAATTGACTTTTTCCAACTCACTGGAAAATGGACAAGTTTTCCGATAGCATTGAAAAGCTGGGTAATAGTGCAAACGGAGCAGTATGGAAGCTGAAGGACCATTTTGGGAGTTATAAGGTCGCAGGCTGGAGATTTTTTCGGATTCAGTTGGTTTTTTATGATGTTAGTAATTTCGCTTGGGCGAATTTTAATTGGCTCATATTGAAGCTGGGGCTCATATGGTAAAGTCGGCAAAGTAAACGCACTAGGATTTGGTTGGAAGGCAGGATTTGGTTGGAACACATTTTGAAGGGGGCTGGCAAACGTGCTGACTTTGTCTGCATCGCTGCGCGCCCAGCATTTCTTTCTCGTTAGCTTTTCTTTCTCGTTATATAAATTATAAATTTAAGTTTAATTTTCTCATTAACACCAAATAAAACAATATAACTTCTTGACGATGTAAAGTACCGGTGAGAAATAATATCTGATATAAATTTTTAATTACGAAAAAATACAATATATGAATTGGTATACAATATATGATCCTGACCAATATGATCCAATCCTGACCGTTCAGATTCATATACTGCATTTAAAGGAAAGAAAGATGTGTGCAAACATTTGCTAGCTTCAAAACTGGAAAACTGGTGCGTTGCACACTTTTGACCAAAACTATAATATCCTCTGCAAGGGTATAAAAAACGAGAACCTCTCCTTAAAGATAAAGAATTTACATTTGTTAACTTAAGTTATTTTTGGTAAAATTTTAAATTAAATTTGAAAAGGAACAACGTTTTTTATATATTTTATGCTTAATATAATTTTATTGATATGCTTAAAAGTATATTATATCTGAGTTAAGCTAATTATAATTTGTATAATGGAATATTTTATTCTAACAGCAAGGGAATAAAATTTTCGTCTCCGACTGATGTTAGCTTTACTTTCTTGTTTAAAAGAACAAGTTGTCTAGTTAAGCCATATGTTTATCTGTTTATGGGTTTTAAATATTTGTTGTCGTCACTACGAAAAAAATTTGGGATGATTATTTGCCATTTTGGCATATGTTAAAAAAAATTTTTTTTTTAACCTCAAAAGGTTTTGTTTAAACCTTTGTAAATGAAAACAAGAAAGGAAAGCTAGCTTCGGGCGGAGCCGAAGTTTATATACATTTCACTGGAAGGTTAGCACTTAACTGAAGTGGTAGCTTATTTTATTGGATATATATGTAGGATTCAAGAGAAAAGGAGAAGAGCAGATCAACAAGAGATTCACTAGAAGCGGCAACGTTTATCACTGTTCTCAGAACAATGATCAACGAGAACCAAGCGGAATGAAGTCAGTCGGTGCCAGAATCTCATAGCGAAAGAACGTGTTAATTTAAAAGCATTATTGAAAACGCATTATTTTAAGTTAATTCCCAATATTAATAATAAACTAAACTCATTATAAAACATAAAAAAATCTGGATTTTTCTGCAACAACGGAGAATTCAGGATTTTACAATTGGGGGAACAACCGAGAATATTGGGTACCTGATTAACAAAGTCATCAAACTTAAAGGGCATTTCAAATGTGTGTGGCTGTAGCTGACAATAGAAATTCGTTAAAATGTGAACAATTAGACACTGCTCAATATTGAAGAAGCCATTGAACAAGTGAGGAATAGTGTCTGTGAGCTATGAAGAAGGCAGTTTTCATGGAGACAATAAAATTTTGCCAAAAGAGAAGCAATAGGCTGATGGCGACGCAAAAGTTAGCATCGACGCTGGAGGAGCAAACACTAGTGGTTAATCAGTCAAATAACATAAGGCTGAATTTGGACGGTGATCATCTAGACTAGGGAAAGGCTAGCTAAGGATATGCTAAGCGATAGCTAAGGTTCGATAGCTAAGGAGTGGCGTTCGCTGATAATTTTCGTCGAGGAAAAGTAAGAAGGAGAAGAAAGGACGCTTGGAGCGAGAAGAAAGTTACAACGAGCAAGGCGACAAATTAACGGCGGCGAAGTTCAACAGAAGTTCGATAGAGCGGAATTAAAAATCATTGTACATTAGATTTTATAAGCATTATAATTTTTTCGTTAAATTCCTTTATATATATAAAATATAAAAAGAAGTTAATTGAGAAGAAGCGCAAGAAGTTAATTGAGTTAGGATTTTTTCTTTTAGGAAGAAAAAAGCAATTGCAAGAGAGCTACTCGCTCACTATGGAATTCAGATGGAGGAAAATGAATCAGAAGGGATAGAACATGTTGATGAGGAGGCAGACGAATCATTTGCAAACGTAACTTCTGGAGAAGCAGAAAAAGAGGGCGAATGTGTTAGACTCTCCGGAAGAGGTAGTTTAGAAGAAAATCGGCAACGAGAACCCATCTTTACAGGAAAGTCTTGGTTTACATTAAAAGATGTAGAAGGAAGTGTGTCACAATTTTCAGGTAACGGTTCACCTGACATTAATCAGTGGATCCAAGAACTAGAAGAGTGTGCACTGACGGTAGAATGGATCCAATTGCAGTTATTTATTTATGGGAAACAATTGCTTAGTGGGGCATTCAAATTATTTATACGAAGTCAAAGAAATATTGGGAATTGGGAACTATTAAAAAAGTCGTTGATAGATGAGTTCGGAGCCACAGCAGAGATATATCGTATGCTATGAAAACGACCTCAAAGAAAAAATGATATGTTGCATGATTTGTATGCATTAATGGATTTAGCTAAACCAATTGATCTCGACGATGAGAGCTTAATTGAATATTTTGTAAATGGAATCCCAGACTCAAGATCAAACAAAACTTTGCTGTATCAGGCTACAACCATGAATCGGTTAAAAACTTATATTGGGGCATATCAAAAGATGCGAGGAGCGGGAAAACCACAGAATAAGGTAGAATATAATCTCAACAAAGGGGAAAATGAATCATATAAGCAGGAAAAGTTCGAGAAGACTAGGAAATGCTATAGCTGTGGAGATGAATCTCATATAAAGAGGAATTGCCCAAAAAGACACGATAGATATTTTAAATCCAACCAACCAGGTCAAAAAGCAGCTCAGTGTCAAACTGAGTTCAATCAGATAAAAACAGCCAATGTGGTGTAGGAAGATGATATGATGATATCAATCACCTTTACGGTTTCTGGACTGGAATTAAATATTATTTCTTATGGGGAGTTGTAATTTAAAGCACTAATAGATACAGGTGCGGTTTTGTGTTTAATAAGCTCAAAAATATATTTAAAATTAAGACTAGGGAAAGAAAAATGCTTGACAGGAATTAGTAAGGGATAAATTACGATTTTTTGAAGTATTGCAATACCTGTGAAATTAGATGGATTAGAACTAAGGGTAGAATTTAATTTCGTTTCAGAAAAAGACATGTCATTCGATGCTATATTAGGCAGACCACTGTTAGAAACTGAAGATCTGATGGTGCAAAAAAATGGCACACACCTTAGGCCCAGAACAAGAACACAGATTGTGGAACAACCGAAGAATAATAATCCATGCAGTGAATTATTTAAAGAATTTCCAAACTTATGTATGATGAGTCTAGAAGCATCAGAGTCAGTAGAAGTTGATTTACAACACCTATCTTATGGAAACAGAGTGAAAGCAAGAGACTTAGTTGAATGATACCAGCCAAATTGGAATGTAAGTTCTCCGGTAGAAATGAAACTAATTTTAACGGACGATATACCCGTGTATCAACCACCACGGCGGTTACCTTATAGTGAACACCAGATAGTAGGCAAAGAAATTAGTGAATGGCTTGAACAAAAGATAATATAACCGAGCACCTCCGAGTATGCATCACCGATTTTGTTAGTTGCGAAAAAGAACGGACAAAAACGATTATGTTGTGATTATCGCAAATTAAACGGGAAAATAGTTAGGGACAATTTTCCAATGGTTCATATGGAGATAGTGTGATTGAGAAGTTGCAAGGAGCATCCATTTTTACTACGTTAGATTTAAAGAACGGTTATTTCCATGTGCCAGTAGCGAAAAATTCACAAAAGTATACATCCTTCGTTACACAGACCGGACAATACGAGTTCCTTTACGTTCCTTTTGGAATTTCGAATTCGCCAGCGGTTTTTAATCGCTTTATTATGTCAGTAATGAGAGAGCTCATACAGGAGAACGTGGCAGTGGTGTATATGGATGATATAATTATTCCAAGCAAGGATGTCGACGACGGATTAAACAAACTGAAAGTTGTCTTAGAATGTACAGGGAAAAATGGATTAAGAATTAATTGGTCGAAGTGTCAGATATTAAGAGAGAACGTTAATTTTTTAGGTCACATTATAGAAAACGGGAAAATAGCGATTAGTGATGAAAAAACACAAGCAGTAACTAATTTTCCAATACCCACACATAGGAAGGCAGTTCAGCGATTTCTCGGATTGACCTCGTATTTTAGAAGATTTGTAGATGGATACACATGTATAGCTAAACCATTGTCAGATCTGTTAAGAAAGGAAAGCAAGTTTGAATTTAAAGAATTAGAACAGATAGCGTTTGAACAATTAAAAATAGCACTTACGAGTAGGCCTGTTTAAAGACTTTATGACCCGAAACTGCAGATAGAGATACACACTGTCGCTTCAAAACATGGGTTCGGAGCAGTCCTATTGCAAAAGGATCCGGAAGATAATCAGTTTCATCCGGTCATGTACATGAGCCGTAAAACCACACCAAGTGAAGAGAAATATCACTCATAAGAGTTAGAAGTGTTAGCAGTTATCGCGGCATTGACAAAATGGCGTGTGTACATATTAGAAAAAAGAAATAAATTTTAACGGATTGCTAGGTGGGCAATGATTTTACAAGACTATCAGTGCAAAATCGAACACCGTTCAGGAACCAAAATGAGGCATGTAGACGCCTTGAGTAGAGTAGTATGTTTTGTGTTGACCGATAGTGTAGTACACAGACTAAAAGAAGCACAACGAACCGACGAATGGACAAAAGTTATTAGGAAGTTAGTAGAGAGTCAGGTATATGAAGATTTTTTAATTTACAATCAGATCTTGTTCAAAGATCCGAATCGCGAATTAATAGTTGTTCCATCACAAATGGAAATTGAGATAATTCAAATCGCGCATCGGCAGGGTCATTTCGCAGCAACGAAAACTCAGGATTTGGTGGAAAAATCATATTATATGCCCAAAATTAAGGATAAGGTAGCTCAGGTGATAGGCAACTGTGTAGCATGCATTGTGGTTAATGCAAAGGCAGGTAAGCTTCAGGGATTTCTAAATCCTATTGATAAGGGAGATAAACCTCTTGTAACTTACCATATCGATCACGTCGGCCCAATGGAAGTGACTAAGAAAAGGTACAATCATCTTTTAGTAATAGTGGATGCGTTTACCAAATTTGTGTGGCTGTATCCGACAAGGAGCACTGGAGTAGAAGAAGTCATCAATTGTTTAGAAAGGCAGGCAGTTATTTTTGGCAACCCATTGCGAATTGTATCAGATCGAGAAGCTGCGTTTACACATTTATTTAAAGAGTATTGTGAACAACAGAATATACAACATCTATTGATAGCAACAGGAATTCCGAGACGTAATGGACAAGTAGAGAGGATGCACAGGATCATTGTGCCAATGCTGTCGAAATTAAGTATCGAGAATCCAGCAAGTTGGTATAGATACTTAGGGAAGGTGCAGCAACTGATAAACAATGTCGAGCCAAGAAGTACAAAAGTAACCCCTTTCAAGCTATTGATTAGTGTGGGTATGCGAACGGTTGATTCGTCAGAGCTCAGAGATATGATACTGTTGAATATACTTTCATCAACAATGCTATTGTTTAAGGAGAGGAAAGAATATAGTCAGTGATTCTTTATTGTTGTGTGTCTCGATCGACAGCTTATCTCCAACTAACTAACTATTCTACCGTACCCTTGGTACATGCTTCTGAAAAAACTCTCTCTTCTTTTGTACGGTGCCCGGGCTGACCGTTGGAGCTTATCAGCACCTAAGACCGCTAGCATCGGTATAAAACCGTGAATCATACGATTCGTAGCGTTGATGCTCTATTGACAAGTGAAGCATCTACGTACACCTCGAAATGGCTCCACTATACAGAGTCAGTAAATAATAGCCGGTTGACTATTGTTAACTACTCCCTCCTTTTAAAATACGGACGTCCTCCATATCCATGTCCGTGAGGACTTTTTCTAGAGGAATGAAGTCTCGTCTTAGATGTCTGAGCGCCAGCAAGGGAATGATCCAATGACGTTTTAAAATGTGGAGGTCGTCTATATCCTGCAAGGTTTCCTCATTTAAACTTTTATTTTAAATTCAATCCGGTCACCAAGTGGTGTCATTTTACACTGAGCAAGATGAACCTTCGTGTATTCCGAAGTTGCCCGATGCTTCCTAATTGGCTGCCAGTCCTATCCCATTTTTTAATCCTCATTTTTTTCACGAGTTTGAGTGTACGTATGGTGTGCAGGTTTCGCTAGCATCTTTTGGTAAATGATGCAGCCGGTGGGCCTCTGCAAAAGAAAGCTCCACCCAGGAATTACAGATTTTCTTAAATTTTAAATGAATTACAAAGTATAGAAGTTTACATTTTTTATGGTATTAATTTTTCCTTTTATGGTCATTATTGTGACCTTTGCAGAAATCTCTTCAATATCGCCTTTAAGTGTTCAAACAATTTTATTTTAGTTCTTATTATTTTTCTCTTATTATATTAGGCTGGGGCAATCTTTAAATTCGACAAAATTTTGGCTAGTTTTGCGTCTATATAACCAAGAACTCCTTATGAACCACCCTCCCTTTTACAAGAATCGTGGTCCCCAGATCAGGTTCAACTACGTTCTCTACGTATGGTGGGGTAGTCTTGTCTCCTAAACGTCTGTTGGATTTTACCAGATCCGTGTCGCCTACCTCAAAAACCCTATTTTGCCGAGCCGGATTATTTCTATTTAGCTGCTCTTACTGTGCTTTCGTAAGCTTTTCAACTTTTCCGGAGCTAGGTCAAGGCTGGCATAGACAGCTCCAATTGGTTTTTTCTTCGTTACAGAGTGATAAGTTCTATTATATTCAATGGCTGCTTGGAGCAATAACTGGACAATATCATCTATCTTCCGTTGTAGTTTTAAACATCTGGCTATCTCTGATAGAGTGCTGTGGAATCTCTCCACCTGGCCGTTTGAAGTGCTATGCAATGGAGGCGTGCTAACCACATCTATCCCGTAAAGCCCTTTCAGCAAAGATCGAATCGTAGCAGAAACAAAAGCCGGCTCATTTTCGCAGTATATGAACCTGATGCTGAGAAAAACATTTTCCAACTGTAAAATGGAAGCTTTAACATCTTCAATGGTGCGCGAGGCAATAGGCTGCACCAATGAGAACTTAGAAAACTTGTCAACTGCCGTTAGGAAATATTTTCCGGCTGTTGAGAATATATCAATGTGTACCATTTCACCTACACGCGTGGGTATTGGAGTTACTCCGAGCTCTTGTTTTTTGGGATACCATGCGCAGTTTCCCTTCTCGCAAGCCCTACAATTTAAAAACACTTCGGATGCTATCTTACCCATCTTTGGAAAATAATAGTCGAGTAAAACTTGCTTAACATTTTCCTGGGCAGCTCTATGAGCCCTGTTATGCTGTATGACCATTATTTCCTTTTGCTCGTCCCTCCTAAAAATGTCCGTTACCCAATATCTGCAGTACCAGAACTTGGTAGCGGGAAATAGCCTAACCAACTTATCTTGAATATAGGCCAGAGTCGGCAGCTAGCAGTGCATTTACCACGTTAGGAGTTACAACATCCTTTATCTGATCTATCAGACTCTCCATGCTGCTAAACGTAATAAGGTGCCGCGTCTTTGACCCGAACATTATAAATGTCCTGCGATTCGGGGTGTCTGTTTCCTCCAGAATTATCTGATTCTGGAAGCAGTTGACCGGTTTTTCACTAGCTTCGATAACATAAGTTAACGACTCTTCGCTGGGTACCGTCGCAACATCAGACTCTGGTGTATTCTGCAAAGCATAGACGTTCTGGCGCGACAAGGCGTTCGCTACGTAATTCTTCTTTCCCGGTTTATATAGAACCTTAGCGCCGCTCTCTTCGATACGCGCTTTCCAGCGCTTAATCTTAGAGTTCGGGTTTTTATCGGAGACTGCAAATGTGAGCGGCTGATGGTCAGTGTAGATATTTATGTCGTTCTTTCCGTACAGGTAATGGCGGAGGGTGTCCAAGGCCCACACAATCGCCAAAAGCTCTCTCTCATTTGTGGCGTAGTTTACTTCCCTGTCTTTCAGCGTTCTCAAAATCATGGTTAATGGTCTTTTATTTTGCGATAAAACCGCACCTATACCCGTGGAAGAAGCGTCTGTTGTCAGGTCAAAAGGCCGCGAAAAGTCAGGGTAGTGTAGAATTACATCTTCGGAAGCAAGAATACTCCTGAAACTTCTCAATACTTCTCAAAATCATGGTTAATGGTCTTTTATTTTGCGATAAAACCGCACCTATACCCGTGGGGGAAGCGTCTGTTGTCAGGTCAAAAGGCCGCGAAAAGTCAGGGTAGTGTAGAATTACATCTTCGGAAGCAAGAATACTCCTGAGTTTGTCAAATGCATTGACTTGGCATCATCAAGATCAACAGGCATTTTTTTTGAACGAAACTTGCTAACCTTGACAGCTTCTCCTTTAAAGATATTGGTCAAGGACCTCGCTATCGTTGCGAAATCCTTGATAAAACATCGGTAATAGCTAGCGAGCCCCAAGAAGGACCTTAGCTCATAAATGTTACCGGGCTTTTTGAATTCTCTAATGGCCCTCACTTTTTCCAAGCTCGTTCTAATACCCTCTTTGGAGACTATAAAACCAAGAAATTCCACACTTGCCATACAAAATTTAGACTTTTCCCTTGACACCCTCATGTTAGCATCGTGCAAACTTCTAAGAACTTCGCCCACATGAGATACATGTTCTTCTTTTGTTTTTGAGAAGTCGATAACATCGTCTAGGTATACATAGCAGGAACGATCTTATCTCGAAGGACGTCATCTATGGCCCTTTGGAAGATGCTGGATGCGTTCTTCAGTCCAAATGGTAGACGGCAAAACTCATATTTTCCACCGTTTACGGAAAAAAATGTCTTCTCTCTATCAACTTCTGCGAGATTAATCTGGTGATACCCAGACTTTAGGTCAAGAGTTGTGAAAAAACTTGCCTTTCCTAGGTTTGAAAGTATTATGGATATACTCGGCATTGGGTATTTGTCAGGTATAGTTTTCGAATTTAATTTTCTGAAATCAATAACTAACCTTTTATTAGGCGAACCTGATACATCGGTACACTTCTTTCCTACGACCCATATAGGGTTATTATAGGGGGAGTTCGATGGTCGAATAATACCGTTTTTGGGCATATAGTTGATCTCCCTATTTACGTACTCAGCAGCTCCCATAGGAAATGGATACATTTTCGTATAAACGTGTTCATTGTCGTCTGTCCGGATATATGCCACCACTTTCGTGTTAAACGGCAGAAGCTTATCCGGATCAGCAAAAGCATTTAAATTAGAACATATCATATGCCTAAGCTCCGTCTGTACCGCAGGTCGGACAATTATGTCATTGGTGTCCGTGAAATTAACTTGCGTGCACCTGTGAAACTGAAGTGCCTCAGAGACCCCATTGACGATTATAAGCTTTCTTTCGAGGTCAATATATGCGCCTACCTCTGCTGCCCCTGTATCTATCAAAAAGCTTCTTATCTTCCCTGCTACAGTGCGTTGTACGAACGGGAGCAGGGACGCTCCGCTAAAAAATTAACGTCATCATCTTCATAGTCCGTTTCCTTTCCCGCGTCTATATCTCCCGCTGCGTCCTCGGCTGCCTCATTATACTGCCTATCGGACTGAAATTGTTCTTGGTATTCCTGAGAAAGGAGATTCACTCTCTGGCGCCTCTAATCCGACATCCTCTGCGAAACGGCAACCCTCTTATGGTTCCCCTGTTGTCGACTACTTCCAAATGCCTGAGGCATGGATGGGTCCTGAGGAAGCGTTTCTTGGCTTGTCGGAAGCCGAAAGTTGGTTGGCTGTCTCAGCCTTGAAGACGATGGATCTACATCCATACTCTCAACGGGGTCACGCGCACCTGCGTTGATTTGGCGGGGTGCCCTCTCTCTGACGAAGAAAGGACTTTTCCCACCATGCCTAACTTGTTGGTCAGAATTGCCTTCAGACCACCCCTGGCCACCTCGACCTTGTTGATGGGGCTGCCTGAAACTTCTATCTTCAACGGACTTAGCATTTTGCGACGCAAACGCATACCGTTCATGGTTGGACTCGAGTTCCTGCGCAAGCGCAAGTGCCGATGACATATCTTTGGGTTGAGTCGCGAGTAGTATGTCTGTGAGGTTTTTCTTTAGGCCGGAAATGAATACGCGCAGGGCATTTGCCCTGTGTGTGTCGTTCATAAGGCAAGCCTGATAAGGCTCATGCGTCATGGTCGTTTTATTCATTATGAGGGTTAGTTTTTTTTCAACCTCCTCGTAGAACTGCACAATTGACATCGGGCCCTGTCGTAATGTGGACAACTCTCTTTCAAGAAGGTGCAAGGGACGCTTATCTAAATACGTAAAATCAAGGCGGCTAATGATCGCATAAAAATTTAAAACAGTATTAAAGGAAGATAAGGCACGGTTAGCAGCCCCCTTAGTACGATTTCGAATTATTAAGACGGCTTGGTGGTGCCTTGAGCAGCCGTCGTAGGGTCTGAATATTTAATGGTTATATTAAACTGGTCTGTGCCCTGTTTCAGCTTCACTTCGAAATCTTCTTTCTGTAATCGCTCACGGTCAGCCCTCTTCTTCTCCAGCACAAGTCTGTTAAATCGCTCAATTAAGTCGTCGGATTCAGCTCCGGACATTAGTCTTAAAGTATCAACGAAGGCGCTGAAATAAAAGCTTATGTGGGAAGCGAATGAGGTGTACAATTCAAAAATATAATGCATATGGAATGTATCAAGGCGCATATATGACGAATGTAGTAAAGGGAAGCATAAAAAAAACCCATAACTGCTCAATTCAAAATTTATACTCAATTAAACCTAAAAAAGTTAACTAATCCAAAGCGAAACTGTCAACTCAATCTATTATGCTGTAATCACACTTTTTAATTTCGATTTTTAGTTTAAATCTTAGTTTTAATTTTAATTTTCTTTTTTTTTTTTAATTTTTAATTTAATCAGTTCAACTTGGCGATATTGAAAAAACTTCCACTCACATGCTCTATTTTTAGTTCACTTAGGTTTAATCCCTCCCGTATGCTACTGTCTTCTTTACTAGGGTTGATGCTCGCCTTCGCTGCCCAGAGCGGTCCACTCTGGTGTGATGATGATTTGATGTTAAATGTAGAAACCGCAAGTTTGTATTTTTACAGAAACCAGTAGGGGTCGTAGAACTAGTTAGGCGCCAATTAGTATATTGCTTGTTCCAGCGTAGGGGGTGCAGCTTCCAAGGATGCAGACAATCGGGATCCCGGTTGCACTCCTTTCACGCGTGCGGTGGCGAAGGCCAGCACAACCTGCGTGTAAGTACTTGAGGAGACCCGACGGAGTCTCTATCAATGGCACTTAAAAGTTTCCCACTCGACACTTATCCCACGTGGATTAAAAGTCGATGAAAGAATATAATCAGTGATTCTTTATTGTAGTGTGTCTCTATCGACAGCTTATCTCCAACTAACTAGCTATTCTACCGTACCCTTGGTCCATGCTTCTGAAAAAACCCTCTCTTTTTTGTACGGTGCCCGGGCTGACCGTTGGAGCTTATCTGCACTTAAGACCGCTAGCATCGGTATAAAACCGTGAATCATACGATTCGTAGCGTTGATGCTCTATTGACAAGAGAAGCATCTACGAACACCTCGAAATGGCTCCACTATACAGAGTCAGTAAATAATAGTCGGTTGACTATTGATAACTTATACCTTAATACAGAAGTTCGAAGATGAACGTAAACAGCTTCGCCAAGATGCTAAAGAAAATATTCAAGCTCTACAAGAAGAAAATAGGCGAGGTTTTATATATATCTTTATATATATGATAGGATGGTTTGTTTAGTGATCTCATAGGTTTATTAATGTTTGGATATGTTAGATATAGTTTTTTAACATTATGACAATTTGGTCTTTAGCGTTGTTTCTCTCTTGAATCTTTCTTAAGACTAACTACTCGCTGTTCCAGTTAACAGTCTCGTTCTACTTATTCGATAACTCGGCTAACAGCCTCTGTTAGCCAACAGTGAATTGTTGGTCAGCTGATTACATATATATATATATATATATGTTAACTGGACTATAAAGAAGATATATATATATATCGATATAGATAATACCCCTTGCACACTTTTCACCAAAATTATTATACCCTCTGAAAGTAGCATGCCCAAAATATCTGATATCAATTTTGGTGAGGATGAAAATTATATATAGGTGTACAAAATTAAACATAATTAGAAAAGAAAGCTAACTTTGGGCACTTAAAAAAAAACAAAGTTATGGCATTTTCAATCAATCAGTTATATGGCAGCTATAGGATATAGTTGACCGATCCCGGCCGTTCCAACTAATATACTGCCTGCAAAGGAAAGAAGGATGTGTGCAAAGTTTTAAGTCGATAGATTTAAAACTGAGAGACTAGTTTGCGTAGAAACAGACAGACGGACAGACGGACAGACGGACATGCTTATATCGACGCAGGAAGTGATCATGATCAAGTATTAATATACAATGCGTTTCATACTTTTGAGCAAAATTTTAATACCATCTGCAAAGGTATAATAAATAAAAGGAAAGTAACGAAGGAAATGGAACATCGGGCAGAGCCGAAGTTGATATACCCTTGCAGCTAATTAGCAATTTATTTTATTAGATATGTATCGGATTGGGTAGAAAGAGCCGATCCTTATTTTTGCTTTTACAAATTTTTTTAAAAAAATTGTCTTTAAAACTGAGAGACTAGGTTACATGAAAACAGACAGGCAGACGACGGTCGGTCTGTTTCTACGGAAACTTGTCTCTGATTTTTGAAGCAATCAAACTTTGCACAAATCCTTCTTACCTTTGCACGCATTATATAAGTCGAAAACAACGGGATCTTTTGATTATATCCTATAACTGTCATTTCATTTTTTGATCGGAAGTGGCATAAATTTATTTTGAATTTATATAGATGGTATAATAAAATAATATGATAATAAACAATGTTTTATTGGTTATAAAGTTAAGTATTATTTAATTTACAAGACATCGTCGTCAAGACAACAAAAACTTAAGATATTTAAAAAAATTCTAGAACCCAAGTCGGTTACTAGTTAGTTGGGAACATCCTAAATTTTTTGAGGCTTGTCCATCGTCAACCGATAGAAAAGTTAGACATATGGTTTCATTTGGGAAGAAAAAGAGAAAATCGAATTTCATGAATAACTTTTGAACGAAATGTCGGTTGAGATAAAAATCGAAGCGTATTTGGGAGTAGAATGTAACTTAGGCCAAGTTTTTTTTTGTATACTGGTTACGCACAGTTTTTAAATAATTTTCAAATTATCGTTCTAGTATTTCGCTATATATCTAATCTGATATAGATAGTTATATATAAGATTGCCTTTTCTGTTTGACTTAAAATATGAAACGACTTTTTCCATGGGTCACATGCATTATGCGATAGTCACAACAAAATAATGCTCAACCTTGTGTTAGATCTTAAACAAGAGCACTATTGTTTGGGTTAACAGTCAATACGTTTGTTTTGTTTTCGCTATGATAAAAGCAAAAAAGGAAAGAAAACATCGAATGCATCCAAAGTTGTTATACCCCTGCAGTTAAGTCACTCAGCTTTAAAGCTACTCAAGCTTTTCAGCTGACTTCAAGCTTTTCACTCATACTTTTTTCCTTGCTTGCAGTATTTACATAAGTCGGTAGGTCCAGGATTGGTTGACTAAATGCCATAAATTTGGTGTTTTTATACCCTTGCAGAGGGTATTATAATTTTGGTCAAAAGTGTGCAACGCAGTGAGACATCTCCGACCCTATAAAGTATAAATATTCTTCATCATGATTACCTCCTCCGTGTCCGTCTGTTCGTCTGTCCGTCTCTCTGTCTGTTTCTACGCAAACTAGTCTCTCAGTTTTAAAGCGACATAAAACTTTTCATAAATCCTTCTTTCCTTTGCAGGCAGTATATATGTCGGAACGGCCGGGATCGGTCAACTATATCCTATAGCTGCCATATAACTGATTGATCGGAAAGTCCATAACTTTGTTGCTTTTTAAGTTAGAAGTGTGGGTATTTCTATGGATTCTATTTTTAGCAAATTTGTTTGATCTGACAAGTTTCATAAGGATCGGCCGACTATATCCTATAGCTGCCATATTACTGATTTATCGGAAATGCCATATCTTTGTTGTTTTATAAGTTAGAAGGATGGGACATTATATGGGTTCTACATTGGACAACCTACTTCGATCTACCGGCAACCTAAAAGATCTATGCGATCTTTCATATCCGTCTGTCCGTATGACGGAGATAAGAGATTGAACTTTACGATTTTGCATGAAGACTCTTATGAATGAAGGTCAAATTTATTTTTTATGTATAATTTTGTAGCTACAAAATTGTTTGTCTTGACAGCTAATTCACGCAGTCAGAAATGCTTTAAATGTAAGCAAAAACACAAACAGTTTTTTCTTACTCCTTAGATTTTGACATTAAAGAAGAACAGGCAGACAGAAAGACTAATCAGGATTTAGACAGTCAGTCAGATTTTAGACAGTCAGGATTTAGGAGGTGATTTATAGTGTTTATTTTGTGTTTTAATATTTTGTGACTCCAATGTTCCTAGTAGGTCCAATTTAATGAAACCGAATTTCTTACTTTCAACTAAATTTCTCCAAAACTGTATATCATTTTTAAAATTTTTTGGTAAAAATGATCTAACTAAAACAAATCCTTACGCTGGGTGTATTATTTATTAAAATAGGACGCAAAGACAATTTTTAATTCTTCGGTTCTATGTACAATCAAATAAAAAAACATCTTGACGAGGTAAAACAACGGTGACGAACGTGCATGCCATGACCAAAATGCCAAAATAAAGAAGTCTATATATGTTTTGATCACATTTAAAAATGGAAGCACTTGCTTCTTACTTTTTGTCTTAGCTGATCGCCATCTGAGATAGTTCAGGCACTTTAGCATCATTACCAGTCGGCACCCTCGGAGAGGGTTCAGTACGGGAATTTTAGCCAACAAAAATTTAAACTTAAATTAAATTAGCCCCTTAAACTCTAACTCGTTGAACAAAAAAATTACTCCTGAGTAAAAAATAATATGTAAAGATCCCCACAATTAACGCAACGGCTATTTTGAATATTTTTCCATCGTCTAAAGTTAAAGCTTATTAACTCGATAATTGAATGTACATTTTCTTTCTTGAGGAATATATAACTGAGATATCACGTTTTCTGAGTATTATATCGATAATAATACATTTGAATTAATATGAATAATAATATGAATTTGACAGATCGGATAAGTTTGGCTAAAGTAGAATCCATAGAATGTCCCATTCTTCTACCTTAAAAATGGTCAAAAAAAAAACACCAAAGTTATGGCATTTCCGATCAGTTATATGACAGATCCCAAGTCGATAGCTTTAAAACTGAGAGACTTAGCGTAGAAACAAACAGTCGGATCACGAATATACATATATACTTTATGGGGTCGGAGATGTCTCAATCACTGCGTGGCACACTTTGACCAAAATTATAATACCGTCTGCAAAGGTATAAAAATTCGAAGCAATCTCAGTTTGCATCTTTTCACGTTAACAAAATTCGTAAAAATAATATACTACATTTAAACTGCGATGTTAAAAATAAATAAATAAAAAATATATATCTCATATTACACCTTTTCTGCTGGGAATCGAACCCATAACCTTAAGATTCATAGGCAAACATCTCGATCATTGATCCATGAGGCTTAAGATTTCCGCGTAAAATATTTGGGAATAATAACGGAATATGAGAAACGAATTTCAGATATAGTAGCGGCCGGCAGAGTCGGCTCGCCTAGTTTGTTTAGCTTTTAATCCGTGATTTGGTTGTAATTTTCAAGAAAAAAGGTGTTTAGGGCCCAAAAACAGCAGTGACTGAAATTTAAGTAATGCTGTGTTTTATTTATATACATTATATGTAAACTTTATAAACCTTTTTAAAGGTTATTTATAAGCCTTTTTGGTTTTTCTTAAAGTTGGGAATTTTTGAGTGTTCTCATTAAGACATGGAACACTGAAACACTAAGCAGAATTACATCAAAATTTGCCATCAAACAACAATAGGGTCAGAAACCTCAACGCTCTCCACTATTATTATATAGTTTATAATTATTATAATAGTTTATAATAATAGTGGAGAGCGTTGAGGTTTCTGACCCGGAGGTCGCTGTGTTCTAGTCCTAGTTAAGCCAATTGTTTCCTTTTTACTTTAAGCCCTTTTTTTATTTGGATTTTATTTATTTAAACAAAGTGAAACAGTATATCTTATACTCGATATTTTCTAGGGTATTGCACAAATATATGCAGACTCCAAAAGCATCATCTCAAGGGCTATCTTCACGTGCAAAATAAATTAAATCTAATGAGACAATTTTTGAAAATTTTTTTCTTTAAAAAAAAATTTCTTTTCAGTGTATTTTTTTTGTCTACTATTAAGTCGTTTGGTCTTAAAGAAAGTGAAATAGATATTTCGAAAACCTTTTCAACGGCGTAAAGCACGTTCATTTGATATATTCATTGATTATGAAGTTATTCATTTTTTAATAAACAAAGTTAATTAAAGTTAATTTTTTAACTACAACTTTTTTAAGGTAATTCAAAAAGTAAAGGAAAGGTAAGTTAAAAAAAAAAAAAAAAATTTTGCTCGTGTTTTAGTAACAAACATCTCCAACTTCTTCAGGATTGCCAAGAAAAAAATAGTTCAAACAGACAACCAGACAAATAGAGGGACAAACTGCCTTCATTTGAAAAGAACTGTTTCGCGCGGTTCCCTCTGCATACGTACAGCCCACCTCCCGCCCAACCGACCGAGGGGCGCTGCCGCATAACGTACGGCTCGAATCGCGGGGATAGATCCGAGAGAGTATAAAGAGAAGGAGTAGAGAATTACGAGGAAGAGTGTTGCACAGATAAGGCGTTTAGTATAAAGGATTTAAGATTGTTAGTAGAGCAAAGTGGCAAGATGTTGTAGAGACCATTGTAGTCCGAACATAAAACCCTGAACGGATCGTGTTGGGCATATGTCGAGCTACAATGGCTAAGGAGTAGAGGACGAAAGTTTCTAGTCCTTCTACTAGGAACATTAAAATTTAAGCGTGTTAGTAAATGCTGGCTGTCTACATTTCCATTAATAAGATTAACTAGAAACAAGACACCCAGCATCGTTCTACGGTATGTTAATGTTGGTAAGTTTATTAATAAAAGTCTACAATGATAGGATGGAAGGTGAAGACTTGCATCCCAATTAAGTCCCCTAAGTGCGAAGATAAGGAAGTTTTTTTGTACAGATTCTATTCGATCTTGGTGTACTCCGTATTGAGGACTCCAGACACACGATCCATACTCAAGAATCGGACGGACTAGTAAAGTATATAAAGTTTTTGTTAAGTACGGGTCATTGAATTCTATTCAGATCGGATTGATTCGGAAAATTTTTAAGTTCGTCACCTCGTGGACTACCGTCCACAGTGATAGAGCCATCCGCAAAGGCCGTGACTGCCAATGATATGGCTTTTAGAAATAAGATGCACTTTTAGTTAGTATCTTTTCCCGTTTAACAAATTATTGAATATACAAAAAAGTTTTATGTTTAAAGTGTAATATTAAAAATTAAATATAAGAAAAAGTTGAATGGTCGACTATTGTCGAATTTTCGGACTACATGATACCCTTTAACCTTTAACCATTAACGTTTCAAGGTATAGATTCCCGCGTTCAAAAATACTGCAAGCCAATATGAATGTGAATCAGAATACTCTCAGAAGACCCACTCTTTCGATTTTATTTGTTCAAATATACTTAAAGTTGAAAGAATAAAGTTAAAGTTGAACTCAAAATTTTCTATTTTATTGCCACTTAAATATATGTACAAGCTAAAAAAAAAATGTTCCATTAAATAAACACACACATGAATGTATGTGTACGTAATAGCCCTGCAGTACCAGAAATCATGAAGGAAAATATTCCCCAGCGTTAGAGAGGGGCACACTAAGAAAAGAGTGAAAGGCAACTTCTCTAGAAACAATAGTGCAATGACAGTCTGATGAGAGAGAAAAATGCTCTCTGCAAAGACAGTGATCGGAGAGTGAGAGTATTTTTCAAAATTTTTTTTTTTTAAACGCCTATTTGTTATTCATCACCAAAACTTTATTGTCATTGCAAGCGCGGAAAATTTTAACCCCATGGTTCAATCCTTAAGATGTCTGCCTGTTAATCTTAGAGTCGTGAATTCGATTCACACCAGAAAAGTTTTATTATGAGTTGTTTTTTGTTTATTTACTTATATTTGTTTTTTATATTGCAATTTCAATATAAAATTATATATCTATTCCTTTTTTTAAGTGGGGATTTAAAATAAATTTTGATTGTTTTTGTTGGGACTTGTGACAGCATCAATTATTATAATTATCACTAATTAGTTCTCTCAGTGTAACTAGCCGCAGTGGTCCACTAATTTCCCGTTATCAGCAGTTTTATCTTCTTTGATTCTCCCAGCTTCGCATGCGCTTCGATGTTCTTTGTAGCGCATGCACTTTGAGATCTTGTGAAGAGCTTCTGCTCAAGCTGTGCGGCTGTATATATTGGGGTTAAATTGAACCCATAATAAATATTGAAAGGTTTATTGAAATTGTTTAATTCGGCCGCTACCAAAAAGCTGGTAGCGTTACATTTAGTGACCCCGACGTGATCGCGCCCCGGTTTGATTTGGTGATTAAAGTGCAACGAAAAACTTCTTACTGTTGCTTCCATTGCCTTGCACTTGCACTTGGCACCTTGCACGATAACTTACATAATGGACTCTGAAGACGTAGCTAGTGCCTCGGTTCCAACAAGCTGGGAAAGGCTTCTGCTGCAAGAGCAAAGGTGACCTACCAGAGGTGAGATGGAAGCTCTGCATCATAGAGTCAAGGCTGCAGTGCAGAAGGAGGATATCACCATCATGTTTCTGGAGCATTTGGAAATGTTGTTGCATGATAAATTCACCACGGTCCGACTGAGGCCTCGTGAAATTGAGAGTGAATTATTCGGGAAGTTCTCCCAGCTTGCCGCAGATGTGCGTGTTTACATCGAGGTGGGATTTGCCAAGCACTCCATGAGGCTAGCTGCTCACTCCACTTGTCTCGACTGCACCAATGGTCCCAGTGCTGCGTCAATGACACTCAATGGAAAATCGTCGCTCATGTAGTCAGGATTCCCCGCTGGACCAATCGGGTTCTCGTGATTTGAAACTGGAACGAAACCTAAACAAAGATCACGATGACCAGGACGTGGCCAATTGCATCTCATCAATGCCCCCGCTAGCCACCGCTCCCCCAGTGGTCGCTTTTCCACGTCGCGTCTGGTAGTCATTTGCGATGAATTTTCTGAAGATGCTCTTCCTAATCGCTCATCTTACCCGGGATTTTTTTTATTGTCACCGCTGGTGACTAAATCGGCGTTCAGGTCTGACTCCATTCTGGGGGGAGGTCTGCCAAGGTGGCTGCTGTTCCAGTTTCATACTTGCAAATTTGTAGAGTGTTAAAGTCAAAAGCACAGAGATAGAGTAGATTCAATAGCACGGAATTTCAATTCCCAGTGGAGGGTAAGTAATAAAAATAATTAGTTTGCGATATTTGTAAAAGTTACTTCAAATTTTAATTTAGTTTACAATTGTTTGTTTACAAATTGGGAGGTTTTAAGTGGTATAAAAATATCGGCAACTATTTTTTTTCAAAATCTATTAAAGATGTACCTTAGGATTTTTGAAAGAATTCCCAAGGAAAGAAGAGGAATTCTTTGCAAAGAATACCCAAGACCTTCCCTATGATTTCTTTACAAGAATTCCTGGGGAAAAACCCTACCCAGTTAGGAAGAAAATTACCCAGGTCACCGATTCATAGGACATCCCATATAAAAGTTCCCTAATGAATTTCATATACCAGGACTAGGGAATTCCTCATGTATAGTGAGTTGGTAATGGAGAGTTCCCCAGGGATCTCCTCTACACTGGTACTGAAGGACTCGTACTTGCGTACTGGTACTGGTACTGGTACTTGCATTCTGGACTTGAATGCAAACATAATGCGCACTGACCTTTTTTTTATTTCAAAATCGGCTATTCAAGCGCGGCTGAGCCGCGCTCCCGTCTTTTCTTCTCAGATCGGTCTTCAACCCTACGCACAGATCTGCGCGACAACTTCAACGATGCGGCGAGGGAGGCATGATTCATCCTGGACCAGGAGATTATGCGGCGTTCCAGTTTGTTGCCGGCTAGCTCGACACTGATCAACGGTACTTCTGCAACCAATTTTAATGCGTCGTTCGGCGAACTTTCCAGGCTTTGCCGCCACTGCCGCTTCCCACTTTTAGTGGAGGTTATGAGGAGTGGCTTGAATTCCGGTCACTGTTCTCGACCATGGTGGACACAAACCCATTTATAAGTCGGGTGGAGAAGCTTCAGCGGTTGCGGTGCTGCCCTCGTGAGTCTGCCATGGAGACTGTGCGACCGTTGGAGCTGACGGACAAAAACTATGACGTCGCCTTGGAGCTGCTAAACAAAAGGTTAAGTAATCGCAGACTTATTTTTCAAGCTCATGTTAATGAGATACTGCATCTGAGGGCCGTAGAATCCGCATCAGCGACGAGGCTTCGCGAGCTTTCGGATAAATTTAATTCGCATATGCGAGCCCTGGCAAGCATGGGCACAACGAAGAAGATTGCTAGCTGCATTATTATCCAAGTGCTGTTGCAGAAGGTTGATGATACCACGCAGTCTAAGTGGAAGGAAATGCAAGCTGACTGGGATTCCTTGGGTTCCATTCCAACTTGGGAGTCCATCGCCAGTTTCCTTGAGCAGAGATGCTCTCAAGTCCGAGCATGGTTTTTCCGACGACATCATATGCACCAAACTCTTTCATCCAGGTAACTCTGCATTTCTGATTACAAACTCGTTCGCATGCATGATCTGTGATGGCTATTCTCACATAATAAACTCCTGCCGTAACCGATTAGGAGTTCTACTACCCTGCCGAGCGCTGCTCGATTCTGGCTCGCTGGTACACCTAGTCGCTTAAAGGCTGGCGAACCAGCTGCAGCTGCGGAAGATAAGGTCTCCGGTTTCTGTATCCGGTATAGGCGACGCAGGGTTCTCTACAGATGGGTTTTCTGTGCAAGTCTGCTTGCAATGCTAATGACTACTCGATCGCAATTAACTGCGATCGTAGCCTCCAAAAGCTGGATTATTTCTACAGACCAGCTCTACAGACAACACCAGCATAAGCGTCCAAGCGCCAATGTCGCCGTTGTCCTCCGTGGACATGGAGGTGGAGGAGAAGGCCCATAGTGCCACAAGTGCCAGTACCAGGAGCTAGACATGGAGACCGCGCATACGTCTCTATTAACGTCCTGCAGCGCCTCTCAACTGCAAAAGCCTATCGAGTGTTTGGATCAGACACCACAACAACCAAAAGATGATGCACTGAGGAGGTTTGTTTCTATCCGGAAGAAGCCTCGACAGATCTGGTCCGACAACCCCACCAATTTCGTTGGTGCCAAAAATCAATTTAAAAATCAAGAAAGAGGAGGAAGGCGTCCAGAGCTACAAGGCGGACAGTTAAAAAATTGTGCCTGCTGCCCCTTCATGATGCTGTTGAAAGGTCATCTTCCAACGGGGGGAGTATGTGGGGTCATCTTCCAACGGGGGGAGTATGTCGGGTCAGGCAGCCGCCGGAATGTCTGGCAATAACTTATTGAACTCATGACGTCACTCCCTTTTATCTTTATGTCCCTATTCGCATCGCCGCGTTTATATATATAAATTTCAAGAACTTTTTATGTAGGATTCGAGATAAAAGAAGAAGAGCAGATCAACGAGAGAGTCACTAGAAGCGGCAACGTTTATCGCTGTTCTCAGATCAATGATCAACGAGTACCAAGCAAAATGAAGTCAGTCGGTGCCAGAATCTCATAGTGAAAGAACGTGTCAAGCAAAAGAATTATTGAAATAGCATTAAGTTAATCACCCAATATTAATAATAAACTATACTTATAACAAAACATAAACAATTCTGGAATTTTCAGCAACAACGGAGGTCAGGATTTTACAATTAGTGACTCAACCGAGAATTTTGGGTACCTGATTAACAAAGTCATCAAACTTAAAGTGCGATTTAAAAGTGTGTGGCTGTAGCTGGCAATAGAAATTCGGGAAACTGTGAACAATTAGACACTACTCAATATTGTAGAAGCAATTGAACAAATGCGGAATAGTGGTTGTGACAACTACATTTTGGCAACAGTGAAGCAGTAGGCTGAAACCGACCAAATCAACGTGGGAGCCGGCAAGGCGGCGCAAGAGTAAGGATCGAAGCTGGAGGAGCATACACTAGTGGGTGATCAGTCAAATACAAGAGGCTGAATTTAGACGGTGATTATTTAGACGAGTGAAAGGCGTGGAGCAGTTCGATAGTTTGGGAGTGGCGTTCGCAGATGATTTTCGTCGAGGAAAAGCATACCACAAGTAAAGCGACAAATTAACGGCGGCGTGGGAACACATTTCGCGAAGTTCAACAGAAGTTCGATAGAGTGGAGTTACATACCACAAGCAAAGCGACAAGTTAACGGCGGCGTGAGAACACATTTCGAGAAGTTCAACAGAGTTCGATAGAGTGGAGTTGCATACCACAAGCAAAGTGACAAGATAACGGCGGCGTGGGAACATATTTCAAGAAGTTCAACAGAAGTTCGATAGAGCGGAGTGGCATACAACGAGCAAAGCGACAAATTAACGGCGGCGGGGGAACACATTTAGAGAAGTTCGATAGAGCGGAGTTGCATACCACAAGCAAAACGACAAGTGAACGGCGACGAAAAAACACACATAGAAGAAGGCCGAGAGAGCGGAATTTCATTTCTATTGGTGAGAGCTGGGATCAGGAGACTTGGTGAGATGCAAAGAGAAAGAAACAAGAAATAAAATTGCAAGAGGAAACTGTAAAACTAAAAAGTGAGAAAAAGAAAAAGACATTTCATTCGATGCTATATTAGGTAGACCACTGTTAGAAAGTGAAGATCTGATGGTGCAGAAAAATGGCACACACCTTGGGCCCAGAACAAGAACACAGATTGTGGAACAACCGAAGAATAATAATCCATGCAGTGAATTATTTAAAGAATTTCCAAACTTATGTATGATGAGTCTAGAAGCATCAGAGTCAGTAGAAGTTGATTTACAACACCTATCTTATGGAAACAGAGTGAAAGCAAGAGACTTAGTTGAAAGATACCAGCCAAATCGCAATGTAAGTTCTCCGGTAGAAATGAAACTAATTTTAACGGACGATATACCCGTGTATCAACCACCACGGCGGTTACCTTATAGTGAACACCAGATAGTAGGCAAAGAAATTAGTGAATGGCTTGAACAAAAGATAATATAACCGAGCACCTCCGAGTATGCATCACCGATTTTGTTAGTTGCGAAAAAGAACGGACAAAAACGATTATGTTGTGATTATCGCAAATTAAACGGGAAAATAGTTAGGGACAATTTTCCAATGGTTCATATGGATAGTGTGATTGAGAAGTTGCAAGGAGCATCCATTTTTACTACGTTAGATTTAAAGAACGGTTATTTCCATGTGCCAGTAGCGAAAAATTCACAAAAGTATACATCCTTCGTTACACAGACCGGACAATACGAGTTCCTTTACGTTCCTTTTGGAATTTCGAATTCGCCAGCGGTTTTTAATCGCTTTATTATGTCAGTAATGAGAGAGCTCATACAGGAGAACGTGGCAGTGGTGTATATGGATGATATAATTATTCCAAGCAAGGATGTCGACGACGGATTAAACAAACTGAAAGTTGTCTTAGAATGTACAGGGAAAAATGGATTAAGAATTAATTGGTCGAAGTGACAGATATTAAGAGAGAACGTTAATTTTTTAGGTTACATTATAGAAAACGGGAAAATAGCGATTAGTGATGAAAAAACACAAGCAGTAACTAATTTTCCAATACCCACACATAGGAAGGCAGTTCAGCGATTTCTCGGATTGACCTCGTATTTTAGAAGATTTGTAGATGGATACACATGTATAGCTAAACCATTGTCAGATCTGTTAAGAAAGGAAAGCAAGTTTGAACTTAAAGAATTGGACAGATAACGTTTGAACAATTAAAAATAGCACTTACGAGTAGGCCTGTTTAAAGACTTTATGACCCGAAACTGCAGATAGAGATACACACTGTCGCATCAAAACATGGGTTCGGAGTAGTCCTATTGCAAAAAGATCCGGAAGATAATCAGTTTCATCCGGTCATGTACATGAGCGGTAAAACCACACCAAGTGAAGAGAAATATCACTCATACGAATTAGAAGTGTTAGCAGTTATCGCGGCATTGACAAAATGGCGTGTGTACATATTAGGAGTAGAGTTCAAGGTTATTACAAACTGTGATGCATTTGTATTGACTATGAAAAAGAAATAAATTTCAGTACGGATTTGTTTTGTGTTGACCGATAGTGTAGTACACAGACTGAAAGAAGCACAACTGACCGACAAATGGACAAAAGTTATTAGGAAGTTAGTAGAGAGTCAGGGATATGAAGATTTTTATATTTACAATCAGATCTTGTTCAAGGATCCGAATCGTGAATTAATAGTTGTTCCATCACAAATGGAAATTGAGATAATTCAAATCGCGCATCGGCAGGGTCATTTGGCAGCAAAGAAAACAGGATTTGGTGGAAAAATCATATTATATCCCCAAAATTAAGGATAAGGTAGCTCAGGTGATAGGCAACTGTGTAGCATGCATTGTGGTTAATGCAAAGGCAGGTAAGCTTCAGGGATTTCTAAATCCTATTGATAAGGGAGATAAACCTCTTGTAACTTACCATATCGATCACGTCGGCCCAATGGAAGTGACTAAGAAAAGGTACAATCATCTTTTAGTAATAGTGGATGCGTTTACCAAATTTGTGTGGCTGTATCCGACAAGGAGCAGTGGAGTAGAAGAAGTCATCAATTGTTTAGAAAGGCAGGTAGTTATTCTTGGCAACCCATTGCGAATTGTATCAAATCGAGAAGCTGCGTTTACACATTTATTTAAAGAGTATTGTGAACAACAGAATATACAACATCTATTGATAGCAAACGGGAGTTCCGAGATGTAATGGACAAGTAGAGAGGATCCACAGGATCATTGTGTCAATGCTGTCGAAATTAAGTATCGAGAATCCAGCAAGTTGGTATAGATACGTAGGAAAGGTGCAGCAACTAATAAACAATGTCGAGCCTAGAAGTACAAAAGTAACCCCTTTCAAGCTATTGACCGGTGTGGGTATGCGAACGGTTGATTCGTCCGAGTGTAGAGGTACTATACAGCAAACCTTATAGTAGGAGTTCGAAGATGAACGTAAACAGATTCGCCAAGATGCTTAAGAAAATATTCAAGATTTACAAGAAGAAAATCGGCGAGGTTTTAATCTAAAACGTAGAAAGGAGAGAAAATACAAGCTTGGCGATTTAGTCGTCATAAAGCGAACTCAGTATGGGGTGGGCTTAAAACTAAGAGGGAAGTACCTTGGTCCATACAAAATAGTTAAAGTAAATAATCATGGGAGGTATGAAGTGGAACGAGTAGGGGATACTGAGGGACCTCTAAAGACATCAACTGTAGCAGAATACATGAAGGAGTTCGGGACGAACCCCGTGTCAGGAAGGCCGAATGTAGGATTCGAGAGAAAAGAAGAAGAGAAGATCAACGAGAGAGTCACTAGAAGCGGCAACGTTTATCGCTGTTCTCAGATCAATGATCAACGAGTACCAAGCAAAGTGAAGTCAGTCGGTGCCAGAATCTCATAGCGAAAGAACGTGTAAAGCAAAATTATTATTGAAATAGCATTAAGTTAATCACCCAATATTAATAATAACTTTACTTATAACAAAACCTAAACAGTTCTGGAATTTTCTGCCACAACGGAGGTCAGGATTTTACAGTTATTTATTAAAGGGTGGATTCAGAACATTTATTAAAGATCCCGAAAACGCTCGGTAACTCAACAAAGATATAATACGCACATACAATAAAAAAATCTTTAAATCAACTATCTTAAACACAATGTAAGGAATAGTTGAAGGAATATAGCATATAGGAAAACAAAATGAAGTAGATAAATACAAAAACAAGAATGGAAAGCTAACTTCGGGCGGAGCCGAAGTTGATATACCCTTGCAGATATGTGGCAGCTTATATTATTAGATATATATCGGACCTTATATAGTCGGCCGATCCTTATAAAACTCGGCAGATCAAATTAGTTTGCCGAAAGTAGAATCCATACAAAGTCCCAGTCTTCTAACTTAAAAAACACCGAAGTTATGGCATTTCCGATCAATCAGTTATATGACGGCTATAGGATATAGTTGACCGATCTCGGCCGTTCCGACTTATATACTGCCTGCAAAGGAAAGAAGGATGTGTGCAAAGTTTGAAGTCGATAGCTTTAAAACTGAGAGACTAGTTTGCGTAGAAACAGACAGACAGACAGACGGACCGACGGACAGACGGACATGCTTATATCGACTCTGGAGGTGATCCTGATCAAGAATATGTATACTTTATAGGGTCGGAGATGTCTCCTTCACTGCGTTGCACACTTTTGACCAAAATTATAATACCTTCTGCAAAGGTATAAAAATCATTTTCGCAATGCAAATACAGAACTGCGTTTTGCATTTTTATGGGTATTATAATTTTGGTCAAAAGTGTACAACGCAGTGAAGGAGACATTTCCGACCTATATAGTATATATATACTATAAAGTATATTTATTCTTGATCAGGATCACCTCCTGAGTTGATATAAGCATGTGATATAAGCCGTCCGTCTGTCTGTCAGTTTCTACGCAAATTAGTCTCTCAGTTTTAAAGCTATCGACTTCAAACTTTGCACCCATCCTTCTTTCTTTTGCAAGCAGTATATAAGTCGGAACGGCCGGGATCGGTCAAGTATATCCTATAGCTGCCAAATAACTGACTGATCGGAAATGCCATATCTCTGTTGTTTTCAAAGTTATAAGGTTGGGACTAGCTGTGGACTCCTCTTTTAGCAGACCTATTTGATCTGCCAAATTTCATAAGGATCGGCCGACTATATCTTATAGCTGCCATATAACTGATGGATCGGAAATGTCATATCTCTGTTGTTTTCAAAGTTATAAGGTTGGGACTAGCTGTGGACTCCTCTTTTAGCAGACTTATTTGATCTGCCAAATTTCTTAAGGATCGGCCGATATAGCTGCCATATAACTGATTGATCGGAAATGCCATATCTCTGTTGTTTTTTAAGTTAGAAGACTGGGACTTTGTATGGATTCTACTTTCGGCAAACTAATTTGATCTGCCGAGTTTTATAAGGATCGGCCGACTATATAAGATCCGATACATATCTAATAATATAAGCTGCCACATATCTGCAAGGATAATTTTGCGATAAACATGTAAGATAGCATCGTTATTGAGTCGATTGACATTGTTGATCTTAAATACGTTTTGAGCCTTCGAAAACCTAAAAACTTCGTTCATTTGAACCGGATGACCCTGGTACTGAGATAAGTAGACAAACGAATCGAACAAACTCAATTCCTCTCATCCATTCGTATTCCTTTAAGAAATCTGCAACTTTTCTCAGATTATTTTTCGGTTCATTCTGCCTTTTTACAAGTTACAAAAACATATCTCTATCAATGAGTACCCTGTCCGCGTCAAAATCATTCTTATAATGCTTCACAATTTCATCGATATCTTCTGGCTGACCTACTGAAAATCTATCAAACAATTTAAAAAATCACGAACAATCATTTTCGAATTTATTATTTAGTGACGAAATCAATTGATCGAAAACTTCGAAGTAAGAATGTAAGAATCTATCCATTTTTCAAATTCAAAGTTATCAGCTTTTCCTTGCTCGAGACGTTTTGGGATTTTTCGACGAAGCGGAATTTGAGGCTCGCTTAGTTCAGCAAGAGCTTCAATGCTTTTGCTCCAAATTTCATTGAATTTAGAATCACGTGAAGCGTTCAGAACATCGGAAACAACTTGCATTTTATCATACGATTCGATGACGCAAGGAGGCGAATTTTGCAAATCTTTGTTCAATATCTCCACGCCATCGAAAATTTCAATCATAATATTCAAAAGAAATACTCACTCAAATGTCTCCATGTAGTCATAAAACCGTGACGCTTTGGCTAATATGGCGCTGTCGATTTCTTTATCCACAGAATGGAAAAACTCCGTCAATTGTGCGTAGTTTGTTTTGACAGTTTTCAAAGATTTTATTCCCACCACCCATCTATAAATTGAAAACAAACATGTATATAAACCTGAAAACATAATTAAATTAATATTTAGATTATACCCAACATTACATACTTTTTTCCTTTGCAGCAGTATATATGTCGGAATGGCCGGGATAGGTCAACCATATTCTATAGCTACCATATAACTGATTGATCGGAAATGCCGTAACTGTGTTGTTTTTCTAAGTTAGAAGAATGAAACATGCTATGGGTTCCAATTTCGGAAAACTTTTTCGATCCGCCAAATTTCAAAAGGATCGGCCGACTATATCCTATAGCTGTCATATAACTGATTGATCGGAACTGCCATAACATTGTTGTTTTTTAAGTCAGAAAGATGAGACTTTCTATGTATTTCGTTTTGGGCAAACTTAACCGAATTTATTTGTACTTAAATTAAGATTTATTTACTTGAATTAAGTAAAGTAGTTCTTGTTCGACTTCCAAGTGCATTCGTACTTGGTTTAGGTACGAAATTCTTGGTTTTTCTCTGAGTATGGTGACAAGCGTTCATGCAACGCCCAAAATATTTGGTATCATATAATACAAGAAAGGAAAGCTATCTTCAGACGGAGCCGAAGTTGATATACCCTTTGCCGTTAAGTGGCAGCTTACATTATTTATATCATATCGTATATAGTATCCGATCCTTAGAAGAATTTCACTATCAAATCAATTTTCTATAAAAAATGGAAATCAAACAGCCCCAAGCATCTCAAATAATCAAAAAAATAAAATAGTCGGCCGATCCTTATGAAATTTGGAACATCGGATAAGTAAGTCCAATGCATAGAACGTATTCGGCACGTGGTATAATAACAATAGACGATATAAACACTTACCGGGTAAGAATATAATTTAATATATAATTTCTTATACATATATTGCATTTATTCGTCACCAAAATTGATATCAGATATTTTTGGGCATGGCATGCGGGTTCGCCACCGTTATTTTACGTCGGAAAGAGGGTTTTTTATATGAATTTTTTTTTTGAAGGTATTTTAATAAATTGTAGAACAAAAGTTGGTCATATTTTTTTATAAAAAATCTCAAATTTTTTTCAGGATTGCCAAGAAACAAATAGTGCTAACATACAAACAGAGGAACACACTGCGCAGAGCTTTAAAAATTTTCTTGAATACTCGTAACTTCTGAACGAAATGTCAAATCGGGATGGTTGAGGTACGTATCGACGCGTATTTAGGAGTAGAATGTGATTAAAAATTACAAAAAAAAAAAAAACATTTTTAATTCTTCGGCTATATTCGCGGACGCTTTGTCTTCTCATAAAATTCCGTATATGTTAATATTGCTGTTGCTGGGGAATGCCCCAAAGCTGGTAACCATAGGCCCAAATGGTGCTTACTGTTAAAAAGTTTATATTTTGTTCTTATTCTATTGTGTGGTGCGTTTGATGTAAGGCTGGACTTTAATCAACGGTTATTTTTGGGCTCTTCTCTGTTAGAAAAAATCCCTTCAAGTAAGATGTCCGAGATTTTAGATATTTTGTTTCTTTTTGCAATGATCTGCGAACGAGAAAGAGAAGGTCCTGGATGAGGCTGCAATTGCGATGGTTAGCCAAGCTTTGTTTGAGTTGCCCTAATTATATACAGCTTCAAGACCCGACAGGATCTTTATAGGTAACGTAACCTTTTGAACTTAACTTAAGGGTCATCCTTATTTGCGGGACAGGAATGGTTAAGAATAAGGAATGGTGTAAATTGATATGGTGACGATGGTGATCCGTCGCAGCTGTCGCTAAGTGGGTGTGGCCGGTTGGCTGAATGACATCTAATGTAGAATTAGGATGTTTATTTTGGAAGGGTGACTTCTTAACCTGCTGGCCAGGGACTCAGATAGTTTGAAATGAAAATATGCTTAACAGCAAATTACCGGAGTTGATTTTAATGATAACTAGAGCTCTTTATTCATAAAAACTCTAAAATTAACTGATTTAAAGCTAACATAAAAATAACTTCATAGCACATATGCTATGACGAACATATGCTGAGTCTGCCGGCAATGCATCCGGCCAGACGCTGGGTCGGCAGTTTGGCGCAGCAAACTTACGGACAATCGGACTGTACTGTTCTTTTTTATGACGCCACAGTCCTGGCAGTTTCCGAATTGTACAGGCCCAGTCCGCTTTGGTTTGATTCATTTAATGACCACTTGGCATCTTTGTTCACCTTTTACTTTTATTTTGGTTCCATTATTGTTCCACCATTTTATTGATATTATGTAAAATGAAGACATAGAATGAGTAGGTTCATACCAATTTTGTTGGTTCATTTCTTGTAAAAATTAGTGCTTTCATTAAATTAGTAATTGAACCATTAACTGTTTCCATTTTTGTTCAGATCACTTAATTTTGCTATCTTTAGTATTTTTTAATTGTTTTGGGCTTACTATTCTTTTTAATTGCATTCAACGATCAATCCTAGTTGTCGGGACAAGCAGCCGCCGGAAGCCTGGCCGGCAATAATTTATTGAACTCATGATGTCACTCCCTTTCATCTTTATGTCCCTTTTCGCGTCGCCCGCTCTCGTGCATTCGATCGGTCACCTGCATCCGCCGTCATGCGCTATCGTTTTCTCGCGCTCTCGCGGTATCTCTCGGTTGCTCCAAAGCATCAAGCGTTGAGCCGCGCTCCCGCGTTTTTACTTCTTAGATTGGTCTTCAACCCTACGCACAGATCCTATATTTTGTATATCAACAAAAATCATCAAGTTAGAATAATAAATTGCGTTTAAATATAAAGGCTGGATTCTGAACATTAATTAAAGCTCCCGAAAACGCTCGATAACTTAACCCTAGTCTTTATAAGTGGACCGATATTTTTTGATTGCGGAGACAAAACCGGACTCTGAGAAATTGCACATCGTTGCTAAAGCATGTGAAGCTTATGTAGCGTGTTACAAGTACCAGTTGTATTTAAGGTTGAGAAATCTATATTTAATCTATATACTTGCTACTTTTCGTAAAGAGAGTTAAAATGCATTAATATTAACTATTTTTAATTCCGGCTTATCACCAAAGATAAAAACAAAAATGTAACAGAAACGATGCGATTGTTAATTATTGTGAATTTATTGCCGCTTGCGACATTGAGCTAAACAAAACATTTGTGTTAAGCTTGAAAACTATTGTTGGCACCTAGTGCCAAGACCTAAGAACCCAGCCCCAATAGACGACCCCAGAAATCACCGGAATCGCGCCAGAAACGAAATTGAGCAATATCAGCGGTAAGAATGACCGACTCCGGTCAAGCGAGCATAACCAGCGAGCTCAGCCCAATACCAAGCGATCAAAGTCAGCAGGCCCAGAACCAGTATTTAGCACGTACTTTCTTTAACATTGACCTTACGGCGCGGACTTTCATAAACATTGACCAACTAACCATAGTTAGATAATGTAATTATCTGATCTTATAAAAAATCACCTGGTCCAAAATAAAGACAGTTGCAAAACGAGGAATCACCTCTACGTAGCGCCTCTGCGTGTTGCTCCCGTGAAACGGACCGTCAGTAGGACTAATACGCTACGTAGCCTCCGTATGTTGCTTTCAACTGCCGGGGGAATTATTACCCAACATACCACCACCACAGCTGCAGACAGTCCAACCGGACCTGAGCTTACCGCTACAGCACAGCGACCTCATCCTGATCATCGCAAGCGACTGTTCAGCCTGAGCAGACCCTTGGACAGGTAATTTAGTCATACATTCTATAAGGTTTTGACTACGACTCCGGGACCTACCGTTACGCCCGTGAGTTCAAGTTCGACGATAGTGGCCGCAAACGCTCTACGGACGAACACTGCATACCACCACCAGACCATTGAAACAGTAGGAAGAATCATAGAACAATTAATGAATACATACGCTCGTACATATCGATTGATAGAAATAATTGGGTCGTAGGGCTAAAATATTTCGTGTACTGTTTCAACACTACACCCCTAGGTACATGATAATTGTCAATATGAGTTAAAACATCAAATTGGCCAAAAACTCGTACCAAATTCGGATCAGTTATCACCGACGCCCTTCACCTTTACAAAATAATGTCAGTGCAAGGCAGTACGACAGACACTCAAGCCATTTTTTCGGATAACAATACCACTGTTTTCGTCAGAGTTGTTAAGCATCTTTAGCCTCGTTTCCATTCCAATATGAGATTCAAAAGGTTGGAAATTGTAAATCTCGAGCTGTCAACAATTTCTGCAATATACATCCATAGAGATAAATTTATAGGTTTTTATGAGGATGAATTCAATCGATGCATTCTTATAAAAGTTGAACAGCACATTTGTTTCAACTTCTTAAAGGCATTAAATTACGAAACTGGAACAAAGTGTCAAAGCATGATATGGCTTATATGGTTCATATCATATAGTTCATAAAATTCAGTTGGCTTAGAACGCCACGATTAACAGTGGAACAAAAATCAAAAAAAAAATGTTTTAATTATTTGATTGGTGGCAAGATTGTTAAGGTAAATAAAGTGGTTACGGACGGACGTATATTCATAATAATGGAGTTAGGATCCTGATTTTAAAAACTTTTTGTGTAACGTAAATTTTTTTTATTTTTTACCCTTAAAAGTTGTTTAGAAAGCCGAGGTGGTTTATATGACGTTATGATAATATGACGTTGTGTAAGTCATCAATAAAACCATAATAAATAGCTTCAGTAAAACTTTCTACCACTGAACAGAATACACTGAAAAGAAAATTCCAGTCCATGTGTGAAAAATGTCAGAGTCCAAGGAAATTTTTTTTTGAAACACTGAAAGGTCAAGTCTCATAAGCCATCAGGGAAATCATTTTGGCAATTCGGAAACAAAAAGTTATCGGCATCACATTGCAGCCAGGTGATGAGAGGCATTTTATAGTCTCCCAGGACTAATATATGATCATGATCATTGACCGATTACATCTAATTAATGGCATATGGATGAGATAAATACTTTCCTTAGTTGGCTTAAATTTCAAAGAATCAATCAATCTTGTTCTCTGGCCATGCTTTAGGATCAAGTGAACATTAGGCATACATTAGGATCATGAGAAAATAATCAGGTATAATTAATTTAAACGACGATAATGGTAACATCGTCTGCTTACATAAGTACTACCGAGTTTGTTAAAGCTGAGGGCAAGTCATTTATAATAAGGGTAATGAGTTACGGACCGAGATGGCTTCCTTGAGGGACTCCAGACGTAGCACGGACTAAGCGAAAATGTACATTTTTAAATAAAAATCTCTGTGTTCTTCTATTTAAGTAGCTGAAGATCCACGTAAGGAAATTTATATGAAGAGTGAGTGATTATCTGAATAAAAACCTTTATTGAAGTCTGTACAAATAGCATCAGCTTTAAGTTCCTTTCGGAAGCCATCTATAACAAAGGATGTCAACTCAAATAAATTATTGGTGGTGGAGCGATGCTTAATGAAACCATGCTGACATGGATAAATGATTGAATAACAAAGGTGTTGCAAATAGAGGAGTGATTCATTTTTGAAATAACTTTGGATTATCTGAAAATTTAAAGATGCATCTGTAGTTGGCATCGTATTTTTTTCCTTTTTTATGCAAAGGAATTATGATAGATTCCTTCCATTTATGTAGAGGCTCACACAGAGCCCTAGCACGGTATTTCAGTACACAGCTTGGTACTCCATCGGGGCCTGATTCACCGCATTCAGCGAAAATTCGGCGTTATGCACTGTAAAATCTAACCGGGCTATCTATTTATTTATGTCCGCATATAAAATGGAGTGAGTCAAAAGCTCCAATTTATGATACGTATGCACTGAGATAAAGGGCAAGAGTGCGCCCGCCTTAGAACATAGGCCAAGCGAAAGCTCTCTATTTTTATGATAAAGATAAAGCCCGCTGAAGCCGAGCGGCCGAGAAGAGTCGGCTTGTGACCAACAATAGCGATTGGCTAAATACATATATGACAAACTATAATTATTATATTTTAGTGATACAATCTATGCAATCAACAAGGCTATTAAGTTATTAAGATTTTCCGTTTTGAATGTCAGCCTTAAGGAAAAAGCGATTCCTATTTGAGAAGCGGGGAGACTGGTTTCGCTTAAAACCTAGGGTAATAGCGTAGGGTAATATGAATATTTAGCGGTTGAGATGGACAAAGCTCTGCAAAGAGTGGTACAATTAGGATAAGTCTTGAAGTCGATCTGGTTGATTTAAAAAAAAAAAGTTTCTTGGAAAATTTCAGCTGCGCCTGCTCAAAAGATAACATTAAAAAACGTTAATTGAATTATTATTTGTGCGCGAAGCATAATCATCTATTGCATACATACTTCTATTGCATCCGTTGTTCGCAGAATGCTAATCTTTTTTAGTCAAAGTTCTGTTATCCTTTCTTAGGAGAGGTAGAGACATCTCTGTAGGCTATGAATAAATGTGATGCTTAGCGAAAAGTAAGGCATCATTGCGTATTTCAAGAGCACGCACAACGTCCTGTCCGAGTTGGATGTTGCGGAGCTCAGGAGCGATCTGCGCGTCAACTTCAACGAAGAGGCGAGGGAGGCACGATTTATCCTGGACGAGGAGATGATTCGCCGCTTCAGTTTGTTGCCTGCGAGCTCGACGCTGATCAAAACTACTTCCGCCACCAATTTTGATGCGTCGTTTGGCAGAACTTTCCAGGCTTTGCCGCGACTGCCGCTTCCCACTTTTAGTGGAGGTTATGCGGAGAGGCTAAAATTCCGATCACTGTTCTGTACCTGGTGGACACAAACCCATTTATAAGTCGGGTGGAGATGCTTCTGGGGTTGCAGTCCTGCCTTCGTGAGTCTGCCTTGGAGACTGTGCCGTCGTTGCAAATAAACAAAAACAATGACCTCGCCTTGGAGCTGCTAAACAAAAGGTTCAGTAATCGCCGTTCAATAATGCATTTTTCAAGCTCATGTTAATGAGATACTGCATCTAAGGATCGGAAAGTCCACATTGTCGACGAGGCTTCGCGATATTTCGGATACTTTTAAATGCGAGCTCTGGCAAGCATGGGCACAACGAAGCAGATTAGCAATCTGCTGCATCAGAATCCAAGTGCTGTTGCAGAAGTGCAAAAGATTGATTCACACAGTCTAAGTGGAAGGAAATGCAGGCTGACTTGGACTTGGCCAGTTTCCTCGAGCAGATTTCGGAGAGCATGGATTTGTCGACGACTTCATATGTACCAAACCCTGCGGTAGGACGACGTAGACCTTTTCATCCAGGTAACTCTGCATTTATGATTACAAACTCGTCCGCACGCGTGATAAATGCGTGAGATATTTTTGGACGATGCCCCGTTTGATAGAGGATGAAATGGGCGACAGTGTAAAAGGTTATCATGTAGCCGTCATTGATTTTTGCGGTCGTTTCCTGTAACACATGACAATGAATGACAGAATGACATCCTGCTGATAAAGGACGAAAACTTGCCGCAAATGAAATCGCCCCTGGCGAGGGTAACAGAAATAGTCGTCGAAGATGACGGAGTGTGTCGGGTGGCGTTTCAGAGGACAGCGTCGGAGCTTCAAGGCAGACAGTCAACAAATTGCCGCCCCATCAAGATACGGTTGAAAGCTTATCTTCCAAGGGGGGGAAGGGGTCTTGGGGTCTGGCCAAGCAGCCACCGGAAAATCTAGCCGGCAATAATTTATTGGCTTTAAAAACACCCGTGACATCACTCGGTTCCATCGTCTTTTGGGCGCCGTTGTTATGTCCTTCCGTCCTTCCTGTCCTTCCGGGCTCGCTCATTATGTCTCTTTTCGGGTCGCCCATTCCCGTGCATTCGATCGGCCACCTGCATCTGCCAAAGCGCTAGCGTTGTCTCGCTCTCTCACTCCGCGTCATTAAGCGTTAGGCTCTCTGTTGGCATCTAATGCCAAGACCTCCTAACCTATAGTAATAGTTAGCAATAAGCAATAGGTACATTGAAATACTGACCGAGTAACCCAGCTTCAACGGCACCCGATAAAACCTGATGCAGCAATGTCAGCAATACTGATCAGGTCGATCAAGAACCAGCAGAAGTGAGAACTACAACGATTAAGCAATCTGAGTCAGCAGACTCAGAGATATGTGACACTTCACAAACCTTGATGGGGGGGGGGCACGTCCGTAACTTTGACCTCCCTCAACGGTCACGTAATATCTATGTTAGCATCGTATATAAGTATATGTATTTAGCATCGTAAGGTTCTGTAGAATCATATATATGATTGGTGTTTTGAGAATAAAGATAGTTGCAAACCAGAGTTAATCTTCTCGTTACTCAGTGCCAAGTGCGGTACTTAAAACTACCAACCTACTTCGAGTGCGCTCCTGTGAAAAACGGACCACAAGTAGGCATCTCGCCCCTGAGTGTTGCTCCCGTGAAACGGACCATCAGTAGGACCAATACGCTACATAGCCTCCGCGTGTTATCAACTGCAGGAGGGATTAGTAATCTATCCAACCTACCACCACCATAGCGGCAGACAACCAACTGGACCTCAGCTCATCGCTACCCCTAGCGAGCTCATCCTGATCACAGCAAGCGACTGTTCAACCTGAGCAGACCCTTGTACAGGTAATTTAGTCAGACTTTCTATAAGGTTTTGACTACGACTCCGGATCCTATCGTTACGCCATTGAGTTCAAGTTCGACGATAGTGGCTGCATAACGCTCTACGGACGAACATTTGGTTACCTCGACGTGATCGTTTTTCTATTGGATCACAACCTGAACACAAGCCGCAAGGCAATTTAACCTAAAAACATCCATAAAAACAAAACTCAACCATGGGATCCGAATCAGACGCTGTAATACAGATGCTCATTGATGAGCAAATTGAAAGCAATACAGCTATCTAAAGGCTGATAAGGAACTTTACAAAAGATTCAGCAGAGCGACGACTCAAAGAAGGGTACTTCGATGAGCGACTAAAAAAGCTCACCCACGTGTGGACCCAATCCCAAAATAACGATGCCAAGCTCCATGAGCTGGCCCTAAGTGAAGACAATGAATATTTTTCAAAGGCCAAGGCACTCACAGATCTTGTCAAAAAATATGAAGCCATATTTTCGGATGGAATACCATCAGGATCAGGCCCGGCACAGCGGCCCCGAAAAACTGGAGAAAACCTCAAGCCCAAGGCACAGCCTAGGACTAGCGGACAAGTTTTTACAGAGGACCCAAAGATCACCAAACTGAAACGTAGGCAAGAAGGACGGCTTGACGATCTCGAGGACTTCCTATGAATCGCATTGAAGGAAAGGAAGTATCTTTTTACACCAGGAAACATATGAAAGAGTTATGGAAGGAGATGGTGGACGTCCATCATGACCTTATTGATTTGGATCCAAAAATTACTAAAGATGGACATACGAGCGATCGATTCCAGGTCGTGCGAGCGGAATATTTTTCGTTTCTAAGCGAGGAACCACAAGAAGGACAGAGAGCCACACACAGGCCGTCTTTCGTCTCAGCTGTCGTAATTCCGCCGGTGGAAATTCCAAAGTTTAACGGAGATTACCGGCATTGGCTACGATTCTACGAAATTTTCACGGAATTCATCCACAATCAAGACTACAGCGATCCAGTAAAATTCCGACATTTGGAGAATCATGTAATAGGTGAAGACAAAAATTTTAATGTCAATATCACTTGGCGAACAGGCCAGTTACCAGGATGCGAGGCAACGGCTGAAGAATCGATATCAAAATGAACTGCTGTTGATTAAGTCCGCGATCCAAGAGCTTTTTGTACACCTCAGAATAAATGCAATAGCGGACCAGCTCCGCAGCCTGCATGCTACCGTGCTCCGAATGGTCGCTACTTTCAACACACTCAAAGTGTCAACCGGCAACTGGGATACAATCTTGATACACATCATTAAGGAAAGATTAGAACCACCGCTGTCATCTCTAGAACTAGGCATCGCCGATCCAATCCCTGAAGCTGATGTTAGAACACCTTGAGCGTCAGGCAACCAGTCAAGTAACGATCCAGAAATATACGTTTACCGCTCCACATCAATCCAGCTCATCACCAGTGGTGTGTTCAGCCACAGTTCTTCTTACAAATGAATCTGCCCATCCCACCCTATTCAGGCGCCTAGAAATATTCTACCTCAGTTGCGTTTAGCCGATCCTGAATTTACACAGCCTCAGAAGATTGACCTATTGTTGGGCGTCGAATACTTTTACCAGTTTATGAGGCCACAACAAATTCATTTTGGAGAAGGACAGCCACTATTCAAAAATACCGCGCTGGGATGGATTGTGAAGGGGCCAGTGCGACCGGAATTAATCCCGGGTTCCAAGGCAGGCGAAGTCGTCCTTAATCACGCGGCTTGGGGACCGGGAGCTAGCGAGCCACGATAGGGTATCGGTGAAATTGATGCATCCGAGCGAAGGTACAGTGCATGCATCGCCAAAGAGCAAATAGTAAAACCTGGAAGATTAGGTAAGACGAATGGAATTCAAGGAGTTAAAGTCACCGCCAACTCTAAAGTGTGCAAGAGGGAGACACATCCATGGGTAACCATCCATGGCATGGGTAACAGGCAATGCCTGTCAGACATCTCCAAAGGGGACCCAGAAGCAAGGCCAAGAAAGAACCGAGAGTCCTGTATGAGCATTGACCAACCAGAAGAATCGCCTGGCACTACGTGGGATACCCAGATAATAAGAAGAAGGAGACAACAGGCCGGATATAAACATCTTTGGTATCTGACAAATGTTGGAAGTCGCTCCCACATGATTCGAATATTTTTTTTATATTTACATTAGATGTAGTTATTAGTTTAAGAGTTGCAATATTTTCTAGTGCGAAGGTACACACTTAAACTTAAATGGTCTACACATTCGAATTGGATTGCCTCCCTCAATGGGAGGAAGAATGTTGGTAACTAGTTCCAAGACCTAAGAACCCAGTCCCAATAGACGGGCCCAGAAATCAGTGGAATCGGGCCAGAAACCGAATTGAGCAATATCAGCGGTAAAAATGACCGACTGACCGGAGCGAGAAAAACCAGCGAGCTCAACTGAAATTCAATACCAAGCGATCTGAGTCAGCAGACTCAGAACCACGTACTTTCTTTAACATTGACCATACGGCGCGGACTTTCATTAACATTGACCAACTAACCATAGTTAAGCCACCATATATGTAATTATCTGATCTTATAAAAGATCACTTGGTCCAAAATAACGGCAATTGCGAAACCAGAGTTAATCGTCTCGATACTCAGTGTCAAGTGCGGTACTTAAAACTAACCTACTTCGAGTGTCGCTCCCGTGAAATGGACCACAAGTAGGAATTTCCTCTACGTAGCGCCTCTGCATGTTGCTCCCGTGAAACGGACCGTCAGTAGGACCAATACGTTACGTAGCCTCCGTGTGTTACTCCAGACCCAAGGACCGCCGGAGGTATTATCACCTATACCTAGCACCTCAGCTACCGTACCTCAGCTTATCGCTACAGCATAGCGACCTCATCCTGATCACCGCAAGCGACTGTTCAACCCGAGCAGACCCTTGGACATGTAATTCAGTCAGACTTTCTATAAGGTTTTGACTAAGACTCCGGAACATACTGTTATGCCCGTGAGTTCAAGTTCGACGATAGTGGCCGCATAACGCTCTACGGACGAACAACTATATTTTCTACATTTATTTTGTTTAACTCCAAATTAATGTATAATTAATATAGAATATCCAATTCATGTTTAATTATTTAAAAAGTAAAAATACAGCATAAAAAGTTTGATGGATAACAAGAATGGAAAGCTTACTTCGGGCGGAGCCGAAGTTGATATACCCTTGTAGATATGTGACACTTTATATTATTAGATATATATCGGATCTTATATAGTCGGCCGATCCTTATAAAACTCGGCAGATCAAATTAGTTTGCCGAAAATAGAATCCATACAAAGTCCCAGTCTTCTAACTTAAAAAAACAACAGAGATATGGCATTTCCGATCAATCAGTTATATGGCAGCTATAAGATATAGTCGGCCGATCCTTATGAAATTTGGCAGATCGAATAAGTCTGCTAAAAGAGGAGTCCACAGCTAGTCCCAACCTTATAACTTTGAAAACAACAGATATATGACATTTCCGATCCATCAGTTATATGGCAGCTATAGGATATAGTCGGCCGAATAAGTCTGCTAAAAGAGGAGTCCACTGCAAGTCCCATCCTTCTAACTAAAAAAACAACGAAGCTATGGCATTTCCGATCAATCAGTTATATGGCAGCTATAGGATATAGTTGACCGATCCCGGCCGTTCCGACTTATTTACTGCCTACTTATATACTGCCTGCAAAGGAAAGAAGGATGTGTGCAAAGTTTAAAGTCGATAGCTTTAAAACTGAGAGACTAGTTTGCTTAGAAACAGACGCACAGACGGACAGACGGAAATGCTTATATCGACTCAGGAGGTGATCCTGATCAAGAATATATATACTTTATAGGGTCGGAGATGTCTCCTTCACTACGTTGCACACTTTTGACAAAAATTATAATACCCTCTGCAAGGGTATAAAAATATCGCGTGCGACATGTCGCGGTGGGACTTTCTATGGAACCCATTTTGGGCAATCTAATCCGATCAACCAAATTTTATAAGGAGCTGCCTTGTAAAAACGCTAATAAAGAAAATAAAAAAAACAGTGCTTCCTAGAGACTCCGCAGAGCTGTGTGGGCAGTCGTCAAAAAGCCAATCAAGTCACCGCCTGAGGAATCCCAGACGATGAAGTGCGCGGCATTTCCGCATGTCCCAAGGGAAGAGGTCTTCCTACCACTTTTTTTGTCTTTGGCCTTTTCTGTATCTTATTTAAGCTGGATAATTTTTTTCACTTCTGTCAAAAAACCCCGCGTCGTATAAACGTGTTCTTGTAATCCCTCTGGATATTTATCCATTAGTAGTTATTAGTAGTCATTGGTGATTATTACTGAAAATAGCCTCACAATAATTCTTAGCCCTATCGAACAAAAAGACGCTAAATCCAAATATTTTTTAATCACAAATATTACTTAAGCATTGTAAAAATAAATAAATATAAAATGCTTATTTTACAATAAAATCAACTGCTGATAACAATACCACATCATCGATCAGCCAAATTATGTGTTTTAATTCCTGATTAAAAATAATAAATAAAATTTTAAGATTTTAAAAATTACTATTTTTATTTTTTTAAATTTATTTTTATAAGTAAAGACTGAGTTACAAAAGGTTTCCTATTGGAATGATGACCAATTACGAACTGATTTTACAAATTCTATTTTCTTATAACTATGGCTTTTATCGGTGACAGCGAAGAAAGCAGCATAGATGGACTTTGGTTGGATAAGTTTGATTGGTCAGAGTTTGATGCTGACATGCAAAAGGGGCTTGATGATTATTTTTACTGTCGTCGATAAAGGCGTGTGTCTATGTTAACGTCTGGATGCCAATGATAATGTGCATGGAAAAGGATTTGTGTCTAATCAATTTGAATTATTTCCACAGTAGGCTCTTTAATGTTATACCCTTGCAGAGGGTATTATAATTTTGGTCAAAAGTGAAGGAGTGAAGCAACGCAGTGAAGGAGACATCTCCGACCCTATAAAGTATATATATTCTTGATCAGGATCACCTCCTGAGTCGATATAAGCGTGTCCATCTGTCCGTCTGTCCGTCGGTCCGTCTGTCTGTCTGTTTCTACGCAAACTAGTCTCTCAGTTTTAAAGCTATCGACTTCAAACTTTGCACACATCCTTCTTTCCTTTGCAGGCATTATATAAGTCGGAACGGCCGGGATCGGTCAACTATATCCTATAGCTGCCATATAACTGATTGATCGGAAATGCCATAACTTCGTGGACTCTTCTTTTAGCAGACTTATTCGATGTGCCAAATTTCATAAGGATCGGCCGACTATATCCTATAGCTGCCATATAACTGATTGATCGAAAATGCCATATCTCTGTTTTTTTTTTAAGTTAGAAGACTGGGACTTTGTATGGATTCTACTGTCGGCAAACTAATTTGATCTGCCGAGTTTAATAAGGATCGGCCGACTATATAAGATCCGATATATATCTAATAATATAAGCTGCCACATATCTGCAAGGGTATATCAACTTCGGCTCCGGCCGAAGTTAACTTTCCATTCTTGTTTATATATGATTTGATAGATTTGGCAGGGTATACTGGTTGTCTGGAGGTTTCGTTATGTAAGGGCGCAGATATGTCACTCGCCCCTCCTTAAAAAAATTTCAATATCCTTGTTGAACTCAAAAGCTCCTAATAAATTGTTATGCCAATAAAAAAAATTATTTAAATTATAAATACAATCTATTTGTAGACAATAATTTGTTTTTGTTGATTAATTAATGATTCTTTAAATTTTAAAATTGGTGTTGGTTCATGTAGGGTTACATTGGTACTTGACAGTATAATTGCAAAGGGTATTAAAATTGTGGTCAAAAGAGTGCAACACAGTGGAGACATCTCCGACCCTATAAAGTATATATATTCTTGATCAGGATCACCTCCTGATAAGCATGACCGTCTGTCTCTCTGTTTCTACGCAAACTAGTCTCTCAGTTTTAAAGCTATCGACTTCAAACTTTGCACACATCCTTCTTTCCTTTGCAGGCAGTATATAAGTCGGAAGGGCCGGGATCGGTCAACTATATCCTATAGCTGCCATATAACTGATTGATCAGAAATGCCACATTTATGTTGTTTTTTAAGTTAGAAGGATGGGACTTTTTATGCGTCCCATTTGGGGCTAACTAATTCGATCTGCCAAATTTCATTAGGATCGGCCGACTATATAAGATCTGAGATATATCTAATAAAATAAGCTGCCACTTAACTGCAAGGGTGTATCAACTTCGGCTTCGCCCGAAGTTAGCTTTCCATTCTTGATTTTTATTCATTCCGGCTGTTGGTTCGTCGTGTTTCTTTTTCAGGACCTGCATCTTTTCTTTTAGCTTGCTGTGACACTTCTTAGCTTTTCTATTATCGGCTGGCAGGAAAATGCAACCACATTCAGATTACCTTTCGTGTAGCTGATCACATAGTCGTACTGTTGCAGTTCAAAAACCCATCTCGCGATCCTTTCAAGTGGGCTCTCTTATTGTTCAGCCACTTCAGTGCCATATGGTCCGTCATCACGTCGAATTAATACCCCTCCAAGTAGGGTCTCATCCTGCTCTCCTCCTCTAGTGGGATTTGCGAATATCCGTCTTTAAGGTCGGGATCACTCATTCTCCATTGACACGTCTTCTTTTTTACCATAAAGATTGGTGAGCTATACGCGCTGTGATGGCTAGATACACCCCTGATCCAGCAGCTGTATTTTGGGGTTCTTCGGATAATACCTCTGTTTTTTTTTTTTGCGTCCTTTCTGGTTTGCGAACGCTACTAGCTCATAGCTCCTCTTCTATGAACCTCTTGTTCAGATTCAGATGATTCTTCTCCCATTCCTCCGAGGATCCTGTTACCGCTTTTGACAGCCTGTCTCTTGTCGGTATCGTGACTTGGTGGCCCGCGCAAGTCATAGTCGTGCAAATTCTGCAGGGAAATACCATCCTAGCACCACGCTGTCTCCCCGCCAGACTTTGAATGAGCTCCTCTGACTCACTCACCGCTCTTTGTCTTGTCGTGGATCTCTGTGTGAATTTTTCTTCGTCCTCGTCGTCCTTTGTCTCTTCGAGCAGGGCTTTTATTGTCTCTACTATCCCTTTTCCTGGGAGACCGAGCTCTCTACATACTTCACTCAGCTCCTCCTGGCGCAACGCCTATATCTAGTTTTTCCTTCCCATCTTGAAGCTGCTTTATTTCTCGAAGGCAATAACGTTGTTTGGGCACCAGGTGTAACGAACTGATTTAATAGTTTATGCTCGCAACAATTGCCGCGAATGGGATCGCTCCAGCAAATTTATAGATTCGAAGTGATTGCCCGAGCCCACTTTAGCCTCTGTTTAACTTGATTCTAAGGTCAAACCTTTTCCTTTGCAATAAGGGAGATGACCCCACCTTTATCATAGCAAATCGCAGACAATCCATTGACCCCACGCTAATATCTAAGCAGTTACTCAGCAACGTAACTATCTGGAAGATCCTAGAGAAACACTCTTTCTCCGACCACAAATACATAGAAACATCCCTTGAATTCAAAAACCCCGAAACTGCGGTTTTTCGAAATCTCACTAATAACCAAATGGGTCAAGTACCACCAAATCCTCTAAAAAACCATTGCACCTCAGCCACCTGACTATCCCCAAACCGTGGAAAGTCTAAACACTCTGGTGCAAGTTTTCACTCAAGCCTGTAATAATTCCTACAGAAGAGCATGCCCAAAAACTAAACCAAACAAGCGAAATAGGCCACCCTGGTGGTCTACGGAGCTCGCAACCCTACAAGCAGCAAGCAGAGCCATGTTCAATAAGGCCAAAGCCGGAAGCGAGGAGGCACTCTAGACCGAATACAAGGTCTCTTTGGCCTCCAACAAAAAGGCCATTTGTAAAGCGAAGCGATCCACATGGAACTCCTTCTGCTCGGATATCGAAAACACTATCCAATCTGCGAGGCTGTGTAAAAATTATATCCCAAACAGCCACAACTTTGGGCTATCTTAAAAAAGAAGATGGAACTTGGACCAACACTAGCGAGGAATCACTAGCTGTACTCCTAGAAACCCATTTTCCTGGCTGTACCCCGGATTCAGCCGGGCCTACAAACAGAAATGTCACAACACAAACTTCAAACTTGACCAGAAAACCCTACACTGGGCAATTCACAGTTTCAACCCCTAAAAATCGGCCGGTCCTGACGAGATAATACCGGCACAAATCCAACAAGAGGGCGACATTGCCACCAACTGAGGAGGCCTAAACATCTATAACAGATCCCTTGCGCTAGGCGAAATTCCGCAAAAGTGGCTTAAATCGCGAATAGTCTTCATACCCAAAGCGGGCAAACCATCGCATACGACCCCAAAAGATTTAAGACCAATAAGTATATCATTCTTCCTGCTTAAGACGCTAGAAAGAGTCATAGGACTACACCTTAGGTCAACTCTCAGTCCCACCCACATCTCTAACGCACAGCATGCTTACAAAAAGGGTAAATCCACCGAGACCCTCCACGCGCTCATCTCTAGAACATAGAAAGCTTTCTTTCAGAAGGAATATGCCCTAGTAGCCTTTCTAGACATAGAAGAGGCCTTCAATAATGTTCTCCCGAACACCATAACTAGCTCACTAGATCACCTGGTAAGACTTATTGATCAGCTGCTAACACGCAGAACAGTAACATCCTCACTAGGTACATCTTCCTTAACAAGGGCCATCAGTCTCTACTGCACACCGCAAGGCGGAGTCCTATCCCCTCTCCTATGGAACGTAGCAGTTAACTCGCAAGATGGAAGAGGGAGGCTGAGGATAGTGGCGTACGCATACGACGTCGCAATCTTGTTTACAGGTAAATACCCTCAAACGCTCTGCGATCTCAGCTTCTCCGCTACTGCACAGCTTTGCAGTCTCTCAGACTTAAGCACTTGGGCGACAGGTTCCTCAACAGCATCTCAGCGATGTCAGAAATAGACCCCAACAGGATTTAAAGGTTCACCAAAGCCTCACTGTGGGGGAACTGTTAGACCATAAGACCTCTCTTCTGCGTGTAAAGGGATTTTAGATTCAGCCCACGGTATCACAAGGGACCGAATACGGTCTAAGTGTGGCGGTTGCCTCCTCAAGAGGTGAACGCCAGCCGTCTAGCCTAACCTAACCTATAGTGACTTCACGCGCCAGCTACAAGCGGATTGCAGTCCGCTGTGATTTTTGTTTGATTTATTTCTATCATGATTATTTCATAATTAAGGGAATTTGTATAGTTCCTGTATTCAATAGTAAATAGCCATTTTTGAAAGTAATTTGGACATTAATAAACGAAGTGCCAATTTTTCCTCACAGTTGAGATGATCATCTCGAATATAACTAGTTTTTAATTATGTTTGCAATGCGTAAATGTGTTCTTCATCTTGTAACATGTTTGCATAATTTTTGTTATTTTCCTTTATTATATTGATCAAGGGAAATTCGTAATTATTAAGTCTAACAATATTCTTTCCAAAATCTATTTGAGCTGATGTAAGGTGTAAGCTCATGTAAGAATATTTCGTGTTAATAGAAAATCAAAATGATTTGAAAATTCTTTAATGAAACATTTTTTGTAGATTTCAATAATTTTGGAATAACGAATTCAATGGATTTGTTCAAAGTGACTGAATTTCCTATTGTTCCTAAAGTGTGCAACGCAGTGAACGAGACATCTCCGACCCCATTTTATTTTTTTTTTTTTTTTTTTTTTTTTTTTTTCCTATTGCTCCGCTTGGGAGCTTAGGGCATCCACAAGTGCATTCATCCACCGGACCCTATTCTGCCAAATCCCAGGTGACAGAGAGAACGCGCGGCGTAGTGCTGCTCGGCGCTGGGCTAAGCTTGGGGCGTCCCATTCTTCTTCTTCTTTGCGGGTTTCACTCCAAAGCCATCCTTATGCTGTCTCGCTCTGACCAATCCATCCATTTCCATTTCTTTTATCTGCTGCTGGAGAGCGGGGGGTCGTCATCGGGTTGGGGGGTGATTGTTTTTTCTGATCTTGTGTTTGTTTCTTAATCTTATTTTCGGTCGATCCGGTGATTAGCCGAGTGCAACCTATCTCAGAAGTAGGGTGGCTGCCACCTAACGACATCTGGGAATGCCGGTTTTCGGTTTTCGTGCATATAATTATAAATAGTAAGAATCCGATAAGAACTTTCACTATTTACATCATATGCGCGAGCGCCGAAAACTTGCAGGGCCATGCACTTGACATGAGTGGGGCTTGAACCCACGACCTCACGCTTAGCGAGCTAGTACACTAACCACTAGGCTATGAGGCTCCGACCCCATAAAGTATACATATTCTTGATCTGGATCACCTCTTGAGTCGATATAAGCATGACCGTCTGTCTGTATGTTCTTTGCAAACTAGGCTCTCAGTTTAAAAGCTATCGACTTCAAACTTGCACACATTCTTCTTTCCTTTGCATGCAGTATATAAGTTGGAACGGCCGGGATCGGTCAACTATTATAGTTGCCATATAACTGATTGATCGGAAATGCCATAACTGTATGGGACTTTCTATGCATTCCACTTTGGGCAAATTAAGTCGATCTGCCAAATTTCATATGGATCGTCCAACTGTATAAGATCCGATATATTTCTAATAATATAAGCTGCCACTTAACTGCAAGGGTATATCAACTTCGGCTCCGCCCAAAGATAGCTTTCCCTTTTTGTTATTGCTGTTGTTGTTGCTGAAAAATTTAAACTATATCCAGTGCTTCTTATCTATGATCTGATCTGATTCAAAAGCACGTGTTTGCTTTTGAGGAACATTAACAGATCGATTATAATTTGGTGTTATTTGACCTGAAGGATTTTAAGAATAGTTATAATTATTATTGTAATTTTTATTAAAGTTCCTATTCGAATCAAAAGTATTTTATCTTTGTTGATAATTATATAATATAATTTTTTATAATTATTATATTATAGATTATATTATATTATAGGTTATTATAATTTTGTTTCCCATTGCTTGTTACATTTTGGTTGGAATTTTGGTTTCTGTCTCTTTAATTATTATTAGAAATATTATTATTAGAAGCATTAGATGTGGAGGATTGGTAGATTATATCGATTTTTAAAATTATAAAGACCTGCAGCTCGCTTTAAGGGTATATTAAGGTTCTTGAATGATTTCGTTCTGAGTAGTCGACGTTGTTTTGTATTTGGTAGTTAGATTATCAACGCGTTTTATAAATAGTGGTAAATACATTGTATCACCACCAAATTTATTAATCTGCCTTATTTGCATGAAGATATTATTAACATTACTGTCAGAAAGGATGTACCTTGCTGCAGCTGAAGTGGATGCTTGTTCAGATTCCATTTTAACGTTTTTAAATTAATTTTATTTTATTTTTTTTTTTATATCTTTTATGGTCTCGGTTGTATTGATAATTATATTTTTTGTTTATTTTAAATATACATTAGAAATCGTCGTTCGTATTTGACTAATGCTGAGATCACTGGTAGCTTTTTATTTAATTTTTGTTGCACTTTACATTAGAAATCTTCATTCTTGATTTCACTAATGTTTAGAAATATTTGCAGATTCGTTTCGAGTCATATTCCTAATACGATGGCGGAATGAATAGTTCGATACCTTTTAAACGCGAGGATAATTGTATCCTACCGACTGAGCCAATTATGTGTTATTGGCGCAGTCGATAGGATTCAATAATCATATTCCAATTATCCTATATATTTAATTCCCGATTTTAAAAAAAAATTAAGATTTTTATTTTTTTAAATTTAGTTTTATATGTCAAGAATGAGTTACAAAAGGCTTCCTATTGGATTGATAACCATTCTTAAATGGGTGACAGCAACGCTAGCAGCATAGATTAACTTTGGTTAAATAATTTTTATTGGTCATAGTTTTATGCTGACATGTAGGTTCCCAGGATGGGCACTTGCGTTAAGGAGGTTTCGTTATAAAGGGTATTTTGAGATATGTTCCTTGCATTTAGTGGAAATCAAAGCTCAAAGAAATAAACGTTCCAAACAAGAAGAGCGTGACTTCTAATAATAAAAATTGCAGCGGTTAATATCCAGTACGGTCCAGTCAAACATAACCCAATTTATATTAGGGGGAAAACTTTTTCACTTGTCAAAAAATTCCAGAATTTTTTGTCTTACAAAGAGGAACATATTCGAAACAAGCCTACCACCAAAATCGGACCAAATGCGGAAGAAACCACACTTCTAATTAGGGAGGCTTCCCCGTATACAAGGAGCTCAAGAGTCGAATGCAGCAACTCGTTCTCAAAAAACATGAAATGCTTACGTAAAATCCAAAATCACACCGGAATATTTTTCGCCAAAGCAACCAAATCCTGATTTGCTGCCAGGGCGCTAGCGCCCTAGAAACAGGACTATAGAATTTATACAAATAAATACATCTTCTACACTACGGTAAAGTACGGTACGGTAAAGCTCACGGTGGAATGAGCATTTGAAACCGCATTAAGCACCATTATGCACAAGCAACATCGATAACTTTACAATCATACTGAAAAAGAGACACCTTCGTAGGAATAAGAAACCGCATTAAGCACCATTATGCATAAGAAACATCGATTACTTTACAATTATACTGGCAAAAGAGACACCTTCGTAGGGCCAGGCAAGCCATCCGATTGCCAGCATCAAAGACCTCAGCGTGGTCCTAAAACAAACCGCTGAAAATGCACAGGACGAGTATATAGAAAAGATATCACCGACTACCTCCAGATTTCCTCTATGGTAAGGGTACCACAATTTAGCCCCCTCGAGCGAAACAATCGGCCTGGAAAAGTCGATACGTGAAGTGCTTTCGAAATAAAATGGGGCTTTTAACCAAGATGCGCGAATAGACGCTACACTACAATATCTAACAACAATTGTATCATGTTTAAAAGTGGTTCGTAATTTTTTTTCATAAAGAACAAATCTAACATCACTTTCACCAAAGATTTTCAAAAAAACAACTTGCAGGCCACAATAAAGTAAATAAAAATATAATTAATTGTTTAAAAATACTATAAAGTAACACAAATCATTTCAATGGTTGCCGCCTACTGCCCGCCTTTCCTTCGCTTTACAATCTCGGAAGGACCATTCATGGATTGCCAAAACTAACTTGGGGATCGATTTATAGCAGCCGGAGATAATGCCAAACATACGCACTGCGAATAACGTCTTGGGACTCCCAAAAGTCAAAATTGTACAACACAATTTAAAAATTGAAAAACATGTGAACTTTGAACTATATTTCCCCTAGAAATCCTACATACTGGCCAGCAGACCCACGAAAGCTCGCAGATCTTATTGACTTTGCCGCGACAAAAAACATATCACGAAATCTAATAAGTGCAAAAGCGCTTTCGGATTCATCTCCTGCTGATCACCTGGATGAAGTACTCATTTCGGCAGAATAAATACACCAGAATATTATAAAATCAATCAGGAAATACATCCGGCGTATGTGATAATAATTTTTGGGGTTATTTAGTCACAACCCTAACCAAACCACCAAACCCTCTCAAACACCATTGCACCACAGCAACCTGACCATCCCCAAGCCGTGAAAAGTCTAAACACTCTATTGCAAGTTTTCACTCAAGCCTGTAATAATGCCCTCATAAGAGCATGCCCAAAAACTAAACCGAACAAGCGAAATAGACCACCCTAGTGGTCTACGGAGCTAGCAACCCTACAAGCAGCAAGCAGAGCCCTGTTCAATAGGGCCAATGCCGGACGCGAGGAGGCACTCTGGACCGAATACAAAGTCTCTTTGGCCTTCTACAAAAGGCCATCCATAAAGCGAAGCGCTTCTCATGGAACTCCTTCTGCTCGGGTATCGAAAACACTACCCAAGCTGCGAGGCTCAGAAAAATTCTATCCCAAACAGCCAAAACTCTGGGCTATCTTAAAAAGAAGATGGAACTTGGATTAGCGAGGAATCACTAGCTGTACTCCTAGAAACCCATTTTCCTGGCTGTACCCCGGAATCAGACAAAACTACAAACAGAAATGTCACAACACATACTTCAAACTTGATATTGACCAGAAAACCCTACACTGGGCAATTCACAGTTTCAACCCCTATAAATCGGCCGGTCCTGACGAGATAATACCGGTACAAATCCAACAAGCTGGCGACATTGCCACCAACTGGCTCCTAAACATATATAACAAATCCCTTGCGCTAGGCGAAATTCCGCAAAAGTGGCTTAAATCGCGAATAGTCTTCATACCCAAAGTGGGCAAACCATCGCATACGACCCCTAAAGATTTGAGACCAACCAAATTTTAGACCCCTAAAGATTTAAGACCAATTTAGACCAGTCTATCATCCTTCCTGCTTAAGACGCTAGAAAGAGTCATAGGACTACACCTTAGGTCAACTCTCAGTCCCACCCACATCTCTAACGCACAGCATGCTTACAAAAAGAGTAAATCCACCGAGACTGCCCTCCACGCGCTCATCTCTAGAATAGAGAAAGCTTTCTTTCAGAAGGAATATGCCCTAGTAGCCTTTCTAGACATAGAAGAGGCCGTCAATAACGTTCTCTCGAACACCATAACTAGCTCACTAAGGACTCTTGGGGTAGAGGGTCATCTGGTAGGACTCATTGACCAGCTGCTAACACGCATAACAGTGACGTCCTCACTAGGTACATCTTCCTTAACAAGGGCCGTCAGTAGAGGCACACCGCAAGGCGTAGTCCTATCCTCTCTCCTATGGAACGTAGCAGTCAACTCAATTCTATGCAAGATGGAAGAAGGAGGCTGCAGGATAGTGGCGTACGCAAAAGACGTCGCAATCTTATTTACAGGTAAATAACCTCAAACGCTCTGCGATCTTATGAGCGAAAAATTGCAAACCCTAGCCGAATGGACAAGTAGTACTGGCCTAGGAGTAAATGTGCAGAAAACAGAGTAAGTCCTTTTCAGCAGGAAATACAAACTCCCACCGCTCGTCCCACCAAGATTAAAGAACCAAAGGCTCTTCAGCTAAACTGGAACTATAACGTTGAAGAAAGATCAAAAAAGGCTGCTACAGCCCTCTTCACCTGCAAAAAAGCCATAGGAAACAAATGGGGCATGTTCCCTTATATTGAAAGCTGGATCTACACTGCCATAGTCAGACCTATACGGATATCTGATATTACTATACGGAGTTCTGGTTTGGTGGCCAGTTCTCAAAAAGGAAAATATACTTAAAAAGCTAGCGGTGCACTACGATCCACATCAAACGAAGCCCTGAATGCCATACTTAGCTTACCAAATCCAGGACGAGCTGGAATAGAACAAGCGAAAGTATCGGCAATCAGGCTTGGGGAAACTCAGCAATGGAGTCTCCTGAAAAAGGGTCACTCCACCATTCTGCTGAACGATCCATTCCCAGTAGTACAGACTACTGTACTCCAAGGGAGTACACACAAACACTTTTCCAAGCCCTCATTCTTAATAGAGAGGAATGAGGAGACCAAATTCAAGGCCCAGAGAACGCAATATGCTGCTATACTGATGGCTCCAAATTAAACAACAGAGTAGGAGAGGGAATATACTCCGAGCAACTGGCATTAAAACCTCTTTCAGACTTCCAAATCACTGCAGCGTATTCCAAGCAGAAGTGATTGCCATAAGGGAAGTACTAAAACACCTAAACTTACATAATGCCACACAAAGAGGAGTTAACATATACAGCGACAGCCAAGCGGCTATAAAATCGATAAGCTCGGTCACAAGTAATTCCAAAACAGTCTCAGACTGCAGATCGTCTCTCCTCGAGATGGCAAACCAGTATGACATAAGCCTCATCTGGGTCCCAGGTCACAGGGACCCAGAGGGCACAGATGAACTGGCACGCAAAGGCACCACCACACCGCTCCAGGGAGAACTGGAGCTGGACCACTAGCCTCATACAAGCTCCAACTTAGGGTAGCCAACAATAAAGAGAACCAGCTTAGCTGGGAAACTGTCCCAAATTGCCGGTTGGCCCGCCTACTCTTGCCCAAAATCTCTATAAAAAGAACATCTCAACTACTTAGGATGGACAGAACCCGCATTGGCACGGCAATAAGAGTCATCACGGGGTACTGGCTAGTGGGAACACATGCTAGGCGAATGAACTCACCCCACAACGATACTGCCGCAGCTGCAGGGACGAAGAAGAGAAAGAAACCTGCCACTTCTCTGCCACTGCCCAGCGTTGCAGTCTCTCAGACTTAAGCACCTCGACGAAAGGTTCCTCATCAGCATCATAGCGATGTCAGAAATAGACCCCAACATGATAGAAAGGTTCACCAAACCCTCAGGGTGGGGGAATTGCTAGACCATAAGACCTCTCTTCTGCGTGTAAAGGGATTTTAGATTCAGCCACGGTATCACAAGGGACCGAATACGGTCTAAGTGTGGTGGTTGCCTCCTTAAGAAGTGAACGCCAGCCGTCTAACCTAGTCACAATCCTGGGATTGCTTTGGATTCAGTTGGTTTTCGACAATATGTGCAACTTTGTTTTGACTAAACTTAATTGGTTTATTTTGGGACTGAGATTTATGTGAAAGATCCGATATAAGGAGTTTGGGGTGGTGTCTTGCCGAAACATATTTTGAAGACTGAGCCTACTGAGTTCAACAACTGAGCCAGCATAATTATCTGGTTATGCACCCAGCCGCCCGTGCGATTTCTAATAGGCACAATAGGTTCTAATAGATTTTCATTGGTGTTTCGTTTCAATTCTCGTCGTGATCGACGGTTTTTGGGAATTTGATGTAATTAGACCAACCATAAGGTCCGTTTTTGTGTGTACAGCTTATGAGGGGTTTGGGGACTTGAAATGTTTTGCCGTATTGACGAAGGTCAATGGTTAGCTCAATGTGAACTTGTGCATATTTTAAACCAGTTGGTTTTTTGTAAAGCCAGCCAGCATGGTTGGTGGTCGTATTCTGGGTGACGAAGTAGGTTGCCTAGAACGAGCGAGTGGTCGGATAAGTGATCCGAAAGATATTTAACGGAACGTGGTGTTGTTTTTAAAATAATTTTAGTAACTGCGAAGCTGATTAAATCTGATCGTTTCTTAAGGTCTGCCGGCCAGTATGTTGGTCTATATTGGGTAACATGGCTGAACTTGCTGTTAGCTTTAATTAATTTAAATTTTTGAGACCTAAGATCTTTGAGATTCTAAGTTCAGTTTTTTGAGAGCAAAATCTTTGTTGGGAGAACAAATTTCCTCTCTCAGCTAGGGGTTAGATCCAGCAAAACTGTGCGAGCGCCGGAAAGTCCGACTGGGGGGTCATCCTTATTGGCTGTTAAGAACTTAGTATATACGTATAAAGAACCATTCTACTCACCCCTAATAAATCGATCATCTTTTTCTTGTTCGTTGTCATCAAGCTGTGTCATCACTACTTGACTTTGATTTACATAAATTTTTAATTTGTATGTTATGGAAAGCAATCGATCTTCTATTCCATATTGTTGACTAATTAAGATACTTTGCGAGAGAGAATTGGCAGACTTAGCTTGAAGAGGAAGTGAAAATATTAAAAGCCAAATATTCAACATTAGTTTACATAATCATAACATTTAATACATTAGTAATTAGCTTTAGAATCGATAACCAATTTCATATGACATGTGCCATTCATTGCAATTCAAATACAAAAGTGGCAAGCTCGTGGTTCTGACAAGGATGTCATTGAACAAAATAAAATAATTATTGAGCAGAAGCTAAAGAAGAAACGTATTTGCTGATGGATATACCAATTACTTGTACTGGCAGTATGAAAAACGGAAACACTGCAAGGAGGTTTTTCCAACAACCAAATTTGGCTGCTTGTATAACAGAAGAAAGCTTAATACATCGATTCAGTATACTCGTACGAGCACTGGTTTTTGCCACGAACTTAATTCAAATCGTTTGTGAAAGCATACCCCTGGATATACATACATGCCACCTTCTGTTCATAGAATTTTAATTCATGGAGCAGATATTATACGCCATTGTTGCCTTCCAATTGGTATGATGTCCGAGGAAGTACTTGAAGCCAGAAAAAAGGACTTCCAAACCATACGCTAGAGCGATACGAGAAAAAAATGCAAGACAAATACGATGGAAGATATCTTAAATGCCCTAATGAACAATTTGGATATGCCTTCTCTGATTTCAAATTATATTCTATCTGAGCAAGACCGAATCGCCCACTGTGGGATCGACCGACTATATCTTCTAGCATCCATATAACTGACCGATTTTTTTCAATTTTAAGTCAAAAAATGTATAAAAAGTTTCATTTTTAAATTTTTATTTTGATCTTGAAAATAGGAACCCTAAAATAAGATTTTTTCATAATTTATTGCGAGATATATTAAAAAATATATTTTTGGACACCGAATTTTGATTATAGATAATAAAAAAGTTTTCGATTTTATCGAACAAAAAGTTGTGTGCGTGCAATACTTGAAGATACCTATTAAAAAAACTAAAACGTAAATATTAAAAAATAAAGTTTTCAAAGTGACCCACTTGATATGGCGCGACCCATAATCAGTTCACACGCGGACAGAACACTTTACTTTTTCGCAGATATGAAATATATGTCGTAGAATGGTTAGTTTGCCCATTGTACATGTCGTAGAATGGTTAGTTTGCCCATGGTACATGTGCGTACAGCTTTGGTGTGGCGACACATTGTCGCTAGTAGTTTTAAAATGCACAGTAGCTGAGAAAAAGGGACACACTCTGCTGCTGAGCATGGTCTGATCGTAGAGCGCGGACTGAATGCAAGAAACAGAGATGGCAATAGACTTTGCAGAAATGATGAAATTAGAGAAAACTCTGTGTTACGCAGTTCAGTTGGGAAGCGTCTCTTGCAACGAGCAGAACTTGCTGTGCAATCTTGCTGAAAACATGGAAACTTTGGAGGGATCTCCGACATCAGAAGTGGGATCTGCTTTGCCTACTGATCGTGCCACTCATCCGTATTTGTCGGCGTTGGAGCTGCAAAACCGCAACCTACTGGAAATCATCAAAAACATGCAGACACCAAGGGCACCGCCAACCGATGGAAAAGCGTCATATGTAACTCTTCCAAAATTCAATCCTGACAGTGCTGGAGCAGATGCTTCCTCTTGGTGTTCAACAGTGGACCTAATTTTTGCGGATAACGTGCTCGAGGGTAGCAATCTGGTGATCGCCCTAATCAAGGCACTAGAAGGCGGCGCATCACAGTGGCTTTCCCAAATTTGCTTTGCCGGCATCACTTGGGCTCAGTTCAAGGAGCTGTTTATACAACGCTTTGTTGGAATTGAGACTTCTGCCGCCACGCTATTAAGTGTTTTGAATGGTCGACCAAAGCCGGAGGAGGGCCTCGCTGAATACGGTAGCCGTATTGTGACGCTACTTATGTCAAAATGGAAAACCAAGGATTTGGAAGAAATAGCGGTATCTGTGACTCTGGCTCACATGGCGCAAATAGACAACAAGTTGACACACTGGGTTTTTACAAACAACGTGAAAACTCGCCATGAGCTACAACAACAGTTACACGCACATTCTTTCAAAAAGCGCAGTATAGACGACGATTCAACTGGCTCGGAGCGCAAGAAGTACAAGTTTCCGACACCGATGAAATGTAATTACTGTGGAAAGGTTGGCCATAAATAAGGGCCAGAGCAAAGGAAAAATCCACAGCGGCAGCAACATGACTGGACTGAAGGATCGGTCAAGCGACGAAATGGGACATTTTGCATCTGCTTGTCCAAAAGGCCGGACGTATGAGAAGCGGGTAGATATCTGCACAGTAGCTCCACCGACTGGAATAATAAGGGCATCCGGTTAGTCTATTCCATTTTGTTTTGATTCGGGTGCTGAATGCTCCTTAGTGAAGGAAAGCGTCGTGGATAAATTTAAGGGAAAAAGAATAAATAACATTGTAAAACTTAATGGTATAAGTAATGATTCCATTTGTAGTACTCAGCAAGTATTATGTAATATAAATATTGAACAATACTGCTTTGAAATTTTGTTACACGTAATTACGGATAAGTATCTGAAATACGATGTGTTGGTTGGTCGTGAAATCCTTAGCCAGGGCTTTGGAGTAACAATAGAAGCCGAAAAATTCCAAATTTATAAATCAAAAAGGGTAGATGTTTTGACTGTAACTGATTACAAAGATATTTTAAATGCTGATATTGATTTAGTCGAATCCGATAAAATGGCCTTAACAAATATCATAAAGTGTTACTCTGATTGGTTTATCAGCGGTATCCCAAAAACTCGAGTCTCGACAGGGCAGTTAGAAATTAATTTAATAGATCCACTAAAGACGGTGCAACGACGTCCTTACAGGCTGAGTGAGGAAGAGAAAAACCATGTGCGTTGTAAAATTGATGAATTATTGAAAGCTAATGTTATTCGTCCAAGTTTCTCACCTTTCGCTAGCCCTATGATGTTGGTAAAGAAGAAAAACGGCACTGATCGTCTTTGTGTGGACTATAGGATATTAAATGAGAACACCGTTGCTGATAGGTATCCGTTGCCCCTTATCGCAGACCAGATTGCCAGGCTTCGCGGTGCCAAATATTTTTCGAGCTTAGATATGGCTAGTGGCTTTTACCAAATTCCAGTACATGAAAATTCAATTGAGCGAACAGCGTTTGTAACGCCAGAAGGGCAGTACGAGTTTTTGACCATGCCTTTTGGCTTGAAAAATGCACCTTCTGTGTTCCAGAGGGCCATAATAAGGGCATTAGGAACCCTAGCACACACATATGCTATCGTTTATATTGATGATGTGTTGGTTATAGCCGAAACCAAAGAAGAGGCGTTGGAACGGTTGCGTACTGTGCTAGAAACACTAAGTAAGGCCGGATTTTCGTTTAATGTAACTAAGTGCTCCTTTCTTAAAACTCGTATAGAGTATCTGGGGTTCGAAATAAGCAACGGGGAAATTAGGCCAAACGCACGTAAAATAAAAGCATTAATTGATTTACCGCCTCCACAATCTGTGTCGCAGTTACGACAATTTATTGGATTGGCTTCATATTTCAGACAGTTCGTTCCAAAATTTTCGGAAACGCTTAAGCCTTTGTATCACCTAACGTCAAAGAAGATTGCAACTTTCGTCTGGCAACCAGACCACGAGCAAATACGAACTAAAATCATATCAGTGTTGACACAGGCACCCGTTTTGATCATATTCGACCCGCAATACGCAATAGAGTTGCACACTGACGCCAGTTCAATCGGCTATGGAGCTATATTATTGCACAAAATTGACAAAAAACCCCATGTCGTCGAGTATTATAGTAAATGTACGTCTCCTGCCGAGTCTAAATACCATTCTTATGAATTAGAAACGCTAGCGGTTGTTAACAGTGTCCGATATTTCCGCCATTACTTGCAGGGACGTAAATTTGTCGTATATACAGATTGCAATTCTTTGAAGGCCAGTCGCACAAAACTTTATTTAACGCCGAGGGTACATAGGTGGTGGGGATTTTTGCAATCGTTTGAGTTCGACTTAGAGTACAGAAAGGGTGAACGAATGGCGCACGTAGATTGTCTATCTCGGAATCCAGTGCCTGAGAAAAATAATGATCAAAATAAAATACCTGTGGAAAATAGTGGTCAGAATAGAATACCTGAGAAGCGAATAAATCTGACTGAGGTAACCGACAATTGGTTAATTTCGGAACAACAGCGTGATAGTGCGATTTTAGAAATATCAACTAAATTAAGAAATAATGAATTACCAGATAATTTAGATAAAACCTATGAATTACGTAAAGGTATTTTGCATAGAAAAATACAGCGAAATGGTAAAACTAAATGTCTACCGGTAATTCCAAGGTCATTTCGGTGGGCAATTATCAATCATGTCCACGAATCAATAATGCATTTGGGTTGGGAAAAGACATTGGATAAGGTTTATAGCTATTATTGGTTTGAAAACATGTCAAAATATGTGCGTCGGTTCGTAGAAAACTGTATCACTTGTAAATTGTCGAAGCCACCTGTAGGTAAAGTGCAGGCAGAGTTACATTCTATTCCTAAAATAGATATTCCGTGGCACACTGTACATATTGACATAACAGGAAAATTGAGTGGTAAAAACGACTTAAAAGAATATGTTATTGTCTTAATAGACGCATTTACAAAATTTGTTTATTTTTACCACACTTTGAAAATAGATACGGAAAGTTGTGTTAAGGCCGTAAGATCAGTTGTCTCTTTATTTGGCTTGCCTACCCGTATTATAGCGGATCAAGGTCGTTGTTTTGCAAGTTCAGATTTTCGTGAGTATTGTTCTTCTCAAAAAATTAATTTGCATTTAATTGCCACCGGTGCGAGTAGGGCCAACGGTCAGGTCGAGCGAGTAATGAGCACACTCAAAAGTATGTTGACGGCTGTGGAAACCGGTCAGAGGTCGTGGCAGGATGCGTTGGCCGAGGTGCAATTGGCAATGAATTGTACGGCGAATAGAGTAACTAAGTTTAGCCCATTAGAATTGTTAATTGGTAAAGAAGCTAGACCTTTTGGCTTACTACCAATAGATGAGGAAGTTGATGACAAAATAGACAGAGAAAATCTAAGAAAAGAAGCAAAACAAAATATGGAAGACGGCGCACGATATGATAAGCGCAGGTTTGATAGTAATAAGGCGAAAATTGTTAAACATAGTTTAGGCGATCATGTTCTGCTTAAGAACGAGGAGCGTCATCAAACTAAGCTTGACCCTAAATTTAAAGGGCCGTTTGAGATTGTCAAAATACTAGATGGAGATAGATATCTGTTAAAGTCCTTAACAAGTAAGCGAACTTAGAAATATTCCCATGAATTCTTAAGAGCTTTGCCAAATAATCAGCTAATACACGAAGACAGAGACGGCATGATGGAAAATGCGTCTGACAATGAAGAAAGAGATTCATAAAAAAAAGGGGGGGGGGGGGGGCATAAATTAACGTATAGAGATATTCCGAAAAAGAATTTCATGTTATTGTAAAGTGTTAAAGGAACTACACTAATGTTATTTTAATGTGTTAAAGGAACTACACAAATGTTAAAAAGTGTTAAAGGAACTACACTAATGTTATTTTAATGTGTTAAAGGAACTACACAAATGTTAAAAAGTGTTAAAGGAACTACACTAATGTTATATCGTAAGACGTGTAAAAGGAATTACACAATTGTTAAAATGTGCCAAAGGAAATGCACAAAGGTTTTATTTTACAAAAGAGAATAATGTTATTAAAGAATAACAAAATGAATTAATAAGATTATGTTTAATTGAAGAAATGTAATGAATACAGAAGATTTGATATTTATGTAAGTGATTTTTATTTTGAAAGCTTTTGTCCAATACATGAAGTAAAAAGAAAAAAATATCTGTTTAAGAATAAAGAAAAGTTTGAAGAGAAATTGAGTCTCGTGGCATTGAAAACTAAACACACGAGGACGTGTGAGGTGTCAGGAAGGCCGTGTCGTAGAATAGTTAGTTTGCCCATTGTACATGTCGTAGAATGGTTAGTTTGCCCATGGTACATGTGCGTACAGCTTTGGTGTGGCGACACATTGTCGCTAGTAGTTTTAAAATGCACAGTAGCTGAGAAAAAGGGACACACTCTGCTGCTTAGCATGGTCTGATCGTAGAGCGCGGACTGAATGCAAGAAACAGAGATGGCAATAGACTTTGCAGAAATGATGAAATTAGAGAAAACTCTGTGTTACGCAGTTCAGTTGGGAAGCGTCTCTTGCAACGAGCAGAACTTGCTGTGCAATCTTGCTGAAAACATGGAAACTTTGGAGGGATCTCCGACATATACATACACATACTTACATAGCCTCCTCTTGCTCACTACAGGGAGCGGTTCGTCACCGCATATGATAAAAATCATAAATCCTTATCCTAAAATTGCCTAGTTAGGATAAAAGATATATGAAGATTTCCATAAAGAATTTTTTTTCTCAATTTGTTCCAATCGGCATACAGTCGGCCGATCCCGATAAAATTGAAGTCTCAACTTTCTAGCTTAAAAAATATCAATGTTATCGTATTTACGCTCAAGCAATTATATGGCAGCTAAAGGATATAGTAGATTGATACAGGACGCTTCGACTTATATACTGCGTGCAAGGGAAATCAGAATGTGTTCAAAGAATGGAGTTGATGACTTTAAAATTGAGAGACTATTTTGCGTAGAAAAAGACAGATGGACATGTTTATATCGACTAAGGAGGTGATGCTGATCAAGACTATATGGTGTAGGGAGAATGGTGATGTCTCCTTTACTGCGTGGCACATTTTTTACCAAAATTATAATACCTCTGCAAGTCTAAAAAATTTCTGGAAAAAACATAAGAATATTTGTGGAAATGCAATAGATTCATGGAATGGATTGCACTTTTTTTGTACATTTTTTACATTACACATCCTCTCAATACTTTACTAAATAGCCACCTTGCTCACCTTTCGGATATGCTTCACCTAAAATGGGCATAGAACATAACCCACCTGAAATTAGAGATAGACCCGGGAATACAAATAAAATTTTTAAGTTAGTAGTTATGTTTTATGTACTAGCTACTTCTTTCATGTTGCAATTTGTAAAGTGGCAACCCATTTTTTCAGCAACCTTTTATTGGTCCTTTTGAAGCAAGCCAAATTCATTTTTAATGCCAGCACGTGCCTGAACAGTGGCATTTGGGCTGGGTGTTTCAAAGGGTCGTAAACAATGACGTCCGCAATCAATAGAAATGAGCGGCGGCCACATTTGAAGAAGTGGTTTGTATCTCAATTGAAGTTTCATTATTTTATCAAACGCCATAACCAGTGTTTTAAAGGTTTTTTGTTCAAATACCTTAGGCACACCTTAATACCAACATTAACAATAAATCCTACACAATTGGCGTCTAATTTTAATTAAGTCTTCTGGTCTTCTTCTAATTTTAATTAAATAATAAAATCTACGTGCAACATTGATATTTGAATACCCTGCAATTACTAATTAATGGGCCTCAACAAAGTTAGAAAATTCGTCGTCAGGGAAATATCTTTGTATTGATGCTCAATATGTCTTACAATCATATTACAATCTATGTTGGAAAAGGGGAAAAGATGTATTTTTTATGAATTTGAAAAATTTGAAGTATTTGTTGTTAAAATTTGGATACACATCAAGTCATTATCTTCAATCATGCAAAGTTAATTTTCATTTCATTTAAATCTGTTAAAATAGCTAAATTGTTGGTAACCTTCTAGCTTTTTCGAACTTTTTCAAAAGTTTCTAACAATTTGATAACTGAACCAATTTTTATCCTTCTTTATCTTAAGCCAGTCAATTTCAACCGAAGGTTATCGTTGGACTTTAAAAAAAATATGACCTTATCGACCTCGTCGATTTTTTTAATGGGATGTTAAGGGAACTAAAAAAAGTCAATGCTAAGATTTTGAGAGAATTTGATTTGAAAACGAAAAAACTCCTAGATAGGCATGACTTTTAAAATTTATTTCAAAAACTTCAATTTTATCCGACCTATTTAAACCCTTGCAAAGGGTATTATAATTTTGGTCAAATGTGTCCAACGCAATGAAGGATATCCGACCCCATAAAGTATATATATTCTGGATCAGAATCATTGTGGATCAGAATCAACTAACTCGATCTACCAAATTTCATAAGGATCGGATGACTATATCCTATAGCTGTCATATAACTAATTGATCGGAAATGCTATAACTTTGTTGTTTTTTAAGTTAGAAGGATGAGATTTTCTGTGGATTCCACATCAGGCAAACTAATTCGATTTGTCAAATTTCATAAGGATCTGCCAACTATATAAGATCTGATATATATCTAATAGTATAAGCAGCCACTTAACTGCAAGGGTTTATCATCTTCAGCTCCGCCCAAAGTTAGCTTTCTATTTTTTTTTGACTTAGAATTTTTATAATTTGTACAGTATAGCTTGACTCCAATACAAATTTTTTTGCACTCCGTGAGCTTCTCGTCTACTGAGAGCTTTAATGCCGTATTTAGTGGTATTTTATTCTTGGATTTAATATACTTATTATTGACAATTTCTTCAGCGATATTATCCTATTTTGGCAGATCTGATAAGTTTGCTCAAAATGGAATCCATAGAAAGTACCATCCTAATCTAAAAAACAACAGATATGGCATTTCCGGCAGCTATAGGATATAGTTGACCGATCCCGGCCGTCCGACTTATATACTGCCTGCAAAGGAAAGAAGTATGTGGGCAAAGTCGATAGCTTTAAAACTGAGAGACTAGTTTGCGTAGGAACGGACAGACAGACATGCTTATATCGACTCAGGAGGTGATCCTGATCAAGAATATATCACAGCGGCCGTCAGCTAGTTGGCGACATGCATGCCCTTCTTGTAGCAGGCGCGTGAAGACACTATATACAGCCGAAGAATTAACAATTTTCTGTGTGCGTTTAATCTGAATGAGTGATATACCAAATGAAAGGTATTGTTTTCATTAGAGGGATTTAATGCAAACATTGGCCAAAAGTAGTTTGGCATGGGAGAAATTTGCGTAAATGTAAAACGCTTTCGATTCACTAAATTGAAGATAGTGGGGACATTGGTGTCACCAGACCAAATGTCTGGTATATGTATATATGCAGATTCTGCTCCAAAATACGCGTCGATTGGTACCTCAGCCATTCCGATCCTATATATCTTTCAAAAGTTATTCAGGAAAAACGATTTTAGAGAATTCCTCAAATGAAAATATTTTTAAAATTTTACTCCGAAAAAATGTACGGTCCGCGTTTGCCTTATTTTGTCTCTTAAAATTGTGAAAAAATCAGAGTTTGTTAGTAACAAAAATCTAAGCAACGGTTGTTCTACAATTTTTTTAAATTATTCATGATTACCTTAAAAATTAAAAAGACTCTTAAATGTAAGAAACGCGTAACTTTTAAACCAATGAACCTAACTTCACATGCTATATTTAGTTAGAAAGGTTTTTATATATCTATTTTTTAATATTTTTTTCGCTTTCTTTAAGTTCAAATGTCTGCATCGTAAGAAAAAAAAATACACTGAAAAGAAAATCTTTTTTTCAGAAAATTGGCTCTAACGATCAAAATCTTAAAAAACAAAATAAGGCAAACGCGGACGGGACATTTTTTCGGAGTAAAATTTTAAAAACATTTTCATTTGGGAAATTCTTTAAAAATCGTTTTTCCTGAATAAGTTTTGAAAGAAATGTCGGATCGGAATGGTTTAGGTACCAATCGACGTATATAAAAATATTTTGTCTGGTGAAACCAATCTCCCCACTATCTTCAATTTAGTGAATCGAAAGCGTTTTACATTTACGCAAATTTCTCCCAAGCCAATCTACTGTTGGCCAATGTTTGGATTAAGTCCCTCTAATGAAAACAATACCTTTCATTTGGTATATCACTTATTCAGATTGAACGCACACAGAAAATTTGTAATTCTTCGCTTCTATATAGTGTCTTAACGCGCCTGCTACAAGCAGGGCATGCATGTCGCCACCTAGCGGACGGCGGTCTGCTGTGATTTTCGCTTTCATGTATTTGAAATGAAAGTGTTACGCTACCAGCTTTTTGATGGTGGCCGAGTCAAACGAGTTGCAGTTAAAATTTAAATATTTATTAGGCTCTCAATTTAACCCTAAAATATGCAGCCGCTTCAATCAATGCCGAATATACAAGTGCATAACTAAGAACTTGGGCGCAGAAGCTCTACCAAAGCTTCCAAAGTGCATCCGCTACAAAGAACAACAAAGCGCATGCGGGTCTGGAAGAATCAAAAAATATGGAACTGTTGATAACGGGAATTTAGTGAACGGCTACGGCTAGTTACACTGAGAGAACTAGTGATTAGTGATAATTTCAATAATTGATGCTGCCACAAGTCCCCAACAGAAATAAGACAGTCTTTGAATGCGCCTGTGTATTTACTACTCTCTGTACTTTTACTACTGACTTGAACCTTTTGGTAGGATCCTCTGATAAAATTTGGATATTATTGATAATATCGTGAGGTTGACTTTTTCGATTTGTCGAATTCCTTTGAGTACAGTTATGCTCCATATGTGCTCGATTCAATTTTTTTTTGTAATTGCAAATCCCCTTGTCAGACACCAGACTAACGATACACCAATTACGTTCGACCAACTTTCCATTTTCTTCAGCGGATCTTCAGGAATGGCCTCTTTGTACTGCCACTAACCATACAACATATAGACTACTCATTTCATACAACGAAAATGGACGCAAAAATTGTTTGCGACAGGCCCCAGAGAGCATCTTACATCATTCTTACGCTCCGCTACATACGCTACGTTGTTCAGTCGTTGAGAAGCGCATCATCAAGAAGGTTGCTCCTCGGTTAAATTGATTGTTATACACTAGACGGCATAATTATTTTGACGAAAAACAAAAGGTGCAAGATGCCATTTAACTGATTGATTGGAAATGCCATAACTTTGTTGTTTTTTAAGTTAGAACGATAGGACTTGCTATGGATTCCGCGTTAGGCAAATTAATTCGATCTGCCAAATTTCATATAGATCGGCCAACTATATAAGATCCGATATATATCTAGTAATATAAACTGACACATATGTGCAAGGGTATATCAACTTCGGCTCCGCCCGAAGTTAGCTTTCCTTTCTTGTTATTTGTCAATTTTGAATTAGGGCCTGACACAAACTTAGTCTGCGCAAGTACCATAGGAGCTGAAGTGCCAAATTGAAAAGCTATATTTTGTATAGTCTCCGGGACTCACGTATTCAAATTTGAAACAGCCAGTAAATTTCTGAATTTTTTTCCGATATAATTTTCAGATATAATTAGGTATTGTAGTGGATTGTAGATTTTTTCAGTTAATAATTATTTTGAAAATATATGCTTCAGAGATTAGTAAATTATAAATAATTTTTTTAGAAAGAAAGAAATAGAGGGTATCATATATCATATAGTAGGGAAACTGGAGTAAGGCCGTCCGACAGTAAGTTCAATTTGTTGCTCAAAACATATTTTGCTATGGCATGATTTTTTCAGCAACTGTACGTACAAATGTATTTTTTATTCAATTTATATATACATATATACAAAAATGGAATAAAAATATATTACATTACAAGGAATTAATAGAAATAAAGTTTTTAGTTAGAAATGTTATATCAGGTGCTAGTCCCAACGATATTTTTTTACAATTCATTCCTAAAAAGAAAATGGAACTAAAACATTTCCTCGTAGGGACTTTAAGTTAAATTTCCTATATAATATCCCATAAAAAAACTATGGCCTCATGGTTACTGATGTCGAAGCGCAGACCATTTAATAATTCAATTCATATTTAATTTATTGACTAACCGAGTAGTCACATTTCAAGGAATTTGATAGCAATAAAATGTAAAGTCCTTTGAGACTAATAAGATATCCCCATATGGTGACTTGAAAAAAAAGGTTACACATTTCTGGATTCAATATACATATGTATAAGAAATGAATTTAAAAACTATTCAATTATATAAAACACAAATTCAAAAAAATATATACACAAAATAAAAAAAGATTAAAGATATGAAAAAATATATACACTAAATAAAAAAAGATTCTAGTCACATAAGCTAATTTTTTCTGAAGAGTGTATTATCTCCACTTTAATAAAAATGGGCTACAATAGAAAGTTGAACAGAAGTGTTGACATACATACATATTATACTTATACATTTTTTATACTCACCCTATGTATAAAAAATGTATGTTCATATCTGCAAAGATAAGCCCAATGGGGTGGGTAAAGTGTTATAATCTCTAAAGACGTTCTGACCTCTAACTGACACCATCGGCTTTGACATTTGATTCCGACTTTCCCAATTCACCTAAATAAGAATGGATTTGTTTGAAGCTAAATATATACTCTACCAGTCCAATTACATTAAAAAAAAATTGCCTTACTTTTGTAATTATCGATGCTAAAGATTAACGTACTGCTAATAATGCCACATAAAAACTAAGGATCCCTAGCGGAGCTGTGAAGTTTTGATATGTTAGGACATTTTCATTATTTAGCTGGGTAGTAAATACTTGCAAGTATTTGTGAGAAAACAGCGTGGTAGTTTGCGAAGTAAATAAAACCGACACCAATACGACGATGTAGACATGTTCACGTACGCACGAAAACATTTTATATGATACTCGAGGATTACAAAGTAAATAAAAATGGACAAGCATTAATAATACATAAAGCAGACAAATGTTAGACGTCTAAGCGGATGGATATACGAAATGAATGCTGTTTTATTCTTTGTAAGCTTTACGTCGTCCTGTCGCTCTTTTGTTATCGGCTTTTTGGCCAAACAAGTGCACCATCAACAAACAAATAAATGTACACAAAGCGCATTCAGCAACAAAACATTCATAAACACAAAAGCAAAGGTCTCTTTGAACTCCGATTTGTATAGGCTTCTTTATTCGTTCACAGCGTAAGATAAATCGAAAGGTTGTTATGGTCATTCTTTAATGGGCTACATGTCTCATTTTAATATTTAAATGAACACTTTTTAACAAGATTAGACGTTTTTAGCCAAGGACCAAATTATTTTGGCAGAATTGAAAACTGTTTAAAATTCAATACTATTTAGGGATTAAGGTGAATTTCAACACAGCTTAACAAATATTAGTCCATCTACTAAATGGGAATAACTTAATCATTTTTTAATATCATTTTTTGGTGGATCCAAAGAGCTGTCACGACCAATCATTTCAAATTTTCAAAATAGACGAGTTTTTGGGTGCTAGTTTCGGGGAAAATATCACTGTAAACGGCAGTCCACCTGGTGACGAACCGCATGACTTAGCTTGCTTGGGGAGAAATTATACGTAGCCGAAGAATTTAAAATTTTTTGGTGTGGGTGCGATCCAAACCTATCGAAAGGTATGTTTTAATTAGATAATTATTAACAAAACATTTGCCAAAAATCATTTGAATACGCGTCGATTGGCAAGTTATTCAAGAAATACGATTTTTACAGCATTTCCCAAACTTTGTTACAAAGGTAATATCTCAATTTCCTTAAGACCAAACATCAAATAGTGAGAAAAAAAACTCAGAAAAAATTCAACCAGCTTGTTACGCTCATAATCTCATTGAACGTTTTTGGTTGTTCAGTCGGAGAGAAGGGCATCATCAAGAAGGTTAAATTGATCTTTATATGTACGCGTGCTCACACATTCACATACACGGTTTCATGTGTGTGCGTTCGATTTCGTTTGGAAGTCAGCCAAAATTTTAGATTTGGAAACTTTTCACGCTGTTTGGTCATTGAGCCTTTTCAATGACCTTTTCCCTTTTTTCCAAAATATCAAAAAGAGGAAACTATTTATTTCACAACGTTATAAAATGTTTATTTATTCGCATATAAAATGGAGTGCGAGAAAGCTCCGATTTATAATGCGTATGCACTGAGATAGAGAGTACAAGTGGGTCCGCCTTTGGGCATAGGCCGGGCGAAAGCTCGTTAACTTAAATGACAAAGATAAAATAAAGCCGAGCGGCCGAGAAGAGTCGGCTTGCGACCAACAACAGCAATGAGAAAATTATTATATTCTAAACTATAATTATTACATTTATAAATATATGTTACATTTATATTGATTAAATTTATGCCGTGGCTGCTGCCTGACCCGACATACTCCCCCCAGTTGAGGCCTGTTCTTCAACTTCATCCTTAAGGGGCAATAGGCAAAGCTTGGTCACTGCGCGCTTGGTAGTTCCAGAAGCGGTTCTAACCACCGCCACTCGAGGCACTCCATCACGACCAGGGACTAGATCCAGAATTCTAGCCAACGGCCACTTCATGGGGGGTAGGTTTGTAACGGTTTGGCTCATGTCCTGAAGGTACTTCGATCTACTAACAGGCTCCAGCCGTGCTCAGGGAAAGTGGGCGTGGTTCTTGTACCTTCAGTAGTGACATGGTCGTCACGCGAATCGTCGTAGATCGAATAGAAAAGGGACCGGGAGAAGGATTCCTAAATAGCATTGTGAGAGAGAGAAAAAAAAATAATTTCCTTGGCTAAGATCAATGTTTGAGGTGGCTAACTGTTGTTCAACTACATAGGTGGCGAGATTCCTTCCGGTGCCCAATCAAAAGATCTAGTACAAATTCATTTTAGTTAACGTTCTAATTCAGGTAAATTTCTTATAAAATAAATTAACATAAGGTGGTTTCTATTAACCATAAGAATAAAAAAGATATCTTTGATGATAATTAATATTAATATGGCCGTAATTATAACAATTCAATAGTAAAGATAATAATAATTAAAGATACTAATTCAGGTTTGGTGCTTAAAAGGTAAAAGTAAAGTAATTTTTTTTCTTTTTAAATTGGATTGAGAGAAGAAATAATAATTCAGGACGTATTCAAAAATGATATAAAAAATTGATAATTATGGATTTGTTTAGGTTTTTTTCTTTTTCATTTAGTACACTATACGTTAGGGTATTTGAGATTGGGGGATTTTTTTTCTCTCTCGCTGGGAGATTTATTAATGTATTTACGTGTGATTTGTAATTGATATTTTTTTTATATAAAAAAAATACATAAAAAAAATCCAAGACTCCACAGCCACCGCCGGTTGATGTTACCGGAGGAATTTTTGCGACGGGTCGTAAATATAATCCCTGAAGCTTGGTGGTGGTGCTGGTGCTTACGTCGGATGGATGCCGGGGTTAGGCCAGGTGGTACCTCCAAATCCACTGGCATCGCGGGTCATCCAGCAACAAAAATCCGCTAAATGGGAAAATAAATACTAAGCCAATGCAGGGAATGGCATGGAGCTTAATATTTTCTCACCTCTTTTCTGAACAAAAATCACACACCAAAATTTTTTTCCACGAGGTTGGGTCACTGGTTCAATAATTTTTATGCACGAATTTAATGATCTGCCCGCAGCAAGATTCAGAAGAAAAGTGAAATCAGGTGGCAGACAGGAAATGCCTCATTTGGTTGTCACTTTTTGACAGGTGCCTACGTGGGTGGGTGAATGTCAGTTGGGGTCAGCTGAACATATCGATATTTTTAATTAGCTGCATTGGGTCAAAAGGGGTAAATGAGACCATATTTTTTTTTTGTTTACTATTGTTTACCATATGTTTTTTGTTTACTATTTTTCTTGTTTTGGGTTTGGTCCAACTAGCGACCCCCACAGGTTCTCGTCCTTGACTAGCACCACATCGTTAATCGCCAAGGCAGGGCCGGACGCAGGCTATTTGGAGCGCTGCTGAAGAAGGCATAAATACTCCTCCTTCCATCGGGCCAAGAAAGACTGCTGCAGGAAAGACACACGCTGCCAGCTGTCCATACGATTGAAATTCTTTTTTCGCTTTCTTCGTGGACGCTTTCCAGAGTCCACCAAAATGCGGAGATCGAGGAGGAATAAAATGCCACTCGATGGACTCAATCGCGCAAAACTCCAGAAGCGCTCGTTGATGCTCATCGCTTATGAAGAGTTGGAGCAGCTCCTTTAGATCGTTTTTAGCTCCAACAAAATTGGTCGCATTGTCAGACCAAATGTGCTGAGGCTTTCGGCGAGTGCATATAAACCGTTTTAAAGCATGTAAAAACGCAGATGTGGATAGATCCCTTACAAGCTCTAAGTGCACGGCTTTAGTAGCAAAGCAAATGAAAACACTCACGTAACATTTTACGGGAGCTTTATTGCGAACTTCTGGCTTATAGTAAAATGGCCCGCAAAAATCCACACCAGTCACTCCGAAAACCTGGCAACCGCTGACTCTTTGCTCCGGGAGATCAGACATAATGTGCTCCAGCAACCGAGGCTTGGTGCGGAAGCATCGGATACACTTGTGCAATGCCTTCGTCACCGTTTTCCTCCCTCCGATCGGCCAGTATTGGGATCGAATAATAGCCAGCAGAGCACGAGGCCCCGTGTGTATATTACGCTCATGGAAATCAACGATTATAGCCCGAGTAACTGGATGGCTTCTAGGCAATATAATTGGATGACGACTATCAAAATCCAATGTAGAATTTCTTAAACGACCGTCCACATGCAACAGGCCAAACTTGTCTACAAAAAGAGAGGATGTGGCAAGTATGCTGGCTGACGAAATTTCATTTCCATTCTGAAGCGCCTTTATGTCATCCCAAAAATTCACACGCTGCACCAGTCGCAATAGTAGGTGGGTTCCAGCCTTGATATCGCTAGCAGTGACACCCTTGTGACGGACTCGCTGTGAGAACTTGTACACATAAGCGAACACACGCTGCAGTGCTGGAAACGAATTGGCATACTTGGAACCAGCTGTCACGTCAACGTACGGGGATTTGATTAGCAGAACCCTTGCCCTTAGCTCCAGAGAGGGTTTTTCAGATGGAACCGCTGCTGGCCACCGATCTTGAAGTCCAAGAAGAAACGCAGGACCATGGGACCACAGGTTGTCAGTAACTAGCTCCTTGGGAAGAGCACCACGCGAGAGGATGTCTGCCGGGTTCAAAGACGTAGGAACATAACGCCATTCCATCGTTCTGGTCAATTTCTGGATTGTTGAAACTCGATTGGCGACGAAAACATTAAACCGAGCGGGCTCCTCCCGAATCCAGGACAACGCCACAGCCACCGTAACTTTTTTTAGAGGTGCGACTCGGGACTTTGAGCAGAGTAAATGACTTTCTGACCTTGTACCCTTCGATACGACATAAATGCAAGCACCATAAGCCTCGATGCTGGCGTCACAAAATCCATGAATCTCCACTTCAGACTGTGATGATAGTGACCATCTCGGGAATTCAGCACGCTGCGCCATGGCAAAGCTGGAACAAATCATGTCCCAATCGGAGTGAAGAGCTTGAGGTAGACTTTCATCCCAGGACAACTTCTCACGGCATAGCTTCTGAAGAAAGATCTTCGCCTTCGTAATGACAGGTCCAACAAGCCCTATTGGATCATAAAGCCGGGTGATTGAGGAGAGGGTGATGCGCCTAGTGGGCTTTGAGGTTGACTGAAGCCCTTCAAACGAAAATAGCAAGCGATCAGTAGAAGGATCCCAAGCGAGGCCAAGAGTCTTCGTAAAGTTGCTACCATCATCAAACCTTAGGAACGACTCTCGATCCTCTTCCGGCACGGAAGTGCTCAGAGAGCACTTCAGAAAAATTGGAGCACCACTTTCTCAACCGAAATTGGCCCTTGGCGAGGATCCCCGATATTTGCTGCATTATGTTGGTAGCCTCCTCTATGGAGTCACCTCCGGAAATTAGATCATCAACATACAAATCGCGACGCAGAATTTCGGCACCCTTTGGAAACATAGACTGCTCATCCTTTGCCAACTGATGCATTGGTCGAACTGATAAAAATGAGGCCGGCTTTGTCCCATAAGTGACCGTATCCAGTTTAAAAACCTGCAACTCATCCTGGGTTGAATTCCGCCAAAGAATGCACTGCAGATAGCTGTCCTCGGGGAAAACTCTGACGCATCGGTACATTTTGCAAATATCTCCTGTAATGGCCACTCTATGGCAACGAAACCTTAGAAGAATGTGCAGCAACTTTGGTTGGATAACTGGACCAGACATCAAAACGTCATTCAATGAATACCCAGACGTAGTGGCAGCCGAACCATCAAAAACAACCCTGAGCTTGGTTGTTGAACTGTCCTCCTTCAAAACGCAGTGATGTGGCAGGAAATGCTGTCTGGCAGGTCGTGGACTAGGCGGGACTGGAGACATATGCCCCAAATCTAAATACTCCTTTATGAACGCAGCATACTGATCCTTCAATTGAGGCTGACGGCAAAGCTTCCTTTCGAGGGAGAGAAATCGCCGCACGGCTCGTGAGTACTATTCACCCAGCAACTCAGAGCTGACCTTCAACGGCAGCTTCACCGAGTAGGCGCCTGACTCGAGCCGAGCAGAATGCTGCACGAAATGCGTCTCGCAATCCAATTCCTCTTTCGTCCACTTCACAATGGGCACGGAGCAGTCTTTGATTTCCCAAAATTTACGGAGCAGACACTCTAAGCGCTCATCCAGCTGGCTTGGGCTCTTCACAACGTCCTTGCGGGCTGTGGCTGCGAACGACTTTCTCTCCAGATGTGAACCACCGCCACACACATCCCATCCAAGCCGGGTTTTCTGCAGCACCGGTAGGCCAGCTGAGAGCTGGATTTGACCAACACACATCAGATCATAGAATAGACTGGCTCCAATAAGTAAATCGATCCGCTGCGGTTGAAAGAACTGGGAATCAGCCAAAGTGAGGTTAGACGGAATATTCCAGCTAGAGATATCCAAGCTAAAACTAGGCTGGAGGTCCGTGATGTTGGTGGCGATTACAGCGTTGACGAGGGCCGAATATTCAGAGCAATGGGATCGTAGGAGCACATCAACAGAGAATCCGTCTGTCGCGAAGCCAGTGTCGCCAATGCCCGACACTACCACGTACGATTTGCGTCTACGAAGCTGCAGCTGACTAGCCCGTCGGGACGTAATCACGTGCACCTGCGATCCTGAATCCAAAAGAGCCCGGCAAGGAACAAAAACCCCAGCACGACTCCGAATGAGAATGTTCGCTGTGGCCAGTAAGGCTATCTCACCGCTGCGACCCTGGGCAACTAGTGCATTAGCCGTGGATGGTGACGCGCCTATTGGCTCGGCGCACTCGGCTGCGGCTGATGTAGACGGCACTGCCGAAGGCTGGCTGCTGGAAGACTGTAACTCCAAGAAATGCAACAGACTGTGATGCCTCCTCCCACAACTGCGACAATTATCAGCGAGGCACTCACGCAGGTGATGGCCAGTTTGGAGACATTTCCGACGTAGACATAGTTGCCTAGCCTCGCCAAGGCGGCTCTCAGGGGCAATGACAAAAATCTTGGGCATGCAGAAACTACATGGGACCACCCACCGCATAATATACAGGCAGAGGCAGGTGAATTAGTAATAATAAAGGACGCTCTACTGTTATTTGCGACTCTACGTCTTCCCACCTGAGTGCCCGTCGCGTAGGCGGCCAAGGCCACATCTATAGCCTCCAAAGTCCGGCAACGCTGTTCCAAAAACTCTGCCATCGACTCCCAAGTAGGGATGAGATCCGAGTTCGAGGCATTTTGACCTTCCTCCCACTTGGCCTGAGTGGCTGGATCCAACCTTTGCAGAAGTACCTGGAAGATGATGCAGCCGGCGATCTGAACTGTCGTCCCCAAATTTTTTAAGGCTCGCATATGGGCATTGAACTTATCGGACAGCCCTCGAAGCGCTGCCACTGACCCACCTTCCAATAGATTGAGGCACAGAATCTCGTTCACATGAGCCTGAAATATCAACCGACGGTTATTAAATCGATTATCCAAAAGCTGCACTGCGACATCATAATTCTCCTCGGAGATTTCCAAGGAACGGACTGCCTCTAAAGCGGAGTACCGAAGACACGATCGCAACCTCTGAAACTTTTCCACCTTACTTATATAAGGATTGCAGCCCACGATCGTCGAAAAGACCGAATGAAACTCAGCCCACTCTGAATATCCTCCGCTGAAAGTAGGAAGAGGAAGAGGAGGCAAGGCTTGAAAACTCCGACTGAGCGCTGGGTCCACCTGAATACTGGAAACTCCGCTGGCAAGGGTGGAATGGGCAGCAATTCGGGCAGAGCGCAACGACGTCTCGTGCTCGATTTCGGCATGCATCGTAGCTACAAGCTCAGACACTGTCCATCGCAAGTCGCTGCTTATCTCAGCAATTAATTTTGGGGCCAAAATTATAGCTCTTGTTTATTTTATTATATTTAATTATATTTGAGCGCAGCGAACACGATTTATCCCACTGTGCGCTCAGAACCGTACACTGAGTTGAGGAATGTATATATATATGAACGCTTGTGTGAGGCGAATGCACTTGCAAGTGGAACGTATATATGTATGTATGTATGTATGTTGGCGGACCGGATAACAATTGTATTTTATGCCTATGTATTTATTTATATTATTATATGATTTGTGTATAAATAAAAAATAATTGTTTCACTGATGCACTGTATGCCGTTTATGTTCAAAATGCACATACATATGTTAATACACCGCACAAAAACTGAATCGGGTATGTTCGCACTGGTTCTGTTTTATGATCGTGGAATTGTTAATTTTATTAATTAAATCACGTCAGGGTCACCAATGTTTGGTCTTGAGCCTTTTCAATGACCTTTTCCCTTTTTTCCAAAATAACAAAAAGAGGAAATTATATATTTCACAACGTTATAAAATGTTTATTTATTCGCATATAAAATAGAGTGCGAGAAAGCTCCGATTTATAATGCGTATGTACTGAGATAGAGAGTACAAGTGGGTCCGCCTTTGAGCATAGGCCGGGCGAAAGCTCGTTAACTTAAATGACAAAGATAAAATAAAGCCGAGCGGCCGAGAAGAGTCGGCTTGCGACCAACAACAGCAATGAGAAAATGATTATATTCTAAACTATAATTATTACATTTATAAATATATGTTACATTTATATTGATTAAGTTTATGCCGTGGCTGCTGCCTGACCCGACACAGGCTTTCTACCCTAAAAATTATTGGGGTAATGATGAAACAATTTTATTATATTATATGTTATATTATATCATAAAAAAAAACCTCTTGACGAGGTAAAATAACGGTGGCGAACACGCATGCTACTCCCAAAATATCTGATATCAATTTTGGTGACGAATAAATGTAATATATGTATAAAAAATTACATATGAAAAATATTCTTACCCGGCACGTGTTTATATGGTATATTGGTATTGTTCCACGTGCTGAATAAGAATATTTTTCATATGTAATTTTTTTTACATAATTGCATTTATTCATCACCAAAATTGCATTCTCGAACCCTTTACCCCTTACATAGCAGCCGAGAACTCTATCGTTGGGCTACCCCTGACAAGGTTTCGCGCGAAAATTTTCTAAAGTTCAGTTGTTGCTCTGTGCTTCTCTAAAAATCTTCCAAACACACGAGCGCTCTCTGGTGGTAAAAACAAGAAACTGCAAATTGCTTGGGATATTTTTTTCGGAGTGCGCCATCAGCTGTTTGTGAATTGTTGGGAAGAGTGCGGTCGCCGCCAGGCAAAGCGCCATCAGCTGTTTGTGAATTGTTAGGGAGAGTGCGGTCGCGGCCAATGACCAGTTCTTAATAAAAAACTTTTTATTTAAATTAAATAAATTAAATGCATTATTTCTATTTATTGTTTTATTTTTTATGTTCGCAAACTTCAAAAATCCAATCGACAATCGAAAAGTTTATGTATTGGTTTGAATATGCACCTCAGCTTCACAGCACCTTAGTTGAGGGTAGCTCAACTTATCGATCTATATCTTGAGTAAGCGACTTTTCCCAGATATGAATGATGTATCAAAAGTTGCGTTGTCTCAAGGGCTATCTCTACATGCAATATTAATCGTTAGAGCCAATTTTGAAAAAAAATATTTTTTTTTGAAAAAAAGATTTTCTTTTCAGTGTATTTTTTTTTTACGATTCAGACATTTGAACTTAAAGAAAGCGAAAAATATATTAAAAAAACCTTTCCAACTAAATATAGCATGTGAAGTTAGGTTCATTGGTTTAAAAGTTACGCGTTTCTTTAAGATTTAAGAGTTTAATTTAAAAAAATTGTAGAACAAACGTTGCTTAGATTTTGGTAACTAACATACTCAAATTTTTTCAAAATTTTAAAAAACAAAATAAGGCAAACGCGGACGGGACATTTTTTCGGAGTAAAATTTTAAAAATTGTAAAATTTTTTTCCTGAATAACTTTTGAAAGATATATGGGATCGGAATGGTTGTGGTACCAATTCCGATCCGATTTTGCAGCAAAATCTGCGTATATAAAAACATTTTGTCTGGTGACACCAATGTCCCCACTATCTTCAATTTAGTGAAGCCAAACGACTTTTGGCCAATGTTTGGATTAAATCCCTCTAATGAAAACAATACCTTTCATTTGGTATATCACTCATTCAGATTGAACGCACACAGAAAATTTTTAATTCTTCGGCTCTATAAAGTGTCTTCACGCGCCTGCTACAAGCAGGGCATGCATGTCGCCACCTAGCGGACGGCCGTCCGCTGTGATATTTAAATATTTCATCATACATTTTTTATATGTTTAGAAAAACGATTAGGTGGTACAAGTAAAAGGCTTTACATATATACGAATGAACACGAATGAAATGTCTACGAATGAATACAATCTATACGTAGATTATATATCTAAGGTAGAAACTGGGTATATTTAAGTCGGTGTTTATTGACCCCCGAATCGAACCCCGATTGCTTTTGAGTTGTTTTTGTATCCAAGGGGTATCCAAGGGTATCCAAGCACCATCCGTTTGAAAAACAGCAACATAAAAACAATTTGGGTTTTAGGTGAAACCGACTTAAAGATACCCTGTAGCTATCTTAGTACATAAATTTTCATTCTTTTTTTAATATATATGTATATATATATATATATATATATATATATATTTAAAAAAGAATATATTCTATATTTATATCTTAATTTATTATTAGAAATTTCTTATACCCTTGCTGGTATTATTAAAATTATTATTATATATAAGATGGTATTATAATTTTGATCAAATGTGTGCAACGCTGTGAAGGAGACTTCTCCGACCCTATAAAGAATATATATTCTTGATCAGGATCATCTCCTGAGTTGATATAAGTCCGTCTGTCTGTTTCTACGCAAACTAGTCTCTCAGTTTTAAAGCTATCGACTTTGCCCACATCCTTCTTTCCTTTGCAGGCAGTATATAAGTCGGAACGGCCGGGATCGGTCAACTATATCCTATAGCTGCCATATAACTGATTGATCGGAAATGCCATAACTTTGTTGTTTTTTAGATTAGAAGGATGGTACTTTCTATGGATTCCATTTTGAGCAAACTTATCAGATCTGCCAAAATACGATAACATCGCTGAAGAAATTGTCAATAATAAGTATTTTAAGTCCAAGGATAAAGTACCACAAAATGCGACATTAAAGCTCTCAGTAGACAAGAAGCACACGGCGTGCAAAAAAATGTGTATTGGAGTCAAGCTATACTGTACAAATTATACAAATTTTAAGTCAATCAAGAAAAGAAAGCTAAATTTGGGCGGAGCTGAAGTTGATAAGCCCTTGCAGTAAAGTGGCAGCTTATATTATTAAATATATATCGGACCTTATATATTTGGCCGATCCTTATGAAATTTGACAAATCGAATTAGTTTGCCTGATGTGGAATCCACAGAAAATCCCATCCTTCGAATTAAAAAAGCAACAAAGTTATGGCATTTCCTATCAATCAGTTATATGGAAGCTGTAGGATATAGTCGGCCCATTTTGTAAGTCGAAAATTAGTAAGTTGCAAATCGCGACCACATAACATTATTTTTCGTTTCTTTTTCTCCCACTTATTTTCCGGACTTATCTATCTCCCTGCGGTTTTGAAATCTCGCTTTACTTTACCGTCAGCACACTCCATTCTACGCGAAGACTATAGAATCTATATTCAGCTATAGAATATAGTTCACCATTCCTCCAAAAAAGGATGTGGGCAAAGTTTGAAGTCGATAGTTTAAATTTTGATTTAAATTTTTAAACTGATTTTTTTGAATGTGGTAGGAGACTAATTTTGATTTTATTAAAATGAAGTTTTAACTATTCAGCGACATTTTACCCATTCAAAGTTCATTTGTCCTATAGCTGATGTAAGATTTTATTTTGAGCTGCTTCATATTTTCCCCTTAGCCCCATTGCCCACAAAGTGTTATTGATAACCAATTCGTTATAATTTCAATTCCGGATTCCGGTAATTTTTTATGACGGACTCGTCTGCGACTCGCACGTACAAACATACTTCCCTTTGTAACCGCGACTGAGAACCTCGCGACTATCGAGCTTGCAGTCCGCCTGACGTTGCCATACATTTGTAGCGGGACGAGAGATGTGCTACCGGATCCATCCTCGTAGATCACCATGATGTCGTCTGCATGCCGATGGAGCCTCTTACCACCGACTATGGCGCATGCGTGAGCGTTAAATGGAGCTTTGGCTCAATCTTCCTTTGCTGCGTATACTGTCAGTTCGACACCGAGCTAGAGCCGTACCTCAGGTACATGAATATAAGGCAAATTGCCATTATTTAATAGAATATAGTATAGTAACGTGCAATATAATTAAAGTGCAATAACATATGAAATAAGCAAATCGATAAACGTATAATGTTCGACTGGACGACTGCGGTCGCGCACTGCTGACTGCTGATCACCGACTTCTCGTTTTTACTGCTGACGACTGACTGCTCTCTCTCTCGACGGCTGACTACTGATTGTTCACTCCGACTGCTGGATCCAACTGTTACTCGCTCATGCCGCATAACCGCATCTCCCATCTTACATGAATGGATGTCGGTCCTATTGCAAGCAGATGGGATGGTGGAGATTCGCCCGGTCGGTTTCGTTACAAGTTCATTCCAGATGCGCGGTTCGTCTATTGGAATCCGGATTGCTGGTTATCGATGCGCGCAGGATTTCTGCATAAAACAGCCCTTAGTGATACTGCCGCATGCTCATGTGGCGATCCTAACGAGGACTGCGAGCACATCTTATGTGCTTGCCTCCTTTTTGCAGACTTGCGAGACCTTGATAAGCTCGGTTTGCAGTACGTTGGCAGAACCTGGACATTTGGTAAGATTTTGGTGAGTGACGACAGGATTAGGAGTTTGCTGAGGAGGGGCTTCTAAAGCCCATTTTCCTCGCCGCGTGGTTAGCGGCGAAGAATACTACCACCGTTCGCCATAGCCTGTCGTAAGAGGCGACTAACATGGCAGGGCGCTCCATCCGAGCTGGTCGGAGCTAAAGGGGTGGGTCACCGAACCCACAAGCTTTGATACCACAGGTTAGATAGTGTACAAGCACAACCAGTTAAGGTAAACCCCCTAGTGGGAGTATCGTGGTGACTGTGGTTGATACGCAAATCGCGGGTAAAGTCTTCGGATTTGACGTGGAGTTGCGTGCACCTCTGTCAAACTTCGCACATAGGAGTCGGCTCTCCGCCCCTGGCGACCTGGAAACTACTTAGACACACGCTCTGTATAATTCAACGGTGAAGTCACATAAGTCATGAATCTCCACGAGAGCTCCAGAAGTAAGCGCCAGCCACGGAAGTCCTGGACGTTGGACTGAAGCTCCGGACCCATCAAACACCACCCTTAGTTTCGTCGTGGTGCTGTCCATCTTTAGCACACAGTGATGTGGCAGAAAAATTTGCAATCTCGGTGAAACTCTGGTGGAAACAGGGAGACATAACCTAGGTTAAGATTCTCCCGAATAAAGGCCGAATACTAAGCGCGCAGTTCGGGCTGATGAAACAGCTTCCTCTCCATCGACTGGAAACTGGTGAGTACAAATCGCCTAGTACACCGGAGCTGTGATTAATTGCAACATGACTGAATAGGCACCACTCTCTATTCGCATGAAGTTCTTAGCAAAAGTTTGGTTAAGTTACCAAGGTTTTTCGGGTAGATGCAATTAATGTTAAGAATTTCCGTTTTAAGTAAAATTAAAATTTTGTTCGATTTAAATATGGGCGTTAATTTATTAGATCTGATTTTAATACATTGGTTGGGCGATAATATATTTTGAGTAAATATATATGTCTGAGGGTTTGTAGAGCGAGCGACGAAATAAAAACGGGGGCGTGGCACAACGTTTGATACAACTTTTGGACCGACACAACTCCAGCGCATGACGGCAGATTCAGGTGGATAATCGAATGCACGGGAGCGGGCGACGCGAAAAGAGACGTAAAGTCCGAGAACGAGCGGAGGAGAAACTTAAAAACGGTGCCCTAAAAGAGGTGGAACCGAATTGGCATTCGGGTCTCATTCACGGGTCTTTCTGAGGTCAATAAATTATTGCCGTCCAGATTTTTCGGCTGCTGCTTGTGTTCCTTTGCACGTATGCCATATAACTGATCGATCGGAAATACCATTAACTTTCTGAACGATTGTAAATTGTCACAACTTTAATTTTTTGAAGATACATATATACTTTAAACTTTTTTTTTAAATTTGTATTATAATAAATTATTTTGATAAAGGAGATATTAAATTTGATCTGATTTATACAGTTACAGTCGAATTAATAGTAGTGCTGGTAGAGAAACAAGTTTTTCGTTATAATTTCTATATGCTTTGGCAAATCAAATTCGTTTTTTCATATCATTAACTAACTTATTAAATACCTGTGCTACCATAGTATGGAAGCATACTCATACTATAACATACTATTTTCACGTTTTTATTTTGTTTTTTTTTTCTATTTTTTCATCCTCTTTCGCCACTAACAAGTTGGTTGACGCGGTAAAAATAATAGTAGGCCACAAAAAATATATGAAATATATTTTAATTTTTGTACGTTTTTTTTTCTACCCGGTTTTCGTAGAGTACTACATGGTACGATATTCGGGATAATCAAGGGAATGTATGTAACACGGAGATAGCATCATCTACATAAATAAAGTAAATGTAGAACAAATATTCTTGGTCAAGCATCAGCATCAACAGCGGAGTTGATATAGAAGAGGAAGAGTTATTTCATGTGAGTTATTTATTTTATGTTGTGGTTCTCATATTGGCTTGCAGTATTTCTGAAAGCGCAGATCTCAGAGACTGTTTGAGATAGAGCTATCAGACTTGGCATATAAACTCCTATGGTTCGTAGATAAAGTTTGTGTCAAAATTTTGCCACGGCCCCCTCTTGCCCCCACAAATAGAATCTTGATGCAGCGCCAGCTCAGAAAAGTTGTTTTAAAATGTTTAATGCCAAACTATTCCAATGCCTAATTTACAAATTTACAACTCGGTTGATTAAAATGCGTCAAGAATTTTTTAAGCGAAAACAAATCCCAAAAAATGGATTTTAACAATAAATGAAGATTTTTAGGGTGCTAAAAACAATTCAAACATGCTTTTGTGTTATATTCGACATTCCTACTATGTCACTTTAAAAGTTCAGATTCACTGGTGCACTGTGTTAAATAACGTTTTTCAAATACATAATTTCGTGTTGTTATTTGAAACGTCATTAAAAAATCTCAATGACCAAATAGTAGTTATAGACGTTGTTACCTGATTCTCTACTGGATTGTTTCATTTAAAAATACCATTTACTATGGTCAAAAAACGATTTTGACCCATTGTTGGGCTCACTTGGCCCCAAATTTGGGGCCAAACTCAAACGGAAAAGGAAATCTATACTGCCACCTGGCTCCTCTCCGGAAAAATTCATGGACAAAATTATACATCTCAGCTTTTACCCTATAGCTGCCATATAACTGATTGATCGGAAATGCCATAATTTTGTTGTTATACCCTTGCAGAGGGTATTATAATTTTGGTCAAAAGTGTGCAACGCAGTGAAGGAGACATCTCCGACCCTATAAAGTATATATATTCTTGATCAGGATCACCTCCTGAGTCGATATAAGCATGTCCGTCTGTCCGTCTGTCCGTCTGTCTGTCTGTTTCTACGCAAACTAGTCTCTCAGTTTTAAAGCTATCGACTTTAAACTTTGCACACATCCTTCTTTCCTTTGCAGGCAGTATATAAGTCGGAACGGCCGGGATCGGTCATCCTATAGCTGCCATATAACTGATTGATCAGAAATGCCATAACTTCGTTGTTTTTTAAGTTAGAAGGATGGGACTTTGTAGGGATTCTACTTTCGGCAAACTAATTTGATCTGCCGAGTTTTATAAAGATCGGTCAACTATATCCTATAGCTGCCATATAACTGATTGATCGGAAATGCCATATCTCTGTTGTTTTTTAAGTTAGAAGACTGGGACTTTGTTTGGATTCTACTTTCGGCAAACTAATTTGATCTGCCGAGTTTTATAAGGATCGGCCGACTATATAAGATCCGATATATATCTAATAATATAAGCAGCCACATATCTGCAAGGGTATATCAACTTCGGCTCCGCCCGAAGTTAGCTTTCCATTCTTGTTTTTAAGTTAAGTTAAGTTAAGTTAGAGAGGTAGGACTGTGGATTCCATTTTGGGCAAACTAATTCGATCGGCCAAAATTCATAAGGATCGGCCGACTATATAAGATCCGATATATATAAAAAATTATAAGCTGCCACTTAACTGCAAGTGTATATCAACTTCGGCTCTGGCCGACGTTTGCTTTCCATTCTTTTTTTTTAATTAAAAAAAAAAACATTATTAAAACGCAATATTATGCTTGCTAAACTCTGTGACCGGATCACTAATGAGTTCCGGGCTTAAACTGAACCTCTAGTGTGGAAAAATGCATTCTTAGCCTTAATTTTTCGAGCAATTATTTGGAAAAAAACTTTTGAGATCCTCAATGCATAACTAAAGCCCAAACAAACAATTTATAAAAAAAATTGTATACTTTGAGAAATCCATGTATTACCTCTGAAATACTGAAATTCATGTCACCGTCTTTTCAGGCCGTAATGTTAAATTTTGTTTGAAAAGCAAAAACAATTCAATAAGGACTTCAAAACAAGGTAAAGTTAGGTACGACGGCTGGCGGTTACCTCATATAGAGGCATCCACCACACTTAGACCGTATTCGATCCCTTGTGATACCGTAGGCCGGATCTCTTTTTCGCACAATGGACTCATGGTCTAGCAGTTTCCCCACCCTGAGGCTTTGGTAAATTTTTCAATCCTGCTTGGATCTTTTTCTGACATTCAGATGTGGGTGAGGAACCTATCACCTAGGTGTAATAGTCAAAGAGACTGTAGGGCTGGGCAGAAGTATAGAAGATTCTTGGCATTTTCTTCCTTCTCTTCGGTCCTACAGATGCGGCAGTAGTCGTTGTGGGGTAAATTTGCCTAGCATGTGTTTTCACTGGCCAGTGACCCCTGATGATTTTTATACCCGTGCTGATGCGGGTTCACTGTTTTTGAGTTGCTGGTGATTGAGCTGATCGTTTTTAAAGCCGCTTGGCTGTCACTGTATATGTTGACCTCTCTGTGTGGGAAGTTTCATATATTTAGATATTTTAGGGTTTCCCTTAGTCTGATTGCTGCTACTTTCGCTTGCTCCATTCCAGCATTGCTTGGTTTCCCTAAGCCTGATTGCAGCTAAATTCGCATGCTCCATTCCAGCTAGTCCTGGGTTAGATATGCTGAGGAAGGCATTTAGGGCTTCGTTTGGGATGGATCTTATTGCACCACTAAGCTTTGCCAGCTTCTTAAGGGCGTTCTTCTTTTTGACGACTGGCCACCATACCAGTACTCCATACGTTAGTATGGGTCTGACTATGGCGGTGTGGATCCACTTTACAATATAGGGAGACATACCCCACTTAAAACTATGACTTTTTTTGCAGGTTAAGGGGGCTGCGGCCGGTTTAGCTACCTATCCAATACTACCCCTAGGTATCTGGCATTGTTTCTAAAGGAGAGCCTTTGGTTGTTTAGTCTTGGGGGGATGAGGAACGGGATTTTGTATTTCCTGCTGAAAGGAACTTACTCTGTTTTTTGCGCATTTACACCCAGGCCATTTTTGCTGTCCATTGCTATCCGGCTAGGGCTTGCAATTTTACGCTCTTGAGATCATAGAGCATCTGTGGGTATTTTCCTGTGAACAGGATTTCGACGTCATCCGCATATACCACTATCTTGCCTCCCTCTTGCATCTTACATAGAATCGAGTTGATAGCTATGTTCCATAAGAGAGGGGAGAGGACTCCACCTTGTGGTGTGCCTCTGGTGATGGCCCTTGTTAGAGAAGATGTGCCTAGTGAGGAAGTCACTGCATGTTAGCAGCTGATCAATGAGCCCCACTAGGTGGTCATCTACCCCAAGAGATGTCAGGGCGCTGGTTAAGGTGGTCGGGAAAACGTTATTGAAGGCTTTTTCTATATCCAGGAAGGCTACTAGGGCGAATTCCTTCTGAGACAATGCTTTGTCTAATTTGGAAATGCGCGCGTGGAGGGCAGTCTCGGTGGATTTGCCCTTTCTGTAGGCATGTTGTGCTTTAGAGATTTGGGTGGGGCTAAGTGTGGATCTTAGGTGAAGGCCTATGATTCTTTCTAGCGTCTTTAGTTAGAATGACGATAGGCTGATTGGTATGAGATTCTGCTTTCTGAGCAGAAAGCGTTCCTTGAGGAGCGTTTCGCATTTTGTATGGCCTTTTTATAAGAGGCCAAAGAGCCTTGTATTCGGTCCAGAGCATCTCCTCGTTTCCGGCTTTAGCCCTTTTGAAGAGGGTTCTGTTGAACAGGGTTTTCCGTCTGGAGGGTTGCTAGCTCTGTGGACCACCAAGGAGGCCTATTTCGCTTATTTGGTATTGATCTTGGGGGTGCCCTTCTGTGGGCCTTTCTGCACGCTTGTGCGAAAACTTGTACCACAGTGTTCAGACTTTCAACGGTTTGAGGATAGTCTGAAGGTTGTGGTGCAATAGTGTTTAATAATATTTCATAGTATTTGTCCCAGTTGGTTTTTCTGTGGTTCTGAAAAACTGCTGGCTCTGTGTTTTTAAAATTAAAGGATATTTCGATTTACCTGTGGTCGGAGAAAGAGTGTTTCTCTAGGACTTTCCAGAAAGTAACATGGCTGAGTACCTGTTTCGATATTAGCGTCAGATCGATGGATTCCCTGCGATTCGTAATAATAAAGGTGGGATCGGTTCCCTCATTTCACAGGAAAAGATTTGACCTTAGGATAAAATTATAAAGAGATTCACCGCGGTCGTTTGTGTTGGAGCTGGCCCATTGTGTATGGTGAGCATTGGAGTCGCATCCTATTATGAGGCCTATGCTGAGCCTTGAGACCGAGAGGTCTTGGCCGATTTGACCCTTCCGTGGCTGCGCAGAACTTGCTCTGCAGTTCTCTTCTTGGCATTCGAGAATCTATTCTGGCTAAGTTTGCTAGCCGCCGCAGGTTTACTGCCCTTTCTCGCACCGGTAGGGGGCATCATGGAACTTGGGCCAGGAGATGCCGCCATGGTGGCGGTAGTGGGTGGTTTGCCATTGGCCACCCCCCCATTTGGGGTGGGGTCCACCAGGACTGTCTTTGACGGGCTCGTCAAAGGCTCGTACGTTTACGTGTAGATTTAAGATCAATTAAAGTATTGGTTTCGATTATAACCTCCAGAGTGGGATGATATGGATCCTCTGGCTTAGATAGGGGCAAAGTTCTGGAAACAGACTGTATGTAAGCCATTCCGTGACCCATCCGTGACAAAAGATGTTAGCTCCAATAAGCTTCTAGTGACGCTTCATGAAGCCATGCTGCCACGGAGATATTATTTAGCTACATAGGTGTTGCAAATGTGGAGTGATTAGTTTTTCAAAAAGCTATGGAAATGCTGACAATTTAGAAATGCCTGTATAATTGGCAGCTTCGAAGTATTTCCCTTTTTAATGCAGAGGAATAGTGTAAGATTCCTTCCACATAGGGGAAATATCGAAGTCTCCAGCGATAGATTAGTTTAAGGAGCCGTTTTCACAGTGCCCCGGCGCAGCTCTTCACAATACAGCCTGGTACTTCATCGGGTCCTATCGTACCTTAAGAAGATACGGTGACACATCACTTTTTTCAAAAGATGGACAAAATATAAGGTTGGCTGATTGGATATTAAAACAAGAATGGAAAGCTAACTTCGGGCGGAGCCGAAGTTGATATACCCTTGCAGATATGTGGCAGCTTATATTATTAGATATATATCGGATCTTATATAGTCGGCCGATCCTTTTAAAACTCGGCAGATCAAATTAGTTTGCCGAAAGTAGAATCCATACAAAGTCCCAGTCTTCTAACTTAAAAAACAACAAAGTTATGGCATTTCCGATCAATCAGTTATATGGCAGCTATAGAATATAGTCGGCCGATCCTTATGAAATTTGGCAGATCGAATAAGTCTGCTAAAAGAGGAGTTCACAGCAAGTCCCATCCTTCTAACTTTAAAAACAACAGAGATATGGCATTTCCGATCAATCAGTTATATGGCAGCTATAGAATATAGTCGGCCGATCCTTATGAAATTTGGCAGATCGAATAAGTCTGCTAAAAGAGGAGTTCACAGCAAGTCCCATCCTTCTAACTTTAAAAACAACGAAGTTATGGCATTTCCGATCAATCAGTTAAATGGCAGCTATAGGATATAGTTGACCGATCCCGGCCGTTCCGACTTATATACTGCCTGCAAAGGAAAGAAGGATGTGTGCAAAGTTTGAAGTCGATAGCTTTAAAACTGAGAGACTAGTTTGCGTAGAAACAGACAGACAGACGGACTGTCGACTTCAAACTTTGTCGACTTCAAACTTTGCACACATCCTTCTTTCCTTGGCAGGCAGTATTTATGTCGGAACGGCCGGGATCGGACAACTGCCATATATATATAGCTGCCATATAACTGATTGATCGAAAATGCCATATCTCTGTTGTTTTTTAAGTTAGAAGACTGGGCAAACTAATTTGATCTGCCGAGTTTTATAAGGATCGGCCGACTATATAAGATCCGATATATATCTAATAATATAAGCTGCCACATATCTGCAAGGGTATATCAACTTCGGCTCCGCTCGAAGTTAGCTTTCCATTCTTGTTTTAGTTTATTGAAGTCGGCCTTACGGAAGAAACGAACTTTATTACGTTTACGTGTAGATTTAAGGTTCTAACGTGGTTAATTTGACCGGGTGACATGTCAAACATGCCCGCGGGGAAGTCGTGGTGCGAGTTGAGCAATAAAGAAATTAAATTATCAACATTAGACCATACGAGCTCTGGGATATTAAAGTCACCAGAGCTACTAGCTGGTCATAATCAGTCAGCAGATTAGAAACGAATCGAATAGCGGACAAAATGTTATCACTTGGTGGGCAGTTCGGACGAAGGTGGCATTGGAACAGGTAACATATAAATATTGACCGGAAAAAATGATTTTTGATTAAATTAATGGAGGAATTCTATGTCACCAAACTCTTGTGATTTTACCTCTTCAGAAGCGAATTTGCAGTCGACGGAAATGAACACTCTTCCTTCCCTTCGCAGTGTTCTATAACGTCTTAAAGTGCTTTACTTACTTGGAAAAACTTCGGAGCTTAAGATCTCCGGCTTTAACCAAGTTTCTGTTAAAACTATACTGTAGGAGGCAAAGGAGGAACTATCGGAATACAGTTTGGGAAGTTTACTACATAACCCTCTAGTATTCGGATAGCTAAGTGCTAGTGAAGAAATTAGTTATTTGCAGCTAAGGAAAATGTACGATAATGTTCTCTGAACAAAAGCTGGCGGAACCAATCGTATTGAAAATCTGCACGGCCACTCGTATTTTGATAGATGACGTTTGCCAGGTGTAGGTGTATTTAAATTTAATAATTTCCGCCAAATTTATGTCAGCTTTTATTTTGGCTTTAATGAAAGCCGAGATATCGATTTCAGAAGTATCAGGGGAAAGCAGTGAAGCAAAGCAAAGGATTTGGTGTCGCAATAACTAATACCTAATATTGCATCATCAGTTCGTACCGAAGGTCCAAACGGTTGATTGCCCTGTTCGGTAGCTCTTCAGGGGGTTTGAATTAGTCACTTGAATTATCCCTTGAAGCTATGCCACAGAGGACATATCGGACAATTGTTCATTTATACTGAGATATTTGGAAGCCGAGATGAGAGAAGTGGCCGGAGATATGAATGGCTGCATAATTGTCGGCTGAGCAGGCTGAAGATTATTTGCCACAAGCACAACAATAACAGCGGATTTCTTACGCTTTGGAGTCTCAGTAAGCAGTTGAACACTACTAAACTGTGAATGAGCGCACAGAGTTGGTCATGGATTTTACGAAACCCGCTAAACAACCCTTTAAATTCACTTATAGACTGTCTCATAAACGATCTCATTTCGTCCTGAACAGCACGACAACCGCCACGACAAAAGTGGATACCAGACCATCGTGACAAGGCATCCGAAACTGAGGCCGCGAACCCGGTAAACTTAGCGTGTACAACGCATTCACAGAGCCAGTAGTCGATGGTAGACTGGGATGATGAGATTGTCTTTTTATAAAACTTATCGCACAGACAAGCTTAAATTCCATGATTATTGATTATTAATTTATTTTATTTTTTTTATATTGACGTACGTGATGAGCTTAAAGAGAGCGATTAATAAGAGTTAGTAAATGTGCCATGAAAAGAGGTAAGAATCTCTATTAAGCGACAATAGAAGCACCACAGAGCAGAGCTATTTTTGGAAGAAAATTTATAAATTTATCATTTTACCCCCAAATAAATCACTGCACACGCGGAGCGTTACGGATATATAAATGTAAAAAATTGGATTAGAAATTTATATATAAATATCAACAAATACAGGTTTGTTTATTTATGAAAAAGCAAGATTTAAGAATAACGCGATGTGCACAAAAAAACACATCTGTTCGCTATAAGATAAAGAGAGGAATGAACTACGATCAATCAAAATAAAAAAAAACGAAAATAATTCTGCTGCCAAAATTATATTGCTTTCAAATTATTTGATTATATTTAATTATAATTGCGCGCAGCGAACACGAGCTATGGAATGTATGTATGTATATGAATGCTTACGCGCATTATATATATATAAATATACAAGCATATATTATAAAATACAAAATGCTTGTTTTCCAGTCACTCAAAAATGTACATACATATGTTTTAATACTGAAAACTGAACCACATATATTCGCACTGGTTCCATTTTTTATACCCTTGCAGAGGGTATTATAATTGGTCAAAAGTGTGCGACGCAGTGAAGGAGACATCTTCGACCCTATAGAGTATACATATTATTGATCAGGATCACCTCCTGAATCGATATAAGCATGTCCGTGCTTCTGTTTCTAGGCAAACTAGTCTCTCAGTTTTAAAGCTATCTTTCTTTCCTTTGCAGGCAGTACATAATTCGGAACGGCCGGGATCGGTCAACTATATCCTATAGCCGCCATATAACTGATTGATTGGAAATGACATATCTTTGTTGTTTTTTAAGTTAGAAACATGGGACTTTCTATGGGATCTACCTTGGACAACTAATTCGATCTGACAAATTTCATAAGAATCGGCCAACTATATCCTATAGCTGTCAAATAACTGATTGATCGGAATCGGCAAAACTTTGTTGTTTTTTAAGATGAATGGGTAGAGATTTTATTTTGGGCGAATTAAGGCGATCTTTTAAATTCATAAGGATCGTCCGACTATAACCTAAATACTATATACATATAAAGTCTTAATATTCTTAATATATTTTAATATATTTTAATATATATTCCTATTAGTCTTAAGATATAGTCTTGAAGACTCCTACATATATTTCTAAGCTCGCATGTAAGGCTGATAGCATCCAGATCGCAAGAGATTTCCCATCCCAGCAAAGGGGAGATTTCTGACGCTTTCATTTCCTATATTTGGAATATGTGTGTTCATATATCCACTGGCCACTTGGACGCAGCTTAATGCCACTGCAATATAGCACAATATTTTTATTGTTACCAGCCATATAACTGAACGATCGGAAATGACACATTTTGCTCTCTAGCATTTTAATTAGAAAACTGATTTGATAGTGTGATTCTTATAAGAATCGGCCTACTATATACGATCCTATATATATCTAATAATATAAGCTGTTTCTTAACTGCAAGGGTATATAACCTTCAGCTCCGCCTGAGGAGCTTTTTTCTTGTTTTTTTTTTTGAAAATAATTATATTGTGATTTTGAAAATAATCCTCATAATGGTAACATTCCCTGGTTTTTAGAAATCCTATTTAGCTACGAATACACGTGTGCTTTTTTCATATTTTTTCATTACATAAAGCTCCTATGAAAACCCAAAACTTATTCTGCTTACTTGCTACTTGCGACATATCCAAACAATAATTAAGTTACTGGTTATTTTCTATACCATATAGGATGGGAAGATTTAAAACTTCCTTGCTAATATTTTATATAATATTTTAATAAATACGCGTGATCGCGTACATCTTGTTTTGGATGTGATTTAATACCAGTTGGATGCCATGAAGGAGAGTGTCAGATGCAGGAACAAAAGCGGACAAACACAGATAAATTGAAGCCTCACTAATGTGCTTTTATTGTAAACCAGATCTTTGCCAAGCAACATATATCTTATAAAGAATATCCCCCATGAGCATCAAAAGCAAAGAAAAGTTGGGTTATGCATTCGATTAGATTGTGAACTTCTAGGAAATGACCCAGAAGACGACGAGGACTGAAACGACGACTCAATAAACCATACTCGCGACGACTCCGAATGTAATCATTTATACTAAAAACAACTGTGAGTGTTAATTCAGCATTTTTATACCCTTGCAGAGGGTATTATAATTTTGGTCAAAAGTGTGCAACGCAGTGAAGGAGACATCTCCGACCCTATAAAGTATATATATTGTTGATCAGGATCACCTCCTGAGTCGATATAAGCATGTCCGTCTGTCCATCTGTCCGTCTGTCTGTCTGTTTCTACGCAAACTAGTCTCTCAGTTTTAAAGCTATCGACTTCAAACTTTGCACACATCCTTCTTTCCTTTGCAGGCAGTCATATGGATCGGCCGACTATATCCTATAGCTGCCATATAACTGATTGATCGGAAATGCCATAACTTCGTTGTTTTTTAAGTTAGAAGGATGGGACATGCTGTGAACTCCTCTTTTAGCAGACTTATTCGATCTGCCAAATTTCATAAGGATCGGCCGACTATATCCTGTAGCTGCCATATAACTGATTGATCGGAAATGCCATATCTCTGTTGTTTTTTAAGTTAGAAGACTGGGACTTTGTATGGATTCTACTTTCGGCAAACTAATTTGATCTGCCGAGTTTTAAAAGGATCGGCCGACTATATAAGATCCGATATATATCTAATAATATAAGCTGCCACATATCTGCAAGGGTATATCAACTTCGGCTCCGCCCGAAGTTAGCTTTCCATTCTTGTTTAAGAATAAAAGATTCGAATATAGCATTCACTACTGTTCTTGCACTTTTGTCTAGTATTGGAATTGTAACAAAGTATATTGTTAAATCACAGATTAGAGTAACTGCGTAATCGTTACCTTCATCTTGTTTAGGTAATGGACCGATCGCAATGCTTTTAACGATGTTACCTCTTTCGTGGTTTGCAAGGTCACTTGTCATATTTTCCAGTAAAAATGTCTTATTGTGTCTGTATTGTTCTTATTGTAATTTCTTATTGTTTATACCGGCTACTTTTTCAAGCCTTTGAAAGTTGATCTAAATCGAATATTTAATTGGTATATAGATCTTGTTTGGTCATTGAGCCTTTTCAATGACCTTTTCCCTTTTTTCCAAAATAACACATAAAGGGGAAATTGTTTATTTTCACAACGTTATAAATGTTTGTTTATTCGCATATGGTAGGGAGTGAGAAAGCTCCGATTTTATGATGCGTATGCACTGATATAAAGAGTACGAGTGAGACCGACTTTGAGCATAGGCCGGGCGAAAGCTCGTTAACTTAAAATGACAAAGATAAGATAATAAAAAAGATAATAAAGCCGAGCGGCCGAGAAGAGTCGGCTTGCGACCAACAATTGCAATGAGGAAATGATTCTAAACTATAGTTATTACATTTATTAATATAAGTTACATTTCTATTGATTAAATTTATGCCGTGGCTGCTGCCTGACCCGACATACTCCCCCCAGTTGAGGCCTGTTCTTCAACTTCATCCTTAAGGGGCAATAGGCAAAGCTTGGTCACTGCGCGCTTGGTAGTTCCAGAAGCGGTTTTAACCACCGCCACTCGAGGCACTCCATCCCGACCAGGGACTAGATCCTGAATTCTAGCCAACGGCCACTTCATGGGGGGTAGGTTCTCGTCCTTGACTAGCACCACATCGTTAATCGCCAAGGCAGGGCCGGACGCACGCCATTTGGAGCGCTGCTGAAGAAGGCTTAAATACTCCTCCTTCCATCGGGCCCAGAAAGACTGCTGCAGGAAAGACACACGCTGCCAGCTGTCCATACGATTGAAATTCAGCTTTGTGACATCAGGCTCGATAAAACTGACTGACGGGTCACCAGTTAAAAAATGGGATGGCGTTAGAACATCAAGGTCTGCAGGATCCTCTGAAAGAGACAATAAAGGCCGTGAGTTTATGACAGCACCAATGTGACAAAGCAAAGTTCGCAGCTCGTCAAATCCAAGAACTGAGGACCCAACAGCCCGGTAAAAATGATGCTTTGCGGTTTTGACAGCCGCTTCCCAGAGTCCACCAAAATGCGGAGATCGAGGAGGAATAAAATGCCACTCGATGGACTCAATCGCGCAAAACTCCAGAAGCGCTCGTTGATGCTCATCGCTTATGAAGAGTTGGAGCAGCTCCTTTAGCTCGTTTTTAGCTCCAACAAAATTGGTCGCATTGTCAGACCAAATGTGCTGAGGCTTTCGGCGAGTGCATATAAACCGTTTTAAAGCATGTAAAAACGCAGATGTGGATAGATCCCTTACAAGCTCTAAGTGCACGGCTTTAGTAGCAAAGCAAATGAAAACACTCACGTAACATTTTACGGGAGCTTTATTGCGAACTTCTGGCTTATAGTAAAATGGCCCGCAAAAATCCACACCAGTCACTCCGAAAACCTGGCAACCGCTGACTCTTTGCTCCGGGAGATCAGCCATAATGTGCTCCAGCAACCGAGGCTTGGTGCGGAAGCATCGGATACACTTGTGCAATGCCTTCGTCACCGTTTTCCTCCCCCCGATCGGCCAGTATTGGGATCGAATAATAGCCAGCAGAGCACGAGGCCCCGTGTGTATATTACGCTCATGGAAATCAACGATTATAGCCCGAGTAACTGGATGGCTTCTAGGCAATATAATTGGATGACGACTATCAAAATCCAATGTAGAATTTCTTAAACGACCGTCCACACGCAACAGGCCAAACTTGTCTACAAAAAGAGAGGATGTGGCAAGTATGCTGGCTGACGAAATTTCATTTCCATTCTGAAGCGCCTTTATGTCATCCCAAAAATTCACACGCTGCACCAGTCGCAATAGTAGGTGGGTTCCAGCCTTGATATCGCTAGCATTGACACCCTTGTGACGGACTCGCTGTGAGAACTTGTACACATAAGCGAACACACGCTGCAGTGCTGGAAACGAGTTGGCATACTTGGAACCAGCTGTCACGTCAACGTACGGGGATTTGATTAGCAGAACCCTTGCCCTTAGCTCCAGAGAGGGTTTTTCAGATGGAACCGCTGCTGGCCACCGATCTTGAAGTCCAAGAAGAAACGCAGGACCATGGGACCACAGGTTGTCAGTAACTAGCTCCTTGGGAAGAGCACCACGCGAGAGGATGTCTGCCGGGTTCAAAGACGTAGGAACATAACGCCATTCCATCGTTCTGGTCAATTTCTGGATTGTTGAAACTCGATTGGCGACGAAAACATTAAACCGAGCGGGCTCCTCCCGAATCCAGGACAACGCCACAGCAGAGTCGCACCAGCAGACATACCTCCCATCGTTGACCTTCAACTGAGCTACTTCCGACGTAAGCCGAGCCAGCAACTCTGCCCCAGATAACTCCAGTTTCGGTACCGTAACTGTTTTTAGAGGTGCGACTCGGGACTTTGAGCAGAGTAAATGACTTTCTGACCTTGTACCCTTCGATACGACATAAATGCAAGCACCATAAGCCTCGATGCTGGCGTCACAAAATCCATGAATCTCCACTTCAGACTGTGATGATAGTGACCATCTCGGGAATAGGCATAGCTTCTGAAGAAAGATCTTCGCCTTCGTAATGACAGGTCCAACAAGCCCTATCGGATCATAAAGCCGGGCGATTGAGGAGAGGATGATGCGCCTAGTGGGCTTCGAGGTTGACTGAAGCCCTTCAAACGAAAATAGCAAGCGATCAGTAGAAGGATCCCAAGCGAGGCCAAGAGTCTTCGTAAAGTTGCTGCCATCATCAAACCTTAGGAACGACTCTCGATCCTCTTCCGGCTCGGAAGTGCTCAGAGAGCACTTCAGAAAAATTGGAGCACCACTTTCTCAACCGAAATTGGCCCTTGGCGAGGATCCTCGATGTTTGCTGCATTATGTTGGTAGCCTCCTCTATGAAGTCACCTCCGGAAATTAGATCATCAACATAAAAATCGCGACGCAGAATTTCGGCACCCTTCAATGCCCGACACTGCCACGTACGATTTGCGTCTACGAAGCTGCAGCTGACTAGCCAGTCGGGACGTAATCACGTGCACCTGCGATCCTGAATCCAAAAGAGCCCGGCAAGGAACAAAAACCCCAGCACAACTCCGAATGAGAATGTTCGCTGTGGCCAGTAAGGCTATCTCACCGCTTCGTGTCCCGAAGACACGATCGCAACCTCTGAAACTTTTCCACCTTACTTATATAAGGATTGCAGCCCACGATCGTCGAAAAGACCGAATGAAACTCAGCCCACTCTGAATATCCTTCGCTGAAAGTAGGAAGAGGAAGAGGAGGCAAGGCTTGAAAACTCCGACTGAGCGCTGGGTCCACCTGAATACTGGAAGCTCCGCTGGCAAGGGTGGAATGGGCAGCAATTCGAGCAGAGCGCAACGACGTCTCATGCTCGATTTCGGCATGCATCGTAGCTACAAGCTCAGACACTGTCCATCGCAAGTCGCTGCTTATCTCAGCAATATCTAACTCTTCCAGCTCCCCGTGAATGGCCTTAAAATCCTCGTACATGGCGACCAACTGGCCGTGACGCACATGGAGCATAGCGTCCTCCACCTTTGTCATTGGCTGCAGGGCGCCTTGGATCCTCTTCAAATCCTGGAGGATACCCAAATGCAAGGCAAACATTTTAAAATCGCACTCCGAGATGGAGTAGGTTCTCCTGTGACGGCGCTGCTGGAGTTCATCGCCACTATGACTGAAATTCGCTCACTTTAAGTAAAAACACGCACAAATTAATTTTGGCGCCAAATTATAGCTCTTGTTTATTTTATTATGTTTAATTTTATTTGAGCGCAGCAAACACGATTTATCCCACTGTGCGCTCAGAACCGTACGCAGAGTTGTGGAATGTATATATATATGAACGCTTGTGTGAGGCGAATGCACTTGCAAGTGGAACGTATATATGTATGTATGTATGTATGTTGGCGGACCGGATAACAATTGTATTTTATGCCTATGTATTTATTTATATTATTATATGATTTGTGTATAAATAAAAAATAATTGTTTCACTGATGCACTGTATGCCGTTTATGTTCAAAATGCACATACATACATATGTTAATACACCGCACAAAAACTGAATCAGGTATGTTCGCACTGGTTCTGTTTTATGATCGTGGAATTGTTAATTTTATGAATTGAATCACGTCGGGGGTCACCAATGTTTGGTCATTGAGCCTTTTCAATGACCTTTTCCCTTTTTCCAAAATAACACATAAAGGGGAAATTGTTTATTTTCACAACGTTAAAAAATGTTTGTTTATTCGCCGGGCGAAAGCTCGTTAACTTAAAATGACAAAGATAAGATAATAAAAAAGATAATAAAGCCGAGCGGCCGAGAAGAGTCGGCTTGCGACCAACAATAGCAATGAGGAAATGATTCTAAACTATAGTTATTACATTTATTAATATAAGTTACATTTCTATTGATTAAATTTATGCCGTGGCTGCTGCCTGACCCGACAGATCTTAAAAATTTATTCTTGCATATATATGTTTTCCCTTCCTAAGAGAACACTTCGATATTGTTAAATACAAGGTCACTACATTTTTGGCATCTTCGTTACAAATGACGTCAAATATGTTGGGCTTAGAATCAGGTGATTTTGCAAGGCCGATCTAGATGGAAACTGCGCAGTGAAATTTTAGCCATATATTTATGGTGTATAATTATACATTATACATTATGGTCCGTTGAGCATGAAGTTATATCTCTATACTTTAAGTTAGAGTAATGCTTCTAGGGGAAATCCAGACATTAAATCTAAGCAATAAGAGAATTTTTCTCTACAAAGTTAATCTAATTTATGTTCGATTCTTGGTAGTGGAAATTTTCAGCTAGTCGCTTTTTATTTATTTGATGGTAGTCAATAAGTTATCTTCAACGTTTTTGTTCTGAGCCAGAAAGTGATTTGTTGGATAGTAACAGCAATGGGCTATTGTATTCTGATACTAAGGGTTCTACTTGTCATCTTAAATTGGTTTTCAATCGAAAACTAATGGTTTTCAATCCATTGGTTTTTATACTTTTTTATCTATTTTTTCTTTTTGTCTATGGGATGTTGTATAGGTTAAAATGGGAACTAGTGTATTGTCTATAATCTCAGCTTTTGTTTGTAAAAATTGTTTGCTGAAATAGGTTCCAGTTCTAATCCAAATTAGAACTGTGACAAACAAATTAGCTCTGTGATAACGTTGTACATGCTAAGTGTGCCGGGTTCACGACCTCAGTTTTGGATGCCATTTCGCGTTGGTCTGGTCTCCACTTTTTCTGTGACGGCTGTCATGCTGTTCAGGACGAAATGAGGTCGTTTATGAGACAGACTAAAAGCGGATTTAAAGAGCTGATCAGCGGTTTTCCCAAAATCAATGACCAACTCGGTGCGCTCGATTCACAGTTTAGTAGTCTTCAACTGCTAAATGAGTCTCCAAAGCGTAAGAAATCCGCTTTTAGTGATGTGCTTATGGCGAATAGTCTGCCTGTTCTGCCGACAATTGTGCAGCCGCTTATATCGCTAGACTCCAGGTCCAGGTCCAAGGGCTGGACCTGGGAAAAATTCGGATTCCGAATATCTCATTATAAATGAGCAATTGTCCGACATGTCCTCCGTGGCATCGCTTCAAGTGATACCATAAGACCCAATAATTCTAACCCCCTTAAGAGTCACCAAACATGGCAATCAAGCGTCCGGACCTCCGGTACGAACTGATGATGCAGTATTAGTTACGGCGCTACCAAACCCTTGTAGGTGATCCCACCATCGAAACACATATTTCTTTCCCGGCTTGCCCCTGATACTTCTGAAATTGATATCTCGACTTACAACAAAGCCAACACAAAAGCCGACATAGATGTGGCGGATATCACTAAATTTAATTATAACTGCACCAGGTTACACCAAAATATTTCAAAATACGTGTGCCCGTTCATATGTTCAATACGATTTGTTACACCAGTTTCCTTCGACCAGCGCTTGATAAAAGCTAGTACTCCTTTGGCTTCATTATTTATTGTATCATAATATGATATGAACTATAAGACCATTATAGTTTGAATATAAAATCGTAAGGGGATCATGCTGTGCATATGTCGATCTACAATGGCTTATGAATAAAGCACTAAAGTTTCTAGTCCTTCTATTCGGAACGTTAAACTGTAAGCGTGTTAGTAAGTGCGGGCTATCTACATCACCATTAATAAGGTTGTGTAGGGAAACGACACCCAGCATTGTTCTACTATTTGTTAAGGAGGGTAAGTTTATTAGTAGGAGTCTACTATTATACGAAGGAAGGTGAAGATTTGCGTCCCAGTTAAGTCCTCTAAGAGCAAACAAAAGAAGAAGTTCTTTTGTACGGATTCTATGCGGTCTTGATGAACACCATTTTGGGGGCACCAGACACATGAACCGTACTCCAGTATCGGACGGACCAATGATATAAATAAGCTTTTAGTAATATAAGGGTCGTTAAATTCTTTAGCCCATCTTTTAATAAAACCGAGAACACCTTTAACTTTATTAACCATTGAAGAAATATGGTCGGAAAATTTAAGTTTTATGTCTAAAAGGACACCAAGATCATTAACCTGAGTTAATTTTTCTAAGGCAATCCCAAAGAGATAGTACGAAGCCTGGTGAGGACTGGTACGGTAAAAAGACATAGGTTTGCATTTTGAACCATTAAGTATTAAGTCATTAGCTAAACACCATTTTTGAAAATTATCGAGATCGGACTAGAGTCTGTTTTGGGCAGACGGGAACTTGTATTGCAGACAAAGCTTAACATCGTGTGCGTACATTAGTACCAACCCATGAAATTGGGTTTAGTGGTGGTGGAGCGACGCTTAATGAAACCATGGAGAAATTATTGATGAGCATAGGTGTTGCAAATGAGGAGCTATTAATTTTTCGAATAACTTTGGAATCGCTGACAATTTTGAGATGCCTCTGTAGTTGGCAGCATCGAATTTTTCCCCGTTTTTATGCAGAAGAATTATGAAAGATACCTTTCATTTAAAGGGGAAAATCGAAGATTCCAAAGATAAGTTGAAAAGTTTTTAAAGAGGTTTTTCACAGAGCCCTAGCACAGTATTTTAGCACACACCCTGGTACTCCGTCGGGGCCTGGCGAATAGACTGGTTTTACATTTTTGAAGATCCAATAATAAATTGTTTTCCCAACATAAAAAACTATTTATATTTCGCACCGTTATAATATTGCTTATTTATTTCGCATATGAAATTGGATTGACAAAGTTCCAATTTATGATGCGTATGCAGTGAGATAAAGGGCAAGAGTGCCCCCAACTTAAAACATAGGCCGAGCGAAAGCTCGCTAGCTTAATGCTAAAGATAAAGCCCGTTGAAGCCGAGCGGCCGTGAAGAGTCTGCTTGCGACCAACAATAGCGATAAGATAAATATGACAAATATGAAAGGACATACTATAATTATTATATTTTAGTGATTGTTGGGCTAAGCAGTCACAACAACACCGATTGGAATACTGATAGTTTTGTTTAGCTGCAGCGGCATTGATTTGTGTCTTTCTGTCTCCCAGTTTCCCATGGACTTTGTTGTTATTTTGTAGCGCATGCGCTTTTGGGAGCTTTGGTAGAGCTTCTGCGCCCAAGCTTAGTTGTGGCACTTGTATATTTGGCATTGATTGGAGCGGCTGTATATATTGGGGTTAAATTGAACCCATAATAAACATTAAAATTGAATCGGAAATTCGTGTTTTGATTCGGTCGCTATCAAAAAGCTGGCTGCGTTACAGTGATATAATCTATGCTGGCTGCTGCCTGACCCGACTGGGTTTTTGTTTGGTTGTCGTTTATGATTTTTTGCATTAAAGACATTTCTTTACGTGGTTTGCAACGTCACGTGTCATATTTTTCCAGTAGTAATGTCTTTTTACTTTTTTTGTTTTGGTTTGTTTTCGTTTTTGTTAAGCCTGTGGCATAACAAAAAAATGAACCGAAAAAAAGATGAACCGTGTATTTCGGACTCCAAACGCTTGAACAGTATTCAAGGATAGGTCAAACCAAAAGACCCATATAGAGTCTGAGTGGTGAAGGGATCATCAAACTCTTTTAGCCAGCGCTTGATTAGAGCAAGTACTCCTCTGGCTTTATTAATTATTACTGAAATATATTCATTATACGACAGCTTTTCGTCGTAAAGGACTCCAAGATCGTTCATTAACGATGAAACCCCATCTAAAACGTAATTCCCAAGTGAGTTCGAGGTGACAAAAGGCACACTGCGAAAAAAAAAAAAGGATAAACAGAAGAGGTCCTAAGTAACTGCCTTGCGAAATACCAGATGTAAAGTTTATAACTTGTGATGTGATGTTGTTGAACAAAACACGCTGCGTACGATTCGATAGATATGAAGTCATCCACTGTATGATATTTAGTGGAAAATCCATAAGATACTGTTTCTAAAGGAGGAGACGATGATTTACAGAATCGAAAGCTTTGCTAAAATTAGTGTAAACAACGTCGGTTTGCATGCGTTTCAGAAAACCCTTGTAGACGATCGAAGAGAATTGAAGTAGATTGGTTGTAGTAGAGCGATGCTTGACAAAACCACGCTGTGTGGTGGAAATTATGCTTTTTCAATGATGTTGCAATTGCATGTTACAAGTTTCTCCACCACCTTGGGAATCGTAGATAACTTAACTATTCGGCGGTGTTTTTCATTAAGTTTTTTATAACGTTTCCTATTAGGCGGAAAAATAAATGATTCAATCCATCGCTTAGGAAGACTTATTTCGAAGGTGATTAGAAATTAGATAATAGACCACCGTAAGTTAGATTTGCATTTATTTGGTTTTTTTTTGGGTTCACTGAATACTTATTATCGTTTTATTCCCGATGCGCTGGACTTGCGTTGGTAGCAAAAATGTGACTGACTTAAAAATACGAACAAGCTTCGAATAAGAAAGCTTAAGATAAGATAAGATAAACGCCCAAGTGGGGTGATTATGAATACTTTACAACGGAAAGCTCAAATCGCCCCATGTGTAAGAAAATTTAAGCTTAAATACCGGGTGTCTCGAACCCAAACAAACCTCCGGTAAAACAATGGGCCGGAGTAAGTGGATTCAATCACTGAACCCCAGCTGAGCAGAATGGGCGAGATTTGAGAGATTGAGTTCTCTTTTTCTTTTTTCTTTTTTCATGGGTAGACATGCTTTGGCGCATAGCATGTTACAATTAACCTTTCTGCAGGTATAATTGGGGTTTTATAAAAATTTGTACAATTTTAAATAATTAGCGGTTCAATTTTTAACAGAATGTAATCAAATGCTGATTTTCGTCTTCAACTTTGTCTTCGTCTCAGCGCGCATTGTGTTTGCAACCTAAAGGTCTGTCTGCTTCGAGTGTCGTGATATAAAACGCTGAAATGTGATATAAATATATAAAACGTGATATAAAACGCCGAACTCCCAGGATGGTTCTCTATTTTCGTCTGTCTATCCACAAAGGCACTCCACATCGCGGTGGCTAACCACCTCGATGATAGCGAACCATCCTGGGAGTTCGTCCCTTTGATTCCTTTATTGATATGGGGCCAGCGTAATCAAGTCCTGTGTACATGAAGCATCTTGTCGGTTGGACCCGTGGAACTGGAAGCTGTCATGATCTGTGTAGTAGTAGCCCTCAAAGAAAATAAAAAACAAGGCTTGCACCGAAGTATAGATTTCCGAATAATATTTCTTTCTCCAAAGAGCCAGTATTGTTGTCGAAGAATGTTGAATCTTGCACGCCAATAAGTAGATAATAACGTGAACATATCGAGCTAATAGCTCTGCTAGCGGTGAGTGTTTTGGGATCAAGATAGGATTTTGGATATTGTAGCTGACGGCGGCTCGTTCAATTTGTCCACTGGCCACTCAAGTTGAGGGATGGCCAACCATGGGGGTCCGCTCCACCAGATGCTATGTGAGATAAGCGTGGAGGGTGGGAGTCCTCGTGAAGCACAGTCAGCCGGATTGTCTTCTGAACGAACGTTATTTCAGATCGTTCGTGGTGCTGTGCTTAGGATTTCCGCAGTTCGATTGCAGACGTATGTGTTCCAGCGTCTGGGGGGTGACAAAAGTCAATGCAGGAAGATCTCGGAATCCGTCCAGCATGAAGTTAAGCTGCATTAAGCTCCAAACGTGGTATAGATACTGCTGAGAGAATCCTGTCGCACGGTGGGAAGAAACTGGAAAAACATTTCATCCAAGCCAATTTCATCGTCCAATTAATTCTAAGTATTTTTACTGTAGGGTGATCCGTAGATCTGTTGTTTAGTTGGCTAATACCAGCCAACATCGCATTGGTCGTCTTCTGGAGAGGATTCTAAAAGGGATTTAAAGTTTGAGCTCCACTTCCGCAGATTAAAATGAGTCTTGTCCAACAGTTGAAGTAAGTCTTCCTTTAATGCCACTAATTCCTCCATGGTGTTGTTGTTTAGTTGGCTAACACCAGCCAACATCGCATTGGTCGTCTTCTGGAAAGGATTTTAAAAGGGACTTAAAGTTTGAGCTACACTTCCGCAGTTTAAAATGAGCCTTGTTCAACAGTTGAAGTAAGTCTTCCTTTAATGCCACTAATTCCTCCATGGTGTTGCCTCCAGTCGGGATGTCATCCACATAGGCTTCGTGGCTAAGAGAGCTGGGTTGCTCATTGAAATAGTCATCGGATAATTGCTTCAAAGCTCGAACGGCAAGGAATGGTGAGGGTGCTAGGCCATAAGTGACTGTCAGGAGTCTGAAGTGACAAATGGGCTGGCTCTCGTTGGTTCGCCAAATTATGCGTTGAAAATTCGTGTGTTTTCCAGCAACTTCTATTTTACGGAACATTTTTTCCATGTCCACACAGAACACATATCGATGTTGTCTAAATCGCAGGCAAACCCCAATAAGATCCCGCTGAATAGGAGGTTCAACGTGAAGGCGATCGTTGAGTGAAGATCCAAATCTGTCTTTTTCGGAACCATTAAACGCAACTCGACACTTTGTTGTGAGACTGTCGAGTTTCAGGACCGCATGGTGCGGTAAATAGAGGCCAGTATTGTCCATCTCAGCGGCTGGGAGCTGCTCCATGTGACCACGCTCGAGGTAGTTATCCAAAAAATTTACCTATTGCTCCTTGAGGTCTGGACATCGACGAAATTTCCTGGCCAGTGAGGCCAACCTGCTTATAGCCTGGGGTAGGGTTGCCCAGATGGGTGAAGTAGACTCTTTAAATGGTTATTTCACAATGTATTTTCCCTCCTAGGAACGTGCACTGTGCACTTCACAGCCTCTGATGGGTCACTGGCGTCAATAAATTCTTTAATGGGTGTGCCTGGTCCATCTCCATGAATGATCGTACGAGACTGCCTAGGTCGGCATGATGCGTGGTGTCAATGTGGTTGTCGTCACAGGTATTGTAAGAACCTGTAATGACCCAACCAAAGAGTTGGGTTCCAAATTGGGAACGTCGATTGGACCGGGTGTGCTGATCGTAGGATCAGTCAATGGTACCGCGCTGATCTGCTTCCATGATGAAGAAGATGTGTCTATAGAATGAGCCCGCAGAGAAGTCGTCAATGAGTACAAAATAAACGAATCCAAGTCTAGAGTGTGCTTGGAGAGTCGAGAGTGTAGTTTTAGCTAAGCGCGTCCTCGAGTAATACCGGCGCTGTTGGCGGCAAGACCCAAGACTGAGATGCGAGCATGAGTGCGACGCACACCAATTCGTTGAAGGAATGCTTCCGAAGCCAATGTTATGGTAGATTCAGTGTCAAGTAGCATCCTACAGATAAAAGTTCTGACCCATGAGTCTGACCCACGACATTTTCTAAAATGGTGGGCAGAAGAGCCTTGAAGACTGGTGCAGAAATATGTTTTATCGTGTGATGAGTAACGATTGGGTCTCCTGGGCTGGCTGCGCCTGGTGACAGTGAGCGTTGTTGCGATGATGCCGAACCAGTGTGTAGAGCATCTAATTGCGAGGGCGCGGACTAAGAGTACTGTCTACTATTTCCTGGTCCAATTTGCCGGCACTCGCGGCAAGCATGTTTTGATGTGCAATTCGAGTTGAAGCACAACTTGTGAGTCATGACGAAAGTACGGTTCGCTTCGAGATTCAATCCCAAAAATTGGGCGCATCTATATAGTTGATGGTCTTGATTGCAAGAAATGCACGTACCATTGCCTCTTGCCAAATCTGTACTTCCGATTAAGGCTAAGGCTTCTCCATGTAAATATGATTTTAGGTAATGAAACCGTTGGCAGTCGGTCAGCCGCTGACTATTACCGAGGGATCCTTCAAAAATATTCAACAAAATGCTTTCAATTCTCGTAATTTCCAGAAAACGAGGGTTTGATCCGCTCCAACTGAAAATCTGCTCCTATTCACTCCAAAGGCCGTGTTGCGTTGACAGTCGCAACATTGTTGGCAGCGACATCCAATTTCAGCTCCGCTAGGGTGCTGCTTAGATGAGCATGAGTGGTATAATGCTTCTCCTCATATACATCGAGGTCATCGTTGGGTTCTCCAAATCTGGGTCATCTTGGAACGTGTAGAGTTTTTCCGAAAGTCGGAGAAAATGTAAACATTTTTCCTAAAGTGCTTCTAGCGTATCAATGGATTGAATCTCTTCTGCAAACTGAGATACCGAGTTGTAGGCCCGGCTGATCGTAGCTTTGCAGAAGCCTCATTGTTGAATCACATACCGCATGATGAATAATTAGGGTGAGGCTCTATACGATTAAAAAATCTATATGACCTGCGCTGATATGCGCTGGGCTTGCGTTGGTAGCAAAAATGTGACTTACTTAAAAATACGTGGCTTAGCATAGGAACAAGCTGCGAATAAGAAAGCTTAAGATAAGATAAGATAAACGCCCAAGTGTCGTGATTATGAATACTTTACAACGGAAAGCTCTAATCGTATGCGCTTTGTGTAAGGTGTACAGATCTAGAAACTGATCAGAGGGCTTCAAATACATATGAAATTATAACAAAAGAGAATATGAAAATTTAAGCTTCTCGTTCCCAAACAGAAGGATAAATTGAATAGCGTAGTAAGAGAATAGCATTGCATATCAGATCAATACTTAAGAATACCTAAGACGTTATCAGGATCAGCAGAAAATCCATGGTTGAGAGAGCATTAGAAACCTCAAGATAATAAAATTTAGACAAATAAATATTGTTTATGTGCGTCATTTTATAAGGGTATGGATAATTAAGATCATATGAATCAGATGAATAGGTTGATTGAAAAATTAAGCAAAGAGATTAGCAATACCTTGTTCAGAAGAATCGGAAATATTTGTATAAGTTACGGTAGGAGGAAAAGACTGGATTTAAGTTTTATATTGACAAATGAGTAGAAGAAGCTCGGGTCATATCAGAAGTTTACCTTACAATTTACGATATAACGTTTATAAAATTGATTGTTTAGAAAGATAAAATGGTTACGAATATTAAAAAAGTTTGTCTGATGAAACAAAGATCCTGACTTAAGAAAAATTTTGTTTCCGGTTTTTGAGACGAGAAACTTGTTTATTAAACCAAAGTGGTTTCGTTGATGATGATGAGACTTCAGGAACAAATTTGTCCAACGCTTTGTGAATTGCAACATAAAAAGATTTAGTAGCAGCTTCAATAGAATTAAAAAATGAAAAATATTCCCCATCAATAGTTCTCAATAATCATATTCCTAAGCATTATAATCCATTTTTCTGATACGGGTCTTGGTACGATGCTGAGCTTTCTAGTAAGCGTGAATTTAAGGTACATCAATTTACACAGAAACCAGTAATGTAGAATGGTGTAAGTCCTCAGGTAAAGATAATGGTGAACACCGAATTACAGTCACGGAGGATACCATATTAGAGAAAATAAGGTTAGAGATCTGCCAAGAGTGTTAAGGATGGGTTAATTCATAAATAGAAATTTCAGTTAAATCTTTGATAAAGTCGTTGTGGCAATGACTGGCAATCAGGGAATTGTCATCTTCAAACAGGATCCAGGAGATGAGGGGAAGGTTGGAATCACCCATAATTAGGATAATATCAGAGTCGTTGATTAACGATAAGACAAACTTAATAGCCTCAGGGTGGTGAAAATATACAGTATCTTCAACATGCGGAGTTGCGCTGTTTGCGGAGTTATATAGGAAAAGGTCAGGAAAATATGAGACGGACCAGCATAAATTTCTACAGCAATAAACTCGATTCCAAACTAATTCGGGAAAGGGATTAGTTCAGCTGAGTGTTCATTATAAAAAGCAATGAGGACACCGCCTGCGAAATATGAGCGATCCATTCGAAACACAGGGCATTTTTTTTTGTATGGATAAATTTTTATATTGAATCTTCTCTTAATTATGAGACTAACAATCAGTTTACGAATCTTAACATACAAAATTTAACTAACAGTAAACTAAGACTGCATTCTGGTTGCGAGTCTCTCAAGTCTCTGGTTTCTGGGTGGTAAGTCATTGCGACGAAGACGTAGTTGATTGCTCAACCTTGTTAAACCTCTAAAAAACTTTTTGTCTTCTGTTGAGGATATGCTTCTGGATATGTCACTTCGATTGCATGCGGGTGAAGGCCGAGAAGACCGGCGGGCAGTTTTGCCTGTTCAAGGTGAACGTAACTTTCTTGCATTTTTCTTCGTTCACTTTAATTCTCCATTCTGATAGCCATTTTTGAACATCGACCATATGTGAAGCTAGCTGCGCAGTTGCTTTCATCGGGCATTAGGAGCGGCTAAGAATAGCGGTATCATCAGCAAACGTAGATGTTGTTAGTCGTGTGCTTGTCGGGATGTCTACTGTGTAGAGGTCATATAATGTTGGCCCTAGCACACTGCCTTGAGAAAATTCAGCTCCTATAGTGAAATCAGCAGTTATAGCAGTGTTGCACCTCACAGCAAAATTTTCTGTCGTAAAGGTAAGACTCTAAAAGCTTGTGGGTGTTGTAGGGGAGCACTGTCTTGATCTTGTACATTAAACCTTCTAGCCAGACTCTATCAAATGCTTGAGAGACGTCTAAAAATATGGCGGTGCAGCACTCTCGTTTTACGAACGCGTTCCGAATTTCTGACGTTATCCGGTTGACCTGCTCAATTGTTCCGTGCTTTTCAAGAAACCCAAATTGATGTGACGGGATTCCTTCCTGGGTTCTTAGGTACGTGTTTTCACGGCTTTGCTATCATTATTAAAATTGAATTTTTCCATCTCACTGGAAAGTGGCCAAGTTTTGCGATGGCTTTGAAAAGCAGTATGGAAGCTCAATGATCATTTTGGGAGTTTGGGTCGCAGTCCGGGGATTTTTTCGGTTTCTGTTGATTTTTGATGATATTAGCGATTTCGTTTGGGCGAAATGCAATTGGCTCATGTTGAAGCTAAGGCTCATATGGTAAAGTAGGCAAAGTAAACGCACTAGTGGCATGAATTGGTTGGAAGACATTTTTAAGGTGGTTGGCAAACGTGCTGGCTCTGTCTTCATTGCAGCGCGCCCAGTCGCCTGTGGGATTTCTTATTGGCATCACAATTTCTTTCGGTGAGCTCAGAGTTTGGTGAGCTCTCCATATTGAGTATTTTGTACTAGAAGTCGACAATTGCTCTATGTAACGGCGGTGAACATATTGCATGAGGCATGCACTTAAGCTTTGCTAAGCAGAAGGCGATCTGTGGAATGGCCACTCTTGATGTAAGCGTCGCTTTTTGAGGACGATTTGTAGATTTGTCTTCTTTTGGTTGCATTGTGTATTTGTAATTTGGGGTGTTGAAGTTTGAGCTGCAGAGACGAGTACAAGCTCCAGTGAATTAACAAAGCTGCCTACGTTGGCTTCATCGTTGAGGAGAGGATTTTGTTCGATGTGTGAGCTAATATACTTTCTGTGCTTAACTCAGTTGGTTTTCTGTGATGTCAAATTTTAATGATTGTTCCAATGTTCCGGGAAATCGGAGTAGAAGAAGCAGGATAGAAGAGTGATCAGATGAAAGATCCACAAGGCATTCACCGTTTATCAGATGTTATTGGTAATCGCAACGTCTATTAAGTAGGGTAGTTTCTTAACTCCGAGTGAGTGAGTTCAGCTATTGTGAAGCGAGGGGAGCAGTATACGGCGGCTAGTGTAAGTTGGCTGCCAGTATTTGTTGTATACATATAGATGTGGTCTGTAGGTAGTTTTAAACAAATTTGTCATGATAGTGCTTCTGATTAGAATTCCAGTTCCATCATGTGCTTTACCATCTGGATGATTTGTTCTGTAGAATTTAAAGCCTATTAGTTTCAACAAATTGTATTTGCTTGTAAGGTGTGTTTCTGAAAGCAGCATTATATCGATATGATCGAAATGGAATTGAGCTAACTCAAGTTTATGCTGTGACTCGCCGTTAGCATTCCACGTTCCAGATATCCGTAGGGAGTCATTATTTTGATTGTTGTGAAACCAGCAATTTAATCAGTAGATTTTTGTTTCTCATTAAATCTTGCATAGTTGTGCGCAAAAACGACATAAATTTCGTAAGGCTTTGTTGTAGGCTGAATATCATAGCTTCAAAGTTGCTTTTTGGCTGTTAAGGTGAGTGATGCTGCTGAAAATTGTGTTCTTGGTATGCTGATTGCAGAAATGAACTTTTTGAGGCAGGGGTAGCCAGTCCCGATTTTAAATCGCTTGCGTATGCCACATTTTTGTCAGAGTTTATTGGTCCTAGTGAGGATCTGGCTGCAGTCGTGAAGAAGTCTTCAGGGTTTGATCTGGAGGCTGCAAACTGTTTATTTTGGGTGCAGTCAGTAATTCCTCTCTGGTGGATGCGACTTTTCAGCTCCTTGTAGACTTGGCAACCTCTATAGTTAGCAGTGTGATTGCCACCGCAGTTGCCGCACTTTTTCCAGTTGCAGTCATCTTTGCTCGCTGGGCAGTGTGCGGAGTCATGAAGCTCTCCACACACCACTCACACCGGGCGCAGTATACAGTATGACGTTATATGGCCTTATACTTGGCAGTTCGCGCATTGTACCGGGCCATTGCGTGTGTACGGTTTCTCTACTATAATTGTGCGGTGCAGTAGGACCTGAAGATTGTATATAGGGTGCACTTCGTATTTATTCAGGGGCTTGTTTTCTGGTTCGATGGTATCGAGGGGGAGCAAGATCGCGCTCTTTCGCTCTCTACGTTTAAAACTGGACCCCGGTCAAGTTTGGGGTAATTGACCGCGCTTGATCAGAGCTTGCAATATTTTCGGTTGCCTTAAAAGAGAAGTACGCGTTGTTTCTTTGTATTGAGAGCAGTCTCTCGTCTTGCTCACGTTGACGTTTTGTGTGAACGTCGTTAAGATTCATTTTAATCGAGGTTGAGTAATCAACTCGTTTGTAGAGTTTTAGTTGTTAGGTTTTATATTAATTAATTGACTAATAAATATAAACATTCGTGATTTCATTGCAGAGAGCGTATTTTTGCATTATTGTAGATTTGTTTAACCAGTCACTGCACTTTTATGAGTTTATTGTATTTTTTATTTTTAATTGTTCTTTTTCCGGAGCACAATAAATATACGTCTGCATGCAACGGCGTGTTGCGGGACACAGTGAGCTTGGGAACAATAATTTAATAATCCGAGACTGAGGAGTTAATCCAGGTTTTGGTAAGCCCAATAGCATCAAAATAAAAAGAAGCACTCTTTAGGCGGGATACAAATATGGCTTCACGGGGTGCACAAGCTCTAATCGTATGCCCAGAAGATCTTATTTCAGACGCCATACCAGTGAGAGGCCTAGAGGATAGTAAAAAAGGAGCAGCCTGTCGGTTATCCAACGATGGAGGTTCTAAGACGATAGGTGGACCAAGACCCTTTGAAGATTTCATTGCCTGACTTGGGGAACAGATCGCTTCCCCAGGAACATCAGTAGGCGATGATAATGTATTTGGCACTAAAAATGTATCTTCATGAATCATATGGGAAGCAGGGGTACCCAATAAATTGACCGCCAACAAGTTGTTATTTGGAATTTTTCTCCTTAGAGATTCGTTTAATAACTTAAGACCAAGAAATTGAGTCTCATGTATAAGGAATGGCTCATTAAGTGCAGAAAATTGCTTATGTTTCATGAAGGACACATGACTGTGTTGGACCAATGTTCTTTGTGATAAGATCAGCACATTTAATATGTGAGAAGTTATTGAAAAGCCGGCAGGACAGGTAAGAGTCACCGGTAATGGATCCTCCAAACTCGTATTTTTTAGCAGTGAAAATTAGACTAATTATTGACGGAGATATGACCACTGTAGAAAGATGTGTGTAGTAAAAGCGACAAGAGTTTAGTTAGAAACTCTGTGGTAGAGAGGCACGTCCCGATCTGGTACGTCTAAGAGAAGACGTAACAAAAGAAATATCCGAGTAAGGCTGGATGCCGTAGCGAATAACAACTTTAGAGTAACAACAATGTTTCGGGTTACACGTCCACAGAGTAGACCTTAGGAAGAGAATATATTTATGAATATCCTTAAAGCGCGGCAGAAATAATATTGAAGAATAATTGTGTATATAAGAAGTAAGAATATACTCCGAAAATTATTCAATATATTTTAGCTTGTCGCGAAAAGTAAAAGCTTGTATCAAAAATCGAAGATAAATACAATCTGATGAGAGCAATCGAAGAAACACTTTCCGATACGGCAAAGTAAGATAAACCACTAAATACATCAGTTTATTCGGTACATAGCTTAATGAGGGTATTTTGGAACATTGTAGAAAAATTTTTTGTTAGCTTTAATAGGACTTCTTGTTTTCTGGTTTAATTTTGTTTTTTTTTAAACCCTTGCAGAGGGTATTATAATTTTGGTCAAAAGTGTGCAACGCAGTGAAGGAGACATATCCGACCCTATAAAGATATTCAACGAAACCTGTTCGATGTATGCGTACGCTTTCGTTTACATAAATACGTTTTTTCTGCGGACATTATCAAGATGTTCAGGCAAATTTGGATCAACAAGCATCACCGCAACTATCAACGTATCGTTTGGAGAGAACATCCTTCAGGTCCACTTCTACATTACCAACTCTGCACTGTAACCTATGGCACTGCGTGTGCACCATTTCTGGCTGTACGGGTTCTTGAGCAACTGGCCAGAGACTACCAACATTTGTATCCAACTGCTGCGCGCATTCTTCTTGAAGATTTCTACGTTGACGACGTTTTAACAGGAGCTGATACCGAGGAGAAGCTTCTACAATACAAACAAGAACTAATTCTACTAATGTCATGTGCTCAACTCGAACTTGGAAAATGGATTTCCAACAGCAACCGCGTTGTCGACCCTGATACAACAATCACAAACAACACATCATACAGTCCACTCGAAACTACGAACAAGGTTTTGGGAATTCATTGGCAACCGCACACGGACACATTAGCATACAAGGTATCTTTGCCCAGCGAGGGAAAGATTACAAAACGGCAAGTTTTATCAGACGTGTCTCGCATTTTCGACCCACTTGGATTGCTGGCTCCAGTGGTTATTCAATTCAAAATCCTGTTCCAAGAACTTTGGGTTCTCAACTTAGACTGGGACAGCCCGCTACCGCTCAGCCTGGAAGATTGGTATCTCAAATGCAAACACGATATCAACACGCTCAATGAACTTGAGGTTCCACGCTGCATTGGCAACTCTACTGACACAATTGAATTGCATGCCTTCTCGGACGCATCTATAAAAGCCTACGCCGCTGCCGTTTACAGTAGAGTCACTCTCCCTGATGGTAACATACAGGTTACTCTTATAGCTGCAAAGACTCGTGTTGCACCGCTCAAAACACAATCACTTCCACGCCTGGAATTGTGCGGCGCACTGCTACTAAGTCGACTCATCAACTCAGTCAAGGCTGCACTGAAAAACTACAACGTCACTGTTTACGCCTGGTGCGACTCTACCATTGTTTTGGCTTGGCTCTCGCACATACCTGCCAAACTAAAGACTTTCGTCGCAAACCGCACTGCCGAAATCCTCAGCATCATTCCACGAGATCACTGGCAACATGTCAAATCAGATGACAACCCTGCTGACTGCGCTTCAAGAGGCATGCTAGCTGCTGACTTAGTAAACCACAACCTATGGTGGAAGGGCCCACACTGGCTATACTCAACCGAAGCTGAATGGGTAAAAACACCTAGCACTCCACATTCTAGTCTTGTTTCAGATGAACAAGTCCAGGCTGAAGTAAAGGGTTCCGCCTTCACGACAATCACATACAACACTGAAACCTCACTATTGGGCCAACTGATCGACCGTGTCTCCTCGTGGCCAAAGCTACTTCGTATTCTCGCCTACGTTCTCAAGTTCATCCGACGCAATCGCGGAAAATCCAACACCGCTACGCTGACATTTGAGGAAATCCATGACGCACGGATCGTGTACCTGCGCCATGCCCAAGACGAATTCCAAGCTGACTACAAGCGACTCCTCAACCAGAAAGATTTGGGACACAAATCAAAATTGCGCACCCTGTCACCGCAAATCGACAAACATCGACTCCTGCGAGTGGGTGGCCGCTTAGGTAATTCAGAACTGCCAGCGGATGTGCAGCATCCAATAATTCTGCCCAAATCTCATCGCATAACGAAGCTCATTCTGGAACATGCTTCAGACAACGCCAACACACATCTCACCAATTCATGTCAGATCTGCCGTCTGTCCGGGTTCGACAGGCATTTCCGTTTGCAAACACTGGCTGCGACTACGCCGGGCCAATCACCCTCAAGGTCCACAAGGGACGAAATCCACGCAAAGAAAAGGGTTACATCTGTCTATTCGTATGCCTAGCCACTTCTGCCTTGCATTTGGAATTGGCTACAGATCTTACAACCGATACATTCTTGGCGGCCCTCAGACGATTCATCTCTCGCCGCGGAAAATGCTCGCAAATGTATAGCGACAACGGGCGAAACTTCGTCGGGGCAAAAAGGGCATTAAACGAAATGCAAACTCTTCTGAAGTCAGACGAACACAACAACGCCGTACTGAAGGCCCTGGCAGACGAAGGAATCAACTGGAATTTCATTCCCCCCCATGCACCACACTGGGGTGGCAAATGGGAATCAGCTGTGCGCTCTGTCAAATTGCATCTTCATAGAGTCATTGGCAAGAATGTCCTCACCTTTGAGAAAATGCACACACTTCTCGCCCAAATAGAAGCTGTGGTCAACTCACGTCCACTATTCTCAACTTCGGACACTGAGGTCAACTATCTGTCGCCAGCACACTTCCTCATTGGTCGTCCCTACACGACCGTACCAGAAGGCGATCTATCAAATGTACCAATCAACCGTTTGTATTATTGGCAACATACTCAAGCTATGCTGAAAGGCTTCTGGAAACAATGGCACATGGAATATCTTACATCACTCCAGCATCGGCCAAAGTGGATGAACAAATCCGTCAACATTGCCAAGGATGACATCGTGCTCCTTAAGGATTCTCACACCCCGCCAGCAGCATGGGCTCTCGGAAGAGTCATCGAAACATATCCAGGGAAGGATGGAATGGTCCGCGCTGTACGACTTAGGACTCCAACTGGAGAAACCACCCGTCCAATTGTCAAGATCGCCCTATTACCAAATTCTGAAACAGTGTTTCAGGGGAGGCCGGGATGTTGATGAACGGTCACTTCAGACTGGAAACTGCATTAATCCACAATTCGGTTTGGAAACTGGTCACACAAAAAAAGTTGTGTAGAGAAGAAGAAGGTACTAGAAGCGTCGGTTGCAAATTCGGCGTGCGAGTTTTTGCTTGCTTTTGTTGTGACAGATGGCGAAATCAAGAGATTGAGCCAGCTCTATTTTCAATAAATAAGGTTAATCATCAGTAATCGCTGGTGACTAAGTCAGCGCCCAGGTCTGTTTCCATTCTGGACTATAACCTGCACCCTTCCAATGGGGGGGGGGAGGACGTCCGCTTCGCTGCTGCCGCCATCTGCAGCTGCCAAGGTGGCTGCTATTCCAGCCGTGAAGGCTCCCGATCCTGCAAGCGCTCTTAACCGCACTGCCGATACTTATATTTCAATTGTCGACGAGTCCGCTACAGCAATCGACAAGTGCGCCTCTGCCCGGCGCGATCCTGGAAAGAAGTTTCCTGTCACTCTCGCTATTCTATTTGTAAAGACTGCTATGTCTTCGGATACCGCCGTGGTTTTTGCAGTTGACGCTGACTAAACCAATAGGCCTTTATTTCCGGCTGCTGCCAAGATTGCCGCTGCCAAGTCCATCGCTGCCAGGATTTTGTCGGCAACGGCCGCGCTCTCCCAGGATTTTTATTCTGCAGTCGGCTTCAATCCCATCGCAGCCAGCAATTACTTCGAGTGTTGGCCACATCTCGAATGAACTCGTTGGATGTATTGTTAGCGCCTGGCTCAAGCGCTCGCTGGATGACTCTGGGTCGGGATGGACACGGCAGCCTGCATCCGAGAATAATAGACTTTGGGATCATGAGCAAGATTATGTGATGGAGCTGTCCCAAGCCTCTGCGGATTTTTGCTATACAGTTTTTGCTATACTGCTATACAGTTGCCTGATATGTTCCTATGACCTGAGACCCAGATGAGGCTGATGTCACATTGTTGGGCCATCACGTGTAAGATGATCTATAGTCTAAGTCTGTTTTCGAGTTGTTTTGATGATTTTACGTGTTTAAGGAAGCCCATTAAGGAAGCCTTTCTTAATGACTATCATCTCCATCTGGAAGACTCTGCAGTGATCAGGAAGAATTAAAATGGATCTGATGCCTAATTGTTCGGAGTATACTTCTCCTCCTACTTTGTTTTCTAATGAGACATCTGTATAGAAGCTAGTGTCATTCTTTGGGTCAAGGGTTGGGCGTTTCATTCCTCCCTTTCAAAAATGATGGTGCAGAGAGGAGTACAATAGTCTGTGCTGGTGGGAACTAGAGAGTCGTTTAGTGGAAAAGTGAAGTTTCCGGAGCTATTCGAACTTCACTATTATGTTTCTCTTAGTCAAATTGCAGCGACTTTCGCTGGTCAATACCTGTTAGATCTGGATACGGTAGATTGAGTACGGCGTTTGGGGCACCGTTTGAAGTGGTTCTAAGAGAGCTGATGCATGATGCATGCTGATGCTGATGAAAGACTGATACATAGTGCTGGCGCTCTCTGGATATTTCCTAACATCCTTATGTTGGTTTTCTTTTTGAGGGCTGGCCTTCATACCATGATGCCAAACAGTAGTATTAATCTGACTATGACGGTGTAAGTCCAGCTCACTATTTAGGGGGACATGCCACATTTGAGTCCTATTGATTTGTTGCAGGTTTAGAGGGCTATTTCGGCCTTCTTTGATCTTTCTTGTATGTTTATATTCCAATTTATCTTTCTATCCAGTACTAGCCCTACGTACTTCCCTACGTAAGGTTCACCCCCAGTTCGTCAATGCCTATCCAGTTTTCTCAGGTTTTTTGCTAATGAGGACACAAAGTGATTGAGGGAATTTCCCTCAGCTGCAAATTTTGGCAACGTCGAACGCATACGCCGCTTACTTTCAGTATCCCTATTCTATCAAAGACTCGAGTTGACAGCTATGTTCAATAGGAGAGGCTAAAGGACTCCATGTAAAAGGACTTGATGTACTTAGTAAAAAGGTCCCTGTCCTGATGACTAGCAATTGATCAAGGGGTCTCACCAACTGGCCATCTACCGCGAGCGTAGTCAGGGCGTCGGTTCTGATGTTTGGGAGAGTCTCATCTATGCCTAAAAAGGCCACGGGGACGCATTCTTTCAGAGAGATTGATCTCTCTATGTAAGTAATGAACGCGTGTTGGGCAGTTTCTGTAGATTTTTGTAGGTATGTTGTGCGTTGGGCTAAGAGTGGAACTTAGGTGAAGGACATTTCTTGGGTCTGAAGAAGAAACGATGATAGACTGATTGGTCTAAAGTCCTTGAGGGTCGTGTGCGACGGCTTGCCCGCTTTGGGAATAGATACTATCTGTGATCTGAGCCACGACTGAGGAAGATCTGCTAAAGACAGTCATCTTTCAATGATTTTTGAAAGCCAGTTAATGGAAATTTCTTCCGTATATTGAATTTATGCGGGTATGACCAGTGTCTGGACCAGCTTATTTTTAGGGCTTATAACTGTGTATTGTCCAGTACAGGGTTTTCTGATCATACTTTAGGTGGAAGTGTCTTCGGATGTCTTTTTTGTTAGTAGCCTTGAAGTCAGTCCAAAGCATTTCATCAGTTCCTACCTCCGTCGTGGCAGAACAAGGTTCTGGTTGCTGTTTAGAGGGTTGCTAGCTTCGCCGACCACTTTTGGGCCAAGCAGCCACCGAAAAAGCCGATCAAAAGAATCATTATATTTTTAGATGTAGCGTCTTAATATAAGCATTTATTCATATCTCTCTGTTTCCCAGTTTCGCATGGACTTTGTTGTTATCTGTAGCGCATGCGATTTTGAGAGCTTTGGTAGAGCTTTTGCGCCTAAGGGTTTGAGTTATACACTTGTTTATTGTACTTAAAATTTTTTAATTTGGCTGCTATCAAGAAGCTGATAGCTTTATATTTTGGTGACCCGACGTGATGACCCGCTTTGTTATTCCGATCGTTTATTGGCACTGAGTAACGGGCCTTTTTCGGTTGTTGTTCGAGACTGTCTTTATTGGTGAAAAAATTATATTTTTTAAGATGCTTGACTATGGTTAGAAAGTCAATATTAACGAAAGTACGAGCTCGATAATTAACTCTGGGTCTGCTGGCTCAGATCGCTTGGTATTGGGTTTCTTCTGAGTTCGATTGTTTTGCTCGCCTTTGATTTCGGTTTCTGGCCCGATTCTGGTGACAAGTATTTTTCGTTGCCTTCGCATGCAGACGTGTATTTATTGTGGTTCGGAAAAAAAATACAATAAAATTATAAAAGTGCTGTGTTTCATTTACCAAATCTACATTAACGCGAAAAGACGCTTTCTGCGATGAAATCGCGAATGTTTATATTGATTAGTAATCAATTAATATAAAACCTAACAACTAAAACTCTAATCAACTCAACCTCGATTAAAATGAATCTAAACGACGTTCGCACACAACGTCAAAGTGAGCAAGACGAGAGATGGCTACTGTCGGGTCAGGCAGCAGCCACAGCTATCACTAATATACAACTAATACAACAATTATAGTTTCTCAGTTATATTTGTCCTATTTATCTGATCGCTATTGTTGGTCGCAAGCCGACTCTTCTCGGCCGCTTTATCTTTAGCATTAAGTTAATGAGCTTTCGCTCTGCCTATGTTCTAAGGCGGGCTCACTCATACCTTTTATATCAGTGCATACGCATCATTATAATCGGAGCTTTCTCACTCCCTGCCATACATATGCGAATAAACAAAATCTTATAACGTTGTGAAAATAAACAATTTCCCCCTTTTGTATTATTTTGAAAAAGGGGAAAAGTCATTAAAAAGGCTTAATGACCAAACATTGGTGACCCCGACGTGATCTAATTAATAAAATTATAAAATTAATATATATATAATATATAATATATAATTAACAAAATTAACAATTCCACGATCATAAACAGAACCAGTGCGAACATACATGATTCAGTTTTGTGCGGTGTATTAACATATGTATGTGCATTTGAACATAAACGGCATACAGTGCATCAGTGAAACAATTATTTTGTATTTATACACAAATCATATAAAATACATAATCGCATAAAATACAATTGTTATCCGGTCCGCCAACATACATACATACATACATACATATATACGTTCCACTTGCAAGTGCATTCGCCTCACACAAGCGTTCATATATATATACATTCCACAACTCAGCGTACGGTTCTGAGCGCACAGTGGGATAAATCGTGTTCGCTGCGCTCAAATAAAATTAAATATAATAAAATAATCAAGAGCCATAATTTGGCGCCAAAATTAATTTGTGCGTGTTTTTACTTAAAGTGAGCGAATTTCAATCATAGTGGCGATGAACTCCAGCGGCGCCGTCACAGGAGAACCCACTCCATCTCGGAGTGCGATCTTAAAATGCAAGGCAAAGGGTATCCTCCAGGATTTGAAGAGGATCCAAGGCGTCCTGCAGCCAATGTCAAAGGTGGAAGACGCCATGCTCCATGTGCGTCACGGCCAGTTGGTCGCCATGTACGATGATTTTAAAGCCATCCACGGGGAGCTTGAAGAGTTAGATATTTCTGAGATAAGCAGCGACTTGCGATGGACAGTGTCTGAGCTTGTAGCTACGATGCATGCTGAAATCGAGCACGAGACGTCGTTGCGCTCTGCTCGAATTGCTGCCCATTCCACCCTGGCCAGCGGAGTTTCCAGTATTCAGGTGGACTCAGCGCTCAGTCGGAGTTTTCAAGCCTTGCCTCCTCTTCCTCTTCCTACTTTTAGCGGAGGATATTCGGAGTGGGCTGAGTTTCACTCGGCTTTCTCAACGATCGTGGGCTGCAATCCTCACATAAGTAAGGTGGAAAAGCTGCAGAGGTTGCGATCTTGTCTTCGGGACTCAGCCTTAGAAGCAGTTCGCTCCTTGGAAATCTCCGAGGAGAATTATGATGTTGCGTTGCGTGTTCTGGAAAGACGATTTAATAACCGCCGGTTAATATTTCAGGCTCATGTGAACGGGATTCTGGGCCTCAGCCTATTGGAAGGTGGCTCAGTGGCATCGCTTCGAGGGCTTTCCGATAAATTCAATGCCCACATGCGAGCCTTGCAAAATTTGGGGACGACCATGCAGATCGCTAGCAGTATCATTGTCCAAGTGCTCCTTCAACGGTTGGACCCAGCTACCCAGGTCAAGTGGGAGGAATGTCAAAATGCGTCGAACTTGGACCTCATCCCTACCTGGGAGTCGATGGCAGAATTTTTGGAGCAGCGGTGCAGGACTCTGGAGGCTATGGATGTGGCCATGACCGCCTACGTGCCAGGCACTCAGATGGGAAGACGTAGAGTCTCGAACAATAATAATAGATCGTCCTTTATCGTCACTAATTCACCTTCCCCCGCTTGTAGATTATGTGGTGGGTGGTCCCACGTAGTGTCTGAATGCCCCAGATTTTTGTTAATGGCCCCTGAGAGCCGCCTTGGTGAGGCTAGGCGACTCGGTCTGTGTCGGAAATGTCTCCAACCTGGTCATCACCTGCGTGAGTGCCTCGCTGCTAATTGTCGCAGTTGTGGGAGGAGGCATCACAGCCTGCTGCATTTTTTGGAAGTACAGTCATCCAGTAGCCAGCCTTCTGTTGTATCATCTACGTCAGCCACAACCGAGGGCGCCGAGCCAATAAGCGCTTCACCATCCGCGGCTAATGCACTAGTTGCCCAAGGTCGCAGCAGTGAGGTAGCCTTATTGGCTACAGCGAACATTCTCGTTCGGAGTCGCACTGGAGTTTTTGTTCCATGCCGAGCTCTTTTGGATTCAGGATCGCAAGTGCACGTGATAACTTCCCGACTGGCTAGTCAGCTGCAGCTTCCTAGACGCAAATCTTACATGGCAGTGTCTGGAATTGGCAACACTGGTTTCGCGACAGATGAATTATCCGTCGATGTGCTCCTTCGGTCCTGTTGCTCCGAATATTCGGCCTTTGTCAACGCTGTCATCGCCCCCAGCATCACGGATCTCCAGCCTAGTCTCAGCTTGGACGTCTCCAGCTGGAATATTCCGGCCAACCTCACTTTAGCCGATCCAAAGTTTTTCCGGCCACAACGTATCGATTTGCTTATCGGAGCCAGTCTATTTTATGAACTATTGTGTGCTGCGCAAATCCAGCTTTCAGCTGGCCTACCGTTGTTGCAGAAAACAAGGCTTGGATGGGTTGTATGTGGAGGCGGTTCACACGTGGAGAGAATGTCAATCGCGCCCACAGCTCATATTATGAAGTGGCCGTTGGGGAGAAGTATGGATCTAGCCCCCGGCCTGGATGGAGTGTCTCAAATGGCCGATAATAGAACCGAATCTGGAACTACCAAGCGGAACTGACTAAGTTTTCGCTAACTGCCCCTTTAGGATGAAGTTGAAGGACAGGCCTCAACTGGGGGGGGAATGTCGGGTCAGGCAGCAGCCACAGCTATCACTAATATACAACTAATACAACAATTATAGTTTCTCAGTTATATTTGTCCTATTTATCTGATCGCTATTGTTGGTCGCAAGCCGACTCTTCTCGGCCGCTTTATCTTTAGCATTAAGTTAATGAGCTTTCGCTCTGCCTATGTTCTAAGGCGGGCTCACTCATACCTTTTATATCAGTGCATACGCATCATTATAATCGGAGCTTTCTCACTCCCTGCCATACATATGCGAATAAACAAAATCTTATAACGTTGTGAAAATAAACAATTTCCCCCTTTTGTATTATTTTGAAAAAGGGGAAAAGTCATTAAAAAGGCTTAATGACCAAACAGCTACAATACAAAGAAATAGTGCGTACTTCTCTTTTAAGGCAACCGAAAATAATGCAAGCTCTAATCAAGCGCGGTCAATTACCCCAAACTTGACCGAACTTTTTAACGTAGAGAGCGAGAGAGCGCGATCTTGCTCCCCTTCGATACCATCGATGTCTCTGTAGCCGAAGAGCGCTGAACATCCACCAACGCAGGTATGCTATGACCTACGCTTATCAGCGGTAACTAGAACTACAATCTCTTTAACAACGTCAACGTAACAACAACAAAAAACACAACTGTATCGACAGCGCACTTAACGACATCATCAGCTAGCAGCGCGAAAACGGCTGCTGCTTCGCTGCCCGAAAATCAGAACAAAAACAATGAATATGTTAAGCCGGCTGTGCAGACTGGTATAATTTGCTACATCCAAAAAAGAAAAAAAGAAAAGAAAAGAAAAGAAAAAAAAAAGAAACCTGAGCCCCCTAAACTCTCAACGCAAAATAACCCGTGGCAATACTAGCCTAGTTTCAATAGAAACGCCCACGAACTCGGACCGATTTAAAATCTTGGCAGACGCGTATGATGTTGAGGCGGCCGTATCTACTGAAGTCCAGAAAAGGAAGCCAAAGCCACCGCCTATTTATATACGAAAAAAATACTCTTGTCAACAAAATTATTAAGCTTATTGGCAAGGAACTTCCTCATAATACCCCTTGTAAAGGGCAACATTCAGGAAACAAAAGTTCAAATGAAGTCTGAATATTACAGAGCATTATCGAAATATATCAGAGAGACTAAAAAAACTTCTACACGTATCAGCTAAAATCAGCAAGGGCCTGCAAGTCGTACATAAGGGCGTAGAGTCGGACGTAATGCCCGCAGAGATAACAAAGGCGCTACAGGAGAAGGGATACAGCGCTAAGGCAGTCTTCAATATCCTTAACAGGGATAGAAAGCCACAGCCGCTCTTTATGGTGGAGCTCGAACCAGAAAACAAGCCCCTAAAGAAATACGAAGTGCACCCCATATACAATCTTCAGTTCCTACTGCACCGCAGAATTACAGTAGAGAAACCGTACAAACGCAATGGCCCGGTACAATTTGCGAACTGCCAAGAATATGGCCATATAACATCATACTGTATACTGCGCCCGGCGGTCACTAATTCCCACCAGAGAGGAATTACTGACTGCACCCAAAATAAACAGCTTGCAGCCTCCAGATCAAACCCGGAAGTCTTCTTCACGACTGCAGCCAGATCCTCACTAGGACCAATAAACTCTGACAAAAATGTGGCATATGCAAGCGATTTAAAATCGGGACTGCTCTAGGCAGGGTATGGCATGGATAGGCATCATTATTAGGTCTGAGCATTAGGTGCCAACTCTATCATTAAGATCTGCATAAAGTGCTAAAAGCGCTTACGTGTTTCAGCATTCTCCAGAAGAAGTTGGAGGAGCTTAATTTTAGTGGAATTAGCGCAAGTTGTACTAGAAGTTCTCCCGCTAGCCCATGAGGTAAATGTTGAAGGTGCACAATGGCACAATGTGAAGTAGCGATCCGGCCCTCATGCGATTGTTGCAAAATTCTATCACAAAATTGGCTTATTGGGAGGAGCAAGGTGTGAACATGGATATGGAACAGGTTCGTGTGCCATTTTTTACCCTCAACGAGAAGGAGTGCTTATCCTATACTCACAAGAGGGATTCAAGGGGGAGTATCGGCTTGAATACTAGTATAAAATTGTCGTTTTTGTAGTCGTTTGATTCCAAGATTGCAATTGGCTGAAGCTCTACAATTGCTGCCGCGTTGTGTGGGTCACTGTAATTATGAAGCACAAATATGCTTTTGTGCTTTTCACTAAAGTGGTTTCCTTGACCGGATTCATTCGTCGATGTCATGAGTTTTGTTGAAGATTCTGACTCCGTGTTTTATTTTTTAAAAATTATCGCTTCCCTGAAAGCTCCCACGAGCTGCGCAGAAAGGCCCAGGAGTAGATCCGCTTCCTAGAACGGGTTCTTAGAACAAGTGGTCCCCTGATACCCTGAGCCCTCCTTTCGAGGAGTCCCCAAGGGGTCGAAGGGTCCTCTCACGTCCCCAGCCAATCTGACTCTCGGAGACTCGAAGTCGGTGTTTTGTGATGGGAAGCGGGTAATTTATATTAATATATAAGATATAAGTTAATAGGTGGACCAACAAGTGCATTGTTTATCGGGGCTCTTTATTTACTAGTAGGGTCCCGCGAGGAAAGCCCTCCGTTCTTTTTTTGCTTTATTTATAGTTTGCCTCGGGGAGAGGTCGTTCAGTATCGGCAACCATCGGAACGCTTTTGTTTTTATACGATGATCTATTTATGAACTGCATAATCTTTGGTCCCTAAGTGGTAGTTTTTCTCTTACCATAGAACACTCTTATTAATAAACTTACCATCATTAACAAACCGTAGAACGATTCTGGGTGTCGGGTTTCTATATAATCTTATTAATGGTAATGTAGACAGCCAGAATTTACTAACATGCTGAAATTTTAACGTTCCTAGTAGTAGGACCTAATAGAAGGACTATAAACTTTCGTCCTCTACTCCTTAGCCATTGTAGTTCGACATATGCCCAACACGATCCCTTTAGGTTATTGTGTTTGGACTACAATGGTCTCTACCACAGATTGTCAGTTTGCACCACATATAACCTGAAACCTTAAAGCTTATTCTGTGCTACTCTACGAATAGCACAGTTATTGGTAGAGAAGAGGAAGAGGATGGAAGAAATAAATAACTTATAATATTGATCCAGTATTTGCGTAGATTGCGTAGTCATTACCGGGTTTTGGGAACTGCATTTATTATACCCTTGCAGAGGGTATTATAATTTTGGTCAAAAGTGTGCAACGCAGTGAAGGAGACATCTCCGATCCTATAAAGTATATATATTCTTAATCAGGATCACCTCCTGAGTCGATATAAGCATGTCCGTCTGTCCGTCTGTCTGTCTGTTTCTACGCAAACTAGTCTCTCAGTTTTAAAGCTATCGACTTCAAGCTTTGCACACATCCTTCTTTCCTTTGCAGGCAGTATATAAGTCGGAACGGCCGGGATCGGTCAACTATATCCTATAGCTGCCATATAACTGATTGATCGGAAATGCCATAACTTTGTTGTTTTTAAGGTTAGAAGGATGGGACTTGCTGTGAACTCCTCTTTTAGCAGACTTATTCGATCTGCCGAATTTCATAAGGATCGGCCGACTATATCCTATAGCTGCCATATAACTGATTGATCCGAAATGCCATATCTTCGTTGTTTTTTAAGTTAGAAAGATGGGACTTGCTGTGGACTCCTCTTTTAGCAGACTTTTTCGATCTGCCAAATTTCATAAGGATCGGCCGACTATATCCTATAGCTGCCATATAACTGATTGATCGTGTAAGGCTATTAATCGTTTTTAATAGCCACCAAACGAATTATAATTCCAAAGGTTTATATTATTTATTTTATTTATTTCGAGAGTTCAACTCTAACCAACTTGCAATCGCTCCAATCAATAACCAAAATTACAAGAAACAAAGCTTAGCAATATGAACGCACACAAATGCAATATTTGCTAGTGTGCAGCAGCTCTACAAAAAAGCTCCCCAAAGCGCATGCGCTACAACTACCACCAAAGCGCATGCGAATGGGGGAGAAGTAAACAAAAATCAGAACTGCCGATAACCCGCCGCCGCTACTCAGACCTATAATATATGTAGCTTATTTTACGCAGCTTCGCCCTTTTCTGCTTGGCTCAACATCCTCCCCCCGTTGAAGGCTGGATCTTCAACCGAATCCTTGACAGGCAGCAGACACAACCGTGACACCGCACGCTTAGTCATTCCAACCGCTGTTTTGAGAACGGCTACACGGTTCACTCCGTCACGCCCAGGAACCAGCTCCAGTATCCTGGCCAGAGGCCACCTCATTGGGGGTAGATTTTCATCCTTCACCAGGACTATGTCTCCAACAGCAATTACAGGGCCAGGGGTGCGCCATCTGGAACGCTGCTGCAACAGCGTGAGGTACTCCTCCTTCCAACGAGCCCAGAAAACCTGCTGCAGGAAGGAGACTCTCTGCCACCCATCCAGCCGATTAAAGTTTAGCGCAGTAAGGTCCGGCTCGATGAATGTTGAAGGCGGTCCGCCATTTAAAAAATGAGACGGCGTCAGAACATCTAGATCCGCAGGATTCTCTGAAATCGACACAAGGGGCCGAGAATTAATAATTGAGGCGATGCGGCACAACAAAGTCCTTAATTCCTCGAAGCCAAGAACTGCGGGACCAACTGCACGATAAAGATGGTGCTTAGCCGTCTTCACTGCTGCCTCCCACAGACCACCAAAATGGGGAGAGCGTGGAGGAATAAATCGCCACTCGATAGACTCAGCCAGGCAAAACTCGTGCAGAGAAGCCTGATGATCCTGGCTGAGGAATCTTCGCTTCAACTCCATAAGCTTATTCTTGGCACCCACGAAATTGGTGGCATTATCCGACCATATCTGTCTGGGTTTACGTCGCGTACAAATAAACCGTTGGAGGGCGCTCAGAAACGAAGCGGTGGAAAGGTCCTTAACTAACTCCAAGTGGATTGCCTTCGTGCTGAAGCAGATGAATACGCTTACATAACACTTAATAGGGCCCTTATTCCGAGTCTCTGCCTTGTAGAAAAACGGTCCGCAAATATCCACACCTGTGACATCAAAACATTGGAATCCTTTAACTCTCTCGGTAGGAAGATCGGCCATGACATGCTCCTGTAGACGAGGCTTTGCGCGAAAACAGCGTACGCATTTATTCAGAACCCTTGAAACGGTCTTCCTCCCCCCAATGGGCCAGTATTGAGAACGGATTTTCGCAACTAGTGCCCGAGGGCCAGAATGCAGGTTCTTCTCGTGAAAGTGAGTTACTATAGCCGAAGTGACGGGATGGCCTCTGGGAAGAATGATCGGGTGACGTCCGTCAAAATCCAATGCAGAGTTCCGCAATCGCCCGTCAACACGAAGCAAACCATCATCATCCACAAAGGGAGCAAGCGAGGCCAGAGGGTTTGAGGGCGGAACCAATCTGCGTGACCTTAGTAAGCTTATCTCTTCCTTAAACTCGGTAAGCTGGACGACGCGCAACAGCAGATGGGTTCCTCCTTTGAGATCCTGAACAGAAATCCCTTCGTGACGGATGCGGCGGCAAAATTTGAAAATGTAGGCGAACACTCTCTGTAGGGAGGGAAACGAGTTGGCAAACCTTGACAATGCGGCGATATCCCTGGGTGGAGCCGTAGCCAATAAAGTCCTGGCGCGAAGTTCGATGGTTGCCTTTTCGGTCACAATAGCGATGGGCCAATCATCCTTGGAACCACGAAGAAATGGAGGGCCTTGGAACCAAAGCTGGGAATTTAATAGCTCAGTGGGAAGAGAACCTCTTGACAGTAGATCGGCTGGGTTGACGGCAGTCGGAACATAAAGCCATTTCATTGCCTTGGTGAGCTCCTGAATGGAAGAAACGCGATTAGAAACAAACACGTTAAACCGAGCAGGTTCATCTTGAATCCAGGATAGGGCAACCAAGGAGTCACACCAACAATAATAATCTCCTTTATATGTTCCAAGATCAGCAACTTCAGCCATCAGTCTTGCTAGTAACTCAGCTCCACATAGCTCTAGCTTCGGTATTGTCTGAGTTTTAATGGGTGCCACTCGACTCTTTGAGCATAACAGCCGACAATCAGAACCTGACACTACATACACGCAAGCTCCATACGCATCTAAGCTAGCGTCGCAGAATCCGTGGACCTCCAACCTTTCTTGGCAGGGAATGACTAACCGAGGAAACTTAATTCGCTGAATTTGGTCAAAACTGGAGCAGAACTGTAACCACTCGGAGAGAAGGGATTGAGGAAGGCTTTCATCCCATGACAAATTTTCTCAGCACAGCTTCTGCAATAGGATCTTTGCTCTAGTGACGACAGGACCTACCAAGCCCATTGGGTCATAAAACCGAGCGACGGAAGATAGTATAGATCTCCTGGTTGGTTTGGCGGTGGGCTGAAGAGCTTCAAAGGAAAACAGCAGCAGGTCAGCAGAAGGCTCCCATGCTAATCCAAGAGTCTTTGTGAACGGACTGCCATCGTCAAATTTCAAGTATGACTCTCTATCACTTTCGGGTACGCCTTCCTAAACCTCTGGGATGTTGGAGCACCATTTCCTTAATTGAAACTGACCCTTGTTTAACAGGCTCGATGTCTGAGCTATTATCTCAAGCGCTTCAGTCTTCGTTGGGGCACCAGATATAAGGTCGTCCACATAAAAATCCTGAAGGACAACACGAGAGCCAACGGGAAAACCGGCACCTTCATCCTTAGCCAGCTGGTGCATTGAGCGAACAGATAGAAAAGACGCTGGCTTTGTGCCATACGTCACGGTGTCGAGCTTAAAAACCTTCACGTCATCGTGGATAGAATCTCTCCAGAGGATGCACTGCAGAAAACTATCATCCGGAAAGACCCTTACGCAGCGGTACATCTTGCAAATGTCCCCAGTCAAAGCTACAAGGTGAGACCGAAACCGAAGCAATGTGTGAAAAAGCTTAGGCTGAATCACGGGGCCGGACATCAGGACATCATTGAGGGAATAGCCAGAGGCCGTAGCAGCCGAACCATCGAACACAACTCTCAGCTTAGTAGTGGAACTTTCTTCCTTCAGGACGCAGTGGTGGGGAAGGAAATACTGGCACTTACCTCGCAATTCCTGCGGCACCAGAGACATGTGACCCAGATCCAAGTATTCCTTGATGAAAGACGAATATTGGGTCCTTAAATTCGGATGACGATCCAGCTTGCGCTCAAGTGAATGGAACCGCCGCAAAGCCTGTGCGTAGGATTCCCCTAACAGCTCCACACTGTGCTTGATTGGAAGGCGAACTGAATAGGCACCTGATTCAAGCCGGACGTGGTGCATGACGAAGTGGGCCTCGCAATCAAGCTCCTCCTTAGTAGTCTGAACGATAGGCGCAGTGCAGGCATCCACTTCCCAGAATTGGCGGAGAAGATAATCGAGGCGATCGTCAAAAGAGTTTGCTGGGCCAGCAGGAATCATCCTACATGAGGCGGCCAAGCGAGGGTTTCCCGGGGTGCAACCTCCTCCAGAAACTACCCATCCAAAACGTGTCTTCTGCAACAGAGGCAGACCATCTCCTAGCTGGATTTACCCGACTGAGAGCAGATCAAAAAACAGGCTTGCTCCAATCAGCAGATCCACACGCTGAGCTCTGTGGAAGTCCGGGTCAGCTAGAACCACATTGGCGGGAACCTTCCAATTGGACACATCTGAGTTCATGCCAGGTTGACGCTCTATGATGTGAGACGACACAATTGCCTCAATGTAAACGGAATACGTGGATAGGCGAGACTTCAGGCAAACGTTAACCGAGGCTCCATCCGTAGTAAACTCAGCGTCTCCAAGGCCAGTCACTGCTACAGAACATTTGGATCGATGAAGCTGCAGTTGGCTGGCCAGCCGCGATGTGATGAGGTGAACTTGGGAGTCGGAGTCAAGTAGCGCTCGACAAGGAAGAAAGGCTCCTGATCTGCCACGGACGAGAATGTGGGCGGTGGGCAAGAACACTATTTCAGCGCTGCGATCCTGTGCAACAAGAGCATTAGCAGGAGGAGCCTGAGAGGTCGCAACCCCAGCTACATTGGCCGGATTTGATCCAGAAGCAGGAACGGAAGTGGCGCTAGATAAACGCTCGCAAGGATGCAATAGCGCATGATGTCGGCGATTGCAAGTTGGGCAGCGGGAGGATGAGCATCCACGAGCTAAGTGATCAGACTTGAGGCACACAAAGCAGAGGGCAAGACGTCTGACCTCATCGTATCGTTCCTCAACTGACAAGGCGAGAAACCTTGGGCAAGAAGGCACAGCGTGTGCCAGGATGCCGCACAGGGCACACGAAGCAGGCGGAGCATTCAGGAGCATGCAGGATCGGTTGTTAAATGGCCTACGTCGGCCCGCTTGATTCGCTGACAAATGCGGAGCTAAGGCCAAATCCACCGTCTCCAGGGTACGGCACCTTTGTTCCAGAAACCGAGCCATAGATTCCCAAGTTGGCAGGCTATCATCAGTGCTTCCTGCCAGAGAGTCTTCCCATTTGGCCTTTGTGGCAGGGTCCAACTTTTGGAAGATGATCTGGATGAGGAGGCATCCTTGAATTTCGGCCGACGTCCCGGAACTCATAAGGGCCCGCATATGTCCATTGAATCGGTCGGATAATTCTCGAAGAGTAGCAACGGATCCCGGCTCAACCACCCTTAACTGCAGGATCTCGTTGATGTGAGCCTGGAAGATTAAGCGACGGTTGCTGAAACGGTTGCGCAAAAGGTCGAGGGCAACATCATAGTTCGCGTCGGTAATCTCAAGCGCCCTCACAGTCTCCAGTGCTGAGTCCCGCAGGCAGGAAATGAGCCACCTGAGCTTCTCCATCTTGGTCAGGTGCGGGTGGCTGTCAATGGTTGTCCTAAATAGGGCGCAGAAATCCGGCCACTCGGCATAGCCGCCGCTAAATGTTGGCATTGGCATCGGGGGCAATGAGGGAGCAGGCTTATATGGAGCGTTTGACATCCCAGCACCACTGGTAGCATCCAAAAGCGTAGAGTGAGCAGCAACCCGCATAGAACGCTTGGCCACCTCCAACTGGATGTCAACGTGCACGTCCGTAGCCAGCTGAGAGAATCGCCAATATAAATCGCTCCCGATCTCGCTGTAGTTTAGCTCCTCCAATTCCTCCTGCAGCGTGGTGAAACGGTCGCGCAGACGCTTCTCCATAGACTCGAGGGTCAGAATGGTTGAATCGTCGGTCTGCATCGCAGCCTTGACCTTCCGATGCAGTAACTCCATTTCCTGACATATTACCTCGGCGCGTCTCCGCAGCATCCTTTCCCGGCTTGACGCAGCAGATGCAGTAGCTTCAGCTCCAGATTCCATTGTGCAATTAAATTGAAATGCAACTTTTTGACAACAAAACCAACAACGGTGTTTCAGTGGCACTTTTAATGCTGATCACGATAATTGAACGGGATGAAATCACGTCGGGGTCACCAAATGTAAGGCTATTAATCGTTTTTAATAGCCGCCAAACGAATTATAATTCCAAAGGTTTATATTATTTATTTTATTTATTTCGAGAGTTCAACTCTAACCAACTTGCAATCGCTCCAATCAATAACCAAAATTACAAGAAACAAAGCTTAGCAATATGAACGCACACAAATGCAATATTTGCTAGTGTGCAGCAGCTCTACAAAAAAGCTCCCCAAAGCGCATGCGCTAAAACTACCACCAAAGCGCATGCGAATGGGGGAGAAGTAAACAAAAATCAGAACTGCCGATAACCCGCCGCCGCTACTCAGACTTATAATATATGTAGCTTATTTTACGCAGCTTCGCCCTTTTCTGCTTGGCTCAACAGATCGGAAATGCCATATCTCTGTTGTTTTTTAAGTTAGAAGACTGGGACTTTGTATGGATTCTACTTTCGGCAAACTAATTTGATCTGCCGAGTTTAATAAGGATCGGCCGACTATATAAGATCCGATATATATCTAATAATATAAGCTGCCACATATCTGCAAGGGTATATCAACTTCGGCTCCGCCCGAAGTTAGCTTTCCATTCTTGTTTTTATTGTTGCCATTGAAGAGGTCGAAGATACAGTTTTGATTGAGGTTAGTGTTGTTGTTAATAGGGATGTCGGCGACTTCAGGGTCAAGCACTGGACACCACGATCCTCTTTGCACTGCTTTGCTCGGGCATAATAGTGCGGGAGAGAGCGCGCCTACCATCTCGGTGTTCCGTTGCAGTGTTGTGATTGTTGCTTCTGATACCTCGGGAGCGCTAATAGTACAATAAGTGTTAATCTTAATAACTAGAGTTAAAAATCAAAGTTAATTCGATTGTATAATATAAAATATGTATGCAAAATTTTAAATAAAAACAGAAAGCATTATGATATCCAGAACTCCTCTTTTCCACCCAAACATTATTTAACCTTTCAAAGTATAGAACCCCCAAAAAACATATGTGTGGCATACTTCAGTATGTTTTTGAAAAAAGAAACAACTCAAACAATCATATACAGTAGGAAAGCAGAATGAAAAATCTACAAGTGCTCTACAAAAATTAGGCATTGGTTAAGCATTAAAACTTTTTGAAAAAACTTTTCTGAGGTGTAGATTTGTATCTGTAATGGATTAATGTAGGTTATATGTGGATTAGAACTTGGATTCTTGCCAGAACTTTCACTTGGAAAAATTAGACGCTGAAGAGAAAAGAGAGTTAGCTCAGATTAAATTGGTCTGAGACAGAGACTTGTACATATATAGTGATAATATCCTAACAAAAAAATTTTTTTTTGAACATCAGTTTCCAACATCTTTTAATATCACATACGTTAGCTGCTGGTTTTGCGCGTCGGAATGTATAATCATTTTTTTTTGGTCCATCTAGGTGTTTCGTGTTCTGAGAGTTCCCCTTTCTAAGCGGAGCAACGTTGAAGTTGTATTAACCGGCCAGCTCTGCAATTTTTTGAAAAGTGCATTATAATTTGACTCCATAATATGAATTGGTGGATGCTTTGTTTTATGTTGGGCTTCATACCCGTCTTCGACTGCAGTGTCATAATCCGCCATAAGGGCATATCTGTTTAGATCGTTAATTTTGGGATCCTTTGCAGGCAAAACATCTTGTGGGATTAGTTTTATTTTTACTTTGATATAGCGAAACTGGATCCTTTCTGTCGCCAGCCATAACTTTTAATAGGCTAAGTCGTCTTTATACCCTTGCAGAGGGTATTATAATTTTGGTCAAAAGTGTGCAACGCAGTAAAGGAGACATCTCCGACCCTATAAAGTATATATACTCTTGATCAGGATCACCTCCTGAGTCGATATAAGCATGTCCGTCTGTCCGTTTGTCTGTCTGTTTCTATGCAAACTAGTCTCTCAGTTTTAAAGCTATCGACTTCAAACTTTGCACACATCCTTCTTTCCTTTGCAGGCAATATATAAGTCGGAACGGCCGGGATCGGTCAACTATATCCCATAGCTGCCATATAACTGATTGATCGGAAATGCCATAACTTCGTTGTTTTTCAAGTTAGAAAAATGGGACTTGCTGTGGACTCCTCTTTTAGCAGACTTATTCGATCTGCCAAATTTCATAAGGATCGGCCGACTATATCCTATAGCTGCCATATAACTGATTGATCGGAAATGCCATATCTCTGTTGTTTTTTAAGTAATAGGGTTGGGACTTACTGTGGACTCTTCTTTTAGCAGACTTATTCAATCTGCCAAATTTCATAAGGATCGGCCGACTATATCCTATAGCTGCTTTATAACTAATTGATCGGAAATGCCATAACTTTGTTGTTTTTTAAGTTAGAAGACTGGGACTTTGTATGGATTCTACTTTCGGCAAACTAATTTGATCTGCCGAGTTTTATAAGGATCGGCCGACTATATAAGATCCGATATATATCTAATAATATAAGCTGCCACATATCTGCAAGGGTATATCAACTTCGGCTCCGCCCGAAGTTAGCTTTCCATTCTTGTTTAAGTTATAAGGTTGGGACTTGCTGTGGACTCCTCTTTTAGCAGACTTATTTGATCTGCCAAATTTCATAAGGATCGGCCGACTATATCCTATAGCTGCCATATAACTGATTGATCGGAAATGCCATATCTCTGTTGTTTTTTAAGTTAGAAGACTGGGACTTTGTATGGACTCTACTTTCGGCAAACTAATTTGATCTGCCGAGTTTAATAAGGATCGGCCGACTATATAAGATCCGATATATATCTAATAATATAAGCTGCCACATATCTGCAAGGGTATATCAACTTCGGCTCCGCCCGAAGTTAGCTTTCCATTCTTGTTATACCCTTGCAGAGGGTATTATTATTTTGGTCAAAAGTGTGCAACGCAGTGAAGGAGACATCTCCGACCCTATAAAGTATATATATTCTTGATCAGGATCACCTCCTGAGTCGATATAAGCATGTCCGTCTGTCCGTCTGTCTGTCTGTTTCTACGCAAACTAGTCTCTCAGTTTTAAAGCTATCGACTTCAAACTTTGCACACATCCTTCTTTCCTTTGCAGGCAGTATATAAGTCGGAACGGTCGGGAACGGTCAACTAAATCTTATAGCTGCCATATAACTGATTGATCGGAGATGCCATATCTCTGTTGTTTTTTAAGTTAGAAGACTGGGACTTTGTATGGATTCTACTTTCGGCAAACTAATTTGATCTGCCGAGTTTTATAAGGATCGGCCGACTATATAAGATCCGATATATATCTAATAATATAAGCTGCCACATATCTGCAAGGGTATATCAACTTCGGCTCCGCCCGAAGTTAGCTTTCCATTCTTGTTTTTCTCTGCCTTTGGGACCGATGTTGACTCCAACCTAGCCAAAAGGTACGCGGAGTTAGAATCCTCCTCTCTTATATTAACTTTAGCTAATCCCTCGCACGCTTACGTGCCGAGTTTGCGCCAATCACACAAATTATAATTATTTTACTATTTAACCACTTTATAACTTTTATTAGGAACACTAGGGAGGAACACTAACTTTTTCCCCTTGGTTCTAAGTTTTTTTTCCCTTTTCTTGGGTTCAGGTTTCAAAGGTTTATGTTGGTACCTTTCTGGTCAGTGTCCCGAGAGCCGAGAGCTACGATTTAGGGGATTTCGGGAGATTTTGACGGATCTAAATTTCTCTGCTGCCACTGTCAGTCCCTAAAACCTGCCAGTTTCTTTACGACAGTTTGAGAATAAATAGCTTCAAAACTACATATGCAAAACTATTCTCTGCAAGCCTTTTAAAAGTTTGGAGTCGATAGCTTTTAAACTGAGAGACTAGTTAGCGTAGCAACAGACAGACAGACGGACATGCTTATATAGACTCAGGAGGTGATCCTGGTGATATTTTATAGAGTCGGAGATGTCTCCTTCACTGCGTTGCACACTTTTAACCAAAATTATAATACCCTCTGCAAGGGTATAAAAATAGTTTGGCATCAAAACTCTTTCAAAATACTTTTCTGAAATAGCGTAACAGAGATAAGCCATTTGTAGGGCGGTGACTTTTATGATTTGGTGACTATTCTTGAAGTCTACATGCAAAATCTTATCCATATCTCTTATAGTCTCTGAGATAGGCGCGTTAAGACAGACAGACGGACAGATAAGTAGACAGGCATAGCTATATTGACTCGGCTTATCTGATTTTAGAAGCGAAATTGTAATCAAAAGAGATTTAGATTCTTTCTCCTCTTCGCAGAGGTCGGTCTCGTCTAAAAGTGCCTCCCTGGAAAAACTTCGGAGCTGAGGATCTCTGGCTTTTACCAGACAGATTTCAACATTAGATGAGAGAAAACCAATAAAATCATATGGTTTTCAGAATGTTGAAAAGCCATCTAAAAGGATTTAATTATAAAATATTTAATATGCTGTCGAATCAGACAGGCTTGAAGCAAGTTTTTGAGTATGTCAGCTGTAAGAATTAATCGGATTGTGTCTGTAATTGGGTGTATTTACCAAGGGTACCCCTTTAAATGATAACATTAACAATTAAATTAACACTTTAAAAAGAGAAACAGAAAAAGTTTCACATTGCTCAGCTTAATATATTTATACTGCGTCATAAAATTCTCTTTACCGTTTTAAGTGAATTTTATCATATTTTTTTCTTTATAGCAAAATAATCTCTACGAATTTCAATTATATTAAAATAAATTTTCCGAAGAAACATTATTGAGGACGATTCATAGAGGCTCAACAAAAATGTATTAAATTTGAGATTTCGACTTTAAATGAGAATTCCAAAGATATGATACGACATATTTGCATATTTTGATTTGACATATGCTTGTAAAAAATCGTATGTACCAGAAAATATTTTGGTCAGCCCAATTACACTACCTACATAATTCAATATATATATGGTAGAAATTGATTTCTATCTTTAGGTATACCGCGGGTACGGATGATGGAACGTATGTTTTCTCTTGAATTTGGTTCTTTGAAGACCAAAGGAACAAGTGAAAGTATGCGCAAAATAAACCAAAGAAAAAACCGTGGAATAAACAAACTAATAAATGTGAATGTCTCGACTTGATTTAATTTTGTTGACCTCCACTCACCACCTGATAAATCCACTGCTTGGCTATCCCTGATTCGTTGTTGGAAAAAAATGTCCTAATGGGGTGGCACCCGCAAGCCCCAGCGAGTCCCAGTGCTGTAACCCTTTTGTTTGTTTGACGTTTAGAATAAGAAAGTGCGAATTTTCAATGTTTTAAGCTTTGTTGACAAAAAGTATAAATTTTTTCGTAAGTGCATAAAATATTTTCAAGGGTATATAAGTATCGGCTTCACCCAAAGCTATCCTTCTTTTCATGTTTAGCTTGCAAGCTCTCTACTAATAATTTAGGGTCATAGGTACATATGTATACGTGCGTCTAAAAATATTTTTATTTAAATAAGACAACGGAAACGCAAGAAATATTAAAAAGGGAACCCCATTGAAGAACATTTTTGCGGAAACTATTTGTAAATTTAGAAGTCAGTGTTTGTGTTCATAAATGTATGTATAAGATTGTTGAAAGGGACAAACAAAAGAGTTCTATGGAAAGCGGAAGTCATTACTATAAATAACAAGAAAGGAAAGCTAACTTCGGGCAAAACCGATGTTGGCATACCCTTGTAGTTAAGTGGTATAGTGTAAAATAAATAATATATACTAATTTGTATGGTATAATATTGTATTATTATATGATATATATATTATATTATATATATTAAATTGAATATATACAATAAATATTGGATATAGTTGGCCGATATAATGAGTTTGAAAAAATTCCAACCTTCTATTGTCAAAACACAAAAGTTTTGTCATTACCGATCATTCGTTATGTGTAAATTAAATAGAATGGTAAACATAAAGTAAACATAAATTTCATAGAATGGATTTATTGGCCTAAATTTGAATTTGTAGCAAATTTCATCTTTCTATATTTAAAACAACCTACGTTGAATCAGTGAATGAACCAATCAACCAATCCATTTTCGACTTATATACTATGTGCAAAGAAAAGAAGGATGTGTGCAAAGTTTGGAGTCGATAGCATTAATAGAGACGATCTTTGATTTGATTTTGTTTTCTTTTCGCATCTGTGAATTTTAATGGGTATAAACATTTGTTTACACCGTTGCAACCTTTTTAATTTAATTTATTTTATATGTGTATGAACGAAACTGTGTCTGTCACTATTTGCTTTTATTTTTTGTATATTTTTTATTTTTTAAATTAAGAGTCCACCTGAGGGCGTCAAAATGTTACCTGAGATTATTTTATCTGACACTATTTACTAGTGTTTTTGGCTGAGTACCTGTTAACACAAAAGTGGAAAACGATAAACAAAATTAATCGCAATACTTAAACCTAGCTTATCTACTACGAAGAAGTAGGGAGCATATATGAGTTTTTATGCGCTCCCGCGCATGTTTGTTGCATACTGTTTATTGCAGTATTGCAGTTTGTTGCATTACTGTTTTTAAACTTACAACTGAAACAATTCAGTAGGTTTAACTCCATTAAGAATCATCTAAAGTATTATATCTAAATATAGTTTTTTTTTTAAGATATAAATTTGGATTGAAACTCTTTTGATAAACTTTTCTGAGCTGGCGCTACATCAACAAATCGTATAGCCTTTTCTGACAGTAAGCCAGTATGGGAATGATATTGTGAATATATTTAATTCCGTGACTACTATTGAAGTCTGCATGCGAAATCTCATAGCTCTATATTTTAAAGTCTCTGAGATCCACGCTTTTAGACAAGCGGAAATGGCCATATCTACTCAGCTGTACGAATATCTACATACATTCACACGAATACAATATACCCATGTACTCTACGAGTACCGGGATTAGAAATAACAAATTCTAAAAAAATTAAGGGAAAGCTAACTTCGGGCGGACCCGAAGTTGATATACCTATAGTTAATTGGCAGCTTATATCATAAGACTTATATCACAAATATTGGCTATATTTAACTAATTCATGTAGGATTTTTTTTTATTAACTTATTTAAAAGTAATACAATTTTTGAAAAAGTCTCAATCTCCCTATTTCTCATTTTTTTGATCTTGTGCGAATTCGCCCCACTTCGCCGCAATAGATAATAGATTAATAATAGATTTTGTTTTATGTAAAGAATATGATAAAAAACAAGAATGGAAAGCTAACTTCGGGCGGAGCCGAAGTTGATATACCCTTGCAGATATGTGGCAGTTTATATTATTAGATATATATCGGATCTTATATAGTCGGCCGATCCTTATAAAACTCGGCAGATCAAATTAGTTTGCCGAAAGTAGAATCCATACAAAGTCCCAGTCTTTTAACTTAAAAAACAACAGAGATATAGAATTTCCGATCAATCAGTTATATGGCAGCTATAGGATATAGTTGACCGATTCCGGCCGTTCCGACTTATATACTGCCTGCAAAGAAAAGAAGGATGTGTGCAAAGTTTGAAGTCGATAGCTTTAAAACTGAGAGACTAGTTTGCGTAGAAACAGACAGACAGACGGACAGACGGACCGACGGACAGACGGACAGACGGACATGCTTATATCGACTCAGGAGGTGATCCTGATCAAGAATATATATACTTTATAGGGTCAGAGATGTCTCCTTCACTGCGTTGCACACTTTTGACCAAAATTATAATACCCTCTGCAAGGGTATAAAAATTGAGGTTTGCGTGCGCTCGCCTTTCAAGTGAGTCAGAGACTGAGTATCGATTTACCCATTGTGCGAAAAATTGTCTTCAAATTTGCTTCTACTATTATATTTTATTAGTGAGTGATAGAAGTTTTGATCAGAATACATATATCGATAGGCTCAGCTGATCCTGATTATTATGCACCCCCGCCCCTAGTTGATCCTTATCAAAATTCGCGCACCCACGTAGGTACCTTTCAAAAAGTGACAACTTAAAAGCTACATTTCCTGTCTGTTATCGGATTTCACTTTTCTTCGAAATCTCGATGCGACAAGTACTAAATTGTGCGTGAAACTCCTAAGTAAAAGTGATTAACCTTGTGGAGTGAAAATTTTAGTAGTTGATTTAAACAACATCTGCATTAGCTACGTGCAATTTCCTCTAATAGTTGAGTTTTGTCGCCGGAGGCCCGTCGATGCGAGTGGATTTGGAGGTGCCATCAGATCCCGTCCATCATCAGATCTTGGCATCCATCCCATGAGAGCCAACTTTGGCAAGGCCTTCTGCGGAGACTCCTCAAGCTTCTGGAATTTTCACGACCCAAACCTCGCCGTTTGGTTCTTTTTTTTCCCGGTTCACCTGGACTGAACTCATTGGAATGGGTGTATTATTAATCTGGGTGTTACATTACAATGTTACAACATTTTGGTTTCTTGAAATTTTATTATATCGACGAATTTCTGCAAAAAGTATCGTATTTAATATTCAAATGACAAATTGTTTTACAATTTTTGTGTCACAAACTAGCTATATATTAATATAAATAAATAATAATATAAATTGATGAATATCTAAATATAAATAAATAACTTAAATCGCCATAGCTGCGCTAAAATTTAAGACTCAATGATGTTTTTCCATTATTTTTCTAATAAACTTTAACAGCGTGAGCACCTGCCATGTTGGTATAGTCTCACTGTCTCCTTGGGATATGAAACTATGCGTCAATCAGCGCTCCTCATTCACAAGAGTAATGTCGATCTCACTCCTCCCTATCTGACCGTCAAATGTGTACCACTCACTCGGCTCGTTGACAACCTGCACACTCTGGGTAATTTATTCGGTCAGCGTCTCACCCCGCGTGTAGGGTGGGTAAGTGTTTGCCGGATATCTTACTAAACCAACGGGGGGCCTACGCGTTCGCGTCAATGCCAAGAATGACATTACTTTTACTAGCCGAAGTAGCACCGCAGTCATGTACTGAAGGTACGGATCAAAAGACAACTTATACTGACAACTTACCAAGAGCTCCCTCTAATCTCACACATCCCCACCAGTCAGTAAAGTTCACTTACGTGCACTCCATTACTACGGTATGGCACGTGTTGTCAGGGAATGAACTCATATAAGTGGGAAAACCACGTCTTTGTAGTCTTTGTAAAGTGTTCCGACTAGCCAGAGCCCGTGATTACTCTTATACCCGTGCCGATGCGGCTCCTGTCCATCCCTAGTAATTGGGATGTTCTTTACTTTGAGATATTGGGCCAGAGTTAGCGGGCCAACCAGCAGTTTTGAACGGATTCCAAGCTGAGTTGGTTTTGTTTTTTATTGGCTTTCTCGAGTTGAAGTTTATCCTGCAGCGGTATGGTGGTGCCTATGCGAGCCAATTCGTCTGCTATGCAGTTGTCTGGGATGTTTCTGGGACCAGGGATCAGATGTGGCTTATGTCAAAGTGATGCCTAGATGCCTAGTTGTTGGAACTACACTCCTCCTCCTGCTCGGATGTTTAGTTTGGAGCCGTTAGTGTACAAGCTTAGTGCGTTCTCTGGGACTGGTTTTTAAAAGCCTCACATCCTTCTATTTGGAAAAAGTGTTCGGAAAGGCGTTTGCGAATATTCTCTGGGAGGGCAGTAGTCTGTACTGTTTTTTCCACTTCCTACCACTTTTTCTGTTTTTTGCGCACTTACTCCCAGGCCGTTACTGCTTGTCTAGTCAACCGTGGTGAGCAACCGCTTTTCCGAGAGTTCTGCTGGCACATCCAGGGATCGCTCCCTTTTGGGTTATGGTCGAGCCTCTTTCTTTGGGGCTGTGGGATTTGGCGCTTTTCCGTACTCCGTACGCTTTTCGTCCATTCCACTTATTTGACACACTCCTCGGAAGTCTTGGCCGATTTGGCATTCTGTGGCTTCGCAACAGTTTCCTATGGTCCTAACGCTAGATGAAGTGATGCAGGTGGCCGCATCAAAAGGAATTGCGGAAAAAGCTCCTAAAAGTGTGTGTATTCCAAAGACGAGAGAGAATATAACAAATTAATGAAGGGACTGTTACGCTACCAGATTTTCGGCAGTGGCCGAATTAAACGATTTGGAGTTAAAATTTCAATTTTAATATTTATTTGGGGCTAATTCCACGCAATATAACAAAGTAGCAGCCCGTCAATATCAACTCCAAAATACAAGTTCATAACTAAGAGCTTATACGCAGAGCTCTACCAAAGCTCCCAAAGTGCATGTGCTAAAAAGAACTTGGGTGAAACAAAAAGATGGAGCTGCTGATAACGGGCAATTAGTAGACCGCTGCAGCTAGTTACACTCAGATAACTACTTAGTAATTATTACAATAATTATGTACCCAACAGGGACCCTGGCGAAAAACGCAACCCCATGCCACGCCAGGTCTAAAGCACAAAATGAACATAATTTAAAACTACTCTTGGAGTCGTATTTCTCCAAACTAATTAAAACAGTACAGCGAGCCCAGAATGACGTAGAAGCCATTGTGTTACCGCACTTTAACCCGGACCGTAGGAATGCTGATACAGTATCATGGAGTGCAACTGTTGACTACACCCTCTCCGAAAACAGGTTGAAAGGCAGCGCTCTCGTAATTACACTCAGCCGCTCCTTGGAGGGAAGCGCGTATCGTTGGCTTACACAAATTTGCTACCCAGGGGTTACGTCCCATCTGGCGGTGCTGAAGAAATGGCTGACGCCTTTGCAGCTAAGCACGAAGCCGCTATCGAAGGCACCACACTCCGATGTATTGGTGAAGCAGCGAAATCGACTCCATCCGCAAGGAGTGCATGAAGTTAAGAAGGCTGATGCAACAAGCGAGAGGCAGTGACAGCTTCGAAGAACGGCTCCTTACCTTTAGAGATTGCGGAAGAGACCTGAAGTCGAAACCCATGGACAAGCCAGGCTCCCACAGACGCGGTCGTATTCCCCGTAGAGCACCCAGCCGGATGACAACCAAGAGGTCGGTGAGATAACGGTCGGCGAAATAGGTAACAGCGAGAGCCATATGCCACAATAAAGTTCTAAAGCCCTGAAGAAAGGAGGGTTCTCAAACAGCCAATACAGTTTTCGGAAGGGGAGGCCACCGGTGGATGCCATAGTTGCAGTCGTCAATGTGGCCAGGAATGCCATTGCCGGATCCAGGTGGAAGGGTGGCACAAAAAAGTGCTGCCTAATCACTCTGGACATCCGGAGTGCGTTTAACTTGGCGGACTGGGGCAAGACCCTGGAGTCCTTAAGGTGCCTATAGCACTCATGAAAGTAGTTTGAAGCTACTTTAGCAACAGAGTGCTAAAGGTGGACAACGACTTGGGCACGGAGCCCCCGATATTGTTGTGGAACGTGATGTAATAACAATTTATTTTAACATAAGTTATTAGAGCGGTGGCTCCGAGATGCTGGTCTTAGCCTAGCTCCCCATAAAACGGCAGCAGTGCTAGTCAGCAACAGCAAGGTACTGGAAACGGTGCAGATAGAGGTCGGTGGTATGGTCATAACTTCCCAGTGAACCATAAAATACCTGGGGGTGATAATCGACGCCCGGCTTTCCTTCAGAGAGCACCTGGACTACATACAGGCCAAGGCCTTAGCCACCACCAGAGGCCTCGCCAGGATCCTCCTGAGCAGCAGAGGCCCGGGACAAAATAGTAGAAGCCTAATGATGTGCGTTGCCTCGGCGCAAGTCCTGTACGCCGCTCCCATCTGGGCAGAGGCATTGATAACACCCAATTATAGGAGAGGCGTAGATGCAACTTACAGGCTAGGAGCCATCAGAGTTGCGTTTGGCTCCAGGACAGTCTCTGATGACGCCATCCTGGTCATTGCGGGGATGGCCCTGCTAGAAGAACAAGCTCGAGATCTTAAGGAGATAAACGACGCTCGCTCATGTACCCATTACGAAGGAGCAAATGGTATCCCCAACGCAGCATCATGAAAAGAGGCCAGGGAGAGGACGCTCGCAGCTTGGCATGCGGGCTGGGATATTGGGACGAAGGGACGCTGAACGTACACTCTCATCCCAAACATTAAGAAGTGGGTCCTCCGAAGCCACGGTCAGGTTAACTGACCCAGATCCGGAGACGGCTGCTTTCACCAATATTTAAAGCGCTTAGGCCACGACTAGGAGAACTGGGGCCCTAGGCTACGTCGGAGGGGAAAAAAAAGGGACTACGTCGATACAGTTTATGGAGCTATTTCTTCAGTGTTTTGCGGCAATGGAGACCTTGTCTGCAACAGTTCTGAATCTGCTAAATGGTCGCCCTACACAAGAAAAATCTATTTCACTGTACGGAACTAGGTTAGTAACATCCCAGATGTCAAAGTAGAAGTCCTTGATGGTAGAGCTAATTGGCGTGACAGTTGCTTTGGCACATGTGGCTGAAAAACACAGGCGATTACGACGTTTGGCTTTTTGACAGAAGTCAATTCTCGGAACGAGCTAAAACAGGAATTGAAGTCTTTTTCCTTTGTTTTTAGATCGAGCCGCGGTTCCAGCGACGCTTCACAAAAAGGAAAAGGAAAAGAGGGTCACAAAAAGGAATGTTGCACATCTACCGCAGCTATGAGACATTAGCCTTCCAGCTACGTTCTGAAAATTCTAGAGAAAGGTATCGCTCTACTCTGATCAGCTTGAAGTGTGGAAAATAATGACATGTGGCTACAGTGTGCCTGGATCGTCAGGAGCGCTTAACGCCAACTTTATAGGTCGATGAGTCGTTCCAATTTGGTTTTGATCTAGAGCCGAGTGCGTGCTCATCAAGGAAGTCGCTTCAGTAAAGCTGTCTGGATCGAGAAAAACAACGAGTAACTTTAAACGGGTATTGGTAGTAATACGGTTTATAGTACCTTACAGATATTGATTATTGATTTTATTTATGATCATTCCTTCGATATTCTTTTCCAAGTAGGTAAAGATAATTATATCAAGTACGATGCGAACACCATTTCCGGAGCAAATAGGTAGGGAGAGTTGCGCAAAGTTTTTCACCTGTATATTTACGGCAAGCGGATTTCATCAAAAACCATTTCACTCGAATTCGATCAAACAAACTGCGTCCGCTACCTTTGATAAACAGTACGAAATTTAAACCATGCTATTTGGCCTTAAGAACGCTCCTTCCGTGATTCAACGAGCTATTAATCGTATTTTAGTTAGTTTCGTAGTTTCATTCATTTGTACATCATCGTTTATATAGACGACAAAATGTTAGTAGTAGGTATCAAAGATTAAGCTTTCGACTGACTCGAGGTAATCTTGCAAACCCTCAAAGAAGCTGAATTTTCTTTTAATATAACAAAATGTTCATTTCTTCAATCCTGTATTGAATACTTCGGGTATGAAAATACAAGGTTTCACTGATCTGCCACCTCAAAATCCGTGACCCAGATAAGACAGTTTATTGGTCTCGTTTCCTATTTTAGTCAAATTGTTCTTCAGTTCGCGCAGTTGTTGAAACCTCTCAATGGCCTTCCAGAAATATGTCGTTTGGATGGAACCCAGAACACGAGCAAGTACGACAGACAGTAATTTCTATGCTGACCAATAAACCCGTATTTCCTATTTTTGACCCACTTGGTCTGATTGAGCTTCATACATTGCATACAATTGAGAAAAAGCCTCGAGCCTCGGTCTTGGGTCGTAGTGAACAATACGAAAATACCTTATTTTGTGCAATATTTACAAAATTGGCGATGATCGAAATAGTACACTTAGTTTGTTCGCTCAGTGAATGGGTTGTTCTTTTGAAGTCAATCAAGATTCAATCAAATTGAATCTGTTCAAACAAAATTACTGATTTTCGCCCTTAGAGGACTAAATTGGGATGCCTACCTTCGTCTACCCTCCTACCACAGTACACTTTTATTAGTTAACTTCATTAACAAACAGTATAACGATGCTGTGTATCGTTTTCGTACATAACCTTAGTAGTGTTTATGTAGATAGCCAGATTCTACTGATGCAAATAATTGAACTTACCTAGTAGAAGGACTAGAAACTTTCGTCGTTCTTTTTTCGCACGATACATTTAGGGTATTATATTCGGACTACAATTATCTCTACGTGAAGTTTGAGACTTTATATAGATTCCATTTTGGGAAAAAATCCGATGTACCAAATTTCTAAAGGATTGGCCGTCTATATACTATAGCTGCCATACAACTGAACGATCGGCAATGACACATTCATTAAATTAATCATTTTAATTAATTAATCAATCAGTTTAATTAAACATAAAATTTCAAAATTTTCTCAATTATTGTTTTATTCAAATTAAAATATGAATTTTTAAGTTACCGAGCGTTTAAATAATCCAGAATCCAGCCTTTAATAAACAACAAGTTCTGTTAGATTTATATATAAACGCAATTTATTTTCTAACTTGATGATTTTTGTTGATATACATACAAAATATGGGATCTGTGCTTAGGGTTTAAGACCGATCTAAGAAGTGAAGACGCGGGAGCGCGGCTCAACGCTTGATGCTGTGGAGCGACCGAGGGATACCGCGAGAGGGCTAGACAACGATAGCGCATGACGGCAGATGCAGATGGTGAATAGGGACATAAAGATAAAAGAGAGTGACGTCACGAGTTCAATAAATTATCGCCGGACAGACTTTTCGGCTGCTTGACCCGACATGAATAAAAGGATTTTTTTTTTTTAAAGCAAAACTTTTTTTATTAAGTGTTTCCATGTAATATTATTGTATCGTAATACCTGGACATTTGGAAGGATTCTGGAGAGCGACGACAGGACCAGGAAACTCGCGGAGTTTGCTGAGTCTCAGAGGAGGAGGGGCTTCAAAAGCCCACTTTTTATCGCCGTGTGGTTAGCGGAGTAGAATACTGCCACAGTTCGCCATAGCTTGTCGTAAGAGGCCACTAACATGGCAGGGCGCCCCATCCGAGCTTGTCAGAGCTAAAAGGGTGGGTCACCGAGCCTACAAGCTTCGGTACCACGGGTTGGATAGTGTGTCCAAGCACTACCAGTGAGGTAGGCCCCCAAGTGGGAGTATCGTGGAGACTGTGGATGATACTCAAATCGCGGGTAGAGTCTTCGGATTCGACGTGGAGTTGCGATATACAACTCGGGCGCTGTGACCCATAGATCACTAGAGGTGATACATACACTTCGCCTCTTTTACAGAGGGGGTATGTTGCCCGGCAAGCACATACTCGAAAGGCTATAGCTTCTTGTCTGGGCGCACGCAGGCGTATCATCCGAGCCCATGCCTACTTGTATGTATATTCGAGTGCCGTAGTTGTAATCCCTACAGTGTGGAACACGCCACGTAAAACAAGATCGGAGAGATCCGAGACATACCTGTATCGTAATAGTATTTTACAATATTTAAATATTTTCAGTATGAATATGAAGAATTCAGTTTGTGCAAACAAGAATGTTAACAAAACGTAAATCAGCTAAACAAAAAAATGTTGCAATGGTCCAGATGAATTTAAAGGAACATAATTCAATATAATTCCAAATATGATTTTTGAGAGTGATACCGAACGCGCTGATATGGATACCAGGTGTTCAATTTCAAAAGAAAGTTTGAACATATCAAAAACCAATAATAGCAATCAAGTAAGTACTTAAGCAAAAAAATTAAACAAAATTAGTTGATTTTATTTATTTTAGTCTACACCATACGTATCTACTTCTTCAGTGAATAATTCCAAAATAGTCAAAAACCTAAAAAAAAGAATATTGAACAATGAAAAAATTGAATCAAACGGAGATTCTGACATTATTTTGGCCAAGAATGAGCTTAATACTGTTATAACACGAAATAACCCAGGAACATGTCAACTGAAGGAGCAAATTAAAAAATCGGACTACCAGGGAAAAATTAAAAAAAAAAACCCTCTTAATGATGTGAATATTCAAAAGGTAGTAAATGATATAAATGAATATCAAAATGATATTGAATTTATCAATTGGCTTGGATACAATATCAAAACGCAATCAAAGCAGGACGAAGTACTAGATGCAGACGGCCTTAAAAGCGATATTGTTCAGAAATTAGAACGAAAATCAATTGGTAGTATTCAAAACTCAGAAGATGGGTCCGAATGTATATCGATGTTCGGAAGATCATTAAATAAATCCGATACCGTAGAAATAAATCAATCAAGCTTAAAAAAAAGGTAAGTAGTTATCCCTTTATTACCTTTACCTAAAATAAAAAATCATATATTTTAAAAATATCGGATATCGAATATAGTTTACCGATTCATGTGATATATATAGACAAAAGACGGCTTACATACTGCGTACTAAAAAAATAAAAATGTGTTCAAAGTTTGAAGTCCATAGCTATAAAACTGAGAGACAAATTCGCGTATAAACAAAGAGATACATGAACAGACAGACATGCTTATATAGACATATGAAGAATATATATACCTTATAGGGTCGGAAATGTCACCTTCACCGTGTTTCCTACTTTTAAACAGTTGCTGCATAGCGCCCACGTATGAACAGCCCCAAAAACAAAACTACAGAGTTGTTGGTAAAGACAATTTTTACTTTCGTTCGCTTATAAAAGGGAACACTTCCAAGACAAAACTTCAAACAAAATTAAAAGATAGTTTCAGAACTGTTTCAAATCACTAAGATGGATTAAACAAAAATTATAAATAATACCAGCTTAAAAGCAGCAAAGGCTTATATAAAATATATATTGGGATAAGATGGTATTGAAAAAAGACTTATGAAAAACGATTTGTTATATAAACTAATGCCGCGGCCAAATATCAGTGAATATATATTTCTAAATACATGCCTTAAAGTCCCACTTATGGGAAGTGCATTGGTCAGCAAACTCTCACGACTTGACAACGCACACAAGCGAGCCATGCATACTAACCCTTGCGCTCCCGCTGCTACCAGCCTTATATACGAGCATACGAGCTGCTACTGATCACTGCCGAACTTTTGTAGGCAGCGCAGACGCGATTTATTTAATATTAAGACACTGATACGTTCATAGAATAAAAAGCTAAACGGCTTAATGACCTAACTGAAAACTAATTAAATTCAATAATTATTTCAACTAAAATTGACTACAATACCTAACGATTACATGGTGACCGTGAGAGGTATTTGCAACCTTCGGATAGGTACATAATAGATTTCTGCACGAATATCCGCAGTGAAAAAAAATATAGCTGATATAGTAGTAATGTATATAACAATATATATAGAAATAATAAAAACAAAAAAAAAATACCCCAAGGAATGAATATTTGCCTTATGGATGACAACTCAAAAACAATTAACAACACAGACAATGAATAACAAAAAAAAATTGATATAATGAAATAAAAAAAAAAAAACAGAAGCCAACAAAAATCAAAAAACCAAAATTGGGAAAACATAAATATTTTTTTATGAAAAACACCAATGCTAACGCAAAAAAAAAAAATAAATAAAAATGCAAATGGCAATTAATAATAAAATTGAACAACCATAAAACAAACAGGAAAGGAAGTCTTTTTAAATCAGTCTTTACCCATAAATCAGAAAAAGTAGACATTCAAACAGTTACCATATTGTTAATAATAATAATAAATAATAATAGTTGTTGTAATGTTAGCAAATTGCGTAATATATTCCAAAGCCAAGCCAGCGACTATGATAACATCTTAAAACCTAAATTAAAAACTGCACATTGCAATTTCAATTATTGTTGAAGTTGTTACCTTCAAAAAATATTTTTTCTATTTTAAATACAGAGAAGATGACCACCATAGAAGTTATTATAAAGGTTTACGAAGGGGATGCTTATTTCAAAGAATTAGAATACCTTTTAATTTTAACAATTAATTTCGAAAATTCACCATTAATACATTGCTGAAAGACGCAAAAAGCGATTGCATTAAGCACCATTCCCCGTGTTCAAGTAAAATCAGTACTAGAAAAACATGAAACATTGAGTAGAACCCTTATGTTAGTATGTATATGTTATGGTAGTATTCAGAAAATATCTCTCCATATTATTAAGAATTCAATAGAATGAATTATATAACGAATTGAATAATTTTTAACCCGATTTTGAAACATCATAATAAATCTTTAACGCAAACTCGTACAATTCAACAGAATACCATAAGCAAACATGCTGACATATTAGTAGCTCGTTTTAATAAAGCGCTTATACTAATATATGGCCTCATAGCCTAGTGGTTAGTGTACTAGCTCGCTAAGCGTGAGGTCGTGGGTTCAAGCCCCACTCATGTCAATTGCATGGCCCTGCAAGTTTTCGGCGCTCGCGCATATGATGTAAATAGTGAAAGTTCTTATCGGATTCTTTTTATTTATAATTATATGCACGAAAACCGAAAACCGGCACTCCCAGATGTCGTTAGGTGGCAGCCACCCCACTTTTGAGATAGGTTGCACTCGGCTAATCACCGGATCGACCGAAAAAATAACGATTAAGAAACAAACACAAGATCAGAAAAACAATCACCCCCCCAACCCGATGACGACCCTCCGCTCTCCAGCAGCAGACAAAAAGAAAAAAAAAAAAAAAAAAAAAAAAAAATGGATATGGATGGATAGGTCAGAGCGAGACAGCATTAAGGATGGCTTTGGAGCGAAATCCGCAAGGAAGAAGAAGAATGGGACGCCCTAAGCTTTAGCCCAGCGCCGAGCAGCACTACGCCGCGCGTACTCTCTGTCACCTGGGATTTGGCAGAATTGGGTCCGGTGGATGAATGCACTTGTGGATGCCCTAAGCTCCCAAGCGGAGCAATAGGACAAAAACGACCAGAGAGATCGATTAGATAAAAATCGATGGTCACAAGTTTCAAAGACCAGATTGCGATCAAACTTAAAAAAATATAAAAGAAAGATATTGAAAGAAAAGAAAGATAAAGGCCATTTCAGTGCCAACTATCTTAAACACACCCTTAACAGTAGAGCCTGGGGCCGAATTTATATCGCAGGAATTACCAAACATTGATCCAGTAGACGATTCAGATTCTGATAGACTAGAAAGAGAAGAAAATGATTTTAATAATCTAACTATTCCTGCTGTCCATTTTCAATCTGATTCAGCCCAGGAAGAAGAAGATTTTGACTCAAACAGTATAATAGAACATAAACCAATTATAATGGCAGACGAATTTAGTTCGTTTACATTTAGTAAACAACTACTTCACAATAACATGTGATGACATATTGGGAATGAATTTCATAAAAATGTTTAATTGCCAACTCGATTTTCAAATAGATCAGGATTAGTAAATAGTTCGACCATTACAATCAAGAAATAAATATCCCAATTACATTTTCGGTCAATAACTTAATTATTTCAGAACGATCCGAAGTTGTGAGACAAAGTCATATGACAACCTTTCCCAAAGAAGTCCTTATTAAAAATCAGTGTATAGATGAAGGCATCATTATAGCTAGCACTATAACTGATTCAAGCATTAAATTTGTCTAAATATTAAATACAACCAATAAAAATAAAATTATAATAATTTCCAAAATCGAGTACGAACCATTAGAAAATTATCAAATCATCCAAAACAAAGAAAATAAAATAAGAAAACCTGATGTCCTTTTTAAAACGAAAAACTTCCCTACAATGTAAAAAAGTACCCTCGCCAATCTATGTACCGAATTTACTGATATATTCGGATTAGAAACTGAACCCATTTCAGCAAATAATTTCTACAAACAAAAGCTGAGATTAAAAGATAATACACCCGTCTACATTAAAAACGATAGAACACCCCATAGCCAAAAAGAACAAATAGATAAACAAGTAGACAAACTTAAGAATAAGACAGTCTAAAAAAGAACGTTGGAGACTAGCTTTTGACTACCGTCATATAAATAACAAGAATGGAAAGCTAACTTCGGGCGGAGCCGAAGTTGATATACCCTTGCAGATATGTGGCAGCTTATATTATAAGATATATATCGGATCTTATATAGTTGGACGATCCATATAAAAGTTGGCAGATCGAATTAATTTGCCCAATGTGGAATGCATAGAAAGTCCCATCCTTCTAACTTAAAAAACAACAAAGTTGTGGAATTTCTGATCAATCGGTTACCTGTCACATCGAATGCAAAGTTTGAAGTCGATAAATTTAAAACTGAGAAACTAGTTTATTTATGCACGAAGTCTTATTTTCGGACACAAATCACAAATAAAGGAATTTTACCCGATGATAAAAAATTTAACGTAAGAACGATCTACTCTGTTCCGTCCGATGCAGATGAGTCAAAAAGATTCGTATCCTTCTGCAATTACTACAGACGCTTCAAACTAAATTTCTCTAATTATTCAAGACACCCAAGATATTTGTGCAAGAAAAATGTAAAATTTAACTGGACTTCTGGGTGTCAAGAAGCTTTTGAATATCTTAAAAACGCACTAGAATACAACATTTAAATAGCCAGATTTTAATCAAGAATTTTGTATAACAACAGATGCTACAAAGCAAGCATGCGGTTCTAATCCAATCATATGATGATATAAACCTCCCGGTAGCATACGCCTACATTTAAAAAAAGGAAAAGTAATAAATCCACAACCGAACAGGAATTGACAGCGATACATTGGGCAGTTCATTATTTTAGACCATACATATATGGCAAAAATGTCACTATAAAAACAGATCACAAACCATTAACACTTATAATAATAAGAAACCCAACATCCAAATCAAATAGAATGAGATTAGATTTAGAAGAATACCAATTTATTGCAGTATTTCTTAAGGGAAAAAATAATTATGTGGTAGATGTTTTGTCAAGAATGAGAATCGATAAACTGAAAGAAATAAACAGACAAATATTGTAAGTCACTACTTACCTAGTGTAGTCGTAAGCTATGCTACTACACTTATGTACGCTGATGATGTCAATCTCTGTTTTTCTTTCTTTGACCTCTTCATTCATAGAGATCTGCATTTGGACCTTCATTAAGTCACCTTGTGGTGCTCTAAGAATCTAATCTCACTTAACTGCTCAAAGTGTAAGCTTATGACGTTTAGTCATAGTGTGCCTCATGTCATCTCGTACTCACTTGGGAATTACGCTTCAGATATTTCAGCCTTTAGTCTGACTTCGCCGTATCCGGACGTGTATTTTCGATTGCTCTCATAAGACTGCCTATGTCTTTGGTCTTTGATACAGGCTTCCGCTATTTCGCGACAAGATAATATAGATTGAAACATTTTCGGAGTGTATTTGACCCGTATAGCGCACTGAACCATACACTTCTTATATACACAATTACTCATCAATATTATTTCTGGCGCGCTTTAAGAATATTAATATATATATATATATTAATAGATATAATAACATATTAATATTAATAGAATATATATACTTTTCCTGAGTTCACTCTCTGGACGCGTAATCCGTTAAATCGTTGTTAACCTGAAGCTGTTATTCGTCACGGCGTCCAACCTCACTCGCATATCTCTTTTGTTACGTCCTCTCTTTGACTTTGCTTCTCATGCGATACATGCTGATTCATTTTTAACGCCAAATACATTATCAGCGCCTACTGATGTTCCTGGGGACTTGGAAGTTCCCAAGTCAGGCAATCGAATCTCCTTGGAACCTCCATCGTTGGTCTTGGAACCACCATCGTTGGAAAACCTGCAGGCTGCTACTGTTGTACCGTCTCCTAGGCCTCTCACTGGTGCGGCGCCAGAAATAAAATCTTCTGGGCCTACGCTTAGAGCTGTTGCACCCCGTAAAGCCATATTTGTATCCCGCCTAATGCCGGATGCCACTGTGGATGATGTCAGGAGTCACCTCCTAAACCATCTAAATGTATATCCTTATAAATTGGCTGTTTTTATGTTTAATTGCGAACATAATTCCTTTAATAAAGTAATACCTGAATCCTACCTTGAAAAAGCTCCTTATCCGACAGCTTGGCCTTAGCACAGTATTATTCATGAATTTTTAGCCAAAGACCCTCTGAATTCCAACTATGGCGAATCTGCCCAGAAAAACTGAACAATAATGTATTTTCTTGCTGCTATCAAAACGTTCGTAGTATTCTGGGTAAATTGAGGCATTTTTTTACTTAGAGTGTTCCTTTTGAGTTTGTTGCTATTTCGCTAATCGAAACATGGCTTAATTCCTTTGTCTCTGGTTATAAAATTTGTGTTCCCAATATAACTGTGTTGCGAATAAATCGACCATCTTTCGCAGGTGGTGTCCTCATTGCTGTTAGTAATGAATACTAAGCTTAGCTAAACCCTTTCTCGAATCAGTTTGGAATCGAGTTCATTGCTGTGAAAATTTCTGCTGGTTCTCTGATATTATCCCAATTATGGGTGACTTCAACCTTCCCCTTATATCCTGGATCCCGTGTAAAGATGACAATTGCCCGTTCTCACAACGACTTTATCGATGGTTTAACAACCTTGACACTCTTGGCAGATCTCTAGACCTTATTTTCTAATATGATATGATCTGTGACTGTAATTCGATCCTCACCATTATCGTTTCCTGAGGACTTACACCATCCTACACTTTTGGTTTCTGTGTTAATTGATGCCCCTAATATTGGCGCTAACTATAAGGCTCAGCCTCATATAAAATGTTTCAGAAAAACGGTTATGAAACATTAAATTATTATAATGCTCTTCGCAATCACTTGGCTGAAATTGATTGGGAATATCTTTCATCTTTTAACTCTATCAAGGGTGCTACTGATTCTTTTTATTTTGTAATTCATAACGCGTTGAACAAATTTGTTCCTGAAGTCTCATCATCATCAACGAAACCACTTTTGTTTAATAAACCACTTTCTCGTCTCAAAAACAGGAAACCAAGAGCTTACAAAATTTCAAGTCAGGATCTTTGTTTCATCAGACAAACTTTGTTAATATTCGTAACCAGTCTATCTTTCTTAAAAATCAAGTTTATATATGTTATATCGTAAATTTTAAGGTAAACTTCCGAAATAATCCGAGCTCCTTCTATTCATTTGTCAATATAAAACGTAAATACAGTCTTTTTCCTCCTTCCCTAACTGATAAAAATATTTCCGATTCTTCTGAACAAGGTATTGCCAATCTCTTTGCTAAATTTATTCAATCAACCTATTCATCCGATTCGTATGATCTTAATTATCCATAAATCCATGTGCGTTATAAAATTACGCAGATAAGCAATATTTATTTGTCTAATTTTCATTATCTTGAATGCCTCTCTTTGGATGCCTTTCCAAGCGATGGAATGAATCATTTATTATTCCGCTTCATAAGAAAGGTTCTAAAACATTAGTTGATATTTATCGCGGAATTGCTAAACTATGTTCCATTCCAAAGCTGCTGGAGAAACTTATAACTTTGCAACTACAACATAATTGCAAAAGCATAATTTCCACCACACAGCATGGTTTTTTAGGCATCGCTCTACTACAACCAATCTGCTTGAATTTTCATGAGCGTCCACAAAGGTTTTCAGAATCATTGTCTCCTTCTTCGGAAACTGTGTCTTATGGGCTTTCCACCAAATATAATACAGTGGATGACTTCATATCTATCGAAGCTCAAAATGTAAGGTTATGACGTTTAATCGCAGTGTGCCTCATATAATCTTTTACTCACTTGGGAATTGCGTTTTATATAGTATTTCCTTAATTAATGATCTTGGATTCTTTTTCGAACACAAGCTCTCGTTTAATGAACATATTTCAGTAATAATTAATAAAGCCAGAGGAGTACTTGCTCTAATCAAGCGCTGGCTAAAAGAGTTTGATGATCCCTTCACCACATAGACTCTATATGTGTCTTTGGTTCGACCTATCCTTGAATACTGTTCAAGCGTTTGGAGTCCGAAATACACGGTTCATCTTTTTTTCAAGCCACAGGCTTAACAAAAACGAAAACAAACAAAAACAAAAAAAGTAAAAAGACATTACTACTGGAAAAATATGACACGTGACGTTGCAAAACACGTACAGAAATGTCTTAAATGCAAAAAATCATAAACGACAACCATACAAAAACCCAGTCGGGTCAGGCAGCAGCCACAGCATAGATTATATCACTGTAACGCAGCCAGCTTTTTGATAGCGACCGAATTAAAACACGAATTTCCGATTGAATTTTAATGTTTATTAAGGGTTTAACCCCAATATATACAGCCGCTCCAATCAATGCCAAATATACAAGTGCCAAAACTAAGCTTGGGCGCAGAAGCTCTACCAAAGCTCCCAAAAGCGCATGCGCTACAAAATAACAACAAAGTCCATGGGAAACTGGGAGACAGAAAGACACAAATCAATGCCGCTGCAGCTAAACAAAACTATCAGTATTCCAATCGGTGTTGTTGTGACTGCTTAGCCCAACAATCACTAAAATATAATAATTATAGTATGTCCTTTCATATTTGTCATATTTATCTTATCGCTATTGTTGGTCGCAAGCAGACTCTTCACGGCCGCTCGGCTTCAACGGGCTTTATCTTTAGCATTAAGCTAGCGAGCTTTCGCTCGTCCTATGTTCTAAGGTGGGGGCACTCTTGCCCTTTATCTCACTGCATACGCATCATAAATTGGAACTTTGTCATTCCACTTTCATATGCGAAATAAATAAGCAATATTATAACGGTGCGAAATATAAATAGTTTTTTATGTTGGGAAAACAATTTATTATTGGATCTTCAAAAGGTAAAACCAGTCTATTCGCCAGGCCCCGACGGAGTACCAGGCTGTGTGCTAAAATACTGTGCTAGGGCTCTGTGCAAACCTCTTCAAAAACTTTTCAACTTATCTTTGGAATCTTCGATTTTCCCCTTTAAATGGAAGGAATCTGTCATAATTCCTCTGCATAAAAACGGTGAAAAATTCAATGCTGCCAACTACAGAGGCATCTCAAAATTGTCAGCGATTCCAAAGTTATTCGAAAAATGAATAACTCCTCATTTGCAACACCTATGCTCATCAATAATTTCTCCATGTCAGCATGGTTTCATTAAGCGTCGCTCCACCACCACTAATTTATTGGAGCTTACATCCTTTATTTTTAGATGGCTTCCAAAAGGGACTTCAAACTGATGTTATTTACACAGACTTTAGTAAAGCATTTGATTCAGTTAATCACTCACTCTTGTTGAGTAAACTAAATCTTTTGGGATTCTCAACCGACCTCATTACTTGGATCTCCAGCTATTTAAATGAAAGAACACAGAGAGTCTTATTTAAAAATCAATATTCCCGCTTAGTCCGTGCCACATCTGGAGTCCCTCAAGGAAGCCATCTTGGCCCATTACTGTAAACTCTTTTTATAAATGACTTGCCCCCATCCTTAAGGAACGCGCTGGAACTAATGTACGCAGACGATTTTAAGCTTTGTCTGCAATACAAGTTCCCGTCTGCCCACAACAGACTCCAGTCCGATCTCGATAATTTTCATGTGTTTATATGGTTTATTGGTATGTTCCACGTGCCGTATAAGAATATTTTTCATATGTAATTTGTTATACATATATTGCATTTATTCGTCACCAAAATTGATATCAGATATTTTGGGAGTAACATGCGTGTTCGCCACCGTTATATTACCTCGTCAAGAGGTTTTTTTTATATGATATCAGATATTTTGGGCGTTGCATGAACGTTTGTCGGCGCACTCAGAAACCATCAATAATTTCGTTTTTCGAATATCAAATTACCCTTGGTGTTTCGTAAATACCAGGTTTTTACAAAAAAACTTAAACACAAAAATTAATGAGTAAAAAAACAAAATAACAAAAATAGTTGCATTCTCGAACTCGGCTCGAACCCTGTACTCCTTACATAGCAGCCGAGAACTCTGCATTATTTCTATTTATTGTTTTATTTTTTATGTTCGCAAACTTCAAAAAGCCAATCGGCAATCGTAAAGTTTAAGTATTGGTTTAAATATGCACCTTAGCTTCACAGTCAGCACCATGGGTAGCTCAACTTATCGAACTATATCTTGAGAAAGCGATATATATCTTTATCCAGATATGAATAATATATCAAAAGTTGCGTTGTCTCAAGGGCTATCTCTACATGCAATATGAATCGGATCGTTAGAGCCAATTTTGAAAAAAAAATTTTTTCTGAAAAAAAGATTTTCTTTTCTTACGATTCAGACATTTGAACTTAAAGAAAGCGAAAAAGATATTAAAAAAACCTTTCTATCTAAATATAGCATGTGATGTTAGGTGCATTGGATGTAAAGTTACGCGTTCCTTACATTTAAGAGTTTTTTTAATTTTTTAAGGTAAACATGAGTAATTTTAAAAAATTGTAGAACAAACGTTGCTTAGATTTTGGTAACTAACATACTCAAATTTTTTCAAAATTTTAAAAAACAAAATATGGTAAACGCGGACGGGACATTTTTTCGGAGTAAAATTTTAAAAACATTTTAATTTGGGAAATTCTTTAAAAATTTCCTGAAGTTTTTCCTGAATAACTTTTGAAAGAAATGTCGGATCGGAATGGTTAAGGTACCAATCGACGCGTATTTTGGAGCAGAATCTGCGTATACAACATTTTGTCTGGTGAAACCAATGTCCCCACCATCTTCAATTTAGTGAATTGAAAGCGTTTTACATTTACGCAAATTTCTCCCAAGCCAATCTACTTTTGGCCAATGTTTGGATCCAATGTCCCCACCATCTTCAATTTAGTGAATCGAAAGCGTTTTACATTTACGCAAATTTCTCCCAAGCCAATCTACTTTTGGCCAATGTTTGGATTAAATCCCTCTAATGAAAACAATACCTTTAATTTGGTATATCACTCATTCAGTTTGAACGCACACAGAAAATTTTTAATTCTTCGGCTCTATATAGTGTCTTCACGCGCCTGCTAGAAGCAGGGCATGCATGTCGCCACCTAGCGGACGGCCGTCCGCTGTGATTAATGGTGATGTAGATAGCCCGCACTTACTAACACGCTTACAGTTTAACGTTCCGAATAGAAGGACTAGAAACTTTAATCCTTTATTCATAGGCCATTGTAGATCGACATATGCACAGCATGATCCCCTTAGGATTTTATGTTCGAACTATAATGGTCTGTATCATATTATTTCTCTTTCATCCCTTTCAAATATGAAAACTTCCATTTTAAATTACCTTCAAGAGCATACTAATTATTCCTCGTTTTCTTTATAATCCTTCTATTTATATTATTACTAACTCGAATTTATTCCCTCGATTCGAGCCGTACGTTATGCGGCAGGCGCCCCTCGGTCGGTTGGGCGGGAGGTGGGCTGTACGTATGCAGTGGGAACCGCGCGCAACAAAAAAAGGAAGTGGTCATTGAAAAATCTCAATGACCAAACATTGGTGACCCCGACGTGATATAATTAATAAAATTAACAATTTCACGAACACGTAATATAACTAGTGCAAATATATTCGATTCAGTTTTGCGCAATGTCTTAACATATGTATGTGCATTTTGAACATTAACTGCATACAGTGCATCAGTGTCTGGAAACAAATATTTTGTATTAATAAATCGTTTAATAATATAAATAAATACATAAAAATTCAATACAATTGTTATCCGGTCCGCTAATTATAACATACATACATACGTTCCACTTGCAAGCGCATTCGCCTCACACAAGCATTTATATATATATACATTCCATATCTCAGTGTTACGGTTGTGAGAGCACAGTGGGATAAATCGTTAAATATAATAAAATAAATTATAAGTTCAATTATAGTGGCGATGAGCTCCAGCGGCGCCGTCACAGGAGAACCCACTCCAGCACGGAGTGCGATTTTGAAATGTAAGGCAAAGGGTATCCTCCAGGATTTGACGAGAATCCAAGGAGCCCTCCAGCCAGTGTCCAAGGTGGAAGATGCTATGCTACATGTGCGTCATGGCCAGTTGGTCTTCATGTACGAGGATTTTATGGCCATTCACTGGGAGCTTGAAGAATTGGATATTACGGAGATAAGCAGCGACTTGCGATGGACAGTGTCTGAGCTTGTAGCAACGACGAGACTTCGTTGCGGAATTTCGTTTGTACGGAAACATTCCCAAATCCTTCAAAATACGCCGCATCGTGGTGCCACTAACGTTTAAATGCTGCGAACGCACGCCGGTACGATACGGTGGGGTCCTCCTCGACACTATCCTGTACAGCTGCTATGACAGCACTGGAACGCCTCGGGCGTGGTCGGTTGTATGGCCCACGGTTCTCTACTGAACCGTGTTCAAAAAAATTCTCAGCCAAATGACGAAAAGTATTGTCGGAAGGCGCTTTTTTGCCTCTGTACTTTCGTTGATACGCACGCTGCTTTTGCACTATTGAACGCCCATTTTTGATAAACAAAGTCACCACTTCGATACGTTCTTTTGGTGTTAAGTTATTCTCGGTTCAAATTGTACTGAATTGGCGTTTCCAAAACGTACCTACACAAGCCAATCGCTTCACAAACGGCAATGCTATTCAGTGTTTCTATACCGAAGCTCGAGATGGCGCACTCTGTACTCTTTGTTCTCTACAAAGCAGACAGACCCACAAATCCAATTAAGATCTGTTCCGCTCCAAATGCAAAATTAGCTTTAATTTCAATACGACCAATGACTTAAATTTATTTTCCGCCAAAATAATAAAAAGAATTAAAATGGCAGCAAAAGTAGCTATCCCCCAAACCAGACTATCCCTACTTTAGCGGAATGTTTCCTGATGGAGCCAAACGCTTTGGTCGGACTACTCCAAGGACAACAACTTCTCCCACCATTACTAGACTCGCAAAGATGAAATTCCGTCTCAGAATACACTCCTACTAAACTATCCGTTTCCGCTACAATTCTTTCCAATTTCCAATTTTGAATACGCACTTCAGTATTCGAAAGGGAAAACTCCCGGTATAGACCGAATTTCATACCCAATTCTGAAACAGTTACCCTGAATCTAATACCGGCTATTGAAAATTTACAGCACAATGTTCGCGCATGAAAGGACGCTCCTACCGCATGAAAGGAAATCCGCAAGACCCTAGAAAAAAAGGTTAGCCAAAAGGCTAATGTGGTTTATTATAAAATCAGTCCCCGTATCAGTCCCCACTAAAAAGCTTTTAAACAACAGCATAGCACTCTTCATTACATTCCACAAGTTTCGTGCCTCTCAGACGATGACAAACTACGTTCCTATCTATGGCTGTTGCGCTCCATTGACCTTAAAAAAAATCGTACCTCCTTATCATACTGACGTAGCATTGGCGCATTTCCACCGACCCCAACTAAATGCTGGAGGCCGGATTGGCGGATATTAAAACCAAAGTCTCCAAACCCCCTTTAAACTAATCCCAAAATTCATATGCTCAACCAAATCCATTCTTGTTAAGAAATACGCAGTAGCCTCAAAACACCGAGGGAAATCACAAATCTGCCATACAAAGATGCCTACACTTTACAAAGAGACCCAACATAGAATCCCTATATCATTGGAATAAAGGATCATGTTCCACGGTCGTCGACACTTCACTGCATGTTCATCAAAAATTGTGTACTCCAATCACAATGTTAAAACAGATTGTTGAAGAAGCTTGCCATAAATACTCTGACTAGAAATGGCTCTAAGCCGACAGTTCAAAATCCGACGTAACATCCTCCTTTGCAGTGGTTGACAAGCGCGGCTCAAACGTTTCATGGGGCCTTCAACCTCATATCGGTATTTACCGTGGAGGCCCTAGCTGTCATTAAGGCAATGAAACTTACCATTGGGCTCAAAGAAAAATACATAATCTGCAGCGATAGTCTGTCCACCCTGCAAGGGGTCAAAAACTTCTACAACAATGCAAAATTCGTCACCTCTGCATAAAAAATAGTAGTAAAATTAAGCTTTTATAGGTCCAGGCACATATTGGAATAAACGAAACCGGTTAGCCGACAAACTAGTTGGACGGGCTCCTTGCCACACAATCATACCTCGATGTTGGGACTTGTGCCAGCATCATTTATTATAATTATCGCTAAATAGTATCTCTCGGTGTAACTAGCCGCATTGGTCCGCTAATTGCCCTTTATCAGTAGTTCTGTTTTCTTTGATTCTCCCAGCTTCGCATGCGCTTTGTTGTTCTTTTGTAGCGCATTCACTTAGGGAGCTTATGTAGAGCTTCTGCACAAGCTCTTAGTGCACTTGCTTTTCGGCATTTGATTGGAGCGGTTTGTTTGGGGATAAATTGAACCCCAGAAATAAAATTGAAATTGAATCAGACATCGTGTGTTTAATTCGGCCGGTACCAAAAAACTGGTAACGTTACACTCGAATTGGAAGACTTTTAACCACTCGTATAAACAATTCAACGTCGACAAAAAGGATATCGAATTTCCAGCGTGCAATACAAATCTTAAATATAAACACTATGAGATAGCTCAATGGTGAAGCCGTCCGAGCTGTACCAACTGCAGAGGCGACCTGTCAGTCAAACATATATTTTATACTTACGGGCACAATTATAAACTCAAAATAAATCTCTTCGGTCTTACCCAACCCTCAAATCTATTGGCTAACTTAAGAACCGCTAACGCAAACTTACTATTAATCTTATTAGCCAAATGTAAAATAAAACACCTAATTTGAAATCACACACTTAATATAACTTCTCATAAATAGTTATAATAAATAATTTAAAATGAGAAGCATTATCAATTGTCAAGTCGATGGCCTCAGTAGCTAACAACTCCTTCTTAAATTAGTTATTATATTATAAATGCGTTTAGATATAATAGTTAATACAAGCAAATAATACAATGTTTACTGCTCCATGTGTAGAATTACTGCGCTTCCTACCGCAGGATTCTTACTGATCCTTCGGCTCATAATCTGTCTCATGAACGATCTCATTTCGTTGTGACAACTATCACAATAAAAGAGAATAAATCTATACGAAATGGCATCCAAACCGAGGCACAATCAGCGTGTAAAACGTTTTGACAGAGCCAGCAGGTAGACGTTTTGAAGGTAGACTGGTTCACTAAATCGTCTTATTACAAATCTCAACCAAACCGATGAGCTTGGATTCAAAATCATCCAATTATGTTTTTATTATCAAAAAGGGAGCTTTAAAAATATCGATTAGTATGAGTGGGTAACGAATGTGGAAAATAGAGAAAAGAATCTCTATCGAATGAAAATAGATGCAACACCAGCAAAAACAGGAAGAAGTAGAGAAGAACTATGCTTGGAATAAAATAATCAAATTTATTAATTTACCTCCAAATATACCATTGCACACGCAAAGCGATATAGATTTTTAAATATGTCAAAATTGGTTGAAATATATTAAGAGTAAACGCCAGTTGGCTGACAAAAAATTAAATAAAAACGCATACAAATCTCGTCTGTACGCTTTAAGAACAACTAAACTGAGCTTCAACTAAACTGAGCTCCGGCATGCAGTTCTCAACATTCCAAGGCGATAGGCGTGATGGGAGTCACAAACAAATGCATAACGTTGAGCATGTGCACAGAAGCTCAACAAAATCAGCTCAACGAAGCTCTCAGGTGGTCTCTGCCTCTGAGCCCGCCCAAAGTCCTTTGCAAAATTATTTATATAGGGTCTCAGTAAGCCGTCAGAAAAAAATGGGGTTTGGTTTCTGAAGTTTGTAGCATATATTCTGGTTTCTGTATATGTAGATGGGTTCTAGTGGGTACGAGGGAAAAGGAAGGAAAAGTTTACGATCCTGGTGAGAGTAGGTCGTTTAACGCCATTCAAGTCTTTTCGCCTTTGGGTTAAATTAGTTTGTGAACACGGGCTGTGGAAGAAAAAAGGAATTCTGCATTGTCAATCTATACTCTGTTACTAAAAGGCTAGTTACACTGCGATAAACTCTGTAAAAAGTAAGGGTCCGAGAACTGGGCCCGAGAACTTCCAGATAAGTAGCTCAATTCCAAAACAGATGGGCTGGGAATTCCAAAAAACTGAGCTTACTGAAAAAAAGTGAATGGTTAACAAAGTCAGAAGCGTTACTAAGGAACCCATTATATAGGTGGAGCGGAGCTTCATGAAGCCTACAAAGGTATTTCAAAATGGAAGTGATCATTTTTTCAGAAAACTTTGAAATTGCTGTATATAAATAAATGCTTTTATAATTGGCAGCGTCGGATTCTTTCCCTTTTTTATGAAGAATATTTTGTTAGAGGAATAATTTAAGTTTCCCTCCACACGAAAGGAGAGATCGAAGTTTCCAGAGATAGATTTAAATATCTAGCTTTAAATTTATCTTCGTAAGGTTTTCCTCTAAATTAAAGGTTTAGTTGCTAATTTGTGGTTTATGTTTAAGATATCTTAACAATTGTTATTTATTTTCTTTCTCCTTAAGATTGTATACTCTTTACAAAAATTGTTTCTTGATAAGCTTTAAATATATCTTCGTAAGGTTTTCCTCTACATTAAAGGTTTAGATGCTAATTTGTGGTTTATGTTTAAGATATCTTAACAATTGTTATTTATGTTCTTTCTCCTAGATTGTATACTCTTTACAAAAATTGTTTCTTGAAAAGGTTTTCTATTTAATTTTGAATTTCAGTTACTACTTTAAAGTTCGTGTTTTATGATGGAGATTTCTCAAACAAATGTTTCCCTGATCGATTTATAGTTTTTAATATTTATTAACTAGCTTATATTAAAATCTTTTCGGTTTAAAATCGGCTCGATATTTGAAATTTTTCTTTTTAAATAAAGATTGACCGAACGGCGTGGTTTTTACCAATCTGGTAGGGACTCCAAACTTGTATGCTTTCGCGGTTTCCACCAGGTCCTGCTAAGCCTGCTGCTTATGGTTCTTACGACTAATTACTAAGCCTTCGCGTCACTCTATTGCTGCCGCGATCTCAGTCACGATTGTTACTTCTGCTGAAGTCTTTCGATGGCATTGGTAGCTGATGTTGTTGTGGTTACGAGTCCATGGCTTTGGTTTTAAATGGTCAGTGCAAATGCATTGTGTTGTTGATACTTGCCGCTGTATTCAGTGATCACTCAGTACACGTATCTTTCGATCCGTGTGACCCTTATTGGTGCCACGGCATCTCTTATTCCCTTATTAGTTGGATCCGGTGTATGGTGCAGTGAATGTGATTATTATCATACTAATATGAACCCGTTCCTGGAATCTGTGAAAGCTGCTTCCGTTTGATTTAGAGGGCTTGCAGGCCGTATCGAAAGCCAGGAATTGCTTGACGTGCTTCTGCGGATATCTGCAATTTGTGTTGATCTAATCGTGTCCTAAAGCAATGCATCAGTTTGTAACGGGTCATTAAATTCCCGTACATAAAAAAAACTTTATATACATCAATGGTTATATACATGTAACGGGTCATTAAATTCCCGTACATAAAAAAAACTTTATATACATCATTGGTCCGTCCGATTCTTGAGTATGAAGATTTAGTTTATTATTATTATTATAGAAGTTTAGTATTATCCGCCACCCTTATGTCGGCTTTTGTTTTGGCTTTGCTGTAAGCCGAGATATCAGTCTCAGAAGTGTCAGGGTCAACCTGGGAAACAAATATGTGTTTCGATGGTGGAATTACCTGAAAGAGTTTTGGTGTCGCAGTTACTAAAACAGCATCATCAATTGGTACCGGGGGTCCGAACGGTTAATTACCTTGTTGGGTGACTTTTAAGGTATCACTTGGAGTTATGTCACAGACGACATATCTGACAATTGCTCGCCTATTCTGATAAATTCGGAAGTACAATTTTTTGGTTAGTGTTACTAAGTAAACTACAAAGAATAGAGATAAGAATGTTTATTGAGCGACAATAGACGCAATACCGTAAAAGATGAAGAAGCAGAGCAGAGCTATGCTTGGAAGAAAATTAATATAATTATTATTTTACCTCAAAATATATCACTGCATTCGCGAAGCAATACGGATATTTTATATATGAAATATTAGTTTATAAATATAAATAAACACCGGATTTTTAAACGTTATCAAATAAAAGATTTAATTAAAGCGCAGTGCGCCCCAAAAAAAACGTCCTTTCGCTTTAGGATAAAGAGAGAAATTGAAAAGGTGTATTATGGTAATCCGTTGCTTTATTAGACTCTCGAATTGGCTGGGTTTTTATCAGTGACAGTAGGGGCTTCTCTATCTTGGTGAAGCATACTCTTAAGAAACAAATTAAAATCGTTTTGAATACAATTACTCTTTTTCTTGCAACTTTTTAAATCATGACATATTCTCAGGTACCCATAGCATAATTTTGGCAGATCGGACAAGTTTACCCAAAATAGAATCCGTAGAAAGTCCTACCCTTCTAACTTAAAAAACAACAAAGTTATAGAATTTCCGATGAATCAGTTCTATTGTAGCTATAGGATATAGTTGTCCAATCGCGGCCGTTCCGACTTATATACTGCCTGCAAAGGAAAGAAGAATGTGTGGCGAGTCAACCGATACAAATTAAAATAGCAACGAATAAATACTTCGGGTATTGTATCTGCAAACCATTCGGGCATACTAAAAGACTCTCGTTACAAGAATCTTCACTCCTCAGCACATCATCTCGCTATCGACTACACATAAATGTAACAAGACCTTTTATCAACCCCATAAATAATGTTTATAATTAATAAATAGTCATAGCGAATAACTAATGTGGTAATACTTATGTGGAGCATATAGGCCTCCATTGATGTGTACAAAGTTTAAAATCGATAGCTTTAAAACTGAGAGACTAGTTTGCGTAGAAACATTCAGACAGACAGACGGATAGACGGACATGCTTATATAGACTTTGAAGGTGATCTTGATTAAGAATATATATACTTTAAAAGGTGGGAGATGTCTTCTTCCTTGAAGTTATGGCATTTCCGATCAATCAGTTCTATGGCAGCTATAGGATATAGTTGACCGATCCCGGCCGTTCCGACTTATATACTGCCTGCAAAGGAAAGAAGGATGTGTGCAAAGTTTGAAGTCGATAGCTTTAAAACTGAGAGACTAGTTTGCGTAGAAACAGACAGACAGACGGACAGACGGACAGACGGACATGCTTATATCGACTCAGGAGGTGATCCTGATCAAGAATATATATACTTTATAGGGTCGGAGATGTCTCCTTCACTGCGTTGCACACTTTTGACCAAAATTATAATACCCTCTGCAAGGGAATAATGAAAAGATTCATGCTTACGCAGTTATCGGATCGAAAACGATCATGCTTACGCAGTTATCGGACCGAAAACGATCTCATTTTGTACGACAGTACGACAGCTACCTCTAAAAGTCGGGGCCAGACCAATGGGGAATGGCATCTGAAACCAAGTCCGTGAACATGGCACAATTACCCAGAGGTGGCTGGAACGAAGAACTCGCCATATTAAAAGAATTAGGTGGGTCATCCCGTGTGATGGGCATAAAAAAATATGCAATTGTGGATGAAGCGCCCTAGCCCTTGTTTTCAACTAGGTTCCAAATAACAGATATATTATATATTTTAAAAAGTTATAATACTTTTTATTTCGCGTGCAGATGAAATGGAGCATATGCAATGACATAAGAGGCGAGAGTAAGAGCCCGCATAGAAAAATAGGCAGAGCGAGAGCTTGCTTGCTTAATGCTAAAGATAAGGCCCGTTGAAGCCGAGCGCCGAGAAGAGTCCGCTTTCAACCAACAAAGCGGTAATATAAATAGACATAAGATACGTATAATTACGATTTCTACGAATCTATGCAGTAGCTGCTGGCTAACCCGACAGATATAATATACAATATTAAGCTCTGCTTCTTTTTCATTCTCTGCCTTTTGAATCTTTGTAGTTAATTCTGCTCTTATCTTTTTGCGCGCATTTCTTTACACTTGCGCTCTCCCGTAGCTCTCTCTTTACTAACTCCCTCCTCTACCTACCTTTTATTAACCTTAGTTGGTACAGTGGTTGAAGGCTAATTTGTTTAAAATAAAAAAAAAATAATAGAAAATTTAAAAAAATTATTAATTTATTTTTGCTAATATGTAATATTTTTAAAATGGAATACAATGTTGTCTGCTCATTAAAATCGTGGAATAAGCCGATATCTTCGTCCCAGGCAAGCATCTATTGTTGGCTGTGCGAAAGTGTATCACATGCCAAATGTGCTGGCCTTACTGCATCTGTCTCGGATGCTGTATCCCGCCGTGTTGGCCTCCATTATTGCTGCAGTGGGTGCCGGGCTGTCCAAGATTAAATGCGATCATTCATGCGACAGACCAAGAGTGAGTTTAAAGATTTGATCGTTGGTTTCCGAAAAATCAACGATCAACTCAGTGCGCTGGATGTTCAATTCAATAGCCTTCAGATGTTGAATGAATCTCCTAAGAGGAAAAAATCTGCTACTAGGGAAGTTGCAGCTCCAGAGATCGCGGGACAGCTGGATCCTCCCGCAATAATGCATCCGCTCATTTCCCTTGCTACTCCAAGAGCAGGGACGGTAAATGAAAAGTCAGCACCCGAATTTACCGTAGCAGAGCATAACTTGTCCGCTTTGTCCTCCATGGCATCACTCCAATGAATGCCCTAGAATTAACCCCCATAGCTTCCACTAGAAATGGTAACCCGCCGCCCGGACCCCCGGAACGGACTCATGCCGCGGTATTACCGACCGTGGCACCAAAACCATTACAGGTAATCCCACCTGTTAGACAAATATTTGTCTCACGGCTAGCCACCGATACCTCGGAGATTGATATCTCGGCTTATATCAAAGCCAAAACCAAGGCCGTTATTAGAGTGGAGGACATTAGGAAATTTAAATACTCCTACTCGAGGCGCATGTCATCCTTCATGATACGTGTGCCAGTGCCGATATTTGCGACGCTATGTTCGCCTGGCTTGTGGCCAGAGGACATATTTGTACAAGAGCATCAGCCGAGTAAGGTAAAGAAAAAAAGTTCGAAGCCTGCTGGAGTCAAGCTCCCAACGTCTGTCCAATCCGACTTTTCAAAAAACTAACATCTTCTTTCAATCTTACCTATCAGAATTGTAGGGGTCTACGTAGCAAGCTCCCTATACTCTATTCTGATAGTCTTTCCTTTGCGTCCCATATTATAGTTTTTACTGAAACCTGGTTAAAGCTGGAGATCTTTTGCTCCGAAGTTTTCCAAGTAGGTACACCACTTTTAGACGTGACCGACTTCTGCGAAGAGGAGAAGGAGTCTTAATATCTATTGACTCCAATTTCGTTTCTGAAGAGGTAAAGTTACCAGAGTTTGGTGATTTCGAATTCATTTGCGTTAAAGTCATATTGTCTGCTCAATCTTTGTTTATTACATGTTCTTACATTCCACCATCTTCCGAACCGCCTACATACTGGCATCACTTGTCGGCTATACAGTCTGTTTCCAATCTTATGTCCGATATTGACCTTCTGGTAGTTCTTGGTGACTTTAATTTACCAGAACTCAATTGGTCAAATACTGAAAATTTATCTTTCTTATCACTTTCCACCCATCAGGATTTCACGGCGGGCATCTTTGACTTGTCCCCAGGCCAGATCAACCATGTTAGAAATTCGTTAGGGCGGCTTCTTGACTTATGTTTTGTATCTGATCCAGATGGTACCACCCCTTCCAGAGCTTGGGTGGTACCCCTGAAGATCCATACCACCCTACGCTTGAAGTTTCAATTGAAACCAATTCTGGTGTCAATCAGAAGCCTTCCCGCGTATCAAACAAGATTCGTTGTTTTCGTAAGGCTGATTTTAGTAAAATTAATTTGTTAATCGATATTTTTGACTGGTCCGATATTCTGGCATGCACAGATATAAATATCATCCTAGATAAATTTTATTTCACATTAAATACATTCTTTGACTTAAGTGTGCCGTGGAAATATCCGTCTGCTACAAATAATCCTCCTTGGATTACAAGGTGCCTAACAAAATTAAAAACAGATAAAGACAGGCTTTTAAATATATATAAAAGAACCTGTAGCAGCATAGATTTCTCAAGATACTTAATAGCTCAGCTAAATTTCACCGTGCATAACGCCAAATGTTATAAAAATTATATTCGCCGCTGTCGCCGCTTCGCAGGCTGTGTGTTAAAATACTGTGCTAGGGCTCTGTGCAAACCTCTTCAAAAACTTTTCAACTTATCTTTGGAATCTTCGATTTTCCCCTTTAAATGGAAGGAATCTGTCATAATTCCTCTGCATAAAAACGGTGAAAAATTCAATGCTGCCAACTACAGAGGCATCTCAAAATTGTCAGCGATTCCAAAGTTATTCGAAAAATGAATAACTCCTCATTTGCAACACCTATGCTCATCAATAATTTCTCCATGTCAGCATGGTTTCATTAAGCGTCGCTCCACCACCACTAATTTATTGAAGCTGACATCCTTTGTTTTAGATGGCTTCCAAAAGGGACTTAAAACTGATTGATTCAGTTAATCACTCACTCTTGTTGATTAAACTAAATCTTTTGGGATTCTCAACCGACCTCATTACTTGGATCTCCAGCTATTTAAATGAAAGAACACAGAGAGTCTTATTTAAAAATCAATATTCCCGCTTAGTCCGTGCCACATCTGGAGTCCCTCAAGGAAGCCATCTTGGAGCATTACTATTCACTCTTTTTATACCCTTGCAGAGGGTATTATAATTTTGGTCAAAAGTGTGCAACGCAGTGAAGGAGACATCTCCGACCCTATTAAGTATATATATTCTTGATCAGGATCATCTCCTGAGTCGATATAAGCATGTCCGTCTGTCCGTCTGTCCGTCTGTCTGTCTGTTTCTACGCAAACTAGTCTCTCAGTTTTAAAGCTATCGACTTCAAACTTTGCACACATCCTTCTTTCCTTTGCAGGCAGTATATAAGTCGGAACGGCCGAGATCGGTCAACTATATCCTATAGCTGCCATATAACTGATTGATCGGAAATGCCATAACTTCGTTGTTTTTTAAGTTAGAAGGATGGGACTTGCTGTGGACTCTTTTAGCAAACTTATTCGATCTGACTATATCCTATAGCTGCCATATAACTGATTGATCGGAAATGCCATATCTCTGTTGTTTTTTAAGTTAGAAGACTGGGACTTTGTATGGATTCTACTTTCGGCAAACTAATTTGATCTGCCGAGTTTTATAAGGATCGGCAGACTATATAAGATCCGATATATATCTAATAATATAAGCTGCCACATATCTGCAAGGGTATATCAACTTCGGCTCCGCCCGAAGTTAGCTTTCCATTCTTGTTATAAATGACTTGCCCCCATCCTTAACGAACGCGCTGGTACTAATGTACGCAGACGATGTTAAGCTTTGTCTGCAATATAAGTTCCCGTCTGCCCAAAACAGACTCCAGTCCGATCTCGATAATTTTCAAATATGGTGTCTAACTAATGACTTAATACTTAATGGATCAAAATGCAAACTTATGTCTTTTTATCGTACTAGTCCTCACCAGGCTTCGTACAATCTCTCTGGGATTGCCTTAGAAAAATTAACTCAGGTTAATGATCTTGGTGTCCTTTTAAACATAAAACTTAAATTTTCCGACCATATTTCTTCAATGGTTAATAAGGCTAAAGGTGTTCTCGGTTTTATTAAAAGATGGGCTAAAGAATTTAACGACCCTTATATTACTAAAAGCTTATTTATATCCTTGGTCCGTCCGATACTGGAGTACGGTTCATGTGTCTGGTGTCCCCAATACGGTGTATAAGACCGTATAGAATCCCAGGAAGATTTTTTACGAGCTGCTTTTTGCGGGGCAAATTCATCTGTCTCCTGGTTTGTCTTCAATCCGAAAAACTCGGCTCGGTTGGGTTGTTCGTGGAGGTTTGTGATAATGGTAAGGTCCTTATGGCAGCTGAGCGGTCGGGACTGGTCTGCCCACAAGGCCCTTTAGACGAGCGGCTCGATCAACTTCTTCGACAGTTCTGGGAAGTGGAAAACTGCACCTATCCGATTGTGAAGGCGTCAAAGGAAGAACTAATTTCGAGAGTCATTTTGCTAAGAACTTCGTGGGGTTTGAAAGCGGTGCCTATACAGTCAGGTAGCCAATTTTACATAACTCCGGTTATTGGGCGACTCTTTGGAGAGTCTTTGGAGAGGAAACTGTCTCATCAGCCCGAACTGCGCGCTCAGTATTCGGCCTTTATAAAGGAGTATCTTAAACCTGGTCTTATGTCCCTGGTTCCGCCGGAGTTGCATTGAGATTGCAAATATTTTCTGCCACATCACTGTGTGCTAAATAAGGACAGAACCAATTTGAAGACTTTCCAGTGGGATCCGAAATCTTGCTTCAAGATTTTTACGACGATGATCTTATTTCTGGTGGCAAAACCAAGACGAGGTTGGCATTTTGGGGCAGATTTCAGCGCTTCTGTCCAAGGTCGAATTTCAGCTGCGAAAGTGGGGCTCCAATATCCCTACCGTGTTGGCCGGCGTGCCTAAAGAGAATCGGGATTGGATAAACGTTAGGATTGGCTTTGGATCCTTCCACTCAGCTGCTTCCTTCATTTTCTGTTCTTCAGTCCACGTCGAAGCCGTCCTGACGTTCGGTCTTATCATCAATAGCGCGGTTTTGCGATCCGCAGGGCCTTGTTGGTCCAGTGGATTTGCATACGTCTATAAGTTTGGCAGACGGGATCATCATAAAGGAATTACCGTTCATAATCTAAGGTGAAAATATTCTTGAAGAAGCTGTGTCGGGAGCAGCTTTCGTGGGATGAAAGCTTGCCTCAGGTTTTTTACACAGAGTAGCAGGAGATCTGCCGGAGCTTCAGGCACATCCAACGTGCAGGGATTCGTCGGCTGGTGCTAACTTCTGGAGCACTCGTGGAGATTTAAGGGTTCTGTGACACTAGCATTGAAGACCAAGGAGCGTGTGTCTACATAGTTTCCAGGTTTCCTAGTCGGCAGGGACTGAGAGCCGACTTCTATGTGTGAAGTCTCCTTTATCGCGTCTTAAGACCTTAACTGTGTCGAATTTAGTGCTGGTTGGAGCTGAGTTGTTGGCGAGAATGATGGCAGAGGTCAGTCTAGGCGTTTACATAGGGAAATATTTTTGTTTGTGCGACTCTTCAGTTGTGTTATCCTGGATTCAAGATGTGCCGGCTAGTTTTAACATTTTTGTCGCCAACCACGTGCTAACTATCCAAAATCTGACTTATTCCATGTATTCCATGAGTTGATCGGAATCAGTTTATGGAGTTAGTGGTCAGTTAGCGCTCAATCTTATAAAGGCACAGGAGGACTGGACTGCGACGATAGTAATCTAGAAGCCAGCTTTAAATTTTCGCCCTTCAATTTAATTGGTGAAATCGCCATATTCAAATCGCCATAAGAAACTACCGTTCATGATCTCAAGGCGGGGTCTCGCTTGTTTTTGTGGGCTGTTCAGCGCGCTCATTTGGGTGATGAAATAAGGACGTTGCAGACAAAAGGAATTGTTGCCTCCTCCAGCTCGATTGCTTCGTTATCCCCGGCTCCGAGTAGACAGGCGGCTCAAAAACTCATAGAGAGATTGGATGGTTGAGGTCTTCGATGTAACCGGTCTTGATTTTTGCGCTCCTTTCTTTTAAAAGTCAGAGGTTCGCGACAATGTCCCCAAGTGTCAAATCAGCGTTTTCATCTGCTCCTCGATGAAGCTTATCCACTTAGAGCTGATGAGAGATCTGTCTACTGTCGATTTTCTGCATGCACTGACGAGATTAAGAAAGGAGCCTCCACAGAACTGGTCTGTCGTCTCTTTTGGCGACGCCCACTCTCGTGCATTCGATCGGCCACCTGCATCTACCCTAATGCGCTATCGTTGTCTCTCTCTCTAGCGGTAACATTCGGGTGCTCCGCAGCATCAAGCGTTGCCCCGCGTCCCGTGTTCTTACTTCTTCGTTCGGTCTTCAACCCTTCAGACATATCCCAAATTTACATATCAATAAAATCTAATAAAAACAAGAATGGAAAGCTAACTTCGGGCGGAGCCGAAGTTGATATACCCTTGCAGATATGTGGCAGCTTATATTATTAGATATTTATCGGATCTTATATAGTCTGCCGATCCTTATAAAACTCGGCAGATCAAATTAGTTTGCCGAAAGTAGAATCCATACAAAGTCCCAGTCTTCTAACTTAAAATACAACAGAGATATGGCATTTCCGATCAATCAGTTATATGGCAGCTATAGGATATAGTCGGCCGATCCTTATGAAATTTTGCAGAACGAATAAGTCTGCTAAAAGAAGAGTCCACAGCAAATCCCATCCTTCTAACTTAAAAAACAACGAAGTTATGGCATTTCCGATCAATCAGTTATATGGCAGCTATAGGATATAGTTGACCGATCCCGGCCGTTCCGACTTATATACTGCCTGCAAAGGAAAGAAGGATGTGTGCAAAGTTTGAAGTCGATAGCTTTAAAACTGAGAGACTAGTTTGCGTAGAAACAGACAGACAGACGGACAGACGGACATGCTTATATCGACTCAGGAGATGATCCTGATCAAGAATATATATACTTAATAGGGTCGGAGATGTCTCCTTCACTGCGTTGCACACTTTTGACCAAAATTATAATACCCTCTGCAAGGGTATAAAAATTGCGCTTATATTTAAATCGAACAGAATTTATATTTTATTAAAAACTGGAATTCTGAACATTAAAAACAGATACCCGAAAACGCTCGGTAATTTAACAATATATGTAAGCCAATTTTTATACCCTTGCAGAGGGTATTATAATTTTGGTCAAAAGTGTGCAACGCAGTGAAGGAGACATCTCCGACCCTATTAAGTATAATTTAATATACTGTCCGTCTGTCTGTCTGTTTCTACGCAAACTAGTCTCTCAGTTTTAAAGCTATCGACTTCAAACTTTGCACACATCCTTCTTTCCTTTGCAGGCAGTATATAAGTCGGAACGGCCGGGATCGGTCAACTATATCCTATAGCTGCCATATAACTGATTGATCGGAAATGCCATAACTTCGTTGTTTTTCAAGTTAGAAAGATGGGACTTGCTGTGGACTCTTCTTTTAGCAGACTTATTCGATCTGCAAAATTTCATAAGGATCGGCCGACTATATCCTATAGCTGCCATATAACTGATTGATCGGAAATGCCATAACTTCGTTGTTTTTTAAGTTAGAAGGATGGGACTTGCTGTGGACTCCTCTTTTAGCAGACTTATTCGATCTGCCAAATTTCATAAGGATCGGCCGACTATATCCTATAGCTGCCATATAACTGATTGATCGGAAATGCCATAACTTCGTTGTTTTTTAAGTTAGAAGGATGGGACTTGCTGTGGACTCCTCTTTTAGCAGACTTATTCGATCTGCCAAATTTCATAAGGATCGGCCGACTATATCCTATAGCTGCCATATAACTGATTGATCGCAAATGCCATATCTCTGTTGTTTTTTAAGTTAGAAGACTGGGACTTTGTATGGATTCTACTTTCGGCAAACTAATTTGATCTGCCGAGTTTAATAAGGATCGGCCGACTATATAAGATCCGATATATATCTAATAATATAAGCTGCAACATATCTGCAAGGGTATATCAACTTCGGCTCCGCCCGAAGTTAGCTTTCCATTCTTGTTATATCTTCAGATGTCCACTGATCGGTCCGATTGATTGGTTTAAAATTAAATTCCTACATTAAATAAATTAGTTTTTGAAATTCAGCCTTATGGAAGAATCGGCTTCGAGTAAAACCTCAAGAGTGGGATAATTTTGATCCTCAGGGCTAAAAAAAGGGAAAGTTCTGGGAACAGTTCTATCAGGATCTGAAACAAAGCACAAGTCCAGCAGCCGAAATAATTTCTAACGTGGTTTATTTAACAGAGTGAGATGTAAAATACGCAGATTAAGTTTATTTAAAAATTTTATCATAACCCTCCTACCCCTAAAAACAAAATAACGCCAGGTCAAAAAAGTTTTTTGAAGAAGTTGCAAATCAAATTATTCCAATGCCTAAACTAATATGGATATGCCTAAAATGGGATCCTTCAACACGGTCACAAGTAACAATTTTAATATCTTTAACAGACCCGACAAACTAGTCCAATTCTGAACGAATAAAATATAAATTAGTCTTCATCAGGTGTATCAATAGACAATTTATTTATAGGGTTAGTGCTCATACGCATGAAACTTTATTTACCCAAAACTGAAGTGCAAGTTTTAAAATAAATGTATTTGTTCGTCCGTAAAGCGTTATGCGGCCAGTTTCGTCGATCTTGGACTTGCGGGAGTACCGGTAGGTCCCTGTGTCGTGGTGAAAACTAATTGGACTGTCATAAGGACGCTCTGAGTTAGACACGGCTCGCTGAGGGCAGGATGGGGGAGGTGTGCGGGATGAAAGTGGATGCTTTGTATTGGTATTAGGTGCCAATAGGATTAAAGTATTATTAGTATTAAAGTATAACTCATTATTTTGGCGATTGCAATTAAATCCATGTTTTTGCTGTATCAATTATTACAAATTAATATGAAAACAATGAGAAAGGAAAGCTAATTTCAGGCTGACATTTTTAAAAAAAAAAGTGATTATTATCTATCAAATAACTTCATTATCAGAGGTGCCTCAAAAAACACTTGTGATTTAGTTGAAATTTTAGGCGTCAAAGTAAACCCTAAATTTGCTAATTGTAAATTTAGAACCGTGCATTGCATAATCAAAAATATGTTTAATGTTTTTACATTATTTTGTAATAATTAATGGTGTATTTGCATAAATTAATATGTCAGTATTAAACACAGCTAACGTATCTATCAACTAAGCCCTCTTCTATATTTGCGCAGTCTCCCAATGGGATATAAATTATTTTGGGGTGATGATTGACTCTCCTTCCAGGAGCACCATGAAAATACACAAGGAAGGCGATGGCCTCAATAAGGGGCCTTACCAAGACCCTGGTAAATGTCATAAGGCCCGAAGCGGAATAGGAGGAAAATGATAATGAGCCTTGCCTCGACGCAAATCCTGAACGCCACACCCATCTGGCAGCCGTCTCTACGCCTAGCTGCATAAAAGAAGTGAATGCATTTTACAGGCTAGGAGCTATTCTGAGTGGCTTCAGGACGGTCTCCTGCGATAGGAAGCTTGCAGCCTTAGGCTTTTGGGGTGCATATGAACTATGCAAAACGGAACCGTGAAAAGGTTTTGACGCATTTGTGACAAAGACCGAGTCGCCTAACCTCGCCTAGCCTCGCCAAGGTGGCTGTCAGGGGGCATTAACAAACATCTGGGGCTGCAACACTGCGTGGGACCCCACCGCATAATATACCGGCAGGGGAATGCGAATTACTGCTCCAAAAATTCTGCCATCGACTCTCAAGTAGGGATGAGGTCCGAATTTGAGACATTTTGACCTTCGTCCCACTTGGCCTGAGTAGCTGGGTCCAACCTTTGAAGGAGCACCTGGACAATGATGCAGCCGGCGATCTGAACTTTCGTCCCCAAATTTTTCAAGGCTTGCATATGGGCATTAAATTTATCTAAAAACCTCGACCTTTCACCAGGCACCTTTCAATAGATTTAAGCTTAGAATCTCTTTCCCATGAGCCTGATGATTATTGTCGCAATGATTATTGTCGCAGCGCGACATTTTAATTCTCCTCGGAGATTTTCAAGGAACCAACTTCCTCTATAGCTGAGACCCGAAGACAAGGTCGCACCCTCTGCAACTTCTCCACCTTACTTATGTAAGAATTGCTGCCAACGATTGTTGAGAAAACCGAGTAAAATTCAGCCCTCTCCGAATTTCCTCCGCTGAAAGTAGGAAGACGAAAATGAGGCAAGGTTTCAAAGCTCTGACCGAATTCTGCGTCCGCCTGAATGCTGGAAACTATGCTGGTAAGGGTGGAATGGGCAGCAATTCGATCAGAGTGCAGCGAGGTCTGGTACTCGATTTCGGAATGCATGGTCGCTACAAGCGTCGGAAAGCTTCCGGAAAGCTCCCGTGGAGGGAGGCACGTGGAGCATGGCATCATCCACCTTGGACACTGGCTGGAGGGCTCTTTGGATCCTCGGTACATCCAGGTTGATACCCTTTGGGCGCTCCTGTGACAGCACCGCTGGGGTTCATCGCCACTGTAATTGAACTACTATCAATCAAACTAAAGAAAAACAGTAAATATTTCTTGCACCAAAATTATATTGCTTATAATTTATTTGATATTATGTATCTAATTATAATTGCGCGCTGCGAACACGATTTATCCGACTGTGCGCTCAGAACCGTACACAGAGTTGTGGAATGTATATATATTATATATTATATATGTTATATATATATGAATGCTTATGCGCGACGATGCACTTGCTAGTGGAACGTATCCATGTATGTTATATGTAGCGGACCGAATATCAATTGACCGTCGTATTGTATTTATTCGTATATGTATTCCGTCGTATGTGTATTTATTTATAATAATTATTATAATTCTTATTATTTTAATAACACGAAATTGTGTATTTTAAAAACCTTATAATAATGTTTATTTTGTGTGAAGATGAAATGGAGAGAAAAACAGAGTCATCCAATTTATGGTGCGTTTGCAATGATATGAGAGACGTGAGGGAGATCCCGCTCACTAGCTTATTGCTAAGGATTTAGCTTAATGTTAAAGGCCCGTTGAAAGAGAGCGGGCAAAAAAAGTCGGCTGGCGACCAGCAAAACCGATAAAATCAATAAAGATAAGATAAACTAAAATAATTTTGTTTTAGTAACAAATCTATACAGTAAATATGGTAAATATAAATCGTACGTATATAATTCTATCGATTCTCTATCGTTGTGTTTATCTTGGTGGTACTAAGGAAGCCCTAGCGTGCATATTACTGAGTATGAAACTGGCGTAAATAAAATTGGTCTTGGTATAAATGACGAGGCGGTGAAATCGATTCCAGAAGATGAAGCGCGACTTTGTGCGAGGCACTTATTTGGAGCGAGCATTTTTAATCCTCACAGCACAAACGAATTAACTTTAAAATGGTTTACAATAGATGACCTATGTACCAACTAATCTTCGCACAATCAGTCCATAGAACAATCAGTCCAATTTTAGAATAACCTACACAACGTCGATATCAACTCGTACCAAATTCGGATCAGTTATCACCGACGCCCTTCACCTTTACAAAATAATGTCAGTGCAAGGCAGTACGACAGACACTCAAGCCATTTTTTCGGATAACAATACCACTGTTTTCGTCAGAGTTGTTAAGCATCTTTAGCCTCGTTTCCATTCCAATATGAGATTCAAAAGGTTGGAAATTGTAAATCTCGAGCTGTCAACAATTTCTGCAATATACATCCATAGAGATAAATTTATAGGTTTTTATGAGGATGAATTCAATCGATGCATTCATATAAAAGTTGAACAGCACATTTGTTTCAACTTCTTAAAGGCATTAAATTACGAAACTGTAACAAAGTGTCAAAGCATGATATGGCTTATATGGTTCATATCATATAGTTCATAAAATTCAGTTGGCTTAGAAAGCCACGATTAACAGTGGAACAAAAATCAAAAAAAAAATGTTTTTAATTATTTGATTGGTGGCAAGATTGTTAAGGTAAATAAAGTGGTTACGGACGGACGTATATTCATAATAATGGAGTTAGGATCCTGATTTTAAAAACTTTTTGTGTAACGTAAATTTTTTTTATTTTTTACCCTTTAAAGTTGTTTAGAAAGCCGAGGTGGTTTATATGACGTTATGATAATATGACGTTGTGTAAGTCATCAATAAAACCATAATAAATAGCTTCAGTAAAATTTCTACCACTGAACAGAATACACTGAAAAGAAAATTCCAGTCCATGTGTGAAAAATGTCAGAGTCCAAGGAAATTTTTTTTTGAAACACTGAAAGGTCAAGTCTCATAAGCCATCAGGGAAATTATTTTGGCAATTCGGAAACAAAAAGTTATCGGCATCACATTGCAGCCAGGTGATGAGAGGCATTTTATAGTCTCCCAGGATTAATATATGATCATGATCATTGACCGATTACATCTAATAAATGGCATATGGATGAGATAAATACTTTCCTTAGTTGGCTTAAATTTCAAAGAATCAATCAATCTTGTTCTCTGGCCATGCTTTAGGATCAAGTGAACATTAGGCATACATTAGGATCATGAGAAAATAATCAGGTATAATTAATTTAAACGACGATAATGGTAACATCGTCTGCTTACATAAGTACTACCGAGTTTGTTAAAGCTGAGGGCAAGTCATTTATAATAAGGGTAATGAGTTACGGACCGAGATGGCTTCCTTGAGGGACTCCAGACGTAGCACGGACTAAGCGAAAATGTACATTTTTAAATAAAAATCTCTGTGTTCTTCTATTTAAGTAGCTGAAGATCCACGTAAGGAAATTTATATGAAGAGTGAGTGATTATCTGAATAAAAACCTTTATTGAAGTCTGTACAAATAGCATCAGCTTTAAGTTCCTTTCGGAAGCCATCTATAACAAAGGATGTCAACTCAAATAAATTATTGGTGGTGGAGCGATGCTTAATGAAACCATGCTGACATGGATAAATGATTGAATAACAAAGGTGTTGCAAATAGAGGAGTGATTCATTTTTGAAATAACTTTGGATTATCTGAAAATTTAAAGATGCATCTGTAGTTGGCATCGTATTTTTTTCCTTTTTTATGCAAAGGAATTATGATAGATTCCTTCCATTTATGTAGAGGCTCACACAGAGCCCTAGCACGGTATTTCAGTACACAGCTTGGTACTCCATCGGGGCCTGATTCACCGCATTCAGCGAAAATTCTGCGTTATGCACTGTAAAATCTAACCGGGCTATCTATTTATTTATGTCCGCATATAAAATGGAGTGAGTCAAAAGATCCAATTTATGATACGTATGCACTGAGATAAAGGGCAAGAGTGTGCCCGCCTTAGAACATAGGCCAAGCGAAAGCTCTCTATTTTTATGATAAAGATAAAGCCCGCTGAAGCCGAGCGGCCGAGAAGAGTCGGCTTGTGACCAACAATAGCGATTGGATAAATACATATATGACAAACTATAATTATTATATTTTAGTGATACAATCTATGCAATCAACAAGGCTATTAAGTTATTAAGATTTTCCGTTTTGAATGTCAGCCTTAAGGAAAAAGCGATTCCTATTTGAGAAGCGGGGAGACTGGTTTCGCTTAAAACCTAGGGTAATAGCGTAGGGTAATATGAATATTTAGCGGTTGAGATGGACAAAGCTCTGCAAAGAGTGGTACAATTAGGATAAGTCTTGAAGTCGATCTGGTTGATTTAAAAAAAAAAGTTTCTTGGAAAATTTCAGCTGCGCCTGCTCAAAAGATAACATTAAAAAACCTTACTTGAATTATTATTTGTGCGCGAAGCATAATCATCTATTGCATACATACTTCTATTGCATCCGTTGTTCGCAGAATGCTACTCTTTTTTAGTCAAAGTTCTGTTATCCTTTCTGAGGAGCGGTAGAGACATCTCTGTAGGCTATGAATAAATGTGATGCTTAGCGAAAAGTAAGGCATCATTGCGTATTTCAAGAGCACGCACAACGTCCTGTCCGAGTTGGATGTTGCGGAGCTCAGGAGCGATCTGCGCGTCAACTTCAACGAAGAGGCGAGGGAGGCACGATTTATCCTGGACGAGGAGATGATTCGCCGCTTCAGTTTGTTGCCTGCGAGCTCGACGCTGATCAAAACTACTTCCGCCACCAATTTTGATGCGTCGTTTGGCAGAACTTTCCAGGCTTTGCCGCGACTGCCGCTTCCCACTTTTAGTGGAGGTTACGCGGAGAGGCTAAAATTCCGATCACTGTTCTGTACCTGGTGGACACAAACCCATTTATAAGTCGGGTGGAGATGCTTCTGGGGTTGCAGTCCTGCCTTCGTGAGTCTGCCTTGGAGACTGTGCCGTCGTTGCAAATAAACAAAAACAATGACCTCGCCTTGAAGCTGCTAAACAAAAGGTTCAGTAATCGCCGTTCAATAATGCATTTTTCAAGCTCATGTTAATGAGATACTGCATCTAAGGATCGGAAAGTCCACATTGTCGACGAGGCTTCGCGATATTTCGGATACTTTTAAATGCGAGCTCTGGCAAGCATGGGCACAACGGAGCAGATTAGCAATCTGCTGCATCAGAATCCAAGTGCTGTCGCAGAAGTGCAAAAGATTGATTCACACAGGCTAAGTGGAAGGAAATGCAGGCTGACTTGGACTTGGCCAGTTTCCTCGAGCAGATTTCGGAGAGCATGGATTTGTCGACGACTTCATATGTACCAAACCCTGCGGTGGGACGACGTAGACCTTTTCATCCAGGTAACTCTGCATTTATGATTACAAACTCGTCCGCACGCGTGATAAATGCGTGAGATATTTTTGGACGATGCCCCGTTTGATAGAGGATGAAATGGGCGACAGTGTAAAAGGTTATCATGTAGCCGTCATTGATTTTTGCGGTCGTTTCCTGTAACACATGACAATGAATGACAGAATGACATCCTGCTGATAAAGGACGAAAACTTGCCGCCAATGAAATCGCCCCTGGCGAGGGTAACAGAAATAGTCGTCGAAGATGACGGAGTGTGTCGGGTGGCGTTTCAGAGGACAGCGTCGGAGCTTCAAGGCAGACAGTCAACAAATTGTGCTTGCTGCCCCATCAAGATACGGTTGAAAGCTTATCTTCCAAGGGGGGGAAGGGGTCTTGGGGTCTGGCCAAGCAGCCACCGGAAAATCTAGCCGGCAATAATTTATTGGCTTTAAAAACACCCGTGACATCACTCGGTTCCATCGTCTTTTGGGCGCCGTTGTTATGTTCCCACAGCCGCAAGGCAATTCAACATTAAAAAACATCAATAAACACAAACATCAACCATTGGTTCCGAATCAAACCCAGTAATACAGATGCTCATTGACGAGCAAATTGAAAGCTATACAGCTATTCAAAGACTGATTAGAAATTTCACAAAAGATTCAGCAGACCGACGACTCAGAGAAGGTTACTTCGAAGAGCGTCTAAAACAACTCACCCACATATGGAATCAGTTTCAAAATAATGATGGCAAGCTCCAGGAACTGGCACTCAGCCCAGAAAATGAATACTTCTCAAAGGCCAAGGCACTCACAGATCTGGTCAAAAAATATGAAGCGATATATTCGGATGGAATACCTTCAGGATCAGGCCCGTCACAGCGTCCCCGAAAACCGGTGAAAATCTAGAAGCAATGGTACATCCGAGGGAGAACGGATTAGAAAATGTTGAAAACCCGCAAATCGCGTCATTAAAACGAAGACATGAAGGGCGGCTAGATGATCTTGAAGATTTATTGTGCAACCGCACTGAAGAAAGAGAAGTGTCCACACACATTGTAGTTGGGCATCCCAACTACAAGGAGGCCTGGCAGCGGTTAAAAACACGATATCAAAATGAAAGAATTGTAGTCAAATCTATACTTGCAACTTTTTTTGCACACCCCAAGACAAATGGGTCAGCGGAGCAGTTACGCAGCCTCCATGATACGGTGCTCAGAACAATCACCGCCCTCAACACCCTTAATGTTTCAACAACCGAATGGGATCCAATCTTGCTACACATCATTGAGGAAAGATTAGACCAACACACGCTGTCATCTGTAGAACTAGCCATCGCTGATCCAACCACTCGACAATCCCTGAAGCTGATGTTAGAACACCTTGAGCGTCAGGCAACCAGTCAAGTAACAATCCGGAAAAATATATCTACCGGTCCACGTCAATTCAGCTCACCACCAGTGATGTGTTCAGCCACAGTCCCTTTTACAATTGAACCTGCCGTTCTGTTACCGCGCAAGTGCCAATACATGGACCAGCCGGACCCCCTCAGCAATGCCGCGTCATTAAGCGTTATGCAACTCCGCGTCATTAAGCGTTATGCCGCGCCCAAGCGTTCTTACTTCGTCTCTCAGTCTACAACTCTTCAGACTCTTATTTACAGGAGGGAAAGCGTACCATAAGTCCATTACTCTCTCCCACAGCTCCATCAATTCATTTGGCTCCACAAATTCACATAGCTCCACAAATTTTCAATTGGATTCATATCCGGAGATTGTGGTGGCCAATTCATTGACTGCAACTTTTGTTTTAAAATCCAGTTTTTGACCAACAGAGACGTATGTTTTAGGTCATTGCTGAAAATGCATTTTAGCTGTAGAAAAACCCATATACCCGATGATTGACCCACTTCCGTAATGACTTACAATATCTCAATCCCCTTTAGTCCAATTTTTGTGAGTTGCAGCAAAGTTTCTACGCAAAATAATGTGTATTTTTGTTAATGGTGGTTTCTTGTTTATTTCTTTAGCTTTTACGCTCATTCTATCTAAGCTGCGTCGGACGGTCCAAGTACTGGCATCCAAATTCAGCATCATAGCCGCATTTACTGGCTAATGTCTGGGTTGCTCGTCACCAAGTTGGTCAAGTGGAAAATTAAAATTATTGGTCGACCTCCTGCATTAACTGGAATGCTCTCTGCACATTTTTTTTAGTCTCTGCACTGTCATATCACAGTCCATAATTATAACATTTTATATGGGACTTTTAAATATTGAAGCTTAAAAAATGCTTAATACATAAAATAAAAAGAGTTGGTACAACGAGTGAAAAACTGTAACATCTGACTTTCTTTACAGTTTTCTTTCCATTTTTCGTATCCACATACCAAATGGATTCAAATTTTCAAAAAACATTTATGTACATATTTATTTCGCCAATGAACTAACATTATTACATGGCTACTATACTATAAAATAGACTTCTTTCTCTTATATTAAAGCGAATGGAACTGTTTTTTTTGTGCGCACTGCGTTTCTATTTAATATTTGATTTCAAAACTTAACACTATTATGTTCATCTAAATTTATTAATATTTATAATTAATATATTTATGCAGTGGTATATTTGGAGGTAAAATAATAACTTTATTAATTTTATTCCGAACATAGCTCTGCTCTGCTTCTTCATCTTTTACGGTGTTGCTTCTATCGTCGCTCAATATAGATTCTTATCTCTATTCTTTACTGTTTATTAACCCGCACTAATCGCTCTCTTCAATCCCCCTTTTTCGTTTCCCTGGCACAGTGGTTCAAGGTACGTCAATAATATAAACAAAAAATATTAATAAACTAATAATCAAATCTATGGAATTTAAACTTGTCTGTGCGTTGAAGTCTTGTAAGTCTCCTCATACAGCCTACCATCCACTGCTGGCTTTGTAAAAACGTTTTACACGCAATGTGTGCCGGGTTCACGGCGTCAGTTTCGGATACCATTTCATGTAGGTCTGGGCTCCACTTTTGCTGTGACGGTTGTCGTGTTGTTCAGAACGAAATGAGATCGTTCAAGAGACAGACTAAAAGTGGATTTAACGAATTGGTTAGCAATTTTCGAGATGAGTTTCGCTCATCTCGGGGTAAATGAGCAATTGTCCAATATGTGTGCTGTGGCATCGCTTCAAGTGATACCACCAGACGCAATAATACAAACCCCCTTAAGAGTCACCGAACAGGGGAATCAAGCGTCCGGACCACCGGTACGAACTGATGCTGCCTCCATCCTGATATAGTTACTCTTTTCAGAACTTTACCGCTTTCTAATCCTGAGGATCCATATCATCCCACTCTTGAGGTTTTAATCGAAATCAATACCTTAATTGACCTTAATTAAAAGTTCGTTTCTTCCGTAAGGCTGATTTTATATAACTAAATAAATTACTTTTGGAATTTGATTGGTCCGATCTACTGGCATGCGATGACATAAACATTGCCTTACAGAGAGTTTATAATACCCTTAATATATTCTTCGACGCTTGCCTGCCGTGGAAATATCTCTCCGCTTCAACTAATCCGACTTGGTATAGAAAGCACCTGTTAAATTTAAAGAACGTCATGAATAGACTTTTCAATAAACATAGATTATCTGGCTGTACAGTAAGTTATTCAAGATACTTAGTGGCTCGATCCAATTTTACCGTGCATAACGCCGAATGTTATAGGAGTTATATTCACCTCTGCCGGATTCAGTTTACTCAGGACCCGATGCAGTTTTATAACTTCGTAAACACTTACTCCTCTGCTTACGTTTGAGAACTCAAATGCCAACACTGATCTGGCAATGGCCGATCTCTTCGCAAAGTTTTTTCAAACAACTTATTCATGTAGCACCATTCCAACTCAGCCTTACACTTATAAGATTCAATCAGCCAACCAGATATTTTGCCCATCTTTTGATCAAAGTGGTGTATTATCGGATCTTCTTCAGGTCAAGCCCGTGTATTCGCTAGGCCCTGATGGAGTACCAGGATGCCTTCTGAAGAACTGCGCCGAGACACTGTGCAAACCGCTCCTTAGACTCTTTAATCTATCGCTGGAGACTTCGATTTTTCCCCTTATGTGGAAGGAATCCGCTCCACCACCACCAACTTATTGGAGCTAAGATCTTTTGTCATGGATGGGTTCCGGAATGGCTTACAAACAGACGTCATTTACACTGATTTCAGTAAAGTATTTGACTTTGTTAACCATTCGCTTCTTATAAGTAAACTCAGTCTATTGGAATTCCCAACTAATCTCCTGATTTGGATTTCGAGTTACTTATCTGGAAGAACCCAACGTGTTTTCTTTAAAGATGTTACCTCGCGTTTAGTCCGCATCACATCTGGGGTGTCCCAACATTACATTACATTATTTATTAATGACTTGCCCCTTGCCTTAACTGACTCACTTGTACTTATGTACGCTGATGACGTTAAGCTTTGTCTTCAGTATAGATTCACTAGCGCCCAATCTAGACTTCAATCCGATTTGGATAAATTTCAAAATTGGTGTTTAGCAAATAACCTAAAGCTTAATGGATCGAAATGTAAACTCATGTAATTTTATCGATCTAGTCCTCACCAGGCTACGTACTTTCTCTATGAGAATGCCTTAGAACGATTAACTCAGGTTAACGATCTGGGTGTCCTATTAGATTTGAAACTTAAATTTACCGACCATATATCCACCATGGTTAATAAAGCTATGGGTGTGCTTGGTTTTATTAAAAGATGGTCAAAAGAATTCAATGACCCGTACTTAACAAAAACTTTATATACTTCACTAGTCCATCCGATTCTAGAGTATGGATCGTGTGTCTGGAGTCCTCAATACGGAGTACACCAAGATCACATCGAATCTGTACAAAAAAATTTCGTAATATTCACCCTTAGAGGACTTAATTGGGATTCAAATCTTAACCTTCCCTCTTACCATAGTAGACTCTACCATCACTAACAAACCGGAGGAAAATTCTGTGTATCGTGTTTCTATATAATCCAGCATTTACTAACATTTTCGTCCTCTACTCCTTAGCCATAGTAACTCGACGTATGCCCAACATGATCCCTGTAGGGTATTATGTTCGGACTACAATGGTCTCTACCACATTTTGCCACTTTGATCTGCTTTCTATCTTAAATCTTATATTCTAAACGCCTTATCTGAGCAATAATCTTCCTCGTAACATCTTAGTCCTACTCTATTTTTTCAATACCTCGGATCTATCCCCGCGATTCGAGCCGTACGTTATGCGGCAGCGCCCCTCGGTCGGTTGGGCGAGAGGTGGGCTGTACGTATGCAGCGGGAGACGCGCGAAAAAAAGTATTTTAATAGTTTTTAAATCGAGAATTTTTTCTGTTGTGATTCTTAAAAAATTCACTTTCAAGATTAAATATATCTCTATAAAAGCTTATATTAGTAATATGAAATATTACCTCAGATATAAAGGACGGCTACAGCACCGATGCGTCGCTGCTGCGCAGAATGGCCGCGAGTCGAGTTATCGACGAAGACATCTCCGACGACGAAGAGGCGGAGATCACAATGGTGAAGGGTAACCTGTCAGATGTCCTTACGGATTCTGCAGATAAACCTCCACCATTGTAAGGCAGCCTCAGCTGCACTACTGCCGACATAGTCTTAGTCCAGGAACCATGGATAGCAGGAGGTAGGGTTTCTGGACTAGCGACTAGGGAGTAGAAGCTACTAGTAGCTAATACTGAAGGTAAAATCAGAGCCTGCATCTTAGCTAAAAAGCACCTCAGCATTTTCTTGCTCCATAATTACAGTGACGCGGACAATGCGGCAGTCTCCGTGGAGTCACAGACTACCTCTATCCGGGTACTGTCGTCCTACATGACCTACGAAAGGCCGGAACCCCCCGACAAGCTAGTGGGCAAACTAGCAATGGACAGCGAAAGGCTAAATATTGGCCTCCTTGTAGGTAGCGACTCCAACGCTCATTACTCGCAATGGGCGAGCTCCAAAACAAACGACCGCGGGGAGTCTCTTTTTAACTTTATTCCAAGGTCAAACCTCTTCCTCTGCAATAAGGGAGACGACCACCTTTATAATAGCAAATCGCAGGGAATCCATTGACCTCACGCTCATATCTAAACAGTTACTCAGCTACGTAACTAACTGGAGGGTCCTAGAGAAACACTCTTTCTCCGACCACAGATACATAGAAACATCACTTGAATTCAAAAACCCCGAAACTGCGGTTTTTCGAAATCTCAAAAAAACCAACTGGGTCAAGTACCATCCAATTCTCTCAAACACCATTGCACCACAGCCACCTGACTATCCCCAAACCGTGGAAAGTCTAAACACTCTGGTGCAAGATTTCACTCAAGCCTGTTATAATGCCCTCAGAGGAGCATGCCCAAAAACTAAACCACACAAGCGAAATAGGCCACCCTGGTGGTCTACGGAGCTAGCAACCCTACAAGCAGCAAGCAGAACCCTGTTCAACAGGCCCAAAGCCGGAAGCGAGGAGGCACTCTGGACCGAATAAAAGGTCTCTTTGGCCTCCTACAAAAAGGCCATCCTAAAAGCGAAGCGCTTCTCATGGAACTCCTTCTGCTCGGATATCGAAAGCACCACTCAAGCTGCGAGGCTCAGAAGAATTCTATCCCAAACAGCCACAACTCTAGGCTATCTTAAGCTGGGACTATAAACAGTAATGCCACCCACACAAACTTCAAACTTGATATTGACCAAAAAACCTTACACTGAGCAATTCAAAAGTTTCAGCCTCTATAAATCGGACGGTCCTGATGAGATAATACAGGCACAAATCCAACAAGCGGGAGACATTGCCATCAACTGGCTCCTAAACATCTTTAACAGATCCCTTACGCTAGGCGAAATTCCGCAAAAATGGCTTAAATCGCGAATAGTCTTCGTACCCAAAGCGCGAAAACCATCGCATACGACCCCTAAAGATTTTAGACCAATAAGTCTATCATCCTTCCTGTTCAAGACGCTAGATAGAGTCATAGGACTACACCTTAGGTCAACTCTCAATCCCATCCACATCTCCACATCACCCACATCTCCATCTCCAAAGACTGCCTTCCACGCGCTCATATACAGAATAGAGAAAGCTTTCCTTCAGAAGGAATATGCCCTAGTAGCCTTTCTAGACATAGAAGGGGCCTTCAATAATGTTCTCCCAAACACCATAACTAGCTCACAAAGGACTCTTGGGGTAGATGATCACCTGGTAGTACTCATTGACCAGCTGTTAACACGCAGAACAGTGACGTCCTCTCTAGGAACATCTTCCTTAACAAGGGCCGTCAGTAGAAGCACACCGCAAGGCGGGGTCCTATCCCCTCTCCTATGGAACATAGCAGTCAACTCGGTTCTATGCAAGATGGAAGAAGGAAGCTACAAGATACTGGCGTACGCAGACGACGTTTACAGGTAAATACCCTCCAACGCTCTGCGATCTCTTGAGCGAAAAATTGCATACCTTAGCCGAATGGGCAAACAGTAATGGCCTAGGAGTAAATGCGCAGAAAACAGAGTTAGTCCTCTTCAGCAGGAAATACAAACTCCCACCCCTCGTCCCACCAAGACTAAACAACCAAAGGCTCTCCTTCAGCAGCAGCGCCAAATACCTAGGGGTAATTTTGGATAGGAAGCTAACCTGGAACTCTAACGTAGAAGAAAGGTCAAAAAAGGCTGCTACAGCCCTTTTTACCTGCAAAAAAGCCATAGGAAACAAATGGGGCATGTCCCCTAATATAGTAAGCTGGATCTACACTGCTATAGTCAGACCCATACAACTTTACGGAGTTCTGATGTGGTGGCCAGCCCTCAAAAAGAAAAGCACAATTAAAAAGCTGGAAAAAATCCTGCGATTAGCAACACTATGCATCAGCGGTGCACTAAGATCCACACCAAACGAAGCCCTAAATGCGATACTTAGCTTATAAAATCCAGGACGAGATGGAATAGAACAAGCGAAAGGATCGGCAAACAGGCTTAGGGAAACTCAGCAATGGAGCCTCCTAAATAAGGCCACTCCACCATTCTGCTGAACGATCCTCTCATTCCCAGTAGTACAGACACCTGTACTCCAAGGGAGTACACACAAACACCTTTCCAAGCCCTCATTCCTAACAGAGAGGAATGGGGAGACCAAATACCAGGCCCAGAGAACGCAATATGCTTTTACACTGATGGCTCCAAATTAAATAACAGAGTAGGAGGGGGAATATACTCCGAGAAACTAGGCATTAAAACCTCTTTCAGACTTCCAAATCACTGCAGCGTATTCCAAGCAGAAGTGATTGCCATAAGGGAAGCGCTAAAACTCCTAAACCTACACAACTCCACACAAAGAGGAGTCAACATATACAGCGACAGCCAAGCGGCTATAAAATCGATCAGCTCAGTCACGAGTAACTCCAAAACAGTCTCAGACTGCAGATCATCTCTCCACGAGATGGCAAACCAGTATGACATAAGCCTCATCTGGGTCCCAGGTCATAGGGACATCACAGGCAACTGCATAGCAGATGAACTGGCACGCAAAGGCACCACCACACCACTCCAGGGAGAACTGGGGGGCACTGGTGTACCACTAGCCTCATGCAAGCTCCAACTTAGGGAAGCAAATAAGAAAAAGAACCAGCTTAGCTGGGAAACCGTCCCAAACTGCCGGTCGGCCCGCCAAATATGGCCCAAAATCTGCATAAAAAGAACATCCCTACTACTAAGGATGGATAGAACCCGCATCGGCACGGCGATAAGAGTCATCACGGGGCACTGGCTAGTGGGAACACATGCTAGGCGAATGAATTCACCCCACAACGACTACTGCCGCAGCTGCAGGGACGAAGAAGAAGAAGAAACAGTCGAGCACCTTCTAAGTGTGGCGGTTTCCTCCACCAGGAGGTGGTAAGGAGTCCCTTGTTATCTATATAACTATATATAGCATCTACGTACACCTCGAATTGGCTCCACTATACTTGTTATATATATATATATATAGATATATATCGTCCCTGCAGCTGCGGCAGTAGTCGTTGTGGGGGTCTATATATATATATATAACAAGTATAGTGGAGCCAATTCGAGGTGTACATAGATGCTGCTCATGTCGATAGAGCATCAACGCTACGAATCGTATGATTCACGGTTTTTTACAGATGCTAGCGGTCTTAGTTGCTGATAAGCTCCAACGATCAGCCCGGGCACCGTACGAAAGAAGAGAGGGTTATTTTCAGAAGCATGGACCAATGGTACGGTAGAATAGTTAGTTAGTTGGAGATAAGCTGTCGATCGAGACATACAGATTAAAGAACACTGACAATATTCTTTCCTCGACTTTTAATCCACGTGTGATAAGTGTCTAGTGGGAAACTTCCAAGTGGCATTGATAGAGACTCAGTCGAGTCTCCTCAAGTACTTACACGCAGGCTGTGCTGGCCTCCGCCACCACACGCGTGAAAGGAGTGCAACCGGGATCCCTGTTGTCTGCATCCTTGGAAGCTGCACCCACTACGCTGGAACTAGCAAAATACTAATTTATATGTAAAGATGCAACCATTCCCCTTTTATTCCCGGAATAGGTGCTTGACCGATAGGAATTTGTACTGGGTGTCATTTGTATTTGTTTCGATTGCAGATAGTGCATTATTTATAAACTCCGTAAGCTTTTTGTATTAATCTGGCCAATAGTATAGTCTAGTTAATTGTTTATAATTATCATCAAGCCCTCTATGAGTTCTACAGTTAGTTTTTGTGATTATAAGCGATCTGTCTTCAGCGGTTTCTATATCCTGGACAAAGGTCTGTGTGTACAAAAATATTTAAATAAAATTATCTTTAAGGGGTTTTTGAATTTTATAAAAGTTCTTGTCGGGTCAGGCAGCAGCCACGGCATAAATTTAATCAATATAAATGTAACATATATTTATAAATGTAATAACTATAGTTTAGAATATAATCATTTTCTCATTGCTATTGTTGGTCGCAAGCCGACTCTTCTCGGCCGCTCGGCTTTATTTTATCTTTGTCATTTTAAGTTAACGAGCTTTCGCCCGGCCTATGCTCAAAGTCGGTCTCACTTGTACTCTCTATATCAGTGCATACGCATCATAAAATCGGAGCTTTCTCACTCCATGTCATATGCAAATAAACAAACATTTATAACGTTGTGAAATAAACAATTTCCCCTTTTTGTGTTATTTTGGAAAAGGGTCAATGACCAAACAGTTCTCTAGAGTAGATTGAATTTGTATTATTATATTAGGGGAAATATATTCCTTTAAGATAGATAATATATGTCTAGTATTTCCAAACACATTAATCGACTCATGTATTGTATGACATTATTATATTTTCAAAAACAATTGAACAACATTAGAAAGATTTAATTAAATTTCTACTGAACTTTTCTTTCAGCTCGTTAAAAGCTTTTACGGCTGAATCATCGATCGGTATTAGAGTTTAACGTGAAGCTGTTTTTAGACACTGCCATTGCCATTTTTAGACACCTCTAAGTTCCAGAAAATTTTTAGGGATCGAGTATTTTTCAGTTTTAAAAATTTTTTCGGGATCGGTTTTGATTACATTGCAAGAAACAACATAACCGAGAAAATTTGTTTCTAATTTAAAGAATTTTGTTTTTAATAGACATTTTCATGTTTCCGTTCAGTAGGAATTTAATTAAGTCTTTGTAATGTTGTTCAATTGTTTTTGAAAATATAATAATGTCATCTATATAAGCATGACATGTTTAACCCACTTCTTCTCTTAAAAAAAAGGTTCATTGTTCTTTGGAATATTCTAGGAATATTCTAGGTTAAACCAAAGGGCTCTCTTAGGAATCCGTATTTCCTTTTGTTTATAGAAAATGAGATTTTCGGAGTGTCTGTCTCAGTCATGAGGATCTGAAGGAATCCAGATTCCAAATCAATGGTTGAAAAATATTTGGCTTTCCGCAGATTTGTCAAAATTACTGCCGAGAATTTCCGAATTTTCAGAATTTACAAAATCTGTAGCATAAAGAGCATTTGGGTATTGTTTGCTGTAGATGGGCTTATCATTTACGGTATATATTTTACCGCGTATATCTGTCATAAGTGGAATTTGCATATTCATTTTAGAATGCTTTCTTTTGATTGTTTGATTGAAAATTTCATTCTCCAAATCTTTCCTTTGATCTGCAGATGATATTCTTGTATTGTTTATTTTTTGGATGTCGTATAATTCGACCCAAACTCACAAACTCAATTTGCTTTGATTTCCCATTCCAGATTCGGATCTGATTTGAACATTTCATCGAAGTCTTTTTTATACCCTTGCACAGGGATTATAATTTTTGTCAAAAGTGTGCAACGCAGTGGAGGAGACATCTCCGACCCTATAAAGTATATATATTCTAGATCAGGATCACCTATATAAAAATCCCTCTAAGGCCATGTTTATGTCATCGCATGCCAGCAGATCGGACCAATCAAATTCCAAAAGTAATTTATTTAGTTTTATAAAGTCAGCCTTACGAAAGAAACGAATTTTATTACATTTATGTGTAGACTTAAGGTCAATTAAGGTATTGGTTTCGATTGGAACCTCAAGAGTGGGATGATATGGATCCTCAGGGTTAGAAAGGGGCAAAGTTCTGGAAAGAGTAATTCCATCAGGATCAGAAACGAAACACAAGTCCAACAGCCGACCTAAAGAATTTCTAACATGGTTAATTTGCCCGAGTGACATGTCGAACATACCCGCAGAGAAGTCGTGGTGCGAGTTAAGCAGTAAGGACGGAGAATTGTCAACATTAGAACACATGAGTTCTGGTATATTGAAATCCTCTACCAGCTGGTCGTAGTCGGACAGACGGTCCGAAATAAGACGAATAGCGGACAAATGTTGCCAGTATGTAGGCGGTTCCGACGAAGGTGGTATGTAAGAACAGGTAACGTATAAAGAATGACCGGACAAAATGATTTTAATGCAAAGAAATTCTATGTCACCAAACTCTTGTGATTGTACCTCTTCAGAAGTGAATTTGGAGTCTACAGAAATTAAGACTCCTCCTCCCCTTCGCAATCACGTCTAAAAGTGGTGTACTTACTTAGAAAAACTTCGGAGCTTAAGATCTCCGGCTTTAACCAAGTTTCTGTAAAGACTATAATGTGAAATGCAAATGAAGAACTATCAGAATACAGTTTCGGTAGTTTACTACGTAACCCTCTAGTATTCTGATAGGTAAGTGTTAGTGTAAAAATTAGTTTTTTGAAGATGAGGTGGAAGGTTGGTCAGTGGCTCTAACCTGTGGTAGTTTCACTCCCACTTTAGGTAATTTTTTTCTTCCCCGTACTTGGCTGATGTTCCTGGACGAAAATGTTCTCTGGCCAAAAGCTGGCGGAACAAATCGTCTTGAACATCTGCACAGGCACACGTATTTTGAAAGATGACGTGTGCCTGGTGTAGGTGTATTTGAATTTTGTTATATCTACCACCTTTATGTCGGCTTTTGTTTAGGCTTTGATATAAGCCGAGATATTAATCTCCGAAGTATCAGGGGCAAGCCGTGGAACAAATATATGTTTCGATGGTGGGATCACCTGCAAGAGTTTTGGTGTGCGTACCGGTGGTCCGGACGCTTGATTGCCCTGTTCGGTGATTCTTAAGGGGGTTTGTATTATTGCGTCTGGTGGTATCACTTGAAGCGATGCCACAGAGGACATAGCGGACAATTGCGCATTTACCCCGAGATATTCGGGAGCCGAATTTTTCCCAGGTCCGGCCCTTGGAGTGGCCAGCGATATAAGCGGCTGCATGATTGTCGGCTGAGTGGGCTGATGATTATTCGCCACAAGCACATCACAGCGGATTTCTTACGCTTTGGAGACTCATTTAATAGTTGTAGACTACTAAACTGTGTATCGAGCGCACAGAGTTGGTCATTGATTTTACGAAAACCACTAACCAATTCGTTAAATCCACTTTTAGTCTGTCTCATGAACGATCTCATTTCGCACTGAACAACACGACAACCGTCACAGCAAAAGTGGAGCCCAGACCTACATGAAATGGCATCCGAAACTGAGGCCGTGAACCCGGCAAACTTTGCGTGTAAAACGTTTTTACAAAGCCAGCTGTGGATTGTAGGCTGGAATGAAGAGATTGTCTTATTACAAGACTTGAACGCACAGACAAGTTTAAATTCCATGGTTTTGATTAATTAATTTATTAATATTTTTTTTTATTATATTATTGACGTACCTTGTGCCAGGGAAACGAAAAAGGGGGATTGAAGAGAGCGATTAGTGCGGGTTAATAAACAGTAAAGAATAGAGATAAGAATCTCTATTGAGTGGCGATAGAAGCAACACCGTAAAAGATGAAGAAGCAGAGCAGAGCTATGTTTGGATTAAAATTAATAAAGTTATTATTTACCTCCAAATATACCACTGCACACAAGAAGCGATATTTTATCACTTTAAAACTTTTTAGTTTTTATTTTAAAGCCTCTGTCGGGTCAGGCAGCAGCCACGGCATAAATTTAATCAATATAAATGTAACATATATTTATAAATGTAATAATTATAGTTTAGAATATAATCATTTTCTCATTGCTGTTGTTGGTCGCAAGCCGACTCTTCTCGGCTTTATTTTATCTTTGTCATTTTAAGTTAACGAGCTTTCGCCCGGCCTATGCTCAATGGCGGGCCCACTTGTACTCTATCTCAGGGCATACGCATTATAAATCGGAGCTTTCTCGCACTCCATTTCATATGCGAATAAATAAACATTTTATAACGTTGTGAAATAAATAATTTCCTCTTTTTGTTATTTTGGAAAAAAGGGAAAAGGTCATTGAAAAGGCTCAATGACCAAACATTGGTGACCCCCGACGTGATTTAATTAATAATACTAACAATTCCACGAGCATAAAACAGAACCAGTGCGAACATACCCGATTCAGTTTTTGTGCGGTGTATTAACATATGTATGTGCATTTTGAACATAAACGGCATACAGTGCATCAGTGAAACAATTATTTTGTATTTATACACAAATCATTTAATAATATAAATAAATACATAGACATAAAATACAATTGTTATCCGGTCCGCTAACATACATACATACATATATACGTTCCACTTGCAAGTGCATTCGCCTCACACAAGCGTTCATATATATATACATTCCACAACTCAGTGTAAGGTTCTGAGCGCACAGTGGGATAATTCGTGTTCGCTGCGCTCAAATATAATTAAATATAATAAAATAAACAAGAGCTATAATTTTGGCGCCAAAATTAATTTGTGCGTGTTTTTACTTCAAGTGAGCGTATTTCAATCATAGTGGCGATGAACTCCAGCGGCGCCGTCACAGGAGAACCCACTCCATCTCGGAGTGCGATTTTAAAATGCAAGGCAAAGGGTATCCTCCAGGATTTGAAGAGGATCCAAGGCGCCCTGCAGTCAATGTCAAAGGTGGAAGATGCTATGCTCCATGTGCGTCATGGCCAGTTGGTCGCCATGTACGAGGATTTTAAGGCCATTCACGGGGAGCTTGAAGAGTTGGATATTGCTGAGATAAGCAGCGACTTGCGATGGACAGTGTCTGAGCTTGTAGCTACGATGCATGCCGATATCGAGCACGTGACGTCGTTGCGCTCTGCTCGAATTGCTGCCCATTCCACCCTTGCCAGCGGAGTTTCCAGTATCCAGGTGGACCCAGCGCTCAGTCGGAGTTTTCAAGCCTTGCCTCCTCTTTCTCTTCCTACTTTCAGCGGAGGATATTCAGAGTGGGCTGAGTTTCATTCGGTCTTTTCGACGATCGTAGGCTGCAATCCTTATATAAGTAAGGTGGAAAAGTTTCAGAGGTTGCGATCTTGTCTTCGGGACTCCGCTTTAGAGGCAGTCCGTTCCTTGGAAATCTCCGAGGAGAATTATGATGTCGCAGTGCAGCTTTTGGAGAATCGATTTAATAACCGTCGGTTGATATTTCAGGCTCATGTGAACGAGATTCTGGGCCTCAATCTATTGGAAGGTGGGTCAGTGGCAGCGCTTCGAGGGCTCTCCGATAAGTTCAATGCCCATATGCGAGCCTTAAAAAATTTGGGGACGACAGTTCAGATCGCCGGCTGCATCATCGTCCAGGTACTTCTTCAAAGGTTGGATCCAGCTACTCAGGCCAAGTGGGAGGAAAAATGCCTCGAACTCGGATCTCATCCTAACTTGGGAGTCGATGGCAGAGTTTTTGGAACAGCGTTGCAGGACTTTGGAGGCTATGGATGTGGCCTTGGCCGCCTACGCGCCGGGCACTCAGGTGGGAATACGTAGAGTCGCAAATAACAGTAGAGCGTCCTTTATTATTACTAATTCCCCTGCCTCTGCCTGCATATCATGCGGTGGGTGGTCCCATGTAGTTTCTGCATGCCCAAGATTTTTGTCATTGCCCCCTGAGAGCCGCCTTGGCGAGGCTAGGCGACTAGGTCTATGTCGGAAATGTTTCCAAACTGGCCATCACCTGCGTGAGTGCCTCGCTGATAATTGTCGCAGTTGTGGGAGGAGGCATCACAGTCTGTTGCATTTCTTGGAGTTACAGTCTTCCAGCAGCCAGCATTCGTCTACATCAGCCGCAGCCGAGTGCGCCGAGCCAATAGGCGCTTCACCATCCACGGCTAATGCACTAGTTGCCCAGGGTCGCAGCGGTGAGATAGCCTTACTGGCCACAGCGAACATTCTCATTCGGAGTCGTGCTGGGGTTTTTGTTCCTTGCCGGGCTCTTTTGGATTCAGGATCGCAGGTGCACGTGATTACGTCCCGACTGGCTAGTCAGCTGCAGCTTCGTAGACGCAAATCGTACGTGGCAGTGTCGGGCATTGGCGACACTGGCTTCGCGACAGACGGATTCTCTGTTGATGTGCTCCTACGATCCCATTGTTCTGAATATTCGGCCCTCGTCAACGCTGTAATCGCCACCAACATCACGGACCTCCAACCTAATTTTAGCTTGGATGTCTCCAGCTGGAATATTCCGTCAAACCTCACTTTGGCTGATCCCCAGTTCTTTCGACCGCAGCGGATCGATTTACATATCGGAGCCAGTCTATTCAATGATCTGCTGTGTGTTGGTCAAATCCAGCTCTCAGCTGACCTACCGGTGCTGCAGAAAACCCGGCTTGGATGGGTTGTGTGTGGCGGTGGTTCACATCTGGAGAGAAAGTCGTTCGCAGCCACAGCCCGCAAGGACGTTGTGAAGAGCCCAAGCCAGCTGGATGAGCGCTTAGAGTGTCTGCTCCGTAAATTTTGGGAAATCGAACACTGCTCCGAGCCCATTGTGAAGTGGACGAAAGAGGAATTGGATTGCGAGACGCATTTCGTGCAGCATTACCTACTGCAGCGCCTACTGAGTGAAGCTGCCGTTGAAGGTCAGCTCTGAGTTGCTGGGTGAATCGTACTCACGAGCCGTGCGGCGATTTCTCTCCCTCGAAAGGAAGCTTTGCCGTCAGCCTCAATTGAAGGATCAGTATGCTGCGTTCATAAAGGAGTATTTAGATGTTTCCATATGTTTCCAGTCCCGCCTAGTCCACGACCTGCCAGATAGTATTTCCTGCCACATCACTGCGTTTTGAAGGAGGACAGTTCAACAACCAAGCACAGGGTTGTCTGGGTATTCATTGAATGACGTTTTGATGTCTGGTCCAGTTATCCAACCAAAGTTGCTGCACATTCTTCTAAGGTTCCGTTGCCATCGAGTGGCCATTACAGGAGATATTTGCAAAATGTACCGATGCGTCAGAGTTTTCCTCTGCAGTGCATTCTTTTGCGGAATTCCAGTCAGGATGAGTTGCAGGTATTTAAACTGCATACGGACACTTATGGGACAAAACCGGCCTCATTTTTATCAGTTCGAGCAATGCATCAGTTGGCAGAGGATGAGCAGTCTATGTTTCCAAAGGGTGCCGAAATTCTGCGTCGCGATTTTTATGTTGATGATCTAATTTCCGGAGGTGACTCCATAGAGGAGGCTACCAACATAATGCAGCAAACATCGGGGATCATCGCCAAGGGCCAATTTCGGTTGAGAAAGTGGTGCTCCAATTTTTCTGAAGTACTCTCTGACGTACCAGAAGAGGATCGAGAGTCTTTCCTAAGGTTTGATGATGGCAGCAACTTTACGAAGACTCTTGACCTCGCTTGGGATCCTTCTACTGATCGCTTGCTATTTTCGTTTGAAGGGCTTCAGTCAACCTCGAAGCCCACTAGGCGCATCATCCTCTCCTCAATCGCCCGGCTTTATGATCCGATAGGGCTTGTTGGACCTGTCATTACGAAGGCGAAGATCTTTCTTCAGAAGCTGTGCCGTGAGAAGTTGTCCTGGGATGAAAGTCTACCTCAAGCTCTTCACTCCGATTGAGACATGATTTGTTCCAGCTTCTCCATGGCGCAGCGTGCTGAATTCTCTACATGTTCACTATCAACACAGTCTGAAGTGGAGATTGATGGATTTTGTGACGCCAGCATCGAGGCTTATGGTGCTTGCATTTATGTCGTATCGAAGGGTACAAGGTCAGAAAGACATTTACTCTGCTCAAAGTCCCGAGTCGCACCTCTAAAAACAGTTACGGTACCGAAACTGGAGTTATCTGGGGCAGAGTTTCTGGCTCGGCTTATGTCGGAAGTAGCTCAGTTGAAGGTCAACGATGGGAGGTATTTCTGCTGGTGCGACTCTGCTGTGGCGCTGACCTGGATTCGGGAGGAGCCCGCTCGGTTTAATGTTTTCGTTGCCAATCGAGTTTCAACAATCCAGGAATTGACCAGAACGATGGAATGGCGTTATGTTCCTACGTCTTTGAACCCGGCAGACATCCTCTCGCGTGGTGTTCTTCCCAAGGAGCTAGTTACTGACAACCTGTGGTCCCATGGTCCTGCGTTTCTTCTTGGACTTCAAGATCAGTGGCTCAACTGGGGGGAGTATGTCGGGTCAGGCAGCAGCCACGGCATAAATTTAAATAATATAAATGTAACATATATATATAAATGTAATAATTATAGTTTAGCATATAATCATTTTCTCATTGCTCTTGTTGGTCGCAACCCGACTCTGCTTGGCCGCTCGGCTTTATTTATATTTATCATTAAGTTAACAAGCTTTCGCCCGGCCTATGCTCAAAGGCGGGCCCACTTGTACTCTATCTCAGTGCATACGCATTATAAATCGGAGCTTTCTCGCACTCCATTTCATATGCGAATAAATAAACATTTTATAACGTTGTGAAATAAATAATTTCCTCTTTTTGTTATTTTGGGAAAAAGGGAAAAAGTCATTGAAAAGGCTCAATGACCAAACAGCCTCATTTTTAAATTTTTAACCGCACAACCCTACGTTGGGCGCCAATTAAATTCTTGGTGAATCACTGTGCTCAACAGTCCACGAGGTGACGAACTGCATGTCTTGGCGTGCGCGAGGAGACTCTATATAGAGCCGAAGAATTAAAAATGTTCTGTGTGTTTCTGATCGAAACGTCTCGAGTGGAAGTAAAAAAATTTCTTATCACTAAATTAATGATAAAAATTTTACATTACTAAAATTCTACATTAGTCTACATTAGTGTAGGATATATTATTAATTTTGGAGGTGCCATTAAAAGTAACTAAATATGACCCATTTAAACGAGTTTCATTAACTCCATTTACCAAAATGGCTCCATCTTGGAGTACATCAAAATTTTTATTCTTCTCTCTGATTTTGTTACATTCAGATTTTTCTCCAATCTGGTAAAACAAGAACCTTCTGTGTTCTGTGCCATTAAAAGTAACTAAATATGACCCATTTAAACGAGTTTCATTAACTCCATTTACCAAAATGGCTCCATCTTGGAGTACACCAAAATTTTTATTCTTCTCTCTGATTTTGTTACATTCAGATTTTTCTCCAATCTGGTAAAACAAGAACCTTCTGTGTTCTGTGCCATTAAAAGTAACTAAATATGACCCATTTAAACGAGTTTCATTAACTCCATTTACCAAAATGGCTCCATCTTGGAGTACATCAAAATTTTTATTCTTTTCTCTGATTTTGTTACATTCAGATTTTTCTCCAAACTGGTAAAACAAGAACCTTCTGTGTTAACCTTCTTAAAATTAGATATTACATAATAATTATTTCTACATTTTGCGAAGTGATAATCCCTCTTCATACGTACAGCCCACCTCCCGCCCAACTGACCGAGGGGCGCTGCCGCATAACGTACGGCTCGAATCGCGGGGATAGATCCGAGGTATTGAAAGAATAGAGTAGGACTAAGATGTTACGAGGAAGATTATTGCTCAGATAAGGCGTTTAGAATATAAGATTTAAGATAGAAAGCAGAGCAAAGTGGCAAAATGTGGTAGAGACCATTGTAGTCCGAACATAATACCCTACAGGGATCATGTTGGGCATACGTCGAGTTACTATGGCTAAGGAGTAGAGGACGAAAATGTTAGTAAATGCTGGATTATATAGAAACACGATACACAGAATTTTCCTCCGGTTTGTTAGTGATGGTAGAGTCTACTATGGTAAGAGGGAAGGTTAAGATTTGAATCCCAATTAAGTCCTCTAAGGGTGAATATTACGAAATTTTTTTGTACAGATTCGATGTGATCTTGGTGTACTCCGTATTGAGGACTCCAGACACACGATCCATACTCTAGAATCGGATGGACTAGTGAAGTATATAAAGTTTTTGTTAAGTACGGGTCATTGAATTCTTTTGACCATCTTTTAATAAAACCAAGCACACCCATAGCTTTATTAACCATGGTGGATATATGGTCGGTAAATTTAAGTTTCAAATCTAATAGGACACCCAGATCGTTAACCTGAGTTAATCGTTCTAAGGCATTCTCATAGAGAAAGTACGTAGCCTGGTGAGGACTAGATCGATAAAATTACATGAGTTTACATTTCGATCCATTAAGCTTTAGGTTATTTGCTAAACACCAATTTTGAAATTTATCCAAATCGGATTGAAGTCTAGATTGGGCGCTAGTGAATCTATACTGAAGACAAAGCTTAACGTCATCAGCGTACATAAGTACGAGCGAATCAGTTAAGTCAACTAGCAAATCGTTTATGAATAATGTAAAAAGTGTATAATGTAAAATCTATACTGAAATAATGTAAAATCTATACTGAAGACAAAGCTTAACGTCATCAGCGTACATAAGTACGAGCGAATCAGTTAAGTCAACTAGCAAATCGTTTATGAATAATGTAAAAAGTAATGGTCCAAGATGGCTTCCTTGGGGCACCCCAGATGTGAGGTGGACTAAACGCAAGGTAGCATCATTTTAAGAAGACACATTAGGTTCTTCCAGATAAGTAGATAGAAATGCAAATAAGTAGATGAGTTGGGAGTCCCTAAAGATTGAGTTTACTTATTAGACGCGAATGATTAACCGAGTCAAATGCTTTACTGAAATCAGTGTAAATGACGTCTGTTTGTAAGGCATTGCGGAACCCATCCATGACAAAAGATGTTAGCCCCAATAAATTGGTTATGGTGCAGCGGCGCTTCATGAAGCCATGCTGGCACGGAGATATTATTGCGCTACATAGGTGTTGCAAATGTGGAATGGTAAGTTTTTCAAAAAGCTTTGGAATCGCCGACAATTTAGAGATGCATCTATAATTGGCTGCGTCGGATTTTTTCCCTTGCGAAACACAAGTCGAACAGTTGACCTAAAGAATTTTTAACGTGGTTAATTTGACCGAATGACATGTCAAGCAATAAAGACGTTGAACTATTAACATTAGACCACACGAGCTCTGGGATATTAAAGTCCACCAGAGCTACCAGCTGGTCACAATCAGACAGAAGATTGGAAACGAAACGAATAGCGGACAAATGTTGCCAGTATATGGGCGGTTCGGACGAAGTTGCTATGTAAGAGCAGGTAGCGTCTATAGATTTACCATTTTGTCCGGTAAATCTTTATACGTTTTAGTGCAAAGAAATTCTATGTCACCAAACTCTTGTGATTTTACCTCTGTGTCTACCAAATTTTTAAATTGTGTCTACCAAAATTAACACTCCTACTCCTCTTCGCAGTGTTTTATCACGACTAAAAGTGGTGTACTTACTTGGAAAAACTTCGGAGCTTAAGAAATCCAACTTTAACCAAGTTTCTGTAAAGACTATAATGTGAGATGCAAATGAAGAACTACCAGAATACAGTTTGGGTAGTTTACTACTAACCCTCTAGTATTCTGATAGGTAAGTGTTAGTGAAGAAATTAGATTTTTGAGGTTGGTCAGTGGCTCTAACATGTGGGAGTTTTACTCTCACAGGTTTGGTAGTTTTTTTCTTCACCGTACATTGCTGATGTTCTTGGACGAAAATGTTCTCTGGCCAAAAACTGGTGGAACAAATCGTCTTGAACATCTGCACGGGCACACGTGTTTTGAAACGTTTTGGTGTAGCCTGGTGTAGTTATATTTAAATTTAGTGATATCCGTCACCTTTATGTCGGCTTTTGTTTTGGCTTTGATGTAAGTCGAGATATCAATCTCAGAAGTATCAGGGACAAGCCGGGAAGTTAATATGTGTTTCGATGGTGGGATCACCTGCAAGGGTTTTGGTACCGCCATAACTAATACTACAGCATCAGTTCGTACCGGGGGTCCGGACACTTGATTGCCATGCTTGGTGACTTTAAAGGGGGTTTGAATTATTGGGTCTGGTGGTATCACTTGAAGCGATGCCACAGAGGACATGTCGGACTATTGCTCATTTATAGAGAGATATTCGGAAGCCGAATTTTCCGAGGTCCAGCCCTTGAGGTGGCTAGAGATATACATTACTAAAAACGTATTCCTTTTGCTTTGGATACTCATTTAGCAGTTGAAGACTTCTAAACTGGGAATAGACCGCACAGAGTATGTCATTGGTTTTGCGAAAACCGCTGACGAACTCTTTTAATCCGCTTTTAGTCTGTCTCATGGAAGTGGAGACCAGACCTACACGAGATGGCATCCGAAACTGAGGCCGTAAACCCGGCACGCTTTGCATGTAGCCAAGGCTGGTAGGCTAGGATGATGAGAATGTTTTATTACAAAACTTAATGCACAGATAAGCTTGAAATCTATAATTAAAAATTTATTATTATTATTATTATTTTATTTTTATAGAAGCACCTTGAACCACTGTGCCAGGGAAACATAGAGAGCGATTAGTGGGAGTTAGTAATTGTGCAAAGAGTAAAGATAAGAATCTGAGCGACAAAAGAAGCAACACAGAGGGATAACAGCAGAGCAGAGCTATTTTAGGAAGAAAATTTATAAATTTATTATTTTACCTCCAAATATACCACTGCCAAAAATTAAAAGTCCTAAATAAAATCGATGATTTAATAGAGAATAATAATGACCAGTTCGTTATTAACCCTTAATAACGGTTAATATTCAAAGAACTAAAATCTTTATCTGAAGAATTTAAAACAGCTTTTAAAGATCAAGAAATTCCTATTAGAAAATATCGACTGCGCTTACTTACTTACGGCCTTATGAATTTTATGGACACAATTACACTTGCAAAAATTGTTGTATTTAACACTAAAATTCTAAACAATGAGATATTCAAGAAATTTATAAGCATGCACAAAAACCCGTAATTATAACCTATTAGATATATCTGAGTTTTAAATCGCTCTGCACCAAGATCTTATTATAATATACATAAAATATCCAATTATTACCGATCGTTGTGACGTTTACAATTCAAGATCCATCTCACAAAACGATTGAAAATTATTAAATCACTTCTTTCTCTTATCTTAAAGCGAACGGACGTATTTTTTTTGAGCGCACTGCGTTTTTATTTAATATTTGATCTCAAAATTTAAAACTCCGGTGTTTATCTATATTTATTAATATTTATAATAAACAATCCTTTGCTTTACAAATATCCGTATCGCTTCGTGTATGCAGTGGTATATTTGGAGGTAAATAATAACTTTATTAATTTTAATCCAAACATAGCTCTGCTCTGCTTCTTCATCTTTTACGGTGTTGCTTCTATCGGCGCTCAATAGAGATTCTTATCTCTATTCTTTACTGTTTACTGTTAACCCGCACTAATCGCTATCTTCAATCCCCCTTTTTCGTTTCCCTGGCACAGTGGTTCAAGGTACGTCAATAATATAATAAAAAAAAATATTAATAAATTAATTAATCAAAACCATGGAATTTAAACTTGTCTGTGCGTTCAAGTCTTGTGATAAGACAATCTCTTCATTCCAGCCTACAATCCACAGCTGGCTTTGTAAAAACGTTTTACACGCAAAGTTTGCCGGGTTCACGGCCTCAGTTTCGGATGCCATTTCATGTAGGTCTGGGCTCCACTTTTGCTGTGACGGTTGTCGTGTTGTTCAGTGCGAAATGAGATCGTTCATGAGACAGACTAAAAGTGGATTTAACGAATTGGTTAGTGGTTTTCGTAAAATCAATGACCAACTCTGTGCGCTCGATACACAGTTTAGTAGTCTACAACTATTAAATGAGTCTCCAAAGCGTAAGAAATCCGCTGTGATGTGCTTGTGGCGAATAATCATCAGCCCACTCAGCCGACAATCATGCAGCCGCTTATATCGCTGGCCACTCCAAGGGCCGGACCTGGGAAAAATTCGGCTCCCGAATATCTCGGGGTAAATGCGCAATTGTCCGCTATGTCCTCTGTGGCATCGCTTCAAGTGATACCACCAGACGCAATAATACAAACCCCCTTAAGAATCACCGAACAGGGCAATCAAGCGTCCGGACCACCGGTACGCACACCAAAACTCTTGCAGGTGATCCCACCATCGAAACATATATTTGTTCCACGGCTTGCCCCTGATACTTCGGAGATTAATATCTCGGCTTATATCAAAGCCTAAACAAAAGCCGACATAAAGGTGGTAGATATAACAAAATTCAAATACACCTACACCAGGCACACGTCATCTTTCAAAATACGTGTGCCTGTGCAGATGTTCAAGACGATTTGTTCCGCCAGCTTTTGGCCAGAGAACATTTTCGTCCAGGAACATCAGCCAAGTACGGGGAAGAAAAAAATTACCTAAAGTGGGAGTGAAACTACCACAGGTTAGAGCCACTGACCAACCTTCCACCTCATCTTCAAAAAACTAATTTTTACACTAACACTTACCTGTTTGGGTTAGTAGTAAACTACCCAAACTGTATTCTGAAAATTCTTCCGTTGCATGTCACATTATAGTATTTACAGAAACTTGGTTAAAGCCGAAGATCTTAAGCTCCGAAGTTTTTCCAAGTAAGTACACCTTTTTTAGACGTGATTGCGAAGGGGAGGAGGAGTCTTAATTTCTGCAGACTCCAAATTCTCTTCTGAAGAGGTACAATCACAAGAGTTTGGTGACATAGAATTTCTTTGCATTAAAATCATTTTGTCCGGTCATTCTTTATACGTTACCTGTTCTTACATACCACCTTCGTCGAAACCGCCTACATACTGGCAACATTTGTCCGCTATTCGTCTTATTTCGGACCGTCTGTCCGACTACGACCAGCTGGTAGAGGATTTCAATATACCAGAACTCATGTGGTCTAATGATGACAATTCTCCGTCCTTACTGCTTAACTCGCACCACGACTTCTCTGCGGGTATGTTCGACATGTCCCTCGGGCAAATTAACCATGTTAGAAATTCTTTAGGTCGGCTGTTGGACTTGTGTTTCGTTTCTGATCCTGATGGAATTACTCTTTCCAGAACTTTGCCCCTTTCTAACCCTGAGGATCCATATCATCCCACTCTTGAGGTTTCAATCGAAACCAATACCTTAATTGACCTTAAGTCTACACATAAATGTAATAAAATTCGTTTCTTTCGTAAGGCTGACTTTATAAAACTAAATAAATTACTTTTGGAATTTGATTGGTCCGATCTGCTGGCATGCGATGACATAAACATGGCCTTAGAGGGATTTTTATATAGGTGATCCTGATCTAGAATATATATACTTTATAGGGTCGGAGATGTCTCCTCCACTGCGTTGCACACTTTTGACAAAAATTATAATCCCTGTGCAAGGGTATAAAAAAGACTTCGATGAAATGTTCAAATCAGATCCGAATCTGGAATGGGAAATCAAAGCAAATTGAGTTTGTGAGTTTGGGTCGAATTATACGACATCCAAAAAATAAACAATACAAGAATATCATCTGCAGATCAAAGGAAAGATTTGGAGAATGAAATTTTCAATCAAACAATCAAAAGAAAGCATTCTAAAATGAATATGCAAATTCCACTTATGACAGATATACGCGGTAAAATATATACCGTAAATGATAAGCCCATCTACAGCAAACAATACCCAAATGCTCTTTATGCTACAGATTTTGTAAATTCTGAAAATTCGGAAATTCTCGGCAGTAATTTTGACAAATCTGCGGAAAGCCAAATATTTTTCAACCATTGATTTGGAATCTGGATTCCTTCAGATCCTCATGACTTAGACAGACACTCCGAAAATCTCATTTTCTATAAACAAAAGGAAATACGGATTCCTAAGAGAGCCCTTTGGTTTAACCTAGAATATTCCTAGAATATTCCAAAGAACAATGAACCTTTTTTTTAAGAGAAGAAGTGGGTTAAACATGTCATGCTTATATAGATGACATTATTATATTTTCAAAAACAATTGAACAACATTACAAAGACTTAATTAAATTCCTACTGAACGGAAACATGAAAATGTCAATTAAAAACAAAATTCTTTAAATTAGAAACAAATTTTCTCGGTTATGTTGTTTCTTGCAATGTAATCAAAACCGATCCCGAAAAAATTTTTAAAACTGAAAAATACTCGATCCCTAAAAATTTTCTGGAACTTAGAGGTGTCTAAAAATGGCAATGGCAGTGTCTAAAAACAGCTTCACGTTAAACTCTAATACCGATCGATGATTCAGCCGTAAAAGCTTTTAACGAGCTGAAAGAAAAGTAGGAATTTAATTAAATCTTTCTAATGTTGTTCAATTGTTTTTGAAAATATAATAATGTCATACAATACATGAGTCGATTAATGTGTTTGGAAATACTAGACATATATTATCTATCTTAAAGGAATATATTTCCCCTAATATAATAATACAAATTCAATCTACTCTAGAGAACTGTTTGGTCATTGACCCTTTTCAATGACCTTTTCCCTTTTTTCCAAAATAACACAAAAAGGGGAAATTGTTTATTTCACAACGTTATAAATGTTTGTTTATTTGCATATGACATGGAGTGAGAAAGCTCCGATTTTATGATGCGTATGCACTGATATAGAGAGTACAAGTGAGACCGACTTTGAGCATAGGCCGGGCGAAAGCTCGTTAACTTAAAATGACAAAGATAAAATAAAGCCGAGCGGCCGAGAAGAGTCGGCTTGCGACCAACAATAGCAATGAGAAAATGATTATATTCTAAACTATAGTTATTACATTTATAAATATATGTTACATTTATATTGATTAAATTTATGCCGTGGCTGCTGCCTGACCCGACAAGAACTTTTATAAAATTCAAAAACCCCTTAAAGATAATTTTATTTAAATATTTTTGTACACACAGACCTTTGTCCAGGATATAGAAACCGCTGAAGACAGATCGCTTATAATCACAAAAACTAACTGTAGAACTCATAGAAGGCTTGATGATAATTATAAACAATTAACTAGACTATACTATTGGCCAGATTAATACAAAAAGCTTACGGAGTTTATAAATAATGCACTATCTGCAATCGAAACAAATACAAATGACACCCAGTACAAATTCCTATCGGTCAAGCACCTATTCCGGGAATAAAAGGGGAATGGTTGCATCTTTACATATAAATTAGTATTTTGCTAGTTCCAGCGTAGTGGGTGCAGCTTCCAAGGATGCAGACAACAGGGATCCCGGTTGCACTCCTTTCACGCGTGTGGTGGCGGAGGCCAGCACAGCCTGCGTGTAAGTACTTGAGGAGACTCGACTGAGTCTCTATCAATGGCACTTGGAAGTTTCCCACTAGACACTTATCACACGTGGATTAAAAGTCGAGGAAATAATATTGTCAGTGTTCTTTAATCTGTATGTCTCGATCGACAGCTTATCTCCAACTAACTAACTATTCTACCGTACCATTGGTCCATGCTTCTGAAAATAACCCTCACTTCTTTCGTTCGGTGCCCGCGCTGACCGTTGGAGCTTATCAGCAACTAAGACCGCTAGCATCGGTAAAAAACCGTGAATCATACGATTCGTAGCGTTGATGCTCTATCGACAAGAGCAGCATCTACGTACACCTCGAATTAGCTCCACTATCCGACTCCGTAGTCAGTAAATAATAGCCTGTTGACTATTGTTAACTACTCCCTCCTTTTAAAATATAGACGTCCTCTGCCATATCCATATCTGTGAGGACTTTTCCTACAGGAATGAAGTCTCGTCTTAGATGTCTGAGCGCCAGCAAAAGAATGATCCAATGACGTTTTAAAATGTGTCGTCTATGTCCTGCAAGGCTTCATCATTTAAACTATTGCATTAAATTCAATCCACCAAGTGGTGTCATTTTACACTGAGCAAGATCGAAAAATCTTGTGACGAAAAAATGTAGAACCTTCGTGAATTCCGAAGTTCGCCAGATGCTTCCAAATCGGCTGCCAGTTCTATCCCATTGATGGGACGATCCTCATTTTTTTCATGAGTTTGAGTGTACGTATGGTGTGCAGGTTTCGCTAGCGTCTTTTAGTAAATGATTCAGCCGGACCTCTGCAAAAGGAAGCTTCTGCCCTAAACTAGTTAGTTGCATGGACCAGGGAGTTACTGATTTCCTTAAATTTTAAATGAATTACAAAGTATAGAAGTTTACATATTTTATGGTATTAATTTTTACTTTTATGGTCATTATTGTGACCTTTGCAGAAATCTCTTCAATATCGCCTTTAAGTGTTAAATAATTTTATTCCTAATGTTCTTATTATTTTTATTTTATTATATTAGGCTGGGGCAACCTTTAAGTTCAACGAAAAGTTGGCTAGTTTCGCGTCTATCTAACCAAGAGCTCTATCTAATATTGTCCTTATGAACCACCCTCCACCCTCCACCTTATCTTCCCTGCTACAGTGCGTTTTACGAACGGGAGCAGGGACGCTCTGCTAAAAAATTAACGTCATCGTCTTCATTCATAGTCCGTTTCCTTCCCCGCGTCTATATCTGCCGCTGCGTCTTCGGCTGCCTCATTATATTGCCTATCGGACTGAGATTGTTCTTGGTATTCCTGAGAAAGGAGATTCACTCTCTGGCGCCTCTGATCCGACATCCTCTGCGAAACGGCAACCCTCTTATGGTTCCCCTGTTGTCGACTACTGGATGGGTCCTGAGGAAGCGTTTCTTGGCTTGTCGGACGCCGAAAGTTGGTTGGCTGTCTCAGCCTTGAAGACGATGGATCTACATCCATACTTTCAACAGGGTCACGCGCACCTGCGTTGATTTGGCGGGGTGCCCGCTCTCTGACGAAAAAAGGACTTCTCCCACCATGCCTAACTTGTTGGTCAGTATTGCCTTCAGACCACCCTTGGCCAGCTCGACCTTGTTGATGGGGCTGCCTGAAACTTCTATCCTCAACGGACTTAGCATATTGCGACGCAAACGCATACCGCTCATGGTTGGACTCGAGTTCCTGCGCCAGCGCAAGTGCCGATGGCAAGTCTTTGGGCTGAGTCGCGAATGGTATGTCTGTGAGGTTTTTCTTTAGGCCGGAAATGAATACGCGCAGGGCATTTGCCCTGTGTGTGTCGTCCATAAGGCAAGCCTGATAAGGCTCATGCGTCATGGTCGTTTTATTAATTATAAGGGTTAGTTTTTTTTTCAACCTCCTCGTAGAACTGCACAATTGACATCGGGCCCTGTCGTAATGTGGACAACTCCCTTTCAAGAAGGTGCAAAGGACGCTTATCTGAATACGTAAAATCAAGGCGGCTAATGATCGCATCAAAATTTAGAACAGTATTAAAGGAAGATAAGGCACGGTTAGCAGTCCCCTTAATACGATTTCAAATTATTAAGACGGCTTGGTGGAGCCATGAGCTGCCGTCGTAGGGTCTGAATGTTTCATACGCTGCCAGTGCTGCTTGCCGCCAGGAGACATATTCTTCTTCTGAACCAAGAAAATCTTGCAGAGACTTTACCGCATCTAAACCCTCATTACATACCACCCCGATCACGATCTTTACTGGCTCGTACGCTTTTACTTCAGGGATAGATAGTGTTGCCGCCCTAAACTGGTCTGTGGCCTGTTTCAGCTTAACTTCGAAATCTTCTTTCTGAGCCTGCAATGCAGCCGTGACCGCAGCACTTATAATAGCCTGCAACTGTTGCGGGTCCATTGTACTGGCGTCTAATCGCTCACGGTCAGCCCTCTTCTTCTCTAGCACAATTCTGTTAAATCGCTCAATTAAGTCGTCGGATTCAGCTCCGGACATTAGTCTCAAAGTATCAACAAAGGCGTCAGTCAAAAGTTAACCCAAATCGACTGAGCGCTGAAATAAAAGTTTATGTGGGAAGCGGATGAGGCGTACAATTAAAAAATGTAATGCGAATGGAATGTATCAAAGTCGCATATATCACGAATCACGGAAGCATAAAAAAAAAACCCAAACTGCTCAATTCAAAATTTATACTCAATTAAACCTAAAAAGTCACGATCCAGATTCCGAAGTGAACAGACGTGCCTTCCGTGCGCTCCGTGTGTAAAATCGTTTCCGGCCGAACTACGCATCTAAGAAAGTCGTGCTGTGTTTGATCGCGTGCGCGAGCTTCGGCTCCACCGAACAGACATATTTTTGTGGCAGCCACATTGACAATACGCTGTTTAATTGCGTTTTTTTTTATATGAATAAAATTTTGACAAGTGCCGTAAAGACGAGAAAAAAAAAAAAAAAAAGTGTGACCAGAGGCCAAAGTCTTGAAAATACATCTAGCAGAGTCCGGTTCGGTATATCGATATATCGATATATTTATCGGTTCATTTTATACCGTTTCAACCAAGTATCGAATCAACTTTAACTCGATATCTTATCGATAACTTTGGTAGTTTGGCGAATTTCGAGACTCATTTTAAAACTCAAATTCGCGCCCAAGCCCAAGGATGGACTGGCAAGGATTGCCCAGTTCATCTACTCAACCGCCAAGAAAAAGAGGCAGCGGTAGAATTGCCAGTACTGACTCCAATGACTCCTGCGAGCCTTGGGATATCAGAAGGAAGACAGCCAAAAAGAAGACGGATGACGAAAAACCCAGCACCAGCGCGGCAGCTAGAGCCGCTATTTTGACCAAGCTCAAGCTCAAAGGTAATTCCTTTGCCCTTCTCTCGGACGACGATGAGCTTTCGGACTCCGAAGCTGAAATAGAAACTCCTCCAACGGCTTCAAAGACCGACGCTCCCAAGAAGACCCCCAAGGAAATAAAGCCGCCTCCGATTTTTATACCAGACGTGACCAACATTAAAGCCTTTTCTAAAGCCATCTACGACGTCCTCGGCGATAACGTTGACGTCACTTTTAAGACCAGCATGAACAACACCACAAGAGTTATGACTCCGAACAAGGAGACATACACTAAATTGAAGCAATTCCTAAGTGAAAACAACAAGCGATACCACACTTTTCAGCCCAGAGACGAACGCGCCTACCGAGTAGTCGTAAAAGGCCTTCACTTCTCCACTGTCCCGGACGACATTAAGGAGGGCTTCAGCTTCCACGGGCACAACGTCAGGGACATACACAATCCCACACAAAAAGGAACGAAGAAGCCGTTGAACCTCTTCTTCGTTAACCTCGAGCCTGCGAAAAATAATAAAGAAGTCTTCCAAATTAAACGGCTATGCAGCACCGTTGTCACCGTCGAGCCGCCAATCAAATTCAATGACGTGCCTCAATGCTATCGTTGCCAGGCGTTCGGCCACACTCAGCGCTACTGCCAAATGGAACACCGATGCGTCAAGTGCGGAGATCGCCACCCCACCGCTGAGTGCACTAAGGCCTCTAGCGAGCCAGCCCTTTGCCTCCACTGCAATGGGCCTCACACAGCCTCATACAAAGGTTGTCCAACCTATAAAAGGGCCAAAGGCGCGTTCGCCCCAAAGCCGACAGTACCACGAGTCCAGCAACCTCATTTCAGCAAGGTCAACCCAAATATAAGCTATGCCAGCGCTGCCAAAAGCGGAGTTCCACAGATGGACTTCAATGCCAATCCCGACTCTAGTCCTACAGGCAATCTGATGGACGCCTTAATGGCCAGAATGGAATCAATGTTTGAGCGCATGATGGAGAAGGTCATGAGCCAAATGACCAAAATGATGGCCACCATCTGCAGCTCCCTATGCAAACGGGACTAGATGTCACAGTTTGGAACGCCAACGGTCTGGTCAATTCCAGGCCAGAAGTCGAACTCTACTGTAGGACCAATCAAGCCGACGTTCTCCTAATTTCGGAAACGCACTTTACCACCCGATCATATTTAAAAATCAGAGGATACGACATCATTGCCGCCAACCACCCCAACGGCAGAGGTCGTGGGGGCGCCGCTATTCTGATCCGAAGCAGTATAAAATATGAGGCCCTTCCTGCCATCACAGAAGACTGGGTCCAATGCGCCCAAATTCAGGTCACCACCACCAACGGAGACATCACCATTGCTGCTACCTACTGCCCACCCAGACACAACGTTAGCGTCGAGGACTTTGGTTTGCTCCTTGATTGTCTTGGTCCCAAATTCATCATTGGCGGGGACTTCAATGCCAAACACCCCTGGTGGGGCTCTAGGATCAGGAACCCGAAAGGCACTGCACTGTACAGGCAAATACAGGACAGAAATCTGAGTTGTCACGCGACAGGGGCACCCACATACTGGCCCACGGATCCACATAAGATCCCAGACGTGCTGGACTTCGTAATCTCAGGAGGACTGGATTCTGCTGGAATCCAAACCAGAGAAGTGGTCGATCTCATTTCGGACCACAGCGCTTTCGCCGTATCACTCTACAGCCCTGCCCTGCTCAGGTCAGCCCGTAAAAGGCTAATTTTTAAAGCAACAGATATTGGCAAGTACCAATCTCACCTAAACATCTTCACCGACCCCAGCCTGCCTCTTGACTCTCCTCATGACATCGAAACGGCCGTGGAAACAATGACCGCTTACATCCAACAAGCAGCCTCAGTAGCTGCACCAAGACCCTCCAACCGCCCAAGAGCTAGCGACAGAGATATTCACTTCTGGAGCCCGGAAGTCGAAGAGCTCAAGCTCGAAAAGCGGCGACTCCGGAGAGTATGGATGCTTTCAAGGAACCCCAGAGATAAAACCGCCCTTAACAGAGCGTCCAAACTTCTGTCGGATACGCTGGCGAGGGTAAGGAAGGAAGCTTTCGACGGGTTCGCTGAGCAACTCGAGCCAGGTGACCCTCAGCACAACCTATGGCGGGTCACAAAAAGCATCAGACGGCCCCTGAAAAGGATCCCACCCGTAAAAAGAACCGACGGCATCTGGTGCAGATCTGAGACTGACAGGGCCAATGCCTTCGCCGAACACCTAGAAGAGGTCTTTACGCCCCACAATCGTTGCTCAACTGAGGACGCAGCGGAAACCGCGCGGCTACTAGCTGAGCCTCTCCAGGATGCCGACCCGATTCGTCCAGTCACTACTGAAGAAACAGCCGAGCTTATATCCATCATGAGCAACACCAAGGCCCCGGGTGATGATGGTATCAATGCAATTGCATTAAAGCTTCTACCACCATCAAGCATCCAGCTAATCACCAGAATCTACAATAGATGCTTGGAAATAGGATACTTTCCGTCTTCATGGAAACGTGCCCAAGTAGTCATGATACCTAAGCCTGGTAAACCTGAAGCCAACCTCGCATCATACCGCCCAATAAGTTTGCTTCCAATGCTCTCCAAAATACTCGAAAGAGTGTTTTTGAATAGGGCATTGCCTGTACTGGACGAGGCTGGACTGATCCCTGATCACCAGTTTGGCTTCAGGCGGCGACACGGAACACCTGAGCAGTGCCATAGGGTCGTGCAGTACATTCTGGACGCCTTTGAAACCAAAAAGTACTGCATGGCCGTCATGCTGGACGTCAAGCAAGCCTTCGACCGGGTCTGGCATCCCGGACTCCTCTACAAACTCAAGACAGCCCTCCCCCGACCATACTTCCTATTCTTGAAGTCATTTTTGGAAGACCGTAAATTTGCGGTAAGATGCGGCGAAGCCATCTCACAGCTCAGAGTGGTTCACGCCGGAGTGCCCCAAGGCAGCGTTCTTGGTCCACTGCTCTACAATTTATACACGGCTGACCTCCCCGTTCTACAGAACCGGGACCTGATGGCTGCAACTTATGCAGATGACACCGCATTTTTGACCGTTTCGGACAGCGCCATAGAGGCTGCCGCCGTCATGCAAACACAGCTCGACCTGCTCAACAGATGGCAAACGCGGTGGAATATTGAAGTTAGCAATGAGAAGTCCACCACCACCACATTCTCCCTCCGGCCAGGCAACTGCCCTACAGTCTACCTAAACGGCTTCCCAATCCCGCAGGTGGACACTCCCAATTACCTGGGGTTCACACTTGATAGGAGGCTCACCTGGAGGCCGCACCTACAGAAGAAACGTAAGCAGGCCTGCGAAAGACTTCGTTCCTTCTACTGGCTTATGGGCAAACGATCGAAGCTCCGAACGTCTTCGAAGCTTCTTGTGTACAAGGCCATAATACGTCCAATCTGGACATATGGCATCCAACTCTGGGGCACTGCTAAGCCATCGAATGTACAAATCATTCAAAGGTTTGAAAATAGAGCTCTGAGGATCGCCACTGGGGCCCACCCCTTCCACGACAACCACACCATCCACGAGGTCCTGAAGTTCCCATGGGTGAGAGATGAAATCAAGAAAAGCAGCGAGCGCTACATACAGAGGCTGCACGACCACCCAAATCGGACGGCCATCGCCTTGCTGGACAACTCAGAGCAGCCCAGAAGATTAAAAAGGAAGCACCCAATAGACCTCGCCTGTACTTAACATAGATGTAACAGATTTATACTAAACTAGAATAACGGCCTTGTGCTCCTACATTTATAGCTCCACATTCTACATTTTGTTAATATACCCTAATGTACCCTAGTCTAGAATTACTTAGTTCAACATGTATTGCTAATGATGAGTGAAGTCGATGTAAAACAATTTAATGGTTGTCCGCAACGGACAGTTTTAAATAAAAATATGTACCCTGCTAAAAAAAAAAAAAAAAAAATTAAACCTAAAAAGGTTAACTAATCTAAAGCGAAACTGTCAACTCAATCTATTATGCTGTAATCACATTTTTTAATTTCGATTTTTAGTTTTAATTTTTATTTTAATTTTTTTTTTTATTTTTAATTTAATCCGTTCGATTTGGCGATATTGAAAAAACTTCCACTTACATGCTCTATTTTTAGTTCACTTAGGTTTAATCCCTCCCGTGTGCTACTGTCTTGTTAACTAGGGTAAACGCTCGCCTTCGTTGCCCAGAGCGGTCCACTCTGGTGTGATGATGATTTGATGTTTAAAGTTTTGTATTTTTTCAGAAACCAGTAGGGGTCGTGGAACTAGTTGGGCGCCAATTAGTATTTTGCTAGTTCCAGCGTAGTGGGTGCAGCTTCCAAGGATGCAGACAACAGGGATCCCGGTTGCACTCCTTTCACGCGTGTGGTGGCGGAGGCCAGCACAGCCTGCGTGTAAGTACTTGAGGAGACTCGACGGAGTCTCTATCAATGGCACTTGGAAGTTTCCCACTAGACACTTATCACACGTGGATTAAAAGTCGAGGAAAGAATATTGTCAGTGTTCTTTAATCTGTATGTCTCGATCGACAGCTTATCTCCAACTAACTAACTATTCTACCGTACCATTGGTCCATGCTTCTGAAAATAACCCTCTCTTCTTTCGTACGGTGCCCGGGCTGATCGTTGGAGCTTATCAGCAACTAAGACCGCTAGCATCTGTAAAAAACCGTGAATCATACGATTCGTAGCGTTGATGCTCTATCGACATGAGCAGCATCTATGTACACCTCGAATTGGCTCCACTATACTTGTTATATATATATATATAGACCCCCACAACGACTACTGCCGCAGCTGCAGGGACGATATATATCTATATATATATATATATAACAAGTATAGTGGAGCCAATTCGAGGTGTACGTAGATGCTATATATAGTTATATAGATAACAAGGGACTCCTTACCACCTCCTGGTGGAGGAAACCGCCACACTTAGAAGGTGCTCGACTGTTTCTTCTTCTTCTTCGTCCCTGCAGCTGCGGCAGTAGTCGTTGTGGGGTGAATTCATTCGCCTAGCATGTGTTCCCACTAGCCAGTGCCCCGTGATGACTCTTATCGCCGTGCCGATGCGGGTTCTATCCATCCTTAGTAGTAGGGATGTTCTTTTTATGCAGATTTTGGGCCATATTTGGCGGGCCGACCGGCAGTTTGGGACGGTTTCCCAGCTAAGCTGGTTCTTTTTCTTATTTGCTTCCCTAAGTTGGAGCTTGCATGAGGCTAGTGGTACACCAGTGCCCCCCAGTTCTCCCTGGAGTGGTGTGGTGGTGCCTTTGCGTGCCAGTTCATCTGCTATGCAGTTGCCTGTGATGTCCCTATGACCTGGGACCCAGATGAGGCTTATGTCATACTGGTTTGCCATCTCGTGGAGAGATGATCTGCAGTCTGAGACTGTTTTGGAGTTACTTGTGACTGAGCTGATCGAGTACAGGTGTCTGTACTACTGGGAATGAGAGGATCGTTCAGCAGAATGGTGGAGTGGCCTTATTTAGGAGGCTCCATTGCTGAGTTTCCCTAAGCCTGTTTGCCGATCCTTTCGCTTGTTCTATTCCATCTCGTCCTGGATTTTATAAGCTAAGTATCGCATTTAGGGCTTCGTTTGGTGTGGATCTTAGTGCACCGCTGATGCATAGTGTTGCTAATCGCAGGATTTTTTCCAGCTTTTTAATTGTACTTTTCTTTTTGAGGGCTGGCCACCACATCAGAACTCCGTAAAGTTGTATGGGTCTGACTATAGCAGTGTAGATCCAGCTTACTATATTAGGGGACATGCCCCATTTGTTTCCTATGGCTTTTTTGCAGGTAAAAAGGGCTGTAGCAGCCTTTTTTGACCTTCTTCTACGTTAGAGTTCCAGGTTAGCTTCCTATCCAAAATTACCCCTAGGTATTTGGCGCTGCTGCTGAAGGAGAGCCTTTGGTTGTTTAGTCTTGGTGGGACGAGGGGTGGGAGTTTGTATATCCTGCTGAAGAGGACTAACTCTGTTTTCTGCGCATTTACTCCTAGGCCATTACTGTTTGCCCATTCGGCTAAGGTATGCAATTTTTCGCTCAAGAGATCGCAGAGCGTTGGAGGGTATTTACCTGTAAACGTCGTCTGCGTACGCCAGTATCTTGTAGCTTCCTTCTTCCATCTTGCATAGAACCGAGTTGACTGCTATGTTCCATAGGAGAGGGGATAGGACCCCGCCTTGCGGTGTGCTTCTACTGACGGCCCTTGTTAAGGAAGATGTTCCTAGAGAGGACGTCACTGTTCTGCGTGTTAACAGCTGGTCAATGAGTACTACCAGGTGATCATCTACCCCAAGAGTCCTTTGTGAGCTAGTTATGGTGTTTGGGAGAACATTATTGAAGGCCCCTTCTATGTCTAGAAAGGCTAGTAGGGCATATTCCTTCTGAAGGAAAGCTTTCTCTATTCTGTATATGAGCGCGTGGAAGGCAGTCTTTGGAGATGGAGATGTGGGTGATGTGGAGATGTGGATGGGATTGAGAGTTGACCTAAGGTGTAGTCCTATGACTCTATCTAGCGTCTTGAACAGGAAGGATGATAGACTTATTGGTCTAAAATCTTTAGGGGTCGTATGCGATGGTTTTCGCGCTTTGGGTACGAAGACTATTCGCGATTTAAGCCATTTTTGCGGAATTTCGCCTAGCGTAAGGGATCTGTTAAAGATGTTTAGGAGCCAGTTGATGGCAATGTCTCCCGCTTGTTGGATTTGTGCCTGTATTATCTCATCAGGACCGTCCGATTTATAGAGGCTGAAACTTTTGAATTGCTCAGTGTAAGGTTTTTTGGTCAATATCAAGTTTGAAGTTTGTGTGGGTGGCATTACTGTTTATAGTCCCAGCTTAAGATAGCCTAGAGTTGTGGCTGTTTGGGATAGAATTCTTCTGAGCCTCGCAGCTTGAGTGGTGCTTTCGATATCCGAGCAGAAGGAGTTCCATGAGAAGCGCTTCGCTTTTCGGATGGCCTTTTTGTAGGAGGCCAAAGAGACCTTTTATTCGGTCCAGAGTGCCTCCTCGCTTCCGGCTTTGGGCCTGTTGAACAGGGTTCTGCTTGCTGCTTGTAGGGTTGCTAGCTCCGTAGACCACCAGGGTGGCCTATTTCGCTTGTGTGGTTTAGTTTTTGGGCATGCTCCTCTGAGGGCATTATAACAGGCTTGAGTGAAATCTTGCACCAGAGTGTTTAGACTTTCCACGGTTTGGGGATAGTCAGGTGGCTGTGGTGCAATGGTGTTTGAGAGAATTGGATGGTACTTGACCCAGTTGGTTTTTTTGAGATTTCGAAAAACCGCAGTTTCGGGGTTTTTGAATTCAAGTGATGTTTCTATGTATCTGTGGTCGGAGAAAGAGTGTTTCTCTAGGACCCTCCAGTTAGTTACGTAGCTGAGTAACTGTTTAGATATGAGCGTGAGGTCAATGGATTCCCTGCGATTTGCTATTATAAAGGTGGGGTCGTCTCCCTTATTGCAGAGGAAGAGGTTTGACCTTGGAATAAAGTTAAAAAGAGACTCCCCGCGGTCGTTTGTTTTGGAGCTCGCCCATTGCGAGTAATGAGCGTTGGAGTCGCTACCTACAAGGAGGCCAATATTTAGCCTTTCGCTGTCCATTGCTAGTTTGCCCACTAGCTTGTCGGGGGCTTCCGGCCTTTCGTAGGTCATGTAGGACGACAGTACCCGGATAGAGGTAGTCTGTGATTCCACGGAGACTGCCGCATTGTCCGCGTCACTGTAATTATGGAGCAAGAAAATGCTGAGGTGCTTTTTAGCTAAGATGCAGGCTCTGATTTTACCTTCAGTATTAGCTACTAGTAACTTCTACTCCCTAGTCGCTAGTCCAGAAACCCTACCTGCTGCTATCCATGGTTCCTGGACTAAGACTATGTCGGCAGTAGTGCAGCTGAGGCTGCCTTACAATGGTGGAGGTTTATCTGCAGAATCCGTAAGGACATCTGACAGGTTACCCTTCACCATTGTGATCTCCGCCTCTTCGTCGTCGGAGATGTCTTCGTCGATAACTCGACTCGCGGCCATTCTGCGCAGCAGCGACGCATCGGTGCTGTAGCCGTCCTCTATATCTGAGGTAATATTTCATATTACTAATATAAGCTTTTATAGAGATATATTTAATCTTGAAAGTGAATTTTTTAAGAATCACAACAGAAAAAATTCTCGATTTAAAAACTATTAAAATACTTTTTTTCGCGCGTCTCCCGCTGCATACGTACAGCCCACCTCTCGCCCAACCGACCGAGGGGCGCTGCCGCATAACGTACGGCTCGAATCGCGGGGATAGATCCGAGGTATTAAAAGAAAAGAGTAGGAGTAAGATGTTACGAGGAAGATGGTTGCTCAGATAAGGCGTTTAGAATATAAGATTTAAGGTAGAAAGCAGAGCATAGTGGCAAAATGTGGTAGAGATAATTTTAGTCCGAACATACTACTGTTACTGTACTACATACATACTGTAGTCCTTCTACTAGTAACGTTAAAATGTAGGCGTGTTAGTAAATGCTGGTTGTCTACATTACCATTAATGAGATTAAAAAAAAAACCTCTTGACGAGGTAAAATAACGGTGGGGAACACGCATGCTATTCCCAAAATATCTGATATCAATTTTGGTGACGAATGAATGCAATATATGTATAAAAAATTACATATGAAAAATATTCTTTCGCGGCACGTGTTTATATGGTATATTGGTATTGTTCCACGTGCCGAATAAGAAGCCCTTACATAGCAGCCGAGAACTCTACCGTTGGGCTACCCCTGACAAGGTTTCGCGCGAAAATTTTCTAAAGTTCAGTTGTTGCTCTGTGCTACTCTAAAAATCTTCCAAACACACGAGCGCTCTCTGGTGGTGAAAACAAGAAACTGCAAATTGCTTGGGATATTTTTTTCGGTGTGCGCCATCAGCTGATAAAAAACTTGTAATTTAAATTAAATAAATTAAATGCATTATTTCTATTTATTGTTTTATTTTTTATGTTCGCAAACTTCTAAAGTTCTAAAGTTCAAAAACTTAAAAAAAAAAAGTTAAAAGTTCAAACTTCTAAAGTTTATGTTCTAAAGTTTAAGTATTGGTTTGAATATGCACCTTAGCTTCACAGCCAGCACCATGGGTAGCTCAACTTATCGAACTATATCTTGAGCAAGCGACTTTTCCCAGATATGAATGATATATCAAAAGTTGCGTTGTCTCAAGGGCTATCTGTACATGCAATATGAATCGGATCGTTAGAGCCAATTTTGAAAAAAAAAAAAATGTTTTCTGAAAAAAAGATTTTCTTTTAAGTGTATTTTTTTCTTACGATTCAGACATTTGAACTTAAAGAAAGCGAAAAAGATATTAAAAAAAACGTTCTATCTAAATATAGCATGTGAAGTTAGGTGCATTGGTTGTAAAGTTACGCGTTCCTTACATTTAAGAGTCTTTTTAATTTTTTAAGATAAACATGAGTAATTTTAAAAAATTGTAGAACAAACGTTTCTTATATTTTGATAACTAACATACTCAAATTTTTTCAAAATTTTGTCCCGCGGACGGGACATTTTTTCGGAGTAAAATTTAAAAAACTCCGATTTTTTTTCATTTGAGAAATTCTTTAAAAATCGATTTTCCTGAATAAGTTTTGAAAGAAATGTCGGATCGGAATGGTTGAGGTACAAATCGACGCGTATTTTGGAGCAGAATCTGCGTATGTCCCCACTATCTTCAATTTAGTGAATCGAAAGCGTTTTACATTTCGCAAATTTCTCCCAAGCCCACTTTTGGCCAATGTTTGGATTAAATCCCTCTAATGAAAACGATGCCTTTCATTTGGTATATCACTCATTCAGATTGAACGCACACAGAAAATGTTTAATTCTTCGGCTCTATATAGTCTTCATGCGCCTGCTACAATCATGCGCCTGCATGTCGCCACCTAGCGGACGGCCGTTCGCTGTGATATAAAAACACGACACCCAGCATTTTTCTTCGGTTTGTTAGTGATGGTAAGTTTATTAATAAGAGTGTACTATTGTAAGAGGGAAGGTGAAGATTTGCATCCCAAATAAGTCCTCTAAGGGCGAATATTACGAAATTTGTTTGTACAGATTCTATGTGATCACGGTGTTCTCCGTATTGAGGACTCCAGACACACGATCCATACTCAATAACATAAACTTTATATACATCATTGGTGCGTCCGATACTAGGCGGACGCACCAATGATGTATATAAAGTTTATGTTATGTTATTTATGGGTTATTTCATTCTTTTGACTATCGTTTAATAATCGTTTAACCTAGCTTACCCATTGCTTTATTAACCATGGTAGATATATGGTCGGTAAATTTAAGTTTCATATCTAATAGGAAACCCAGATCGTTAATCTAAGTTAATCGTTCTAAGAGGTACCCTTAGAGAAAGTATGTAGCCTGGTAAGGACTAGATCGATGAAATGACATGAATTTAAATTTCGATCGTGAATCAGTTAGGGCAAGTGGCAAATCGCTAATAAATAATGTAAAGAGTAATGGTCCAAGATGGCTTCCTTGGGGCACCCCAGATGTGACGTGGACTAAACGTGGGGTAACATCTTTAAAGATGTTCTTTAAAGATTTTAGACTCAGTCCAAAAGATTGAGTTTACTTATTAGAAGCGGATGGTTAACAGAGATGGTTAATATGCTTTACTGAAGTCAGTGTAAATAACGCCTCTTTGTAAGCCATTCTGGAACCCATCCGTGACCACAGATGTTAGCTCTAATAAATTGGTTGTGGTGAAGTGACAGGAATAATGTATGATTCCTTCTACATGAGGGTAAAGATCGAAAAATTTACCCTAGTAGTGGCAGATTTTAACGGACCTCTCCTACGGACCATACCATTGTATTCTTCGATGTCTTTTCAAAGTGAGTGGAGGTCATCCCTCTAAAGAAGGTCACCTCCGGTCAAATGGAGCTGGGATTTCGCGAGAGGATCATGGACTCTGATCTGCAATAACGGAACACAGTTCACCAGTCACGTCTTTAGTAACTTTTGCCAGCGAAGATGAGTCCAACTAGAGTTTACCACCACTTACACCCCCCAACAGAACCCAACAGGGCGGGTGAATCGCACTATCAAGAAGATGATAGCACAATACATGGCCAAGACCATCGATCATGAGATGAGCTATTCCCCGAGCTGTCGTTAGCTATAAATACGAGTGTTTCGGATAGCTCCTTAGCCCAGTCTACTTAGTCCAGAGACGTCAGCCAAGACCATCGGAGGCTTCGACACCGTCGCACCCAACCTGCCAGGGACAGCGGAGGACCCCGCAGAACGAGTCAAACGTCCCCAGGACACGTTCAACACGGCCATGAAACCGCCGGTATTGGAAACCATGAAGAATACCACCACCTTGAGGTAACCGACAAGGAGCCAGAAAATCCCAAAGATGACGACGACAACGAGTACCCAGACATCGGGACCATTGGTGTGACGTAAGTCAGCAAGTCCCCAAGGGTAACGTTAAGGCACTAATTTAAGTCAATAATTTTAAGTCAGAGTCCAAGGGCCTCTCGGTAGGGCAGACACCACAACAAAATGGACTGATCCAGCAGCAGCAGCAGTGCCAGGGAATATAACCCCATGGCCGAGATGAGACCACCCGGCAGCTGAACATGTTGGTTGGCACGCCTTCGCCACAGGACACCTAAAGCGATACCGAACAGAGGCAAGAGTAGTAATTCTACCCCAGCCAAGCTCATTCGACGACGAGTCCGTGGAAGTGGACGGACGGATCCACGTTGAGAGACCCCAGGCACAACGGCGGGCAGCAGTCAATTACACCCCTTTGACGTCCTACTCTCTTCCTAGGAGAGTAGAGTGAAAGTCATGGTCTTGGAGGAGGCTGAGATTAGCCGAGGACGCCGCAGTCAACGAAGGGAGTACTCCCGATCGAGCATTTCATCACTGCGTTTCCGCGGTGATCTCTGCGCATGGTGAACACTCTTTAAAACCCTAAGTGTTCCACCGTAAAAACCCCCAAAGCCCACACCAATCCCGCAAATCTTATAAATTTAGCTGTGGTGGACCCTGGCCGAACTAAGTCATCACCCCAGCCAGAGATGTCCGAAGTCCTAAAGTCCGGTAGAAGATATAGATTATTTTCACTACCATCCCCAATGACTTGCATTTAATCGTTGGTATGAGCGATTTCAATCCTCCTTCATTTCCTAGACCTCGAGTGACGAGGGCAATAATCTGCCAGCCAGTTATTATAATAACTTTATCGATGGCTTAACTGATCTCGAACTTTTTCAACTTAACCCCATGCATAACATTCGTGGCTGATCCCTGGACCTTATATTCTCTAATGTAACAGTACTGTACTGTTACTGTTCTCAACAGTAATTCGGTCGTCTCCATTATCGCTACCAAAGAACTTAGACCATCCTACACTATAAGCTTCTGTATCTATTAACATTCCTAATGACAGTGCGAGCAATAGGATTCAGGTTCGCTAGAAATGTTTTAGGAAGATAGTGCCCTACGTAATCATTTGTTTGAAATTAATTTGTCTGAAAATGATTTATTTATTATTTACAATTATATTCAATTTGAAACTCGATAAGAAATTTTCCAAGGCAATTCTTGAATACTACCGTAAAATTGCTAACCTATCTGCAATTCTCAAACTGCTTGATAAACTTGTTACATTTGCAACATTTTTGCATGAGTATAATTTCCTTTTCGCATTGTGGTTTGGACTTCTCAATCAGGGTTTTCTGTTCCGCATGCAAGCTAATATAGTATGTATTGATTTAATCAATGCATTTGATTCATCGTCTCCCTTTACAAAAAGTAAATGATGGGCTTACCTCCATAAATCTTACAGTGAATGACTTTCAAATCGCACCCAGCGGGTTTTGTTTAAAAACAGAACGTCACAGAATATACAAATGTAAATGTTTTATTTTGAGTCCCGCAAGGTAGTCAGAGGTCCAACCTCTGCTGATTGTCCGATTTATCAACGACTTACGTAGTATCGTAAGCAATGCTACTACATTTATGGATGCTGATGATGTATACTTGTGTTTTTCTTTCTTTCAAAATTTCCTTTTGAGAGTCTTTTGTAGTGTTCTAATAAGCTGCTTTTTTAGCTGCTTGAAGTGTAAGGTAATGAAATTTAATTGCAGTATGCCTCACATCCTCTCGTAATCGCTTGGGAATCACATCGTATATCGGGTTTCGTTTTTCTTATATGTGTTATCAAACGTTGCTCAAAATGTTTCGATATTCCTTTCACCACTAAGACTATATATGTCTCTCTGCTCTATATCGTATTTATGCGTTTGGAGCCCCCAAAACTCAATTGATCAAAAGAGTATAGAATCTGTTCAAAATCAATAATTTTTATTTTCTTTAAGAAATTTAAACTTGGTCACTGTTAATAGACGTTCGTCATATCGTCTAAAACTATTAAACCTACTGTTATTGCATTGCTGGAGTCATGTACTTCATATTATTCTTGGATTGATTCCAAATTACTCATGAAACAACCATTGGTTCAGTTTCTTACTGGGGTTTGAACCCGTTGGTTATCGATTTTCACATCTAATTTCACCGAACATTGTCCTTCTCGTATTATTTGTAAGAATTTAAACCTATTATCCCATAAAATATCCCCTGAATCATAGATATAATTAAATGTAAAATTATTAAATATTTTTTTAGCATAATTAAGCCTTGCTTAAGCCTAGTAACACGCTGAAAATTTAACGTTCCTAGAATAAGGATTATAAACTTTTGTCCTCTACTGCTGAGCCCTTGTAATTCAGCATATGCACCGAATGTTGATTCCAACAGGGCATTTGTGTTTAGTGAATTTTATGACAGGTATGTTTTACATTCAATGCAGTTCAATTTTTTCCTATAAAATTATTAACCGCAACCGGCTAGTACTAGATTACATAATAGGCTGTCCAAAAGCCTAAATTAAGGAATACCTGGAATTACTTAGTGCGTGGGATCGAAAGGAATTTTATTAAAACATTTTGAAGTCGACTACCTCAGGCAACGGGTCAATAATTTCCTGGTGGAATAAGTGACCCCGTCGTATTCGCTACGCTGAGAGAAAACTCCAGCGAATTAATTATACATTTGCAACTATTAGCAGTGTAATATTGTAAACATCGGCCTGCTTAATTTTATACAAAGCTTTTCGATTTTGTTATTTTTATAATTGAGTTATTTATTCACGAAAATTTCCTTCCAAAAAATTCCTTATTTTGATTATGATTTTGCAAATGATTTAATATTATTAATTCTTTTTAATTAGTATATATATATCCTTGTTATTTTATTATACTTAACTAGATGTGTATATACAAGTGGCATGAATATATAGATAAAAGAATTTAAATTTACTGAAATAATAAGATAACTTTGCGATAATATTCGAGCATGGCCAAGCAGATTTATTGTATTTTTTTTAAATTGATTATTTTTTACATCTCAAGTTAATACTGTCCTTGAGCTCAATGGCTGGAACATCCGGTAAGTTCGGTATATTTGTGAGTATAATACAGTAAATTCCCGTAAGGCATGATACTTGAATAATTTGAATTAATGCAATCGTAATTTTTCTAATTTTCTCAATCTGAATGAGTGATATACCAAATGAAAGGTATTGTTTTCATTAGAGGGATTTTATCCAAACATTTGTCAAAAGTAGTTTGGCTTGCCAGAAATTTGCGTAAATTTAAAACACTTTCGATTCACTAAATTGGAGATAGCGGGGACATGGGTGTCACCGGACAAAATATTTTAGATATTTTCTGCTAAACACAGAATAGATTCTGATCTAAAATACGCGTCGATTGGTACCTCAACCATTCCGATCCGACATTTCCTTCAAAAGTTATTCAGACAAAAAGGAAAAAAGAATTTTAGTTTTTCAGATTTTACTCCGAAAAAATGTCCCGTCCGCGTTTGTCTCTTAAAATTTTGAAAAAAATTTGAGTATGTAACTAAAATCTGAGCAACGTTTGTTTTACGATTTTTTTTAATTACTTAAGGATACCTTAAAAAATTTAAAGGACTCTTAAATGTAAGAAACGCATAACTTTACAACCAATACACCTAACTTCACTTGCTATATTTAGTTAGAAAAGTTTTTTAAATATCTTTTTCATTTTCTATTAGATCAAATGTCTAATTCGTAAGAAAAAAAATACACAGAAAAATTTTTTTTTTTAAGAAAATATTTTTTTTCAAAATTGCCTCAAACGATCCGATTCAGATAAGACTTGAGATCGAAAAACAAAAGACTCAACTTTTGATATATCGTTCATATCTGGGAAAAGTTGCTTACTCAAGATATAGTTCGATAAGTAGAGCTACCCATGGTGCTGGCTGTGAAGCTAAGGTGCATATTCATAGCAATGCATAAACATATTCAGCTGCCGATAGGCTTTTTGTAGTTTGCGAACATAAAAAACAAACCAATAAATAGATATAATGAATTTAATTTATTTAATTTGAATAAAAAGTATTTTATTAGAAACTGGCCACTGGCCGCGACCGCACTCTGAAAAAAATACTCCCAAACAATTCACAAACAGCTGATAGCGCTTTGCCTGGCGGCGACTGCACTCCGAAAAAAATATCCCAAGCAATTTGCAGTTTCTTGTTTTCGCCACTAGAAGGTGCTCAAATTGTTGGGAGATTTTTAAAGTAGCACGGAGCAACAACTGAACTTTAGGAAATTTTCGCACGAAACCTTGTCAGGGATTGCCGTAGGGATAACGGTAGAGTTCTCGGCTGATGTGTAAAGGGTTCCGTATTCGAGCCGAGTTCGAGAATTCAACTATTTGTGTTATTTTGTTTTTTTACTCATTAATATTTGTTTTTATTAAGTTTTATTATAAAAACACCTGGTATTAACGAAACACCAATGGTAATTTGTTTAGTGGTATTACGATTTGGACAATAGCTGAATGATTAAAACGTCGTTTGCACATTCAATCAGTTCAATAAAAGACTTAAAAATAAAAAGGAATGACGAATAAAAATATTCTTATTCGGGACGTGGAACAATAACAATAGACGATATAAACACGTGACGGGTAACAATATTTTAAATGTATAATTTTGTATACATATTTTGCATTTATTCGTCACCAAAATTGACATCAGATTTTTTGGGAGTGGCATGCGGGTTCGCCACCGTTATTTTACCTCGTCAAGAGGTTTTGGTCAAAAGTGTGAAGCGCAGTGAAGGAGCCATAACCGACCCTATAAATTATATATTTCCTTGATCAGGATCACCTCCTGAGTCGATATAAGCACGTCCGTCTGTGCGTCGGTCTGTTTCTACGCAAACTAGTCTCTCAGTTTTAAAGCTATCGACTTTAAGCTTTGCACACATCCTTCTTTCCTATGAAGGCAGTATGTAAGTCGGAACGGTCAACTATATCCTATAGCTGTCATATAACTGATTGATGCCATAACTTTGTTGTTTTTAAAGTTAGAAGGATGGGACTGTATATGCGTCCTATTTTGGGCAAACTAATTCGATCTGCAAAATTTCATAAGGATCGGCCGACTATATAAGATCCGATATATATCTAATAAAATAAGCTGCCTTATGATTTAAAATATAGTTAAAACTGATTTGTTGAATTTAACCCATTATTATTAAATATCCCTCTTAATTATATATATATGTAATATGAATATGAATGCTAATGAAATTATCTGTAGTAGATGTTAAGGAAATATTGATATAACCAAGTTCGCAAGTTTACTACAAATTTTATTTTATTTGGACGCTTAAAGCGTCCAACGCATGAACGCTTAAAGCCATAACAGATGCGCCACCGAAACTTCAAATAGTCATGCTGGAACCACAATAAGTTTTGCATAGGATTGTGATATGGGGCGAATCAAACGTCGTAGATCTCTCCAAGGTCGGATGGGTTAAGAATCGGGTATAATAAACATCTAATTACCCTACAACTGATCAAAGTCGTTCTCTCTCTCTCTCTACTGAACCTATTTGCATTTTAGGGGATTTGTTTCTTTTGGATTAGATTCTGCATTAAAATCATCTTTCATCATCAGCATTCTTTTTAAATTTTCTAGCTAGTGCACTTAAATATATTTTGACGATGTGTTGTATGGATAAGTGAAAAGACTTACAAGACTTCATCCGTCTATAATTTTCTATTCGATCCGTATTGTGGCGCCCCACTCGAAGATGCCACCTGGCGTTCCAATAACTCTATTCTATCTGCTACGACATCAAGCTGCGCATTGAATTTTTGTTTATCGAATAAATGATAATTCGTAAAACCTGAAACTAAACATACGTTACTAACACTATTCGGAGTTACTAAAGTGGTGACCCCGAAGTGATTGAGTGCAGCTCGAAAATAGAAACTATTAAATGGCATCACATTTTCTAAATTAAAAACTTCCATGTAAATTACACACTCACATATAAAAAACGACGCTACCAACACCACATCAGTGTATGCCCGGCAAACCTCACTATAACTTACGGTCCCTGGTTCCTAAAAAGCTAATCTTCGAGAGAGACTCGTTAGAAATATTGCCCGACGATCAGCAACAGCTCCTGGATAGGATTAGGGAGATTCAATCGCAAGTTGAAGCGCTACAAGTCAATCCAATTGCAGGACAATCGTCGAACGTGGGACAAATGTCACGGGTAAGGATCCACCTACCAAAAATTACCAGCAACAATCCCCAGCTGTGGTTCCAGGTGGAGCAATCATTTCGTTTGCACTGCGTCAACAACGACGGCGACAAAAATCATCACATCACCGTGAACTTGGATTCAGAAGTTGTTCTGACCGTAGAGGATATAGTCATTAATCCGCCAACAGCAAAAAAGTATGACGCACTAAAAGCCCGTTTGCTCGACAAGTTCGCAGAGTCTGCTGAGTCAAAACATGATCCTAGGTGAACTGAAGTGGATGATGTCAAATAACTGTTCGCGCAGCCAGACTCGTGGATCATCCCAAACACGGTCCAATGTACAGCATCAATCCCAATTCCCAACGGCTATAGACGGAGAGCCGTAGCAATCAGGTGATCAACAAGCAGAACTTTGCTACTAACATCACCATTTTGGGAACGAAGCTCGTAAGCCCGACCGTTAGCTAATCGCTCATATTCACGATTTCTCGGAACAGCTACACGGAAAGAGGATATTTTCGACCCTCGATCTGGTAAAAGGTTATGAACAGATCCCTATGGTGGAATGTGACATTCCGAAAACTGCTGTTTGCACACCATTTGGTGTGCAATTGAGTTCCTTTACATGCCATTTGGTTTGAAGAACGCTACACAAACTTTTCAAAGATTCACTGACATATTTTCGATTACGATTTTGGAAATTCTTCGCAAATATGGTCTATGCATCAACCCAAGCAAATGCCAACTAGCCCAAGCAGAAGTAAATATTCACAGTTTCGTTATTAATGAACATGGAATCAGATCTCCCAGTCAGCGAGTGGAGGCTATACAAAACTATGCGAGACCATCCACCATCAATGAACTTGGAAGATTTATTGGCGTCAGCAACTATTATCGGAGATACCTGCCCCGTTCGTCACATATCCAGGCACCCCTTTCAGAACTTCTTAGAAATATTATGAAAAATTACCAATGCTTAATCGAATGGACACCAGATCGGATCGCCGCCTACGATAAATGCAAAAAAAGTATCACAGATGCGGTTCTATTGACTCATCTATTTTCTAAAGCACGACTGGCCCTGGTATGTGATGCTTCTAATGTGGCGATTGGAACGGCATTTGAGCAGTGGGTCGATGGCCATTGACAGCCACTAGGTTTTTTGTCAAAAAAACTAACCCATACCGAGAAATAGAACAGCACGTACGATCGGGAATTACTTTCAATTTATGAAGCCACCAAATACTTCCAACACTGCTTGGAGGGTCTACCATCTTGCATTTAAACGAATCATAAGCCTCTCGTCTTTGCTTTTAGGCAGCGGCAAAAAAAGGCGTTACCAAGGTAATTTCGTCATCTAGGCTATATTTCGCTGTTTACAACTGAAATCGTTCATGTCAAAGGATCTGAGAATGTAGTAGCAGATGCATTTCCCAGGCTATGTGCAATCACCATGGCAGTGTCCGTCAGCCTACAGCAAATCGAGGAAGCACAGGCAGCTGATTCTGAGCTTTCAAGCATCAGACTGAAAGGAACCACTTCGCTTCAGCTGCAACGAATCCACTACGATGACAATATCACCCTTTATTGTGATGTGACAACTAATTTCGTTCGTCCATACGTACCTCTCCTTCTCAAGAACCAAATTTTCTTTTTCTTTCATAACCACTCGCAACTAAAGCGGCTGAGCAACGTTGCATAAAATTAAAAAAAAATTTGTATGGCCAAAAAAAGGAAAACCAAACAGGCCGTCATAATTATCTAACTCCAGGGAGGATCACTGTTCCCAATGACAGATTCCGCCACGTTCACCTGGACATCGTTATCATGCCATTTCATCAAATTTTTCGGTACTCTCTCATCATGATAGACAGATTCACTCGCTGGCCTCTCACAAACATGACAGCCGAAACTGTAGCTTTGGATAGATGGACATGCTTGTATCGACTCAGGGGGTGATTTTGATCAAGAATATATATTTTATAGGGTCTTAGATGTCTCTTTCACTGGGTTAAACACTTTTTTCCAAAATTATAATACTCTCTGCATGGGTTTACAAATAAATTAATTAATATTCAGTAACCATGGAACTTAAGCTTATCCGTGCGATTAGGTCTTGTAATAAAACAATATTCTTATACCAGCCTACCATTCACTGCTGGCTCGGTGTGACTTTGTACTCGCTAAGTGTCCCAGGTTCACGGCCTCACTTTCGGATGCCATTTCAACTAGGTCCTGTCTCAACTTTTGCTGTGACGGTTGTCGTGCTGGTCAGGACGAAATAAGATCGATTCACAGTTTAGTAGTCTTCAGCTGCTCAATGAGTCTCTAAAGCGTATGAAATCCGCTGTTAGTGATGTGCTTGTGGCGAAAAATCTTGAGCCTGTTTGTCCGAAAATTATGCAGCCGCTCTTATCTCTGGTCGGACATGAGAAAAATTCGGCTTCCGAATATCTCTGTGTCAATGAGTTGTCCGATATGTCCTCTGTGGCATCGCTTCAAGTCCCACCGGTCCCGCTTCAAGTCCACCAGACCCAATAATTCAAACCCCCTTTAAAGTCACCAAGCACGGCAATTAACCGTCCGAGCCCCCGGTACGAACTGATGCTGCAGTATAAGTTACGGCGGCACCAAAAGCTTGCAAGAGATCCCACCATCGAAATACATATTTGTTTCCAGGCTTGTCCCTGATACTTCTGAGATCAATATCTCGGCTTACATTAAAGCCAAATAGCCTAGTGGTTAGTGTACTAGCTCGCTAAGCGTGAGGTCGTGGGTTCGAGCCCCACTCATGTCAAGTGCATGGCCCTGCAAGTTTTCGGCGCTCGCGCATATGATGTAAATAGTGAAAGTTCTTATCGGATTCTCTTTCTATTTATAATTATATGCACGAAAACCGAAAACCGGCATTCCCAGATGTCGTTAGGTGGCAGCCCCACTTCTGAGATAGGTTGCACTCGGCTAATCACCGGATCGACCGAAAAATAACGATTAAGAAACAAACACAAGATCAGAAAAAAAAAAAAAACAATCACCCCCCCAATCCGATGACGACCCTCCGCTCTCCAGCAACAGATAAGGAAAAAAGAAATGGAAATGGATGGACTGGTCACGCGCTAAGAAAAGAGCGAGACAGCATAGATAGGATGGCTTTGGAGTGGAACCCGCAAGGAAGAGAAGAGTGGGACGCCCCAAGCTAACCCAGCGCCGAGCAGCACTACGCGCGAACTCTCTGACAATAACACCTGGGATATTGGCAGAATATTGGCGGATGAATGCACTTGTGGATGCCCTATGCTCCCAAGCGGAGCAATAGGAACAACAAAAAAAAAAAACATTAAAGACAAAACAAAAGCCGACATAAAGGTGACGGATGTGTGGATATTTAAAACGATTTGTTTCACAAATTACCAATTTTTTTTGAGTGAAACTCCCACAAGGACTTCCCAAACTGTATTCTGATAGTTCCTCCTTTGCATCCCACATTATAGTTTTTACAGAAACCTTGTTAAAGCCGGAGATAAAAAATGTAAATTTATCCAATGTCTCTAGCTGCACCAAGAGGCAATTGCTGTCGGATGTCTCACGCATATTCGACCCTCTCGGTCTATTGGCAGCAATCGTAGCTCAATTCAAAATTGTATTTCAAAAACTCTGCCTATTGAATCAGAATTGGGATGATGATTGCAAGCTAATCTAGATCTTCAGCCGGCTGGAATACTGGAATCTATGTCCCAAGGCCGCTAGAAACAATGGCACTGAGAGTACCTGACAAGTCTGCAGCGGCGTCCTAAGGCGACCACGAAAACACCCAACATTTTAATCGGTAGCGTTGTGCTCGGCAAGGAGTCCGACACACCACAAGCTTCATAGCATCTAGCGAAGGTGATTGACTCTTATCAAGGAAAGGACAATATGGAGTTTAAAATGTCTTAATAAAAAAAATTGCGGAACTACAGTTTCAGAAATCGTGTTTCAGGTCCGGGATGCTAAGGAACTGTTGCAACTTAACTCAGAATTTGGCTCATATTGTCATATTTAGATATTCTTCACACATTAGCTTTAAGATCACAAATGGCACTAATGTTAGATCTGTAAAGTTTCTTCAGTATCATTATATAGAAAAACTATCAAAAACAATAAAAGTTTACAGTCCACTCCTCAATCGCCTCTTAGTTACAAACGAACAGGTGTCTCTCCTACGAACTTCAAACTATTGTACCTGAACAAATTCAACAAGCAGGGGACATTGCCACAAACTAGCTGTCCAATATCTTTAACCGTTGCTCAAATCAGTGATTGTTTTCATACCCAATGTGTGCACACCAATCATCCCTTTTCACGGGAAAACACTTTGACACTTTGTGATCTAATATTTTGAGCGCAAAACTACAAACACTAACCAAACGGACAATGGCTTGGAAATTAATTTGCAGAAAATAGAGCTAGGTCTCAGCGGGCAATATAAAACATCCCGCCCATCGTCCAACCATAGACTAAGACTGAACAAACAAAGGCTTTCCTTCAGCAATAGTCCCAAATACTTAGGGTATGTCTGGACAGGAAGTTGAACTGGAACCTAAATATAGAATAAAGGTGAAAAAAGGCTGCTATAGCCCTTTTCACCTGCAAAAAGCAATAGGACTAATGTGGGGCATGTCCCCATATATAGTAAGCTGGATCTACATCATCATACTCAGACCTATACTACTAGAGTACTAATATGATGGCCAGCCCTCAAAAAGAAGATCGACCTTAAAAAGCTAGAAAAAATCCAGCAAGAAGCAGTATTATGCATCAACGGTACACTACGCCATTTAGAATACCTAAGACTAACTAGCTGGAATAGAGCAGGCAAAGGTAGCGGCAATCAGGCCAAGGGAAACCCATCAGTGGAGCCCCTTTAACATGGGACACTCCACCATTTTACTAAAAAAGTTGATATAACCATGTCCGTCTGTCTTTCTGTTTCTACTCAAACTAGTCTTAATTAAATTATGACCAAATCTTACAATGCCAAAATGGGAGACAAACACGCGTTTCTTAGTGGGGAATACGAGTTTATGGGAATGCGTTTATAGGATTTCCCTACCTTGGGGACAAACTAAGCATTTCAATTCAATTTATAAGAAACTCTGTTTAATAATCCCCAGAAATATACCCTTACCCTACAATTTTGGATAAATAAGGATAAATAAGGAATAAGGATCACCTCCTGAGTTGATATAAGCAAGTCCATTTATCTGTCTGATTCTACGTAAGCTAGTTTCTCTGTTTTAAAGCAATCGACTTCAAACTTTGCATACATCCTTCCTTCCTTTGCAGGCAGTATATAAATCGAAACGGCCGGGATCGGCCGAATATATCCTATAGCTGTAATACAATTGAACGATCGGAAATGACACAACCTAGGTATTTTTAAAGATGCTTGGGGCTGTTTCTAATATTTTGAATAAAAATTTTATTTGATAGTAAAGTTCTTATAAGGATCGGCCAACTAAATACGATCCGATCGATACCTAACAGTATAAGCTGCTACTTAACTGCAAGGGTATATCAACTTTGGGTCCACCAAAAGTTGGCTTTCCTTTCTTGTTTTATTTGATATCAGTTGTTTTTTGTTGAATACGTAATCTTAAATAGTTAAACGATCTTTAATCTTAAAACATATTTTATTCGACAATGATAGTACTAAAACCATAAATATAAACAAGACACAAATATATCTTTTGGATTGATTTAGTAATTTTATTTTAATAATGACTTAAAGAAGAATTTTTAAAAGATTAAAGTAACCTTTCCCTTAACATCCCATTCACACAGATGGAAAGAACATTTCAAATAACCATAAACTCTAATACCAACTAATTCTCTAATACCAATACCAACTAGGGCATATAACGTATCACCAATTATCAGACTATGCCTAATATACACATTATTCCCAGATATAAGCGATATATCAAAAGATGTTCCATGTCAAGGGCTATCTCCAAACGCATATAAACAAAACCATTACATTTTTGATCACAACCATTGAAGGTAATATATTTGAGAAAAAATGCAGATACACATATATTAAATAGCTGTTATGTTAACATATATTCAGCTGGTTTCAAAGTGGCTTCCTTGGGCTGCGATCCAGAGCCCTAAACGTTTCTGGAAATTTAGCGCAATGGGCCGCAGGTCCGATTCTTGCGATAATCGATCCAATTCTCGGAGCAATTATTGCTTCAGCGCCTCCAAACTTTTGTGACATTTAGCTTATGCCCTGGACTCCAAAATTGACCACACACTGTAGTCCGTCAGATTGAGATCTGGCGAGTAAGCGGGCCATTCATTGGATGTGATAAAGTCAGGAAAATTTTCTTTGCACCAGTCCTGAGTCAATTTGGCTGAGTCCTGTTGAACCGTCCACTCCGTATTAACAAAGTGCTGCTGGGCCCAAGGAAGCACAATAGTTTTCAAATGTCACGGCGGTACACTTCCTGAATAATTTTTGATTTTGCCAGTGTCGCATATTTCTCCCCATACCATTACAGACTGCTCACATTGACGGCGCTCAATCATTTTGGTGATTGCGTGACTGTTGAATGGTGAATATCTTCTCGTCGGAAAAGAGAATACGCTTCCATACGCTTCCTAGACTGTGCCATTCCCAGTGAACCTCTTTTTCACGATCTTTTCACGATCACAACACATTTGTGATTGATTGCTTCAAAATTCGTCGGTGTTATTTCATGTCACCCTTTATTAAAGTCATACCCGTATCGGTACGAGTTTGTGCAAAGCCATATTTGGGTGAGTATATTATCAATTTTGAAAAATTTGCAATCCAACTATAGTTCTGCTTATTTTTCTTTATCTGTTTCTTTGTATATTTGTAGTTAATTCTGCAATTATCTTTTCGCACTCATTTGTTAACACTTGTGCTCTTCCGTAGCTCTCTCGCTCTCTCCCCTTTTAAATCTTTCCTCTGCTCACCTTTTATTAGCCGTATTGGTACAATGGTTGAAGGATAATTTGTTTTCTAAAAACATTTTTGTTCTTAAAAAAAAAAAAATGGGGCTGTCTAAGATGAAATGCGATTCTGCATGCGACAGACCGAGAGTGGGTTTAAAGAGTTGATCGTTGGTTTCCGAAAAATCAATGATCAACTCAGTGCGCTGGATACAATTCGCTACTAAGGAAGTTGCAGCCCCAGAGACAGCTTGACCCACCTGCAATGATGCAGCCTCTCATTTCCCTTGCTGCCCCAAGAATAAGAACGGTAAAAAAAAATTCGTCACCCGATTTTCCCGTTACTGAGCAAAACTCGTCCGCCTTGTCCTCCATGGCATCACTCCAAGCGATTTCAAGGAATTTCCTCCGTAGAATCCAGTCAACATGGTTACCCACCGCCCGGACCCCGGATCGGACTGATGTCGCGGTACCGACCACGCAACCGTGCTCTATCAATCTTACCAATCAGAATTGTAGGGGCCTACGAAGTAAGCTCCCTAGACTCTATTCTGATAGTCTTCCTTTTGCATCCCATATGATAGTCTAAAACCTGGTCAAAACCAGAGATCCTTAGCTCCGAAGTTTTTTTTATATAGGTAATCAACTTTTATACGTGACAGACCTCTGCGAAGAGGGGGTGGAGTCTTAATCTACTATTTACTCCAATTTCACTTCTGAAGAAGTACAGTTACTAGAGTTATTGATTTCGAAATAGCCTGCGTTAAAGTCATATTGTCTGCTCAATCATTGATTATTACCTGTTCTTACACTCCACCATCTTCCGAACCGCCTACGTACTAACATCACTTGTCTGGTATCCCGTCATTTGTCAGAAGCCCGGTTAGCTTTCACCGTGCAATACGCTGAAAGCAGACATATCCTGAGTCAATGTCTGTTAACTCAGGATCTAATGCAGTTTTATAACTTTGCATAATCACTAAGCATAAACAAATATCTTTTCCTTCATTACCAAAATTCATCTGCTATCTTAGAGCAAGCCATTGCCGATTTATTATTTCATTATTTTTTTAAACAATTTATTCACCTCCTAAAATCTCAGATCAGACATACGCATACAACATTTATCCAACCAATTGAATATTCTTTCCATCTCTTGCTGAAAATAATTTATTATTGGATCTGTAACGAACTCTTTTATTTGCTTATGCTCGCAAAAATTTACGCGGCTAGGTAATGGGATCGTTCCACCAAATTTGTAGATTCGACGTGATTGCCTGAGCCCAGAAATAACACCGAATGCTCCTTATACAATTATGCCACCGTTGTTTCTAGGTAATGGTTGGTTATAAATTTGCAAATGATAGTTGTGAGTCTCACCGGAGCTGACTCCTCCGCCGGATCATCGCTCCTCCGCTTGCTTCTGCTCGGCTGCGCCGTCAGCGTTTGTCCTCCCCTTGATCACCCGCCACCGTTCCGGGTTGGTCACCAATAGACGCACTCCCCAAGCTCTCACCCGCCAGGATATGTGTTCTTGGTGCCAGGCGCCGATTCGGCTAATGGCTCCCTACGTTTGGACTTATGTGCTCAGACTGCGGGGCCTACGCTGCTCTCCCTCTGCTCCTGTTGTTGTTGCTACCTGCTCCCGCGACGTCCCTGCTCCTTTTGTTGCTGCCGCCGTCGATCTGCTCCTCTGCTGCCGCTGTCGGTCCTCTATTGCCGCGTTTCCGCTCCTGGCTCACTGAGTCTCGCCCTTACGCCGTGAACGGCACCTAATCTGTGTTGGTCGCCAATCGGCACACCTCCCAGGCATATGCCGGGTAGGATGTAATTTCTTGAAAACCTGTCAGCCGGACGAGGGCACGAAGGAACTCCCTACCCCTCAGGACACACTCACGGCTGCGTTCGCCAAACACCAGCATGCATACGCGCTGCAGCATTTGTGGCCAACCAGAGGTTGAGTGTCGCGCTTCCTTCACTCCAAGTAATCACTATGCGTCCGCAGTTAACGCCGACTCCGTCAGGAGTCTTTTGACTATACCGTGGTGTCACACTTCCAGCTTTCCTAGAGGACTCGGTTCCGATTCGCTCCAGTGGTCCTCCAGTGGCGCCCGTTAATACTTGATCACGCTTCCCGCCGTTAATCCTTCTCGCTTCGACTCCCGCAGTAATTCTACTTTCCAGAAATCACGCCACACTCACGTTGACGGGTTCCCTGTCCTACCCCCTTGACCCTCTTGGGTCCTAGACTCTCATTGTTGCTACGTTTGGCACCGGATTCCTTCCAGGGATCCCCCCCTCCTTGACCCACCTGACAGCTTTTCTACTCATCCGAACATTCTAAACACAGCCGCTTCCGTTGGCCGTTACATGTCACGCTGTCTCCGCTATCGCCTGCTCCATCCGAACACCGCTGCGCTGGCCCGCAGACCCAGAACTAATACTTAGCACGTACTTTCTTTAGCATTTACCTTACTGGGCGTAGTTTCATTAGCGTTGACCATAGTTAAGCCACCACATATGGAATTATCTGATCTTAGAAAAGACCACCTGTTCCGAAATAAAGACAGTTGCGAATACAGACTTAATCGGTTCGTTACTCAGTATCAAGTTACAGTACTTAAAACGAAACACCCATCAAAAGGACCACCTGTAGGAACCACCAATACGTTACGCCTCTGAGTGTTGCTTCAGTCAAAAAGACTTTCAGTAGGACCAATTCGTTATGTAGTAACCTCCGTGTGTTGCTCCAGACCTTTAACCTAAACACCACCACCCTAACTTAAGGCTGAGGTCCTTGTGACCCCGAAGTAATCCCTTTCCATTGGATCACAACATGAACACAAGTCACACGGCAGTTCAACCATTAAACCTTTTGAAAAAAAAAAAAACAGACTCAACTATAGGATCCGAATCAAACCCCGTCATACAGATACTCATAGATGATCAACTTGAAAGCAATATCAAGTTGATATTGATAAGAAAGATCCAGCGGAGCGACGACTCAAAGAAGGGTACTTCGATGAGCGACTAAAACAGCTCACCCACGTGTAAACCCAAGATAAAAAAAACGAGCCAAGCTCCATGAGCTGGCACTTAGTCCAGACAATGAATACTTTTCAAAGGCCAATGCACTCACAGATCTTGTCAAAAAATAGGAAGCCATATTTTCGGATGGAATACCATCAGGCTCAGGGCCGGCACAGCGGCCCCAAAAAACTGGAGAAAACCTTAAGCTCAAGACACAGTTTAGGACTAGCGGACAAGTTCTTACAGAGGACCTTAAGATCACCTCGCTGAAACGAAGGGAAGAACGACGGCTCGACGATCTGGAGGACTTTCTATGTAATCGCATTGAAGGAAAGAAAGTATCATTTTACACTAGGCAACATAAAATGAAAGCATTGTTCTAGGACTTGTTAAGGAGGGTAAGTTTATTAGTAAGAGTCTACTATTGTTCTTTATTAGTAAGAACAAGAACAATTTATTAGTTTATTAGTAAGAGTCTACTATTGAGTCCAGCATTGTTCTAGGATTTATTAAGGAGGGTCTCGTTTTCCTACACAATTTATTAATGGTGATGTAGATAGCCAGCATTTACTAACTGACTTACAATTTAACGTTTCGAATATAAGTACTTGAAACTTTAGCCTCTATTCTTAAGCCATTGTAGTTCGACATATGCACAGCAGGATCCTCTTTTGGTCTTATGTTCAAACTATATTGGTCTCTATCGTATTACTTTACTTTCCTTTCTTTTCAATATAAATTAAAATTTCTTAAAAGAGCACAGCAATTCTTCCTCGTTATCCTTATACTCTTTCTATATATTTACTAATTCGAATCTATTCTCTCCATTCGAGCTGTACCTTATACGGCAAGCGCCCCTCGGTCGGTTGGCGGGAGGTGGGCTGTAAGTAAGTAGTTGAAACCGCGCCAAATTAGGCATTTGCAGCGACATAGATGCTCGGTATCGTCGACCAACATGGGCGTTGTTAGTAGATCGTTTGTAGGAATATTCCCAGTGTATGGCACATACATATAAATAAGGTGCAATCGGGATTTCTTTTGTAACTCCAGCATCTCCAACTCCAACATCGAATGAATATATAGGTAAAGAATTTATAATTTTATTCTGATTAAAAGCTCGATGGTTCAATGGTTTCTTCCGGAATAGTATTTTGACCTTCCAAGTATGGTATTATGCTTTTTCAAACATTTTTCGAAGACAGAATTTTTTGAACAGTTTTAACATACAAGATAGAAGGGTGATTGGTCTATACAATGTCGAAATTGTGAGGACTTTTCCCTTCATTGGAAAAAAGCCAAGATTAAGGAACCAATGATTAATAATTCTATTACAGACGACCTTAATGGCACCTTTTAGTTAAATTGATGGCGGACAAATGAGTTTTGGGCAGGAGATGCATGCGAATTTTTCAGCTCTGCGAGCACAGCATCCCAAAGAGATTCTAATCAGATGGTCATTTCTATCAGGGCTCCTAAATTTGGGTAAGCCGAAAATTATTTTTACTTGTTGGCGAAAGTTTTTGGATATACCGCCGGTATTTATTTTCTGCCTGTTTCCGAAGAGCCTGGTCGAGGGATCTAGTAGCTGCGTTAGAATTGGAATTACTTAAGGGCTTAATTTAAAGTCAATTGACACGTGCATAAACATTTTTTTATGAAGATTGCCCGACTATGTCCTTGAGATGTAATGTATCTAAACGATTGGAAATTATCATTAATTATTTTTCAATAGAAATATATGATAAACAAGAAATGTCTAATTTCGATCGAAACCTAATTTGATATACCATTGAAGTTGATTGGCAGGTAATATCATAAGATAAATATTGCAAATATTGAATATATTTGGTCGATCATTATGAGAATAACATCAAACTATCAAAATAATATCATTTGACATAAATTTTTAAAAAAGTCCCAACCTTCTATTACACAGGCCGACAGTAAAAAATGTCCACGCATAATATCACTTGCTCCATAATGTTTTGGCTCCACTAAACCAAAGTCCAGAACAAAAATAGGTTCTATTCATATTTAACCATATATTGAAATATGTAGGCCATTTAATTGCTTTGACCATTGTTACGCTATTAATGGTTTTTAATAGCGGCCGAAAAAATACACGATTTGTTAATTTGATTTCAATTTTATTTGAGGGTTCAATTTTAACCCCAAAAACCACCCGCTCAATTCAAATGCCGAAATACAAATACATGAAAAGCTAAGCAAGAAAACCTCAAACCATGCAGCTCACCATAATTCCGAGGGCAAGAGGCGAGGCGGGGAAACGCACACAGGCTCAAAATGAGTTAGTGTGCAGCAGTTTTACAAAGCTCTCAAAAGCGCATGCGCTACAAATACCAGCAAAGCGCATGCGAAACTGGGAGAAACAAACAAAATAGAAACTGCTGATAATCCGCCGCTGCTCCTCCGTTTCGGAGTCTTTTATATAATTTAAACATTTTCGCCTTTTGCTGCTTGGCCCAACATCCTCCCCCGTTGAAGGGTGGCCCTTCGAAAGAATCCTTAAGGGGCAGCAGACACACCCTTGACACCGCACGCTTAGCCGTTCCAGCAGAAGTCCTTAATATGGCTACACGGTTCACTCCGTAACGTCCAGGAATCAGCTACAGTACCCTGGCTAGGGGCCACTTCATTGGGGGTAGATTCTCATCATTCACCAGGACCATGTCACCGACAGACACTACGGGACCAGGGGAGCGCCATTGGAACGCTAAAATACTCTTCCTTCCAACGCGCCCAGAAAACTTGCTGTAAGAAGGAGACTCTCTGCCACCCATCTAGACGGTTGAAGTTTAGGGCAGTAAGGTCCGGCTCGATGAATGTTGAAGGCGGACTGCCATTTAAAAAATGAGCCGGACTTAGCACATCGAGGTCAGCAGGATTTTCTGAAATCGACACCAGGGGTCTGGAATTATCGATTGAGGCAATGTGGCATAACAAAGTCCTCAATTCCTCGAAACTAAGATCTGCGAGACCAACTGCACGGTATAGGTGATGTTTTGCCGTCTTTACTGCTGCTTCCCACAGACCGCCAAAATGAGGAGAGCGTGAAGGAATTAACCGCCACTCAATAGCTTCAGCCAGGCAAAATTCGTGCAGAGAAGTCAGGTGATCCTGGCTGAGGAATCTTCGCTTCCACTCGATGAGCTCATTCCTGGCACCCACAAAATTGATAGCATTATCCGACCATATCCGCCTGGGTTTACTATGCGTACAAATAAACCGTTTGAGCGCGCTCAGAAACGAAGCTGTGGAAAGGTCCTTGACTAACTCCAAATGGATCGCCATCGTACTGAAGCAGATGAACACGCAAACGTGGCATTTGATAGGGCGTTTATTCCGAGACTCTGCCTTGTAGAAAAACGGTCCGCAAAAATCCACATCTGTTACATCAAAGCTTTGAAATCCTTCAACCCTCTCAGTCGGAAGATCAACCATGATCCGAGGCTTAGCGCGAAATCATGCCTATCTCGTAATTCCGTGGCTCCGATCCCTTGAGACTCTATCTTACATTTTATCTTACATCTTACATTTTACTATAAATTTTATATTTTTTAGATTCAGTACATTGTCCAATGATAATAGCGGACTGTATATGTACATGTGTATTTTTTCTTTTGTATTATTATGGTAACAATATGAAGTTAACTGAATATTTTTAACTCATATTTTCAAATATTTTAACATTTCTTAATTATTATTGCTTACTTTATTTATTTTATTTCTTATCTTCTTTTTAAAATATCGTTCTTCTTTCTTGGTATTAGATTGATCGCTTAATTATCGAATAAAATTATTATATTATATAATAAACATATAAAATAAGCATTTTTTTTTTAAACATTCGGCATTGGGGTTGACAATGCTATAGCCAACAATTGTCTTTTCGACTTTAATTTTCTTAAATAGGATATAATCAGTACAGTAATGATTATTATTACCAAAATTAAGGAGCTATGACCTGACACATGATTAAAATCGATATTTTTAATTCTAAATTTTGTGCTTTCAAATCTTATATTTGAGCTATTTCTGCTGTACGATTAATAACAGGAGGCTTTAGAGGGCCCCAATCAATTCTCGGAATTTCATTTATATCTCCTATATTAGCCGAAGCTATTGATTCTTGACTATCAGTTTCAATAATATGCTGACCAACAGCGTATGCATTTGTTTAACACCCTTCAAACGGTCTTCCTCCCCCCAATGGGCCAGTATTGGGAACGAATATTCGCAACTAGCGCCCGGGGGTCAGAGTGCAGGTTCTTCTCATGAAAGTAGGTCACTGTAGCAGTCCGTCAACACGAAGCAAACCAAAATTATCTACAAAGGGAGCAAGCGAAGCAAGCGGGCTTGAGGGTAGAACCAATCTGTGTGACTTTAACAAGCTCATCTCTTCCTTAAACTCAGTAAGCTGGATGACGCGCATCAGCAGATGGGTTCCTCCTTTGAGATCCTGGACAGAAATGCCTTCGTGGCGGATGCGGTGGCAAAATTTGTAGATATACGCGAACACCCTCTGTAAGGCGGGAAACGAGTTGGCAAACCTTGACAATGATGCGATGTCCTTTGGTTGAGCCGTAGCCAATAAGGTCCGGGCGCGAAGTTCGATGGTTGGCCTCTCGGCCACAAAGCCGATGGGCCACTCATCCTTGGAGGCACCAAGAAATGGAAAGACCAAAGCTCGGAATTCAATAAATCGGACAGTGTATCGGCTGGGTTGAACGCAGTAGGGACATAACGCCATTTCATTGCCTTGGCGAGTTCCTGTATGGAAGAGACGCGATTAGACAAAAACACGTTAAATCGAGCAGGTTTGTCTTGAATCCAGGACAGGGCAATCGAGGAGTCACACCAACCATAATAATCTCCGTTATATGTCCCAAGGTCAGCAACTTCAGCCATCAGCCTTGCTAGCAATTCAGCACCAGATAATTCCAGCTTCGGTATTGTCTGAGCCTTAATGGGTGCCACTCGCTTCTTGGACCATAACAGTCGACAATCAGAACCTGACAAAACATATATGCAAGCTCCATACGCATCCATGCTAGCGACACAGAATCAGTGGATCTCCAACATTCCTTGGCAGGGAATGACTAACCGAGGAAACTTGATTCGCTGAGCTTGATCAAAACTGGCACAGAATTTCAGCCATTCGGAGAGAATTCGGCTTTCGGCTCAGCCATTCGGCTTTCATCCCATGACAAATTTTCCCCGCACAGCTTCTGCAATAAAATCTTTGCCCTGGTGACGACAGGACCTACCAGGCCAATAGGAACATAAAACTGAGCGACGGACGATAGAATAGATCTCCGGGTTGGTTTGGCAGTTGGCTGAAGGGCTTCAAAGGAAAACAACTGAAGGTCAGTAGAAGGGTCCCAGGCTAATCCATGAGTTTTCGTAAACTGACTCCCATCGTCGAATTTTAAGTATGATTCCCTTTCACCTTCGGGCACTCCTTCCAAAACCTCTGGGATGTTGGAGCTCCATTATCTCAATTGAAACTGAACTGATTGAAACTGAAAAACGCTGGCTTAATGCCATATGCCACGGGGTCGAGTTTAAAAACCTTCACGTCATCATGGATAGAATCTCTCCAGAGGATGCTCTGCAGCAAGCTATCATCTGGGTCGACTCTTACGCAGCGATACATCTTGCAAATGTATCCCGTGAAAGCAACTAGGTGAGACCGATACCGTAGCAAGGTATGGAAAAGCTGACATCAGGACATCGTTGAGGGAATATCCAGAGAATGGAACAGCCGAACCGTCGAAAACCACTCTCAGCTTTGAAGTGGAGCTGTCTTCCTTCAATACGCAGTGATAGGGTAGGTATTACAGGCACATACCTCGCAATTCCGGAGACACCAGAGACATGTGACCCAGATCCAAGTACTCCTTGATGAACGAAGAATATTGGGCGGCTAAACGAGGCTTCCCTGGGGTGCCGCCACCTCCAGAAACTACCAATCCAAAACGCGTCTTTTGCACAAGAGGCAGACCGTCTCCTAGCTGGATTTGCCCGACTGAGAGCAGATAAAAAAACAGGCTTGCTCAAATAAGCAAATCCACACGCAGCGCTCTATGGAAGTTCGGATCTGCCAGAACCACATTGGCAGAAAGCTTCCAGTTGGAGATGTCCGTGTTTAAACCAGGTTGGCGCTCTGTGATGTGAGACGCCAAAACTGCCTCAATGTACACAGAATTCGTGGATATTTGACACTTCAGGCAGACATTAACCGATGCTCCATCCGTAGTGAATTCAGTGTCTCCAAGGCCAGTTCAGAGCATTGGGGTCGATAAAGCTGAATTTGGCTGGCCAGCCGTGATGTGATGAGATGAACTTGTGAACCGGAGTCAAGTAGCGCTTGGTAAGGAAGGAAGACTTCTGATCGGCAAAGGACGAGAATGTTGGCGGTTGGCAAGCACACTACTTCAGCGCAGTGATCCTGAGTCACAAACGTGGTAGCTAGCGGAGCCTGAGAGGTTGCAACCATAGCTTCATTGGCAGTATCCAAACCCGAAGCGGGAACGGAAACCGTGCTGGATAACTGTTCGCAAGGTTGCAACAGAGCATGATGTCAGCGATTACACGTTAGGCAGTGGTTGGATGAGCATCCTCGGGCTAAGTGCTCAGACATGAGGGAGAACAAAGAAGAGAGAAAGACGCCGGACCTCATCGTATCGTTCCTCAACTGGCAAGGCGGAGCTAGGACCAAATCCACAGTCTCAAGGGTACGGCACCTTTGTTCCAAAAACCGAGCCATACATTCCCAAGTTGGTAGGCTGTCATCACGGCTTCCTGCAAGAGAATCTTCCCACTTGGCCGTTGTGGCAGGATCCAGCTTTTGAAAGATGATTTGGATGAGTAGGCATCCTTGAATATCGGCTGGTGTTCCGGAACTCATAAGGGCCCGCATATGACCATTGAAACGGTCGGATAACTCCCGAAGCGTTGCAACGGATCCTGGCTCAACCACCCTTAGCTGCAGGATCTCGTTAATGTGAGCCTGGAAGATTAACCGACGATTACTAAATCTGTTTCGCAAAAGATCCAGGGCAACATCATAATTAGCGTAATTAATCTCCAACGCTCGCACAGTCTCCAAGGCTGAATCTCGCAGACTTGGCTTATTTCATAAGCCAACTTAGCTTCTCCATCTTGGTCAAGTGAAGATGGCTGTCAATCGTCTTCCTAAACAGGGCGCAAAAATCAGGCCACTTGGCGTAGCCGCCACTAAATGTCGGCATCGGCAACGTTGGCAATGAAGGAGCAAGCCTGTATGGAGTGGGTGAAATAAATAGTGCGGAGCAACTCTAGTGGAGCGCATGGCAACCTCTACCTGGATGTCAACATGCACGTCCGTGGCCAGCTGAGAGAATTTCCAATATAGATCGCTTCCGATCTCACTATAGTTGAGCTCCTCCATTTCCTCCTGCAGCGTAGTGAATCGCACACACAGACGCTTGTCCCTTGACTCGAGGGTCAGAATGGTTGAGTCGTCGGACCGCAGCGCAGCCTTGACCCTCTGATGCTGGACCTCCATTTCCTGACACGTAACCTCGGCTCGCCTCCGAAGCATCCTCCCCCTGCTTGAAACGGCAGATCCAGTAGCTTCAGCTCCAGACTCCATTATGCAATCATGTGAAATTGTATAAACAAGAAAACCAACAGTTTCCGCGGCACTTATGAGCGCTGATCACAACAAAGAAATACGGGATGTAATCACGTCGGAGTCACCAATGTTACGATATTAATGTTTTTTAATAGCGGCCGAATTAATACACGAATTTTTGATGCAATTACAATTTTTTATTTCGAGGGCTCAATTTAACCACAAAATCAGCCTCTCAAATCAAATACCGAAATACATGTGCTGTAGGTTTTTTGCTAAAATTAAGGGTCCAAGATGGCTACCTTGGGGCACCACAGATGTGACGCGTACTAAACGCGAGGTAACATCTTTAGAGACACGCCACTAACACACGACTTTGATCAAAAGATGGGCAAAATATAAGGTTGGCTGGTTGGATCTTATAAATGTAAGGCTGAGCTGGAATGGTGCTATGTGAATACGTTGTTTGAAAAGACTCTGCAAATAGATCGGACATTGCCAGATCAGTGTTCGCATATAAGTTCTTAAACGTAAGCAGAGGAGGAAAAGATACATTTGATACGTTTGCGCTTAGTGCTTACACTTCGGGTCCTGAGTAAACTGAATCCGGCAGCGGTGAATATAACTCTTATAACATTCGGCGTTATGAACGGTGAAATTGGACCGAGCTACGGAGTATCTTAAATAACTAACTGTATAGCCAGATACATTATGTTTATTTAAAAGTTTATTCATGACGTTCTTTAAATTAAATAGGTGCTTTGTATATCAAGGCGGATTATTTGAAGCTGACGGATATTTCCACGGCACGCAAGCGTCTAAGAATATAATCAAGGTGTAATAAAATCTATGTAAGGAAATGTTTATATCATCGTATGTTAGTAGATCGGACCAATTAAATTCCAAAAGTAATTTATTTTGTTTTATAAAATCAGCCTTACGGAAGAAACGAACTTTATGAGATTTAAGTGTAGACTTAAGGTCAATTAACTTTAATTTAATTTAAGTATTGGTTTCGATTACAACCTCAAGAGTGGGATGATATGGATCCTCAGGGTTAGAAAGGAGCAAAGTTCTGGAAAAAGTAATTCCATCAGGATCAGAAACGATACACAAGTCCAACAGCCGACCTAAAAAATTTCTAACGTGGTTAATTTTCTCGAGTGACATGTCGAACATACCCGCAGAGAAGTCGGGGTGCGAGTTAAGCAGTAAGGACGGAGAATTCTCAACATTAGACCACATGAGTTCTGGTATATTGAAATCCCCCAGAGCTACCAGCTGGTCGTTGTCGGACAGACGGTCTGAAATAAGACGAATAGCGGACAAATGTGGCCAGTAAGTAGGCGGTTCCGACGAAGGTGGTATGTAAAAACAGGTAACGTATAAAGATTGACCGGAGAAAGTGATTTTAATGCAAAGAAATTCTATGTCACCAAATTCTTGTGATTGTACCTCTTCAGAAGCGAATTTGGTGTCTACAGAAATAAACACTCCTCCTCCCCTTCGCATTGTTCTATCACGTCTAAAAGTGGTGTACTTACTTGGAAAAACTTTGGAGCTTAAGATCTCCGGCTTTAAGCAAGTTTCTGTAAAGACTATAATGTGACATGCAACGGAAGAACTATCAGAATACAGTTTGGGTAGTTTACTACTAACCCTCTAGTATTCTGATAGGTAAGTGTTAGTGAAGAAATTAGTTTTTTGAAGGAAGATGAGGTAGAAGGTTGGTCAGTGGCACACTCCCATAGTTTACTCTCACAGGTTTGGTCATTTTTTTCTTCACCGTACTTGGCAGATGATCCTGGACGAAAATGTTCTCTGGCCAAAATCTGTTGGAACAAATTGAATTGAACATCTGCACGGGCAAACGTGCTTTGAAAGATTTTGGTGTAGCCTGGTGTAGTTATATTTAAATTTAGTGATATCCGCCACCTTTATGTCGGCTTTTGTTTTGGCTTTGATGTACGGCGAGAAATCAATCTCAGAAGTATCAGGGGCAAGCCGGGAAACAAATATGTGTTTCGATGGTGGGATCACCTTCAAGGGTTATCGTGCCGCCGTAACTTATACTGCAGCATCAGTTCGTACCGGGGGTCCGGATGGTTAAGTGCCTTGCTTGGTGACTTTAAAGGGGGTTTGAATTATTGGGTCTGGTGGTATCACTTGAAGCGATGCCACAGAGGACATATCGGACAACTGCTCATTGACACTGAGATATTCGGAAGCCGAATTTTTCCCAGGTCCGGCCCATGGGGTGGCCAGAGATATAAGCGGCTGCATTTTTGTCGGCTGAGTAGGCTGATGATTATTCGCCACAACCACATCACTAAAAGCGGATTTCTTACGCTTTGGAGACTCATTTAATAGTTGCAGACTACTAAATTGTGTATCGAGCGACAAGAGATTGATTTTACGGAAATCCCTAATCAATGCTTTGAATCCACTTTTAGTCTGTCTCATGAACGATCTCATTTTGTCCTGTACAGCACGACAACCGTCACAGCAAAAGTGGAGACCAGACCTACGTGAAATGGCATCCGATACTGACCCCGTGAACCCGGCACACTTTGCGTGTAAGACGTTTTCACAGAGCCAGCAATGGATGTTATATTACAAGACTTCAACGCACAGACAAGTTTAAATTACATTATTTTTGATGTACGTACGTACCTTGATCCACTCTGCCAGGGAAACGAAAAAGGGAGATTAAAAGATTAAGAAGCAGAGCATAGCTATGTTTGGAAGAAAATGAATACAATTCTTATTTTACCTCCAAATATACCACTGCACATACGAAGCGATACGGATATTTGATATGCAAAAGATTGGTGTTTATAAATATGAATAATTATAAATAAACACCGGAGTTTAAAGTTACCAAATAAAATATGTAGTAACAACGCAATGCGCACAAAAAAAAATACACGTCCGTTCGCCTAAAAACAAGAGAGGGAAGTTTTTAAATATCATTTTAGAAATGTATGTAAACCTACACAAATTAAAAAATGGCATCAAGCGCTACCATATCTTTAGAAAATTCATCCAAAACTAAAAATCTCGATTTCGATTAACGATCTCTCGATTTTTTCATTTATTTTTTTTTGCTTTTATGAATGTTCCCCAAAATTTTTCTATTGAAGATTTTTTTCTTTTTGAATTCAGTAGATTACACCATGTTTTAATATGGTATTTAAGGAAAAGCTCCACAAATTTTTAAAGCTTTACAACCAGCTGAACCTGCAAAATATTTGTTGAAACATGAAAACAGCTCTACATAGTTTTAATATTGAAAAATCCTTTTTGTTTATCTGATCGTAATATCACAGCCAGCATGATTGATATGTCACTCGGTCAAATTAACTTCGTAAGAAAATCTTCACTTGTTCGACTTGTGATTCGCTTCAGATGAAATTACTATTTCCAAAACTTTGCTACTTATAATCCTGAGGATCCATACCATCCCCTTCTTGACGTTTTAATCGAAACCAATACTTTAATTGACCATAATTGACTTTAATTGTCACCACTTTAATCCCATAAAATTCATTTTTTCGTAAGACGCCTGCAACAAGTTATTGAAACCAAAGGAAATAATATATATTATATTAAATTATTTTTTCCTTTACTTTTATACCCTTGCAGAGGGTATTATAATTTTGGTCAAAAGTGTGCAGCGCAGTAAAGGAGACATCTCCGACCCTATAAAGTATATATATTCTTGATCAATATCACCTCCTGAGTCGATATAAGCATGTCCGTCTGTCCGTCAGTCCGTCTGTCTGTCTGTTTCTACGCAAACTAGTCTCTCAGTTTTAAAGCTATCGTCTTCAAACTTTGCACACATCCTTCTTTACTTTACAAGCAGTATATAAGTCGGAACGGCCGGGATCGGTAAACTATATCCTATTTCTATCATACAACTGATTGATCGGAAATGCCATAACTTTGTTGTTTTTGGTGTTAGAAGAATGAGACTTTATATGCGTCCCATTTTGGGCAAACTATTTCGATCTGCCAAATTTCATAAGGATCGGCCGACTATATAAGATCCGATATATATCTAATAAAATAAGCTGCAACTTAACTGCAAGGGTATATCAACTTCGGCTTCGCCCGAAGTTAGCTTTCCATTCTTGTTTTAAGTTTGTTTGGTCATTGAGTCTTTTCAATGACCTTTTCCAAAATAACAAAAAGCGGAATTATTTATTTCACAACGATATAAAAATGTTTATTTGTCCGCATATGAAATGGAGTGCGAGAAAGCTCCGATTTAGAATGCGTATGTACTGAGATTAAGGGTACAAGTGGGCCCGCCTTAGAGCATAGGCCGGGCGAAAGCTCGTTAACTTAATGATAAAGATAAATAAAGCCGAGCGGCCGAGAAGAGTCGGCTTGCGACCAACAAGAGCGATGAGATAATGAATATATTCCAAACTATAATTATTACATTTATATATATATATAACATTTATATTGATTAAATTTATGCCGTGGCTACTGCCTGACCCGACATACTCCCCCCAGTTGAGGCCCCCCAGTTCAACTTCATCCTTAAGGGGCAAAAGGCCCCTTTCAGAAGCGGTTCTAATCACCGCCACTCGAGGCACTCCATCCCGTCCAGGATGAGAGACCAGGATTAAGAATTCTAGCCAACGGAGCCTTCATGGGGGGTAGGTTCTCTTCCTTGACTAGCACCACATCGTTAATCGCCAAGGCAGGGCTGGACGCACGCTATTTGGAGCGCTGCTGAAGAAGATTCCTTCTTTCATCGGGCCCAGAAAGACTGTTGCAGGAAAGTCACACGTTGCCAACTGTCCATACGGTTGAAATTCAGCTTTGTGACATCAGGCTCGATAAAACTGACTGACGGGCCACCAGTTAAGAAATGGGATGGCGTCAGGACATCAAGCAAATCTAACCTTTGTTAGATTAGCAAAACCCTTGCCCTTAGCTCCAGAGTGGGTTTTTCAGATGGAAAGGCTGCTGGCCACTGATCTTGAAGTCCAAGAAGAAACGCAAGACCATGGGAACACAGGTTATCAGTAACTAACTCCTTGGAAAGAGCACCACGCGAGAGGATGTCTGCCGGGTTCAAAGACGTAGGAACATAACGCCATTCCATCGTTCTGGTCAATTTCTGGATTGTTGAAACTCGATTGGCGACGAAAACATTAAACCGAGCGGGCTCCTCCCGAATCCAGGACAACGCCACAGCAGAGTCGCACCAGCAGACATACCTCCCATCGTAGACCTTCAACTGAGCTACTTCCGACATAAGCCGAGCCAGCAACTCTGCCCCAGATAACTCCAGTTTCGGTACCGTAACTGTTTTTAGAGGTGCGACTCGGGACTTTGAGCAGAGTAAATGACTTTCTGACCTTGTACCCATCGATACGGCATAAATGAAAGCACCATAAGCCTCGATGCTGGCGTCACAAAATCCATCAATCTCCCCTTCAGACCACTTCAGACCCTATATGGTCATGATAGTGACCATCTAGGGAATTTAGCACGCTGCGCCATGGCGAAACTGGAACAAATCATGTCCCAATCGGAGTGAAGAGCTTGAGGTAGACTTTCATCCCAGGACAACTTCTCACGGCATAGCTTCTGAAGAAAGATCTTCGCCTTCGTAATGACAGGTCCAACAAGCCCTATCGGATCATAAAGACGGGCGATTGAGAAGAGGATGATGCGCCTAGTGGGCTTCGAGGTTGACTGAAGCCCCTCAAACGAAAATAGCAAGCGATCAGTAGAAGGATCCCAAGCGAGGCCAAGAGTCTTCGTAAAGTTGCTGCCATCATCAAACCTTAGGAACGACTCCCGATCCTCTTCCGGCACGAAAAACGCTGCCGCAGCGCTAGCGTTCCGAACTTGGCGAAGGTAGTTTTAACATTGTTTGAGTTTTTATATTGTTTTTTTTTTTGAAATTAGAATTTTGAAAATTAGATCATGAACATAAAAATCGCGACGCAGAATTTCGGCACCCTTTGGAAACATAGACTGCTTATCCTCTGCCAACTCATGCATTGCTCGAACGGATAAAAATGAGTCCGGCTTTGTCCCATAAGTGACCGTATCCAGTTTAAAAACCTGCAACTCATCCTGGTTGGAATTCCGCCAAAGAATGCACTGCAGATAGCTGTCCTCGGGGAAAACTCTGACGCATCGGTACATTTTGCAAATATCTCCTGTAATGGCCACTCGATGGCAACGACAGGTCTAACGACCTTAGAAGAATGTGCAGCAACTTTGGTTGGATAACTGGACCAGACATCAAAACGTCATTCAACGAATACCCAGACGTAGTGGCTGTTGAACTGTCCTCCTTCAAAACACAGTGATGCGGTAGGAAATACTGTCTGGCAGGTCGTGGACTAGGCGGGACTGGAGACATGTGCCCCAAATCTAAATACTTCTTTATGAACGCAGCATACTGATCCTTCAATTTAGGCTGACGGCAAAGCTTTCTTTCGAGGGAGAGATCGCCGCACGGCTCGAGAGTACGATTCACCTAGCAACTCAACGGCAGCTTCACCGAGTGGGTGCCTGACTCGAGCCGAGCAGAATGTTGCACAAAATGCGTCTCGCAATCCAATTCCTCCTTCGTTCACTTCACAATGGGCTCGGCGCAGTCTTCGATTTCCCAAAATTTACGGAGCAGACACTCTAAGCGCTCATCCAGCTGGCTTGGGCTCTTCACAACGTCCGGGCTGTGGCTACGAACGACTTTCTCTCCAGTTGTGAACCACCGCCACACACAACCCATCCAAGCCGGGCTTTCTGCAGCACCGGTAGGTCAGCTGAGAGCTGGATTTGACCAACGCACAGCAGATCATACAATAGACTAGCTCCGATAAGTAAATCGATCCGCTGCGGTCGAAAGAACTGGGGATCAGCCAAAGTGAGGTTGGACAGAATATTCCAGCTGGAGACATCCAAGCTAAAACTAGGCTGGAGGTCCGTGATGTTGGTGAATATTCAGAGCAATAGGATCGTGGGAGCACATCAACAGAGAATCCGTCTTTCGCGAAGGCAGTGGCCGACACTGCCACATACGATTTGCATCTACGAAGCTGCAGCTAACTAGCCAGTCGGGACCTAATCACGTGCACCTGCGATCCTGAATCCAAAAGAGCCCGGCAAGGAACAAAATCAGTAAGGCTATCTCCCCGCTGTGACCCTGGGCAACTAGTGCATTAGCCGTGGATGGTGAAGCGCCTATTGGCTCGGCGCACTCGGCTGCGGCTGACGTAGACGGCACAGCCGGAAGCTGGCTGCTGGAAGACTGTAACTCCAAAAAATGTAACAGACTGTGATGCCTCCTCCCACAACTGCGACAATTATCAGCGAGGCACTCACGCAGGCGATGGCCAGTTTGGAGACATTTCCGACATAGATCTGTCGCCTAGACTCGCCAAAACGGCTCTCAGGGGGCAATAACAAAAATCTTGGGCATGCAGAAACTACATTCGACCACACATCGCATAGTATACAGGCAGAGGCAGGTGAATTAGTAATAATAAAGGACGCTCTACTGTTATTTGCGACTCCACGTCTTCACACCTGTGTGCCCGGCGCGTAAGCGCCCAAGGCCACATCCATAGCCTCCAAAGTCCTGCAACGCTGTTCCAAAAACTCTGCCATCGACTCCCAAGTAGGGATGAGATCCGAGTTCGAGGCATTTGACCTTCCTCCCACTTGGCCTGAGTAGCTGGATCCAACCTTTGAAGAAGTACCTGGACGATGATGCAGCCGGCGATCTGAAATGTCGTCCCCAAATTTTTTAAGGCTCGCATATGGGCATTGAACTTATCGGACAGCCCTCGAAGCGCTGCCACTGACCCACCTTCCAATAGATTGAGGCCCAGAATCTCGTTCACATGAGCCTGAAATATCAACCGACGGTTATTAAATCGATTCTCCAAAAGCTGCACTGCGACATCATAATTCTCCTCGGAGATTTCTAAGGAACGGACTGCCTCTAAAGCGGAGTCCCGAAGACAAGATCGCAACCTCTGAAACTTTTCCACCTTACTTATATAAGGATTGCAGCCCACGATCGTCGAAAAGACCGAATGAAACTCAGCCCACTCTGAATATCCTCCGCTGAAAGTAGGAAGAGGAAGAGGAGGCAAGGCTTGAAAACTCCGACTGAGCGCTGGGTCCACCTGAATACTGGACAAGCTCAGACACTGTCCATCACAAGTCGCTGCTTATCTCAGCAATATCCAACTCTTCAAGCTCCCCGTGGATGGCCTTAAAATCCTCGTACATGGCGACCAACTGGCCATGACGCACATGGAGCATAGCATCTTCCACCTTTGACATTGGCTGCAGGGCGCCTTGGATCCTCTTCAAATCCTGGAGGATACCTTTTGCCTTGCATTTCAAAATCGCACTCCGAGATGGAGTGGGTTTTCCTGTGACGGCGCCGCTGGAGTTCATCGCCACTATGATTGAAATACGCTCAATAGAAGTAAAAACACGCACAAATTAATTTAGGCGCCAAAATTATATTTTGTTTATTTTATTTTATTTAATTATATTTGTGCGCAGCGTTCGGGATATATCTGATTGATCGGAAATGCCATATCTCTGTTGTTTTTTAAGTTAGAAGACTGGGACTTTGTAGAGATTCTACTTTCGGCAAACTAATTTGATCTGCTGAGTTTTATAAGGATCGGCCGACTATATAAGATCCGATATATATCTAATAATATAAGCTGCCACATATCTGCAAGGGTATATCAACTTCGGCTCCGCCCGAAGTTAGCTTTCCATTCTTGTTTTAAATTAATATTACTAAATGTTGAATTCATTATTTTTTAGTTTTATTAGCACTAAGTAAAAGAGAAAAAAAATTCATTGAGTAATTGTTTGAGAACGGACACCCTGTACTTAAGCTCACTTATTATCATTCTCTTTTGTTATAATTTCCTATGTACATATTTGAAGCCCAGATGTTATCAGTTTCTAGATCTGTACACCTTACACAAAGCGCATACGATTTGAGCTTTCCGTTAAAAGCTATTAATAATCACGCCACTTGGGCGTTTATTTTTATCTTATCTTATCTTAAGCCTTACTTTTTCAAAGCTTGTGCCTATGTTAAAGCCACGTAACTTTAAGTCAGCCACATTTTTGCTACCAACGCAAGCCCAGCGCATCGGGATTAATTAATAATAAATATTCATCTTACTAACGGCGATCTTTTTTCTAATCATACACATTTCTGGTCCTTCGAGCCGGATCGCCGCAAACACATTTGGATTCTGGATATTAACCTGGAACCTGTGGATGGCTATAGATTCGTCAATCGTATAGAGCCTCACCCAATTATTCACCATGCGGAATGTGATTCAACAATGGGGCTTCTGCAAAGCTACGATTACTCGGGCATACAACTCGGTATCTCGGTTTGCAGAACATATTCAATTAATTGCTACGTTAGAAGCACGCCTAGCGCAACTTCAGGAAAATTATTTACGTTTTCTGCGACTTTCGGAGGAACTCTACTCGTTCCAAGATGACCCAGATTGGGAGAACCCTGACGATGACCTCAATGTATATGAAGAGAAGCATTATACCACTCATGCTCATCTAAGCAGTACCCTAGCGGCGCTGAAGTTGGATGCGGCTGCCAACAGTGTTGCTACGATCAACGCAACACGACCTTCGAAGCGAATAGGAGCAGATCTTCAGTTGGAGCGGATCAAGCTGCCCACGTTTTCTGGAAATTACGAGGATTGGAAGCATTTTTCGGATTTGTTTCAGGGATCCATCGAATATAATGAGCGGCTGACCGATTGCCAACGGTTTCATTACCTAAAATCATATTTACATGGTGAAGCCCTAGCCTTAATTAAACATATACCCGTGACGAACGAGAACTAAATAGAAGCCGGGGATAGGTTGGAAAAACGGTACAACAAGCGATCACTCATCCTGCGATCATTCTTCAACAACTTTATGACACTTCCCAACGCCACAGGTGGAAACATCAGTACTTTACGCAAGCTAGCAGATGGGGCCGGCGCACAGTGGGCGATTTGGTCTCGCTAGCGGCATTTAATTCAAATTTTCAAATTTAAAAAACCGTTAATATTTTTTCACATATCGATAGCGAATGCTTTGATTAGATTTTTAAAGGCTCTACGATAAGCTGATTAACAGCTTTACACAATTTTTTCTCTTTGCGCGCGTTGAATTTGAGTTCCTCGGAAATTTACAATTTTGGGTGAATTTGTTAAAAGTTTGGCTTTTTATTATCTTCAAGGTATGTATTACAAAAAAAGTGAATGTTTGTGACCGGTCTATAAATGTGTAGCTCATAAAACTTACTGGTAATTCAGTGTATTAACAACTAGCCCGGATCAGCGTATACCTGCTTTTCGCGGAGTAGAACTTACCGGATTCAAGTGGAAGCTGCTCAAGTGGAAATTGATCACCAATTCCATATGACCATGCTTGATGGCAAAACGTTCAGTGTCATATCGGAATCTTCTTCGCAAACATGCGGAATATGTAAGGCAACTCCTAAGAATATGAACGATCTGAATTTGGTGAAGAGCTTGTCTATTAATGAAAACCTCTTTGAATATGAGTTATCAAGTCTTCACGCCTGGATTAGGTTTTTCGAGTGTGTTTTGCACATTGCATATAGAATTCCGATTGAAAAGTGGCAAGCTCGTGGTGTTGACAAAGATGTTTTCGATGAAAATAAAAGAATTATTCAGCAGAAGCTGAGGGAAGAGAAGCATTTGCTGGTAGATATACCAATTGCTACTGCTGGTAGTACGAAAAAGGAAACACTGCAAGGAGGTTTTTCGAACAACCAAATTTGGCTGCTCGTATAACAGGAGTAAGCTATAATTTAATACACTGAATCGATAGTGTAGTCTTACGAACACTAGCATGCTGCCACGAAATAAATTCGGATGCATTCCGGTCTTACGCATTGGAAACTGCCGAATTGTTTGTAAGATCATATCCCTGGTTTTGTATGCCATCTTCTGTTCACAGAATAACCCATTTTTGCCTTCCAATTGGTATGATGTCCGAGGAAGCTCTAGAAGCCAGGAACAAGGACTTCCGAAATGTACGAGAGAGCAATACAAGGAAAAATTGCAGGAAAAATACCATGGAAAATGTGTTAAATGCCTTATTAGTTTCTTCCGACCCCTTGATAACGTCATTGTCAAATGGGTCTGCCATTTCCTCTACAAAAAAAATTATTATGGATGATGATGTTAAGAGTTTCCTTCTAATAAAACATCTGGATATGCCTGTCTCTGATGATTCCGATGATTCCGAATAACATTGTGGCCTTTTTTAGATAAAGTTTATTTATGAAATATGTAAATTGAAGTTTAAATAAAAGAAAAATAAAACAAAATTTTAAATTTAAAAAAAAAAATTTTTTAATTAAAAAAAATAAAAAAAAAATTTTTTTAACTTAGCTAGCGGGACCAAATCGGCCACTGTGCGACGAGGTGATTCGAGGACTTCGAGCGCTGGATTGCGAACAGCGGGATCCATGGTTAATTTTCATTATGTCATCCAAATTGGACATCGATACCCGCCAAGCTTGAAACGAGTGCACGCAATTTTTGGACTTCCTCACTACTCGCTGTGATACTTTGGAGGCTTCTCAACTCTCAAGAGCACCGCCAGTTCGACGATCAGCTGCTACCTTACACGCAAATTCAGTATCGCCACGAGGAAATGGTACGTGCATTTCTTGCAATCAAGCCCATCAACTTTACAGATGCGCCCAATTTTTGGGATTGAATCTCGAAGCGCGCCGTAATTTCGTCATGACTCACAAGCTGTGCTTCAACTGTCTTAGCCCGGCTCACATGGTTTCGAATTGCACATCAAAATTTGCCGCGAGTGCCACCACGCATCATGCGGAACTTGACAGTCTCGTACGTCATTCATGGAGATGGACCAGGTGGACCCCATTACGGAATTTATCGACGCTAGTGACCCATCAAGGGCTTCACAGCTACACACACACGTTCCCAGGAGGGAAAATACATTGTGGAATACCCATTTAAAGAGACTACTTCACCCATCGGGGCAACCCTACCCCAGGCCATAAACCGGTTGGCCTCACTGGAGAGAAAATTTCGTCGATGTCCAGACCTCAAGAAGCAATATGTGCATTTTATGGATGACTACCTCGAGCGTCACATGGAGCAGCTCCCAGCAGCTGAGATAGATGAAAATGGCTTCTATTTACCGCACCATGCGGTCCTTAAACTCGACAGTCCCACAACCAAGTGTCCAGTTGTGTTTGAGGGTTCGGGAAGGGACAGTTTTGAATCTTCACTCAACGATCGCCTCCACGTTGGACCTCCTATTCAGCGGGATCTCATTGGAGTTTGCCTGCGATTTAGACAACATTGATATGTGTTCTGTGCGGACATTGAGAAAATGTTCCGTGGAATAGAAGTCGATGGGAAACACACGAATTTTCAACGCATCATTTGGCGAAAGGAGCCAGTCCATTCGTCACTTTAGACTCCTGACAGTCACTTATGGCCTAGCCCCCTCACCATTTCTTGCGTTTCGAGTTTTGAAGCAATTAGCCCATGACTATATCAATGAGTATCCAGCAGCAGCACGCGCTCTCAGCCACGATGCCTATGTGGATGACATCCCGACTGGACACTTTGGAGGAATTGGTGGCATTAAAGGAAGACTTAATTCAACTTTAGGCAAGGCTCACTTTGAACTGCGGAAGTGGAGTTCAAACTGTAAGTCCCTTTCAGAATCCCTTCCAGAAGACGACCGATGCTATGACCCCAACCAACTTAACAACAGCTCCTCGGATAACCCTACAGTAAAAATACTTGGAATTCATTGGAACCCTGGCTAGGATGAAATGTTTGTCAAGTTTCTTCCTACCGTACGACAGGATTCTCTCACCAAAAGAGAGATGCTGTCAGAATTATCAAGAGTATTCGACCTACTCGGACTTATGGCTCCAGCCACTGTCGTGCTAAAGCTACTCTTTCAGGAGAGCTGGACTACTACGCTTCATTGGGATGAGCCACTTCCCAAAGCTTTGATTGGACGATGGCGAACACTTATGGACCAGTGGCCAATGTTGTCGAGCTGCCGTGTTCCTCGAAACATTATCTTTTCTGGTCAACCGATTGAGCTGCATGGGTTCTCAGACGCGTCGTCCAACGCATACGGAGCCGTAATATACAGCTGAGTTTTTAACGGTGACAGATATTTCGTTACCTTGGTAGCTGCCAAGACACGAGTGGCTCCACTGAGAGCAGAATCTATACCACGTTTGGAGTTTAATGCAGCGCTGTTAAATCGTCACTAACTATTCCCATTTACAGCACTTCTTGCTGGACGGATTCCGAGATCGTCCTGCATTGGCTATCTTCACCCCCTAGACGCTGGAACACATACGTCTGCAATCAAACTTCGGAAATCCTAAGCACAGCACCACGAACGATTTGGAATCACGTTCGTTCTGAAGACAATCTGGCTGACTGAGCTTCCCGAGGACTCCCGCCATCCAAGCTCATCTCACATCGCATCTGGTGGATCGGACCCCCATGATTGGCCAACCCTCAACTTGAGTGGCCAGTCTCAAAGGCCATTTTACCTGTTCCTGAGACCTGCAGCATCGAGGAACGACTCTCAAAGCCCACAACTCTACATAGCTTTCCTGATGAAAGTATGGAGGAGTCGCTGATCAGGAAGATTTCATCGTGGACCCTCCTCCTTCGAGTAGCAAGCTACTGCTATCAATTTATTAACCTCATCCGAGGCCGGAACCAATACGCACAATTCCTTACATCAAAGGAGCTAGAGGAAACAAGATTTCGCCTCATTCGTCACGTTCAACGAAAGGAGTTTGCAAAGAAGTACCAACAGATTCAGAAGGGTGGCTAACTTCCCAGCAAGTCCAAACTTAGTCGCTTCACACCATTCATCGATTCACAAGGAGTAATGCGAGTTGGTGGACGAATTGAACGAGCCGCCATCAGCTACAATATCAAGCATCCTATTTTGATCCCAAAACACTCACCTCTAGCGGACGTATTAGCTCGACATGTTCACGTTAAATATTTACATACTGGCGTGGATGCCACATTCAATATTCTTCGACAATAATACTGGGTCTTTGGAGCAAGAAATATTATACGGAAAACTCTTTTTCGGTGCAAGCCTTGTTTTCTATTGCGGAAGGCTACTACTACACAGATCATGGGACAGCTTCCAGTTCCACGGGTCCAACCGACAAGATGCTTCATGCATACAGGACTGGACCACGCAGGGCCCATAGCAATAAAGGAATCAAAGGGAAGAACTCCCAGGATAGGAAAAGCCTTCGCTATTTTCTTCTGCCTATCCACAAAGGCACTGTACATCGAGGTGGATAGCGATCTGACGACGAAAGCATTCATCGCGGCCATTCAGCGTTTTATATCACGACGCTCAAAGCCGACAGACCTTTATTCGGATAATGGGACGACATTTCAAGAAGGCAAACGCATCATGGACGACATGCAACGCCTAATGCTGGACCAAGCCAACGACCAGGACTTGGCCAATTTCCTGTGCAGTGAGACAATCAATTGGCATTTTATCCCTCCATCTGCGCCGTACTTTGGAGGAATTTGGGAAACTGGAGTACGTTCAATAAAACTCCACATGCGACGCATCATAGGATCTACAGCTTTAACATTTGAAGAGCTAACCACGGTGCTTACACAGATAGAGGCGATTCTCAATTCTCGCCCACTCTGCTCAGCTGGGGATCAATCATTGGATCCACTTACTCCCCGAACCAAATCTGTTGGATGTTCCATTGAATCGGTTGGAAAGATGGAACCAATTACAAGCCATGGTACAAGGGTTTTGGAAAAGGTTTTTTTTTTTATTTTTGAATTTTTCAGCATAAGGGGTACCTAACATCCCTGCAGTCACGCACAAAATCGACAAAGGAGATGGAGAACTTTCCCCCACAATTCCCCTTTTCTCGCGCTCAACCGATCGAGCAGTTGATGAGTTTTTTTTGGCTGGTGGAAAGTTTTAATCTCATCAAAACTCATCACGGCATCTTTTGTTGTACCCTTAAGTTTTTATTCGCCGTAATTCTTTGGATTTATGATATGGTTTCTCTGTATCATGTTGATTCTTGAATTTTTCAGATATTTGTTTCTTTACACTCACCTATTTTATCCTTTCTACTAATATTAGGATAAAGTATTTACTAATATTTCTAATATTCTATTAATATTTTGGCACACTTTCAGAAAAATCTCCATGGCTTCTGAAGAAGGAAAAACGAATGAAAACCAGCATACTGATATAAATATGTTTCAACAAATCCAACTTCTACGCTGTTTGGTAAGTGGAGCAAGAAATACCTTTATCCAAAAATAATTGAAAAATCATTCATAATTCAAAACAAGATTTTTGTTATATGAGGTATTATTTAATAGAATTTAAGGACATTTACATATCTAAAAATCATATTATTGAAAATTTGGGACGGATGTAGGCATTCTTATGGTCAAGAATTGATAAATTGTAATTTGTTCGCTTATACTGAAGCTTAGAATAAGTTTGCATAATGCGAAACACAATAATAGCTCATATTCGCTTTTGTACGAACTCGCCCTACGAATTAAGAATTAAAGTTGAGCACACGCCTTCTAGTAATTAGTTTTTAAGTGAATAATTTACTCAGACATAAAATTATATATCTTAGGAAAAACTATTCTCATTAAACATTTACAATAGGTACAACACATTTATATAAAAGCTATCAAGTAACGGAATTATTTTTATCCTTGCCGTCGAAAGGACAACTCATGGACTTCTACAACTCCTTTGGGGCCGCAAGAGACTGAGCAATTTTACAATGCATATATTGATGTGAAAAAAAATGCTACTATATTTGCTCTGGAACCTCCACATACTAGACAACAGGCCCGCGAAAGTTCCAGACTTTATTGACTTTAGGTGACAAAAAACACCGCTATCTAATAAGTGCTAAAGCCCTTTCGGACTTATCTTCAGGCCACTTGCCTATTAACGCTTCTCTAAAGCTCTGAAATAACCGAACACCTCTTTTCCTTTTAGTAATACCTCGATTATTCTTGATGAGATACAAAGTTAATGCAATGGTGGATCTCACCGGCTTTGACTCCTCCGGTGGATCCTTGCTACCTCTCCAGTCGATGCCGCTGTCTGACGCTCGTCCTCCCGTCGTTCCCCGGTCACTGTTCCGGGTTGGTGCCAATATACACCACCCCAACAAGCTCTCGCCTGGCAGGGTGTGTGGTCTTGGTGCCTGGCGCCGGTTTGGCTAGCGGATCCCTCAGTGCTCCGGCTGCGAGGCCTATGCTGCTCCTATCCTGCTGCTGTCGCTGATCCTGTTGTTTCTGTCCCCTTGACCGGAGTGTCCTTGCGTTTTTTTTTATTTGGATCGAGCTGGTTATCCCTCGCTTCACAGGGAGGGGATCGTCGCGGTCAGGCGTTGATAAGGTGTATGCCATACCGATCCGTCGCTATTGCTCCGACACCAGGATACCTGTCGTGTCCGGAAAATAAACCAACCCGACTCAATTTACCCTGGGCTTCAGAATTGCCTAGGATACCGGATCCTTTCACGCTCCTTGATTCATCCTCGCTCTAGACTAGCGTACAGCCGCCGGACTTACCCACAGGGGGTCCTTGAGCCACGGATCACAAATCCTTTCGCACTCGCTCTAAATCCCGCACTTGTGACTGTCAGACTTACCCACAGGGGGTCCTTCAGCCAATTACCCCTAATTCCTCCATAGAAACCTTGCTGCTTGAATGTCAGAGTCTCCAAAGGCGGTCCTCCAACTCAAGACTTCCAGCTTCCCTAGAAGACTCGATCCCGATTCGCTCCAGTGACCCTCCTTATATAGCGCCAGAGGCGCCCGGTAATCCTTGATTTCGCTTTCCGCCGTTAAGCCTTCTCGCTTTGATTCCCGCCGTTAATCATTCTTTCCAGAAAGTATACTATCCACACAAATGAAATAAATCCTTTATTAAATTGATTATGAAACTTGGAAAAGACAAAGACCATCGTAATATTTCTGATACCAATAATCTATAATTCTGCTACCACTTCACTCGAAAAATTGCGAAAAACTTGTTATATCTCGCTAACCCATATAACACTGTAAAGCCAAGAACATCCCGGCACATTAATATAGCTTCCGTGACAATCATGGCACAATTCAGCCGGCTAACCGCAGACAGAGAAGAACGAGAATACCTTCAAAAATTCAGCAAAGCCTCGAGCGTATTCATCGAGTTTCACTAACGTCGCACAGAGTCTGGCTAGAGCTGTAAAAATACAACTTGTTTGGTTAATTTTTGAACAAATAATATCGCGGTGCTTGAGGTACAATCGACGAATATGCAGGGTAAAAAGTAATAAAAACATGAAATGTGCTAAAAAATGTAGTATTGAAATTTACCTGTCGATCGATCTCTTCAATAAGGGAGACCATTTTGATATAGTTAACGTAGCGGGTACTTGGTTCAATCAAACACTTCCGCAAACCTTACCAGAGGAGCACACTCGACTAAAGCAACGCTACCATATACATTACGTCTAATCATAAGGAGTGCAAAGAAAAGAATAACTGCCGGCTAAAATTTCTTAAAGGATCTTAAAATCTGATTTCGAATTCTTTTTCTTAATATCTGAGTTGAATAATTCGCCATTATTTCCGTAGAAATTTCTAAATTTGTCTTCAGTCATTGGCCATAAAGCTATAATGTAATTTTTCCTCCAGAAATATGCATATTCTTTTTTTTGCCAAGGCTTAAAAAAAATGCAATTAAATTAAAATTTTTTTTTTTAATCTTTATTTTGAAAGTAGAATAAAAGCTCAGATATCTGCAAAAAGCATGCTCTCAGCGACTTGGGGATATATGGTTGACTTCCTTTATTTTGAACAGGCCGATGAACAGGCAACCATATTCTGATATGGCAAGACTCCAATTTCTTTCAGCATCGTTTACACTTCTCCATAGTCCATGTTGGCATGCCCTGGACGTCCCCAAGTTGGCAAATAGGTTTGGACGACCCATCGATCGCATTGCCCTCTGCTACGATCTCGTTGAGGCGTTGGATAAAATCGTGGGTCGTAAGAAGAGCTAATCGTTGATGCGGACCAGTTGGTCGTTGTTCTTTTTATGTCTTCTTGGGACCTGTGGGAAACCGTTGGGGCACCAAGCGACCCATTTGCAAGGTGACCCTAGCCAATTTTTGAAGCGCGCCCTTTAAAACAATGGGTGCCTTGTATTTACAGATGTGAACGGTTCCTACTGCATAGATTAGAGCCATGCTGATGGTAGAATAGGAGCGTTAGATATTAAGGTTTGAGTTCTAGTTCTAAGGTTGTGATTAAATTTATTTCGTTTATTGTTCTTAAGTACTCGTATCTATAGGAAGCTTCCTAAGGTGTTTCAGAAGAGAGTTGAGTTTATTAATTTGTTTTGGTTCGATTATTTTTATGGTTATAGTGTTTGTTTGCTAGTGTTTGTGTGCATATATTCCCTTCAGTACTAGAAATCATGTAGGAGAAAATTCCCAATGTTAGAGAGGGACACACTGAGAAAAGAGTGAGTGCCCTGTAGACTGAAATTCATGTCACCGACTTTTTAGGCCCGTAACGACAAATATTTTCACAAAAAAAGTAGGCGAAGTAATTCTGCGTCTCTCTACTGTTGCTAAAGTTCGAAGTTACGCACATTAGATATTCGTTATTCATCAGCAACATTTTCTTGTCATTCTAAATATTTGGCGCGGATAATTTTAACCCAATGGTTTAATAGTTAGGATGTTTGCCTGTTAATTTGAAATTAGTGGATTCGATTCCCACCAGAAAAAGCTGTATTTGATTTTTGTTTGCTTTGATTTTTTGTTTAATATCGCAGTCTCAATATAAAATTGTATATTTAATCATTTTTTTAAAAAGGGACTAGATAATATTTAAGATTGTCTCATTTAGGCAAATTTGTAGTCATATTATTGTCAACCGCAATTTACACGCGATTCCTTGATAGCTTGCATGTTGGTCCAGTAGCAGTAGCAGTAATTAATATATGTAGTTTGCGATGTTTGTAATGTATTTTTAACTTAAGATTTTCATTTAGTTTACAATTTTTAAAAATAAATACACATAAATTAATAAAATAATGGTGGTCGTGGGTTTCAAAAAATCGCCAACGTTTTTTTTGTTTCAAAGGACATTTTTTTGCAAAAATTCCAAAATAAAGTGTGTTTTTTTAGAGTTATAGAACTTTAAATATTCAACAAAACAACGATGGAGTATTTGATTGGCATGCATTTTTTTTATTCGAAAGATAATATTGTGGCATTACATTTAAAATATGATTTCGGGCAAATGACCGCCACGGCTGGCTCGGATGAAGTCCAATCTGGACGTCCAATTTTCGTTGACTTTTCCAACATTTGTGGCCGTATATCGGCAATAACACGGCGAATGTTGCCTTACAAATGGTCAATCGTTAGTGGCTTATCCGAATAGACCAATGACTTTTCATAGCCCCACAGAAAGTAGTCAAGCGGTGTTTAATCTCAATAACAAAATTCGCTTATGAAAATCGGGAACAATGGCAATCTCGTTTTGGGCCCATTTGACGAATCTACGCCATTCTTGATGATCGGTTGGCTTCAATTCTCGCACCAGTTGGATTTTGTAAGCCCGCAAACCAAGATCATTCTGCAAAATCTTCCATAAAGTGGATGGGCACAGTAAATACCTTTGCTCGATGGCGGATGGACTCATTCGGGTCTTTCTCAATGATACGCCCTACAGTAGCAATAGCTTATTCTGTACATACCGTAGTTATCCAGTTATCAATAAAAGTAAACGTGGTGCGAAGACGTTCCCTTGTTAATCGAATTAACTGCTCTGATGAACGATTTTGTCACCATCTTGAACTGCAATGCCAACTTAGAGTTCTATACCTCTAAAAAAACACCCATACATCTTTGAAGAGTTATTTTCAAAAAATATCCAAGACCTACCTTCCCTATGATTCCTTTGCATGAATTCCTGGGCCAATTCCCTTCCGAGTTGGGGAGAACATTTCCCAGTTCACCCATACCACTAACTATACAACATATAGACTACCCATTTCATACAACGAAAATGGACGCAAAAATTTCTTGCGACAGGCCCCAGCAGGCCCCAGAGAGAATCTTACTCTCATTCTTACGCTCTTTCTTACGCTCATAATCTCACTGAAAATTTTTGGTTGTTCAGTCGATGTGGGGCGCATCATCAAGAAGGTTGATCTGCGGTTAAATTGCTCTTTATATGTATGCGTGCTCACACATTCACATACACGGTTTCATGTGTGTGTGTTAGATTTCGTTTTGAAGACAGCCAAAATTTAGATTTTTGTAACTTTTTAGGCTTGCTACCCTTAAAATAAGGGTATGCAGGGTATAGTAGCTCAATTGATGAGCCAAGGTGGAGCTCGATTTCAATATATATTTGGGGCTAATTCAACAAGGTAGAACAAGGTAGCGGACGGTTAATATTAACTCGACTAATAAGCTTAAAAACACAACCCAAGCTACGAGGCTTAGGAAAATCCTATCCCAATTAGCCACAACTCTAGGCTATCTCAAAAAAGTACAAGCAAGGAATCTCTAGCGGCACTGCTTGACACACACTTTCCAGCTTGCACACCAGTCCCTCCCTCAAACTTCAAACTGGATATTGACCATAAAGCCCTACACTGGAAAATTCACAGTTTCAAGCCTAAAAAATTGGCCGGCCCCGACGATTATAATACCTGCACAAATCCAACAAGCAAGAGACATTACCTCAAACTGGTTCTCAAATACAGACAGATACAGACAGAATCTTTAACAGATCACTCACATTAGGCAAACTTCCACAACAGTTGCTCAAATCGCATATCATCTTCATACCCAATGCGAGCTACCATCACATACGACACTAAAAGATTTTAGACCAATCAGCCTATCATCATTCCTGCTAAAAATGCTAGAAAGAATCATAGACCTCCACCTAAAATCCACACCTGGCCCCACCCAAATATCAAAAGCACAACATTCCTACAAAAAGGGCAAATAAACCGAGACTGCCCTCCTCGCGCTCATTTCAAAATTAGGGAAAGCATTCTCTCAGAAGGAATTCGCCTAATAGCATTTCTGGATATAGAAGGAGCCTTCAATAACGTTCTCCCGAACACCATTACCAGCGCCCTGACAACTCTTGGGGTAGATGACCACCTAGTGGGGCTCATTGATCGGCTGCTAATATGCAGAACAATTACGTCCTCACTAGGCACATTTTCTGTAACAAGGGCCGTCAGCAGAGGCACATCACAAGGAGGAGTCCTCTCCCCTCTCTTATAGAACATAGCTGACAACTCGATTATATGCAAGATAGTGGCATATGCGGATGACGTCGCAATTCTGTTTACAGGCAAATACCCACAGAATCTCTGTGATCTAATGAGCGTGAAATTGCAAACCCTAGCCGAATGGACAAGCAAAAAGAGCATGGGTGTAAATGCGCAGGAAACAGAGTTAGTTCTCTTTAGCAGGAAATCTAAAATCCCGCCCTCATCCCCCAATACTAAACAAACAAAGGCTCTTCTTTAGCAACAGTGCCAAATTCCTACGGGTAGAATTGGATAGGAAGATATTGGAACTCTGGAACTCTGACATAGAAAAAAGGGTAAAAAAAGGGTGATGTAACCCTCTTTACCTGCAAAAAAAACCATATGAAACAAGTGGGGCATTTCCACTTATATTGTTAGCTGGATCTTTACCGCCATAGTCAGACCCATATTACTGTATGGAGTACTGGTATGGTGGCCAGCCATCAAAGCACTTTGCATCAGGGTGCACTACGTTCAGACTACTGCACTCGCAGGGAGTATCCACAAATACCCTTCCGGACCATCATTTCTAATAGAGAGGAATGGGGGGACCAGACCCAAGGGCCTGAGAACGCACTAAGCTTCTACACCGATGGCTCCAAATTGAACAACAGAGTAGGAGGACGAATATATTCCGGACAACTATGCATCAGGCCCTCTTTTAGACTATCCAATCACTGCAGCGTCTTCCAGGGCGTGGTGATAGCCATAAGGAAAGCACTAAAATATCTAAACATACACAACTTCACACAAAGAGAGGTCAATATATACAGTGACAGCCAAGCAGCAATAAAATCAATCAGCTCGATCACAAGCAACTCAAAAACAGTCTCAGACAGCAGATCATCTCTTCACGAGATGGCAAACCAGTATGACATTCGCCTCATCTGGGCCCCAGGTCACAGGGACAACTGCATTGGCAACTTGCAGTTACGGGCAACTGCATTGCAGACGAACTGGCCCGCATCGGCACCACTGCGCCGCTCCAGGGTGAACTGGAGGGTACCGGTGTACCAATAGCCTCAAACAAACTTCAACTCAAGGAGGCCAATAAGAGAAAAATCCTGCTATGCTGAGACTCCGTACCCAACTGCCGATTGGCCCGACAACTCCGGCACATAATCTCAAAGAAAAGAACATCCCAATTACTTAGGATGATAGAACCCGCATCGGCACGGATATAAGAGTTATCACGGGGCACTGGCTAGTAGGAACACATGCTAGGCGAATTATTTCACCCCACAATGACTACTGCCGGAGCTGTAGGGACAAAGAAGGGGAAGAAACCGTTGAGCATCTTCCATGTCACTGCCCAGCCCTGTCTCATTCTCTCAGACTTAAACACCAGGTGATAGGTTCCTCACCGACATCTTAATGATATCAGAGATATCAAACAGGATAGAAAAATTTTCCTCTGGGTGGGGAATCTGCTAGACCACGAGTCCTTTCTGCGAACAAATGGAACTAGATCCGGCCTATGGTATCACAAGGGTCCGAGTACGGTCTAAGTGTGGTGGCTGCCTCTACAGGAGGTAACCACCAGCCGTCTAACCTAACCTAACTAATGAGCTTAGGCGCAAAAGTGCAAAAGATAGCGCATGCGCTATAAAGAACAATAGAAAAGAAGCGGAACTGCTGATAACGAGAAAATAGTGGACCAATGGTAGTTAAACTCAGAAAGCTAATTATGGATAATTACAATATTAAATGCTTTAAATATTATTAAATATTAATAATATATTAATATTATTTAATGCTTTTCAAGTCCGAAACAACTTATGGAAAGCTGTAACCGTAACCTTCCCATTTTCTAACACTGTTTAGATCTTAAACCGTTGCTTCTCTTTAGTCATTATTTGGGTGTTAGCGAAATATCGTTTATTATTGTCCTCGTATTTTAAAAGCTCTAACCGTTTTTATACTCTTTTAGAGAGTATTATAATTTTGGTCAAAAGTGTGCAACGCAGTGAAGGAGACATCTCCGAACCTAAAAAGTATATATGTTCTTGATCAAAATCACCTCCTGAGTGTGTGATTAAGCATGTCCGTCTGTCTGTCTGTTTCTATGCAAAATGGTGTCTCAGTTTTTAAGCTATATAAGCTAACTTTGCACACATCCTTCTTTCTTTTGCTGGCAGTATATAAGTTGGAACGGCCGAGACCGGTTAACTATATCCTATAGCTGCCATAAATCTGATTGATCGGAAATGCCATAACTTTGATGTTTCTTAAGTACGAAGGATGGGACTTTCTATGGATTCTATGGATTCTATTTTGGGCAACTTATTCGATCTGCCAAATTTCATAAGGATCGGCCAACCTTAAGATATATCCTATGGCTGCCATACAACTGATTGATCGGATATGCCCTATCTCTGTTATTTTTTAAGTTAGAAAGATGGGACTTGCTGTGGACTCCTCTTTTGGTTTATTTGGTTTATTTGATCTGCGAAATTTCATAACGATCGCCCGACTATATCCTATAGCCGCCATATAACTGATCGATCGGAAATAAAAAACCTTGCTTATTTTAAATATGCTTGGAGCTGTTTTCAACATTTTTATTAGAAAATTTGATTTGATAGTGAAATTCTTTTAAGGAGCCGCCCGAAGTTACCTTTCCTTTGTTTTTTGTTCTTACCGGAGTTAGTTAAATTTCGCTTGTGTTGAATTAAGCCTCTTACGTCCTCTAAAATCTGTTATTTAAAGTTTGTTAAGTGCTGGTAGTTAACCCTAGATGAGATAGCCACATAGCAAGCCAGTTTCGTTGTTGGAGACCATTATTTTTGGGACCGATAAATAGTTGAGCACAGTAATTTGTGAAAATTGTGAAACACACAATTTGGACTCTAAGAGGAGAAGCTTAGCGAATATGGTGAATTTGTCTATACAACTCATATTTGAAAAGCTTACAGCATTCGCAAGACGACAGTTGGGAACGTAGGGAACGTTAGGGAAGTATAACTCCTCAAACAGTTGGATATTAACTTCTTTTAGGCATCTGTGCGCCCTTCTATGTTCTTTTTCAATGACTTTGCAGATTTGTTCCTTGTCGGAAAGGTTCCTTACTAGTTACTGCGTTATTCGAATTTTCTTAACCCCGTTCTTAAACCAGGTGATTCATTTATTTTTGAAGGCTTTAGGTATTTCGTGAGTATATCTCTGAGTTTATCCATGGTTTCGCTACTAATGTGGCGTCGTCCCAAGGAAACTTTTCAGTTCCTTTAAAATTGGTTCCATACAGGTTATCACCTTCGTCCCATCGGCATTGATGCCGTCTTGAGTAACTATGTAGCCCAGGAGCTGGACTTGTGAGGACAAATATCGCGATTTTTCTAAGTTCACTTGAAGCTTGGCCCTTTTCAGATTATTAAATACTTCCCTTAGACTTTGCCAATGACTTTGATAGTCGGCACTGAAAACTACAATATTCTCAATGTAGGCGTAGCGAATTTTCTCGATGTGTTCCCTTAGCACGTCATCAATCAGCCGCAAAATCGCGGGAGCGTTTTTTAAACCGATGGGAAAACGAAGAAATTGACTTACTTGTTTTTATCCATTTGGCTTTCATTTTTTTATGGAATACACAGAGCGAAAAGTTTTAAGGGCTCGCTGAACCTTTGTTTATCTTTCGGTTTCTCTCATATAAGAAGGGTAGGTATAACTGTGTGTTTAGATAGGATGTTGAGTTCTGGTACGAATCTCGGCCACCAGGCGAACTACGAAAAAAACAAAATGCGTACATTCGGCTTCAAGTTATAATTTCGAATACATTCCATAATAAACTTAAGCCTAGCTTATCTATTACGGCGAAGCGGGGCGAATTCACAAGAGAGCGCAAGTGAGCTTTTCTTGCGCACCCGCTCCGCCCTATGCTATCTTATACTAATCTTTCAATTTCTATTTTTCATTTATCTATCTATATTATATTAATCTATATTAACTCTACACCGGCCCCATTGAAGGCCTCCATCAGACTTCAACCAACTGGCAGCCTCGCCAGCTAGTGAACTGCACTCTTAAATTCAGCTCCAAAGCTAATCCCTATGCTGGCGACCCTGACCCTTCCGTCCGCGCCGGCGTGAGTTTCGACGACCCTGGCGGAGATCCATTGTTGATCCTCTGCGACCAGGACCAGATCGACCTTTTCCATGTCCTCCTGCTTCCGCTTCCACTTCGACCTCACCTGTAGGCATAAGACGTACTCCCGGGACCATCGCTGCCATCGATGAGCGGCCCGCCTGTCAACAGGTACTCGGAAGTCAACGCCTTACGTCGCTTAGGTCCTGACTGAGAGCGCCCAGGGGCCTCGAGTTGAAGACGGCCTCAAATCCAACCAGGACGGTCTGCAGCATCTCTGCGGTCAACCTTGCGCTGCCCACCGTTCATAGGAGTAGGTGCTTGGCAGACTTTACACCTGCCTCCCAGAGTCCGCTCCTGTGCGGAGCCTGCGGCGGTATGAACGTAGTTCGTCCGACTCGAAATTTCGATTCAAGTATCAGACGTAGCCCTGAACAAATTGAGAGCGCTTCGTCAACAATACTGGAAACTTGACACCGTACGATATAGAAGCATTAGCTAGTCAATGCTTCATTTATTTTCCGGCTCCGTTAAAAACGATGGACCTGTAAACCAGATCGATTCTACCGTCTCCCTTACATCTCCACATCTTGACACAATATCTGCCGGGTTCTGTTTGGTTGCTACATGCAACTCTATTCAGAATCAGCAACTCTATTTGATATGAACGTTGACAACGACGATGGATGGGAACAAATCAAATGAAGACAAACTTCTGAATCTGACCAATATACACTTCGTTTGATTGGTACTTTAATAAGAGGCTTGATTATGCGGCAGAGGTCTGTAAGAAGTCGAGCGGCACATTCCTCAAGACGGGGAAGCGTCTTTGTCTTATGCGGCGCTACTTTGGACTTTGCAGTCAACAACGAGGCTTTAATACCTTCTGCAGATTTGCAACGAATATAGACGCAGGCTCCATAGGCTCTCAGGTGCTGGTACCTACGATTTAATAATTTCGAAATCGGACCACAGCGGCAATTCCTCATAATCCAGTGACTCTTCCCATTTTTGCCAGATCACTAAATCTACTCCACTCAAAACTAAATGTATAATCATTCAGTTTGCAATTTTAGTATCATCTCCTATGGATAATAATGATCCATAAATTGATAAAACAGTGTCGATGAGATCCCTCAACGACGACGCAGACGGCTGCGAAATTTTCGGAAAGATGAGACATTCGTTATCATAAACTCTTTTTAGACTAGCTATAGCTTTGTCATAATTACTTTGGGAGACATGGAATGCCTTGATAGTTCCTAAGGCTTCACCAGAGTGGCAAGAATGTAAATGATTGAATTTCTCGACAACAGGAATGTTCAAATCTTTGCCAACTAAGGTCTCGAAGAGACTTTTAAAATTTTTGAACTCCGAATAATTTTCACTGAATTTTGCAATTGCTGGACGTGAGTCTTCAGCTGATGTTATGGCAGTACATAAGGACATAATCCTTGCCTTGGTTGTTATGGCTAACTCTTCCAACTCGGCTCCGAAATCATCCAATTCATCCAATTGCTCGATCTGGTCTTGCAACTCATTTGCTTTAGAAATTGCCTCATCTAAAACCTGAAGCCTGCACTATAGCTCGGGTTTGCCTAGAGGAATTGATCCCGCTTCCAAAAGTTCCTCCAACCGGCGAATGCTTTTAACTTTAACATTTAATCTTCTAAATCAATAAATCAATTAATCTTTTAAATCAATAAGAGTCGTGGATAAAATTTTATAAAATTATTTATTTTTCAATAAAGAAGCGAAAACGATGCAATTTTTAATATTTAATATTTTTATTTAAATATTTGTTAAATAAAATTTATTAAAATATTTGTATTGTTAATTAATTAAATTAAATAAATTTTAACAAAAACTTTTAATTTTAATTTCGATAAAGGCGAAAACGAAAATAATTATTTAATCTTATTTTTTAATATAATAAAATAATTTATTAAATTTAACAAAAAATCGAAATTGATTAATTAATCGATAGTCGAATAATTTGATAGTCGAGGCACAATTTGTATAATCAAGAACGAGGGTTAGGGGGGGCGACCGTGATTGCAAATAATATATATATATGTTTTTTGATTTGTCCACAGGCAGTACATTTATGTTAGCATATATATATTATAATGAAATTGAAACCTAAGACACACTGGTGGGGTACAACGTAGTGTGGTGAAGCAAGAACATTATTGCTTGCAGGGGACATATGGCCTAGGGATTCGAATTCTTCCATAAATTCCAAATACATCTTCTTTAAGTTCGGATCTCGAGATAATCTTCTCTCGAGCGACAGAAAACGGCTTTTGGCTATCTCGACTGAGTTTCCCAAAACGCTTGGATCCGACTTAAATGGAAGTCTAACTTCAAATCGACCTCAAGGCAGTATTCTAGTAGTCTTCCGATAATGTTCCTCACATAGCTCTTGTTCTGGCGACAAAATCTTTTTAGAAAATGGAACTTCTTCCAACGACCAGAATTTTTTCAAATTGTCATATATTTTCCCGATACTATCCACCCAAGGAGAGTTTTTTGAAGTATGGGATGGTTCGGACCTTGTTTTATTTGACCAAAGGACAAAAGCTCGAAAAATGACTCAGCTCCAATTAGAAAATCTATCCGCTGAGGTTTATAAGAATATGGGTCTGCTAATGGCAAGTTCTTTGGTAGGGTCCAAGGCTGACTTAACACAGGGAGGCTGACTTAACAAACTCAAACCTTTGCATTACAGCAAGGCGAGCGAACGGACTGCAGTGGGCCAAAAAATGGTCTTGAGCGTTACAATAACTGCAAGCTGGTTTGGCGTTGGCAGAGGAACAAGCCAACGAACTTCTATTAAGTTGCTTGCTAAACCCAGTTTTTTCCTGTTTTGGTTTTCCAGTCTCTTCAGCGGACAGGTGCTGGTACCTACGATTTAATATTTTTTCGAAATCGGACCACAGCGGCAATTCCTTATAATCCAGTGACTCTTCCCATTTTTGCTTGGTCACTGGATCCACTCTACTCAAAACTAAATTTATAATCATTGAGTTTGCAATTTTAGTATCATCTCCTATGTATAATAGTGATCCATAAAGTGATGACACAGTGTCGATGAGACCCCTCAACGACGACGCAGACGGCTGAGAAATTTTCGGAAGGCTGAACAGTTGACTGATTTGGTTCGCAAAAATGAGACATTCGTTATCATAAACTCTTTTTAGACTAGCTATAGCTTTGACATAATTACTTTGGGTGACATGGAATGCCTTGATAGTTCCTAAGGCTTCACCAGAGTGGCAAGAAATTAAATGATTGAATTTCTCGACAACAGGAATGTTCAAATCTTTGTCAACTAAGGTCTCGAAGAGACTTTTAAAATTTTTGAACTCCGAATAATTTTCACATATTATTACTCCGAATAATTTCACATTTTCATAATTTGCACTGAATTTTGGCAATGCCAAACTGGGATGTCGAGCTCGAGTGGGGGCTGCAGAAATTGCATAAGGGCTGTAGACTTCAGCTGCATTGAAGGCGTTACATGAGGTCATAACCCTTGCATTGGTTGATATTGCTAATTCTTCCAACTCGGCTCCGAAATCATTCAATTCATCTAATTGCTCGATCTGATCTTGCAACTCATTTGCTTTAGAAGTTGTCTCATCTAAAACCTGAAGCCTGCACTCTACCTCTGTTTTTTCTAGAGGAAGTCATCCAGCTTCCAAACATTTCTCTTACCGGCGATTGCTTTTTAGTTTAACATTTAATTTGCTTTTTAAGTCATTAAGGGTCTGGGAATTAAGTTTCTGTTTATTCTTTCCATTTAAAATAATGATTTATTTTTTCAATAGAGAAGCGAAAGCGATGAAAATTTTATTATTTAATTAAATACATTTTAATTTTAATTTCGATAGAGGCGATAACTAAATTTAATTTATTATTTTAAAGTAATATGGCGAATTAATATTATTTTAACAAAATAAAAAATTATTTATTAATTAAAAAAAAAAGGAAACAATTAATTAATTAATTGATAGTCGAGGCAGTGAGTATCCAAAAAATAGTTGGTAGCCAATGACACGCTCGTCACTTGGCGTCCCGTTAAAACAAAATGCGCCTAGAAATGCATATACATATATACATACATACAACCGCGGATAACGGTGGGAAGAGAAAACGATAAGTTTACCGCTGCATCTATTTGTATGTACACCAAATAATTTATGCAAATTATATGTTTTCATTCGCGATTAAAAAAAATAAAAAATAAGATTTTTATTTTTAACAAGAATGGAAAGCTAACTTCGGGCGGAGCCGAAGTTGATATACCCTGCCACATATCTGGCAGAGTATATTATTAGATATATATCGGATCTTATATAGTCGGCCGATCCTTATAAAACTCGGCAGATCAAATTAGTTTGCCGAAAGTAGAGTCCATACAAAGTACCAGTCTTCTAACTTAAAAAACAACAGAGATATGGCATTTCCGATCAATCAGTTATATGGCAGCTATAGGATATAGTCGGCCGATCCTTATGAAATTTGGCAGATCGAATAAGTCTGCTAAAAGAGGAGTCCACAGCAAGTCCCATCCTTCTAACTTAAAAAACAACGAAGTTAGGGAATTTCCGATCAATCAGTTATATGGCAGCTATAGGATATAGTTGACCGATCCCGGCCGTTCCGACTTATATACTGCCTGCAAAGGAAAGAAGGATGTGTGCAAAGTTTAAAGTCGATAGCTTTAAAACTGAGAGACTAGTTTGCGTAGAAACAGACAGACAGACGGACAGACGGACAGACGGACATGCTTATATCGACTCAGGAGGTGATCCTGATCAAGAATATATATACTTTATAGGGTCGGAGATGTCTCCTTCACTGCGTTGCACACTTTTGAACAAAATTATAATACCCTCTGCAAGGGTATAAAAATTTATTTTTATATATCAAGAATGAGTTATAAAGATATCCTATTGGATTTATTGTAAATTACAAACTGATTTTACAAATTCAATTCAAGTTCTTATAACTATGGCTTTTATCGGTGAGAGCTACGCTAGCAGCTTAGATAGACTTTGGTTGAATAATTTTGATTAGTCAGAGTTTATGATGACATGTAGGTTCCCAGGATGGGCCCTTGTTTATAAATTTGGAGCAAAGAGCAGGGCAGGGTATCCTGGTTTTATGGAGGTTTCGTTATCTAGGGTATTTGCAGATATGTCACTCGCCCCTCCTTTAGAAATTTTAACATCCTTGTTGAATTCAACAACAATTTCCTTATGGTTGGTTAGACGCCTATTAGTGAATATTATATAAATTGTTATGCTCATAACTATAAGTATTAAGCTTATAAATATAATCCATTTGTAGACAATATTTTATTTTTGTTGTTTGATTAATGATTCTTTAAGTTTTAAAATTGTTGGTTCATCTAGAGTTACATTGGTACTTGACAATATTACTCTATATTCATTTATAATCTTTGAAGTAGTGAATTTTATATTTCTTATTTCAAGTGTACATTGGCTTAATTGTATAATATTATTTCCTTCAATTATTTTATTAAATAATTCACAATTTTGGTTAATTTGGGTTTTACTTAAATTATATGTTATTACAATGTTTGGTTCAATGTATTTTATAAATTCTTTTTCTGAAATATAAGTGTGTTGATAAATTGCTAATTGATTTGTTATGATCTTTGAAATACATTGGTCAATTACTAAATATTTTTGGTCCATTACATTCACTAAAGGATTTACAGAATTTTCCAAATAATAAACACTTTTATTATTCTTCATAAAATATTTAAATGTATCATTTATGTCAATTTAGTGGCCTAAATTATGAGGGTATTTAATTATTCTGTATTTTTGAGTTTCTTTAAAAGATGATGGTATATGGGCTAAAATAAAAGTATTTTTGGTTTTGCTGCATATCCAAACTGAAGTCTTTATTGATAATACTTTTTCTTCATTAATGTCATCTGATTCTTCATGTTTTAATATTTTTCGATTAAATATTCAAAGTCTTGTCAACGGAATCCCCATTTGAAATTCTTTAATGTATTCTAGAAAAATGTGTAAAGAGTATATAAAAAGGTGCAAGGCATTCATTTTCTTTTTTTTCTTCTTCCCGTATTAATTTATTTATGTCTTCTGTATTTTTATTTATTGTACCAATGATTTCATTAAATTCTTTATTTTCTATAATATTTTTTTTTACATTATTTAATTTTGTTGCTAACTCTTTTTTATCTTCTTCTGTTAGTTTACCAAATAAATATATGTGAGCTGATTCTACAATATTTATTAATCCCCGTTTTTGTCTATTTGATGGGATCCCTTTTATTTCATTATACCCTTGCAGAGGGTATTATAATTTTGGTCAAAAGTGTGCAACGCAGTGAAGGAGACATCTCCGACCCTATAAAGTATATATATTCTTGATCAGGATCACCTCCTGAGTCGATATAAGCATGTCCGTCTGTCCGTCGGTCCTTCTGTCCGTCTGTCTGTTTCTACGCAAACTAGTCTCTCAGTTTTAAAGCTATCGTCTTCAAACTTTGCACACATCCTTCTTTCCTTTGCAGGCAGTATATAAGTCGGAACGGCCGGGATCGGTCAACTATATCCTATAGCTGCCATATAACTGATTGATCAGAAATGCCATAACTTCGTTGTTTTTTAAGTTAGAAGGATGGGACTTTGTAGGGATTCTACTTTCGGCAAACTAATTTGATCTGCCGAGTTTTATAAGGATCGGTCAACTATATCCTATAGCTGCCATATAACTGATTGATCGGAAATGCCATATCTCTGTTGTTTTTTAAGTTAGAAGACTGGGACTTTGTTTGGATTCTACTTTCGGCAAACTAATTTGATCTGCCGAGTTTTATAAGGATCGGCCGACTATATAAGATCCGATATATATCTAATAATATAAGCTGCCACATATCTGCAAGGGTATATCAACTTCGGCTCCGCCCGAAGTTAGCTTTCCATTCTTGTTATACCCTTGCAGAGGGTATTATAATTTTGGTCAAAAGTGTGCAACGCAGTGAAGGAGACATCTCCGACCCTATAAAGTATATATATTCTTGATCAGGATCACCTCCTGAGTCGATATAAGCATGTCCGTCTGTCCGTCTGTCCGTCGGTCCGTCTGTCCGTCTGTCCGTCTGTCTGTCTGTTTCTACGCAAACTAGTCTCTCAGTTTTAAAGCTATCGACTTCAAACTTTGCACACATCCTTCTTTCTTTTGCAGGCAGTATATAAGTCGGAACGGCCGGGATCGGTCAACTATATCCTATAGCTGCCATATAACTGATTGATCGGAAATGCCATAACTTTGTTGTTTTTAAAGTTAGAAGGATGGGACTTGCTGTGGACTCCTCTTTTAGCAGACTTATTCGATCTGCCAAATTTCATAAGGATCGGCCGACTATATCCTATAGCTGCCATATAACTGATTGATCGGAAATTCCCTAACTTCGTTGTTTTTTAAGTTAGAAGGATGGGACTTGCTGTGGACTCCTCTTTTAGCAGACTTATTCGATCTGCCAAATTTCATAAGGATCGGCCGACTATATCCTATAGCTGCCATATAACTGATTGATCGGAAATGCCATAACTTCGTTGATTTTTAAGTTAGGAGGATGGGACTTGCTGTGGATTCTACTTTCGGCAAACTAATTTGATCTGCCGAGTTTTATAAGGATCGGCCGACTATATAAGATCCGATATATATCTAATAATATAAGCTGACACATATCTGCAAGGGTATATCAACTTCGGCTCCGCCCGAAGTTAGCTTTCCATTCTTGTTTTTAATTGTTTTAAGTGCCTGGAATCGTTTTATATAAATTTTCATATTTTATAAATTCTTGGTATGTATTTAATAGTTTTGTTTGATTTATTTCTATCAGGTGGTGTTGGTAATTAAGAGGTATTTTTATAGTTCATGTATTCAATAGTAAATAGCCATTTTTGGAACTAATTGGGACAATGCTTTGTTGAGCCGTTATTAATGGTAACGTTTTCTTAAATGGATTAACTAGTTACGGCATACGTTTCACATCTTTTTCAACTTTTGCATAATTTAAATCTACCTCATATTCTTCCCGTTTTTCATTAATTTTATCAATTTTAGATTCTTTTCTTTTTCTAACCAAAAACAAATATTTCAGCCGGGGTTCTATATTTTATGATTATAAACATATGTAGCTTTTTCGATATTCATTAGCTTGTCTTCAGCATCATTGAGTGTATTGATCTCTTTCTATATCGGCTATACCATTCTTTCTACTAATAATTTCAATCTTAATTTTTTCTTTTTCTAACCAATTTTGTAATGATTTGCTCACTAATCCCTGCTCTTGATCCATTTTTATTATTTTTGGTTTATCTAACATATTAAATATTTTAAGTAATGCTTTTGTTTACTGAGATTAGTTTATCTCAAACTATTTTAACCGAAAAAAGGTGGCTGTAAATTAATAAAACACTACGATAAAAAAAAACAGTGCATGCACCCGCTTTCACGTTATAAATTCGATTATATTCAATAACTAACTTAAGCCTAGCTTATCTATTGCGGCGAAGCGGGGCGAATTCATGAGAGAGCGCAAGTGAGCTTTTCTTGCGTTCCCGCTCCGCCCTATGCTAACATATGCTAGACTTCAAACAATTCAATTTCTATCTTTTAATATTTTAATCTATATTAATTCAACATTAATTCTACACCGGCCCCGTTGAAGGCCTCCATCAGGTTTCAACCACTAGCAGCCTCGCCAGCTTGTGGACTGCTTTCTTAAACTCAGCTCCAGAGCTAGGCCCTATCCTGGCGACCCTGACCCTTCCGTCCGCGCCGGCGTGAGTTTCGACGACCCTGGCGGAGATCCATTGTTGATCCTCTGCGACCAGGACCAGATCGACCTTTTCCATGTCCTCCTGCTGCCGCTTCCACTTCGACCTCACCTGTAGGCATAAGACGTACTCCCGGGACCATCGCTGCCAAAAAATTTGCTTGATTGCCGAGACAAGCCGCCATCGCCGCAAGCAGACCCTGCTGGTCCGGGGTCCACGGTGCTAGTGGGGCGATGAGCCCGCCTGTCAACCGGTGCCCGGGAGTCAATGCCTCGCCGTCGCTTGGGTCCTGCCTCGACTCAAACGAGGACGGTCTGCAGCTCCTCTGCGGTCAACTTCGCGCTGCCCACCGCTCGTAGGAGTAGGTGCTTTGCAGACTTCACACCTGCCTCCCATAGTCTGCCCACGTGCGGTATGAACGCAAATACGCATCCTTTTCTTGGTGTGTATTGTCGCAGTTGGTGTATTGGCGACTCGCTCCGACCAAGTTTGCGCGTTGTCGCAGTGCACGATCTGCGGACATCCTCGACGCCCAACGAACCTTTCAAATGCCAATACAAAGGAATCAGTTGACAAATCTGAAACTACTTCTAAATGTACTGCTTTGGACGCAAAACAAACAAACAGGGCAATGTAGGACTTGTATGGTGGCCTACCACGAATTTTCAATGTCCTCTCAATAGGGCCGCAGAAATCCACGCCACATATGGAGAATCGGCGTAGAGCACGGACTCGATCTAATGGTAGATCTCCCTTTGAGTCATCAGATGAGGCTTGCATTTAAAACAACGTATGCATGACCGTAATATCTAATTGCAAACTTCCTGCGCATTTACTATCCAAACGCGCTGTCGCAAGAGTCTCACCAGTGCTCGTGAAGCGACATGAAAATTCGACTCGTGCAAGTATCGGACGTAGTTCTGAACAAATTGAGAGCGCTTCGTCAATAATACTGGAAACTTGGCATCGTACGATATAGGAGCATTAGCTAGTCGCCCCCCCGACCCGCAACAACGAAAAGGTAAGCCCAGCCTGAGAGGCTTCATGGACAAACGGATTTAGCTTCTGTGGGCTTGGGCTAACAACCAGATTTTTTCGAATATCTTTTATTTCCTCTTGATACTCGTGCTCTTGGACTATCTGACAATTTTATTACAAGTTTCTTGATATTCGACACTATCAGAAGTAACTACTAAATTTTTACACTTCTTTATAAAGCGGACCATGAACGAACACTCGCAGCAGTTTTAAGTGAGAGGAAAATCCTTCTATCACTTTCAATAAATATGAGGTGGAGACCATTGAGGTCAGTCCGACCGCATTATTCTTTGCTTCCATCTGCAAAATCTTTGGTGACGGATCAAACCGGGAACTCGTTGGCCAAGTATTTTCCAGCTCCGTTAAAAACGATGGACCTGTAAACCAGATCGATTCTACCGTTTCCTTTACGTCTCCACCTCTTGACACAATATCTGCCGCTTCTGTTTAGTTGGTACATGCCGCCACGTGCTATCCTTTGACCACTCTTGAATTTCAGCAACTCTATTTGATACGAACGTTGACAACGACGATGGATGGAAACGAATCCAATGAAGACAAACTTGTGAATCTGACCAATATACACTTCGTTCGATCAGTGCTTTAATAAGAGGTTTCATTTTGCAGCTGAAGTCTGCGAGAAGGTGAGCGGCACATTTCTCAAGACGGGGGAGCGTCTTTGTCTTATGCGGCGCTACTTTGGACTTTGCAGTCAACAATGAGACCTTCTGCAGATTTGCAACGAATATAGACGCAGGCTCCATAGGCTCTCATCGATGCGTCAGAAAAGGCATGAATTTCAATTGGTGACATCGGCTCACTCATCACAAATCTCGGTATTGAGATATCCTCTAGCTGTGACAAGGCAAGCTGAATTTTGTTCCACGAGGTTTCCAAATGCAGTGGAATCGACTCATCCCAATCTAGCTTATTAAGCCAAAGTTCCTGCAACAGAATCTTTCCTTTAATAAGGATTGGGCTTAATAAGCCAAGGGGGTCGAAGAGCTTTGATGTCACCGACAGAATATTCCGCTTACTCTCCCTTTGACCCATGACTGACATATCAATTTCAAATTTAAACAAGTTATCTTTAGGAACCCAAGCGATTCCTAGTGTTTTTGTCAGAACTGAGTCCGAAAGTGGTATTGGCTTAACCGTGCTCTCGGATCACTGACCACTTACTCAATTCAAGCCCAGCGTTTTGAAGAACTTGAGTTACTTCAGACTTAATTGTCTTTAGCTCCTCCACGCAACCAGCACCCCTTAACATGTCATCGACGTAAAAGTCAGACCCAATAACTTTAGCAGCTCGAGGGAATGAATTTTTCGCTGATTCACTCAACCTCTTCAAACACCTTATGGCCAGGAATGGGGCTGGTGCGGGGCCATAAGTAACGGTGTTGAGCTTGCATAATTTCAAGGAATCAGATGGGTCTTTTCTTCACACTATCAACTGGTGTCGCCTATCTGCTTCATTCACCATTACTTGACGATACATCTTTTTTATGTCGGCTACCAGAGCCAATTTGTTTAGCCGAAACCTAAGAAGAGTTGAGTAAAACTCTTCCTGAATTGTTGGACCCACCATCAACAACTCATTTAAACACTTCTGTTTATATGGACCAAATACATTTTCAGGATCCACCCAAGGAGAGTTTTTTGAAGTATGCTTTAGACCTTGCTTTATTTGACCAACGCTTTATTTGGACAAAAGTTCGAAAAATGACTCAGCTCCAATTAGCATATCTATCCGCTGAGGTCTGCTAATGGCAAGTTCTTTGGTCCAATCTTTCACGTTCACTGACTGGTCAGGGTGATTGCCTGAAATTGTTTTCAAAATCCAAAAGTTGAACAGAAATTCACTACCATTGATTCTTGACTTCACCACGGAGTGTATCTTTTTCTTTACCTTTGAGTTAGTTTGACCAATTCCAAGCAAGTTGATGTACGATTCTTCCCTACGGATCTGAAAGCGTTGAGCAAGATCTTCAGTAATGAAATTAATTTGTGACCCTGAGTCAAGTAATTCTCGGGCCAATATGTGCTCGCCATTTTTTGTTCGAACGCTTAAGATTACACTGTAAGTCGGTGCAGAAGTTTATGGTGCGATTCTGCACAGATTTGACATCTAGTCGATTTGCACATCGCTACCATGTGACCTTTTCACAGAAAATTTAAACAGAGGGAGGCTGACTTAATAAACTTAAACTTTACAGCAAGGCGAGCGAAAGGACTGCACTGGGCCAAAAAATGGTCTTGAGCGTTACAAAAACTGCAAGCTGGTTTGTCGTTGGCAGAGGAACAAGCCAACAAACTTATATTAAGTTGCTTGCTAAACACAGGTTTCTATTGTTTTGGGTTGCCAGTCTCTTCAGCGGACAGGTGCTGGTACCTACGATTTAATATTTTTTCGATATCGGACCACAGCGGCAATTCCTCATAATCCAGTGACTCTTCCCATTTTTGCCAGGTCACTAGATCTACTCCACTCAAATCGAAATGTACAATCATTGAGTTTGCAATTTTAGTATCATCTCCTATGTATAATAGTGATCCATAAATTGATAAAACAGTGTCGATGAGACCTCTCAACGACGACGCAGACGGCTGGGAAATTTTTGGAAGGCTGAACAGTTGACTTATTTGATTCGCAAAGATGAGACATTCGATATCATAAACTCTTTATAGACTAGCGATAGCTTTGTCAAAATTACTCTCGGTGACCTAGAATGCCTTGATAGTTCCTAAAGCTTCACCAGAGAGGCAAGAATGTAAATGGTTAAATTTCTCGATAACAGGAATGTTCACATCTTTGTCAACTAATGTCCCGAAAAGACAGAACATTTTTGAATAACTTCTACTGAATTTTGGTAACGCCAAACTGGGAAGTCGAGCTCGAGTTGGGGCTGCAGAAATTGCAGTAGCTGAATGGGAGTCTTTAGCTGAATTAAAGGCATTACATAAGGACATAAACCTTGCATTGGTGGTTAATGCTAATTCTTCCAACTCGGCTCCGAAATCATTCAATTCATCTAATTGCTCGATCTGGTCTTGCAACTCATTTGCTTTAGAAGTTGTCTCATCTAAAACCTGAAGCCTGCACTCTAGCTCAGTTTTTATAGAGGAAGTCATCCAGCTTCCAAACGTTCCTCCAACCGGCAAATGCTTTAACTTTAACATAAAATCTTCTTTTTAAATCAATAAGAGTCGTGGAATTAAATTTTTGTTTATTACTCTCCATTTTATAAAAAATTATTTCTTTTTTCAATGAAGAAGCGAAATCGATGCAATTTTTAATATTTAATATTTTTATTTAAATATTTGTTAAATAAATTTTATTAAAATATTTTTGTTAGGCCAAGGAGCCAAAGGCGAAAATGTTAAAATGATATAGAAAACGTTGAAACGGAGGAGCGGCGGCGGATTATCAGCAGTTTCTATTTTGTTTGTTTCTCCCACTTTTGCATGCGCTTAGCTGGTATTTGTAGCGCATGCGCTTTTGACAGCTTTGTAAAACTACTGCTGAATTATGGACAGCTGCATGGCTTTGAGGTTTTATTTGTATAGAGGTTTTATTTGTATCCGATCTCTATAGTGAGATCGGAAACGATCTATATTGGAAATTCTCGCAACTGGCCACGGACGTGCATGTTGACATCCAGGTAGAGGTTGCCAAGCGCTCCATTGGAGTTGCTCCGCTCTATTTATTTCATCCACTCCATACAGGCTTGCTCCCTCATTGCCAACGTTGCCGATTCCAACATTTAGTGGCGGCTACGCCTAGTGGCCCGATTTTGCGCCCTGTTTAGGAAGACGATTGACAGCCATCCTCTCTTGACCAAGATGGAGAAGCTAAGGTGGCTTATTTCATGTCTGCGGGATTCAGCCTTGGAGACTGTGCGAGCGTTGGAGATTACTGACGCTAATTATGATGTTGCCCTGGATCTTTTGCGAAACAGATTTAGTAATCGTCAGTTAATCTTCCAGGCTCACATCAACGAGGTCCTGCAGCTAAGGGTGGTTGAGCCAGGATCCGTTGCAACGCTTCGGGAGTTATCCGACCGTTTCAATGGTCATATGCGGGCCCTTATGAGTTCCGGAACACCAGCCGATATTCAAGGATGCCTACTCATCCAAATCATCTTTCAAAAGCTGGATCCTGCCACAACGGCCAAGTGGGAAGATTCTCTTGCAGGAAGCCGTGATGACAGCCTACCAACTTGGGAATGTATGGCTCGGTTTTTGGAACAAAGGTGCCGTACCCTTGAGACTGTGGATTTGGTCCTAGCTCCGCATCTGGGGTCAGGTGGGCCGACGTAGGCCATCTATCGTGCATGCTCCTGAATGCTCCGCCTGCGTCGTGTGCCGTGTGCGGCAGTTGACGTATTCTGTGTACACTGAGGCAATTGTGGCGTCTCACATCACAGAGCGTCAACCTCGTCTAAACATAGATGTCTCCAACTGGAAGCTTCCTGCCAATGTGGTTCTGGCAGATCCGAACTTCCACAGACCGCTGCGTGTGGATTTGCTTATTGGAGCAGAGAATCCTACTTACAGACCTTGTGTCGGTTTCATTCACTTGAGCGCAAGCCGTATCGTCATCCAAATTTAAGAGCCCAATATTCTTCGTTCATCAAGGAGTACTTGGATCTGGGTCACATGTCTCTGGTGTCTCCGGAATTGCGAGGTATGTGCCTGTAATACCTACCCTATCACTGCGTATTGAAGGAAGACAGCTCCACTTCAAAGCTGAGAGTGGTTTTCGACGGTTCGGCTGTTCCATTCTCTGGATATTCCCTCAACGATGTCCTGATGTCAGCTTTTCCATACCTTGCTACGGTATCGGTCTCACCTAGTTGCTTTCACGGGATACATTTGCAAGATGTATCGCTGCGTAAAAGTCGACCCAGATGATAGCTTGCTGCAGAGCATCCTCTGGAGAGATTCTATCCATGATGACGTGAAGGTTTTTAAACTCGACACCCTGACATATGGCACAAAGCCAGCGTTCAGTTCAGTTTCAATTGAGGAAATGATGCTCCAACTTCCCAGAGGTTTTGGAAGGAGTGCCCGAAGGTGAAAGGGAATCACACTTAAAATTCGACGATGGGAGTCCGTTCACGAAAACTCTTTGATTAGCCTGGGACCCTTCAACTGACCTTCTGTTGTTTTCCTTTGAAGCCCTTCAGCCAAACGCCAAACCAACCCGGAGATCTATCCTATCGTCCGTCGCTCGGTTTTATGACCCGATCAGCTAGGTCCTGTCGTCACCAGGGCAAAGATTTTACTGCAGAAGCTTGGCAGGGATGGGGATCAGTTTCATTGGATAGCCTTCCCCAATCCTTTCTCTCCTAATGGCTACAGTTCTGTTCCAGATTTGATCAAACTCAGCGAATTAACTTTCCTCGTTTAGTCATTCCCTGCCAAGGAAGGTTGGAGATCCCCGGATTCTGTGACGCTACCTTGGATGCGTATGGAGCTTGCATATATGTATTGTCAGGGTCTGATTGTCGACTGTTATGTTCAAAGAGTCAAGTTGCACCCAACAAGACTCAGACAATACCGAAGCAGGAACTATCTGGGGCTGAATTGCTATCAAGCAATATGACGGTTTCTTCCTCTTCTTCGTCCCTGCAGCTGCGGCAGTAGTCGATGTGGGGTGAGTTTATTCGCTTCCCTTATGGCAATCACTTCTGCTTGGAGTACGCTGCAGTGATTTGGAAGTCTGAAAGAGGTTTTAATGCCTAGTTGCTCGTAGTACATCCCCCCTCCTACTCTGTTGTTTAATTTGGAGCCATTAGTGTAAAAGCATATTGCGTTCTCTGGGCCTGGTATTTGGTCTCCCCATCCCTCTCTGTTAGGAATGAGGGCTTGGAAAGGTGTTTGTGTGTACTCTCTTGGAATACAGTAGTCTGTACTACTTGGAATGAGAGGATCGTTCAGCAGAATGGTGGGGAACCTTATTTAGGTGGCTCCATTGCTCAGTTTCCCTTAGCCTGATTGCCGATATTTTCGCTTGTTCTATTCCAGCTAGTCCTGGATTTGGTAAGCTAAATATGGCATTCAGGGCTTCGATTGGGGTGGATCGTTGTGCACCGCTGATGCATAGTGCTGCTGATCGCTGGATTTTTTCCAGCTTTTTAAGTGTACTTTTCTTTTTGAGGGCTGGCCACCATACCAGAACTCCGTAAAGTAGTATGGGTCTGACTATAGCAGTGTAGATCCAGCTTACAATATTAGGGGACATGCCCCATTTGTTTCATATGGCTTTTTTGCAGGTAAAAAGGGCAGTATCAGCCTTTTTTGACCTTTCTTTTACGTTAGAGTTCCAGGTTAGCTTCCTATCCAAAATACCCCTAGGTATTTGGCGCTGCTGCTGAAGGAGAGCCTTTGGTTGTTTAGTCTTGGTGGGACGAGGGGTGGGAGTTTGTATATCCTGCTGAAGAGGACTAACTCTGTTTTCTGCGCATTTACTCCTAGGCCATTACTGTTTGCCCATTCGGCTAAGGTATGCAATTTTTCGCTCAAGAGATCGCAGAGCGTTGGAGGGTATTTACCTGTAAACAAGATTGCGACGTCGTCTGCGTACGCCAGTATCTTGTAGCTTCCTTCTTCCATCTTGCATAGAACCGAGTTGACTGCTATGTTCCATAGGAGAGGGGATAGGACCCCGCCTTGCGGTGTGCTTCTACTGACGGCCCTTGTTAAGGAAGATGTTCCTAGAGAGGACGTCACTGTTCTGCGTGTTAACAGCTGGTCAATGAGTACTACCAGGTGATCATCTACCCCAAGAGTCCTTTGTGAGCTAGTTATGGTGTTTGGGAGAACATTATTGAAGGCCCCTTCTATGTCTAGAAAGGCTACTAGGGCATATTCCTTCTGAAGGAAAGCTTTCTCTATTCTGTATATGAGCGCGTGGAAGGCAGTCTTTGGAGATGGAGATGTGGGTGATGTGGAGATGTGGATGGGATTGAGAGTTGACCTAAGGTGTAGTCCTATGACTCTATCTAGCGTCTTGAACAGAAAGGATGATAGACTTATTGGTCTAAAATCTTTAGGGGTCGTATGAGATGGTTTTCGCGCTTTGGGTATGAAGACAATTCGCGATTTAAGCCATTTTTGCGGAATTTCGCCTAGCGTAAGGGATCTGTTAAAGATGTTTAGGAGCCAGTTGATGGCAATGTCTCCCGCTTGTTGGATTTGTGCCTGTATTATCTCATCAGGACCGTCCGATTTATAGAGGCTGAAACTTTTGAATTGCTCAGTGTAAGGTTTTTTGGTCAATATCAAGTTTGAAGTTTGTGTGGGTGGCATTACTGTTTATAGTCCCAGCTTAAGATAGCCTAGAGTTGTGGCTGTTTGGGATAGAATTCTTCTGAGCCTCGCAGCTTGAGTGGTGCTTTCGATATCCGAGCAGAGTTCCATGAGAAGCGCTTCGCTTTTCGGATGGCCTTTTTGTAGGAGGCCAAAGAGACCTTTTATTCGGTCCAGAGTGCCTCCTCGCTTCCGGCTTTGGGCCTGTTGAACAGGGTTCTGCTTGCTGCTTGTAAGGTTGCTAGCTCCGTAGACCACCAGGGTGGCCTATTTCGCTTGTGTGGCTTAGCTTTTGGGCATGCTCCTCTGAGGGCATTATAACAGGCTTGAGTGAAATCTTGCACCAGAGTGTTTAGACTTTCCATGGTTTGGGGATAGTCAGGTGGCTGTGGTGCAATGGTGTTTGAGAGAATTGGATGGTACTTGACCCAGTTGGTTTTTTTGAGATTTCGAAAAACCGCAGTTTCGGGGTTTTTGAATTCAAGTGATGTTTCTATGTATCTGTGGTCGGAGAAAGAGTGTTTCTCTAGGACCCTCCAGTTAGTTACGTAGCTGAGTAACTGTTTAGATATGAGCGTGAGGTCAATGGATTCCCTGCGATTTGCTATTATAAAGGTGGGGTCTTCTCCCTTATTGCAGAGGAAGAGGTTTGACCTTGGAATAAAGTTAAAAAGAGACTCCCCGCGGTCGTTTGTTTTGGAGCTCGCCCATTGCGAGTAATGAGCGTTGGAGTCGCTACCTACAAGGAGGCCAATATTTAGCCTTTCGCTGTCCATTGCTAGTTTGCCCACTAGCTTGTCGGGGTGTTCCGGCCTTTCGTAGGTCATGTAGGACGACAGTACCCGGATAGAGGTCGTCTGTGACTCCACGGAGACTGCCGCATTGTCCGCGTCACTGTAATTATGGAGCAAGAAAATGCTGAGGTGCTTTTTAGCTAAGATGCAGGCTCTGATTTTACCTTCAGTATTAGCTACTAGTAGCTTCTACTCCCTAGTCGCTAGTCCAGAAACCCTACCTCCTGCTATCCATGGTTCCTGGACTAGGACTATGTCGGCAGTAGTGCAGCTGAGGCTGCCTTACAATGGTGGAGGTTTATCTGCAGAATCCGTAAGGACATCTGACAGGTTACCCTTCACCATTGTGATCTCCGCCTCTTCGTCGTCGGAGATGTCTTCGTCGATAACTCGACTCGCGGCCATCGTGCGCAGCAGCGATGCATCGGTGCTGTAGCCGTCTTCTATGTCTGAGGCTTCTATCTCGAATGCCAGTTCCTCCTGAGTAGAGGCTGTTTTTGCTCCGTCGCTCGAGTCTGATTTATAGACCTTTACGGTCACGGAGCTGAAGCCGAAGTTTAGGTCCCTATGAGCAGCTTCTATGAGCTAAACTTTCTTTGATTATAATAAGGACCGCCTGGTTTGTTGGCCCTTCCATCTCCTCCACCTTCGCCACACGCCAGTCCGTCGTGGGAATATGTGGGTTACATGATGTGGGCGAAACCGCTTTGCCCTTTACCGCACCTGTAGAAGGCATCGTGGCTCTTGGGCCGAGAGATGCCGCCATGGTGGCGGTAGTGGGTGGCTTGCCTTTGGCCACCCCGATTTTGGGGCGTTGTCCGCCCGCACCCTGCCAAGCTAGCTTGGTCGGACGGAAGAGTTCACTCGCCATCTGCACCATTGTCGACTTTTGGCCAGACTTACTAGTCATTGCCAGTGTTACGGGTTTTTTGGTTCCTGTTTGTTTTATTTATTTTGTTGCTACTTACATTTTTTTCCATAATTTTTTTCCCACGAGTTGCGGAGAGGGGACGGTCCACCCGGGCGGAGATCCGTGACACCCGGGTAAGGCTTATTAGAACAGGGGGTCACCAGGTACCCTGAGCCCTCCGTTTGAGACTGGGCAGAGTTTATATTCCAGCCAGGCTGACTCTCGGCACGGGTCGAGTTCACAGCTAACCTTAAATTGAAAAAGGCTTTTCGCTATCCGCAACCTGCAACCCGTTCGGTAGCCCTAAGCTAGGCATCCTAGGAGTCATCCCACAAACTCCTTGGACCGAACAAATCGGAGCTTTCTCTCACTCCATTTCATATGCGGACATAAATAAACATTATTATAAAGTTGCGAAAATAAATAGTTTAGTCCTTTTTATTTTAGAAAATCGAATGTGCGAACATATTCGATTTAGTTTTTGCGCGGTGTATTAACATATGTATATTAACATATTATATTAACATTTTTTAACATAAACTGCATACAGTGCATCAGTGAAACAAGTATTTTGTATTTATACATAAATCATTTCATAATATAAAAATACATATATATCAAAATACATAAATATCACATAGGCATAAAAATACAATTGTTATCCGGTCCGCCAACATACATACATACGTTTCACTTGCAAGTGAATTCGCCTCACTCAAGCGTTCATATATATATACAATCCACAACTCAGTGTACGGTTCTGAGCGCACAGTGGGATAAATCGTGTTTACCGCGCACAATTATAATAAATATAAATATAATAAATTAAATAAAAACAAAATTTTTGCGCCAAAATTAATTTGTGCGTGTTTTTATTTCAATTGAACGTATTTTAATTATGGTGGCGATGAACTCCAGCGGCGCCGTCACAGGAGAACCCACTCCAGCTCGGAGTGCGATTGTGAAATGCAAGGCAAAGGGTATCCTCCAGGGTTTGAAGAGGATCCAAGGCGCCCTCCAGCCAATGTCAAAGGTGGAAGATGCTATGCTCCATGTGCGTCACGGCCAGTTGGTCGCCATGTACGAGGATTTCAAATCGAGCACGAGACGTCGTTGCGCTCTGCTCGAATTGCTGCCCATTCCACCCTTTCCAGCGGAGTTTCCAGTATTCAGGTGGACCCAGCGCTCAGTCGGAGTTTTCAAGCCTTGCCTCCTCTTCCTACTTTCTGCGGAGGATATTCAGAGTGGGCTGAGTTTCGTGGGCAGTAATCCGTATATAAGTAAGGTGGATTCAGAGGTTGCAATCTTGTCTTCGTTCCGTTCCTTGGAAATCTGCGAGGAGAATTATGATGTCGCAGTGCAGCTTTTGGTGAAACGATTTAATAACCGTCGGTTGATATTTCAGGCTCATGTAAGTTCAATGCCCATATGCGAGCCTTAAAAAATTTGGGGACGATCCGGCTGCATCATTGTCCAGGTACTTCTTCAAAGGTTGGATCCAGCTACTCAGGCTAAGTGGGAGGACGGTCAAAATGCCTCGAACTCGGATCTCATCCCAACTTGGGAGTCGATGGCAGAACAGCGATGCAGGACTTTGGAGGCTATGGATGTGGCTTTGGCCGCTTACGCACCGGGCACACAGGTGTGAAGACGTAGAGTTGCAAATAACAGTAAACGTCCTTTATTATTACTAATTCACCTGCCTCTGCCTGTATATTATGCGGTGGGTGGTCCCACGTAGTTTCTGCATGCCCAAGATTTTTGTCATTGCCCCCTGAGAGCCGCCTTGGCGAGGCTAGGCGACTATGTCTACGTCGGAAATGTCTCCAAACTGGCCATCACCTGCGTGAGTGCCTCGCTGATAATTGTCGCAGTTGTGGGAGGAGGCATCACAGTCTGTTGCATTTCTTGGAGTTACAGTCTTCCAGCAGCCAGCCTTCGGCAGTGCCGTCTACATCAGCCGCAGCCGAGTGCACCGAGCCAATAGGCGCTTCACCATCCACGGCTAATGCACTAGTTGCCCAGGGTCGCAGCGGTGAGATAGCCTTACTGGCCACAGCGAACATTCTCATTCGGAGTCGTGCTGGGGTTTTTGTTCCTTGCCGGGCTCTTTTGGATTCAGGATCGCAGGTGCACGTGATTACGTCCCGACTGGCTAGTCAGCTGCAGCTTCGTAGACGCAAATCGTACGTGGCATTGGCGACACTGGCTTCGCGACAGACGGATTCTCTGTTGATGTGCTCCTACGATCCCATTGTTCTGAATATTCGGCCCTCGTCAACGCTGTAATCGCCACCAACATCACGGACCTCCAGCCTAGTTTTAGCTTGGATGTCTCCAGCTGGAATATTCTGTCCAACCTCACTTTGGCTGATCCCCAGTTCTTTCGACCGCAGCGGATCGATTTACTTATCGGAGCCAGACTATTCTATGATCTGCTGTGTGTTGGTAAAATCCAGCTCTCAGCTGGCCTACCGGTGCTGCAGAAAGCCCGGCTTGGATGGGTTGTGTGTGGCGGTGGTTCACATCTGGAGAGAAAGTCGTTCGCAGCCACAGCCCGCAAGGACGTTGTGAAGAGCCCAAGCCAGCTGGATGAGCGCTTAGAGTGTCTGCTCCGTACATTTTGGGAAATCGAAGACTGCGCCGAGCCCATTGTGAAGTGAACGAAGGAGGAATTGGATTGCGAGACGCATTTTATGCAACATTCTGCTCGGCTCGAGTCAGGCACCCACTCGGTGAAGCTGCCGTTGAGTTGCTAGGTGAATCGTACTCTCGAGCCGTGCGGCGATCTCTCCCTCGAAAGAAAGCTTTGCCGTCAGCCTAAATTGAAGGATCAGTTTGCTGCGTTCATAAAGGAGTATTTAGATTTGGGGCACATGTCTCCAGTCCCGCCAAGTGCAAGACCTGCCAGTCAGTATTTCCTACCGCATCACTGTGTTTTGAAGGAGGATGCGGTTCAACAACCAAGCTCAGGTTTTTGATGGTTCGGCTGCCACTACGTCTGGGTATTCGTTGAATGACGTTTTGATGTCTGGTCCAGTTATCCAACCAAAGTTGCTGCACATTCTTCTAAGGTTCCGTTGCCATCGAGTGGCCATTACAGGAGATATTTGCAAAATGTACCGATGCGTCAGAGTTTTCCCCGAGGACAGCTATCTGCAGTGCATTCTTTGGCGGAATTCCAACCAGGATGAGTTGCAGGTTTTTAAACTGGATACGGTCACTTATGGGACAAAGCCGGCCTCATTTTTATCAGTTCGAGCAATGCATCAGTTGGCAGAAGATAAGCAGTTTATGTTTCCAAAGGGTGCCGAAATTCTGCGTCGCGATTTTTATGTTCATGATCTAATTTTCAAAATTCTAATTTCCAAAAAAAAAACAATATAAAAACTCAAACAATGTTAAAACTACCTTCGCCAAGTTCGGAACGCTAGCGCTGCGGCAGCGTTTTTCGTGCCGGAAGAGGATCGGGAGTCGTTCCTAAGGTTTGATGATGGCAGCAACTTTACGAAGACTCTTGGCCTCGCTTGGGATCCTTCTACTGATCGCTTGCTATTTTCGTTTGAAGGGCTTCAGTCAACCTCAACGCCCACTAGGCGCATCATCCTCTTCTCAATCGCCTGGCTTTATGATCCGATAGGGCTTGTTGGGCCTGTCATTACGAAGGCGAAGATCTTTCTTCTGAAGCTATGCCCTGAGAAGTTGTCCTGGGATGAAAGTCTACCTCAAGCTCTTCACTCCGATTGGGACATGATTTATTCCAGTTTCGCCATGGCGCAGAGTGCTAAATTCCCTATATGGTCACTATCATCACAGTCTGAAGTGGAGATTGATGGATTTTGTGACGCCAGCATCGAGGCTTATGGTGCTTTCATTTATGCCGTATCGAAGGGTACAAGGTCAGAAAGTCATTTACTCTGCTCAAAGTCCCGAGTCGCACCTCTAAAAACAGTTACCGAAACGAATTATCTGGAGCACAGTTGCTGGCTCGGCTTATGTCGGAAGTAGCTCAATTGAAGGTCTACGATGGGAGGTATATCTGCTGGTACGACTCTGCTGTGACGCTGTCCTGGATTCGGGAGGAGCCCGCTCGCTTTAATGTTTTCGTCGCCAATCGAGATTCAACAATCCAGGAATTGACCAGAATGATGGAATGGCGTTATGTTCCAACGTCTTTGAACCCGGCACACATCCTCTCGCATGGTGCTCTTTCCAAGGAGTTAGTTACTGACAACCTGTGGTCCATCTGAAAAACCCACTCTGGAGCTAAGGGCAAGGGTTTTGCTAATCAAATCCCCGTACGTTGACGTGACAGCTGGTTCCAAGTACGCCAACTCGTTTCCAGCACTGCAGTGGGTGTTCGCTTAAGTGCACAAGTTCTCACAGCGAGTCCGTCACAAGGGTGTCACTTCTAGCGACATCAAGGCTGGAAACCCCCTACTATTGCGACTGGTGCAGAGTGTGTATTTTTGGGATGACATAAAGGCGCTTCAGAATGGAAAGGAAATTTCGTCAGACAGCAAACACAGTTACGTGAGTGTTCATTTGCTTTGCTACTAAAGCCGTGTACTTAGAGCTTGTAAATGATCTATCCACATCTGCGTTTTTACATGCTTTAAAACGGTTTATATGCACTCGCCGAAAGCCTCAGCACATTTGGTCTGACAATGCGACCAATCTTGTTGGAGCTAAAAACGAGCTAAAGAAGCTGCTACAACTCTTTATTAGCGTTGAGAATCAACAAGCGCTTCTGGAGTTTTGCGCGATTGAGTCCATCGAGTGGCATTTTATTCCTCCTCGATCTCCGCATTTTGGTGGACTCTGAGAAGCGGCTGTCAAAACCGCAAAGCATCATTTTTACCGGGCTGTTGGATCCTGTTCTTGGATTTGACGAGCTGCGAACTTTGCTTTGTCACATTGGTGCTGTCATAAACTCACGGCCTTTATTGTCTCTTTCAGAGGATCCTGCAGACCTTGATGTCCTAACGCCATCCCATTTCTTAACTGGTGGCCCGTCAGTCAGTTTTATCGAGCCTGATGTCACAAAGCTAAACTTCAACCGTATGGACAGCGGGCCCTATGGAAGTAGTATTTAAGTCTTCTTCAGCAGCGCTCCAAATGGCGTGCGTCCGGCCCTGCCATGGCGATTAACGATGTGGTGCTAGTCAAGGACGAGAACCTACCCCCCATGAAGTGGCCGTTGGCTAGAATTCTTAATCCTAGTCTCCCATCCTGGTCGGGATGGAGTGCTTCGAGTGGCGGTGGTTAACACCGTTTCTGGAACTACCAAGCGCGCAGTGACCAAGTTTTGCCTATTGCCCCTTAAGGATGAAGTTGAAGGACAGGCCTCAACTGGGGGGAGTATGTCGGGTCAGGCAGCAGCCACGGCATAGATTAGATCAATATAAATGTAATATATATATATAAATGTAATAATTATATTATAATTGTAATAATTAATAATTAATAATTAATAATAATAATTAATATTGTAATAATTATCTTATCGCTGTTGTTGGTCGCAAGCCGACTCTTCTCGGCCACTCGGCTTTATTTATCTTTATCATTAAGTTAGCGAGCTTTCGCCCGGCCTATGTTCTAAGGCGGACTCACTTGTGCCCTTTATCTCAGTGCATACGCTTCATAAATCGGAGCTTTCTCTCACTCCATTTCATATGCGGACAAAAATAAACATTCTTATAACGTGGCCAAAAATAAATAGTTTCGTCCTTTTTATTTTGGAAAAAGTAAAAGGTCATTGAAATATCTCAATGACCAAACAAAGAATATTATCTTGTAAGGAGGTGGAAAATATGATAATATCTTCTAAATATACTAGGCAATGAGTTCCTATTATATCATGAAGAATATTATTCATACAGCGCTGGAATGTAGCGGGTGTATTTAGACCGAAAGGCATTCTAGTATATTCATAATGTCCTTTGTTGGAGGAAAATGCTGTTTTTTGTATCGATCTTGAGTCCATTTCAATTTGATGGAATCCCTTTGCCAGATCTAAAGTTGTAAAGAATTGGCATTTCCCTAACTTATCCAATATTTCATCCATATTAGGGATGGGAAACTTATCGTCAAAAGTTATCTCGTTAAGTCCTCTGTAATCAATAGCCATACGAAATTTTGGAATGCCCGATGCATCCATTTTCTTGGGTACGATTACTATAGGACTACAATAAGGAGATTTAGATTTGCGGACAATGCCTTGTTTAATCATATCTGCTATTTGGGTTTCTACTTCATTATCATAAATATAAGGGTAAGTTTAGTTTTTATGTTATGTTTGATTTCATTTGTGAAGGTCAAATTGTCACCTTCATGATACTGAATATAAAAAAATGTGGACATTAATGAATGAAGTGCCGATTTTTCTTCACTGTTGAGATGATCATCTCGTATATAACTAGTTTTTAATTATGTTTGCAATGCATAAATGTGCTCTTCATCTTGTAACATATTTGTATAATTTTTTTTATGTTCCTTCACTATATTGATCATTGGAAATTCGTAATTATTTAATTTAACAATATTATTTCCAAAATCTATTTGAGCTGATGTAAGGTTAAGGATATTTCGTCCTAATAGAAAATCATAATGGTTGAAAAATTCTTTTATAAAAAATTATTGCTTGGATTTAAATAATTTTGGGATTATAAATTCAATGGATTATTCAAAGTGACTGAATTTCCTACTGTTTGAACTTTTATATTATTTTCTTTAATTGGATATTTTAAAAAATTTTCATTTATTAAACTTATACTGGAACCTGTGTCAATAAGGCAAATGCATGGTCTATTTTCAATTTTAATTTTTATTGCTGTTGTGTTTCTTCTGAGGCTTGTGTCTAAAAATTTTCAACTATATCCATTGGTTCTGATCTATTCTGCTGATCTGATTGTTTTTGAGGAAGACTAACAGATCGATTATAATTTTGAGTATTTTGAGAGTATCTATAATTATTATTATAGTTTGTATTAAAGTTTCTATTGGAATCAAAAGTATTTTGTCTTTGTTGATAATTATGTGTCCCACGGTTATTATAATTTCCACTCCAATTGTTTGTTATATTCTGATTGGAATTTTGGTTTCGGTTCCTTTGATTATTATTAGAATTATTAGCATTAAAAGCATAAGATGTGGAGACTATTGGTAGATTATATCGATTTTCCACACTTTGGGATTAATTATATACTTGTTCATCATAAAGACCTACAGCTTGTTTTAATTTGGTTGGGGTTGATATATCGTATCTGCATATAGATATGTACTCTCGTAGGGGTAATTTTTCGCGAATTACTGTTGTTATATGATCACCTAATACTCTCGAAAATATAACAGTGTTTGCTGGATTATTATCCAGACTTCACTTATTACAAATTTTGCTTGTCTGTTTTTCTAATTCATCAATAAACTTACGTAAACTATTTTGATATTTAATTTTATGTAAATCCATGATCATGAGATGTGGGGGTTTTGATGAGTTGAATTCGCTGATGACTAACGTTCTTAATTTTTTCCAGTCCTGGGTTACATTCCTGAGAAGAATCGTACGTGCAGGTCCAACGATGAGGTTCAAGATAGCTTTTTGAATGATTTCGATCTGAGTAGACGATGTTGTTTTGAATTGGGTAGTTAGATTATCAACACGTTTTATAAATAATGGTAAATACATCGTATTACCATCAAATTTATCAATTTGTTTAAGTTGATTTAACGTTTTTAGTTTGATTTAGTTTTATATATATATTTTTTTTATATATATACTTTTTTTTTTAAGTGTCTCGATTGTATTAATAACTATATTTTATTTGTTTATTTCAAATAGACATTAGAAATCCCCATTCGTGATTTGACTAATGCTGAGTTCACTGGTATTAATTGCACTTCACATTTGAAATCCTCATTCGTGATTTCACTAATGATTAGAAATGTTTATAGATTCGTTTTGCGGATACAATAAATTCGCGGTGTGTTTAGTTCGATACTTTTAACACGCGAGGATAATTGAATCCTACCGACTGCGCCAATTATATGTTTTAATTCCCGATTTAAAATAAAAAAATTAAAAATTTAGATTTTTATTTTTATAAGTTTTATTTTTATATAACAAGAATGAGTTATAAACGATATACTTTTGGATTAATCGTAGATTACAAACTGATTTTACAAATTCAATTTTCTTATAACTATGGCTTTTATCAGTGACAGCGACGCTAGCAGCATAGATGGACTTTGGTTGAATAATTTTGATTGGTCAGAGTTTCTGCTGATATGTAGGTTCCCAGGATGAGCACTTGTTTATAAATTTAGAGCAAAGAGGGTTTTTATGTTTATGTCTACTTTAATAATTTTATACAGCAGTCCACTCGGTGGCGCCAAAATGTTTAATGAGATTGTTAATCTGAAATTTTTGAGTATAAGCAATGGGTACATAAACCAATTGCTGGGTTGTTGCCGCAACTTGCACTTGAACAAATTGGACGTGGAGAAAGAAATGAGTTCAGAATAGGTTTGTCTGAGACTGACTTTATTCATATAAAGGTTCAATATTTATAGCTAATTTGATACATAGATATTTGATAGGTTATCTGGTGGTACAGTTGGTACGGTGCATCTTTTCTTTGTATATCGGCTAACCGATGTTGTAGAATCTCTAATTCTGTGTCGTCCGTACGTGGTGATTGGGCCCTTAACCCGAATTCTGATGTTTCCTCTATGGGCTTTATGGGCTCGGAAATATTTCCGAATCGACTGAACGAAGTTTGTACTTCAGTGGTCATAGTGCCCAATGTAGTCAAACTTATATTGACATTGCGTGCTGTGCAACCACTGGCAATTTCAGCATACCAGTCGCCTTTATGTTGACTGTTGATGAAACTCCACTGCATACAGCCTGAAGTTCCATGGAGTCCTTGGTTGCGAAGATCCATTGGTTAGATTGGTAAGTTTTTAACCACACCATGCTAGAGTGCACAGGATTTCTGTGACATTCTGTTCCTTGTTATTATATAACTGAAATTCGCATCTACTGTCAACATTGTATGTCGTTAAGTGATTGAAACAAATATGCTGCTCAATTTTTATAGATGTGCATCTTTTGAATTCGTCCTCACTAAACCCAATAAAACGATCTCTATGGGCATTGACAGCTATGATCGGTGTCTGAAGATTGCACAGTGTCCAACCTTTCGATTCCCATATTGGTATGGGCACGATGCTGAAGACATCCAATATTTCTGACGACACCAATGGTATTGGTATTCGTGAGTATCAGTCGTACTGCCTTGCGTATACATTATTTTGTAGAGCTGAACAACATTCGTTGTGGCGACTGGCAAGATCTGGTCGGGTGGTAAATGATCACGTATTTGGTCGAGATGGTCTCGTAGCTGTGTAGGTGATATTAAAATTGGACTGATTGTTCTATGGTGAACATCAGTCAATACATTAGTTATCTCACTCTGCATTCGCTGTAAACCATTTTCAAGTAGATTCAATTGTTCCGTGAGGATCATAAACGATTGCACTAAATGTGCGCCTTGGTACTGTCCTCGTTGCTGATTTATGAGGGTCATCTGTTTTTCCAAAGATCTTAGGCGGTTGTTGGTAGCCAACCTTCATTTTCGCACCAAATTGATGGTGGAGTCAACAATGGACGTCTGGATCTGAAGCAGCTGTAGCAGGAAGTCCTCGTTACCCTTCACCTTTCTGATAGTGTTGACCATATCTTCTGCGTACGTGGAGTCGAGTACACCGAATAATGAATTGGCTATAGTTCCAACAATATTAAACGGTGATCTACGTTGCCGAGAGTGATGCATCAGGTTATTTCCTGCCTCAAGCTCTGCAAATAGATGTTTAAAATGGTCTAGGATGCTGCTGCTACCTTTATCAATTCCTGGCTTTTGTGTGCGAGCTCCGTTACTCCAACTGAAAGTACCTTCATATCATTCCAGTAGGGATCCAAGTCGTAATATACTATCATTGTCCATTCTGAAACTACAATTCTCGTGGTTCCCAAACGTTCGTAGAATATTCCTGGCTTATTACTGAACTCCGTTACCTTTATTGGCGTTGCCATTGCTAGTCGAAGTAACAACATAAGCGCTAGAATCTCATGCATTGATGAGAGGATTCCTTTTGCGCTGTACAGGCGGTACAGGCGGATGCGCTGTCATCAGACTGGTCCGCCTTGAGGGCGTCGTCTAATGGGCGCTTGTTGTTGATTTCTTCTGGGAACAGTGGCGCTAGCCGAGTCACTGGTCTCTTGAATATTCCAGATGACATTTTGATGTCCAGGATACGTTTTGAGAACTCTTCGCATAGACCCTCTTTAATAATCCCTCTTTAATATTCGGAGATGCATGCTTCCATTTGTGCCGATTCTGGAGTTCTTGCAGGTACTCACTTGACCATTGTTTCCAAAAGGCGTGCTTCAGTCGTGATACCAGTTCCCATCTTTTTATTAATGGCATGCCGCCCGGAATGATGTTGGTATCAGGAGGAGCAGTTAGTGGTTCTCCAATCAGGAAGTGTCCTGGCGTTAAAGCTGATTCGTCAGTGGGGTCTGATGACATGGGAGTAATCGGACGTGAATTAAGGATTGCTTCAACTTCAACGATCACAGTGTTGAGTTCTTCAAACGTCAAAGACGCTTTGCGGATTTCACCGCAGCTTCCCATAGGCCACCGAAGGGTGGTGCTCGTGGGGGAATGAATTTGAAGTTTATTTCGCTTTTGTTGCAATGCTGAACTATGGTGTCCTGCGCATTGGTTGAGAAAATCCTGGTTTCGAGCTCTTTTTGTTCTAAATTCGTCGAAATAATTGCTGGCATCTTTGACCAGCTTTCCTTTGATCCATGTAGGAACAGGGGTCCATAAAACCACATACTCTTGCTCGAGAGTTTGCTAGCTGTTGTTCCTCTGGACAAGACGTCGGCTGCACTGTTGGCGGACGATACGTGACGCCATTGACACTGCTCCGTCACTTCTTGAATTTTGGCTATCCGATTTGCAACAAACGTGTGGTAAGTGGAAGCCGCTGCATTGATCCACCCTAACACGACGGATGAATAAGTCCAAAAGGACCCCGCAACTGTGTCTAGAGACAAGCGTAAATATTGTCTGACTCTGTGCGTTAGTTCTGCGCCTAGGACTGCTGCGCACAACTCTAGTCTGGGCAAGGATTGCTTTGCTGTGGGAGCCACTCTAGACTTGGAACATAGCAGTCTCACCAAGGTTTGATTATTTTTATACGTTGCTCGGACGTATATTGATGCGCCATAGGCCTTTTCTAAGGCGTCCACAAAAGTGTGTAGTTCTTGCGTGACTGGAACCTTTCCGTCAAATATGTGCCTTGGAATTTGCGATTTATTTTGACTTTGCAGGTCAGAACGATATGTTTTCCAGCCTGACTGAAGTTCTAAGAGCAATTCATCATCCCAAGCCATTTTTAATTCCCAGAGGTGTTGCATAAATGTGTTTGCCTTTACGACCACTGGCGCAAACAAACCTAATCGGTCAAAAATTTGCGACAACTCAGAGCAAACCACTCGCTTTGTGATGACCAGCGCTTCGCTTTGCTGCATTCGTCCGCAAAGTTTGTCTTTATTGGGCATCCATATGAGACCGAGGGTTTTAACACTATATTGGTCAAAGGTCTCACCCAACTTTACATCGCTCACGGTATCCTCTTTGGGTAATCCTTGCAGTAGTTCTGCATTATTTGAGCACCACTTTCGTAATTTGAAACCGTGTGGTAGCAATATTTTATTCAATTCACTTTGGATTTGAACTGTTTCTGCCACTGAGTCAGCACCCGTCAAGCAATCGTCTACGTATAAGTCATTTTCAAGCGCCGCAGATCCCAACGGGTAGTTGTCCTGTGACCGGATTGCTAAATGATTTAGGCATTTTGTGGCTAAAAATGGAGCTGTTTTGGTTCCATACGTGACGGTTTTAAGTCTATAGTACTTAAGATCCTCAGATGCATCGTTTCTCCAGACTATAAGCTGATGGAACTGATTATCTGGATTGATCCATACTTGCCGGTGCATCTTTTCTATGTCCGCCGTGAACTCATACTTGTGTATTCTGAAGCGTAGTAGTATGGCCAATAGCTCGCTCTGAACAGTGGGTTTTGTATGTAGCATGTCGTTCAAAGATTTCCCACTTGATGGAAACCACTCCAGTTTTGTGCTGCTGCAGTCAGGCATCAGAACACAATGTTGTGGTATGAAGTAGTGATTGTTGGGTATATGTGTTGTTGGAACAAACTTCATATGTTCCAAGGCTTCATATTTTTTCATGAACTCGAAATACCCTTTCCGAACATCACCGGTTAATCGTCGCTCTAGTGCTAAAAACCTTTTGATAGCAATATCTTTCGACACCCCTAGGGCTGAAGGGTGTTCGGTGAACGGCAGTTTCACTATAAATCTTCCCTCTTCTGCTCTTTTCAGAGTTTCGAAATTTCGCTACTTGTCCGTTCTCTGCCTGGACCGCTACCTTTGCTGTTGCAAGAAGGTTGTAATTCTTGTAAGCAGCGGCACCGACAGCTGGGGAAAGAAGGTTTGTGAATTCCAGGTGCAACAAGGTGTGGTGGTTTTTGTCGCACTTGAAACAATTCCTTCCTTTACATTCCTTTGATTTGTGGTCGGTCTTGAAACAGTTGACACACATTTTTTGTTTTTGTACCCAATTCAATCTTTCGAATACTGCTTTTGCGCGGAACTCCTAGTCATGTCAAGCTTATCGGTAAGCAATACCACCAAAAATGCATCCCATGCATAAATGCATTGATGCCTAGTCCCATTAATGACGCAAGGGTTTCTAGAGTTGTTATATACAGGACCTGTATTGATTTGGCACTGTCAGATGAAGTAGCCGACGAATAACTGTATTCGCGATGAGCCGAGGATTATCATATGATCCAACTATTATGCGCCATGCATGTAAGTAGTTGTCCTCATTTAGCTTGATGTGGCGTATTAGTCTCTTTTCCAGAAAGAGCGGATTTTAGGTACCACATTTTCTTCACTGATGGCATGTTAGTGTCATGAACCATACAGGAAAAAAAATCATGGAATTGTTTCCATTTCATTGCATCCCCATTAAATTTTGGAATGTTTATCCGGGGCATTTGCACATCAATGCTATTTGTTGTAGGTATAACCTTTGCCATAAGTGCATTCTGCACCTCTGCTTGCAGTTGTAGGTAGGTAGTATGTAGGTCTGTTTGTTATATCTACTGTCTATCGGGTTTTCGAATTCCTCGTAGACTGTCAAGTGGATTTCTTGGACTTGAGCCCATAAAGTTTTTAGTAAGTCTCCTTGGCCTCCCCCGGATGCCTTAAATTCTTGATGCCTTAAACTCTCTCTCGTTCTTCTTGGCGCCGACATAATCCGGCTAATCGTTTATCCATGGGGACAACGACACGGGATTGCTCTTGAACTTGATTTTCTTCTTGTTCTTGAGCCTCTTCCTTTCGAGTCGTGCCTTGCATCTGCTTGTTGCTTTCGAAAATTGCCGCATATTTCGTGCAACTGGTCCGGAGGGCCTCAGCATACTTGATGTAGCTTTCGGTCCTGGCCGTTCCTTGAATCTTTTCATCATTTTCACCGAACCTTTCCCAAGCCTCATCGAGAATGTATAGCTTCGTTTGAAAATATGATGCCTTTTGTTTTCGATTCGGCCCATCCTTTTTATAATTCCGGATGCATCTTGCGATCTCCTGCCCAATTTCTTGATGGGCATCTAGGAGGCCTTGAGCGCTCGCCCCTTCAACGGCTGGCTCTATAATAATTTTGGGGGCAATATTCTCCCTGTCCATATTTTCGTTCTTCCTTTCTGACCGTTGGGAGGGATTCATTTGCTGCTAGTAGCTGGATGCGCTCCAACTCGCAACCGAGAGTGGTCGTAGAAACTGAACCCTTTTTTAATGGACTGAGGGAGTTGTGGGGCCCTTAATCTACCGCTTAAAGGGACAACGTCGCACTGCTGTAAAGATCCTATTGCTCTCTTAGCAGGAGTCTTCCTGATTTCTTTATTGTGGAACAATAGAAATCACTATTCATTCCTTTTTGACTCTTGTTCGTAAAGTGATCCTGGGCTTGCAAGATCACGTCGGGGTCACCAAAATGTTAATCTGAAATGTTTGAGTATAAGCAAAAGGTACATAAACCAATTGCTGGGTTGTTTCCGCAAGTTGCACTTGAACAAATTGGACGTGGAGAAAGAAATGAGTTCAGAATAGGTTTGTCTGAGACTGACTTTATTCATATAAAGGTTCAATATTTATAGCTAATTTAATACATAGATATTGCTTAGGTGGTAACTTAATGGAAATATAGCAAAAACATAAAAATTATTAATTAACAATTTTAAAAGTGTAATATTCTGCAATATTTTGTGTTCTGCAAAACTTGTGTTTTTGTTATGTGTATATTGTGTTCTTGTGACTTAAATATTAAATGCTCGACTTAACAGAGATTATTTTATCTCACATTGTATACTGTATAGAAGTGGTTGTATATATAATATTATTAAATTGGCGAACTTCGACAAAATAAAATTCGTGCACTCGACTTCAAGTTATAATTTCGAATATATTCCATAATAATATTAAGCCTAGATTATCTATTGCGGCGAAGCGGGCGAATTAACAAGAGAGCGCAACTGAGTTGCAAATTCAGTCTGTTGGCCAGGCTCTACGTGGCTAAATTCACGGAAGCAGGTGAGGTTTTTAGGCATTTCTGGCATTTGAAGCCTCCTTCCTGGCTTGCATTATAGCCCGACTGATATGACTGTCCATATTCAACTCCATTTTAATAACCGGCCTGGGTACTTGAAACCTTTGGAAACTCTGTGAAGTATAGTTGCGACTCGCGGGGGTCCAGGTGGTACCCGCCAATGTCTAATGAAAATCTTGAGGTTGGATTTGATGCACCATAGGGCGCTACGCCAATTGCCCGATATTTTTTTTTTTTTTTTTTAAACTTGATTTTATTTATTAGATCAACTCTTTATGAGTCTAACAATTAGGTTGCAAATCTTAAAATAAAACGTTATCTAACAGTTTAATTTAACTGAATAGAGACTACATGGTCGTAATAATTAGCGCAGGAAAGTCGTTGCGGTGTAGGAGGGAACTGCTAGAAACTCGCGTGAGGGTACGCAAAAATATGTTACTTCATTTGCTACAGGAACCACTGTGTTGTTTCGAATAAGTGGAGGGCAGTTTTGCCTGTTAAGTGTGAAAGTTACGTGTTTGCATTTTTGTTCGTTAACTTTGATTCGCCAGTCGGATAGCCATTTCTCCACTGCCACCAGGTGTTTAGCAAGTTGCGCCGTTGCTTGCTTGGTGCATCTTGAGCAGCTTAGGATCGCCGTGTCATCAGCAAAAGTGGATGTGGTGAGTTGCATGCTCGTTGGGATGTCCGCAGAGTAGATAAGGTAGAGTGTTGGTCCTAACACGCTGCCTTGAGGAACTCCGGCACTGATGATGTAATCATCGGACATGGCAGCATTTCATCTTACTGAGTATTTTCTGTTGTAAAGGTATGACTTCAGAAGTTTATGAGTGTTGGTTGGGAGCATAGAAATATCGCAGTGCAGTACTCCCTTTGTTCGAATGCATTTCGGATTTCTGAAGTTATGCGGTTGAATTGCTCGATGGTCCCATGTTTTTCTCGAAAACCGAATTGATGAGTCGGGATTTTGTTGTGTGTTCTGAGATATGGGGTATTATGTGCTAAGAGGCATTTTTCGAAGAGTTTTGATAGACACGTTAGAAAACTAATTGGTCTATATGATGAAGCAATTTACCCAAGCTATTTTTGATCTCCTCTATTTTCCCTTTAGATTACATTTGGTAGTGAAAAAACAAAAGGGTCGCTAATTAACGCTATTAATGGTCGCTGAAAAATATAAGACTACCCAAGGAATGGTAACGTCTAACCAAAAGCTTTCTGCTAGGAATGTTAAAGAGGATTACGTGCCGAATTGTTCCACGTGCCGAATAAGAATATTTTTCATATGTAATTTTTCGTAAATATCATAGTGTTTCGTAAATACCAGGTATTTTATAACAAAACTCAATAAACACAAAAATTAATGAATAAAACAACAAAATAACAAAAATAGTTGCATTCTCGAACTCGGCTCGAACCCGGTACCCTTTACACATCAGCCGAGAACTCTACCTTGTTGCTCCGTGCTACTTTAAAAATCTTCCATACACACGAGCGCTCTCTGGTGGTGAAAATAAGAAACTGCAAATTTTTAGGGATATTTTTTTCGGAGTGCGGCATCAGTTGTTTGTGAATTGTTCGGGAGAGTGCGGTCGCGGCCAGTGACCAGTTCTTAATAAAAAACTTTTTATTTAAATTAAATACATTAAATACATTATTTCTATTTATTGTTTTGTTTTTTATGTTCGCAAACTTCAAAAAGGCAATCGGCAACCGAATAGATTATGTATTTCTATCTTAACAGCCAGCACCATGGGTAGCTCAACTTATCGATCTATATCTTGAGTAAGCGACTTTTCCCAGATATGAATGATGTATCAAAAGTTGCGTTGTCGCAAGGGCTATCTCTACATGCAATATGAATCGAATCGTAAGAGCCAATTAAAAAAAAAAATTTTTTCTGAAAAAAAAATTTTCTTTTCAGTGTGTTTTTTTTTTTACGATTCAGACATTTGAACTTAAAGAAAGCGAAAAAGATATTAAAAAAACCTTTCCAACTAAATATAGCATGTGAAGTTAGGTTCATTGGTTTAAAAGTTACGCGTTTCTTACATTTAAGAGTCTTTTTAATTTTTTAAGGTAACCATGAATAATTTTAAAAAATTGTAAAACAAACGTTGCTAAGATTTTGGTAACTAACATCCTCAAATTTTTTCAAAATTTTAAAAAACAAAATAAGGCAAACGCGGACGGGACATTTTTTCGGAGTAAAATTTTAAAAACATTTTCATTTGGGAAATTCTATAAAAATCGTTTCCTGAATAACTTTTGAAAGAAATGTCGGATCGGAATGGTTGAGGTACCAATCGAAGCGTATTTTGGAGAATCTGCGTATTCTGCGAATCTGCGGAAAAACATTTTGTCTGGTGACACCAATGTCCCCACTGTCTTCAATTTAAGATAGTGATAGTGAAGATAGTGAATCGAAAGCGTTTAACATTTACTCAAATTTCTCCCAAGCCAAACTACTTTTGGCCAATGTTTGGATTAAATCCCTCTAATGAAAACAATACCTTTCATTTGATATATCACTCATTCAGATTGAACGCACACAGAAAATTTGTTAATTCTTCGGCTCTATATAGTGTCTTCATGCGCCTGCTACAAGCACCATGTCGCCACATAGCGGACGGCCGTCCGCTGTGACAGGTATACAGGTAGCAGGTATAGTGTAATAAGTTTTTTGGTTGAAATTCTACTATTGCAGAAAATGAAGAAAGTCCAAAGTTTTCTTTGGGGCTGCCATAATAGGCAGACGGCGGCTGCATAATTTACTAAATACTAGCGGCGAGACCCTTCTTAATTGTACGTCTTTCGCATAAACATTTTTTCTTAAACCGAAAAAATGTTTATTTTTAACAATATTAACACATCATTTGCGTACATAAATTTTGAAGCATAATTTATGACGTTCGTTAGATCATTAACAAAAAAACAAAAAACAATTTGTTTGTTCTTAAATTTTGTGTTTTTAAATACCACACTCTGCGTCTGTGCTAAATAGGAGCCAATCGAGAATATTGGGAGGAAAACGCAACAAAGACAATTTTCGTAGGAGAATGCTATGATTCACAGAGTCAAAAGCTTGTCTAAAATCTTTGCAATGACATCAGCTTGCAGACGTTTTAGAAATGAATAGATGTGAAACGATGCTTCATAAATCCATACTGAGATGGGGAATTAATAATCTTACTAATCTTAATCTTAATAATCTTAAAGGAAATCCTTTAAAATGGCGAAAATTCTCACATTCCCACAAGATCCAGGGAAAGGTCCTAAAAAGGGACTTACAGGAGTGGCCCAACCAGGGATATAAGGAGCAAGTAGTCTGTGTCTAACCCAAGTGCCAGGGTACGATTTTCGAACCGGCTCTTGGTCCAGCCGCGATCACCGATTTCAGACGCGATTCACACAATCGGTCTCTGTTTCGGCAAGTCTTCCCAGACGTCTAGTGTATCGCTTCAGACCGTAGAGCTGGATTGAGCACGGGACGATTTACGAATCGACTGGACGCTAATACAAAAAGGCAGGGCCTGACTACACGATCAATTTCCCAATGAATTTCCCCCACCGGCCAGAGGATAGCCAGTGAACGTGCAAGCGCACGATTCCATAATCGATTTAAAGACCAGACTAAGACCAAGTTGTGCGATATCGTATGATACCGCCAGCGACGCACACATTTTATCATCGGCAGACGAAGCAGGACCATCCGGGCCACACCCCAGCCCCCCGCAGCAGAGACGTCCCCTCCTAACGCTGTTCACCAGGTGTGATGGATCCTGGACACGGTGAGTTATTCCGTCCCCAAAGAGAGTCGTTATTATTATTTTTTGAGCATCACAGATCGATCGGGTTGGTATCATAGCCTGAAGCACAATTTTCCTCCAGGCGTCCTTGGCTGCGTTTTCGTGTATTCGGGATCGTCCTCTCCTCCGTGTTCATACAATCACCGCTTCAAACACCATACCAGCCGGAGCGTCTTGTGCCATACGGGCAATGCGACCTAGCCACCGATGTATTTGAGATTTTGTTCGACTGGCTGCGACAACAGTTCATACAGCTCGTGGTTCCACTTGAAACATTGTTCACGCAGATTGGACCGACGATTTTTCTCCGCACTATATAACAGTACTAGAAGAATGAACGTCTTGTAGAGTGTAGTTTTTATGTGCGAAGAGAGAGTTTACTATTGAATTGCCTACTGAGCCCAATGTAATACCAGTTGACAAGTGCGATTCTCCGCTTAATTTCCAGGCTGACATCATTTGTAACAAGGTAAATGCATTCCTTGACGGACTTAAACCTATAGCTCAAAGCTCTATGCAATCAGCTGAGAATCAAGACGCCAAGACTCTCTAACAGAGCACACGATAAATTTTTCCATTTTCTGTTTTCCGATTCCTATTAGATAGCTCCGATAGCTGAACTGAAATTCAGTTTTACATGGGTGGATTTCAGGACCTACGTCAAATCCTAGTTTGAAGGACTTACACTCTCTCGCACGGTTTGGTTTGTCACTCAACGGATGTGGAGCTTTTTCAGCAATGAGATTGACGCTGAGTTAATAGCCAATAGCCAGTCTTAAAATCATGTAGGTAAGCAGGTGATGAAAACCCCTTAAATTCACAACTATAATTCTGGGATAGATCACGGAAAGAGATAAATATATCAATTATTATACGATGTCTGGGCAGGCTACAGGCTCCGAAGAATTGAGCTAGTTTGTTGCTGTCTGGACCCTGGCTCACAGTCAGTCTTTTTAGGTTGCGGATAGTTAATGGTGTAAAATTCCCTGACTTGATCACTGGATTAAGATAGCGGTGGTCTGAGAATGATAGTTGTTGGAGAACCTTCCGGGTGGTCCGAATAAAGGGTGATATATGCTAATGTTATCATCATCATCATTATAATTATTATCAGTATTTTTTCAAAGGAGTAGACGGGAAAGGGATCGTCATCCGTTTTCCCGTAGTTTGCATATAATCGTCCAAGCTCCCCTCGAACCCCCTTTGCATATTCATTTCCATTAGGGTAATAAGATGGAAGGACGCATTCTTTTACCCGATAATCCACAATTAGCCAGCATCTATAGCAGAAAAATTAGCATACCGAAATCTGTTACTAGCCGCCTTCACATGGGGAATATAGTCCTATTAACGAAAGTGTACACAGTTACGGAGCCTAAACAAGATCCCTTAGCCAAGCCGCATTCCATTTACTTAACTGAAACAATAAACAACAAGTTGCTTAACTCAATTACTCGCCTTATCGACAAGCATACATTTCACTTAACGTCAGTGACCTAGGACAACTTGAAACAATCAAACTCCAGATTTTAAACGTAGAAATCTTCCAATTTTTTTCTTCCAAACTATTTCATGACAGTGATGCTTTCATACCTACCTGGTATTAAAAGCAAAAAGGGCTGCTGGTGGTAATCAAATGAATTGAATCTAAAGTTTCTTCTGACGATACATTTTATACTTTAGAATTGGAAATCTTTTATTATATATTTTTATATTTAATATGATACATCACCCTGATGCGAAAGCCGATGGTGGTACAGGTATATTGTCAAAACTAACGTATAAAAGAAAATATTCTCCCAGCATACGAAAACATACAACAACTAGTGCAGGGAATAACCATAACAACAATTAGCAAAAATACAAGCTTTGGTGAGACCTCAATAACCGAGAATGTTTTCTAGGTGCAGGTGACTATAATGCCAAACACAATCATTGGAGATGTCTCCTCCTAAGCATATCTGTAACATGGAACTGATCTCGAAGCAAAGGAAACGTTTTCATTGGCCATCAAATTAATTGGGTCAATTAATTGGGTCAAATTCAACATTCATAAAAAGAGTCTATTATAAATAATGTCTCGTAGCCAGAAAAAGATAAAGCTTCGTCATTCGGATTTATAAGAATTATAACAAATTCTTCAAAGTGTTATGACACATTCAATAAAATGCAACATCATCCTGGATCAACAATTTTCATTTCGAAAATATAAGCATGGTACCATGGAACAAGCTTATAGAGAAACCTCCAAAATTCGAACTGCATTTCGTCTCCCAGACATTTGCAATCCTTAAGCTCCTAATTATGCAACCTATGCTCCTACTGATGAGCCAACATGGTGAGGCACAATAATGTCTTAACTAAGAGTGGCTAGCTTAAGAGTTCCATATAGCCGCAGTCGTAACACATAAGAACGTCCTCGGACCCACCCAGTACTAATAGGGAAGATACCCACATTCACCGCTGACACAACGAAATGTCTAATTAAAACATCATCATTACTAGCTGCTGAATGGTGCACAAAAGACAATGGGCAAACTTGAAAAAACATTACCTATAACTCGGAGGACTCTTAGATGAACAGCAATATATAAATGATTCAAAGATCACAATCAAAAGTGTGTAGTGGGGTTTAAAACCACAGACCCTGTGTTTACTAGTGCCACCTAGCGGGCGGTACGGTCGGTAAATTGGCAACATTAGACGTAAGGGATAGGGCAGGACTGCATTTGCCTTAGCGTTTTAAGCCTATCTGAAGTCTAGCCCTGACAGTAAGTAAGTTCAAATCGAAGAAGACGAACTTAAATAAGAAATCCGATAAGACTAATTCTGTTCGGTCTCGATGTGGGTGTGTGTGCTGATAAAGTAGTTTTCGCGAGTCTCTTTATACTTTTGTTTCCAGACTTTTTATGACACCCCCGATATTTGAAAGCGCTTTCAAAGTTGGAAAAAGTATATGAATATGATAAATAAGAAATCGCATTACATTCGTTTGATCAATGAAGTCTAGAAATAATCCTAAATATTTGCATTCAATAAATAGTCTTAATTGCTATTAATAAATATTACATTTAGTGAAAATATATATATATAATACATTAAGAAATCCTACCTAAATACATATATTTTTTTTTTTTTTTTTTTCCTATTGTTCCGCTTGGGAGCTTAGGGCATCCACAAGTGCATTCATCCACCGGACCCTATTCTGCCAAATCCCAGGTGACAGAGAGTACGCGCGGCGTAGTGCTGCTCGGCGCTGGGCTATAAGCTTGGGGCGTCCCATTCTTCTTCTTCCTTGCGGGTGTCACTCCAAAGCCATCCTTATGCTGTCTCGCTCTGACCAATCCATCCATTTCCATTTCTTTTTTCTTTTATCTGCTGCTGGAGAGCGTAGGGTCGTCATCGGGTTGGGGGGGGTGATTGTTTTTCTGATTTAATAATACATCAATACATATAAAAACTATTATCTTTTGTCCTAAGATATAAAAGTTTGTATAACAGTAGTTTGAAAATGAAATAATATGTTAGGCCTTAACTCAAAACAAAATTTATATCTCTCCTATGTTTAATAAATACGCAATAATTATAATGACAGAGTAGAATACCCTGTTTTTAACTCCATGCCGACCGTAGGGTCATCAACACAAAGCCTGATGCAGGATCGCTTAGGAAACGCACTGGCCATGGTAGGGTGGGCTGAGGACACCCCATTTACATCTCGGGGTGTGTAAAGTGGGAGTACCATGGTTCTTGTCTGTCCGTTTGTTAAGCTATCTCTTGTCCGGCCGAAATTGACTCATTTTGCACGTAAATCAAATTGATTAATTGCAGATAACTATGAGCACCTAACGGCTAAAGAACACCACTCTATTCGCTGAAGAGCTAGAGCCGGAATTTCATGCGTGCATCGTTAGGAGCTTGCAAAGAACACCAGCTCTATGTTGTTCGTTACATGAATTATAATAAGAAATATCTGAATAATCATGGCGCCCAACGCCATGTACAGTGACTGTACAGTGAAGCCCCCTCCTTAGCAAAACAAACGAACCTTCTTTTCATTTCCAATTCTATTATTTTCCCAGTCAGCACTATCAACTTTCTGTCGCATTGGAATGCAGTGTTTATATTTCAGAAATAGGGACAACTCACCACGACGAAAGATTTGATTCAGGTGTCTCCTTCAATTGGGTTAAACCAAAATAGTTAAGCGCTTTGGTTTTTGGCCAATTACGATCAAATAGTTGTTTGGCTAACCGCGCACGAACTAGCGAGGAATAGGTGAAGTAGCTAAAGGTCTCGAAAGTCAAGATCGCAGGATAACAAAACTAATGCGTGCGAGCAAAAGTCTGGCCGCAATTTCCGAACTAGATCTTTAGGCAATTTTTAGTATTGAAACCTTATTCAGACTAAGTATGAAGTGCTTGGAAGTACAATCTCAAAGAAACTAGTAATAGTTGAGATACTGGGATAACGATGTGATACCCACTTGATACGTGGGTCACATCGTTAAAGCAGCCAATGTAGCCGCTTTATGAGTATTTATTTTCGCTGCACCTTTTTTTTACCTGCACCTTATTTTTATAAAAATAAGAAAGATCTTCGACAATCAGCTCTTGGTTAGGCATGGAGTTAGTTTTTTATCGTAACATATATATTTTTTTGTGGACATAATCTAGTGGCTCATGGTCTCATATCTTCAAATATTCAGAATTGTGGTTTTATCTGGGAGCGCTAAGCCCGAGAACTTTAAATTTACTAACTATAGTTTCTAAAGAAAAAAAAAAAAATAATAATAATCATAAGATATGGGTGTAGACCACTCAGATAACGAAGAAGCTGGAGAATCATCTCATTTTTATATTTTATGCAATTCGCGAATTCCTGACAAAGAGTTATACAAAACGAAATGTGGGCACAGGTTTCATAGGAAGTGTATGAGCACACATCTAAAGAGCAAGAAAACTTGCCCTACCTGCAAAGCGGCTTTCTCTGGGTAACCTATAGCAAGATCAGATAGCTTTGCACAAAATACAAGAAGGCAAAAACTTATAAGCTCGCAAACAGAAGGCGAAAGTCGGGGATCAGAAATTATGGAGAAAGAACGGCACAGTCAAGAGCGAACGGGTGAGGATGTACAAAGTATGGTATTAGATGCTCTTAAAGGTATGCAACACGAGTTGCTAACCCAACTAACAAAGAAAATGTCCCTCATGATTAAATCGTACCTAGCCGCCAGAATTCCCCAACAGCCACTTCATGGGGCTAGACTCAAGTCCGTCACTTGATCAGCTTCTTGGCATAGATGCTGGCCAGGTGAATGCAGGGCAAAATCTAGCGCAGGCTAACATCTCTCCTCGGTCAAGCGCCACAGAACTTTCACAAAGGCCAGATAAGGTGGCACATATAATGATGGAAACTTCGGCTTAGTGGAGACACAGGAGGCATAAGCGTAGATAATTTTATTTATAGGGTAAACGCTTTAACCGGTCAACGCTTTAACCCTCGATTCAAAGTTCGATGTTATGTGTGGCAACGCAAGTGCTTTGTTTAAGGTTAAAGCTAATTAATTTTTCTGGCAATATCATAAATCGGTGCCATCTGTAAAGTGGACCGAATTGTGTGCCGCACTTCGCCGGGATACTTCAGGGATACTAGAACGAATGTTGATATACGATAATTAATTCGGGATCCCAAACAGAAAGAAAGAGAGAGTTTCGACTCGTTTTATGACGCCGTGGTTATATTAACGGATAGCTTCGACTGCCCTTTAGATGATAAATCTTTAACAGAGATTTTACGGCGAAATTTGCGAGCTGAGATCAGACACGAAATTTTAAATATCCCAACGGAGTCGATCTCAAAGCTTCGCGAAATATGTAGAAGGCGAAAATGCTTTTTAGAGGAAGTAAAACGGGATCAGATATATAAAAAGGGTACTCCATTCAAAAGTCATGTCTCAGAACTTCTTCAAGATAAGCATAAAGAGTCTGAATCGGAATTCTTTGGGGACGAAAAGGGGGTCATCGAAGCAATGGCATTAATATGCTGGAACTGCAGGAAGGAGGGCCACAGATACCAGGATTGCACGGCTTATTGTAAATAGTTTTTTGTTACGGATGTGGGGCACGCAACACGTATAAGCCGGCATGCCAAAAGTGCAAAAAAAAACAAGCCGCTGAACACCCAAGCCGCCCGTTCTTGGTGTGTTCAACAGACTCAGTCGACAAATACGGAAAGCAAGCAACTAAAAGTCACGCCAAGGAAAGTCCTGTCAAGGACTCATTCAATCCTGATGTAGTTCCTGTAGAGGGATGGCATCAGAAAATCAATATTTTTAGGAACATTAGCTAAAAATAAAGCTAAAGCTAAAAATAAATCAAATACAAATAGATCAAAAAGATTCTGGACAGTCACTAAGTATTTGGATCGGAATATAAAAGGGCTTATGTACACTGGCGCATCTTTGAGCTGTATTGGGGGCAGTTTGCACAGGAAGTTCAGGGGAGCGAAGTTCCTATCTACAGAGTCTTTAATAATTTTTCTACAGCAGATGGAAATAAGAAAAGTATTATAGGTCGATTAAGCACAAATATAGAATACAATGGTCAGATTAAGGCGATTCATTTATGCACAGTCCCATATTTGAAACAAAACCTCTACTTAGGCGTAGATTTTTGAAAACTTTTTGACTTACTACCTCCAAATATTGAAATTTCGGAGCTCAGTGCTCACAATCTTGCCCAGGACCAAAAGGAAACCTTGCAGGGAGTAGTGGATCAGCTTTCATCATTTGCATCCGCTGGATTGGGCAAAACATATCTTTTGTCATATCGATGTGGGCGAAGCCAAGCCCATAAAGCAACGGCATTTCCCCGTATCGCCAGCTGTGGAAAAGCTGCTATATGGTGAAGTCGATCGAATGCTGGAACTGGGGGTTGTGGAAGAATCAGACAGCGCCTGGTCCTCTCCAGTGGTTCTGGTGCGGAGGGTAAGGTGAAACTTTGCCTCGACAGCAGGAAAGTAAATGCCGTGACCGTGATGGATGCGTATCCGATTCCACAAATAGATGGTATTCTGATTCGCTTGCCAAAAGCAATGTTTATAAGCAGTCTCGACTTAAAGGATGCATTCTGGCAAATTCCGCTAGATCCAGCATCCAGCGATAAGACTGCGTTTACGATCCCAGGTCGCCCACTTTACCAATATAAGGTAATGCCGTTTGACTTAGGTAATGCCAGACAAGCAATGTCGCGACTCATGGACAAGTATTTCCGGCGTCACTGCGAAATGAGGTGTTCATCTACCTCGACGATCTACTGCTAGTTTCGGACACCTTTGAAAACCACATAAGGGTTCTAAAGACAGTGGCGGACTGCTTCCGATCTGCCGGGTTGACAGTTAATGTTCAGAAAAGTCATTTCTGCGTTCAGCAGGTCAAATATTTAAGGCATGTGATCGGGGAGGGCGAAATACGCACAGATCCCGAAAAAGTGGCAGCGATTGAAAAGTTTCCGTTGCCGAAATCCTTGAAGAGTCTGAGAAATTTTCTCGGAATGGCGGGTTGGTACCGTAAATTCATTGACAATTTTGCCACTGTAGCCGCTCCTCTTACTGATTTACTCAAAGCTGAAAGGAAATTCACAATGACCGAAAAAGGACATCAGGCATTCATTGAGCTAAAGCACAGGTTATGTACTGCGCCCGTCCTTAGAAGCCCAGATTTTACTAAGCCCTTCTACATCCAGTGCGATGGCAGCAAAAGTGGCGTAGGCGGATTTTTAGTCAAAAAAATGGAACAGGGTGACGAATACCCGATCGCATTCGTTTCTAAAAAACTTAATAAGGCACAAAGAAACTATTCAGTAACCGAACAAGAGTGTTTGGCGGCAACTCTAGGCGTGGAAAGATTTCGTCCCTACGTAGAAGGCCTGGACTTCAGAATTGCCGAGGATCCCGGATCCTTTCACACTCGCTTCTTCATTTATCATCGCTCTAGACTCGCGTACAGCCACCGGACTTACCTCCACTCTAAATCCACATTAATCCGCACTATACTAAATTCAGCCTATACTCCTAATACCTCCAAAAAACCTTTCCTGTTTGAATTTCGGACTTACCCAAAGGGGGTACTTACACTCAACAGTTCCAGCTTCCCTAATAGACTCGATCTGCTCCAGTGGCCCTCCTTATATAGCTCCAGAGGCGCCCGATAATCCTTGCAACTCTCGCTTCCTGCCGTTAATCCTTCTGGTTTATATTCTCACCGTTAATCATAATTTCCAATGAGTCGCATCCCCATTGGCGGGCTCCCTTTCTTACCCCCTTTTTTTCCCTTCGGCCACCGACTCGCATTGTAATTATGCAGGCATGGGCCTTATTCCCGAAATTCCCCCCGCATTCTCCTCTGGGCGTTCCAAACGCATTTATTTCCTTCCGGACTTTCTAAGCGGAGCGGCCACCGCGGGCCGCTACGTTCCCCAACAATCCTTATAAAACGGATGAATCCTTCATTTGCAATCGTAATTTAACAAACATCTACTTTGAGCAACGTAGAACCCAGAGCGGAATCATCAATACATTCAATATCGGAAACTATAGTAGCCCCTTCAACATAGTCTTTCGTAAACAAGTTAAGATTATGAAGGATACCATTAAAAACAGAAGGTTACAAATACTAGCTACAAATATTAGCTTCAATAAAGGAGTGGACAATGTATGTTTAAAAGCACATTTTAGAAGCGGAATAAAATTCTTAAATATCATTGTCAATAATTTTTGAAAGCTATGTTATTTTCCAAATATTTGGAAAACAGAAAATGTTGTTTCTGGCCAGCCGACTTAAGCTTCAACAGTCCAAATGTTCTGTAGCAGTGACCTTGGAGACGCTGAATTCACTACGGATGGAGCATCGGTTAATGTTTGCCTGAAGTCTCGCCTATCCACGTATTCTCTGTACATTGAGGCAGTTGTGGCGTCTCACATCACAGAGAGTCAACCTGGCTTAAACATCGATGTTTACCCGTTTTGGATAAGAAGATTCTGGAGGTGGTAGTACCCCAGGGAAACCTCGTTTGGCAGCTTCATGTAAGGTGTTTCCTACTGCCTCCCCAAGCAAATTTGACGATCGACTTGATTATCTTCTCCGCCAATTTTGAAAAAATTGGAGGCCTGCACTGCGCCGATCGTTTAGGCTACTAAGAACGAGCTTGATTAGCTTGATAGCGTACTTTGAAAATTTTGAAAACTGGAGGCCTGCACTGCGCCGATCGTTTAGGCTACTAAGAACGAGTTTGATTAGCTTGATAACCTACTGCAGTGCATCCTCTGAAGAGATTCTAAACACAATGGCGTAAAGGTTTTTAAGCTCCACAGCATGATGTATGGAACAAAGCCAACATCATTTCTATCCGTTCGCTCAATGCACCAGCTGGCTAAAGATGAAGGCAACGGTTTTCCATTGGCTCTCGTGTTGTGCTCCTAGATTTTTATGTGCACGACCTCATATCTGGAGTCCAAACGAAGACCGAAGCTGTTCAGATAATAGCCCAGATATCGAGCCTTTTGAACAAGGGTCAGTTTCAATTAAGGAAATCCAACATCTCAGAGGTTATGGAACGAGGGCCCGCAGCTGAAAGGGAGTCATACTTAAAATTCTTCGATGGCAGTCCGTTCACAAAGACTCTTGGATTAGCCTGATTACCCTTCTGCTGTTTCCCTTTGAAGCCCTTCAGCCCACCACTAAGCCAACCAGGAGATCTATCATAGAAAAGTCCACGGATTCTGTGACGCGTATGGAGCTAGCGTTTAAGTCTTGTCAGGGTCTGATTGTCGACTGTTATGCTTAAAGAGTTGAGTGGCATCTGTAAAGACTCAGTCTATAACGAAGCTGGAACTATCTGGGGCTAAGTTACTAGCAAGGCTGATGACTGAAGTTAATGACCTTGAGACCAATAACGAAGATTATTATTGTTGGTGTGACTCCTTGGTTCCCCATGGTGGATTTTTTTTATAAATCACAAAAAGAAATGGCGTTATGTTCTTACTGCATTCAACCCAGCCGATCTACTGTCCAGAGGTGCTCTTCCCACGGAGCTATTAAATTCCCAGTTTTGGTCCATGTCCTTCCATTTCTTTGTGGCTCCAAGGATGATTGGCCCATCGGTATTGTGGCCAAAAGGGCAACCATCGAACTTCACGCCAGAAGAGCCAGCCTAACAGAGAGCGTTCCCCTACATTTACAAACTTTGCAACCATATCCTTCACGAAGGCACTTCTGTCCAGGATCTCCAAGGAGAAGCCAACGCGTCGTCCAGTTTACAGAGTTTAAAGAAATGATAAGCTTGTTAAAATCATAATTCCACTCTCAAGCCCGTTGTCCCCTTTGTAGATGATACTGATTTGCTTCGTGTTGACTACGGAACTCTGCGCCAGATTTTTATGGATTATACTTTCCGGATTATACTTTCGGATGGATTATACTTCCGATTATACTTCCAAGAGGCCATCCCGTCACTTCGGCTATATTGACTCATTTTCATGAGGAAAACCTGCATTCTGACTCTGGCTAGTGCCAGTGGATTCCGAAAATTCGTTCCGAATACTGTCCCAGCAGGTGTGGATTTTTGCGGACCGTTTTTTACAAGGCAGAGTCTCAGAATAAGGGCTCCATTAAATGTTACGTGAGCGTATTCATCTGCTTCAGTTCGAAGTCGATCCATTTATAGTTAGTCAAGGACCTATCCACAGCTTCGTTTCTAAGCGATTTCAAACGGGTTATTTGTACGGAACGTAAGCCCAGGCAGATAAGGTCGTATAATGCTACCAATTTTGTGAGTGCCAAGAATGAGCTGATTACTAGACGCCAAAATGCCACCTGTATCGGGCAGTTGGTCCCTCAGTTCTTGGATTTGAGGAAATGAGGACTTTGTTATGTTACATAGCCTCATTCGTTAAATCCAGACTTCTTGTATCGATTTCAGAAAATCCTGCTGACCTGGATGTGCTAACTCCGGCTCATTTTCTAATTGGTAGCCCACCTTCAACGCTGCCCTAAACTTTAATCGTCTGGATGGGTGGCAGAGATTCACCCTGTTACAGCAAGTGTTCTGGGCGCGTTGGAAGGAGAAATATCTAGCTGTTACAGCAGCGTTCCAAATTTTTCTATTGTAGTTTCTGTTGGTGACCCCCCTGTCACCATCCCCGGTAAAGGATGAGAATCTACCCTCAATTAAGTGGCCTCTAGCCAGGATACTGGTGCTGATTTCTGCGCGTAATGGAGTGAGCCATACTAAAGACAGCGGTTGGAACGACTAAGCGTGCGGTGTAAAATTGTATCTTTTGCTTTTCAAGGACTATGTTGAAAGGCCAGCCTTCAACCGGGGGAGGATGTTGGGCCAAGAAGCTAAAGACGAAACTTTTTAGAATAATCTAAAAGACTATGAAATGGATGAGCATCTTCGGGCTTATCAGCAGTTTCTATTTGGTTTATTTCTCCCAGATTCGCATGCGCTTTGCTGGTCTTTGTAGCACTTGCACTTTTAGGAGCTTTCGTAGAACTGCTGCACACTAGCTCGTCTTTTATTTGTGAGTTACCCCCGTCTCGCCTCTTACCCACGGAGTGATAGGCAACTGCATTGTTCCGTGCTTCTCTAGCTAAGCTTCGATTACTTGTATATTCGACATTGATTTGAGCGGCTACATATTTAGGGTTAATTAATAATAAATATTAACATTTTAACTTCAACTCTTTTATTTATTCGACCGCTATTAAAAAAGAGCCACTAACCAACCATCCACCTCATCTTCAAAAAACTAATTTCTACACTAACACTTACCTATCAGAATATAGTAAACTACCCAAACTGTATTTTGATAGTTCTTCCTTTGCATCTCACATTATAGTCTTTACAGAAACTTGGTTAAAGCCGGAGATCTTAAGCTCCGAAGTTTTTCCAAGTAAGTACATCACTTTTAGACGTGATAAAACACTGCGAAGGGGAGGAGGAGTCTTAATTTCTGTAGACTCCAATTTCGCTTCTGAAGAGGTACAATCACAAGAGTTTGGTGACATAGAATTTCTTTGCATTTAAATCATTTTGTCCGGTCATTCTATATACGTTACTTGTTCTTACATACCACCTTCGTTGGAACCGCCTACATACTGGCAACATTTGTCCGCTATTCGTCTTATTTCGGACCGTCTGTCCGACAACGACCAGCTGGTAGGGGATTTCAATATACCAGGTCTAATGTTGAGAATTCTCCGTCCTTACTGCTTAACTCGCACCACGACTTCCCTGCGGGTATGTTCGACATGTCACTCGGACAAATTAACCATGTTAGAAATTCTTTAGGTCGGCTGTTGGACTTGTGTTTCGTTTCTGATCCTGATGGAATTACTCTTTCCAGAACTTTGCCCCTTTCTAACCCTGAGGATCCATATCATCCCACTCTTGAGGTTTCAATCGAAACCAATACCTTAATTGACCTTAAGTCTACACGTAAATGTAATAAAATTCATTTCTTCCGTAAGGCTGACTTTATAAAACTAAATAAATTACTTTTGGAATTTGATTGGTCCGATCTACTCGCATGCGATGACATAAACATTGCCTTAGAGGGATTTTATAATACCCTAAATATATTCTTCGACGCTTGCGTGCCGTGGAAATATCCGTCCGCTTCAACTAATCCGACTTGGTATAGAAAGCACCTATTAAATTTAAAGAACGTAATGAATAGACTTTTAAATAAACATAGATTATCTGGCTGTACAGTTAGTTATTCAAGATACTTAGTGGCTCGGTCCAATTTCACCGTGCATAACGCCATATGTTATAGGAGTTATATTCACCGCTGCCGGATTCAGTTTACTCAGGACCCGAAGCAGTTTTATAACTTCGTAAATACTAAGCGCAAACATGTATATTTTCCTCCTCTGCTTACGTTTGAGAACTCATATGCGAACACTGATCTGGCAATGGCCGATCTCTTCGCAAAGTTTTTTCAAACAACTTATTCATGTAGCACCATTCCAACTCAGCCTTACACTTATAAGATTCAATCAGCCAACCAGATATTTTGCCCATCTTTTGATCAAAGTGGTGTGTTATCGGATCTTCTTAAGGTCAAGCCCGTGTATTCGCCAGGCCCTGATGGATTACCAGGATGCGTTCTGAAGAACTACGCCGAGGCACTGTGCAAACCGCTCCTTAGACTCTTTAATTTATCGCTGGAGACTTCGGCTTTTCCCCTTAAGTGGAAGGAATCCTACATTATACCTCTTCATAAAAAAGGGAACAAATCCGATGCTGCCAATTATAGAGGCATTTCTAAATTGTCAGCAATTCCAAAGCTTTTCGAAAAACTTATCACTCCACAATTGCAACACCTATGTAGTTCAATAATATCCCCGTGCCAACATGGCTTTATAAAGCGCCGCTCCACCACCACCAACTTGTTGGACCTAACATCTTTTGTCATGGATGGGTTCCGGAATGGCTTACAAGCAGACGACATTTACACTGATTTCAGTAAAGCATTTGACTCTGTTAACCATTCGCTTCTTATAAGTAAACTCAGTCTTTTGGGATTCCCAACTGATCTCCTGATTTGGATTTCTAGTTACTTATCTGAAAGAACCCAACGTGTTTTCTTTAAAGATTTTACCTCGCGTTTAGTCCGCGTCACATCTGGGGTGCCCCAAGGAAGCCATCTTGGACCATTACTCTTTACATTATTTATTAACGACTTGCCCCTTGCCTTAACTGACTCACTTGTACTTATGTACGCTGATGACGTTAAGCTTTGTCTTCAGTATAGATTCACTAGCGCCCAATCTAGACTTCAATCCGATTTGGATAAATTTCAAAATTGGTGTTTAGCTTAATGGATCGATATGTAAACTCATGTCATTTTATCGATCTAGTCCTCACCAGGCTACGTACTTTCTCTATGGGAATGCCTTAGAACGATTAACTTAGGTTAACGATCTGGGTGTCCTATTAGATTTGAAACTTAAATTTACCGACCATATATCCACCATGGTTAATAAAGCTATGAGTGTGCTTGGTTTTATTAAAAGATGGTCAAAAGAATTCAATGACCCGTACTTAACAAAAACTTTATATACTTCACTAGTCCGTCCGATTCTTGAGTATGGATCGTGTGTCTGGAGTCCTCAATACGGAGTACACCAAGATCACATAGAATCTGTACAAAAAAACTTCCTTATCTTCGCACTTAGGGGACTTAATTGGGATGCAAGTCTTCACCTTCCATCCTATCATTGTAGACTTTTATTAATAAACTTACCATCATTAGCAAACCGTAGAACGATGCTGGGTGTCATGTTTCTAGTTAATCTTATTAATAGAAATGTAGACAGCCAGCATTTACTAACACGCTTAAATTTTAATGTTCCTAGTAGAAGGACTAGAAACTTTCGTCCTCTACTCCTTAGCCATTGTAGCTCGACATATGCCCAACACGATCCGTTCAGGGTTTTATGTTCGGACTACAATGGTCTCTACAACATCTTGCCACTTTGCTCTATTAACAATCTTAAATCCTTTATACTAAACGCCATATCTGTGCAACACTCTTTCTCGTAATACTCTATTCCTTCTCTTTATACTCTCTCGGATCTATCCCCGCGATTCGAGCCGTACGTTATGCGGCAGCGCCCCTCGGTCGGTTGGGCGGGAGGTGGGCTGTACGTATGCAGAGGGAACCACGCGATATATATAATTTTTCCTTGCTTCTTACTTTAAAAAAAATCCATACGCTTAAATGTACATAGGTACGTATGTTTAATGCGCGAAGATTCGCTGGTTGCTGCATCATATTGATGGCTTCATTTATCATAACTTGAGTAATCGGATAACCCAAATATGAGCGATATATAAAAATCATAAAATCGGAAGAACCAATTTTGAAAAAAAGTTTTTTTTTTATTATTAAAAAAACGTAACTTAAATACGATAAAATGTTTTTTATTCGTTATTATTTTTATTTTATAAAAATATTTTTATTTAAATATTATTTATTTTTATTTAGACCAACATATATTTTATATTTATTATAAAAATATATATTATATTTATTTATATTTTTATAGTATATTTACTTCTCGTCTTAAAGGAAGCCGACTAGAAATTTTAAATTCTTTATTTATGTTTAAATAGCTTAATTGGTTATAAAGATATGAGTCTTCTAATAAATTTTGAATTGCCCAAATTTCAGTTTGAAAATGAAAATTCTATCTTTCTGATGCGCCTGTTCAGAAAAGTTTTATGATAAAGTTGAAATGTCAATTTTATAAATGCCATATGTATAACAGCAAACCAAAATTGATCCAAGCTTTTAGAGAAGTCAAAGACTTTTTAATCCTCTTCCCTACTAAACGGTTGCAAAACATACAAAATTATAGATTGAAAGGTTCACTAAATTATGGAAGGAAAAGCTTAGTTTCGGGTATTATATGGTGTGTAAACTTCAGCCTTCCTTTCTTGTTAAATTTGAGAAATTGGTGTTTCATTTATTTAGATCGGACCCACACAGAAAATTTGTCATTATTCGGCTATATATGGAAGCCATCTAGCGTTTACTAAGGCATGGGAAAAGAGAAAAAATATAAAAGAAAAAAACATCAGCGAATCATCATTTCTTTCCATTACAATTTGATTAATTAACTAAATAATAAAAAAAAATTATAATTTGAAATGGGATTTTAATTTATTTTTATTCAATTTATTATATTCCAAATAGTTTTATTATCCTTTTATGATGATCCGTACTTACTACTTCTATATGAATCTCTGGTTTGTCCTATCCTGGAATACTGCTAATGCGTTTGGAGGAATGGAATCTGCACAAAAGCAGTTCATATTATTTTTATTTACAAATTTGAACTGGGAGACCAATGATTCGTTTTTAGGGTGTTTATTTTTCATTAGTTTGCTTATTAAAATTACAATTTCCATGGGTTTTGTAATACATATACAAAATTTGTATATGAATTATCATTCAAAGACAAGATCCTTTTTTTTCCATATTTAAAATAATTAAAAGAATTTTTTTTTTTAGAATATAGTTGTCCGATCCGGAAAAAAAATTATCTTATAATAATAGTAGCAGTAGTAATAAATAGTAGCTTTATTCTATAGTTGAACGATCTGAAAATTTTTAAACTTGATCTGGATAAGCGCTAAATGCAAAATATCAATTCTGTAGCTTTCAAATAGACAGCCGGTCGAATATGCTGCATTCTTTTTTTTGACGTCCTTGAGTCAGAACTCAAAAACAACATTTGGGTACATTTTTTCATAAATGCAATACAAAATTTTAAAGAATATAAACATAAACTGCAAAGCTATAAAAGTGGAGTGGATACTATATCTTAAAGATGTCTCCAGAATTGTGATGCAAGTTTTTGGACAATATTATAATAACCATTAACATTCATATTTCCCATACCTATGTGTAAAAATATGCTTTTAACAAAAACTTTTTGAGCTTCTCAATTACTAGGGCTTTATCAATAATGTGTACGTCTTTATGTGGCTGTGCTGAGACTGTCTTTTTTTAGTTAGGATTGGTAGGAACTACCCTTAATGCCGTACTTGAACAGAAAAAATACAGATTTGATTAGATCTTTCAGGCAATGACAACAGCAATATACCAAAAACCGTCGCTCATCCCTTCTAGGGAATAATGTTGCTGATAAGCATCACATTAGTGTGATTCCAAGCTGATTAGCTTAGCAGAATCAAGTTAAACCTGAATTTGGGAAAACTGTCAATTCACTGTCCGTCCCAAGTAAAAATTAAAATGTGAATGGATTTTAAACTAAAATATATACAATTCCAAATATAATCTGGGTAAATTTTATTTATGACTCTATAATGAGTCTATATGATGAGCTGCTTTATTAGGTTACATATATTGATTTTTGGGTAGAATTATTTACAAATTGAATTACTTTTCGCGTCTTAAAAACTGCATATGTTTATTATTTATTATTCACTTTTTATATAAATACAAAAATATATAAATACATACATATGTATATAAATCGCCGTGCAGTATTGAAATTCATGTACTGTTTAATATCGCAGTTTCTATATAAAATGGTTTACTTAATAATTTTTTTAAATTGAAATTTATAAGCATGAAGATTGTTTTATACACGCAAAATTTCAGCAAAATGTCAGTCACATCCTACGCGCGTTTCCTTGATAGCTTAGAGCATAAAGGTTCCATTCCCAGTGGAGGGTAAGTAATTCATACATGTAGTTTTCAATATTTATAATAATACTTAAACATTTAGTTTACAAATGTAAAAATAAATTAATATCAACAGTTAAGGAATATATTAAAAATCGGTTTCAAAAATTTTTTGCTTCTATTTTGGCCCATGAATGAGGCCTGATTTAGTCACGTTAGCTGAATCAGCCATGAACAGAACGCATGAATCTCCGCAAAAAATCGTGGCTAATTATTTATTACTTAGGTTACTGGGAATGTAACCTTAATGCAATTTTGTATACTGGACCGACATGCAAGCATTTAAGCTATCAAGGAGTCGCGATTAGGATTTGACTGAAAATAAAAGTAAGCAAAAATCAACTAATAATATAGCTTTTTATGCTGGGAATCGAACCCACGACCTTAAGACTTATAGTCAGACATTTTAACCACTGTACCATGGGGTTAAAGTTCGTTGAAAAATATTTGGAATGTCAGGAACATGTTGGTGATGAATAACGAATATCGAATATGCGTAACGTAAAATTTTAACAGAAGCAGAGGGCCGGCAGAATTATTTCGCCTACTTTGTTTTGGAACATTTTTTTATTTTTTTGAAATTAATAAACGAAGAAAGATTTTTTGTTGAATGTTGATCCTGTTGTACATTGATCAAGATTGTCTTTGTTTCTGGTGTCAAAGTTATACAAAAGCAGCTATATAATATAATGTATCTATAATATAGACTCTTTATAATTGTATTTCAGTTATAAGCCCCGTAACGTGAGGTCGTAACGGCCGGGACCAGTCAACTATATCCTATAGCAGCCATATAACTGATTAATCGGAAATGCCATAACTTTGTTGTTTTTTAAGTTAAAAGGATGGGATGTATAAATCTATGTATGTATGGATCTATGTATGGACTTTCTATGGACTCCACTTTGGCCAAACTAATTAGATCTGCCGAATTTCATAGGAACGGCTAACTATATTCTATAGCTGTCATATAACTGATTGGTAACTGAAGTTAGAAGGATGGGACTTTCTGTGGATTTCACTTTGGTGAAACTAATTCGATCTGCCAAATTTCGTAGGGATCGGCCGACTATATAAGATCCGATATATATATATAATAATATAAGATGCCACTTAACTGCAAGGCTATATGAACTTCGCCCGAAGTTAGTTTTCCTTTCTCGTTTTTATTATAGGGCCCCAGTTTTGAATGTTTTATTATTTATAAGAAGTTGGTTAGAATAATATTAACTTATTAAGAACTTATTAACAATTAAAAACCCATGGCTCTTCAAAGATAGAATCGTAAAAGGTGCTAAACAAACACTTGTGACTAATTTATTTTACTATGTATGTGTCATCCCTAATAAGAGATTTTCAATAGCCAAGTCACAAGACTAAAAGATATATTGAAATTTTCGTTTGCTGGAATTGGTTTCAATTCAACTCGGTCCTTTTGGGAGAAATAAGACTATCTCAATAAGTAAAAAACCATTTTGTTTTTACTTATTTTTAAACAAGCCATTCATATCAATATTTTTCATATCATATTCAAAGACTTTATTTTTTTTTCCCTCTACTAAAGACTAGTATAACCTTTCCTTTTTGAAAAATTTTTTTTATAAATTTCATAGACAACTGCGAGAATGACTTAGTATTGAAATTGATATTCTTAGTAACGCCGCAAAGAAGCATAGTCATAAATCAGTCATACAAATGGTTAGATTTTTGATTTGTTTCCTTACGCCATGCAGCTAACAACCTATCGTATTCACAATAAAATCCCCGAAGCTACGTCGTTTAAACTTGAATTGCTCCAAAAGTTGTTAAAAATTATAAGTAACATCCTAACTCCTGCTACTTTTGGTATTTTCGACGAGTTAAGTAGTGTGCATCCACAGTCCACAGTTGAACCACAGTATCATCGATCGCCATACAGCTCGTTTTAGCTCGTTCAGAAGAAAATTCAGCACCACATCATGAACTCGTCTAATGTAGCTTACATTCTACGATCAGCTTAGCAACCATGTGTTTACCAACTTAAGGAGTAACTGTCTAATATCCTCCACGCTTGTTTCCTTGTCCTTCGCAATATGTTGAAGAAACAAACGTAAAAGGTCGCGAGCTTAGAACTGCCCTAATGTCAATCCCGATGGTCTAAAGTTCTTTATGAGCTAATCAGGCGCTACCTAAAGTTATTTTAAGAAGAGGTTCTTCTGATTTTAGTGCGGCTTCCTACTGTGCCGCAAAGTGGGGTGCTTTGGACGGAATTAATCTAAACTAGATGCCTAAATTCGTGCATGTCTTGTGTATAATACGAAGCTCATTGTCCGTAAATTTTGATTCTCAAAGTTGTGACAATTCATTGTGTGCTCCAACAAAATTAATCGAATTGTCACAGTAGATTTTTGTTGGAAGTCCACATCCTCCGCTCATAACTTAACGGCAGCAAAGAATAGCAGGCTGTATAGCCCGCCTTTGTTGCGAAACAACAGAACGCTGCCAGGTAAACTTTATGTGGCCGCTTTCCACGGACCTTGTAATGGGCCCCGAATGGCCTTCCATAATCCACTCCACAATTTTAACACTGTCGACATTGTTGGACCCTAGTCGTAAAAGTAGGCATATTATTTGATTCAAGAGCATTGATTTTTTTCGGCAACATCTGACACAAAATTTGATGTTTTTTTTTAAACAAAAGCTTCATTTATACACTTGGGCATTGGATGGGTAGCGTTGTAGGAAAATGCGCCGATTTGCAAGCGTCCACCGACTAGCCCTATCTTTTCCCTTAAACATTTAAACTTTTAAATGTGTGCGTAAGCAGCGACAAACAATGAGAGTATTCTATTCACTGGGCGAAACAAGATAGTGTGTTATTTTGTTTATTGATTTTTTCAAAATTCGAATGGGCACTAATAGCGAGTCTTCATAAATTAAATATAAATATTCTAGTAACAGTCCTTGAAAAGTGCTTAAAACTAAGCTTCCGTATTCACATTTTTATATAAAGAATATTGTTTCTTCTAAATTTCTTAAATCATTTTTCTCAGCGAAAACATAATTTTTCCTAAGCGTGGGCTCTCAAGAGAGGCCGTATGAGAGCAAATGAGAGATCGCTTTTACTTTGCGTGTGCCGGCAGCGCAGCAGCCGCAACTTGCAGAATGGAAAATGAGAGTTTTCCCACCACTGGCTTATACCCATTAAATTATATTTATTATGAAATTTGTATATGTAAGTTTTTGTTACGTATTCGAAAGATCAGACTTTTACTATCTTATTCAAGATTTCATTCTGTGTTGTTTTTTTTTTTTATATAAATAATTATTATTATTATTTTTTTTTTTGTTTCATTATTTCCCTATTTTATTAACTTCTTTATTTAGTGTTTATAAATTTTTAACCTATTTTTATTTACTATCTGTATTTCCTTTCTCCCTACATCTATCTTTATATTATTTATATATTTACTACTTTATATGGGCCTAGATATTTTTTATCTAGTTTATATGCTGATTCATTTTTCAGCATAACCAAATCTTCTACATCTACTATTATATCGTTAATATTTTTATCATATTCTAAATAGCAGAAAGCTTCCCTTATTCTACCATAGTTTTAGCTCTTTTATTTGCGATTTGCAATCTAAATTTGATAGTTTTTGATTGGTCAATCTTGGTGAATTGTTTTGGTATTCTGTCGTAATCCAGTTCGAACGGACAGTATTCATGTACCGTCGAAGGTGTAGTGTTGAATCAATATATGAAATAATTCAGCAATATGTCACAATCATTTTTGTCTACCGAAATGTATGATCGAATGTACTAATTGAATGTTCGGCGACTTCTCTCAATCGTGCCTAGCGTTTGGTAGAGATAAGCTGTTGATTGTATATTACATATTTTCATGTATTCACACCGGTCATCTACAAGTGAATTTTTATATTCAGTACCTCTGTCCGTTATAGATTACAGATTCAAATATTGCCTTGGCTACTGTTTTTGCGCTTCTATCTGCTACTGGTATTGTTCCGAAATATTTTGTTAGATCGCATATAATTGTAACTGCATACTCATTGCCATTTTCTGTTCGTGGTAAGGGTTCAATGGTATCTATTAGAACAAAATCAAAGGCTGCGTGTTTAGGTGTTTCTGTTACTATCATAGGAGCTTTTGTATGTTTTGTTTTTTTTTTGCTTTTTGGCTTTGTATACAATTTTTAACATACTGTGTTATCAATTTAGTCATATGGTGCAAGAAGTAAAATTGTTTGATTTTTAACAGAGATTTCGTAGTCCCCGTATGGCCTCTTTCTATTGAATCGTCCAATAGACGATCGATCCTTCTATTGGATCGTTCTTTTTGATCTATTTGGGTCTCCTTTGTTAGTAGCGCTACTTATAAAGTTTTTAAATATTTATTTCCCATATTATACCCTTGCAGAGGCTATTATAATTTTGGTCAAAAGTGTGCAACGCAGTGAAGGAGACATCTCCGACCCTATAAAGTATATATATTCTTGATCAGGATCACCATCAGGAGTCAATGTAAGCATGTCCGTTTGCCCGTAAGTCGTCTGACTGTGTGTCTGTCTGTTCCTCCGTGAACATTGCTCACATTCGTCTTTCCTATGCACGAAGTATATAAGTCAGAATGGCCAGGATCAGTCGACTATGTCCTATAGCTGCCATATTATTGATTGATATAACTGCTTTATCGGAAATGACACAACCGTAGTATTTTTCAAGATGCTTAAGACTTTTTCTGAAATTTTTTCTTAAAATAGATTTCAAAGTGAAATTCTCGTAATTATACCAATTCCGTTAAATATCTAATAATATAAGGGTATACTTAAATACAAGGGTATTTACCCCATCAGCTCCGCCGTTAGCGTGCCTTTCGTTTTAATTAAATCTGTTCGCGGGTCGGTCCGATCTACTGCCATGCGATGATATAAACATTTCTTTACATAGATTTTATTACACCTTGAATATAGTCTTAGACGCTTGCGTGCCGTGGAAATATTCGTCTGGTTCAACAAATCTGCCTTGGTATACAAGGAACCTATTCAATTTAAAGAACTTTAAGACTAGACTCTTTAATAAACATAATCAATTACTGGCTGTACAATTAGTTATTCAAGATATTTAGCAGCTCGGTCAAATTTCACCGTGCATAACGCAGAATGTTGTAAGAGTTATATTCGCCGCTGGCGGATTCAGTTTACACAGAATCCGATGCAGTTTTATAACTTTGTAAAAACAAAGCGCAAAAATTAATCTTTTCCTCCTTTGCTTACGTTTCAGAACACATATGCGTACACTGATCAGGCAATGGCCGATCTCTTTGCACAGTTTTTTCAAACAACGTATTCACCTAGCATCATTCCAGCTCAGCCTTACACCTATAATATCCAATCAGCCAACCTTTTATTTTGCCCATCTTTTGTTTATAGTGGTTTGTTATCAGATCTTCTGAAGGTGAAGCCCGTGTATTTGCCATGTCAAAATGGAGTACCAGGTTGTGTCCTAAAGAACTGCGCCGAGGCACTGTGCAAACCTCTTCTGAAACTTCTTAAATTATCTCTGGAAACTTCGATCTTTCCCCTCATGTGGAAGGAATCATACATTACTCCTCTGCATAAAAAAGGGAAAAAACCAGACGCAGCCAATTATAGAGGCATCCCCAAACTGTCGGCAATTCCAAAGCTTTTTGAAAAAGTTATCACTCCACATTTGCAAAACCTATGTAGCTCAATAATATATCCATGTCAGCATGAATTCATGAAGCACCGCTCCACCACAACCAACTTATTGGAGCTAACATCTTTTGTCACCGATGGTTTCCGGAATGGCTAATAAACAGACGTCATTTACACTGACTTCAGTTACGCATTTGACTATGTTAACCATTCGCTTCTAATCGATCTAGTCCTTACCAGGCTACGTACTTTCTCTATGGGTACGCCTTAGAACGGTTAACGATCTGGGTGACCTATTAGATTGGAAACATAAATTTTCCGACCATCTACCATGGTTAATTAAGCAATGGGTGTGCTTGGTCTTATTAAATTATGGTCAAAAGAATTTAATGACCCGTACATAACAAAAACGTTATATACATCATTGGTCCGTCCGATTCTTGAGTATGGATCATGTGTCTGGAGTCCTCAATATGGAGTACACCGTGATCACATAGATCTGAAAAAAAAAACTTCCTAATCCGCCGTTTAGAGGGCGAATATCTTACCATATGGTAGGGACTCTTGTAGTCTAAACATAATAGAGCATATGCTCTGCTTTGGCATGCTTTGACCATATGGTTTGGTATTTTGCTCTGATTTCTATCTTAAGTCCTATATTCTATAGGCCTTATCTGAGCAACAATCTTCCTCGTAGCATCTTACTCCTACTCTATTCTTTCAATACCTCGGATCTATCCCCGCGATTCGAACCGTACGTTAAGCGGCAGCGTCCCTCGGTCGCTTGGGCGGAAGGTGGGTTTTACCTATGCAGCGGGAGCCGCGCAAAAACAAAAAAAAAATGTCAGCTGGTCCATCTGATATTTTCCTGACCTGTTCCTATATACCTCTATTAATTAAAGATACTGTATATTTTCACCACTTTGAGGCTATTAAATTTGTCTTATCGTTAGTCAACAACTCTCATATTATCCTAATTGTGGGTGATTTCAACCTTCCCTACATCTCCTGCATCCCGTGTAAAGATGACAATTCCCTAGCATCAACAGCCGAGTCGATATAGCGATGTACGTCTGACAATTTGTGTCTCTGTCCGTCAGCTTTTATGAACTTGTGGAACTAAGAGACTAAAAAAAATAGAGCTATATGATTTTGCATGTAGACTTCTATAATACCCACGCAGATCAAGTTTGAGTCAAGTTTAAGACCAAATTGTCGTTATGTAAAAACGATATCTAACATATCCAAACTTTAATAAACCTATGAGACCACTAAGAAAACCATCCTCTCACAGTTCAGAAGTGGGTACTAATGTGCTGGTGCTGTGTAGAGATATAGTCGGAAAAATTAAAACAGAATCGTCGGCGACAGAGAGATTACTCCATACTTGTGCGTGGCAGACGGATTCAAAAGCTAAGCAAAAGCCAGACGGTATAAACACGAAGGGATTGTGTATATATGGGTGTCGTAGTGAAATTCGCATTGGAAAAGAAACTTTTGAAAAGCATTGTGGAAAATGGTTAAGTAATGGAAAATGGTAATGGTAACTCAAAGTGGAGCAGTTGAGATTTTTGTTAAGAAAACGAAATCTTGCAGAGCGACCTGCCACACAGTATTTACTACCGCATCATTGTGTTTTGAAGGAGGACAGTTCAACAACCAAGCTTTTGATGGTTCGGCTGCCACTACATCTGGGTATTCGTTGAATGACGTTTTGATGTCTGGTCCAGTTACCCAACCAAAGCTGCTGCACGTTCTTCTAAGGTTTGGTTGCCATTACAGGAGATATTTGAAAAATGTTTCTCTGCGAAGGCTAAAGCACCATATAACATAAGAAACCAGGTCATCCACAAGAACCTTGAGGTTCCAAGTGTAACCGAAGAAGTCAAAAGGTACGCTTTGAAGTATCAGGAGAGACTGGATCGACACTGCAACTCGCTGGCCGTTAACCTGCTTGACAACAGCCAACATCGCCGACGACTGAAAAGGCAACACCCCCTTGATCTTCCATTTAGGCCACCCAAGGAGTGGTAGTAAACATCTCCTTTTAAACATCCCCTATATGAAAAAAATTAAAAATTTTCTGTCATCCCCTTTGCCATAGAATTTTCTTATTATCTCTAAATAAGATAATAAATAAATAAATAAAATAAAGACCAAAAGAAAAAAAAATATTTTATTGCCTAGAAGCCATCCAGTTACTCGGGCTATAGTTGTTGATTTCCATGAGCGGAATCTACACACGAGGCCTCGTGCTCTGTTCGCTATTATTCGATCCCAATACTGGCCAATCGGGGGGAGGAAAACGGTGACGAAGGCATTGCACAAGTGTATCCGATGCTTCCGCACCAACCCTGGTTGCTGGAGCACATTATGGCTGATCTCCCGGAGCAATTAGTCAGCGGTTGCCAGGTTTTCGGAGTGACTGGTGTGGATTTTGCGGCCCATTTTACTATAAGCCAGAAGTTCGCAATAAAGCTCCCGTAAAATGTTACGTGAGTGTTTTCATTTGCTTTGCTACTAAGGCCGTGCACTTAGAGCTTGTAAATGATCTATCCACATCTGCGTTTTTACAAGCTGTAAAACGGTTTATATGCACATATGCACCGAAAGCCTCAGCACATTTGGTCTGACAATGCGACCAATTTTGTTGGAGCTAAAAACGAACTAATGGTGCTGCTCCAACTCTTCATAAGCGATGAGCATCAACGAGCGCTTCTGGAGTTTTGCGCAATTGAGTCCATCGAGTGGCATTTTACTCCTCCTTGATCTCCGCATTTTGGTGGACTCTGAGAAGCGGCTGTCAAAACCGCAAAGCATCATTTTTACCGGACTGTTGGATCCTGTTCTTGGATTTGACGAGCTGCGAACTTTGCTTTGTCACATTGGTGCTGTCATAAACTCACGACCTTTATTGTCTCTTTCAGAGGATCCTGCAGACCTTGATGTCCTAACGCCATCCCATTTCTTAACTGGTGGCCCGTCAGTCAGTTTTATCGAGCCTGATGTCACAAAGCTGAATTTCAACCGTATGGACAGCTGGCAGCGTGTGACTTTCCTGCAGCAGTCTTTCTGGGCCCGATGGAAGGAGGAGTATTTAAGCCTTCTTCAGCAGCGCTCCAAATGGCGTGCGTCCGGCCCTGCCTTGGCGATTAACGATGTGGTGCTAGTCAAGGACGAGAACCTACCCCCCATGAAGTGGCCGTTGGCTAGAATTCTGGATCTAGTCCCTGGTTGGGATGGAGTGCCTCGAGTGGCGGTGGTTAGAACCGCTTCTGGAACTACCAAGCGCGCAGTGACTAAGCTTTGCCTATTGCCCCTTAAGGATGAAGTTCCTCAACTTTCCTCAACGACAGGCCTCATTTTTCGCTCCCGACAGTGAATCATATTTTCCACTCTAAAAAAGGGTGGAATGAGAGAATATTAAAAACCATGATTGTGCAAAAAAGGACATGAGTAGAAAAAACACACATGATAGTCTCGGGAGTTTTTTAAGATGCAATAACATCTTAAGATGCAATAAACACCTGGGTGTCTGCGCATTGATCTTTTGCATTGGTAATTTGCACACATTTCTATTGCACACTTTGGAAAAGAATAGCTGTAAGCGATGCCAATAATGAGTGGTTGCCAAAACTGATTTCGTTAACTGATTTTCAATTAAAAAAAGTGACAAGTGAAACTAAATAAAATATTCGCCGAAAATATGTCAATGGCAAGGTTAGAACTATTCCAAGACGAAAAACTAATAGCACTATATGGAACATTCTAAATGAAATACAAAGAGAGGATACATTACTGGTGGATGGGTGAATTTTCTGCAAAACTTGCCAAAAAGTATTATAATACTCCTAAAAGCAAGCTTTCATTTTGACGAGACACAAGTGCTGCTTCAATTAAAAAATCCACCAGAGAAAAAAGTGACGGATGTGGATAAGAAGAAGGCAGTTAAAAAGTGCACATTATGGATCGTCCAGGACTGTCGGCCTTTCATTGCAGAGTCGGGAACTGGCTTCAAAGAGCTTGTGACATATTTTATTAAGCCACATACGGGAGCAACTTGGATGTTGACGACTTACTTCCGGATCCGAGGACCCTGAGCCGAAATACCGGAAGGGAAACAGGGTCGCCTTAGATATGTTAGCCACAGTCGACATATGGACTGACAACTACGTGTTGCGAACTTCCTGGGAGTAACCGTTTACTCTTTTAATGACGCAAGACTCCAAAGCCTGGTCCTATGGCTTACATCGTTGGAATACCAGAGGTCTACTGCGGAAAACATTTCTCGAAAACTGAGGACTCTCGTCGACGACTTCAACGTAGAAAGCATAGACAAATTAAAATTTGTAACTGATCATTATTTGGCATTTTTCCTTCAGCCACTTGCTTCATATTTCCAACCAGAAAATATTTTTGAAATCTTTTTTTTTATATTTTTATACCCTTGCAGAGGGTATTATAATTTTGGTCAAAAGTGTGCAACGCAGTGAAGGAGACATCTCCGACCCTATAAAGTATATATATTCTGGATCAGGATCACCTCCTGAGTCGATATAAGCATGTCCGTCTGTCCGTCGGTCCGTCTGTCCGTCTGTCTGTCTGTTTCTACGCAAACTAGTCTCTCAGTTTTAAAGCTATCGACTTCAAACTTTGCATCCTTCTTTCCTTTGCAGGCAGTATATAAGTCGGAACGGCCGGGATCGGTCAACTATATCCTATAGCTGCCATATAACTGATTGATCGGAAATGCCATATCGCTGTTGTATTTAAAGTTATAAGGTTGAGACTTGCTGCGGACTCTTCTTTTAGCAGAGTTATTCGATCTGCCAAATTTCATAAGGATCGGCCGACTATATCCTATAGCTGCCATATAACTGATTGATCGGAAATGCCATATCTCTGTTGTTTTTTAAGTTACAAGACTGAGACTTTGTATGGATTCTACTTTCGGCAAACTAATTTGATCTGCCGAGTTTTATAAGGATCGGCCGACTATATAAGATCCGATATATATCTAATAATATAAGCTGCCTCATATCTGCAAGGGTATATCAACTTCGGCTCCGCCCGAAGAAAGCTTTCCATTCTTGTTTACTCAAATTTCCTCCAAGCTAACGGATGCACAGTGGTCCGGCTATATGGAAAAAGCGGTCATAAATCAGAAACTTAACGCAGAGAGTTCAACATTTGTACTCGGGGGTTTTGGAAATCGCTGATTTCAAATATGAATTGAATTGATATGAATTGCGCAAAAGTTTTAAATTGGGTATTATAGTACAGATGTTCGTAATTTAAAAAAAAAACAAGAATGGAAAGCTAACTTCGGGCGGAGCCGAAGTTGATATACCCTTGCAGATATGTGGCAGCTTATATTATTAGATATATATCGGATCTTATATAGTCGGCCGATCCTTATAAAACTCGGCAGATCAAATTAGTTTGCCGAAAGTAGAATCCATACAAAGTCCCAGTCTTCTAACTTAAAAAACAACAAAGTTATGGCATTTCCGATCAATTAGTTATAAAGCAGCTATAGGATATAGTCGGCCGATCCTTATGAAATTTGGCAGATTGAATAAGTCTGCTAAAAGAAGAGTCCACAGTAAGTCCCAACCCTATTACTTAAAAAACAACAGAGATATGGCATTTCCGATCAATCAGTTATATGGCAGCTATAGGATATAGTCGGCCGATCCTTATGAATTTCGGCAGATCGAATAAGTCTGCTAAAAGAAGAGTCCACAGCAAGTCCCATCCTTCTAACTTTAAAAACAACAGAGATATGACATTTCCGATCAATCAGTTATATGGCAGCTATAGGATATAGTCGGCCGATCCTTATGAATTTCGGCAGATCGAATAAGTCTGCTAAAAGAGGAGTCCACAGCAAGTCCCATCCTTCTATCTTAAAAAACAACGAAGTTATGGCATTTCCGATCAATCAGTTATATGGCAGCTATAGGATATAGTCGGCCGATCCTTATGAAATTTGGCAGACAGAATAAGTCTGCTAAAAAAAGAGTCCACAGCAAGTCCCATCTTTCTAACTTGAAAAACAACGAAGTTATGGCATTTCCGATCAATCAGTTATATGGCAGCTATAGGATATAGTTGACCGATCCCGGCCGTTCCGACTTATATACTGCCTGCAAAGGAAAGAAGGATGTGTGCAAAGTTTGAAGTCAATAGTTTTAAAACTGAGAGACTAGTTTGCGTAGAAACAGACAGACAGACGGACAGACGGACAGACGGACATGCTTATATCGACTCAGGAGGTGATCCTGATCAAGAATATATATACTTTATAGGGTCGGAGATGTCTCCTTCACTGCGTTGCACACTTTTGACCAAAATTATAATACCCTCTGCAAGGGTATAATTACAAAATATTTTTTGGATTTTCGCCACGGAATTGACATTAGTTAATACTTTGGGGAATTATAGTTCACACATTCAAAAATTGATGAGCATTAATAATTTTTTAAATCCATCTGGACCATTGTGTGATATATGGTTATTACATCTGAAACGCCATTAGACGAATCTTACTCTCCTTCTCATTGAATGTTTTTGGTTGTGCAGTAGCAGAGAAGCAGAAAAGCGCAGAGAAGGTTGCTCCGCAGTTAAATTGATCTTTATATGTATGCGTGCTCACACATTCACATACACGGTTTTATGTGTGTGCGTTCGATTTCGATTTGAAGCCAGCCAAAGTTTTAGATTTTTATAACTAACAAAAATTTTTTTTTTTATAACTAGATTTTTATACCCTTGCAGAGGGTATTATAATTTTGGTCAAAAGTGTGCAACGCAGTGAAGGAGACATCTCCGACCCTATAAAGTATATATATTCTTGATCAGGATCACCTCCTGAGAGCTACGAGTAGTTGGGTCGGGTGAAATGATATTTTTTGAAAAAAAAAGGGTGCAATCGATTGCCCATCAAATGCCCACAAATGCCCATCAATATTTTCAAATGCCCACCTCCCGTTCGAAAATTATTCAAAAACAAGAATGGAAAGCTAACTTCGGGCGGAGCCGAAGTTGATATACCCTTGCAGATATGTGGCAGCTTATATTTTAGATATATATCGAATCTTATATAGTCGGCCGATCCTTATAAAACTCGGCAGATCAAATTAGTTTGCCGAAAGTAGAATCCATACAAAGTCCCAGTCTTCTAACTTAAAAAACAACAGAGATATGGCATTTCCGATCAATCAGTTATATGGCAGCTATAGGATATAGACGGCCGATCCTTATGAAATTTGACAGATCGAATAAGTCTGCTAAAAGAGGAGTCCACAGCAAGTCCCATCTTTCTAACTTTAAAAACAACAAAGTTATGGCATTTCCGATCAATCAGTTATATGGCAGCTATAGGATATAGTTGACCGATCCCGGCCGTTCCGACTTATATGCTGCCTGCAAAGGAAAGAAGGATGTGTGCAAAGTTTGAAGTCAATAGTTTTAAAACTGAGAGACTAGTTTGCGTAGAAACAGACAGACAGACGGACAGACGGACATGCTTATATCGACTCAGGAGGTGCTCCTGATCAAGAATATATATACTTTATAGGGTCGGAGATGTCTCCTTCACTGCGTTGCACACTTTTGACCAAAATTATAATACCCTCTGCAAGGGTATAAAAACTACTGAAATCGTTTTCCAATAGTGTAATGAACAATGCCCATCAATATTTTAAAATGCCCACCTCTCGTTTTGAAATTATTTAAAATTGAAAATATTCAAAAAATGAAAATTTCGAATTTTTTTTTTCTGAAATTAAAAACAAGCCCTATTTTCACCAATGCCCATCTTTTAGAATTTTAAAATAACATTTACTTTTCGATATACTTAACTCTCAAAGTCTTAAAAATAAAAAAATTAAAAATCAAAAGGTGCCCATCATTGCCCATCCTTTAAAACTTACAAATTTAACAAAAAACCTATGCCCATCATTGCCCACATCTTAAAATTCAAAATTTTCACAATAAAATCTATGCCCAACATTGCCCACATCTTAAAACTCAAAATTTTCACAATAAAATCTATGCCCATCATTGCCCATCCTTTTAAACTTACAAATTTAACAAAAAAATCTATTCGCATCATTGCCCACATCTTAAAACTTAAAATTTTAACAATCAAATCTTTACCTATCATTGCCCATCCTTTAAAACTTAAAAATTTTACAAAAAAATCTATGCCCATGATTGCCCACATCTTAAAACTTAAAATTTTAACTTACAAATTTAACAAAAAACCTATGCCCATCATTGCCCACATCTTAAAACTCAAAATTTTCACAACAAAATCTATGCCTAACATTGCCCATCCTTTAAAACTTAAAAATTTTACAAAAAAATTTATGCCCTTCATTGTAGGAAAATTTTTAACATGTACCTGTTATGGGGAAACCCAAAAAATGTACACAACACAGGTCGTAAAAGAAACCGTTACTGTAGTTTGGGAAAATACTTATAATAAAAAAGGCAAAAATCCTGCGGAATATACAAATACTACCTACATAGAACCAATACAGCATAAACTTTCAATTGCATAATTATGCGGTTTGGAAAAAATGGATCGGGAAAAGATTTTGCAGCTGATGAAGACGATGTGGAAGGTTGGTCAGTTGCTCTAGTAATTTGAAAGATTACGTGTGGCTAGTATAGCTTAACTTAAAATTAAATTTGTTAAAAGATATTAACTTTAATTAAGTAATATTCGAAATATCACTCTCAGAAGTGCCAGGGGCAAGCCGGAACACAAATATATATTTCGATGGTGGTATCACCTGTAAGGGCTTTAGTGTCGCAGTTACTAATACAGCATCAGTTGGTACCGGGGTCCGGTCTCTTGATTATCCTGTTGGGTAATTTTGAAGGGAGTTTGAATTTATGGGTCTCGTGCCACAAAGGATACATCGAACAATTCCCCATTTATACTGAGATATTCGGAAGCTGAATTTTTCCTAGGTACAGCCCTTAAAATGCCCAGAGATATGAGCGGCTGCATAATAGTCGGCTGAGTAGGCTGAAGATCATTCGCCACAAGCACATCTCAGCAGATTTCTTACGCTTTAGAGATTCATTTATCAGCTGAAGCATACTTAACTGTAAATCAAGCGCTAACCAATTCTTTAAATCCACTCTTAGTCTGTCTCATGAACGATTTCATTACGTCCTGAACAGCTCGTCAACCTCCACACGTGGAATGGCATCCGAAACTGAGGCCGTGAACCCGACGGGCTTAGTGTGTACTACGTTTTCACAGAGCCAGCAGTGACTTTATCAAAACTTTATCGCATAGACAAGCTAAAATTTCTTAATTATTTATGATAAATTTATTATTAATTTTTTTTTTTTATTATTGAAGTAAATTAACAACAAAGGAAGCTTAAAGGGAGATTTTAGAGATTTTATATTTTTGTAGAGAAATTGTCGCCTATCGAGCGACAATTGACGCAACATAAAAAAAACATGAAGATGCGAGTAGAGCTCTGCTTGGAAGAAAATTAACAAATTTATTATTTTACCTCCAAATATACCACTGCACCAGAAAAGCGATACGGATATTTGAAATATAAAAAATTGGTTACAATAAATATAAATAAACACCGGATTATCTTCAATAACGGATAAAGATTTATGAAAAACGCAGTGCGCACTAAAAAACACGTCTGTTCGATTAAGGATAAAGGGGGTGCGGCAAGGGCGAAAAACTTAGTGACTATGTAAGTGTTGTTGCTGAGCTCGGCGATAAAGGCAGCGAATGAAGAAAGCACGAACAATTGTTCTAGTAATTTGCCTTCGCCTATGCTGGGAGCAACATGCTTATGACTTGGCTTCCTATATCAAAGAGCAATTCAACAACAAAGGAAAAATCAAATTAATGGGACTTGGCACCCCAGATTTAGAATAACTGGAGTAAATGGTCCACAAATGTCTGAGTGCTGTTCAAATAAGGATCTATTAATATGGGTTTCATTTTTCATCTGATTAGATGGTAACCTTTCTATTTGGTCATTGAGCCTTTTCAATGACCTTTTTTCCAAAATAACAAAAAGAGGAAATTATTTATTTCACAACGTTATGAAATGTTTATTTATTCGCATATGAAATGGAGTGCGAGAAAGCTCCGATTTATAATGCGTATGCACTGAAATAGAGAGTACAAGTGGGTCCGCCTTTGAGCATAGGCCGGGCGAAAGCTCGTTAACTTAAAATGACAAAGATAAAATAAAGCCGAGCGGCCGAGAAGAGTTGGCTTGCGACCAACAACAGCAATGAGAAAATGATTATATTCTAAACTATAGTTATTATATTTATAAATATATGTTACATTTATATTGATTAAATTTATGCCGTGGCTGCTGCCTGACCCGACATACTCCCTCCAGTTGAGGCCTGTTATTCAACTTCATCCTTAAGGGGCAATAGGCAAAGCTTAGTCACTGCGCGCTTGGTAGTTCCAGAAGCGGTTCTAACCACCGCCACTCGAGGCACTCCATCCCAACCAGGAACTAGATCCAGAATTCTAGCCAACGGCCACTTCATGGGGGGTAGGTTCTCGTCCTTGACTAGCACCACATCGTTAGTCGCCAAGGCAGGGCCGGACGCACGCCATTTGGAGCGCTGCTGAAGAAGGCTTAAATACTCCTCCTTCCATCGGGCCCAGAAAGACTGCTGCAGGAAAGTCACACGCTGCCAGCTGTCCATACGGTTGAAATTCAGCTTTGTGACATCAGGCTCGATAAAACTGACTGACGGGCCACCAGTTAAGAAATGGGATGGCGTTAGGACATCAAGGTCTGCAGGATCCTCTGAAAGAGACAATAAAGGTCGTGAGTTTATGACAGCACCAATGTGACAAAGCAAAGTTCGCAGCTTGTCAAATCCAAGAACAATGATGCCTTCCGGTTTTGACAGCTGCTTCTCAGAGTCAACCAAAATGCGGAGATCAAGGAGGAATAAAATGCCACTCGATGGACTCAATTGCGCAAAACTCTGCAGTAGCATCATTAGTTCGTTTTTAGCTCCAACAAAATTGGTCGCATTGTCAGACCAAATGTGCTGAGGCTTTCGGCGAGTGCATATAAACCGTTTTAAAGCATGTAAAAACGCAGCTGTGGATAGATCCCTTACAAGCTCTAAGTGCACGGCTTTAGTAGCAAAGCAAATGAAAATACTCACGTAACATTTTACGGGAGCTTTATTGCGAACTTCTGGCTTATAGTAAAATGGGCCGCAAAAATCCACACCAGTCACTCCGAAAACCTGGCAACCGCTGACTCTTTGCTCCGGGAGATCAGCCATAATGTGCTCCAGCAACCGAGGATTGGTACGGAAGCATCGGATACACTTGTGCAATGCCTTCGTCACCGTTTTCCTCCCCCCGATCGTCCAGTATTGGGATCGAATAATAGCCAGCAGAGCACGAGGCCCCGTGTGTAGATTACGCTCATGGAAATCAACAATTATAGCCCGAGTAACTGGATGGCTTCTAGGTAATATAATTGGATGACGACTATCAAAATCCAATGTAGAATTTCTTAAACGACCGTCCACACGCAACAGGCCAAACTTGTCTAAAAAAGGAGAGGATGTGGCAAGTATGCTGGCTGACGAAATTTCCTTTCCATTCTGAAGCGCCTTTATGTCATCCCAAAAATACACACGCTGCACTAGTCGCAATAGTATGTGGGTTCCAGCATTGATGTTGCTAGCAGTGACATCCTTGTGACGGACTCGCTGTGAGAACTTGTGCACATAAGCGAACACCCGCTGCAGTGCTGGAAACGAGTTAGCGTACTTGGAACCAGCTGTCACGTCAACGTACGGAGATTTGATTGGCAGAACCCTTGTCCTTAGCTCCAGAGTGAGTTTTTCAGATGGAACCGCTGCTGGCCACTGATCTTGAAGTCCAAGAAGAAACGCAGGACCATGGGACCACAGGTTGTCAGTTACTAACTCCTTGGGAAGAGCACCACGCGAGAGGATGTCTGCCGGGTTCAAAGACGTAGGAAAATAGCGCCATTCCATCGTTCTGCTCAATTTCTGGATTGTTGAAACTCGATTGGCGACGAAAACATTAAACCGAGCGGGCTCCTCCCGAATCCAGGACAGCGCCACAGCAGAGTCGCACCAGCAGAAATACCTCCCATCGTAGACCTTCAACTGAGCTACTTCCGACATAAGCCGAGCCAGCAACTCTGCCCCAGATAACTCCAGTTTCGGTACCGTAACTGTTTTTAGAGGTGCGACTCGGGACTTTGAGCAGAGTAAATGACTTTCTGACCTTGTACCCTTCGATACGGCATAAATGAAAGCACCATAAGCCTCGATGCTGGCGTCACACAATCCATGAATCTCCACTTCAGACTGTGATGATAGTGACCATCTCGGGAATTCAGCACGCTGCGCCATGGCGAAGCTGGAACAAATCATGTCTCAATCGGAGTGAGAGCTTGAGGTAGACTTTCATCCCAGGACAACTTCTCACGGCATAGCTTCTGAAGAAAGATCTTCGCCTTCGTAATGACAGGTCCAACAAGCCCTATCGGACCATAAAGCCGGGCGATTGAGGAGAGGATGATGCGCCTAGTGGGCTTCGAGGTTGACTGAAGCCCTTCAAACGAAAATAGCAAGCGATCAGTAGAAGGATCCCAAGCGAGGCCAAGAGTCTTCGTAAAGTTGCTGCTATCATCAAACCTTAGGAACGACTCTCGATCCTATTCCGGCACGTCAGAGAGCACTTCAGAAAAATTGGAGCACCACTTTCTTAACCGAAATTGGCCCTTGGCGAGGATCCCCGATGTTTGCTGCATTATGTTGGTAGCCTCCTCTATGGAGTCACCTCCGGAAATTAGATCATCAACATAAAAATCGCGACGCAGAATTTCGGCACCCTTTGGAAACATAGACTGCTCATCCTCTGCCAACTGATGCATTGCTCGAACTGATAAAAATGAGGTCGGCTTTGTCCCATAAGTGACCGTATCCAGTTTAAAAACCTGCAACTCATCCTGGGTGGAATTTCGCCAAAGAATGCACTGCAGATAGCTGTCCTCGGGGAAAACTCTGACGCATCGGTACATTTTGCAAATATCTCCTGTAATGGCCACTCTATAGCAACGAAACCTTAGAAGAATGTGCAGCAACATTGGTTGGATAACTGGACCAGACATCAAAACGTCATTCAATGAATACCCAGACGTAGTGGCAGCCGAACCATCAAAAACAACCCTGTGCTTGGTTGTTGAACTGTCCTTCTTCAAAACGCAGTGATGTAGGAGGAAATACTGTCTGGCAGGTCGTGGACTAGGCGGGACTGGAGACATATGCCCCAAATCTAAATACTCCTTTATGAACGCAGCATACTGATCCTTCAATTGAGGCTGTCGGCAAAGCTTCCTTTCGAGGGAGAGAAATCGCCGCACGGCTCGTGAGTACTATTCACCCAGCAACTCAGAGCTGACCTTCAACGGCAGCTTCACCGAGTAGGCGCCTGACTCGAGCCGAGCAGAATGCTGCACGAAATGCGTCTCGCAATCCAATTCCTCTTTCGTCCACTTCACAATGGGCTGGGAGCAGTCTTCGATCCCAATTCTCTTCGATTTCCCAAAATTTACGGAGCAGACACTCTAAGCGCTCTTCCTGCTGGCTTGGGCTCTTCACAACGTCCTTGCGGGCTGTGGCTGCGAACGACTTTCTCTCCAGATGTGAACCACCGCCACACACAACCCATCCAAGCCGGGCTTTCTGCAGCACCGGTAGGCCAGCTGAGAGCTGGATTTGACCAACACACAGCAGATCATAGAATAGACTGGCTCCGATAAGTAAATCGATCTGCTGCGGTCGAAAGAACTGGGAATCAGCCAAAGTGAGGTTTGACGGAATATTCCAGATGGAGACATCCAAGCTTAAACTAGGCTGGAGGTCCGTGATGTTGGTGGCGATTACAGCGTTGACGAGGGCCGAATATTCAGAGCAATGGGATCGTAGGAACACATCAACAGAGAATCCGTCTGTCGCGAAGCCAGTGTCGCCAATGCCCGACACTGCCACGTACGATTTGCGTCTACGAAGCTGCAGCTGACTAGCCAGTCGGGACGTAATCACGTGCACCTGCGATCCTGAATCCAAAAGAGCCCGGCAAGGAACAAAAACCCCAGCACGACTCCGAATGAGAATGTTCGCTGTGGCCAGTAAGGCTATCTCACCACTGCGACCCTGGGCAACTAGTGCATTAGCCGTGGATGGTGACGCGCCTATTGGCTCGGCGCACTCGGCTGCGGCTGATGTAGACGGCACTGCCGAAGGCTGGCTGCTGGAAGACTGTAACTCCAAGAAATGCAACAGACTGTGATGCCTCCTCCCACAACTGTGACAATTATCAGCGAGGCACTCACGCAGGTGATGGCCAGTTTGGAGACATTTCCGACGTAGACATAGTCGCCTAGCCTCGCCAAGGCGGCTCTCAGGGGGCAATGACAAAAATCTTGGGCATGCAGAAACTACGTGGGACCACCCACCGCATAGTATACAGGCAGAGGCAGGTGAATTAGTAATAATAAAGGACGCTCTACAGTTATTTGCGACTCTACGTATTCCCACCTGAGTGCCCGGCGCGTAGGCGGCCAAGGCCACATCCATAGCCTCCAAAGTCCTGCAACGCTGTTCCAAAAACTCTGCCATCGACTCCCAAGTAGGGATGAGATCCGAGTTCGAGGCATTTTGGCTTCCTCCCACTTGGCCTGAGTAGCTGGATCCAACCTTTGAAGAAGTACCTGGACAATGATGCAGCCGGCGATCTGAAATGTCGTCCCCAAATTTTTTAAGGCTCGCATATGGGCATTGAACTTATCGGACAGCCCTCGAAGCGCTGCCACTGACCCACCTTCCAATAGATTGAGGCCCAGAATCTCGTTCACATGAGCCTGAAATATCAACCGACGGTTATTAAATCGATTCTCCAAAAGCTGCACTGCGACATCATAATTCTCCTCGGAGATTTCCAAGGAACGGACTGCCTCTAAAGCGGAGTCCCGAAGACACGATCGCAACCTCTGAAACTTTTCCACCTTACTTATATAAGGATTGCAGCCTACGATCGTCGAAAAGACCGAATGAAACTCAGCCCACTCTGAATATCCTCCGCTGAAAGTAGGAAGAGGAAGAGGAGGCAAGGCTTGAAAACTCCGACTGAGCGCTGGGTCCACCTGGATACTGGAAACTCCGCTGGCCAGGGTGGAATGGGCAGCAATTCGAGCAGAGCGCAACGACGTCTCGTGCTCGATTTCGGCATGCATCTTAGCTACAAGCTCAGACACTGTCCATCGCAAGTCGCTGCTTATCTCAGCAATATCCAACTCTTCAAGCTCCCCGTGAATGGCCTTAAAATCCTCGTACATGGCGACCAACTGGCCGTGACGCCCATGGAGCTTAGCATCTTCCACCTTTGACATTGGCTGGAGGGCGCCTTGGATCCTCTTCAAACCCTGGAGGATACCCTTTGCCTTGCATTTTAAAATCGCACTCCGAGATGGAGTGGGTTCTCCTGTGACGGCGCCGCTGGAGTTCATCGCCACTATGATTAAAATACGCTCACTTGAAGTAATAACACGCACAAATTAATGTTGGCGCCAAAATTATAGCTCTTGTTTATTTTATTATATTTAATTATATTTGAGCGCAGCGAACACGATTTATCCCACTGTGCGCTCAGAACCGTACACTGAGTTGTGGAATGTATATATATATGAACGCTTGTGTGAGGCGAATGCACTTGCAAGTGGAACGTATATATGTGTGTATGTATGTATGTATGTTGGCGGACCGGATAACAATTGTATTTTATGCATATGTATTTATTTATATTATTAAATGATTTGTGTATAAATACAAAATAATTGTTTCACTGATGCACTGTATGCCGTTTATGTTCAAAATGCACATACATATGTTAATACACCGCACAAAAACTGAATCGGGTATGTTCTCACTGGTTCTGTTTTATGATCGTGGAATTGTTAATTTTATTAATTAAATCACGTCGGCGTCACAAATATTTGGTCATTGAGCCTTTTCAATGACCTTTTCCCTTTTTTCCAAAATAACAAAAAGAGGAAATTATTTATTTCACAACGTTATAAAATGTTTATTTATTCGCATATAAAATGGAGTGCGAGAAAGCTCCGATTTATAATGCGTATGTACTGAGATAGAGAGTACAAGTGGGTCCGCCTTTGAGCATAGGCCGGGCGAAAGCTCGTTAACTTAAATGACAAAGATAAAATAAAGCCGAGCGGCCGAGAAGAGTCGGCTTGCGACCAACAACAGCAATGAGAAAATGATTATATTCTAAACTATAGTTATTACATTTATAAATATATGTTACATTTATATTGATTAAATTTATGCCGTGGCTGCTGCCTGACCCGACACTTTCTGTGTTTCGTTTTAATATGATTCGCAATTTTCGTGGGATAACTCCAAACTATTTAAAAAAGTGTTATCACTAAACGAATATATAACTTTATTTCCATTGAATTTCCATTGCTAATATGAACAACCTCTCATGCCATAATTAAAATATTATTATATGTCGCTTCTATGGTATAGAATATGATGTCGCTTCTGACAAATTTACTTGGATAATGTGTCTATTGCTGTGATGACACCATTATAAGACCATCTCTATTATTTTCTTCTATTGTCCATCTCTTTTATTTTTGTTCCTGCGGCCAATCAGGTCATCAGGTTCGCTCATCATGTCATCAAATATGTCAAAATGAGATAAAAGGGACCATTCACACGATAGCTTTAGTGAAGGCAAACGTTTTCGAATTGCCATATGCGACGTGAGACTTTTTCATTTATACACCGCGTCGAAGTTTCTGAGAATTTGGCGATCGGTTACGTCACCTGTAGCCAAGTTAAGAAAATAATCCCACTGTTTATTCACTTCATGAGGCATATTGTGACGAACTGTTTTTGCTGATCTACGCTCACAACATCTACGCTCACGCTCCTCCGGCTGCTTCTCCTGCTGTCGTTGCCCTGCTGCTTCTACGATTCTGGTCGAGTTGTCGCTGCTGCCTCTTGTATCGCCCTTTGTATTTTTGGCTTTTTAAGATAATACCTCTGTTTTATCGGGATGTCGTCTTTCATGGTGACCCTTGCTGTGTTATGTTCGAGCAGCCTTTTTGGCTGCTACTGTCGCTCGTTTGCAGTATCCTCCGAGTCTCCGTGTGGCTCCCATTGACCAACTTCACCAATCTTTTCTTTGCTGCCCATTCTCCGGCGATTTCTGGGCTACCTGCTACTTTTTCTAAAATGAATGTCGTTGCTTATGGGCTTAATTTCGGCTCCTCCGACCTAAACGACCGCCGATAACTGGTAATCGTCTCATGACAAACCTCCAACTAGCGTTGAGCGGCAGCACCCCGTGATCTCTGCTTTTCTCTCTATGGCTGAGATCGCTCCGCATTTCCCGCTCGTTGGCAACATTGTGCTCATCTCACTCCCATTGCGCCGCACATTCTGCAGAATAACATAGTGGGGTTCCTGCACCCACTTGCCCAATGGCCCATTCCTCCGTACCTGTGTCATGCCTGCGCTGAGTTGTCCAATATAACCTCTTTCGTAGACTTCCCCAATGACTTCATTAATGACTGAAGGTTCACCATGTACTCCTTGAAAGGTTCCACTCGTTGCTGCTTGCCCGCTGCTTCTTCCCAGCTCCGCTGTCAAACGGCTAATGATCGCCAATTAACACACCTTGTGCATACGCCAAAGCGTTCTGTGCATACGCCAAAGCGAGCCTGGATTAGGATTCTCCTGAATGGACCGTAGTGTCCCCGATTGGTTTCTTTGTTGGACTTGAGTTCCCGAGTTGGCCACCCCTCGTTTTGCAGGATCACGCCTGGTCGATGGGGTAAGGATGCGATAAGGTGTACGCCAGACAGGTTCGTCTCGATGCTTCTATTGGAGGATCACGTATGAGAACGGCGACGTGCAAGTGACGATCGGGTGCGCAAATCCGAAGTGTGCACCGTTGGATTGGCAGCATGCACAGGTGCTACAAGCAGTTGTTAGGGAACAGAGTAACCCAAATTATGGAGTCAACGAAGGTGACCCTATGAAGATAGGTACCGACCGCCGATAATGTGGCAGCGTGGACCTCATGGAGAAGTTGCGCCCGGCTCACTGAGCGGATATAGAAGATGAAGAGGAGATGCCGAATATGTTTGTGCTCGTTGGACCAATCGATACGTTTTAATCGTTGCAGAAATTCCCATGCTGCAGGTTGAGGACTATGACTTGGGTCCTAAGGTTCACGCGTAGACGAGACAACGAGATGCGGGTCGCAGCGAATGGATTGAAAGTCGCTAAAGGAAGCCACAAATGTGGGCTGGCGCTACACCTATATGACAATGGAGTCCTTCAAGTAGGATAAATGCGTTGTGTACACCATACATCGTCAGAGGCCACTGATCCTTTCGCAACAGTCTAGCCTCACGGAAATTATTGTGCACGAGTACAAGGATGAGTACAAGCTGCACAGAACGCGGCTGATATCGTCGATGACGGAATCCCTGTCAGAGAATCGTCTGGAAGCCAGTAGAAGCCATTTATACATTTATCTGATAATTTTACATAACCTGTCTCGGGATTCCTGTTTAATTGTATAAATAAATATAAATCTAATATTAATTTTAGTGACGAAAATATGCAATCAAGATTTAACATTAAAAATTTTACATTGAAAATTCTCACCCGGCACGTTTCCGTGTTTTTATACCCTTTCAAAGGGAAGTCTAATTTTGGTCAAAAGTGTGCAACGCAGTGAAGAAGATACATCCGACCCTATAAAGTATATATATTCTTGATCAGGATCACCTCCTGAGTCGATATAAGCATGTCCATCATGTAAGCATGTCTTCTCAGTTTTAAAGCTACCGACTTCAAACTTTGCACACATCCTTCTCTCCTTTGCAGGCAGTATATAAGTCGGAACGGCTGGGATCGGTCAACTATATCCTATAGCTGCCATCTAACTGATTGATCGGAAATGCCATAACTTTGTTATTTTTAAAGTTAGAAGGATGGGACTTTCCTCTTTTGGCAGATTGGATTCCTCTTTTGGCAGACTTATTCGATCTGCAAAATTTCATAAGAATCGGCCGACTATATAAGATCCGATATATATCTAATAAAATGCAAGGGTATATCAACTTCGGCTTCGCCCGAAGTTAGCTTTCCATTCTTGTTATTTTGTATAATTAACACGGGGATATGTTAATTTTCAAAAAGAAAAAAAAAACCGTTTTTCGGGCTAGGATTCGAACCTAAGTAAATAAACCAGCATATTTACATGTGCGGTCAAAACGATTCTCTTATTGTCCCCTCGCCCATTTCCCCTCGCAGTAGCTGAAATCGTTGGAATGAAGGTAAAAAGAAATTGTCGCAACTATGATTTGAACTCAGGGCCTTCCCTGTGCCACGTACGTACAGTTTAGTCACAAGGTTAGGTACAGTAATCTATCCCTAACTTGGGGCGCCCCCTCTGTCTACTTGGGGAACGGCTTGGCTCAGTCGAACGGGGCGTGGAAGTGGGCACGGCAACATAGACCATGTACAGTAACGAACTGTTTACTTGCGTCCAAGCTCGCAACAAGTGCCGCGGCTCGTTCCACCGAATTTATCAACCTCACGTTGTTCTCCGGTCACCGTTCCGGGTTGGTGCCAATATACACACCCCCAAGCTCTCGCCTAGCAGGATATCTTGGTGGCTGGTGCCGGTTCGGCTAACGGATCCCTTGCTGTTTCTCTTCTGCTGCTCCTCTTCTCCTCTTCTGCTGCTGACGCTGACCCGGTCGTTGTTGTTGCTTTTCTTGTTGTCGCCGCTTCCGTTCGCTCCTTTCCCTCGGCGTCCTCGATCCTGTTGCTCGATGCCGTCGATTGCCGGTGTCCCCGGCTTGCTGACTCTGCCCTTTCGCCGTGGCCGGCACCTAACCCGTGTTGGTCACCAATGGGCACCTACCAGGCATACGTCGGGCAGGATCCGCCTTTCTGGAGCCTGGCAGGCGGATCAGGGAACGAAAGGCCTTCCTACCCCTCAGGACACACCCCCGGTTGCTTTCGCCACTCGCCGCCAAACACCTGCGTGCATACGCTCCGCAGGATCTATGGCCGGCCAGAGGTTAAGCGTCTCCTTCACTCCAGGTGATTACTGTGCGTACGCCCCAGCGAGCCTGGATCAGGAGTCTTCTGACTTGACCCGGGTGTCCCTGAATTGTCTTGTATGTGGGCTTGAGTTCCCAAGCTGGTCAACCCTCGCGTTACTGGATCACACCTGGTCGTCGCGGTCAGGAGTTGATAAGGCGTACGCCAAACCTATCCGTCACTATTGCTCCGACATCAGGATGCCTGTCCGGGAATTGCACCAACCCGACTTTACCTACTGACCCTAATGAATGAAAGACTAGATGTTGTGGTCCTTCGTCTATGCCTCCCTTCTATGTAGACTTTACACTAAACAGTAAGGTCTACCTAATGTCAACTGCCATTTTACAATCCAAAGTGCTCTAAGTAAAAGAAATATGTTCATATTATATATTTAAAGATACTCAAAAATAACTGCAATGCAAAATCTATAAGATAAATGCGTATTCAGAAAGGAAAGGTAAAACATTCAAATTCAACTGTTACTCTTGGTGGTTTAATCTCTTAGCTTTTCCGATTCTGCCTCGATCCGTGGGCCCAAGATGATGAGGTGATTTTCGCTGTTTAACTTATTACAAAAGAGAAGTTATAAAATTGGGGAAATGCCAGACTGGTCTCTTTTTCGAGGTTGGTTGATTCGCTTATGAAACTTAAGTTAATTTAAGAACCTATGCTAATTAATTCATACTCGTTAGAGTTTACACTTAAGCGATATTAAGAAATTTAAAGAATTGAATTTATAAGATTAAAATAAAGGAAAATTATACATAAGCTCAATTATGGTGGAAGTCTGTAAAATTTGGCGCAGCTGAGCCAATTTGCTCAAATCCAGTGAGCAAAACACAGGCACCAGCTAGTTCCTATTGCTACTGACCATCTACATCTTAATCTTCCGTACTTCATGCTTATTTGAATGGCTGCTGGTTACGTCATACTATCGGCGATCCAGGAAAAGATAAAAATTGGGTCACTACAAAATACTAGGTGTGTATTGCTCTAGTGGTCCTATTGCCGTTTGCTGGTCGATCCGATCCAAGGCCAAATTCCTCACGGAAAGCCTATCAGGCTGCTCCTGGTCAGAATCGTTGTAATGATGTGCTACCTTATGATTTTCTACCCCCAGCACGATCACAAACACCATCGATGTAAAATATTTCAATTTCAGGTTAAATTGCCTTCACTGCACAAGTTCTGTATGGTTTTTAATTTTTTTGTACAACCCGTGTCTTAGCAGAATTTTTCTTCACTTTTAAAAATGCTGATGGCTCTTATTTGTACGGAAAAAGATCAGAGTGGAATAAATGCAAACCACGTAAAATATTTTGTTTTTCTTTTACAGACATTCTCATGCTGGAGAAAAACTTCCCTACCTATCGGCCCAATCGTATGATTTTTTATCTACTTTAGTCCGTTAATGAGTGTGGTTTCAGATATTCACAACATCATGAGCCAAAAAGCCTCCTAAGCATATAACGAGTATAAATCGGTCTTGTCTGTCATTCTGAGTTTTTATACCCTTGCAGAGGGTATTATAATTTTGGTCAAAAGTGTGCAACGCAGTGAAGGAGACATCTCCGACCCTATAAAGTATATATATTCTTAATCAGGATCACCTCCTGAGTCGATATAAGCATGTCCGTCTGTCCGTCTGTCCGTCGGTTCGCCTGGCCGTCTGTCCGTCTGTCAGTCTGTTTCTACGCAAACTAGTCTCTCAGTTTTAAAGCTATCGACTTCAAACTTTGCACACATCCTTCTTTCCTTTGCAGGCAGTATATAAGTCGGAACGGCCGGGATCGGTCAACTATATCCTATAGCTGCCATATAACTGATTGATCGGAAATGCCATATCTCTGTTGTTTTTTAAGTTAGAAGACTGGGACTTTGTATGGATTCTACTTTCGGCAAACTTATTTGATCTGCCGAGTTTTATAAGGATCGGCCGACTATATAAGATCCGATATATATATCTAATAATATAAGCTGCCACATATCTGCAAGGGTATATCAACTTCGGCTCCGCCCGAAGTTAGCTTTCCATTCTTGTTTTTATTTGACTTCAGATTTTAGAAACAAATAGTGTAAACAGAATATATCTTCTAAGTGAAATGTCGAATCGTGATCTAATTAATACTAATTAATTAATAATAACTAACTTTCTAACTTTTTCTAAATTCATTTAAATTCTAATTAACATAATCTAACGTAAATCAACCTAATCTAATCTAAATAATCTCATCACTCTATATCACTCATTCTAATCGAACGCACACATAAAACAAGAAAGGAAAGCTAACTTCGGGCAGAGCCGAAGTTGATATACCCTTGCAGTTAAGTGGCAGCTTATATTAATATACCCTTGCAGAGGGTATTATAATTTTGGTCAAAAGTGTGCAACGCAGTGAAGGAGACATCTCCAACCCTATAAAGTATATATATATTCTTGATCAGGATCACCTCCTGAGTCGATATAAGCATGTCCGTCTGTCCGTCGGTCCGTCTGTCTGTATGTTTCTACGCAACCTAGTCTCTCAGTTTTAAAGCTATCGACTTCAAACTTGGCACACATCCTTCTTTCCTTTGCAGGCAGTAAGTTATGGCATTTCCGATCAATCAGTTATATGGCAGCTATAAGCTATCATATAAAAAAAACCTCTTGACGAGGTAAAATAACGGTGGTGAACACGCATGCTACTCCCAAAATATCTGATATCAATTTTAGTGACGAATAAATGCAATATATGTATAAAAAATTACATATGAAAAATATTCTTACCCGGCACGTGTTTATATGGTATATTGGTATTGTTCCACGTGCCGAATAAGAATATTTTTCATATGTAATTTTTTATACATATATCGCATTTATTCGTCACCAAAATTGATATCAGATATTTTGGGAGTAGCATGCGTGTTCACCACCGTTATTTTACCTCGTCTAGAGGTTTTTTTTATATTATATCAGATATTTTGGCCTTGCATGAACGTTTATCACAGCACTCAGAAACCATAAAGAATTTCGTTTTTCGAATATCAAATTACCCTTGGTGTTTCGTAAATACAAGGTTTAAAAAAAAAAAACTTAATAAACACAAAAATTAATGAGTAAAAGATCAAAATAAAAAAAATAGTTGCATTCTCGAACTCGGCTCGAACCCTGTACCCCTTACATAGCAGCCGAGAACTCTACCGTTGGACTACCCCTGACAAGGATTCGCGCGAAAATTTTCTAAAGTTCAGTTGTTGCTCCGTGCTACTCTAAAAATCTTCCAAAGACACGAGCGCACTCTGGTATTGAAAAAAAGGAACTGCAAATTTTTAGGTATATTTTTTTCGGAGTGCGCCATCAGCTGTTTGTGAATTGTTTGGGAAGAGTGCGGTCGCCACCAGCCAAAGCGCCATCAGCTGTTTGTGAATTGTTTGGGAGAGTGCGGTCGCGGCCAATGACCAGTTCTTAATAAAAAAACTTTTTATTTAAATTAAATAAATTAAATGCATTATTTCTATTTATTGTTTTATTTTTTATGTTCGCAAACTTCAAAAAGCCAATCGGCAAACGAAAAGTTTATGTATTTATTTGAATATGCACCTTAGTTTCACAGCCAGCACCATGGGTAGCTCGAATTATCGAACTATATCTTGAGTAAGCGACTTTTCCCAGATATGAATGATGTATCAAAAGTTGCGTTGTCGCAAGGGCTATCTCTACATGCAATATTAATCGTTAGAGCCAATTTTGAAAAAAAAAAATTTTTCTGAAAAAAAAAAAAATTGTCTTTTCAGTGTGTTTTTTTTTTTACGATTCAGACATTTGAACTTAAAGAAAGCGAAAAAGATATTAAAAAAACCTTTCCAACTAAATATAGCATGTGAAGTTAGGTTCATTGGTTTAAAAGTTACGCGTTTCTTACATTTAAGAGACTTTTTAATTTTTTAAGGTAACCATGAGTAATTTAAAAAAATTGTAGAACAAACGTTGCTTAGATTTTGGTAAATAACATACTCAAATTTGTTCAAAATTTTAAAAAACAAAATATGGCAAACGCGGACGGGACATTTTTTCGGAGTAAAATTTTAAAAACATTTTCATTTGGGAAATTCTTAAAAAATTTCCTGAAGTTTTTCCTGAATAACTTTTGAAAGAAATGTCGGATCGGAATGGTTAAGGTACCAATCGACGCGTATTTTAGAGCAGAATCTGCGTATATAAAACATTTTGTCTGGTGAAACCGATGTCCCCACTATCTTCAATATTGTGAATCGAAAGCGTTTAACATTTACGCAAATTTCTCCCAAGCCAATCTACTTTTGGCCAATGTTTGGATTAAATCCCTCTAATGAAGACAATACCTTTCATTTGGTATAACACTCATTCAGATTGAACGCACACAGAAAATTTTTAATTCTTCGGCTCTATATAGTGTCTTCACGCGCCTTCTACAAGCAGGGCATGCATGTCGCATGCGTCCTAGCGGACGGCCGTCCGCTGTGATAGTAGACCGATCCCGGCCGTTCCGACTTATATATTGCCTGCAAAGGAAAGAAGGACGTGGGCACAGTTTGAAGTCCATAGCTTTAAAACTGAGAGACTTATTTGCGTAGAAACAGACGTTCGGACGAACAGACACAGTACAGTGTGTGTGTTCATACTATAAAATATTTATGCAGACGAAAATAAAAATCTTTACGTTTTAAAACCATACGAACATGTAGACATTATTTTATTGAATATTTGTTTTATTTTAAATTTAAAAAACCTGAATTTTTTTCTAAATGCTTTTCATTCTACCCAGCGAGATTCCATCATAGAAATAATAATAGATGAAGATTGATGTGTCCGATTATTGATCGTTAATATCCGTGCTATTAAGGGGGTGGATGTCATTCAAGTCCAAAATGTATCGTTCAACTACTGAATAATAACCATCTTTAAGGTATTGGATACGCGGAAAATTCGAAGGTTTCGGTTTATGTGAATTTGCAAAGCTGCCCTTCATTTGTGACCCCATTGTATAAATGGAACAAAAGCCTTTGGCTGGCGCAATACATTGGCTGTGGAGTTACTTTGGTAACAAAACATGTACAATACGAACCTAATTTAAATCTATTTTTCTATTTTCCTTTTGTTGGCAATGATTTAATCATCTCTTCGTATAGATGCCTATTATTTTCCCATCATTAGAGTGACTATTGTTTTCTGGCTGTAATAAGCGCTTTATTTTCTTAAATATTAGGAATGGGAAAAAAGCGACTTTCACATTTATTGGTAATTTAGGTATCCGTAAGTTTTATATGTTTTTACGTGATGGAAAAAAATTAGCTCCTTTTAGCTTAGCATTGCCCATTCATAAGAGTGGAACTGATCACATATGTGTATTGGTAATATAAATGCTACTGACAAATTAAGATTCAATATTTTAATATAATTTTTTAAATTGAAATTTTGATTTCCCCAATATTTCTCTGAATTTCCTGAGTATGCTGAAAAGTAGCCGACATATGAGGACTGCGTTCTCCCTTAACAGTGCGAATGTGAAATAACTTGTAATTGAATTGACGCCGACTCAGGACGCAGGATGTCCAGACGCAGGGGGATTTTTGCAGGGAAAATAATGTGAACTGAGCAGAATAACAAATTGTTGTACAAAGGAAAAAACAATTACCTTGCAAACGATGGGAGGTCTGAGATGAAATACGTTGAATCTAAGGAAATAACGGCTGTTCAATTGCGCACCGACCTATAATTCAAACTCTCACATGAAGCGAAGTCTCTATCCCAGGAACTTTGCACTTGACATTAGCCGCGCGGGTGGCCCCAGGGTTGTTTCGTAGCGGCTTGTAATCGTAATTAGAATAAAGTCAGAAGTCGAGTGGCAGTCTCTTGTAAGCATCATTTCTTTTATATTCATGGATATTCACCCTGGCAAAGTCTAGGCCATTTATTTTTATTCTAAAACCTGGTCATTCAATGAGGTGCACGTGCAGTTGCACCATCCTGGAGTACACTAGGGTTAATTCACCCAGTGGCTAAATAAGGGCCTGCGGCGCAAGAGTTCAAGTTAATATGCTTGTCCTTTTTTGAAGTTGCAATATGCACAGGTGTACGAATTATTAATAGCTTAAATATCTTGCACTAAACTGTTTCTACTAAATTATTATTATGTATATATTTGTTTAACATATGAAGTACATATGTAATACAAATAAAATAACTCAATTTTTTAATATTAGGTTCCTAAAATAAAAATAGATAGAAAAGCTGTCTTTTAGCCGAAACCATAAGTGAAAAGTCCGCTTATATTACAAGTAAACTAAAAGAGATATTCGACTGCAGTTTCTTTTATTGTATGACACGTCCCAACTGCCCAAATGGTGATTACCTCCAAATTAAATCTGCATCATGCGTATACATTGCTTTCAGATAATTTAAATATTAGAATTTCCCCTCGCGCCATTAAAAAATAAAAATCTAATATTATCAATTTTATAACTAGTGACAAAAAACAACAAAGTTGTGGCATTTCCGATCAATCAGTTATATGGTAGCTATAGGATATAGTAGACCGATCACGGCCGTTCCGGCTTATATACTACCAGCAAAGGAAAAGGATATGTGCAAAGTTTGAAGTCAATAGCTTTAAAACTGAGAGACTAGTTTGCGAAGAAACATACAGACAGATATACTTATATCAACTCTGGGGTCGATCCTGATCAAGAATATATATATTTTATAGGGTCGGAGATGTCTCCTTCACTGTGTTGCACACTTTTGACCAAAATTAGAACACCCTCTGCAAGGGTATAAAAAATTCAACACTTCACATAGCGTGCCAAACATATGACAAATTTAATTCATAAAATCTGTAAAATTAAAAAAGGTTACATTGCAGATTGTGTAATAATTCTTTAGGTACAGTTATGTTTATATGCATGTTTATACTTAACTATCCCAAAAAATAATTAGACTCTGCAATATTATATAAGAGAAAATTTTTCTTAAAGTCATTGTTACATCAGACGCCAATTTGTGTTCAGAAATTTAACCAAAGGAGATGGAGTAAGTCCATAAAGCATGACGCAGCGTGTCATCAGGGTAATTTGTAATTTTATTTCATTCATCTTGAGTTGTACCTCAAGTTATTGGAATATTAACGGTTTTGTTTCAGCTTTCGGCGACAGAAATGGTCGCTTGGGAATACGCATTCGACATCTATGCGGTATCCCAGCTGGTCGTAGCAGTGTTGTGGTTACAGGAATATTTTATATTTATCCATATTGACAGACGGCGTTCGAATTTTGCCAATGAATTTTAAGAGCTTGAAAAATTGCATCGTCAGTGTAATCTTACCAAAATCTTTATATTTTGCTGATAATGCAAATAGCTTGAAATCTTGGGGTGGGTTGTTACACTAAAAATGTAAAAAAACTCTATAAAGTTTTTTCATTTTCATTAAAAAACTCTATAATACATACTTGGATATACATATAAATATACTTTCTACTTACAAGCGAGCACGCACAGAAACAACAAGTTGAACTGTTTTTTTTTTTTTTTATCATTAAAAAAAATTTTTAGGTAATATTACACTACACTGCAAATAAATAACCAATCTATGAAGATTGGTTAAATCGTAATTTTGTTAAAGCATTTATTTTTCCAGGTGTTAATTTTGTTCCCTTTTTTTCCAAATAGAGTAATCAAGAAAAAATTTGGTACCACTCTGCTTCCTGAATTATTCCTAAACATTGTGGTATATGATTTTACTTCGTCGAGCTGCGTCCCCGGCAATGTAATTCAAAACAAGAAAGGAAAGCTAACTTTGGGCGGAGCCGAAGTTGATATACCATTGCAGTTAAGTAGCAGCTTGTATTTTTTAGATATATATCGGATCATATATAGTTGGCCGATCCTTATAAAAATTGCACTATCAAATACATTTTCCAATAAAAATGTGAGAAACAGCCCCAAGCATATTTAAAAGAAGCAAGGTTGTTTCATTTCCGATTGTTCAGTTATATGGCAGCTATAGGATATAGTTGACCGATACCGGCCATTTCGACTTATATACTGGCTGCAAAGGAAAAAAGGATGTGTGCAAAGATTGAAGTCGATAGCTGTAAAACTGAGAGATTCGTTTGCGTGGAAACAGACAGACAGACGGACATGCTTATATCAACTCAGGAGGTGTCAGGAGGAGGTACATATAAATTAAATTATACCCTTGCAGAGGGTATTATAATTTTGGTCAAAAGTGTGCAACGCAGTGAAGGAGATATCTCCGACCCTATAAAGAAACTAAATAAGTTCATTTTGGAATTTATTGGCCCGATCTACTGGCATTTTAAGATATAAACATGGCCTTAAGTGAATTTTATTACACTTTAAATATATTTTGGAAGGAAGGAATATGGACATATAGAAGAAATCATACGTTATTACTCTGCATTAAAAAGAGAAAAACCCGACGCAGTCAATTATAGAGGCATCTCTAAATTGTCGGCAATTCCAAAGCTTTTGGAAAAACTTATCACTACACATTTGCAACACCTATGTAGCTCAATAATATCTTCATGTCAGCATGGCCTCATTAAGCGCCGCTCCTCTATAACCAACTTATTGGAGCTAACAATTTTTTTTTACGGATGGGTTCCGGAATGGCTTAAAACAGACGTCATTTACACTGACTTCAGTTATGCATTTTACTCCACTAACCATTCGCTTCTAATATGTCGCTTCTTCGCTAAGACTCAGTCTTTTGGGATTTCAAACTGATCTCCTTATCTGAATTTCGAGCTACTTATCTGGAAGAACCCATCGCGTCTAAATTACCTACACTTACTTTTTACTTACATTACTTTTTACATTGTTAATTAACCATTTACCACTTTCCTTAACTGATTCACTCGTACTTATGTACGCTGACGACATATTTAATGACCCGTACATAACAAAAACTTTATATACATAATTGGTCCGTCCGATTCTTGAGTATGGATCATGTATCTGGAGTCCTCAATACACCGTGATCACATAGAATCTGTATAAAAAAAATTTCTAATATTCACCCTTAGAGGACTTAATTAGGATGAAAATCTTCACCATAGTAGGCTCTCATAAATCAATTTACCATCACTAATATAATCTCATTAATGGTAATGTAGACAGCCGTTACTAACACGCCTAAATTTTAACGTTCCTAGTAGAAGGACTAGAAACTTTAGTCTTTTACTCCTTACCCACTGCAGTTCGACATATGCCCAACATGATCCCTTTAGGGGCCTGACTGCAATGGTCTCTACCACATTTTGTCACTTTGCTCTTCTTTCAATCTTAAATCCTGTATATTAATCTGCCTTATCTGTGCAACAATTTTCCTCGTTACAACTTACTCCTACTCTATTCTTTCAATATCTCGGATCTATTTCGCTTGGGCGGAAGGTGGGCTGTACGTATGCAGCGGGAGTCGCGCCAAAAAACAATTTAATACGGATAAAAATGACAACAGTATCATGCCAAAGAAAAATGATTCATACTGGCCACTGGGCGTTAAACTTTTAAGTGTCCTAGCGCCCGCGGTTATGAACGATCTTTCAGATCGACAAAAACTTTTTTCGGGTATGGGAGTGAGCGAGAAGTAAAGGTAAATGAATAAAAACTTTTGATAGGGTCTGTTCGACAATCAGCTGATAAACAAAAATACTACAAATTTACTTGATATGCCAACTTGCACCGATGAAGGTTTTACAGATCCCTATCAAAAAGATTCAAATTTTTAATCTTTTATTCCGTTTGACAGGGTCAGTGATAAACTTCCACTTCATTTTAAGTTATTATACCCGGTACACATAGAGTACAAGGGTATATTGTATTCGTGTGTGTTAGCACAAAGTGCCAAGACCTAATAACCCAGCTCTAATAGACGGCAGCAACTGACCGCAGCGAGCAAAACCAGCGAGCTGAGCTGAAACCCAATACCAACCGATCTGAGTTGGCAGAACCAGAACCAGTAATTAGCACATACTTTCTTTAACATTGACCTTACGGACTTTCATTAACATTGACCAACTAACCATAGTTAAGCCACTTATTAATTTTCTGATCTTATAAAAGATCACCTGGTCCAAAAAAAAGATAGTTGCGAATACAGAGTTAATCGGTTCGTTACTCAGTATCAAGTTACGGTACTTAAAACTAACCTACTTCGAGTGTTGCTCCCGTGAAACGAACCACAAGTAAAAAACCCCTATACGTAACGCCTCTGAGTGTTGCTCCCGTCAAACGGAACCTACCGTTACGCCTGTGAGTTCAAGTTCAACGATAGTTGCAGCATAACGCCCTACGGACGAACAGTGTGAATGTATAACAGGAAGAAGGAATCAACTCCGACCCCATAAAGAACAAATATTCTTGATCACTATCAACAGCCGAGTCGATATCTCTATGTCCGTCTGGGTATCTGCCCGTCTGATTGTATGAACGCATGGATCTCAGAGACTATGAGATTGAGCTATACGTTTTTGCATGTAGACTCCTATAATACCCACGCATATCTATTTTGCTTCAATTTCTTCCGAAAAAGAACTGTATCAGGTGTATACGGCGAGATGTTAATGGTTAAAATGGTCGAATGGTTGAATGATGTCCTTCGAGTGTGGGATTCTGTGCAATTTTTGGTCGTCTGTCAATTTTTGCGGAATAAACCATACCTTTCGTAAGCTTAAATGTTCGGTTTAAGTGCAACAAATCGATGTTTTGGATATTTTTAATTCTATTTCCAGGAATTTCAATGATGATTTCGGCAAATTTTTTGATGAATTCACGCACAGTTTCCATGGAATTTTCGGTGATCGCGAATTTTGATTGGCCCACATTATTGGAATTTTGATTGTTGATCGTCATTTTTGTAATCTGGTATGGGATAGGCAATCATCGTCATAAACTTTTTTTATTAATTGAAACGTTACGGTAAAAGCTTTACCAATTTTAACACTAAATTAAATGTTGAACCTTTCTTCGAATCTCATTTTCGCACAGATAAATCAAACATGCTGATCAACAATAGTCTCTCAATTTAAACCTATCGACTACAAACTTTGCACTCATCCTTTGCACGCAGTATACATATATGTAAGTCGGAAAAGCCGGAATCGGTTGACTTTATCATATAAATTGTTCGGGAATGCCAAAACTTTGGTGTTATGTTCTTCAAAGGAAATTTCACGAAGATCGACCGGCTATATCCTATTGCTGCCATAGAACTAATCGATTGAAAATGACACAACCTTTTAGTCTCTCAGTTTTAAAGCTATCGACTTCAAACTTTGCACACATCCTTCTTTCCTTTGCAGGCAGTATATAAGTCGGAACGGCCGGGATCGGTCGACTATATCCTATAGCTGCCATATAACCAATTGATCGGAAATGCCATAACTTCGTTGTTTTTTAAGTTAGAAGGATGGGACTTGCTGTGGACTCCTCTTTTAGCAGACTTATTCTATCTGCCAAATTTCATAAGGATCGGCCGACTATATCCTATAGCTGCCATATAACTGATTGATCGGAAATGCCATATCTCTGTTGTTTTTTAAGTTACAAGACTGGGACTTTGTATGGATTCTACTTTCGGCAAACTAATTTGATCTGCCGAGTTTTATAAGGATCGGCCGACTATATAAGATCCGATATATATCTAATAATATAAGCTGCCACATATCTGCAAGGGTATATCAACTTCGGCTCCGCCCGAAGTTAGCTTTCCATTCTTGTTTTTGCATGATTTTAAATATTATTTTTGATGATCAAAAAATTTCATAATTCGGAACTACATTTATCGGCTCTGGTTGACCCTTCGTCCGAAATACCCATAATCGCATCCACTATGCGTCATGCCCCATTTCCACAGTATCTTATTACTTTCTTTACATTATCTGTCCACACATTATGCTTGAATACGTGCTACTCTTGAGCAAATGCACATAGACATATTCATTTAAATGCGCAGGTGTCTAAATAGAATGAAGTGAAAAGAATTTGTGTGATAAAATATCTAGAAGGTACCGTAAAAAACAGTGACATCCTTTCGACAACATGCAGTATGAATTCGACACACTCGTCGATGGGATAAGTATTTGCGGTTGGGGATTACAAAATTGTTTGGCCGCAAACAAAACATTTTTCCAACAATCACCGTTTCAAAAAACTCCACAACTCCACGCCTTTTATTTTATTGAATAACCCACACAGTATTCAGCCGGTGGTGGTGGTCTCTGAGGGTGTACTTCAAAAACTCCATTGTGTCCAATTTGTTTCGCGGTGTTAATGAGGTCCTGGATATGTGCAAATTTTAAATTTTATGGGAAATATAATAAATGGTGTATGAGGTCAAAACCAGCCTCAAGCTTTGCTGCTTTAAGAGACATGGATTTATCACATTTTTTTTTAAAAAGGGGATTGATCATTAGCACGTTAAAATAGATCTATGAAAATATAAGCAACCACTATATTCATGCAGCTGCTGGCATTTTTTAAAAAGATTATAATCATCAAAATAATCATGCACTTAATCAATTAATGCGTTCCATTATCACAGATATTTATATAAACATGAATTTTAAAATGATAATTATGAGACCCAATGAGGATTGCCAAATGCCCTAAAAAAAACACAAAACAAGAAATGAAACAAATAAAAGTAAACAACTGAAATACAATTTAATAATGAAAATAAACAAACAAATAAATAAGTTTGACCAAGACGGGTGGCTTCAAGTAGGGGGAAGTTCAAGCAGTACAACAGTGACTGTCAATGTAAACGAAAATACAAATAAGCAAAAACAACATACGCCAATAAACCAACAATACAACTTAACCAACATATACACAGCGACACGAGGCAAAAGGAAACGGAGCGAATACAAAATAAAATAAAGGAATAAAACAATCAGGAAATTATCCTTTGATCTTCTTCCTTATTGCTTTAAGCCTACATACCACCACTGAACCCTTACTCATAAAAAAAGCAAGAGACTGTTTTACTTTTGCTTTTGATGATATAACCGAATAAACAAATAAAACCAAAAAATTTTACCCGTCACTTTTGATTTTGGTTATCAAATTTACCTAATTCATTTGAAACAAGATAGATAGAGGAATATCAGGTTTATTTTATATAACATTTCTCCTGTAGACCTGTATCCATCTAATATAAAATTTAAAATTCTTTACTTTCTATCTAAACAACACTCTTCTTTCTTCTTATCATTTCTGTACTTTATTTCCCCGTTTGCCAATAATAATAATGTACATAAAGCTACGCTGCATAGGTGGATGCACAAAATTGATAGCTTCAATTATCCCGACTATATCTTAAGTATTGGGTATCGACCCTATCCAAGATATAAGAGATATATGAAAAGTTGTGTTATATCAAGCTATCTTAAGCTATCTTAAAATACAAAGGTAATAAAATTATTAGAGACTTAAGAAACAAAACTTCAAAGAAAATTTTTTAATCAATTTTATTTTCGTCAATTAGACTATTTAGACCTTTGGTCTTACAAAAGGTCGAATTTTCAAACAAAATTTTATTTATAGTCCATTTTTAGCGTTATAATTATACCCTTTCAGAGGGTATTATAATTTTGGTCAAAAGTGTGCAACGCAGTGAAGGAGACATCTCCGACCCTATAAAGTATATATATTCTTGATCAGGATCACCTCCTGAGTCTATATAAGCATGTCCGTCTGTCCGTCTGTCTTTCTGTTTCTACGCAAACTAGTCTCTCAGTTTTAAAGCTATCGACTTCAAACTTTGCACACATCCTTCTTTTCTTTGCAGGCATTATATAAGTCGGAAAGGCCGGGATCGGTCAACTACATCCTATAGCTGCCATATAACTGATTGATCGGAAATGCCATATCTCTGTTGTTTTTAAGTTAGAAGAATGGGACTTGCTATGGACTCCTCTTTTGGCAGACTTATTCGATCTGCCAAATTTCATAAGGATCGGCCGACTATATCCTATAGCTGCCATATAACTGATTGATCGAAAATGCCATATCTCTGTTGTTTTTTAAGTTAGAAGGATGGGACTTGCTATGGATTCTACTTTCGGTAAACTAATATGATCTGCCGAGTTTTATAAGGATCGGCCGACTATAATAGATCCGATATATATCTAATAATATAAGCTGCCACATATCTGCAAGGGTATATCAACTTCGGCTCCGCCCGAAGTAAGCTGTCCATTCTTGTTAACGTTCTATTTTAACGTTTGATCTTAAAGTTGAATAGACATTTCAACAAGAAACGACGGCTATAGTTCAGTTTCCAGACTATTTGATACTCATGTTTTCCACCCAAACTTTAATTACATTTTAAAGTATACAAAAAAAATTTTGTGTTTCATAATTTTGTATGTTATAAAATACAAAACTCAAACTCAAAAGTTTTGATGGCTAACTATTTCTATAGCTAATTTATACGTGGAAAGCAAGTTTCATTAGGTGAAGGGGACATTTTATACACAAATTAATTATGGGAAACAAGTTAGATAAAGGCAGACAATTAAAAAACTACAATTTGATTCGTGTGCGACAGAGAAGTTACAAATTGTAACATTTAATTAACTTGGTGTGTTAGGTTTCCATATTATAACAATATAATAATAAATCAGCGCTATAGCGTTCGTGGGGAGATTACTCTACTATATATAGTATATAATAATAGTATAAATAATTACAAAATTTTTAGTCTGCGTCCGATCTGATAAATAATACAGCAATTAAAAGGTATTGATTAAATTAGATCATTTTTATCCTGACATTTTCCAATAGTAATTTAGTTGTGGAATTTAGGTGAAAGTGGACAAATTTTGATTCCCTAAATTGGTCCTAAGTTTTCTTTTGACACATGTTACTTTAGAATATGCATTATTTGACACCTCAATCTTCACGAATCGACTTTGAGGAAATTCAATTAATTTGTACCTAAAACGAAACGAGAAAAAACGACTATCGGATTAAAGGACGACTAGGGAAAGTCGACTTCCCGACTACAAGATACATATGAGTATATAGCTATAATTCACCCAAAGTAAAAGAAAAATCAAAAGCCAATTTAAGAAAAAGCAACAGCCAGAAATCAAAATCATTCGAAATGCGGAAATATTATTTCAAAATTAATTTTTCAGCTATAAAATATAGTTGACCGATCCTGGCCGTTGCAACTTGGTGTCGGTGCAAGTTGAATTCGGTCTCAAAACTGAGAGACTAGTTCGCCTAGAAACAGAGACATCGACTCAGGAGGTGATCCTGATCGAGAATATGTACACATAGTTTATTGAGTCAGAGAATGTCTCCATCACTAAAAAAATGTATAATCAAGCTTAAACTTAGAATTACAGTGAAATAGTAATATGCCGTTTTCCATACTATGCGTGTACCATGCATGTTGAAAACACTTAAAAATCTACAATAAGCTTTTTTTTTAATATGCATATCGGATAACTATGTACATATGTACGTTTCTCTTGCATTCCTCAGTAAAAGTTCAAATATAATAAACTGGTTATGTATAACATCTTTATATCATTTTTAATACACATATTATTTATACACTTTATGTACATATTTTTATACCCTTGCAGAGGGTATTATAATTTTGGTCAAAAGTGTGCAACTCAGTGAAGGAGACATCTCCGACCATATAAAGCACCTCGTGAGTTTATATAAGCATGTCCGTCTGTCCGTTTGTCTGTCTGTTTGTTTCTCCGCAAACTAGTCTCTCAGTTTTAAAGCCATCGACTTCAAATTTTGCACACATCCTTCTTTCCTTTGCAGAGAGTATACAAAACGGAACGGCTGGGATCGGTCCACTATATCCTATATGTGCCATATAACTGAATTATCGGCAATGCTATGAATTAATTGTTTTTTAAGTTAGAAAGCTGTTGACTTTCTATGGATTCCATTTTGGGAAAACTTATCTGATCTGCCAAATTTCATAAGGATCTGCCGACTTATGTATGTAAGATCCGATATGTATCTAATAATATAAGCTGCCACTTAACTGCATATATAAGTTAGCTTTCCTTTCTTGTTATTTACTGAAATTGCTAATAATACTTGAATAGAATACACCAAGAATACTTGGTAAATACATTACTTTGTCAAAATTTTGCGTCATAATTAAGTCAGTTTTCGCTTTTTTTTCTAGGAAAACATAAGTTGCTGATAATTTCATTATTGTTCCTGGATTCATCACCCATAAAGTACATAGGTCGATTCTGAAATTTTCAGATCAGGCGTGGGATCTTTTAGGAAGGCATAGCATCCTTTTAGGATGTTATACATACATTCATACATTGATTTTATCTTCTGCAAGTCTGTCAAAGAACTAATTAGGAAATGCATACATATGTAAATATAGTATACATATATTCAAGGAATTGTTCAAAAATAAAGCCCTATATTTCCATAAGCGTTTTCTAATGTTTTGTAAAAATATTTCACGAGTGCATGTACATATCTATTTACACACCTACCATTTATGTACGTACGTTCACACATGTACATATATATGTACATACACAGTGGGGATCCATTTCATTTCTGTATGCTTTTAAGCCGACGCCCATAAGCAAAAATGTTGCTAAACAAACGGCATTGATATATTTGTATACATATGTATGTATGAACATATGAATGTATGTATGTATTTATATATTTAATATATAGTAGCATAGATACATATTCATGTATGTCGCATATGCTCTGGGCACTTTTTCTTCTACTCGTTGGCAATTTTTCGTTATTCGTCGACCAACCAAAACGCAATGCGCAAACTACAATATCAAATAATTGACAAGACAATTGGCCGAAGCAAGCGGAACTGTAACGTAACCACCACTACATAGGAGTGAATGTTCATTTGGGGGAGGAGCTTGTCGTTTGTGTACGACTCCAAAATCAAGTACGTTCATACACATTTATGTAAAAGTATTGTTCTTGACAATAGGCGTTTCTTTCAACTTCCCTCCTAGCTATTGAATTTGGAGTCAAGGGGAAACAACAAGAGTTTTGTTTCTTTCCGTATGAGTATCGCAGCCACCGTCAAATGCTAGATAGGGACAGATATATAAAAACGCTGATGGACAAATAGTGACATGAATTGGGGGTTGAGTGAGAAAGTGATAGAAAGTATGGGAAGAGAGAGTAATTGTAATACAAAAAGAGAGAGGGAGAGCGAGCGCGTATTCTTGTTCACAACAATTAAATCCACGCCCACAAATATACAGGGAAATTCCCAGCCAACCACTCCTAAACATTGTTTTTATATTCTTTCAAATGTGGGGAGTAGCTTATGGGAAAACTGCGCGTTGTTCAAATGAGAAAGTCGTTTCAGTAAAAAGAGCCGAAGAGACGCATAAAAGAGAACAAATGTGGGGGCAGTTTTCCTAAGGCTTCAGCTCTTAAATCATCTCGGGCAAATTATTGTTATATTCGGGAATCTCCAGTTGACGACAGCTACAGCAGTCAGTATTTCGTGGAATTTCGTGATGACTCGACGGGAACAGCATCGAGGGCGGAAAGGTGTAGGTTACCGAATGAAATCGCAAGTTACATATATAAACAGTGGCCGTTTGGCTAAAGTGGTCGTTCCGGAAAACAGAAACCCTTATTCAAGAAAACAGAATTAGATGCCAACAGTTGCATACACACATACATATGTATTGTATATTGTACAAATCAGGGTATTTCGGCCCGTTTATCTTTGTAAGAAAGTCACGTTTAATTAAACACTAATCGAATGCACATTAATGTAATGGCACAACTAGTGACGATGCGCGAGGTGAGCCACATGATAAAAACTCATTAAACAGTTATTGAGTGGAATCTATTGTTCAAAAATTCATAAATATGTTAAAATTTGCCTGAAGTGTAGTTTAATTGGAGGTTAAAATGTTAAAGGAGCCTAAACTTACGAAAGACATTCCACTGATATTTCCAAAATATATCTAAATAAATACATATGAATATATGTATGTACATATGTATTATTTACATGTATGTATATATGTATGTATGTATGTACATATACAATATACATACATATGTTTTAAGTAAAAATAGTTCAAGCCGTCCATTTCCCTTTTACCTGTTAATCTTTTTTATTTAAAAACATATTTCAATAATATTGATTTTAGAAACTATGTGCATTTTGTTTGCGGATTTTGCTGGAAGAAGTAATTTAGCCAAAAAACATTTTAAAAATAATCCGCTTTGGTTGTATGTAAGTATTACGACCAAAAATATTTGGAAAAATATATTGATATTTGGAATAGTTAATGTATTATTTGTATTACAGTCTTCATTTCAAATATTATGTCATATAGACTGACGTGCATAATGAGATCAAGATTACAAACATACATATCTACATAAATTTGTATGTATGTACATATGTATTTTTATGTTTATATTCATACATACATATAATGTTATGCTTATATATGTATGCAAATATTTACATGGTAAATGGTTTACATGGTGCAAAGGAAAACAAATTTTCGAAGGTGATATATCCTTGTATGTATGTATGTATGCATATTGTAAAGTACATATGTGTGGAGTGCATAGCAAATATCGGACTTTGCTTGCCGATCTTCATGAGAGTTTTTGAATAAGATAGAGAGAATTCGCAAAGTTATCGCATTAACGATGATATGATAACATATATATCCGATGTGATCTATATCGAAAATATCAGGTATGTATAGGCGGCCGATTCTTATAGGGATTGCTTTATCATTAAATTTCTAAAAAAAATTTAATTTTTTCAATAAATCCAAGTGTCATTTCCGATCGTTGATTATAGCACCTATTGGACGTAGTCTGACGATCTTTATGAATTTATTCGGATCGAATTAGATGGCCCATAAGAAAATCACAGCGAACGGTAGTCCGCTAGGTGGCGACATGCATGCCCTGCTTGTAGCAGGCGCGTGAAGACACTATATATAGCCGTAGAAATAACATTTTCTGTGCCGACGAAATAAAAATTTTTCGTTCAATCTGAATAAGTGATATACCCAATGAAAGGTATTGTTTTCATTAGAGGGATTTTATCCAAACATTTGTCAAAAGTAGTTTGGATTGCGAGAAATTTGCGTAAATGTAAAACACTTTCGATTCACTAAATTGGAGATAGCGGAGACATAGGTGTCACCAGACAAAATATTTTAGATATTTTCTGCTAGATATAGAATAGATTCTGCTCTAAAATACGCGTCGATTGGTACCTCAACCATCCCGACCATCCTCAACCATCCGACATTTCTTTCAAAAGTTATTCAGGAAAAACGAAAAAAGAATTTCCCAAATAAAAAAGTTTTTCAGATTTTACTCCGAAAAAATATTCAGCCCGCGGTTGCCTTATTTTGTCTCTTTTTTTATACCCTTGCAGAGGGAATTATAATCTTGGTAAAAAGTGTGCAACGCAGTGAAGGAGACATCTCCGACCCTATAAAGTATATATATTCTTGATTAGGATCACCTCCTGAGTCGATATAAGTATGTCCGTCTGTCTGTCTGTTTCTACGCAAACTAGTCTCTCAGTTTTAAAGCTATCGACTTCAAACTTTGCACACATCCTTCTTTTCTTTGCAGGCAGTATATAAGTCGGAACGGCCGGGATCGGTCAACTACATATATCCTATAGCTGCCATATAACTGATCGGAAATGCCATACCTCTGTTGTTTTTTAAGTTATAAGGTTGGGACTTTGTATGGATTCTACTTTCGGCAAACTAATTTTATCTGCCGAGTTTTATAAGGATCGGCCGACTATATAAGATCCGATATATATCTAATAATATAAGCTGCCACATATCTGCAAGGGTATATCAACTTCGGCTCCGCCCGAAGTTAGCTTTCCATTCTTGTTTTAATTGGCTCTACCGATCCGATTCATATTGAATGTAGAGAGATAACGCCACTTTTCATATATCGTTCATAACTGGAAAATGTCGCTTACTCAAGATATTGTCCGATAAGTAGAGCTACCGATGCCACTGGCCGCCATCGCACTCTGAAAAAAATACTCCCATTAAAAATATTCTTATTCGGCACGTGGAACAATAACAATAAACAATATAATCACGTGCCGGGTAAGAATATTATTAATGTATAATTTTTTATACATATATTGCATTTATTCGTCCCCAAAATTGTTTTCCGATATTTTGAGAGGGGCATGAGAGTTCGCCACCGTTTTACCGTGTCAAGAGGTTTTTTTTATATGATTCAGAGAAAGTCCCATTTTTCTATCTTTAAAAATACCAAATTTGTGTATAGGACATAGGATATATAGCTATATAGTTATAAAGATCTATAGGATATAGTCGACTGATCGCGTTCCTTCCGACTTATATACTGGGTGAAGGTATACTGCGTGCAAAGGAAAGAAGGATGTGTGATAAGATTGAAGTCGATAGCTTCAAAACTGAAAGATTAGTTTGCTTGGAAACAGACAGACTGATGGACGTCCATGCTTATATCGACTCAGGAGGTGGTCCTGATCAAGAATATATATTCTTTAGAGCGGCAGAGATATCTCCTTCTGCATGGCACACTTTTGACCAAAAATTATAATAACCTCTGCAAGGGTATAAATTTTTTTATATATGTGGAGTACCTAAATATCTGAAATGTATTAATGCAATATATTAATTATTATGAAATATATTAATTTGATTTATATTTTTTATTTGTAAAATAATAATGAAGAATAATTTTTATTTTTTAAATAGAAAAAAAAAATGTTACACATTAAATATATATATGTAGTATTATATCACACACCCTTTCGTTGCCAATACTTGCTTCCATCGTAATGCAGTTCTTCCAAACGTACACGAAATGATCGAATTCCAGTCAACTCTAATAACTCGAATACTTTCGGCTTTGCCGAATCTTTCATTCCCTTTCGTGCTTAATTTTTTCTCATTCATTTATTCACGCAGCTATGCCCACTTACCACTTGGGTCAGGTAGAAATCTACCTGCCCATAACTGCGGAGCACTCAAATCCTAACGTTCAGGATGAGGATGTGCTTTCATTAACCCTTGGAACCTATTAATTTAGCAGAAACCGTTCCATAGCAAGGGTGAAGTAGAAGTAGCTTTTGATTAACATCAGGGTGCTGCCCACGTTGAACTCACTTAGAGCCTGACAAATTCCGAGTTGTTGGATGCGTTTGAGATATCCAGGGTGACTATGAGCACTAACCATACAACATATAGACTACCCATTTCATTCAACGAAAATGGGCGCAAAAAATTCTTGCGACAGTCCCCATAGTGTGGCCACATAATCTTACTCTAATTCTTAAGCGCATAATCTCATCGAACCTTTTTGGTTGTTCAGTCGCAGAGAAGCGCATAGTCAGGAAGGTTGCTCCGCGGTGAAATTGATCTTTATATGTATGCGCTGACACATTCACATACACTGTTTCATGTTCGATTTCGTATTGAAGCCAGCCAAAATTTTAGATTTTTATAACTTTTCAGGCTACCCTAAGTAAATTGTGGTATGCATTATTGGGTTAATGATGATGAAAGAAAATATATTTTATTTTTTTAATATTTAAGAATAAATTTTATATATGTTTGGGAAAACTATTAAGTGTTAGCAGTAATATGTTTGTATACATATATGTCTACGAATGAATGCAAATTTATATACTAAGGTAGAAACGGGGTATTTCAGTCGGTGTCAATTAAAACCCCGATTGCTTTTAAAGTGTTTTTGTTTTGCAAGCCGATGGTGCTTGCATGCCCTTCTGATAGATGATTTTTAGGGGAGCTTAGGGGAGTTTTATAAACAAAAACAGCTGATTTTTAGTTTTGGTGGTCATCAGTAGCGTATGCAAGCAGCATCTGTTTAAAAAAGAACAACATACAAATAATTTTGATTTTAAGTGAAAACGACTGAAAGATACGCTGTTCCTATCTTAGCACAAAGATTTTCATTCTTTGTTAAATATATATACATGTAAAGCATTTTACTGCTACCACTTAATCGTATGTCATCATATGTATAAAATGTATGATGAAATATTAATAATAACAAATTAACATAAAATATAATATAAAATATTATAAAATTATTTCATCATTAACCCAATAACCCCCATTAACCCCCAATAACCCCCCAAGTACCCCCAGTACCCCCATTTTTTGGGTAGCAAGCCTGAAAAGTTACAAAAATCTAAAATTTTAACTGGCTTCAAAACGAAATTGAACGCACACACAAGCCGTGTATGTGAATGTGTGAGCACGCATACATATAAAGATCAATTTAACCGCGGAGCAACTTTCTTGATTATACGCTTCTCTGCGACTGAACAACCAAAAACGTTCAATGAGATTAAGATCGTAAGAAAGCGCTTAAGAAGGAGAGTAAGACTCTCTCTGGGGCCTGTCGCTTGAAATTTTTGCGTCCATTTTCGTTGTATGAAATGGGTAGTCTATATGTTGTATGGTTAGTGGTATGAGGCTTCTTAGAGCACCCCTTCCATCTGGACTCCTAGCAATTCTGGCATCCGCTGCTATAGTGTCCACCGTCGACCTTCCATCTCGGAATCCGAAATGTTTGAATGACATCCCTCCCACCGCCTCAATGGCTGCTGAGAGCCTCGCCGCAGTCACCATTTCAAAAACTTTGACTGTTGTATCCAGCATCCTATAGGCGTTACCCCTTTGGTTTTGCTTCGCCGAGTCCCATAGCTCCAGAAAGCATTTCTTTTTGTTATATCGGATGGCAAGCTTTAGTGCTTTGTGCCGATCATTAAAGGCAAAACGCCGTTCTTCTCGCTTGCTGCATAAGCCTCTTAGCCTTCTTGCACTCTGCACGGATGTAGTCAATTTCGTTGCTCCACCAGTGAACGGGGACCTGGTGTCTTCGCTAGCGGCTACGCTGCTGCATACAACAGTTTACTGCTTGCTTTTGCGCCATCCGATAGCGAGGGACTCGCGTACGTAGAATCAATGACCGATCCTGCTCCGGCTCTACCGGTTTCCCACATTCAGTAGCACAAGATTAAGGGATGCGAAAGTTTTTCTCATTATTCTTCATCGTGGAGCCCTATCCTGCCTCCACACAGTGAAGTCCCCGGCTACCAGGACATCAATGCGGAATCGGATATTGTTCAGGTTGGCCATAATCCGTTCGAATGCACTGTTGATTAGGCTCGGTGCAAGGTAGCAGTTGTACAACCGATATATTGATGTTCGATGTTTTTCGCATCGTTAGTTCCCGGTGATTTTGGAAATGCCAAACTAGAAAGCTCAAGTTAAGCCAGACGGATTGATAAGTTATTTTTCTAGCAGTCACGATCGGCGTAGATCCTTGTTTGGAAATTCTTTTAAATTGGTTCACAAAGCTTGTTTACACCCTCGCGAGCAGCCTTTTTTAGTTTTTTTATATACGCGTATTATAATTTTAGCCAAAAGTGTGCAACGCAATAAAGGAGGCATCTGCGATTCTATAAAGTACCTATACCTTCTATACCTATACCTTATTCTTGATCAGAATCACCTTCACGTGATTCATCAGAATCACATGCTATCGATGTAAGCATGTTTATCTGTCTGTTTATTCTTCGCAACCTAGTCTCTCAGTTTTAAATTTATCGACTTCAAACTTTGCGCACATCTTCCTTCGACCGGGATCGGCCGAGTATATCCAATAGCTACCGTATAACTGATTGATCGGAAGAACCATAACTTTGGTGATTTTTAAGGTAAACGATGGGACTTTCTATGTTACCATTTTGGGCAAACTAATCCTATCTGAGAAATTTGACAGAAAATTGACACCAACTTTCTAATTTTAAAGATGCTTGGGGCTGGCCACCTTCTTTAATTTATTGAAATTATTGCATTCCGTAAATCAAGTTTTTTGCTCCTTTCTTTCCACACATAAAGCATATTATGTGTGGACGTATTGTTTCTTACCATCCTTTGGGTTTGTTAGCTTGACGTCGTTGTTCTGCTTCATCTCGAGATTGCTGAATTTTGGTACGAACTATTTTTTATTTGTTATACACTAATTTATGTTTACATAATATTCGGCTATTTTTATTAATGCTTCATTTATATAATTTTATTTTTTTTATTTGAAAATTTTCGATTATTATTTTTGACACCATTTCTATAGAGTCCACAGCGGAACCGGAGTCCTAATCAGAGAACGCATCAAACACCACATTGTTTGGTGGTGTTGTGTGTCTACCTACTGCCCAACTCGTTTGACATCTCGTTTGCGGCTGCCAAAATCTCTACATCGCAAGGGAAGAAAGTACAAGAAAACAAACACTATAAATCGTATTAGCAAATCAAACAGAAGCAACAGAGGCACTTGCACCGTGCTTGGAAGACCAGAAAATCACATCTTCAAAACAACACGTTGAAAAAGCCTCTCGATCCCTCGACAGGGCTGCAATCTCCTATAGAACGCTCACCTAAATTTAGGCGCTCCTACGGAAACCACCGAGAGGATGGGTTCTCAGCGACGGAGACAGAGCTAAAACATTAGCTGCAAATCGCCAAAGTATTTTCTAGCCAAATCGTGCCAGAAATGCAGTCAAAAAGTAAACCTTTGGCTTTTTCCCAAAGAGTGAAAGAAATCTATCAATATAAGGATATCAAAGTTTGGAATTGATCGCATAATTTCGTTATCATACATAGATTCGGGTGGGATAAATCCACTCGTTATAATAGTGATAAATGAGGTTACAAGAAAGATAAGGAGGGAGAATTTTTACGCTCAGATAGGCATTTAAGAATAAATGTTTTAAGATTCATAGGAGAGGAAAGTGAGATGATGGGATAGAGGCCATGGTAGTTCGAACATAATATCCTAAGAAGATAAGATGTTATCCAAGTACAATATCCAATAGCACATAATAAGAATTTCTTTTGTAGAGATTTAATGTGGTCTTACTGAATACCATATTGGGGTCTCCAGACGCATGACATATAAGCTTTAAGTTATATAGGGATCACTAAATTCTTTTGACAATTTTTTAGTAAAGCCAAGGACACACTTAGCAACAAAGTTATGCAACAAAAGCAAAAGTTTTGCGTTTTTGTTTTGTTAAACATATGATTGTGGTTCTCTTTTAACTTTCATTTGTGAACAAAGAAATAAAATTATACCCGTATCGATACGCGATTGTACAGTGTTATATTTGCGTGAGCAATGAATAAAATGATTTAGAAAAATGTGCAATACAACTACAAGTATAGTTCTGCTTCTATTTCTTTATTTATACTTCGGGCGGAGGAGAAGTTAATATACCCCTGCAGTTAAGTGGCAGCTTATACTATTAAATATATATCAGATCGTAAAAAATGGACCGATCCTTATAAGAACTATAACTGATTGATCAGTAATGCCATAACTTTGTTGTTTTTTAAGTTAAAAGAATGGGACTTTCTATGGATTGTACTTTCGGCAAACTAATTTGATCTGTCAAGTTTCATAAGGATCGGCAGACAATATCCAATAGCTTTCATGTAACTGATTGATCGAAAATGCCATTTGTTGTTTTTTAAGTTATAAGGATAAGGCTTGCCATGGATTCCACTTTCGGAAAACTTGTAACGTGTAACGGTAGTAGCGATCCAGCCTGGATTCTATACTTGCGGGGCACGCTTTAATTTTCCGGCTCTAGCTCGTCGGCTTTGGGGGTGGTGGTCTTGCTCCGTATATTATTATCCGTAAGAATTAGAATTTAGCGTGCTGCGACAAAAAAAAAATAATCAAACAGAAAAACTGTGAAAATTTCTAGAGAGCTAAACGATAACCGGAAGAACAGAAGGACAATTTCAGAGAAACTAGAAGAAAGGGAAAGAGAAAAAGGTCAGAAATGAAAAGGTTGCGATACACAGATGGAGTGGTGTTCGCTTTATGCCCTACCCAACCTATGATCCTCTCCGCTCGAGCGTGGCTCTGAGGATCCCTTTATACAGACAATATTCGAAAATAAATTTAAACTTTATTGTTAATTTGCGTTATTTATTTAAGATTTAAAAAGAAAAAAAATTTTTTTTTTATTTTTTAAAACCTATATTAAAATTTTCAAACATTTTTTTTTTTGGGGTATCCAAAATTTCATTCCACTATAATCTTTTTATGTCTCCATTTTTATGTCTGATCATCTATCATTATTTTTTTTATTTTGAATAATATTAAATTAAATAAAATTTACTCGAAGATTTTTCTCAGTGTAAAAAAAGCTTGTTGACAAATTCAAAGCAAAACAACAAAAGATAAGCTCCCTGTGATCATAACCGTTCTTTAATCTTTATCATCTTTTTATTCCGCAAAATTTGGTTTTGTGAGGGATTTAAATTACAACAACAAAAATCATAATTGCAGGTAGGTATTTTTGTTGTAACAATTGAAGAAAAATTTAGAAAATCAAACTCACGTGCATATCCCTCGACGAAAGATCGATCTCCCGTCGCTGGTGTGCTGGAAACAGAATTTTGGGGCTTTTCCCATAATGTTGGGATATATCAGAGACGGCGAATTATTTTACTTTTTATATAAAACACCAGAGCTTTTCTTTAAGTGATTCTTTGCTCCATCAAATCGAACTCACACTAACGCACTCTTCTGTGCATTCTTGCACTTCTGCTCTTATCACTGCGATCTCTACCTGGTTTTTTCCATGCAAAACCAAAACAAAACAAAAGAAAAAAAAAAAACAAAAACAAAAAAAAAAACAATTTAAATTTCGAAGAGCTTTTCTATTTTTTCCGCACGTTTTCAAATTTTTTTAACTTTATTTATGTATTTTTATTTTTTTAACTTATTCTTTATTTGTTTTATTTTTAACTATTTATTTAACATTTTTAGATTTTTGTTATTATTTTTTCACCTCTTTATCTATATTTTTAGCAATGTTATCGCCACATTATATTTTAAACGATTATTTATTTAAAAGTTCACTTTATTGTTTGTAGTGTATATCACACGCAAAATTTTTTATATAACCAAAAAAAAATGTATTTTTCGTTTTCATGCACATTTTCCTTTATATTTTTATGTTTTTTAGTTCACTAGCATTGATCTTTGTTATTATTTATATTTTCCATTATATTTTCTGTCTTAGATTTCTTTCAGTGTGCACATGGTTTAGGGGACTTTTTTTTATTTTTTTACATTTCTTCACTGGGCTTTTTGGCCACTTTTCACATCCCAAAAATAATTACTGGCCCGCGGAGTTTCCGATCCCTCGATGGGATTGATTAGGCGCTCCGCGGGACACTAGCGGGTCGCTGGGCCGGCTTAGGGCTTGCTCTGCCTGGATGCCGGGCCGATAGATAACCCACGTGGAGGTGGGTTCTCCTACATAAGGCCGATGTCTCCAATGGGTTCCTATTTTCCTTCCTTCTTATAATTCCGCGGGAATGGGTTGGCGGAATATAGCTGGCAGGTTAATCTGGGTAAATCTTAAGAAATAACCCCAAAAAGAATTTAACCTATGTGTGAGCAATGACACCCACATGCCAAGGCAAGAAACTTACTTTGACAGATCTTCCTGCTCTGAAGGTTCGATCGAAAAGAACCTAAGATTCCAGAGCGGAAATCTACGTCAGTCAAAAATTACGATAGGTGAATCCATGATAGGTAAATGCAGCTTTTCAGTGCATACCTGTTACAGCTGATAAGAGGCTGCATCTCAGATGGCAACTCTTAGTTTACCTAATCGGTAATTTATGCTTGGTACCTTTGGCGCCAAATATAAAAAAAATCCAAAATGAACATTTGTCCCATTTGAATTTTTTTGGGAGGCTTCAGTCGCGAGTACAAACTAATTCGATCTGCCAAGTTTCATGTCGCGGGATATGATGCAGTGACTCATATCCTTTGCTACCCCAATAACAGGAACGGCAAACAGAAATTTGGCTCCCGAATTTGCCGTTAATGTGCATGACTCCAATTGATACCTCCATGGCATGACTCCAAGTTATACCAAGGAATGCTTTAGAACTAACCGCTTTTGCGTCCACTCAACAGGGTACCCCACCGCTCGGACCCACGGAACGGACTGATGTCGCGGAATTTCCGACTGTGGCACCATAACTCTTACAGGTGGTCCGACCTGTTAGACAAATATTTACCACATGGCTAGCCCCTTATACTTTTGAGATAGACATCTCGGCTTATATCAAAGCCAAAACTAAGGCCGTTATTAGAGTGGCCTTATAAACAAATTTAAAAATTCCTACTCGAAGAGCATGTCATTCTTCACGATACGTATCCGAAGTTTTTCCAGGTGTACCACTTTTAGACGTGACCGACCTCTGCTAAGAGGTGGAAAAGTCTTAACCTCTATTAACTTTTAATTTCGCTTCTGACGAGATAAAGTAACTATAGTTTGGTGATTTCGAATTTATCTGCGTTAAAGACATATTGTCTGCTGAATCGTAGTTTATTACCTTTTTTTACATTCTTCCATCTTTCGAACCGCCTGCATACTGCCATTCAGTCTTTTCTGAATAGTAATTCTTGGTAACTTAAATTTACCAGAAGACACTTGGTCAAATATTAAATACTCATCTTCTTTATCCCTTTCCACCCATCATGATTTCACGGCGGGCAAGTTCGTCAAGTTTCTAGGTCAAATTAACCATGTTAGAAATTCGTAAGGTCGGCTTCTATACTTATGTGTCGGCTTCTATACTTATTTGATCCTAATGGTGTCACTCTTTCCAGAGCTTTGCCGCTCTTAAGGAGAATCTATATCACCCCATCATCCCCCTCCCCTGAGGATCTATATTACCCCACGCTTGAACCTTTAAAGAAAACCATTTCTGGTGTCGATCAGAAGTCTCCCCGCGTAGCAAATATGATTCGCTGTTTCCGTAAGAAAGACTTCACAAACTTAATTCCAAACTTGGTCCGATATTCCGGCATGCTCCAATATAAATGTCACCTTAGAAAAATTTTACCATAGTTTAAATATATTTTTTGACTAATGTGTGACGTGAAAATATCTGGCCGCTTAAAAAAATCCTTCTGGGTTTTCAAGGTGCCTCAAAATTAAATTAAAAAAATTGTAAAAGCAGGCTTTTACATAAATATAAAAAAACTGGGGTTTTCAATATACTTCCAAGCCGGCTCAGATTTTACTGTGTAAAACGCTGTATGGTAAGGAATTTAATTCGCAGGTGCCGGATTCAGTTCACACAGGATCCGAAGCAGTTTTATAACTTTGTGCACACTAAGCGTAAACGTGTATATTTTCATCCTCTGCGACGAGATAAAGTAACTATAGTTTGGTGATTTCGAATTTATCTGCGTTAAAGACATATTGTCTGCTGAATCGTAGTTTATTACCTTTTTTTACATTCTTCCATCTTTCGAACCGCCTGCATACTGCCATTCAGTCTTTTCTGAATAGTAATTCTTGGTAACTTAAATTTACCAGAAGACACTTGGTCAAATATTAAATACTCATCTTCTTTATCCCTTTCCACCCATCATGATTTCACGGCGGGCAAGTTCGTCAAGTTTCTAGGTCAAATTAACCATGTTAGAAATTCGTAAGGTCGGCTTCTATACTTATGTGTCGGCTTCTATACTTATTTGATCCTAATGGTGTCACTCTTTCCAGAGCTTTGCCGCTCTTAAGGAGAATCTATATCACCCCATCATCCCCCTCCCCTGAGGATCTATATTACCCCACGCTTGAACCTTTAAAGAAAACCATTTCTGGTGTCGATCAGAAGTCTCCCCGCGTAGCAAATATGATTCGCTGTTTCCGTAAGAAAGACTTCACAAACTTAATAGCTTAATCAATACATTTGATTGGTCCGATATTCCGGCATGCTCCAATATAAATGTCACCTTAGAAAAATTTTACCATAGTTTAAATATATTTTTTGACTAATGTGTGACGTGAAAATATCTGGCCGCTTAAAAAAATCCTTCTGGGTTTTCAAGGTGCCTCAAAATTAAATTAAAAAATTGTAAAAGCAGGCTTTTACATAAATATAAAAAAACTGGGGTTTTCAATATACTTCCAAGCCGGCTTAGATTTTACTGTGTAAAACGCTGTATGGTAAGGAATTTAATTCGCAGGTGCCGGATTCAGTTCACACAGGATCCGAAGCAGTTTTATAACTTTGTGCACACTAAGCGTAAACGTGTATATTTTCATCCTCTGCGTACATTTGAAAATTCATCTGCCGCCTCCGACAAGACCATTCAGGATCCGAAGCAGAATTTATTCCCAATTTTCTTTTTAAAAAAACTTATTCACCTCCCTCCTCCAAAATTTCAGCCCAGCCATACGCATATAATATTCAATAAGCCAATCTTATTTATTTCTTTATTTTTTTTTTAATGGATGAGTTTTTATTGAATCTTCTGTTAATTTTGAGACTAACAATAAGTTTACGAATCTTAAAATTAAAATTTAACTAACAGTGAACTAAGACTCGTTGCGTTCTCGTTGCGCGTCCCTCATGTCGGTCGCTGGGTGGGTAAGTCATTGCGACGAAGACGTGATTGGTTGCTCAACATTGTTAGACCTCGCCCCAGGTGGTTAGGGTGCAACAATATCGTGGTAAAGTACTTTTCCTTCTGTTTTGCGATCACTTCTTTGACTGATAGAATGTTTAAGTCGCGATGTATGTTTTCGTTGTTAACGAACCCCGGTGTCTCGGTGATTGTTCTCAATATCTTCAACTGAGCTCGCTGGATTATGTCAATATTGCTATTGCTGGCATTCCCCCATAACTGGGAGCCGTACATCCATATAGGTTTTTTTTTACCGAGTTATGCAGCAGGATATTCAAGGCTAAGAGGAGACCGATCGTTAATAAGCCAGTGGAGGCTGCTGGATTTTAGATCTTTTGTTCTTTTGGCTTCAATGTGCTGGCGCCATGTGAGTCTTCTGTCGAGGTGTACTCCTAGATATCTCACTTCGTTTGCTTGCGGTAGTGGAGTGTTGTATAACGTTAGCGGCGGGCAGTTTTGCCTGTTCAGAGTAAACGTAACGTGCTTGCATTTTTGTTCGTTCACTTGAATTCGCCATTATGATAGCCATTTTTGAAAATCGACCAGATGTGAAGCCAACTGCGCAGTTGCTTGCGTCGAGATTGCATTGCTTTTCGAGATGTCTGCTGTGTAGAGGACGTATAATGTTGGGCCTAGCACGCTGCCTTGGGGAATTCCAGCTCCCATAGTGAAATCAGCAGTTATAGCAGTGTTGCACCTTACAGAACATTTTCTGTCGTAAAGGTAAGACTCTAAACGCTTGTGAGCGTTGTAGAGGAGCATTGTCTTGATCTTGTATATTAGACCTTCTAGCCTTCTAATGCTTGAGAGACGTCTAAAAATATGGCAGTACAGAACTCTTGTTTTTCCAACGCGTTCCGAATTTCTGATGTTATCCGGTTGACCTGCTCAATTGATCCGTGCTTTTCACAAAACCCAAATTGGTGTGACGGGATTCCTTCCTGGGTTCTTAGGTATGTGTTTATCCGAGTCAATACGCATTTTTCAAAGAGTTTAGATAAGCAAGAACGTCTTTTCCCGGCTTTGCTATCATTATTATAATTGACTTTTTCCATCTCACTGGAAAATGGCCAAGTTTTGCGATGGCATTGATAAGCTGGGTGATAGAACAAACGGCGCAATATGGAAGCCTTGGGATTTTTTCGGATTCAGTTGATTTTGGATGATGTTAGTGATTTCGCTTGGGCGAAATTCAATTGGCTCATATTGAAGCTGAGGCCATATGGTAAAGTCAGCAAAGTAAACGCACTAGTGGCAGGATTTGGTTGGAAGACATTTTTAAGGTGGTGTGCAAGCGTACTGGCTCTATTGCATAGCTGCGCGCCCAGCCGCCTGTGGGATTTCTAATAGGCATCACTGTTTCTTTCGGTGAGCTCAGAGTTGGGTGAGCTCAGAGTTGGGTGAACTCGTCATAGTGAGTGTTTTGTACTAGAAGTTGACAATTGCTCTATGTAACGATTCCCTCTAAAGCTTTAGTAAGTTGGCGTGAGGCATGTCTTAAGCTTTTCTTAGCAGATGGCGATCTGTGGAGTTGCCACTCTCGACGTAAGCGTCACTTTTCAAGGACGAGCTCTTCGATATGTAGATTTATCTTCTTTTGGTTGCATTTCATATTTGTAATTTGGGGTGTTGAAGCTCGAGCTGCAGAGACGAGTACAGACTCCAGTGAATTAACAAAGCTGTCTACGTTGGCTTCATCGTTGAGGTGAGGACTTAGCTCGATGTGTGAGCTAATATACTTTCTGTACTTAACCCAGTTTGTTTTCTGTGAGGTCAATTTTAATGATTGTTCCAATGTTCCTGGATGTCGGAGTAGAAGAAGCAGGAGAGATCTGAAAGCCATCTTCGGCGCTTATCAGATTTTTGGGGATGTTTTTGATAATCGCAAAGTCTATTAAGTCGGGTAGTTTCATTGGATCTGCCGGCCAATATATTGGCCAGGCGGAGTCGAGCTTGTTCTTGGCTTTGATAATTGCATTATAGAGCTGCTTTCCTTTTGGATTCACGAGTCGAGATCCCCAGTGTGTGTGCTTGGCATGCTGCTATGAAGTGGTCTCCTAGTGAGTTGAAAAACTGCATAAACCCTTCTTCAGCTATTGTGAAGCGAGGGGGGCAGTATACGGCGGCTAGTGTAAATTGGATGCCAGTATTTAGCTGTATATTTATAGATATGGACTGTAGGTAGTTTTTAGCAAATTTGTTATGATAGTGGTGCTTAATACAGCTTCTCATTAGAATTCCTGTCCCACCATATGCTTTACCATCTGGATTATTTGTTCCGTAGAATGTATAGCCTCGTAATTGAAAGTTGTATTTGTTTGTAAGGTGTGATCTGAAAGCAGCATTACATCGATATGATTGTCAAGTAGGAATTGAGCTAGCTCAAGTTTATGCTGTGAAACGCCGTTAGCGTTCCACGTCGATATCCGTAGGGAACTTATTATCTGTATTGTTGTGAAACCAGCATATGTATCAGTGGATTTTGGTTTCGCAGTAAATCTTGCATAGTTATGCGCATAAACAACATAACATAACATAAAACAACGTTACTGAGAATCGTGTTCCTGGTATGTTGATTGCAGAAATGAACTTTTTGAGGCAAGGGTAGCCAGTCCCAATTTTAAAGCGTTTGTGTATGTCACATTTTTGTCAGAGTTTATGGGTCCTAGTGGGAGCGGGCAGTAATTCTTCTCTAGTGGATGCGACTTTTCAGCTCCTTGTAGACTGGGCAACTTCTATAGTTAGCACTGTGATTGCCACCGCAGATGCCGCACTTTTCGAGTTGCAGTCATCATTGCTCGCTGTATGCGGAGTCATGAAGCTCTCCACACACCACACATACACCATTATGACCTTGTATGGCCATATTTTTGGCAGTTCGCAAATTGTACCGGGCCATTTAATTTGTGCGGTTCCTCTACTTTATATAGGTTACTCTATTGTATATAGGGTGCACTTCGTATTTCTTCAGGGGCTTGTTTTCTGGTTCGAGCTCCACCTTAAAGAGCGGCTACGGCTTCCCATCCCTGTTAAGGATATTGAAGACTTTCTTAGTGCTGTATCCCTTCTCTAGTGGCGCGTTTGTTATCTCTGCGGGCGTTACGTCCGACTCTACGTCCTTAAGTACGACTTGCAGGCCCTTGCTGCTTGTTAGCTAATACGTGTAAAAGTTCTTTTTAGTCTCTGTAAGATATTTCGATAATACTCTGTAATTATCTTGAGACTTCATTTGAAATTTTGTTTCCTAAATGTTGCCCTTAACAAGGGGTATTTCTGTGGAAGTTGTCCTTGCCAATAAGCTCAATAATTTTGTTGAAAAGAATATTGGAATATTTTTCTCTTATATAAATAGGGGGAGGCTTTGGCTTCCTTTTCTCGACTCCAGTTGATACGGCCGCCTCAACATAATACTCGCCTGCCAAGATTTTTAATCGGTTCAAGTTCGTGGGCGTTCTATTGAAGCTATGCTAGTATTGCCACGGGTTGTTTGCGTTGAGAGTTTAGGGGCTCAGCTACCTTTTTATTTGGATGTAGCGATCCATACCAGTCTGCACAGCCAGTCTGCATAGCCAGTCTGCACATCGAACATATTCGTTGTTTTTTTTCTGTTTTTCGGGCAGAGAAGCGGCAGGCGTTTTGGCGCTGCTGGCTGATGATGTCGTTAAGCGCGCTGTCGATACAGTTGCGCTTTTTGTTGTTGTTACGGTAGATTTTGTTAAAGAGATTGCAGTGCTAGTTACGGCTGATGCGTTGGTGGATGCTCAGCGCTCTTCGGCTGCAGAGACATCGATGGCTTAGAGAAGGATGGTATCTCATTTTCTGTTAATAATTTTAAGAAAGTAGTTTATTTTTTGATGTGGTATTTTTTTAGAAATATGTGCAATATGTGCTCGTTATTTTTTGTTCGAACGTTCCTTTCTAGGGACGACGCAAGCAAAGAATGAGAAGGGCCATCATTCGCTGGAAGAGGATTTTCTGTTGGTGGTGGTAACGCTAGGTTATTTTCAGTCACTGTAAATCGGTGCAGACGTTTATGGTGCGATCTAGCACAACTTTGACTTCTAGTCGTTTTGCACTTAGCTACCGTGTGACCTTTTTGCCGACAAATTAGGCAGAGGGAGGCTGACGGAACAATCTCAAGCCTTTGCATTACAGCAAGGCAATCAAACGAATTGCACTAAACCAAAAAATGGTATCGAGTGTCACAATAACTGCAAGCTGGTTTGTTTTTGGCAGAAGAGGAAGCCAACGAACTTGTATGATATAAGCCTGTTTTTGTTTGCCAGTCTCTTCAGCGGACAGGTGCTGGTACCTACAATTTAATATTTTTTCGAAATCGGACCATAGCGGCAATTTCTCATAATCGAGTGACTCTTCCCATTTTTGTGTGGTCACTGGATCTACTCTACTCAAAACTAAATTAATAATCATTTTAATATCATTATTGGATAATAATAATCCATAAATCTATGACACAGTGTCGATAAGACCCCTCAACATAGACGCAGACCGCTGGGAAATTTTCGGGAGCCTGAACAATTTACTGATTTGGTTCGAAAGATGAGACACTCGTTATCATAGACATAGACATAGCTTTGTCAAAATTACTCACCTGGATCTGGAATGCATTCATGGTTCCTAAGGCTTCACCAGAGAGGCAGAAAATTAAATGATTAAATTTCTTAATAACAGGAATGTTTAAATTTTTGTCTACGAAGGTCTCGAACAAATTTATAATATTTTTGAACTCAGAATAATTTCCACTGAATTTTGGCAATGCAAAACTAGGAAGTCGAGCTCTATTTGGGGCTGCAGAAATTTCTGCAGCTGGACGGGTTTCTTAACCATTTCTTTGTCGTTATTACCAATTCTTCCAACTCGGCTCCAAATTCATCCATTTCATCTAATTGCTCGATCTGGTCTTGCAACTCATTTGTTTTAGAAATTGTCTCATCTTAAATCTAGCCTGCACTCTACTAGAGCCTGCACTCGGTCTTTACTAGAGGAAGAGATTTAGCTTCTAAGCGTTCCTCTAACCGACGAATGCTTTTTACTTTAACATTTCATCTTCTTTTCAAATCATCAAGGGTCGTGGGATTATGTTTCTGTTTATTAGTATCCATTTTTATAAAAAATGTATTTATTTATTATACCCTTGCAGAGGGTATTATAATTTTGGTCAAAAGTGTGCAACGCAGTGAAGGAGACATCTCCGACCCTATAAAGTATATATATTCTTGATCAGGATCACCTCCTGAGTCGATATAAGCATGTCCGTCTGTCCGTCTGTCCGTCTGTCTGCCATAATATAAGCTGCCACATATCTGCAAGGGCTCCGCCCGAAGTTAGCTTTCCATTCTTGTTTTAATATCAATTTCACTTTCTTTAAGATCAAATGTCTCAATAGTAAGAAAAAAAATATTCACTGAAAAGAGTTTTTTTTAAGAAAAAAAATTTTTTTTTTTTTTTTAATTGGCTCTAACGATTATATTGTATCTAGAGATAGCCCTTGAGATAACGCAACTTTCCATATATCGTTCATATCTGGAATATGTCGCTTACTCAAGATATTGTCCGATAAGTAGTGGTACCGATGGTGCTGGCTGTGACGCTAAGGTGCATATTCATAGCAATACATAAACATATTCGGTTGCCGATTGGCTTTTTGTAGTTTGCGAACATAAAAAACAAAACAATAAATAGAAATAATGCATTTAATGTATTTAATTTAAATATAAAGTTTTTTATTAAGAACTGGACTGCACTCGTACACCGGAAAAAATATCTCAAACAATTTGAAGCTTCACCGCTAGAAGCGCTTTTCAATCGAGTTCCAGGGAACGCTAAATTTTTTTATTTTTTTTGTGACATTTTTAAAGTAGCACGGAGCAACAACTGAAGCTTAGAAAATTTTTCGCGTGAAACATTCTCAGGAATAGCCCAACGCGGTAACACCAGCGGTAATTTCTACAGTAGTATTATGATTTGGACAATAGCTGAATGGTTAAAACGTCGCTTAATTAACCCGGAAGGCTCGTGTTTGACTCCTAGCACATTCAATAAAAATCAGTTCAATAAAAAACTTAAATAAAAAGTTTTAACTAATCATATACAAAACAAGAATGGAAAGCTAACCTCGGGCGGAGCCGAAGTTGATATACCCTTGCAGATATGTGGCAGCTTATATTATTAGATATATATCGGATCTTATATAGTCGGCCGATCCTTATAAAACTCGGCAGATCAAATAAGTTTGCCGATAGTAGAATCCATACAAAGTTCCAGTCTTCTAACTTAAAAAACAATAGAGATATGGCATTTCCGATCAATCAGTTACAAGGCAGCTATAGGATATAGTCGGCCGATCCCGGCCGTTCCGACTTATATACTGCCTGCAAAGAAAAGAAGGATGTGTGCAAAGTTTGAAGTCGATAGCTTTAAAACTGAGAGACTAGTTTGCGTAGAAACAGACAGACAGACGGGCAGACGGACATGCTTATATCGACTAAGGAGGTGATCCTGATCAAGAATATATATACTTTATAGGGTCGGAGATGTCTCCTTCACTGCGTTGCACACTTTTGACCAAAATTATAATACCCTCTGCAAGGGTATAAAAATTAAGAGATATGCATACAAAAAAAAAATTGTTTATATATATATATATATATTTATTATTATTTATATATATTTATATATATTTATATATATTTATTATATATATAGGTAAGGTTAGATTAGACGGTTGACGTTCACCTCTTGAGGGAACCGCCACACTTAAATCTAAAATCCCTTTATACGCAGAAGAAGGTTTAGCAGTTCCCCCACCCTGAGGCTTTGATGAATCTTTCTATCCTGTTGGGATCTATTTCTGACATCATTGAGATATTATTGAGGACCCTGTCGGCCAGGTGTTGAAGTCTGAGAGACTGCAGAGTGGGCAGTGGCATAGAAGATGCTCGACGGTTTCCTCCTCTTCTTCGTCCCTGCAGCTGCGGCATTAGTCGTTGTCGGATGAATTCATTCGCCTAGCATGTTTTCCCACTAGCCAGTGCCCCTTGATGACTCTTATAGCCGTGCCAATGCGGGTTCTGTCCATCCCTAGTAGTTGAGATGTTCTTTTTCTAGAGATTTTGGGCCAGAGTTGGCGGGCCAAACGGCAATTTGGGACGGTTTCCCAGCTGAGCTGGTTCTCTTTTTTGTTGCCTTCCCTAAGTTGGAGCTTGTATGAGGCTAGTGATACACCGGTACCCTCCAGTTCTCTCTGGAGCGGTGTGGTCGTGCCTTTGGGTGCCAGTTCATCCCACCTGGGACCCAGATGAGGCTTATGTCATACTGGTTTGCCATCTCGTGGAGAGATGATCTGCAGTCTGAAACTGTTTTGGAATTGCTTGCGACTGAGCTGATCGATTTTAGAGCCGCTTGTATGTCACTGTATATATTGACTCCTCTTTGTGTGGAGTTGTGTATGTTTAGGTATTATAGTGCTTCTCTTATGGCAATCACTTCGGCTTGAAATACGCTGCACTGATTAGGAAGTCTGAAAGAGATTCTAATGCCTAGTTGCTCGGAGTATATTCCCCCTCCAACTCTGTTGTTCAGTTTAGGCCATCAGTACAGAAGCATATTGATTTCTGGCCCCGGGATTTGATCTCCCCATTCCTCTCTGTTAGGAATGAGGGCTTGGAAAGGTGTTTGTGGATATTCCCTTGGAATACAGTAGTCTGTATTACTGGAAATGATAGGGTCGTTTAGCCGAATGATGGAGTGACCCTTTGTAAGGTGGCTCTATTGCTGGGTTTCCCTCAGCCTGATTACCGATACTTGCGCTTTCTGACAGTGTAGATACAGCTTAAAATATAAGGGGACATGTCCCATTTGTTTCCTATGGCTTTTTTGCAGGTAAAGAGGGCTATCGCAGCCTTTTTTGACCTTTCTTCAACGTTGGAGTTCTAGTTTAGCTTCCTATCCAAAATTAGCCTTAAGTTTTTGGCGCTATTGGTAAAGGAGAGCCTTTGGTTATTTAGTCTTGGTGGGACGAGGGGCAAGAGTTTGTATTTCCTGGTGAAGAGGATTAACTCTGTTTTCTGCGCATTTACTCCTAGGCCATTTCTTCTTGTCCATTCGGCTAGGGTTTGCAATTTCTCGCTCATGAGATCGCAGAGCGTTTGACGGTATTTACATGTAAACATGATTACGACGTCGTCTGCGTACGCCACTATCCTGCAGCCTCCCTCTTCCAACTTGCATAGAATCGAGTTGACTGCTATGTTCCATAGGAGAGGATATAGGACTCCGCCTTGCGGTGTGCCTCTGCTGACAACCCTTGTTTAGGAAGATGTGCTAGTGCTTAGGGTGCTAGTTAAAGTGTTCGGGAGAACATTGTTGAAGGCCCCATCTATGTCTAAAAAGGCTACTAGGGCGTATTCTTTCAGAGAGAAGGCTTTCACTATTTTTGGAAATGAGCGCGTGGAGAGCAGTCTCGGTGGATTTGCCCTTTTTGTAAGTATCTTGTGCGTTAGAGATAAGGTGGGATTGAGAGTTGATCTTAGGTGAAGTCGTATGAGTCTTTCTAGCGTCTTAAGTAGGCCGGATGATAGACTTATTTGTCTAAACTCTTTTAGGGGCGTATGCGATGGTTTGCCTGCTTTGGGTATGAAGACTATTTGCGATTTGAGTCATTTTTGGGGAATTACGCCTAGCGCAAGGGATCTGTTAAAGATATTTAGGAGCCGGTTGAGGCAATGTCTCTGCTTGTTGAACTTGTGCCGGTATTATCTCGTCAGGACCGGCCGATTTTTAGTGGCTTGAACTGTGTATTTTCTGGTCAATATCAAGTTTGAAGTTTGTGGGGGTGGAATTTCTGATTGGGATAGAATTGGGATAGAAGCCTCACAGCTTGGTTAGAGTTTTCGAAGTCCGAGCAGTAGGAGTTCCATGAGGAGCGCTTCGCTTTACGGATGGCCTTTTTGTAAGAGGCCAAGGAGTCCTTGTATTCGGTCCAGAGTGCCTTCTCGCTTCCGGCTTTAGCCCTATTAAACAGGAATCTGCTTGCCGCCTGGAGCGTTGCTAGCTCCGTAGACCACCAGGGTGGCCTATTTCGCTTGTTAGGTTTCGTATTTAGGCATGCTCTTCTGAGGGCATTATTACAGGCTTGAGTGAATTCTTGCGCCAGAGTGTTTAGACTTTCCACGGTTTGAGGATAGTCAGGTGGCTGTGCTGCAATGGTGTTTGAAAGGATTTGGTGGTACTTGACCCAATTGGTTTTTTGAGGTTTCGAAAACTGCGGGCTCGGGGTTTTTGAAATTAAGGAATGTTTTTATGTACTTGTGATCGGAGAAAAAGTGTTTCTCAAGAACCTTCCAGACAGTTACGTGGCTGAGTATCTGTCTTGATACGAGCGAAAGGTGAATGGATTTCCTGCGATTTGCTATGATTAAGGTGGGGTCATCTCCCCTTTTGCAAAGCAAGAGGTTTGACCTGAGAATAAAGATAAAGGGAGACTCATCGCGGTCGATTGTGTTGGAGCTCATTGTGAGTGGTGAGCGTTTGAGTCAGATCCTATAAGGAGGCCTATATTTCGCTGTCTTGTGCTAGTTTGCGTACTAGCTCGTTGGGGGCTCCGGCCTTTCGTGGGGCATGTAGGCCGACAGTACCCGGAAAGGAGTCATCTGTGACTCCACGGAGGCTGCTGCGTTGCCCGCGTCACTGTAATTATGGAGCAAAAATATGCAAAGGTGCTGTTTAGCTAAGATGCAGGCTCTGACTTTACCTTCAGTGTTAGCTACTAGTAGCTTGTACTCCCTGGCCGCTAGTCCAGAAACCCTTCCTCCTGCTATCCATGGTTCCTGAACTAGGACTATGTAAGCTCCATCCTCGGCCAGATGGAGCAGCAGTGCAGCTGAGGCTGCCTTACAATGATGGAGGTCTATCTGTAGAATCCGAAAGGACATCTGACAAGTTTCCCTCTACCATTGTGATCTCCGCATCTTCGTTATCGGAGATATCTTGACCGATGATCCGACTCGCAGCCATCTTGCGCAGCAGCGACGCATTCGTGCTGTAGCCGTCTTTGATGTCTGAGGCCTCTAACTCTGAGGTTAGTTCCTCCTGAGCAGTGGCTTGATTTGCTCCATCGCTCGAATCCGAATTGTAAACCTTTATGGTTACGTAGCTAAAGCCGAAGGTTAGCTCCACATGAATAGCCTCTATGGGAGCTATACTTTCTTTTTTTATGATGACGACCGCCTGATTTGTCGGTCCTGCCATCTCCTTCACCTTCGCCACACGCCAGTCCATCGTGGGAAGATGCGGGTTGCACCTTTGCAGCATTGTCAGGATTTGATTTGGTTCCTTTATGGAGGCCGGGATCCAGTTCCTTGCTCCGGGTCTACTTGGGATGTCTCGCCAGCTCAGCACAATAAGCTTGGCGCCCTCGTAGACTTCATCAAGCTCATATACCGCTTTCTTGTATAACTCTGATACAGAGTTATAGGTCTGATACTCAGAACTCTCGTCGTACCAGCCTATCACATTTACGCTGCCTTGGAACCACCCCAAGTCTTTGCAGACAGGAGGCGAGCCGTCGGGGCTTCCTCTATCGATAACCCCTAGCAGGATGCGGCTTTTCGGAATCTCTGTGAAGAACCGCTTCGCCATTGGTCCTCCCGGAACGTCTTGGGAAGTCTCCTTTTTAGGATGTGGTTTTGGCTCTTGTTTCGGAGCGGGGGGTCTTGCCATATTGTGGAAAGACTCCTTTGGCCCATTCCACCTTCTTGAGCCACTCTGCGGAAGTCTTTTCCGACTTGGTTACGCAGAATCTGCCCTGCCGTTCGTTTTTCAGCGTAGGTGTACTCGGTTTGACCAAGTTTGCTCGCCGCCTCAGGTTCACTACCCTTTTCGGCACCTGAAGGAGGCATCATGGCTCTTAGGTCAGGAGATGCCGCCATGGTGGCGGTAGTGGGTGGCTTTGCCACCCCGATTTTGAGGCGGGGTCGCCCGGATCCTTGGTCGGACGGGAGGGTTCACTAGCCATCTGCACCGTCGTCGCTTTTCGACCAGACTCACTCGTCGTTGCAAGTGTTGTGGGTTTATTGGGAGATCCCAAGTCCTTGTTTGTGTTTGTGTTTTTAAATTTCTCCATATCTTGATGCCACGAGTTGCGGAGAAGGGACGGTCCACCCGGGTAAGGCTTCTTAGAACAGGGGGTCGCCTTGTACCCTGAGCCCTCCGTTTGAGACTGGGTAGAGTTTATAAACCGGGCCCCCAGCCAGGCTAACTCTCGGCACGGGTCGAGTGACACCTTAGTCCGGCCCGGTGTGAGATGGTGTTTTTGGTATGGGGGGTGGGTAGGTAGAGTGGTGTAGGAAAAGGGGGAAAGTGTGTGAGGCTACTTTTTAGAGGCGGCAACACAAGCGCATCGTCGGCACCGCTTACGGAGCGGGTACCCGCTAGCTGTCCGGGCCTGTTTATTTGCGAGGAGGATCCCCGAGGAGGGTCCTAATATGGGATTTTTCGCTTAATTCACAGCTGACCTTAAACTATAAGGCCCTTCGCTATCCGCGACCCGTTCGGTAGCCCAAGCTAGGCATACTAGGAGTCATCTCACAAACTCTTTGGACCGAACCGATATATATATATATAAATAAGATATAATATATATATATATATATATATATTCTATATATATGTATTCTATTTATATAAATATACATAAATAAAAGAGAAGCTCGCGATATATATATATATATATATATATATATTCTATATATATGTATTCTATTTATATATATATATTGTCACTTTTTGCTTTGTTTTATTAAATAATTGTTTACACAGTCCTACCGGAACGCTAAAAGATTATTTTATCTCTACAATTCCGATAAAATGAGTAGCTGTATAATTATTTAAAAAAAATCACAAACAACTACGAAAATGCGTGCACTCGCTTTGACGTTATAATTGGATATATATTTCTCAGTTACACTTAAGCCTAGCTTATCTATTGCTAGACTTTATCTATTGCTAGACTAGACTTTATTGACAAATCCAAATTAAATTTAAAAAACTCCATTTCTATTTACTATTTATATCTAATCTATTTACAAATCTCTTCAGCATCTACGTTTTGGTTTTTTTTTGTGTGCAGCATGGCATCATCTCGTCCGATTGTTTGTTGGTGTGGTAAAAGCAGCAAATAATATTGATCGGTGTCGACTAGTACATCCATTTCTCCGGGTCTATCGAACTATTCATCTGCTTTTTGACATTCATTGGATAATTTCAATTTAAAATCAGTAAGTGGTTCAGCTGGTTGGTCAGTTATAATTTAGGGAATCACAAAGGCTTCTTTGCGCAAGCCAAAATTTCCTTAAAGGATTCGGATTCGGATACCTTCGATCCGAAGCATAGTATCGTGACGTTTAAGTGACAACATCGATGCTAATCGTTCAGTGATCAAATTGGTTTGGGATCCTGAGGCCAGTGAAGCTCGTAACATAGACTATTGTCCCTTATTTTCTTGGGTTTCTGCTTCCATTTTTTCGGTGGCAAGAAGGTTGTAATTTTTATTAATTAGTGCTCCGACGGAAGGCTTGTAAATTCCACGTGCAATAAGGTGTGATGGTTTTTGGCGCACTTGAATTAATTTCTTCCTTTAGATTTCTTTGATTTGTGGTCGGTCTTGAAACAATTGACACACAAATTTTTTGTTTTTGTACCTAATTTAACCTCTAGATTTAACCTCTGACTTCGCGCGGTACCGCGCTTGCAGTACATTCCCATCGAATTTTGGAATATTTACCCGGGGCATTTGCACATAAAAGTTATTTGTCGTTGGGGTAGCCTTGACCATTAGGGCGTTTTCCAACTCTGCTTCCTGCTTTGGTTACTATAACTGCTTCATTTACTATATCCACTGTCTATTGCATTTTCGAATTCCTTATAAACTGTCAAGTGGATTTCTTGGAATTGAGTCCACAATGATGTTTATAGGTTTCAAGGGCCTTGCATCAGCTTATCACGGTTATCTTCTAAGTTGTTGCAATATTTTTCGACGGCGATCCAGAATACCTCAGGGTACGTTGAGTGGTATGCCGTTAAGTGGTTGAAGCTTCAGGTATAAGCATTGTACAATGTCCAACATTTTACATCCAATATTAGAATGGTAATGATTCAGATAATCCAAAGTCTTTGCCGTCGGGGCCCTGGTTCCATTTCCTAAATGTCAGCATTGGGTAGCTACGGCTGGTTTTACCATCTGGACGGGATCCGGGATTCAACTCAGCCCAGTTTCGAACGGATGGCTCAGGATACTTGGCGACCCTTTATTTTATGAAACCTTACATAGGTGCTGCGGATCTACCCAATGAATTCTGCGGTGACCTTTATCTTGTCATTTTCTGGATCCTGTGCACGGGAATTCATGCTGCTACCTATGCTGTCTTTGTTTCTCTTCTCTCATGAGCGAACCTTTCGACCCTTTCGTCCAAAGACCTAACTTTACTTGGTCTTTGGACTCTTCCGTCGCTGTCGTCGGACTCAACACCGCAGTAGGATTCACCATTCATTCAATCCCAATCCCTCCGTTACTTCCCTGGAAAGATGTAGAATCATGACAATACGGTTATTACGATATATTATCTTCACATCTAACATCCCAATAAACAGTCAATACACGATACTGCTATACTTAGCCGCTTCAGTGGCCCCAAAAAAGAAACAACTTAATCATATTCAAATATATAGGCAAGATCCGTTTGTTTTTATTACGACGTGAATATTAACAATTCAAATTCACCGGAAACTTATTCGGATTTTATTTTTTTTTTTGGCTTTTGGCACGGGTTTCTTTCTAGATTTAAAGAAATTGTTGTTTTAAATCTCCTCCAAAATAAGCTCAGAGCAACCGATATGTTCCTAACGTTGATGAGCACACTAAGCGCCACTTTCGGGCTTTGGTTGCTTCCTAATGAAGGAAAAACCATAGTTGCCAATAAGACAGCAACGAGTGCAACAAATAACAGTCATGATAAAAAGGGATACTTTGTTACACTAAACAAAAAGTTCTTATATGCTATTTTGACCATGTTTTCTTATTAATTACATTTTAAACATATTTCAAATTTCTATGAACAAAAAAATTCTATTTACTCAATTTACTCATCGAGATTAAAGGAGTATATTGTATTAGTGTGAATGTGTGTAACAGGGAGAAGGCCGCCGATGTAACGCCGATTTCATCATACGGACATGGTTATATTGACTCAGAAGGTGATCCTGATCAAGAATTTATATACTTTAAAGGGTCGGAGGCGTCTCCTTCGCTGGGTTGCACACTTTTGAACCAAATTATAACACGCACTGCAAGTATAAAAATCCAAAAGTGTGGAGAGACCTCTGTTTACAAGGTAAGCTTATAGGAGCTTCGTACCCTAACTAGGGCATTAGTATTGAAGATAGCAAAAAGGAGAATCAATCATTATTAAGTAATAAGTTTGAGTTTTTCTTGTGATAAAAAGAAATGGATGAAGCAGAAGGAAAAATATTACAATACAATCGAAGGTACAGGCCTGTCACTAAGAAGCTCCATCTGTCCAGAAGAAAGCACGAGCAGTCAACATTGTAAGAGAGGACTCACCAGCGAAGAAAGATAAACCAATAAGAAGGGAGGCGCCCTCCTCCAAGGGCAAATTAATAAAAGGAAGTGAATGAAGCATCAACAGTTTCTAATAATGCCAGCGAGATTGTTGATGATAGCGCAGATTCAGCTTATCAGCGACAAATTTGCACAATTTCATCGCAAATGTATAGTCATCGCAAATGTACCAATGTAAAGGTGTTTTAGAGTAGGAAGAATTTAAAGTTGAGTGCGAATGGGTGCTTGTCCCAAAATGCGCTTATTATGATTGTTACGCTTTTTTTTCTTGGGACAGACCCTTGTTATGCTACTGATTGATCGGAAATGGCATAACTTTGGTTAAGCTCTGGCTAATAATAAAAAAAAGAAAAAAATAAATTATTTAAATATGTTTTATATCTTAATGACGAGGTAAATATCTCTTCTCTTATATCTCTTGACGAGGTAAAATAACGGTGGCGAACCCGCATGCCACTCCCAAAATATCGGATATCAATTTTGGTGACGAATTAATGCAATATATGTATAAAAAATTATACATTAAGAATATTCTTACCCGGCACGTGTTTATATTTTTTATTTTTATTGTTCCACGTGCCAAATAAGAATATTTATAACGTTCATCCGATTAAACGAACACAGACAATTTTTAGTTCTTTGGCTATATAGTGTCTCCACGCGCATGCTACAAGCGGGGCATGCATGTCGCCACCTAGCGGACCAACGACTTTTTTTTAATTTTGTCCACATACATTGTGAACATTTTACCCAGAGAGTCGCAGAGTTGTTCTTCCGAGGAAAACACAATATGGCGTGGTCTGTCGCTCCATTCTCTCGTTCAAACGCGACACTGCTGTCTCATATGCACTGTCAGTAATTTGCAAGTACGCATTTAGATTCGCCGCCTCATCGATCAATAGTGTCTATATCGCTATATATACTATATATATATCGCAAAATGCCGGTCATTCTTTGTAGTCTCCAAAATAACGATTAATCTGAATTTTCGGTAATTCATTATGCGTTTCTTTCTTTCCTCGTTGTCGTCGGCTGGATCTACGTATCCATGGATCGCATGGATTCCAGTCAATCCGGCTCGGATTGGTATTATAATTTTGGTCAAAAGTGTGCAACGCAGTGAAGGAGACATGTCCGACGCTAAAAAGTATATATTCTTGATCAGGATCACCTCCAGAGTCGATACAAACATGTCCGTCCATCATTCTGTCGGTTTCTACGCAAACTAGTCTCTCAGTTTTATAGCTATCGACTTCAAACTTTGCACACATTTTTCCGTCCTTTGTAATCAGTATATAAGTTGTGACGGCCGGGATCGATCAACTATTTCCTATAGCTGCCATATCACTGATTGATCGGAAATGACATATCTTTGTTTCTTAAATTAGAGGAATTTTAAATGCATTCTATGGATTCCACTTTGGGCAAGTTTATCCGATCTACCGAATTTTATAAGGATCGGCTGACTATATCCTATAGCTGCCAAATAACTGATTGACCGGAAATGCCATATGTTTGGTCATTGAGTCTATTCAATGACCTTTTCCTTTCTCCAAAATAGCAAAAAGGAATTCTTTATTTTAAAACTCCTGAAATGGAGTGCCAGAAAGCTCCGATTTAGAATGCGTATGCACTGAGATAGAGAGTACAAGTGAGTGCCCGCCTTAGAGCATAGGCCGGGCGAAAGCTCGCTAACTTAATGATAAACATAAATAAAGCCGAGCGGCCGAGAACAGTCGGCTTGCGACCAACAACAGCGATGAGATAATGAATATATGCTAAACTATAATTATTACATTTATATATATATATTACATTTATATTGATTTATTTATGCCGTGCTGCCGCCTGACCCGACACCATAATTTTGATGTTTTTTAAGAGAGATGGGACGGCCCACTTTGGGCAAACCTATCCGTTCCGATATATATATAATAATAAAGCCTTCACTTAACTGCAAGGGTATTTCAACTTCGGCTCCGCCCGAAGTTAGCTTTCCTTTCTTGTTTTATTAGTTATTTTGACTTTATCAAAGATGAAGTCGTTGATTTTGTGAATGATTTTTATTTTATTTATCAATGGCGTTCTTTTATTAAGCGTTTACATATTTTTAATTACTTCAGTCAGTCCATTCTAATAATTTCAAAGGGTACAGTCATTCCATAAACGGCTATTTAAATAGACAAAATTGAATAGGCGTGTGAGCTCTAAGGAGTGTTATATATGAGATTTTGTCAACATCTCATTATCCCGTTTGTTTCGGGAGTTGTAAGAAAGTTTGCTTTTAAATAATTATTGTTAACGAAAACTTTAACAAAAACTACATGTAAATAAAAACAAGAAATCCCTTTAAATATTACAAGTATTTGTAAATCAATTTACTCTTCAACCAAATCATAAAATAAGGAACGATCTTATAACCCAGCAATAATAATAATAATTTGTTCATATTTTTACTTTTTTTTTAAGCATCATTAGTATGATTCATATATGTATTTCCTAGTAAGACATTTTAATTGCATTTCTTTTGAATATATTTTTTACCTACATTTCAGACTCAGTATGATACGTTGAATGACTCTGATGTCAGCATTCAACAGCAACATTTGCAAACTATTCAGAGGCTTAATCAGGAGAGCAGCCTACAGGAACTGCATAATCGTCTTAGTAATCAGCTTGGGGCCGCGGGATTTCCTTTACCAAATTGTCATCTTCAGCAGCATAGTGGAGCCGGATCTTCTTCAGCTGTTTTACCATTTTTACACCCCTTTGTGAGGCCGCCTATATCTTCTCATCAATTAATTCAGCTGATTCCTGGTCATGAAAATCATCAAGGTCATACCTACATGCAACAGCACGAAACAAACTCCCATAAAATAGCTTTGTCGCCTATATGGTCTACTGCGGCGGTGGCGGCTGCGCATATACAAGCCGCACTGGCAGCGGCAGCAGTTGCCGCCGCCAATAGCAATAAAAACAACACAATTTTTAGCTCTAATAATATGCATACTTTGAACGATAAAGAGCATCAGTTGTCAAGAACACACCCAAATATAATGGAGAGCCCATCACTGCAAACTGGAGAGAGCGGAGTGGGGGTTGATGCATCTTCCTCGAGGCCTATAACTCCACCATATGATAGCCAATCATTTGAAATACTCTCCTATAGTCACAATACACCTCCGGAGTCCCCACATGGTCGATCCTACACTAGCGCTATCGGAACAATTCGCAGTGTTTTCGAGGATAGTTCTTCACACTTTCCATCACCACCATTGCATAACCACAATACTTCTAGCCAATTGGAATCAACACAGGAGTCTGAGATAGATACTCCACTTAATCTTAGTAAGCCTAAAGGATCCAGTTCATCGCCGGCAAGTCCCTGTCAAAAAGATCAATTTGAAAGCCTTACTTCTGTAATATCCAGTGTGCCTCTAAGCTGGAAACAAGGTTCTAGCCAACATCGGCAGCATTTTACTGATATAGAGTCACCACTTATTAAAAATCATGTAAGTTAATAAATTAAAATTGCAAGTTAATAAAATTTTATAAAAATAAAATTCAAAATAAAAATAAATTAAAAAAATAGAAAAATATTTTGAAAAACCGTTAAAAAATTAATCCAACAATATAAATACCAGAAGTGACTGTTGTAGTCCATATTGCATGTCACACGGTACATTTTCCGTACGTTACCCAATTCTTATCCAATAACGGTTACCTATCTATCGGTTAACTGCTAAGAAAATTATTAAAAATTTTAATTTATTGTAATGTTATTATTAATTTTAATCGGACTTTCGGTTTATGGTGTATGTTCGGTATATGGCCTTTAAAATTATTCTTGAATGATGTCAAATTTCATAAGGATCGGCCGAGTATATCCCATAATTGCCATATAACTGAACGATCGGAAATGACACAACCTTGGTATTTTTAAAGATGCTTGGCGCTGTTTGATAGTATAAGGATACGATCCGATACATACGATATATCTAATAATATAAGTTGCCACTTAACTACAAGGGTGTATCAACTTCGGCTTCACCTGATGTTAGCTATCCTTTCTTGTTTTATTTGATATCAGATATTTTGGGCGTTGCATGAACATTTTATACCGGCATCGTAAAGAGGTTTATTAATTGATATCAAAAATGATTTTTTACCCCTATAAAAAGTCGTCCCTATAATCTTAATCACATACAAATCAAAACACATACTTTTTATACCCTTGCAGAGGGTATTATAATTTTGGTCAAAAGTGTGCAACGCAGTGAAGGAGACATCTCCGACCCTATAAAGTATATATATTCTTGATCAGGATCATCTCCTGTCCGCCTGTCCGTCTGTCTGTTTCTACGCAAACTAGTCTCTCAGTTTTAAAGCTATCGACTTCAAACTTTGCACACATCCATCTTTTCTTTGCAGGCAGTATATAAGTCGGAACGGCCGGGATCGGTCAACTATATCCTATAGCTGATAACTGATTGATCAGAAATGCCATATCACTGTTGTTTTTTAAGTTAGAAGACTGGGACTTTGTATGGATTCTACTTTCGGCAAACTAATTTGATCTGCCGAGTTTTATAAGAATCGGCCGACTATATAAGATCCGATATATATCTAATAATATACGCTGCCACATATCTGCAAGGGTATATCAACTTCGGCTCCGCCCGAAGTTAGCTTTCCATTCTTGTTATTTCTTATCTTATCTAATCGCCTTATCTAATCGACATCCTTGGGGAGGGTTCAGTTAGGGGATTTTTGCAAGCCAAAAATACTATTATGGACTAATATTAGTGTGACTATTATGGATGAAAAATGTCGATTGATAAAAATTTGTAATCGATATTCATTATTCGTTATTTTAACAGCGCTCCCTGGCGCTTGTATCAGGTACGAGAAGTTGGGTGGGTGAAATTATATTTTTTGAAAAAAAGGTTGGAATCGATTGCCCATCAATAATGCCCATCTCCCGTTTGAAAATTATTCAAAAATTAAATTTTTTGAAAAAATTTTCGAAAATTTTAAAGTTTGACTTTTTGAAATTTGTATACCCTTGCAGAGGGTATTATTTTGGTAAAAACGCAGTGAATGAGACATCTCCGAACCTATAAAGTATATATATTCTTGATCAGGATCACCTCCTGAATCGAAATAAGCATGTCCGTCTGTCTGTTTGTTTCTACGCAAACTAGTCTCTCAGTTTTAAGGCTATCGACTTCAAACTTTGTACACATCCTTCTTTTCTATGCAGGCAGTATATAAGTCGGAACGGCCTGGATGAGTCAACTATTTCCTATAGCTGCCATATAACTGATTGATCGGAAAAGCCATAACTTTGTTGTTTTTTAAGTTAGAACGATGAGACTTGCTATGGATTCTACATTTGGCAAACTTATTCAGATCCGATATATATCTAATAAAATAAGCTGCCACTTAACTGCAATGGTATATCAATTTCGGCTACGCCCGAAGTTAGCTTTCCATTCTTGTTTATATTTATTTATTTTATTTTCGATGGTCGTTTTTTAAATTTGAGGGTCTTTTTAATTTTTGAAGGTAACCTTGAGTAATTTAATAAAATCGTAGAACAAACGTTGCTTAAATTTTAGTACCTAACATAATCATATTTTTTCAAAATTTTAAAAGAAAAAATAAGGCAAACGTGGACGGGGCTGTTTTCAGAGAAACTTTTCATTTGGGACATTTTTTAAAAATCGGGATGGTATTGGTACCAATCGACACGAACTTAGTGAATCAAAAGTGTTTTACATTTACGAAAATTTCTCAAAAGCCAATCTACTTTTGGAAAATGTTTGGATAAAATCCCTCTAATGAAAACTATACCTTTCATTTGGTATATCACTCATTCAGATTGAACGCTCACAGAAAATTTTTAATTCGGCTATATATACAGCTACAAGCTAGGGATAGCGTGATAAAATAAACCACTTTATTACTGCTTTAGGGACAACTCCGACCCTATATACATAAAATGTATCTGCAAACTTAGATATACTCATCCTTAAATAGGAATAGGAAATGAAATAACACAAATAACACAGCCTTGGAGTTGCTTAGGAAAAGATACATGCTTACGCAGTTATCGGCTCGGAAACGATCTCACTTCGTCATGGACAGTACTACCTCAAAAAAGTCGGGGCCAGTCCTATGGGAAATGGCATCTGAAACCGAGTCCGTGAACATCGTACAATTACCCAGTGGTGGTTGGTAGGCTAGAATGAAGAACTTGCCATATAACATAAATTGGTGGGTCATCCCGTCTGATGGGAAAATATGCAATTTTGGATGAAGCGCCCGAGCTCTTGTTTTCGAATACGTTCCAAATAACAATACAAAATTATGTATTTTAAAAAGAGCCCGCCTTAGATAATAGGCAGAGCGAGAGCTTGCTAGATTAATGCTAAAGATAAGGCCCGTTGAAGCCGAGCGCCGGGAAGATTCGGCTTACGACCAACAAATTCCTGCATTGGGATAATAGCCACTGGGAATCCTTCTACACTAACAGAATCCTGTCATCGTTATCTGCCGAAATCATAGCCATCGACAAAGCTATTGACTATGCCATAAGCAAAGGAATAGCCCGGCTGGTTATACTCACAGACAGCAAAAATAGTGCTATTGCATTAATCAAGCCTTGCCATGTCAACTATATGGTACATGAAATAAAAAAAAAAGATCGCAAGCGAACCACGGCTTACTCTAGTTGAGCTTCAATCCATTCCGAGTCACTGCAAAATTCAAAGAAACGACTTCGTGGACCAGGCAGCTAAAGATGCTCCTCTCCAAGGAACTTTTACTTCAATTGCCTTGAGCATAAGGGACGCTACATCAGTGATCCACAACGAGATTAAGAAAGAATGGGAAAGAGAGTATGCGGATTTCGCATCCAGCAAGCCCAGAGGATACTGCAACGTCTATCCAACCTAAATGAACAAGCCTTGGTTCTCCCAGCCATCGTGTAACCTAGAATCAAAAAACATCAGAATATTAAATCGAATTTTAAGTGGAAACTGTTTCGAGAACGCAACACTTGCAAAAATGAAAGTTGTAAACAACAACAGATGTGAAACCTGCGATAGTATCGATAACGCATCTCATTTAATCCTCAGCTGTTCCAAATACAATACTACAACGAAATTTTCCAACACTTTTAAAATACAATGACATACACGAGTTCCTAAGATGGAAAAACATCGACAAGTACAACATAATAACCGACTTTCTCGATAAAATTATCTATAATTAATATATTATATATCATCTAGCGCAAAAATCTCAAGGTTGACGTTTTCCTTGCACTAAGGCCCGCCAAATAATCCTACGATTCCCAAGGGCGTCACGGTAACTTAAAACACAAAAAAAAAAAAACCGGTGTTCATTGATATGTATTAATATATTTATGAACCAATTTTTTATATTTATATATCCGTATCGCTTCGCGTGTGCAGTGGTATATTTGGAAGTAAAATAATAAATTTAAAAATTTTCTTGCAAAAATAGCTCAGTTCTGCTTTTCATGCAGTGCTTCAAGGTACTTAAATAAAAATGAAATAATAATAATAAATAATTAATTATGGATTTTAAGCTTGTCTGTTCCATTGGGTCTTTTAATAAGACAATCTCATTATCGGGTCCGGAGGCGATGGTAAATGTGCGGCTTAGCGAATTGGAAGGCATCGTCGCCGATTTCAAGAGCACGTTCAAGGAGCTGTCCGAGTTAAATGTTAGCGAATGCGGCGAGGGAGGCACGATTCATCCTGGACCAGGAGATTATGCGGCGCTCCAGTTTGTTGCCGGAGAGCTCAACGCTACTTCTGCCACCAATTTTGATGCGTCATTCGGCAGAACTTTCCAGGCTTTGCCGCCACTGCCGCTTCCCACTTTTAGTGGAGGTTATGCGGAGTGGCTTGAATTCCGGTCACTGTTCTCGACCATAGTGGACTCAAACCCATTTTTAAAACGGGTGGAGAAGCTTCAGCTGTTGTGGTCCTGCCTTCGTGAGTCTGCTTTTTAGACTGTGCGATCGTTGGAGCTGACGGACAAGAAGTATGATGTCGCCTTAGAGCTGCTAAACAAAAGGTTTAGTAATCGCAGGTTTCGGATAAATTTAATTTGCATATGCGAGCCCTGGCAAGCATGGGCACAACGAAGCAGATTGCTAGCTGCATCACATTCCAAGTGCTGTTGCAGAAGGTTGATGATGCCACGCCGTCTAAGTGGAAGGTTGTGCAAGCTGACTCGGATTCCTTGGATTCCATTCCAACGTAGGAGTCCATCGCCAGTTTCCTTGAGCAGAGATGTCGGACTTTGGAGAGCATGGATATGCCGACGACATCATATGCACCAAACCCTGCAGTTGGACGACGTAGACCTTTTCATCCAGGTAACTCTGATTACAAACTCGTCCGCATGCATGATCTGTGATGGCATTTCTTATTACAAACTCTTCCGCATGCATGATCTGTGATGACATTTCTTACATAATAAACTCCTGCCCAAGGTTTTCAAGTTTGTCGCCTGAGGCTCGTTTACGCGAAGTAAGGCGACATGATTTATGCCGTAAGTGCCTTGGATTTGGTCACGTATCTCGGCATTGCAATGCTTCAAGTTGCCGTCCGTGTGGACGCAGGCATCATAGTCTGCTGCATTTTGGTGGCAACTCTCCAGCTGGTATTCAAGGCCAACACCCCTCTCCCGAGGCTTCCGCATCTAACGACGCTGTTTCTCGTTTAGCGTTCGCTGCCGTCAATTCTTTCGTCGCTAAGGATCGATTAGGTGATGTGGTGCTGCTAGCCACTGCCAATATTCTAGTCCGGAACCACTCCGGAATTCTACTGCTGGCTCGCAGGTACACCTAGTCACTTCAAGGCTGGCGAACCAGCTGCAGCTGCGTAAGATAAGGTCTCCGGTGTCTGCATCCGGTATAAGTGACGCAGAATTCTCTACAGAGGGGTATTCTGTGCAAGTCAGCTTTCTGCAATTAACTGCTATCATAGCCTCCAATATCACTGACCTTAAGCCCAATTTTGCATTGGACGTCAGCTCTTGGAAAATTCCCTGCAATGTAAAGCCAGCGAATCCTCATATTCACCAGCCTCAGCGAGTTGATTTGCTTATTGGAGCTGGATTATTATACGAGCTGCTTTGTGTGGGGTAAATTCTATTGTCTCCTGGTTTGCCCTCAATCCAAAAGACTCGGGTCGGTTGGGTTGTTTGTGGAGGCAATAGTAATGGTAAGGCCCTTATGGCAGCTGAGCGGTCGGGACTGGTCTGCCCACAGGGCCCTTTAGATGAGCGGTTCGATGAACTTCTGCGACAGTTCTGGGAAGTAGAAAACTGCACCTATCTGATTATGAAGGCGTCAAAGGAAGAACTGGATTGCGAGAGTCACTTTGCTAAGAACTTCGTGCGGTTAGAAGGTGGTGCCTATACAGTCAGATTGCCGTATAAACAAAACTCCCGTGTATTGGGCGACTCGTACTCACAGGCTCTACGTCGGTTTTGGTCTTTGGAGAGGAAACTGTCTCATCAGACCGAACTGCGCGCTCAGTATTCGGCCTTTACTAGGGAGTATCTTAACCTAGGTCATATGTCCCTGGTTCCGCCGGAGGTCCATCGAGATTGCAAATATTTTCTGCCACATCACTGTGCGCTCAAGATAACAGCACCACGACGATACTTAGGGTGGTGTTTGATGGTTCCGCTGTGAGTACCTCAGGTTATTCTTTGTATGACATCTTAATGGCTGGGACTATCATCCAACCGAAGCTTTTTCACATCCTGCTGAGGTTTCGCTCGCATCCGGTAGCTCTGACTGGCGACATTTATAAGATGTATCGTTGTGTGAGGAAGGCTTCGCCCGACAGCTACTTGCAGTAAATTTTGTGGCGAGATTCCCCTCTGGAGGAGCTGCAAGCATATAAATTGGATCCTGTTACATATGGAACAAAGCCGGCTTCCTATCTATCTGTGCGAGCGATGCACCAATTGGCTAAGGACGAGGTTGAAGACTTTTCAGTGGGATCCAAAAACTTTCTTCGAGATTTTTACGTCGATGATATTATTTCTGGTGGCAACACCAAGGAGGATGTTGTTGGCATTTTAGGGCAGATTTCAGATGCGGAAGTGGTGCTCCAATATTCCTATCGTGTTGGCCGGCGTGTCTAAAGAGGATCGGGAGTCTTATTTACTTTTGATGACGGCAGAAACTTTGCGAAAACGTTACGATTGGCTTGGGATCCTTCCACTGATCAGCTGCTCCTCCAGTCCACGTCAAAGCCGTCCATACGTTCGGTCCTATCATCAATAGCGCGGTTGTACGATCCGCTGGGCCTTGTTGGTCCAGTCGTTACTAAGGCGAAAATATTCTTGAAGAAGCTGTGCCGGGAACAGCTTTCTTGGGAGAAAAGCTTACCTCAAATTTTTAACACAGAGTGGCAGGAGATCTGCCGGAGCTTAAGTCACATCCAACGTAGAGGATTTCCTCGGCTGGTGCTTACTTCTGGAGCACTCGTAGAGATTCATGGGTTCTGTGACGCCAGCATTGAAGCCTACGAAGCATGTGTCGACATAGTTTCCAGGTCGCCAGGGGCTGAGAGCCGACTTCTACGTGCGAAGTTTCATATATCGCTTCTAAAGAAGTTTACTCTGCCGAAGTTAGAGCTGGCTGGAGCTGAGTTGTTGGCGAAAATTATGGCAGAGGTTTTAAGTCTAGGTGCTTACAAAGGGAAGTATTTTTGTTGGTGCGACTCCTTAGTTGTGTTATCGGGGATTCGAGATGAGCCGGCCAGGATTAACGTTTTTGTTGCCAACCGCGTGTCAACCATCCAAAATCTGGCTTATTCCATGGAGTGGCGTTATGTGCCTATGGATTACGATGGTCGTCACCTAGTAATTTTGCCCAGAAGCCATCTGGTATCCCAAAGCATAATCATTAGCTTTCATGAGCTGAACCTACTCGTTGGACCTAGATTGTTATTGGCGACGATACGTTCTCAGTATTGGCCGATTGGGGGGAGAAAGACTTTGCTCAAGGCGACAAATAAATGCGTGAGATGTTTTCGGACAAAGCCTCGTTTGTTAGAGAATGTAATGGGCGATCTTCCGAAAGAGAGAGTGGAACGTTCAAGTGGAAGAGAGAGCCTCGAGAGAGTGGAACAAGTCTTCGATGTAACGGGCATAGATTTTTGCGGTCCTTTCCTCTATAAGTAGGAGGTTCGCAAAAAGGCCCCATTAAAATGTTACATTAGCGTTTTCATCTGTTTCACGACGAAGGTCGTCCACTTAGACGGCGAAGGGTCTGTCTACCGCTGCCTTTCTGCATGCACTGAGGAGGCTTATCGCTACCAATTTCGTTGGAGCCAAAAATCAATTGAGTGAATTAAAGCGGTTATTTCTTAGCGACGAGCATCAGAGAGCAGTCCTGTATTTTTCCAGAGTGCATTGAATCTAAAATTTCCCTATCTTATCTTAAAGCGAACGGACGTTTTTTTTTTTTGTGCTGCGATTTTACTAAATATTTTATTTGATAACTTAAAACTCCGGTGTTTATTTATATTTATTAATATTTATAAAAACCAATCTTTTGCATTTCAAATATCCGTATCGCTTCGAGTGTGCAGTGGTATATTTGGAGGTAAAATAATAAATTTATTAATTTTCTTCCAAACATAGCTATGCTCTGCATCTTCATCTTTTACGGTGTGGCTTCAATTGTCGCTCATTAGAGATTTTTATCTCTATTCTTTGCGGTTTACTAACCCACACTAAACGCTTTCGTTAATCTCCCTTTTTCGTTTCTCTGGCACAGTGGTTCAAGGTACGTCAATAATAAAAATAAAAAAATATTAATAAATTAATAAATCATAAATTCATTAAACTTTAAAGTCTTGTAATAAGACAATCTCCTCATCCCAGCCTACCATCCACTGCTGGCTCTGTAGAAACGTATTACACTCGAAGTGTTCCGGGCTTACGGCCTCAGTTTCGGATGCCATTTCACGTAGGTCTGGTTTTCACTTTTGCTGTGACGGTTGTCGTGCTGTTCAGAACGAAATGAGATCGTTCATGAGACAGACTAAAAGTGGATTCAAAGAATTGATTAGCGGTTTTCGTAAAATCAATGACCAACTCTGTGCGCTCGATACACAGTTTAGTAGTCTACAACTATTAAATGAGTCTCCAAAGCGTAAGAAATCCGCTTTTAGTTATGTGCTTGTGCCGAATAATCATCAGCCTACTCAGCCGAAAATTATGTAGCCGCCACCTCAAGGGCCGGACTAGGGAAAAATTAGGCTTCCGAATATCTCAGTGTCAATGAGCAATTGTCCGATATGTCCTCTGTGGCAGCTCTTCAAGTAATACCACCAGACCCAATAATTCAAACCCCCTTAAGAGTCACCGAACAGGGTAATGAACCGGAAAGACCCCGGTACGAACTATTGCTGCAGTATTAGTTACGGTGGCACGAAAGCCCTTGCTGGTGATCCCACCATTGAAACACATATATATTTCCGGGCTCGCCTCTGATACTTCTGAGATTGATATCTCGGCTCAAAGCCAAAACAAAAGCCGACATAAAGGGGGCAGATATTACCAAATTTAAATAAACTTACACCAGGCACACGTCATCTTTCAAAATACGTGTGCCCGTGCAGATGTTCAAGACCATTTGTTCCGCCATCTGTTGGCCAAAGAACATTTTCGTCCAGGAACATCAGCCAAGTACGGTAAAGAAAAAAATGACCAAACCTGTGGGAGTGAAACTACCACATGTTAGAGCCACTGACCAACCTTCCACCTCATCTTCCGCACCTTCAAAAAACTTTAAAACTAGTTATTCAATTTCTTCACTAACACTTACGTATCAGAATACTAGAGGGTATTCTGATAGGTCTTCCTTTGCATCTCACATTATATTCTTCACAGAAACTTGGTTAGAGACGGAAATCTTAAGCTCCGAAGTTTTCCAAGTAAGTACAACACTTTTTTGTGATTCGTTTCCGATCCTGACGGTGTTTCGTTTCAAATCCTGATGGAATTACACTTTCCAGAACTTTCCAGCCCCTTTCTTACCCTGAGGATCCATATTATCCCACTCTTGAGGTTTCATCCGAAACCAATACTTTAATTGACCTTAAGTCTACACTTAAATCTCATAAAGTTCGTTTCTTCCGTAAGGCTGATTTTATAAAAATAAATAAATTACTTTGGAATTTGATTGGTCCGATCTACTGGCATGCGATGATATAAACATTGTCTTGCATAAAATTCATTACACCTTGAATATATTCTTCGACTAATAATCCGCCTTGGTTACAATGCACCTATTAAATTTTAAGAACGTCATGAATACACATTTAAATGATTATAAATTATCTGACTGTACAGTTAGTTATTCAAGATACTTAGTGGCAAGGTCCAATTTCACCGTGCATAACGCCGAATGTTATAGAAGTTATATTCACCGCTGTCGGATTCAGTTTACTCAGGACCCGAAGCAGTTTTATAACTTTGTAAGCACAAAGCGCAAACATGTATCTTTTCCTCCTCTGCTTACGTTTGAGAACTCATATGCGAACACTGATCTGGCAATGGCCGATCTCTTCGCAAAGTTTTTTCAAACAACTTATTCATGTAGCACCATTCCAACTCAGCCTTACACTTATAAGATTCAATCAGCCAACCAGATATTTTGCCCATCTTTTGATCAAAGTGGTGTGTTATCGGATCTTCTTAAGGTCAAGCCCGTATATTCGCCAGGCCCTGATGGATTTCCAGGATGCGTTCTGAAGAACTGTGCCGAGGCACTGTGCAAACCGCTCCTAAAACTCTTTAATCTATCGCTGGAGACTTCGATCTTACCCCTTAAGTGGGAGGAATCCTACATTATTCCTCTGCATAAAAAAGGGAAAAAATCCAATGCTGCCAATTATAGAGGCATTTATAAATTGTCAGCAATTTATATAGTTCAATAATATTCCCGTGCCAACATGGCTTTATGAAGCGCCGCTTCACCACCACCAACTTATTGGAGCTAACATCTTTTGTCATGGAGGGGTTCTGGAATGGCTTAAAAACAGACGTCATTTACACTGATTTCAGTAAAGCATTTGTCTCTGTGTACCATTCGCTTTTTATAAGTAAACTCACTCTTTTATCTGGATTTCGAGCTACTTATCTGGAAGAACCCAACGTGTCTTTTTTAAAAATTTTACGTCGCGTTTAGTCTGCGTCACATCTTGGGTGCCCCTAGGAAGCCATCTTGGACCGTTACTTTTTACATTGTTTATTAACGATTTGCCACTTGCCCTAACTGATTCACTTTACCTTTGTCTGCTTATGACGTTAAGCTTTGTCTTCTGTGTAGAGTTAGTAGTGCCCAATCTAGACTTTAATCCGATTTGGATAAATTTCTAAATTGGTGTTTAGCAAATAATTTAAAGCTTAATGGATCGAAATGTAATCTCATGTCTATTGATCGATCTAAGTGCGAAATTAAGGAAGTTTTTTTGTACAGTATGTATGTGATCTTGGTGAACTCCGTATTGAGGACTCTAGACATACGATCCATAATCGAGAGTCGGACGGATCAATTATGTATATAATGTTTTTGTTATGTACGGGTCATTGAATTCTTTTGATCATCTTTTAATAAAACCAAGCATACCTGTATAACTGTGCTCTTGTAGGTCACTTAAAATGGAATTTTTTCATATTGTAACGCTACCAGCTTTTTGGTAGCGGCCGAATTAAACGCACGATTTAATGATCCATTTTCATTTTTATTTCAGGGGTTCAATTTAATCCCGAAAACTAATAATTTTATTATTTTACCTCCAAATGTACCACACAAGCGAAGCGATACGGATATTCTAAATATAAATAAATTGGTTTTTAAATATACCAATTAAAGTCATTAAGTTAAAAATTTAATAAAGGGCGCACAAAAAAATATACGTCCATTCGCTTTAAGATAAATAGAGGAAGTGAAAACTAGCATAATGGTTTTTTTGAAAAAATAGCAGAAGATGATCGAATTTTCTTTTCTTTCCTTTGTTGATTGTGAGCTTCCAGGCGCATGAATGGATCGCCATGCCATTGCGGACTTGCCTTCAAAATTTCGAAGAGATTCTTGCAAAAAACAACAAACATGCATATATTTACGAAAGCCATCTGAGCTCTCGTGATTTAATTTTGTCTATTAACAAATCAAGCCGATGTTTTTATACCCTTAAAGATAAGACGCTGCTTATATTATTAGGTACATTTCGAATCAAATATAGTTGGCTGATCCTAATACAAATTCCACTATCAAATCAATTTTCAAATAAAAATGTTGGAAACAGCCCAAGCCACTATAAAATTAGCAAAGTTTTTATACCCTTGCAGAGAGTATTATAATTTTGGTCAAAAGGGTGCAACGCAGTGAAGGAGACATCTCCGACCCTATAAAGTATATATATTCTTGATCAGGATCACCTCCTGAGTCGATATAAGCATGTCCGTCTGTCTGTCTGTTTCTACGCAAACTAGTCTCTCAGTTTTAAAGCCATCGACTTCAAACTTTGCACACATCCTTCTTTCCTTTGCAGGCAGTATATAAGTCGGAAAGGCCGGGATCGGTCAACTATATCCTATAGCTGCCATAGAACTGATTGATCGGAAATGCCCTATCTCTGTTATTTTTTAAGTTAGAAAGATGGGACTTGCTGTGGACTCCACTTTTGACAGACTTATTCGATCTGCACTAATTTCATAAGGATCGGCCTACTATATCCTATAGCTGCCATATAACTGATTGATCGGAAATGCCATATCTCTGTTGTTTTTTAAGTTAGAAGATTGGGACTTTGTATAGATTCTAATTTCGGCAAACTAATTTGATCCGCCGAGTTTTATAAGGATCGGCCGACTATATAAGATCCGATATATATCTTATAATATACGCTGCCACATTCTGCAAGGGTATTTCAACTTCGGCTTCGCCCGAAGTTAGCTTTCCATTCTTGTTTAATTTAAGATCGTTCAGTTATATGACAGCTACAGGATATAGTCGGGCGATTCTTATGAAATTTGGCAGACCAGATAAGCTTAAATTCCCAAAATAGAATCAATAGAAAGCTCCATCCTTCTATCTTTAAAAATACCAAAGTTAAGGTATTGCCGATCAATCAGTTATATGAATAGTATAAAGTCGGCCGATCGGGCCGTTCCGACTTATACACTCCCTGCAAATAAACGAAGATTGTGTGCAAAGTTTTAAGTCGATACCTTTAATACTGATAGTCTAGTTTTCGTAGAAACAGACAGACAGACGGACATCCTTATGTCGACTCATGAGGCGGTCTGATCAAGAATAAATATACTTTATAGGGTCGGAAATGTCTCCTCTCTGCGTTCCACACTTTTTAACTAAATCTTAATACCAAGTTAATAATAATATATTTATAAAAAATTTTAATACTTCTTTGAAAACAGAAGGTGCAAATATCCTAAAACAACATCAATAATAATGCATTTCGATTCTTTTACGTGAATTAAAACAAAACTTAAACTGGCCAACTGACACAAACTTTGACAACCAGAGTTGACTCTGACGAACCAACTGACACGAAATATTTGCTTCAATGGGTATCTCAAAGTCCCTATCGGTGGGCTTAGCTTTAATTCGAAGCTTTAGCTCTTTTGCACTTTTCACAAGCTCCCACATAGTCATAACATAGTTAACATACGAGTAATCCCTCCGAATCCCTTCTAGCGGTATTTGACTCCAGACTTTAAAGGATCGTCGTGCGCTTATTACAATAACTTATTAATGAGGCCGGTAGGAATTCGCAACATTCAAGCGAAGGAATCAAGCACCTGATCTCCGCTGGAATGCTCCGTATGTCTATACACCAGACCATCCACTACTCTAACGTTTGGGAACTGACCTGGAGTACACCGTGGTACATTCATGTTCATGGTACTCCGCTTCTTTAAAATGGGTCGATTCGTGATCAATGAGAAGGCCACTGTTCTAATCCATTTCTCCTGGATTTCAAATCAGATGTAGACATTCAAAAATTAATAAGAGAACTAAAGCAAAATAGGCAATTATATTCATATCCTCTAAAATTTTTTTCGCACCCTGCCTGTGTCGCACTCGTTGCTTTTGTTACCTAACAAAACCTTTGTTGAAAATTTGCCCGCAAGAAAGTCTTCTAAGCTCTGTTTCTAAGTATTTTAATCTTACAATAATAATGGACAGTTAGGACAAGGATCTCCTCTTCTTCGTCTTAACTCCCCAAACCTATGTTAACTTTGTTTCAAACCAAAGTTATTCACCGAGCACTATAATTGAATATACTTCGAACAAAGAATTACCGATATTTATAGTAGCAATACTTTACAGCAGTTTATAACAGGGATATAAATTTGTATAACTAAAATTTAATTCTAAAATAAAAAACGAAAATCTGCACTTTAACAATATAAATTTACGATACCTTTTCAATAACTCTGGTTTTTATAAATTATTGTGCCTTCTAATTCTTAAACTTGGAAGATATATGTAAACGTTTTCTTTGGTTCTTCTTTGGTTCCACGTTTCTTGGTTGAAACGTGGCCCGGTCGGTTCTTCAATAACAATTTGAATGAGACCCGATTCTTTCTTTCATTTTTTCCAAGCTATATAAGGTTTATTTAGATAAGCTGTATTTATTTGGTAACAGCAAGTGTTTGGTCATTGAGATTTATTATTCAAAGATGTTCCAAATAACAATACGAAATTATGTTATATACATACATACATAAATTGTTATATATGTTATATGTTATATACATACATACATTATGTTATATATACACATCATGAATATTGTTTTTGAATTTGAATTTCAATGAATTTTCGATGTCAGACAATTGATTGAAATTCGTTTTTAGAATATCAAGAAAAAGAGGTCACATGAATAATATTCGATAAATAACGTAAAAAGCATCAGTACCCCGATGAAGCACCGTAAAAGAAAAACCCTACCTTGATGGAAATGGATGTGTGCTTAGAGCTTTGGCCCCGAACATACGCATATACACATATATGGCGCAGATATGCCCTACGCCAGGGCCTTTTGATATCTACGTCCAAAAATGTTAACAAACGCGCTTAAAACCTATCAACTTGCAATTTCTCCAAGAAAGAAATTCCTGGAAATTACTCTTATGACGTTTCGAGCGCGCCATTTCCTTGTGATCACATGTATCTCGAAACACTCAACTCAGAAATCTGAGGCATGCAGACACTACATGAGGAAGGTGAATTAGTGATGAAAATGGACTATCTACTATTATTTGCGACTCTACGTCTTCCCACCTGAGTGCCCGGCGCATAAGCTGCCATGGCGACATCCATAGCCTCCAGAGTCCTGCATTACTGCTCCAACAATTATGCCATCGACTCCCAAGCAGGAATGAGGTCCGAGTTCGAGGCATTTTGACCTTTCTCCCTCTTGTACTGGGTAGCTGGGTCCAACCCTTGAGGGAGCACCCGGACAATTATGCTGCCGGCGATCTGAATTGTCGTCCCAAAATTTTTCAAGGCTCGCATGTGGGCATTGAATTTATCTGAAAGCCCACGAAGCGCTGTCACTGAGCCACCTTTCAATGGACTGAGGTCCAGAATCTCGTTCACATGAGCCTGAAATATTAACCGACAGTTATTAAATGGTTTCTCCAAAAGATGCAACGCGACATCAAAATTTTTTCTTGGAGATTGAAATATCCGTTGAGAAACCCAAGTAAAACTCAGCCCACTCCGAATATCCTCCGCAGAAGGTAGGAAGAGGAGGAAAGGTTTGAAAACTTTGACCTAGCGCTGCGTCTGCCTGAATGATGGAAACTCCGCTCCAGCGACTCCAGCGACGTCTCGTGCTCGATCTTGGCATGCAGTGTCGCTACAAGCTCAGACACGGTCCACAGCTAGTCGATGTTGATCTCTGAAATGTCCAATTCTTCAAGCTCCCTCGTACATGGCAACCTAATGGCCATGACGCACGTGGAGCATGGCGTCGTCCACCTTGGACACGGGCTGGAACACCCTTTGCCTTATATTTTTAAATAGCACTTCGAGCAGAATTGGGTGCTCCTGTGACGGTGCCGCCGGAGTTTATCGCCACTTTAATTGAACCACGACCAATCACAATAAGAAAACGCATTATTTGATTATATTCAATTATAATTGCGTGCGGCAAACACAATTTATCCCACTGTTCTCTCAAAACCGTACACTAGGCTGTGGAGTGTATATATATATATGGATGCTAATGCACTTGCAAATGAAACGTATGTACGTATGCTATGAATAGTGGACCGGATAACATTTGGCGGTCTTATTGTATGTTTATGTATGTGTATAAATATAAAAAATAATGTATACATACAAAATTCTTATTTTCCAGCCACTGATGCAGTGTATGTAGTATATTCAAAAATGTACATACATATGTTTAAACACTGGGCAAAACTAAACCAAATATACTCGCACTGGATATATTTTATGATCGTGAAATTGTTAATTTCATTAATTATGTCACGTCGGCGTCACCAATATTTGGTCATTGAGATTTTTCAATTATTTCATAGTAACACAAAATTATATATTTAAAAAGTTATAATAATGTTTATTTTGCGTGCATATAAAATTGAGCGAGACAGAGAAAATCCAATATATGATGCATATGCAACGAGATGAGAGGCGAGAGTCTGCCAGAGAACATAGGGTGAGCGAAAGCTATTTCAGATGGACGTCAGACGATTTGCGTAAGTTAAAACTGTAATTTAACCCCCTTCGACGCTTGCTTCGAGGTCAAAATTTGGTAAGGGCAACACGTTTTGGCGCCATAATAAGACAGTTTTCTTCATTTCCCAACGGGTACCCTCGAACCACATTCCTTGTGGGCAGACTCACTCATTCGGCCCAATTTTAGACCCGCAAAAGAATCTTTCAGATGGATATTTCAACGCTACTTCTACAGAAATGTAATCCAAAGGTAATCGAAGGTGTAGAGTCGAAGGAAATCCCCATGATTTTTAAATGATGTGTTTTTTGTTGTAGAAAAGAATTATCAGAAAATTGCAGTTGTGTTTACGGCAAATATGTAGGACCCGACATTTTATAATGGAAAGTGATATCCATTGTACCAGTTTTGCAAAAACTCCAGAAAAAATATTGTGGAAGTGGTTCGCTCAAAGGCAACTTTCGGATCCCAGAGGAATAACATCGCGGAGCTTATGTTGAGTTGCTTACCCGATCCCTAAAAGTTATATGGATCATGAAGTCGTTTAGAAGGTTATTTAGCCTTGGATCAACACCGAAGAGTTTAAGTTGGTTTAACACCGAAGGTAACGCTACGCGATTTTTTTCATTTGAAGTGTTACAGTGAAATTTAGATCAAGTTGCTTGGTATAATTATATAAAGAGTTTGGTTGTTTTGTGCCATTTACATAACTTTCCTTTTTATACCCTTGCAGAGGGTATTATAATTTTGGTCAAAAGTGTGCAACGCAGTGAAGGAGACATCTCCGACCCTATAAAGTATATATATTCTTGATCAGGATCACCTCCTGAGTCGATATAAGCATGTCCGTCTGTCCGTCTGTCTGTGCTGTGGACTCCTCTTTTAGCAGATTTATTCGAACTGCCAAATTTCATAAGGATCGGCCGACTATATCCTATAGCTGCCATATAACTGATTGATCGGAAATGCCATATCTCTCTTGTTTTTTAAGTTAGAAGACTGGGACTTTGTACGGATTCTACTTTCGGCAAACTAATTTGATCTGCCGAGTTTTAAAAGGATCGGCCGACTATATAAGATCCGATATATATCTAATAATATAAGCTGCCACATATCTGCAAGGGTATATCAACTTCGGCTCCGCCCGAAGTTAGCTTTCCATTCTTGTTTTTTTATGTAATTCTTATAGAAAATGTCAGGGTTTTCTGCAGGACGACATTTTTTAACCATGAATTGGATTTCTTGGAAATAATCTTTGAATTTTTAATTTTTTAAGTATGATATATGCTAATTAATGAGCATACATATTTCAATACCACTTTTTTATTGTTATGTGTGAAGTTATGAAAAGTTCAAAAAAGGTTTGGGGCAAGACGGATTCTTAATAAAACATACGGGGCCACGGGGGTCGAATCGGATTATCAAAAGTTTTATATAATTCTTTTCGTTCCATAGTGAAATTTAAATTAGCTGTAATACACTTTCGGTTCGATTAAATTTACGTAATTTATTTGATTAGATTTTATGTACAAATTGGGATATGTCTAAAGGGTTGAAGACCGAACGAAGAAGTCAGAAAGCGGAGCGCGGCTCAATGCTTGATGTGGCGGAGCGACTGAGAGATACTGCGAGAGAACGAGACAACTGTTGGTATGACGGGCAGTCGAATAAAGAAATTGTACTTTTTTGCGCAGTTTGCGGACTCTGTACGAGTGAAATTAGTAGGAGAGGGAGGTGGAGGGAGGTTGCAGCATGGCCGTGGTTTTGCAGTACTTGGTTGTATGTTCAACTTTTTGGAAATTTTTGTATCACATCGGCTTGGAGACGAATACGTAGGGCTTAGGAATTATCTTAACCTTTACTTTCCATTGGAAAATTGATCTTTCTTAAGGATCTAAGAATTAAATGATATCCCGGTATGATGCCAGCAAATATCCAAAAATGATATGCTAGCAAGTGTCCAGGTTTCTCGGTAGGTTGTGTAGGTCGAAAGTTACCAAAATTATAACAGATATCACTTCATCAGATGACCGGGTGAATAAATACGTTGTAGACGTTCTGGGATTTCAGTTTGGCCTTGATTTTGGATTCGGTGATTTTAATTAAGCAAGGGTCACAGATGCTCGACCTTACAAAATTGATGGCATCGTGGCATTTGGCTACGGCATCGCAGATCCCATGTAGATGGTGAGCTTTCAGACATTTTTTGGTGAATTCTTTGGTTTGACAAGGATCAGTAGGTTTCCGTCCTGGTGGTGCTGCTGCGGGTGCTAGAGGAGATGATTTCTTTGCTAATGAGGCTAAGTGCGCGATTGACAGCGATACATGAAAATTCCTAGATTGTCTTTTTTGAACTTTCCGCGGAGACGATGATGAATTCTGTATTATTTTTCCGAGTTTCTTTTAGATCAGGGATTCTTCGGATTACTTTTTTTTCTATGAAAGGTAGTCGGTACCGGGATATCATTTAATTCTTAGATCCTTTCGTATCTAATCCCCATAAGAAAGATCCATTTTTCAACTGTGGTGGAAGCCACACTGCCAAGTATAGGGGTTTCCCATAAATAAAGATTATAATATGGCCTTCCAAAAAAAAACATATATATTAAACATATGTATTGGCCCGTAAATCCAAAAAAAGAAACCCGTTTTGATTGATTTCACTGTAAAAAATAAAGGGCTGAGGTCTCAAATTCGTATTTCCAAAGCACTTACAGAACTTCCAATAAAAATAGATTGGATAAAGTTTAAAAAATATAAGAGCTCCCATATTGATGAATCTTCAAACATCGACTGTAAAGATTACATTGATAGCTCAATTAAAGCATTAGTATTTATAATGACACTGGCTATAATACATACATTAAATTCCAAAATTTAAAGATGCTTAAATTTATGATAAAGCTCGGTCTCAAGGTTTTTATAAGACAGACAGTGGCAGCGTGTAGTTAAGGTCGAAAGAGACCGACCTGGGGCGCAAAGCGCCTCACGTAATTGCGATTCGTTAGAAGCAGGACCTTCGGCTCCCCGAAGGTGAATCTTTTTTCTAAACATGTATTAAAAAATATAATAAATTTTTTTTATCATTAACCCAATAATGAGTACCGCCATGTTAGGGTAGCATGCCTGAAACATTACAAAAATCTAACATTTTGGCTGGCTTCAAAACGAAATTGAACGCACACACATAAAACCGTGTATGTGAATGTGCGAGCACGCATACATATGAAGATAAAGTTAACCGCGGAGCAACCGCTTCTCGACTGAGCAACCAAAAACTTTCAATCATATTAAAAGTGTAAGAATAAGCGTAAGAATGAGAGTAATATGCTAACTGAGGCCTGCTGAGGCAATTTTTGCGTAGTGGTAGGATAAGGATTGAGTGGACGGTCTGTCACATCAATAAAAGGAGGTTGTGCAACGCTGCTATAGGTGCCTAAATATGAGGCACATTGCAGGGGCTTGCAAGAACCTGGTGTATAGTGCGAATGCATACGTTAAAGGATGGATCGGTGGTACGTGGATTTATAGCCTAACCTTTAATGCTTTCGAAAGAATTATGATCGACTTGGGAAACAACATCCGAGGTTACCCCGGGGTCCTAGTGGATCGGGGCTGCTCGAGAACTATCTCACGAGGTAGTGTCATAAGGGAAAAATTCACCTCCCTCGATTTTGTGCTGCTGAACGAGAGCAATCAACATACGTTCAGCAAATCTGGGGCAGGCTCAGACATAGACCTCACGTACGCCAGCTCCTATATAGCGGCCGGTGCTAACAGACGCATAAGTAACAGTTTTTCTGCTAGCGACCATGAGGCATTACTCTGCGCAATCGGCAGTAGGACTCAGCAAGGACAGCAGAGGGAACCGATCCTTTGAGGTTTCAGAGCAAACACCTTCGAACAAGGAACTTTACCCGGGAAGTACGCGAAATCGGCAGCGTCCCACCTGACGGCGCCGATGAAATAGCTGACTCCTTCCATAGCTGCTATTTTCAGCGTTGCCTGGAACGCCAAAGATGGATCAAGGCGGAAGGGTGGTCAAAAAAAGTTCTGCCTAATCTTCGCCCTGAACATCCGGAATTCCTTGAACTCGGCAGACTGGGGCAAAATCCTGGAGTTCCTAAGGCAGTTTAATGTGCCCAGAGTTTTTATGAACGTAGTGCGAAACTACTTTAGCAGTAGAGTGCTACTAGTCAACTCTAACGTGGTCACGGAGACCCACGACGTCGCGGTGGCCCGTACCCCAAGGATTGGTTCTAGAACCATTGCTGTGTCCCAGTGCGATGAGACGTCCTTGGCTTTGCCGACGACGTAGCGTTGATCAAGCAATAAGAGAAGGCGGAGAGAGCGGCAATTAAGCCATTAAGACAATAGAGCAGTGGCTTCATAATGCAGAACTTCGCCTAGCCCCCACAAAACCGAAGCGGTGATAGAGCAGCTGCAAGGTGCTGGAAACGGTGCAGATAGAGATCGGTGCAATAGCCACAACCTCCCAGAGTTCCACTTGGGGGCGCCAGGCTTTTCTTCCTAAAGCACCTAGAATATATTCAGGGCAAGGCCTTACCAGAGGCCTCGCCACCATCCTCCTGAACACCAGAGACCCGAGACAGAACATAAGTTCTGTACGCCGCACCGCACCTACAGGAAAGGGGTAGATGCAGCCTACAGGCTAGGAGCCATCAGAGTAACGTGTGGCTTTAGGACGACGACATCCTGTTTGTTGAGGGATGGTCCCACAAAAGGAGCGATCACGAGAGCTAAAGGATATAAATGAAGCTCGCTCCCACTCCCGTTAGGAAGGAGCGGATAGCATTCTCAATGCAACTTCAATTCAATGCCTGGTAGTCGAGTTGGAATAATGCGATAAACGGCCGATGGACGCACACTCATCCCAAACCTTGGGAACCTTAAGAAGCCACGGATAGGTTGGATTCTTCCTGACCCAGATCCTGAGTGGGTATGGCTGCTTCCGTCAATATCTAAAGCGTTTTTGCTACAACGAGGAGGACTTGTGCTCACAGAGCGGATACTTCATCGTCGAGGATGTCCAGCATGTGGTCTTCTAGTGCTGTCGGTTTAGCGATAACTGTCCAAGCCGTTGCTCAGTCAGATAACCGTTGCTCAGTCTAACTCAGAATCTTGTCGACAACATGCTGGAGAACCAGAGACTTTGAGACGCCGTAGCATCCTTTGCAACCGCAATAATGCGGAGGCTCAGGATCATTGAGCAAGAGAGACGGTAGAGTGGAGTGTTAGGCCCTGTGGCGGGCGAAGTCCTAACGGCTCAATTTTTTCTTTTTGTTAAATAAAATAAGAATAGCAGGAAAATCTTGTTGTTCAACAAATGGATTTTAATTATTTGTTTTCGGATGATTCTGTGGTGAGTTCTGGTGTACACCGTAAATCAACTATTTTTCGAAGCGCCTTCGGAGATTCCGTATAGCTTGATTAGTTTTTAATATTTCTAAATAAAACCTTCTAAGAATATTCTATTTTATTATTAAATGGTTTCATTAAATATTACATGAATGAATTTAATGAATCATCAATTAATTAAGTTACGCAATCTTTAAAAAAAAAATTCCTGAAAAATGTTTGATCAACCCCGGGCGAATTGTATTCGCACCCCATTAGTTTAGCTTTTCTTAATGATATTTTGGCACCTAAGAGGAGTCTACCACTTTTATTCCTATCGATGGATATCTTAAAATGGAAATTAAAATAATACCCAGAACTAGAATTTATTTGTAATTTTTTGTGCACTTATTATAAAAATGTATTTTGTATTTTTACAGAGCCGCCTGTGGAATAATACAGTCGTGGGACCAAATAGTGCACGTTCGTTGCGTTTAAGTCGCGATTCTATAAATAGTTGCGGTACGAATTCAGAACGATCGACAGCTTTAGATCAAGAGAGCCTCAGCCCAAGCCCAAATTGCACAATAACTTCTCCGTCAGCATCCCATCAAATAAGACAAGGTAATGGGCATGGTCTTGGTCATGGGCTTGGCAAACCTCATATTAAAAGGCCTATGAATGCGTTTATGGTGTGGGCAAAAGATGAACGTCGAAAAATTTTGAAGGCATGTCCAGATATGCATAACTCAAATATTTCAAAAATATTGGGTGCTCGCTGGAAGGCTATGTCTAATGCTGATAAGCAGCCATATTATGAAGAACAATCACGTTTGTCTAAACTTCACATGGAACAGCACCCTGATTACCGATATAGGCCTCGTCCAAAGCGCACATGTATTGTTGATGGAAAAAAGATGCGAATATCAGAATACAAAGTCTTAATGCGTAATCGCCGAGCTGAAATGAGACAACTTTGGTGCCGAACGAGTGGGTCCGGTGCAATCACATCGGAAAATTCTTGTACTGATCTTTGTTTAAATGGACATGAAGAACGATCAACTACTCAGGCGGTGACCGTAGCCACAGCATATCATTTAAAAGATATGAGTCACACGGTAACAACAAAAGCTGAAGACCACGATAATGACTGTGGGATGTCTTCCCAACAGTTTTTTTATCCCCCCGAAAGCTCATCACCTTCCGGGTTCTCATCTGATGGGGTTGATGTATCATCCCTGCGTGAGTTGGATGAGTAGCAAGGACATTTTCAGAATAAAGAACGTATTTATTTAATGGGATTATATATGTGACGCTAAAATGGACGGCGGGAAATTTTTGGAATATTAAAAACTTTGTAAATAAAAATAAAAATACAGTCATTGATTACCTAATAAGTTTCATTTCAAGTGCCATTATACAAACGTATAAATAAATAGATAATTTGTGAATCGATTGTTCACAAGACGATCAGTCTGAGAACATTGCAATTTTTGTGCCATTCAAGCGCCAATGCTGTAACCATAACCATACGCGTGGATAAATAAGTAGTTAGTTATGTTTAATATTTGCAAATTAAACAAATAAATGAACAAATAATAATTATTTATTTAAGTGTAAAATTTAAAACTAAAAACATTTAGAATGATTTTTAAAACGACATCTTTTACTTTTAATTACGAATTGTTTAAGTTGAATAATATACATGATTAACTATGTTACTAATTATAGTATTCCTATTCCCCAATTTAGCACCTTCCACTTATTTAATGGAAATATTAAAATGTCACTGCTATTTGTTTTAGCCGACAAAATTATATAAAACCTTGTTTTTTGCCAATGGCAACATATATTTGATTTATAAATTGCCTATGCCGATCTTTTTGTAAATAGACGAAATCACTATATACTTAAATGAAGCTCCCATTAAGATTGAATAATGTATTCTTTAAATATTAATATTACCCAAGAGTGGAATATATTACATTTTTTAAATAATTTATGGAACGTAAATTCAGTGATGAAAAAAATTTACCATTAAAAAAAAGGTGTGTTTTATTATACTTTCAAAAATATAGCTAGTGTTTAATATTTTTTATTCTCAATACTCGTAGAGCACAAGAGTATATGATATTCGTGTGAATGTATTTACAGGGAGAAGGAATCATATCCGACCCCATAAAGAATATATATTCTTGATAAGCATCTATAGGCTTGTCGATATAGCCATGTCCGTCTGTGTGTCTGTCCGAGACAGAGAGTGACTGAGACTATAAAAGATAGAGCCATATGATTTTGAATAAAGACATTTAGGAATAAAACGCAGGTCAAGTTTGTTTAAAATTTTTGCTTCGCCACCCTGCCACCCCCACAAATGGCATATTTCTGTAGCGTCTGTTCAAGTATTTTGGAAAAGTTTTGATGCGAAACGGTTTGTATGTCTAATTCATAACTGAAAAATAAATTTTCATGTATATTTTGATTCCCACACTGGCTGGTTATGGAGCCGAAACCCAGACAAACGGAGTTTCTGTCAAAGTTTTGCAACGCCCTCTCCCGTCCTTAAAAATGAAATCACAATGTAGTTCCAGCTCAAAAAAGTTTTTAAAAAATTGTATGGCCAAGCTCTTGCAAAGCTTCATTTATATTTACAAAACAAAATTCAGCCAAATCGGACAATTTTTAGAGGAGTTATAGACTTTTTGTTTTAGTTTCCTACTAGATTGTTTTATTTTGTTTCAAAACATACAATACTTATATATTGTAACTAAAATTTGTTGTTTAAGTTCTTTATATCGAAAAGTAATTTAAAGATTGGGTGAAAAAGATGAGTACCGGGTATCTTATAGTCGACAAAATCGACTATAGCAGTCCTCTCTTATTATATATATTAACACTTCAATAATATATGCTACTCGCTAGAATATGTATTTATATGCTAGAACATCATGCAGAAATATCGTAGTAAAGCTTTTGAATTTATTAAAGCAAACGGAATACTTTAGAATAGTTTAAAAAAATATATACAATTTTAAATTCAATTCAAAAAGCATAATTTAATAATGTAATTTTATAATAAACTTCTGTTTATTGACTTTTGAATTATTTGAAATTAAATTAATGAAATTAAAAATATTCTGAAAGGTTTTCTTTTATTTCTTAAGTTTTGACCTGTCGTCTAATGTCCCATTAATTTTTGCTTACATATGTATTCTTTGTTCACTGAGATTAGTTTATCTCTTTCAATATCTTTCACCGAAACGAAAAGGGTGGCTGTAAATTATTAAAGCACTACGATAAAGACCAAAAAATGCGTGCACTCGCTTCTTTTTATAAATTCGATTATATTTATCAAGCTTAGCTTATCTATTGCGGCGAAGCGGGGCGAATTCACGGGAGAGCGCAAGTGAGCTTTTCTTGCGCTCCCGCTCCCGCTCCGCCCTATGCTAACTTATCCTAGACTACAAAAAATTAAAACTTTAAATTCTACATTAATTCTACACCGGCCCCGTTGAAGACCTCCATCAGGCTTCAACCACTGGCAGCCTCGACAGCTTGTGGACTGCTCTCTTGAAGACCGCTCCTGAACTAGTCCTTACGACGGCGACCCTGACCCTTCCGTCCGCGCCGGCGTGAGTCTCGACGACCCTGGCGGTGATCCACTGTTGGTGCGGCTGGTGGTCCTCGGCGACCAGGACCAGATCGCCCTTCCTGACGTCCTCCTACTCCCGCTGCCACTTCGACCGCCCCTGTAGGCCCAAGAAGTACTCCCGGGACCATCGCTGCCAAAACTTTTGCTTGATTGACGAGACAAGCCGCCATCACCGCAAGCACGTTAGACCCTGCTGGTCCGGGGTCCGCGGTGCTGGTGGGGCGATGAGCGGCCCACCTGTCAACAGGTGCCCGGGAGTCAACGCCTCGCCGTCGCTTGGGACCTGACTGAGGGCGCCCAAGGTCCTCGAGTTCAGGACGGCCTCGACTCCAACGAGGACGGTCTGCAGCTCCTCTGCGGTCAACTTCGCGCTGCCCATCGCTCGTAGGAGTAGGTGCTTTGCACACTTCATACCTGCCTCCAATAGTCCGCCCATGTGCGGAGCCCGCGGAGGTATGAATGCAAATACGCATCGTTTTCTTGATGCGTATTGCCGCAGCTCGTCCGCTTCGTCTTCGATTTGGTGCCGCAGTGCTGCGAAGTGGCGATTCGCTCCTACGAAGTTCGTCGCGTTGTCGCAGTGCACAATCTGCGGACATTCTCGGCGCCCAACGAAACTTTGAAATGCCAATAAAAAGGAATCATTTGACAAATCGGAAACTACTTCTAAATGTACTGCTTTGGACGCAAAGCCAACAAACAGGGCAATGTAGGACTTGTATGGTGGCCTACCACGAATTTTCAATGTCCTCTCAATAGGGCTACAGAAATCCACGCCACATATGGAGAATGGGCGGAGAGCACGGACTCGATCTAAGGGTAAATCTCCTATGATTTGAGTCAACAGATGAGGCTTGCATTTAAAACAGCGTTTGCTTGACCGTACTATCGGACTGCAGACTTCCAGCGCGTTTACTATCCAAACGCGCTGTCGCAAGAGTCTCACCAGTGCTCGTGGACCCACATGACAATTCGACTCGTGCAAGTATCAGACGTAGCTCTGAACAAATTGAGAGCGCTTCGTCAACAATACTGGAAACTTGGCATCGTACGAAATAGGAGCATAAGCTAGTCGCCCCCCGACCCGCAACAACGAAAAGGTAAGCCCAGCCTGAGAGGCTTCATGGACAAGCGGACTTAGATTCTGTAGGCTTGGGCTAACAACCAGATTTTTTCGAATATTTTTAATTTCCTCTTGATACTCGTGCTCTTGGACTATCTGGACAATTTTATTAAAAGCTTTTTGATAATCGACAAATTTTTTACACTTCGTTATACAGCGGACCATGTAAACGAACACTCGCAGCAGTTTTAAGTGAGAGGAATATCCTTCTATCACTTCCAATAAATATGAGGTGGAGACCATTGACGTCAGTCCGACCGCATTCTTCTTTGCTTCCATCTGCAAAATCTTTGGTGACGGATCAAACCGGGGACTCGTTGGCCACTTATTTTCCGGCTCCGTTAAAATCGATGGTCCTGTAAACCAGATCGATTCTACCGTTTCCTTTACGTCTCCACCTCTTGACACAATATCTGCCGGGTTCTGTTTAGTTGGTACATGCCGCCACGTACTATCCTCTGACCACTCTTGAATTTTAGCAACTCTATTTGATACGAACGTTGACAACGACGATGGATGGGAACGAATCCAATGAAGACAAACTTTTGAATCTGACCAAAATACACTTCGTTCGATCGGTGCTTTGATAAGAGGTTTTATTTTGCGGCAGAGGTCTGCGAGAAGTTGAGCGGCACATAACTCAAGAAGGGGGAGCGTCTTTGTCTGAGTGACTTTAATACATTCTGCAGATTTGCAACGAATATAGACGCCGGCTCCATAGGCTCTCATCGATGCGTCAGAGATGCCATGAATTTCAATTGGTGACATCGGCTCACCCATCACAAATCTCGGTATTGAGATATCTTCTTACTGTGACAAGGCAAACAGAATTTTGTTCCACGAGGTTTCAAAATGCAGTGGAATCGACTCATCCCAATCTAGCTTATTAAGCCAAAGTTCCTGCAAGAGGATCATTCCTTTAATAAGGATTGGGCTTAATAAGCCAAGGGTAGAAGAGCTTTGATGTTACCGACAGAATATTCCGCTTAGTCGCCCTTTGACCCATGGCTGACATATCAATTTCAAATTTAAACACGACATCTTTAGGAACCCAAACGATTCCTAATGTTTTTGTGAGCTGTGAGTCCGAAAGTGAGTCCGAACCGTGCTCTCGGATGCAGGAACTTCAGGGGAGTTTGAAAACCACTTACTCAATTCAAACCCAGCGTTTTGAAGAACCTGAGTTACTTCAGACTTAATTGTCTTTAGCTCCTCCACGCAACCAGCACCCGTTAACATGTCGTTGACGTAAAAGTCAGACCCAATAACTTTAGCAGCTCGAGAGAATGTATTTTTCGCGGATTCACTCAATCTCTTCAAACACCATATGGCCAAGAATGGGGCTGGTGCTTCATTCACCATTACTTGACGATACATCTTTTTTATGTCGGCTACCACAGCGAATTTGTTTAGCCGAAACCTAAGAAGAGTTGAGTAAAGCTCTTCCTGAATTGTTGGACCCACCATCAACAGCTCATTTAAACACTTCTGTGTGGATGTCTTACAGGACGCATCAAAAACGACTCGTAGTTTGGTCGTTGTACTTTGAGGCCGTTAGACACACTGGTGGGGTACAACATAGTGTCGAGAAGCAAGAAAATCATTGCTGGCAGGGGACTTATGGCCTAGGGATTCGAATTCTTCCATAAATTCCAAATACATCTTCTTTAAGTTCGGATCTCGAGATAATCTTCTCTCGAGCGACAGAAAACGGCGTTTGGCTATCTCGAAACACTCGACGGAGAGTTTTTTGAAGTATGGGATGGTTCGGACCTTGCTTTATTTGACCAACGGACAAAAGCTCGAAAAATGACTCAGCTCCAATTAGCATATCTATCCGCTGAGGTTTATAAAAATATGGGTCTGCTAATGGCAAGTTCTTAGGTAGGGTCCAATCTTTCACGTTCACTGACTGGTCAGGGTGATAGCCTGAAACTGTTTTCAAAACCCAAAAGTCGAACGGAAACTCACTACCATTGATTCTCGACTTTGCCACAGTGTGTATCTTTTTCTTTACTTGTGAATTAGTTTGACCAATTCCAAGCAAGTTGATGCACGGATCCTTAAGCGTTGAGGAAGATCTTCAGTAATGAAATTCATTTCTGACCCTGAGTCAAGTAATGCTCGGGCCAATATGTGCTCGCCATTTTTTGTTCGAATGCTTACGATCGACGTTGCTAACAAAACCCTTTCTAAAGACGACGCATGCAAAGCGTGTAACGCTAAGTTATTTTCAGTCACTGTATATCGGTGCAGAAGTTTATGGTGCGATCTTGCAAAGAATTGACACCTAGTCGATTTGCACTTCGCTACCGTGTGAACTTTTCGCAGACAATTTAAACAGAGGGAGGCTGACTTAACAATCTCAAACCTTTGCATTACAGCAAGGCGAGCGAACGGACTTCACTGGACCACAAAATGGTCTTGAGCATTACAATAACTGCAAGCTGGTTTGGCGTTGGCAGAGGAACAAGCCAACGAACTTCTATTAAGTTGCTTGCTAAACCCAGTTTTTTCCTGTTTTGGTTTTCCAGTCTCTTCAGCGGACAGGTGCTGGTACCTACGATTTAGTATTTTTTTGAAATCGGACCACAGCGGCAATTCCTCATAATCCAGTAACTCTTCCCATTTTTGTTTGGTCACTGGATCCACTCTACTCAAAACTTAATGTAAAATCAATGAGTTTTGTGGTGGTGCCTTTGCGTGCCGGTTCATCTGCTATGCAGTTGCCTGTGATATCCTTATGACCTGGGACCCAGATGAGGCTTATGTTTGCCATCTCGTGGAGAGATGATCTGCACCCTGAGACTGTTTTGGAGTTACTTGTGACTGAGCTGATCGATTTTATAGCCCCTTGGCTGTCGCTGTATATATTGACTCCTCTTTGTGTGGAGTTGTGTAGGTTTAGGAATTTTAGCGCTTCCCTTATGGCAATCACTTCTGCTTGGAATACGCTGCAGTGATTTGGAAGTCTGAAAGAGGTTTTAATGCCTAGTTGCTCGGAGTATATTCCCCCTCCTACTCTGTTGTTTAGTTTGGAGCCGTCAGTGTAGAAGCATATTGCGTTCTCTAGGCCTGGTATTTGGTCTCCCCATTCCTCTCTGTTAGGAATGAGGGCTTGCAAATGTGTTTGTGTGTACTCCCTTGGAGTACAGTAGTCTGTACTGCTAGGAATGAGAGGATCGTTCAGCAGAATGGTGGAGTGGCCCTTATTTAGGAGGCTCCATTGCTGAGTTTCCCGCTGGACTGATCGCTGGATTTTTTCCAGCTTTTTAAGTGTGCTTTTCTTTTTGAGGGCTGGCCACCATACCAGAACTCCGTAAAGTAGTATGGGTCTGACTATGGCAGTGTAGATCCAGCTTACTATATTAGGGGACATGCCCTATTTGTTTCCTATGGCTTTTTTGCAGGTAAAAAGGGGTGTAGCAGCCTTTTTTGACCTTTCTTCTACCTTAGAGTTCCAGGTTAGCTTCCTATCCAAAATTACCCCTAGGTATTGGGCGCTGCTGCTGAAGGAGAGCCTTTGGTTGTTTAGTCTTGGTGGGACGAGGGGTGGGAGTTTGTATTTCCTGCTGAAGAGGACTAGCTCCGTTTTCTCCGCATTTACTCCTAGGCCATTACTGCTTGTCCATTCGGCTAGTGTTTGCAATTTCTCGCTCATGAGATCGCAGAGCGTTTGAGGGTATTTACCTGTGAACAGGATTGCGACGTCGTCTGCGTACGACACTATCCTGAAGCCTCCTTCTTCCATCTTGCATAGAATTGAGTTGACTGCTATGTGCCATAGGAGAGGGTATATGACCCCGCCTTGCGGTGTGACTCTATTGACGGTCTTTGTTAGGTTAGATGTTCCTAGAGAGGACGTCCCTGTTCTGCGTGTTAACAGCTGGTCAATGAGTCCTATCAGGTGTTCATCTACCCCCAGAGTTCTTAGTGAGCTAGTTATGGTGTTTGGGAGAACATTATTGAAGGCCCCTTCTATGTCTAGAAAGGCTACTATGGCGTATTCCTTCTGAAGGAAAGCTTTCTCTATTCTGTATATGAGCGCGTAATGGGCAGTCTCGGTAGATTTACCCTTTTTGTATGCATACTGTGCATTGGAGATGTGGGTGGGATTTAGAGTTGACCTAAGGTGTAGTCCTATGACTCTTTCTAGCGTCTTGAGCAGGAAGGATGATAGACTTATTGGTCTAAAATCTTTAGGGGTCGTATGTGATGGTTTGCCCGCTTTGGGTATGAATACTATTCGCGATTTAAGCCATTTTCGCGGAATTTCGCCTAGCGCAAGGGATCTGTTAAAGATGTTTTGGAGCCAGTTGATGGCAATGTCTCCCGCTTGTTGGATTTGTGCCGGTATTATCTCATCAGGACCTGCCGATTTATAGGGGTTGAAACTGTGAATTGCCCAGTGTAGGGTTTGAAGCTTGTGTGGGTGGCATTACTGTTTGTGGTCCCCGCTAGTACCGGGGTACAGCCCGGAAAATGGGTTTCTAGGAGTGCATCTAGTGATTCCTCGCTAGTGTTGGTCCAAGTTCCATCTTCTTTTTTAAGATAGCCTAGATTTGTGGCTGTTTGGATAGAATTTTTCTAAGCCTCGCAGCTTGGCTAGTGCTTTCGATATCCGAGCAGAAGGAGTTCCATGAGAAGCGCTTCGCTTTTCGGATGGCCTTTTTGTAGGAGGCCAAAGAGATCTTGTATTCGTTCCATAGTGCCTCCTCGCTTCCGTCTTTGGCCCTGTTGAACAGGGTTCTGCTTGCTGCTTGTAGGGTTGCTAGCTCCGTAGACCACCAGGATGGCCTATTTCGCTTGTGTGGTTTAGTTTTTGGTTTTAGTATTACAGGCTTGAGTGAAAGCTTGCTTACCAGACTTTCCGCGACTTGGGGATAGTCAGGTGGCTGTGGGGCAATGGTGTTTGAGAGAATTGGATGGTACTTGACCCAGTTGGTTTTTTTGAGATTTCGAAAAAACGCTGTTTCGGGGCTTTTGAATTCAAGTGATGTTTCTATGTATCTGTGGTCGGAGAAAGAGTGTTTCTCTAGGACCCTCCAGTTAGTTACGTAGCTGAGTAACTGTTTAGATATGAGCGTGAGGTCAATGGATTCCCTGCGATTTGCTATTATAAAGGTGGGGTTGTCTCCCTTATTGCAAAGGAAGAGGTTTGACCTTAAAATAAAGTTAAAAAGAGACTCCCCGCGGTCGTTTGTGTTGGAGCTCGCCCATTGCGAGTGATGAGCGTTGGAGTTGCAACCTACAAGGAGGCCAATATTTAGCCTTTCGCTGTCCATTGCTAGTTTGCCCACTAGCTTGTCGGGGGGTTCCGGCCTTTCGTAGGTCATGTAGGACGACCGTACCCGGATAGAGGTCGTCTGTGACTCCACGGAGACTGCCGCATTGTCCGCGTCACTGTAATTATGGAGCAAGAAAATGCTGAGGTGCTTTTTAGCTAAGATGCTGGCTCTGATTTTACCTTCAGTATTAGCTACTAGTAGCTTCTACTCCCTAGTCGCTAGTCCAGAAACCCCACCTCCTGCTATCCATGGTTCCTGGACTAGGACTATGTCGGCTCCATCCTCGGCCAGATGGAGCAGTAGGGCAACTGAGGCTGCCTTACAATGGTGGAGGTTTATCTGCAGAATCCGTAAGGACATCTGACAGGTTACCCTCCACCATTGTGATCTCCGCCTCTTCGTCGTCGGAGATGTCTTCGTCGATAACTCGACTCGCGGCCATCCTGCGCAGCAGCGATGCATCGGTGCTGTAGCCGTCTTCTATGTCTGAGGCTTCTATCTCGAATGCCAGTTCCTCCTGAGTAGAGGCTGTTTTTGCTCCGTCGCTCGAGTCTGATTTATAGACCTTTACGGTCACGGAGCTGAAGCCTCTTTGAGCTAAACTTTCTTTGATTATGATAAGTACCGCCTGGTTTGTTGGCCCTTCCATCTCCTCCACCTTCGCCACACGCCAGTCCGTCGAGGTAATATGTGGGTTACATGATGTGGGCGAAACCGCTTTGCCCTTTACCGCACCTGTAGGAGGCATCGTGGCTCTTGGGCCGAGAGATGCCGCCGAAGTTTAGGTCCGGTGGCGGTAGTGGGTGGCTCGCCTTTGGCCACCCCGATTTTGGGGCGAGGTCCGCCCGGACCCTGCCAAGCTAGCTTGGTCGGACGGGAGGGCTCACTCGCCATCTGCACCGTCGTCGACTTTTGGCCAGACTCATTCGTCATTGCCAGTTTTTCGGGTTTTTTCGGAGATCCCGACTCCTTGTTTGTTTTGTTGCTACTTATATTTTGTTCTATAATTTGTTCCCACGAGTTGCGGAGACGGGATGGTCCACCCGGGCGGAGATCCGCGACGCCCGGGTAAGGCTTATTAGAACAGGGGACCGCCAGGTACCCTGAGACCTCCGTTTGAGACTGGGCAGAGTTTATATACCGGGCCCTCAGCGAGGCTGACTCTCGGCACGGGTCGAGTAACACCTTAGTCCGGCCCGGTGTGAGATGGTGTTTTGGGAAGGGAAGTGGGTAGGTATATTGTTTAGGAAAAAGGAGGAAATGTGTGAGGCTACTTTTTAGAGGCGACAACACAAGCGCATCGTCGGCACCGCTTACGGCGCGGATACCCGCTAGCTGTCCGGGGCTGTTTATTTACTGCCCTCTATAGAGGGCCTGTAGTGTGTGAGGAGATTAAATCTCCCACACGCCAAGACAGGTGGCAAGAAGGGGGCAGCAGCGGGGAAAGGGATCGCGCGGCCGTGCGCAGATGCAGGAGAAAGCGGAGACAACATGGATCGTAACGGTTCCGGTCGGGCCTGCGCGACAGCCGTGCGCGGATGTAGGAGAAAGAGACGGGGGGCGGGGAACATAGCGGCCGCGGTGGCCGAGGTGTTTAGAAAGCACGGAAGGAGAGAAATGCGATTGTGGCGACTAAGGGGAGCGCGGGGGAAGCGCCGGTAAAAGAGCCAATGCCCGGCATAATAACAATGCGGGCCGGTGGCCAAAGGGGGAGCGCGGGGAGAGCGCCTGGAAGAAAGGCGCTACCGCGGCATAATAACGATGCAGGCCGGTGGCCAAAGGGGGATGAGGGGGTGTGAACAGGAGCCACCGGTGCGTCTAATTGGAAAGTGGGATTAACGGCGGGAATAGAAAGCCGAAGGATTAACGGCAGGAAGAAAGAGTTGCAAGGATTAACGGGCGCCTCTGGAGCTATATAAGGAGGGCCCCTGGAGTAAATCGTGACCGAGTCTTCTAGGGAAGCTGGCAGAGTTGAGTGAAAGACCCCCCGTGGGTAAGTCTAACATTCAAGTAACAAAGTTTCCTTGGAGGAATTAGGAGTATAGGCTGAAGGACCCCCCGTGGGTAAGTCCGACAGTCTCAAGTGCGAGAATCAAAGCGAGTGCGCAAGGATCTACGATCATTGGCTCAAGGACCCCCTGTGGGTAAGTCCGGCGGCTGTACGCGAGTCATCGGAAGAGAAGAAATCAAGGAGCAAGTGGGAAAAGGATCCAGGATCCGCGGCGGAACTGAAGCCCAAGGGTAAATAGAGTCGGGTGGAGTTACTCCCGGACACGACAGGTATCCTGGTGTTACAGCAAAGGCTTCGGATCGGTCTGGCGTACGCCTTACAGATTCCTGCCCGTTGTGACCAGGTGTGATCCTGTAAAGCGAGGGATAGCCAGCTCGGGAACTCAAGCCCATCAGTGAAACCAAACAGGAACGTCCCGGTAAAATCAAGAGATTCCTGATCCAGGCGCTGGGGCGTATGCACAGCGTATTGCCTGGAGTCAAAGGAAGCGCGAAGCCAAACCTCTGGTCGTCCATAAATCCTGCGGAGCGTATGCACGCCGGTGTTTGGAGGCGAGTGGCAGACGCAACCGGGGCGTATCCTGTGGGGGAGGTAGGCCCTTCGTGCCCTGATCCGGCCGCCAGGCACTAAGAAGCGTATCCTGCCCGGCGTACGCCTGGGAGGTGAGCCTATTGGTCCGCCAACACGGATCAGGTGCCGGCCACGGCGAAAGGGCAGTCCCAGTGAGCCAAGGGTGATAGCGATCCACGCACCCACGGAAGAGGAGCAGCGGCAGCAGCGAGAGGAGCAGCGACAGCAACGAGAGGAGCAGCGACAACGGAAGCAGCGTCGGCGACGACGACGACCAAGCAGCGGCGACACGCAAGAGAGGGACATCTGGAGCAGCGTCACCGGCACGAGAGGGGCAACATAGGCCCCGCAACTGGAGCACGTGAGACCAAACGGAGGAAACCGTGAGCCGAACCGGCGCCAGGCACCGAGACCACACGTCCTGCTGGGCGAAAGCTTTTGGGGGCGTGTGTATCGGCACCAACCCGGAACAGTGACCGGTGACCAAGGGGAGGACGAGCGGTCGATCGGCCGAGCCGAGCAGCCGGTGAGATTCACCCTTTTATAAACTTTGTGCTAATATCGAGTAAATAAAGGGTACATTTTGTGAACGAAGCAATCCTGTGTTATTTCTGGGCTCGGGCAGTCACGTCGAATCTATAAATTCGGTGGAACGATCCATAAACTCTTTGAGCTAGCCGCGGCATTTGTTGCGAGCCCCGATCAATCAAGAAAGGTTCGTTACACCTGGCGCCCAAACTACGTGACTGTTTTCGAGGCTAGAAATAACGCAAGCTTCAAGATGGGAAGAAAAAATTGGATTTACGCGCTTCGCAAGGAGGAATTGAGCGAAGTGTGTAGAGAGCTTGGTCTCCCAGCAGAAGGAACTGTTGAAAACATGAGGGCACTAGTTGCAAAGACTAAGGACGACGAGGTGTTAGCGTTCACACGTATATTTGAGGAAAGCAGCACACAGAGGTCCACGCCGAGGCAAAGAGGAGTGAGCGAATCAGAGAAGCTCATACAAAGTCTGGCGGTTCCAGAGTTGAAAAGTATAAGGAGACCAAGTTTGAAAAGTAGTTGAAAAGTATAAGAAGACCAAGTTCGGCAGCGGAAGCAGAAACGTGGAGAACCTTTCAAGGAGTATATGGTGGACCTTCAGACTCTAATGAAGCCACTAGGGAAATCCACGAAGGAGGTAATAGAAAGACTGGTGGAGAACTGCATACCACGCATGAAAATGTTCATGAGGCCATATGCATGCGCGTCGCTGGAAGAAGTAATGGGCCTAGCCGAGGAGTTTGAGGAGTTAGCCCAAGAAGAAGAGGCGTTTAACAGGCAAGCCTCCATTGAACCACACTGGGATCGCAAACAGCCGGCGACCGAAAATAAATGGCAGAAGGATGAACCGCATAAGGACCCGCCAGAGCGACAGAGCCCCCCAGGACAGGGATGAAGGCAGAAATGGCAGGCAGAAGGGCAGAGGCATATGGTACAGCAACAGCCGAGTCAGCAATGGGTTGCAAGCCCCAGACAGCAACAACCGAATCTCCACTGGGCTGGGGGCCCAAGGCAACATACGTACCAGCAATGGGGTACAATCCACGAACAGCAACAGCCAAATCAGCAATGGGCAGCAACGCCGAGACATGGACATGTCGAGAACCCGGCGCAGGCATGCAACAGGTGTGGAGGCATGGGCCATTGGGCGAGTGGGTGCAGGAACCCCAGAATTTTGTTCTGCAGAATGTGTGGAGCAATAGGGGTAAGGAGCACAGAGTGCTGCCAAAGATCGGGAAACGCGCAGCGATCTCAGCCGTAGAGAGGAAGGCAGAGATCGCGAGGTGCTGCCTCTCAAAACTAGTTGGAGGACTATCAGGAGACGATCAGCAATTGTCGGCGGTCGTCAAGGTCGGAGGAGCAGAAGTTAAGGCCATGATAGACACCGGGGCAACGGCTAGCTTCATTTCTGAGAAGCTAGCGGAGAACCAGGAAATCGCCGGAGAACGAAAATCAACAAGGAGACTGATAAAGTTGGCCAATGGGAGCCATACGGAAACTCGAACGGTACTCCAGACGACAGTAAGCTTTGGCAACATGGAAAACAAACTTAATATGTTGGTGTTGCCAGGCATGGGAGACAGCGCGGTGCTAGGATGGGATTTCCTCGCAGGATTTGGCATAACAATAACATGCGCAGGCCACCAAGTCACGATCCCGAGAAGAGAACGATGGTGCGGATGCCTGGAGGATAGGCTGTCGATAGCAGTGACAGGATCATCGGAGGAATGGGAGAGCGAGCGGGACAAAAGATTCATTGAGGAGGAGCTAGTAGCGTTCACGAACCAAAAGGGTTGTTCGAACGTTACGCAGCACAGGATCACGATGAAGGACGACATCCCCATAAAACAAAGCTACTATCCGAAGAACCCCAAAATACAGGGGGAGATCAATGCGAAGGTAGAAGAGCTGCTGGAAAAAGGATGCATCGAGCCTTCGAATAGTGCTTATAGCTCACCCATCGTTATGGTAAAGAAGAAAACGGGTCAATGGAGAATGTGCGTGGAGATCCGACAAATAAACGCAAAATCGGTAAAAGATGCGTACCCGATGCCACGAAAAAACTTCATCCTGGAGCAACTAAGGGAAGCAAAGTTTTTCAGCAGCCTCGATCTTAAGGACGGCTATTGGCAAATCCCACTGGAGGAGGGAAGCAGGAAGTACACGGCTTTTACGGTACCAGGAAAAGGTCTGTACCAGTGGAAGGTGATGCCGTTCGGTTTACATTCAGCATCGGCAACTTTCCAAAGGGCTTTGGACCGGGTTATAGGCCCGGATATGGCGCCGCACGCGTTTGCATATCAAGATGACATCATCGTGATCGGACGCACAAGAGAGGAGCATATGGCAAATTTGAAGAAAGTGTTCCGAAGACTGAAGGCGGCAAATTTAAGAATAAACACGGAAAAATGCCACTTCTTCAGGGAAGAGCTACAATGCCTGGACCACCGAATAACAAGCCAGGGAATTGGCATGGATCCCGGAAAAGTCGCGGCGATTACGGAATTGAAACCCCCAACAAACGTAAAGGGGGTACGTCAGTTCATTGGTATGGCATCGTGGTATCGGCGATTCGTCCCAGACTTTGCAGGGGTCGCGAAACCGTTGGACGATCTCCTACGAAAAGGGACAAAGTGGGAGTGGACGGCCAGACACCAAGAGGCGTTTGACAATTTAAAGTCATGATTGGCAGAGGATCCAGTGCTGGCATGCCCGGATTTCTCAAAGAAATTTGTGTTGCAAACAGACGCTAGCGACTACGGCGTGGGTGCAGTGCTGACGCAGGACACGGATGAGGGCGAGCGAGTGGTCGCTTACGCCAGTCGGACGCTGATAGAAGCGGAAAAAAATTACTCGGCGACGGAGAAAGAATGCCTAGCCATAATATGGGCAATTCGGCAGATGAGACCATACCTGGAGGGGTACCAGTTCGACGTGATCACCGACCATATGGCACCAAAATGGCTAAATAATATAGAGAGCCCACTGGGATGGATTGCAAGATGGGTATTTGAGCTGCAACAATACGATTATGTTATCAGCTACAGGAAAGGGAAGCTGAATGTGGTTGCATATGCACTATCCCGCCAGCCGATGATGGAAAAGCTGAGGAGTGCCACAACAAGCGAAGACGTTGAATGCATGTGGATAAGCGCACTGAAGAGGAAAATAGGAGAAAACCCACAGAAATATCCAGAATACATAGAAGAGGCAGGCCTGATTTACCTACATGTTCCACACAGAGCCGGAAGCGAAGAAGTGGCATCATGGAAGTTGTGTGTGCCAATTAATATGAGACAGCAGGTGCTAAGGGAGAACCACGACGCACCGACAGCGGGACATCTAGGCGGAAGAAAAACAATTGCGCGAATGGTAGCAAGGTACTTCTGGCCAGGGATGCAAAGGGACATAAGGAAGTATGTCAGACAGTGCGAAACGTGCATGCGGTACAAACCAAATCAAATGCAGGCTGCAGGGAAAATGCTGACACAGATCCCAGAGGAACCATGGGCGACGGTATGTGCAGATTTCGTAGGACCATTGCCAAGGTCCAAGCATGGAACCACCATGTTATTGGTTTTGATTGATCTATTTTCAAAATGGACGGAGATGGTTCCGATGCGAAAAGCAACCACGGAGGCGCTGCAGAAGGCAATCCGCGAAAGAATTATCGCTAGATACGGAGTGCCAAAGGTGATGATAACGGATAATGGGGTCCAGTTCACCAGTAGGAGTTTCAAAAAATTTCTCGAGGAGCTCGGAGTTCGGCATCAATTCACCGCACCACACGCGCCGCAGGAAAATCCAACGGAAAGGGTGAACCGAACGGTCAAGACAATGATCGCCCAGTTTGCAGGCGAGGATCAGAGGACATGGGACGAGCACTGGCCTGAGTTGATGCTGGCAGTGAACTCAAGCGTGTCTGACTCGACGGGATACTCGCCATGTTTCATAACCCAAGGCAGAGAGCTGAGAATGCCGAAGGCGTTATACGATGAAGAGGCATTGGGGACGGGAGCATCACAAACCACGCCCTCAGAGAATGCAAAGAAGCTACAGGAAGTGTTTGAGCTGGTACGGAGGAACATGGAGAGAGCGGCGCAGGAGCAAGCTAGGCACTACAATCTGAGGAGGCGGCAGTGGAGCTCAAAAATTGGTGACATAGTATGGGCAAAAGAGCACCATCTATCAAAAGCATCTGAAGGGTTCGCGGCGAAATTAGCGCCAAGATACGGCGGGCCATACACGGTGGCGAGTTTAATATCGCCAGTAATTGTTGTGCTACGTCGCAGCGGTACAAAGAAAGAAAGAAGGGCACACATAAGTGAGCTAAAAGCCCAAAAAGAGGAGTCGGCGCCACAGGCGTAAACAAAGAAGTAAACACAAATATATATAAAATATATATAAAGAAAAATAAAAAAAAAAAATGGAATATAAAAAGAAAAACAAATGGAAAAAAAGGAATATAAGAAGAAAAAAAATGGAAGTAAAAAAAAAAAATATATATATATATAGAAAGAGAAAAAAAATTTAATATTATACAAAAAAAAAAAAACAAAAAAAATAATACATACAAAAAAAAAAAAACAAAAAAAAAATAATAAAATATGTACATAAAAAAAAGAAAAACAGGAACAAAAAAAAACATAAAAAGATATGTACTCAAAAAAATTTAGAGTCATAATGTAGAGGAACAACCTGTCCGTTTTCCGAAGAAGGGGGGAGGTGGATAAGGTTATCCACGCAAGGAAAAAATTTTATACCCAAACCCAAAGATGAGGAAGGAATATGAGGAACCACGTCACTTCTGTCGTTCCCGAAGAAGGGGGGAAGTGTGAGGAGATTAAATCTACCACACGCCAAGACAGGTGGCAAGAAGGGGGCAGCAGCGGGGAAAGGGATCGCGCGGCCGTACGCAGATGCAGGAGAAAGCGGAGACAACGTGGAACGTAACGGTTCCGGTCGGGCCTGCGCGACAGCCGTGCGCGGATGTAGGAGAAAGAGACGGGGGGCGGGGAACATAACGGCCGCGGTGGCCGAGGTGTTTAGAAAGCACGGAAGGAGAGAAATGCGATTGTGGCGACTAAGGGGAGCGCGGGGGAAGCGCCGGTAAAAGAGCCAATGCCCGGCATAATAACAATGCGGGCCGGTGGCCAAAGGGGGAGCGCGGGGGGAGCGCCTGGAAGAAAGGCGCTGCCGCGGCATAATAACGATGCAGGCCGGTGGCCAAAGGGGGATGAGGGGGTGTGAACAGGAGCCACCGGTGCGTCTAATTGGAAAGTGGGATTAACGGCGGGAATAGAAAGCCGAAGGATTAACGGCAGGAAAAAAGAGTTGCAAGGATTAACAGGCGCCTCTGGAGCTATATAAGGAGGGCCCCTGGAGTAAATCGAGACCGAGTCTTCTAGGGAAGCTGGCAGAGTTGAGTGAAAGACCCCCCGTGGGTAAGTCTAACATTCAAGTAAGAAAGTTTCCTTGGAGGAATTAGGAGTATAGGCTGAAGGACCCCCCGTGGGTAAGTCCGACAGTCTCAAGTGCGAGAATCAAAGCGAGTGCGCAAGGATCTACGATCATTGGCTCAAGGACCCCCTGTGGGTAAGTCCGGCGGCTGTACGCGAGTCATCGGAAGAGAAGAAATCAAGGAGCAAGTGGGAAAAGGATCCAGGATCCGCGGCGGAACTGAAGCCCAAGGGTAAATAGAGTCGGGTGGAGTTACTCCCGGACACGACAGGTATCCTGGTGTTTCAGCAAAGGCGTCGGATCGGTCTGGCGTACGCCTTACAGATTCCTGCCCGTTGTGACCAGGTGTGATCCTGTAAAGCGAGGGATAGCCAGCTCGGGAACTCAAGCCCATCAGTGAAACCAAACAGGAACGTCCCGGTAAAATCAAGAGATTCCTGATCCAGGCGCTGGGGCGTATGCACAGCGTATTGCCTGGAGTCAAAGGAAGCGCGAAGCCAAACCTCTGGTCGTCCATAAATCCTGCGGAGCGTATGCACGCCGGTGTTTGGAGGCGAGTGGCAGACGCAACCGGGGCGTATCCTGTGGGGTAGGTAGGCCCTTCGTGCCCTGATCCGGCCGCCAGGCACTAAGAAGCGTATCCTGCCCGGCGTACGCCTGGGAGGTGAGCCTATTGGTCCGCCAACACGGATCAGGTGCCGGCCACGGCGAAAGGGCAGTCCCAGTGAGCCAAGGGTGATAGCGATCCACGCACCCACGGAAGAGGAGCAGCGGCAGCAGCGAGAGGAGCAGCGACAGCAACGAGAGGAGCAGCGACAACGGAAGCAGCGTCGACGACGACGACGACCAAGCAGCGGCGACACGCAAGAGAGACCACACGTCCTGCTGGGCGAAAGCTTTTGGGGGCGTGTGTATCGGCACCAACCCGGAACGGTGACCGGTGACCAAGGGGAGGACGAGCGGTCGATCGGCCGAGCCGAGCAGCCGGTGAGATTCACCCTTTTATAAACTTTGTGCTAATATCGAGTAAATAAAGGGTACATTTTGTGAACGAAGCAATCCTGTGTTATTTCTGGGCTCGGGCAGTCACGTCGAATCTATAAATTCGGTGGAACGATCCATAAACTCTTTGAGCTAGCCGCGGCATTTGTTGCGAGCCCCGATCAATCAAGAAAGGTTCGTTACAAGTGGAATCCTTCGCTTTATTCATAGCTAACCTTAAATAGAAAAGTCCTTTCGCTATCCGCAACCTGCGACCCGTTCGGTAGCCCTAAGCTAGGCATCCTAGGAGTCATCCCACAAACTCCTTGGACCGAATCTCCGACCCTATAAAGTATATATATTCTTGATCAGGATCACCTCCTGAGTCAATAAAAGCATGTCCGTCTGTCCGTCGGTTCGTTTGTCCGTCTGTCTGTTTCTACGCAAACTAGTTACTCAGTTTTAAAGCTATCGACTTCAAACTTTGCACACATCCTTCTTTCCTTTGCAGGCAGTATATAAGTCGGAACGGCCGGGATCGGTCAATTATATCCTATAGCTGCCATATAACTGATTAATCGGAATTGAAATAACTTTGTTTTTTTTCTAAGTTAGAAAGATGGGACTCCTCTTTTGGCAGACTTACTCGATCTGCCAAATTTCATAAGGATCGGACGACTATATAAAATCCGATATATATTTAATAAAATAAGCTGCCACTTAACTGCAAGGGTATATCAACTTCGTCTTCGCCCGAAGTTAGCATTCCATTCTTGTTTATTGTAATAAAATAATTTATTAAATTTAACCAATAAATCGAAATTGATTAATTAATTGATAGTCGAATAATTTGATAGTCGAGGCACAGAGTATCCAATAAAATAGTTGGTCGCCAATGACACCGAAAACAATATACCCAACCTAGTTATAGAGTAGCGCATCACTTTGCGTTCCGTTCCGAATTAAATGCGCCAAAAAATGCATATACGTACATACATACATACAACAGCGGATAACGGTGGGAAGCGAAAACGATAATATTACCGCTGCATCTATTTGTAGGTACACCAAATATTTATGCACATTTATTTTATCTGTAATATATAATATAAATTTTGGCTGGACTTTAATATTTATTTGGCAAAGTAGTATAATCAAGAACAAGGGGGAGGGGGTGACAGTGATTGCAAATAATATATATATATATATATGTTTTTCGATTATGTCCACAGGCATTACATTTATGTTAGCATATAAATATTTATAATGAAATTTTTATAACTTTTATATACTTTATTATTTATTTTAGCTCTACTATTTTTAATGTACGTACATATGCGCCAAGAATTGAAAGGAGGGTGCAATATTCCAGCACAAGACGGATTTTAATTTGTCTTTTCTCGACTTTTAATTTTTTGCACAAAAACCTGTGATTCTGCGTTCGGATCCTTTAATCCTGCGGCCACTTTCCTTGTGCAGTCGATGCAGGTGCACGGCATGGGGACGACGAATCCTTCCAGTCCTGGGAATCCAATCCTGGGAAGATGCGGTCGTTGCTTGGCCGTGTTGATTTACAATAAAATGGAAAATTTTAAATGCACGAATATTGGCAGTTTTCGGATCTAAAACGTAAGAGATCTTAACCAGTGGTCGGTACACAATACATTGGTCTGCAGGAAAGGAATTAGTGTGAGTAACGAATAGCCGAAAGTTGGTTACGAGAATGACGTTTGGTTCGTATACACTGTGTGTATACTATGGCAGAGGAGCACGACGACAGGAGCAACGACGACAGGAGCAACGACGACGACCAAAGCAGCGGCGGTGTATAAATTTGGTGGAACGATCCATAAACTCTTTGAGCTAGTCGCGGCATTTGTTGCGAGCACTGATCAAAAAGAACAGTTCGTTACAATTCTATAGCAGCCATATAACTGAAAGATCGGAAATGACACAGCCTCGGTATTTTTAAAGATGCTTGAAGCTGTTTCCAACATTTTTATTAGAAAATGGATTTGAAAGTGGAATTCTTGTAAGGATAGGTCAACTATATACGATCCGATACATATATAATAATATAAGCTGACATACAACTGCATGGGTATGTGTGATTTTTTTAACATGTGTGATTTTTTTAACATGTGTGATTTTTTAAATGTCACTCAATAATACTTCGTAATATAGCGTCAAAATTAATGCAGCCACTAGGTCAAAATAAATCGACTTAAGTCAATCGATTTAATAAAAAACCAATCGTTTTGATGACTATGTGTTGTTAAGTAGTATAGTTGTATAACGATTTGAATAACGTTCAAATAACGTTTGAGAAGCCTGGGTCGTGTGCATATAATTGGGTACTACATCGTGGACTATATAGGTTAATAAGTTTAAAATTCGATTTATTACCTAGTCGTTATTGAGGACTACGCTTACATCGTACGTCTGCTGTCAGTTCTTTCCGTGATAAAGAGCTAAACAGTTTATGTAAGTGATAAAGAGTTTTTCGATTATGTCCACAGGCATTACATTTATGTTAGCATACATATATTTATAATGAAATTTGTATAACTTTTATATACTTTATTATTTATTTTAGCTCTACTATTTTTAATGTACGTACATATGCGCCAAGAATTGAAAGGAGGGTGCAATATTCCAGCACAAGACGGATTTTAATTTGTCTTTTCTCGCCTGTAATTTTTTGCACAAAAACCTGTGATTCTGCGTTCGGATCCTTTAATCCTGCGGCCACTTTCCTTGTGCAGTCGATGCAGGTGCTGGGCATGGGGACGACGAATCCTTCCAGTAGCAGCTCGTTGGCAATGATCTATTGGGGCGAAGCCTAGCCTAGCTTATTTAAGCCTAGCTTATCTATTGGGGCGAATTCACGGGAGAGCGCAAGTGAGCTTTTCTTGCGCTCCCGCTCTGCCCTATGCTAACTTATTCTGCATTAATTATACATGCTTACAGCTATGAATATTAGGGCTAAACTTCTCAAAAATATTCTTCCTCAATTTTTTTCGGTGGATCTTCAACCTATTTAGTGACTCAACAGTCACATGGGTGGATGGTTCCGAATTTATCAATATGGAGAATGGGAATGGGAAGATGCGGTCGTTGCTTGGCCGTGTTGATTTACAATAAGTTGGAAAATTTTAAATGCACGAATATTGGCAGTTTTCGGATCTAAAACGTAAGAGATCTTAACCAGTGGTCGGTACACAATACATTGGTCTGCAGGCAAGGAATTAGTGTGAGTAACGAATAGCCGAAAGTTGGTTACGAGAATGACGTTTGGTTCGTATACACTGTGTGTATACTATGGCAGAGCTCCGGCAGAGAAATTTTCTATTCTTTTGCGGGTGCTTTATTTGTTATCCGAATGCCGCAGTATATAACACCACAAAATGCTCTTTATTCACCCACATCGAGATTACGAATTCCTAGCTCAATTGAGTGGGCCTACCTTTCATCTTAATCAGGTGTTACTCAGCGTTCATAAGTCGATCCTGACAGAATATTTTTCTCAATGCTGGATAAGACAGATTGGCTCAGTATAAAGCCGCAAGACTGTGGCTTTTAATTTAAAATTTATCATTTGTATATGCTGTTTATTATATACATTACAGACGCAAGCTAAGTTGTATTTAATAATAAAACTTTCTTAGTGTATAATTACCCTTTGAGTCTCTGAGATTTGATACATCCGTCTTTCTTCTGAAAGCCATAAATATGTCGGATCAGACCGTTAATAAAAGATTAGTAACTCATTAAAGCGTTTTTTATCATAACGGCATACATTCCGTAAAGGTTATTTTTCGTTTTCTCTTTCATCGTCGAATGAAAAAAATCGATGAACTTTGTGAAGGTTTTCTATGTAAGTATATGTATTCTTGAATACATAATCCTCCCTATAAATTCTGTCTCTTTCTAGTCGACGGGATCGGTCGAAAGTTTCCTTGGAGGAATTAGGAGTATAGGCTGAAGGACCCTCCGTGGGTAAGTCCGACAGTCTCAAGTGCGAGAATTAAAGCGAGGACCCCCTGTGGGTAAGTCCGGCGGCTGTACGCGAGTCATCGGAAGAGGATAAATCCAGGAGCAAGTGGGAAAAGGATCCAGGATCCGCGGCGGAACTGAAGCCTAAGGGTAAACAGAGTCGGGTTGGGTTACTCCCGGACACGACAGGTATCCTGGTGTCATAGCAGGAGCGTCGGATCGGTCTGGCGTACGCCTTACCCATTCCTGCCGGTTGTGACCAGGTGTGATCCTGTAAAGCGAGGGATAGCCAGCTCGGGAACTCAAGCCCAGCAATAAAACCAAACAGGGACGTCCCGGTAAAGTCAAGAGACTCCTGATCCAGGCGCTGGAGCGTATGCACAGCATATTGCCTGGAGTCATGGGAAGCGCGACGCCAAACCTCCGGTCATCCATAGATCCTGCGGAGCGTATGTACGCCGGTGTTTGGAGGCGAGTGACAGACGCAACCGGGGCGTATCTTGTGGGGTAGGTAGGCCCTTCGTGCCCTGATCCGGCCGCCAGGCACTAAGAATCGCATCCTGCCAACCGTACGCCTGGGAGGTGAGCCTATTGGTCCGCCAACACGGATTAGGTGCCGGCCACGACGAAAGGGCAGTCCCAGTGAGCCAAGGGTAACAACGATCCGACAGCGACAGCGACAACAGGAGCAGCGACAACGGGAGCAGCGACAACTGGAGCGGCGACAACTGGAGCGGCGACAACTGGAGCGGCGACAACTGGAGCGGCGACAACGGGAGCAGTGTCGACGACAGGAGCAACGACGACGACCAAAGCAGCGGCGACGCACAGGAGAGGGACGTCGAGAGCAGCGCCACCGGTAGGAGAGGGGCAACACAGGCCCCGCAACTGGAGCACGTGAGTCCAAACGGAGGAAACCGTGAGCCGAACCGGCGCCAGGCACCGAGACCACCCGTCCTGCTGGGTGAAAGCTTTGGGGGGGCGTGTGGAACGGTGACCGAGGGGAGGACGAGCGGTCGATCAGCCGAGCCGAGCAGCCGGTGAGATTCACCCTTTTCTAAGCTTTGTTTCCAACCTGTGCAAATATTGTATAAATAAAGGGGACATTTGTAAAACGAAGCACCCTGTTTTACTTCTGGGCTCGGGCAGTCACGTCGAATCTATAAATTCGGTGGAACGATCCATAAACTCTTTGAGCTAGTCGCGGCATTTGTTGCGAGCACCGATCAAAAAGAACAGTTCGTTACAATTCTATAGCTGCCATATAACTGAAAGATCGGAAATGACACAGCCTCGGTATTTTTAAAGATGCTTGAAGCTGTTTCCAACATTTTTATTAGAAAATGGATTTGAAAGTGGAATTCTTGTAAGGATAGGTCAACTATATACGATCCGATATATATATAATAATATAAGCTGACATATAACTGCATGGGTATGTGTGATTTTTTTAACATGTGTGATTTTTTTAACATGTGTGATTTTTTAAATGTCACTCAATAATACTTCGTAATATAGCGTCAAAATTAATGCAGCCACTAGGTCAAAATAAATCGACTTAAGTCAATCGATTTAATAAAAAAACAATCGTTTTGATGACTATGTGTTGTTAAGTAGTATAGTTGTATAACGATTTGAATAACGTTCAAATAACGTTTGAGAAGCCTGGGTCGTGTGCATATAATTGGGTACTACATCGTGGACTATATAGGTTAATAAGTTTAAAATTCGATTTATTACCTAGTCGTTATTGAGGACTACGCTTACATCGTACGTCTGCTGTCAGTTCTTTCCGTGATAAAGAGCTAAACAGTTTATGTAAGTGATAAAGAGTTTTTCGATTATGTCCACAGGCATTACATTTATGTTAGCATACATATATTTATAATGAAATTTGTATAACTTTTATATACTTTATTATTTATTTTAGCTCTACTATTTTTAATGTACGTACATATGCGCCAAGAATTGAAAGGAGGGTGCAATATTCCAGCACAAGACGGATTTTAATTTGTCTTTTCTCGCCTGTAATTTTTTGCACAAAAACCTGTGATTCTGCGTTCGGATCCTTTAATCCTGCGGCCACTTTCCTTGTGCAGTCGATGCAGGTGCTGGGCATGGGGACGACGAATCCTTCCAGTAGCAGCTCGTTGGCAATGATCTATTGGGGCGAAGCCTAGCCTAGCTTATTTAAGCCTAGCTTATCTATTGGGGCGAATTCACGGGAGAGCGCAAGTGAGCTTTTCTTGCGCTCCCGCTCTGCCCTATGCTAACTTATTCTGCATTAATTATACATGCTTACAGCTATGAATTTTTAAGAATTAGCTTTCTTCAGGAATAATACACCGTTTATATTTAGACACATATGTATGTATGTACATACATACATGTAAACACATATTCATATATCAGTTTTATAGTAAATATATAATTCATTTTATTACCGATACTTTAATACTATATTAGGGCTAAACTTCTCAAAAATATTCTTCCTCAATTTTTTTCGGTGGATCTTCAACCTATTTAGTGACTCAACTGTCACATGGGTGGATGGTTCCGAATTTATCAATATGGAGAATGGGAATGGGAAGATGCGGTCGTTGCTTGGCCGTGTTGATTTACAATAAGTTGGAAAATTTTAAATGCACGAATATTGGCAGTTTTGGATCTAAAACGTAAGAGATCTTAACCAGTGGTCGGTACACAATACATTGGTCTGCAGGCAAGGAATTAGTGTGAGTAACGAATAGCCGAAAGTTGGTTACGAGAATGACGTTTGGTTCGTATACACTGTGTGTATACTATGGCAGAGCTCCGGCAGAGAAATCTGTATCAGCCGCAAGACTGTGGCTTTTAATTTAAAATTTATCATTTGTATATGCTGTTTATTATATACATTACAGACGCAAGCTATGTTGTATTTAATAATAAAACTTACTTAGGGTAAAATTACTCTTTGAGTCTCTGAGATTTGATACATCCGTCTTTCTTCTGAAAGCCATAAATATGTCGGATTAGACCGTTAATAAAAGATTAGTAACTCATTAAAGCGTTTTTTATCATAACGGCATACATTCCGTAAAGGTTATTTTTCGTTTTCTCTTTCATCGTCGAATGAAAAAAATCGATGAACTTTGTGAAGGTTTTCTATGTAAGTATATGTATTCTTGAATACATAATCCTCCCTATAAATTCTGTCTCTTTCTAGTCGACGGGATCGGTCGAAAGTTTCCTTGGAGGAATTAGGAGTATAGGCTGAAGGACCCTCCGTGGGTAAGTCCGACAGTCTCAAGTGCGAGAATTAAAGCGAGGACCCCCTGTGGGTAAGTCCGGCGGCTGTACGCGAGTCATCGGAAGAGGATAAATCCAGGAGCAAGTGGGAAAAGGATCCAGGATCCGCGACGGAACTGAATCCTAAGGGTAAACAGAGTCGGGTTGGGTTACTCCCGGACACGACAGGTATCCTGGTGTCATAGCAGGAGCGTCGGATCGGTCTGGCGTACGCCTTACCCATTCCTGCCTGTTGTGACCAGGTGTGATCCTGTAAAGCGAGGGATAGCCAGCTCGGGAACTCAAGCCCAGCAATAAAACCAAACAGGGTCGCCCCGGTAAAGTCAAGAGACTCCTGATCCAGGCGCTGGAGCGTATGCACAGCATATTGCCTGGAGTCATGGGAAGCGCGACGCCAAACCTCCGGTCATCCATAGATCCTGCGGAACGTATGTACGCCGGTGTTTGGAGGCGAGTGGCAGACGCAACCGGGGCGTATCTTGTGGGGTAGGTAGGCCCTTCGTGCCCTGATCCGGCCGCCAGGCACTAAGAATCGCATCCTGCCAACCGTACGCCTGGGAGGTGAGCCTATTGGTCCGCCAACACGGATTAGGTGCCGGCCACGACGAAAGGGCAGTCCCAGTGAGCCAAGGGTAACAACGATCCGACAGCGACAGCGACAACAGGAGCAGCGACAACGGGAGCAGCGACAACTGGAGCGGCGACAACTGGAGCGGCGACAACTGGAGCGGCGACAACTGGAGCGGCGACAACGGGAGCAGTGTCGACGACAGGAGCAACGACGACGACCAAAGCAGCGGCGACGCACAGGAGAGGGACGTCGAGAGCAGCGCCACCGGCAGGAGAGGGGCAACACAGGCCCCGCAACTGGAGCACGTGAGTCCAAACGGAGGAAACCGTGAACCGAACCGGCGCCAGGCACCGAGACCACCCGTCCTGCTGGGTGAAAGCTTTGGGGGGGCGTGTGGAACGGTGACCGAGGGGAGGACGAGCGGTCGATCAGCCGAGCCGAGCAGCCGGTGAGATTCACCCTTTTCTAAGCTTTGTTTCCAACCTGTGCAAATATTGTATAAATAAAGGGGACATTTGTAAAACGAAGCACCCTGTTTTACTTCTGGGCTCGGGCAGTCACGTCGAATCTATAAATTCGGTGGAACGATCCATAAACTCTTTGAGCTAGTCGCGGCATTTGTTGCGAGCACCGATCAAAAAGAACAGTTCGTTACAATTCTATAGCTGCCATATAACTGAAAGATCGGAAATGACACAGCCTCGGTATTTTTAAAGATGCTTGAAGCTGTTTCCAACATTTTTATTAGAAAATGGATTTGAAAGTGGAATTCTTGTAAGGATAGGTCAACTATATACGATCCGATATATATATAATAATATAAGCTGACATATAACTGCATGGGTATGTGTGATTTTTTTAACATGTGTGATTTTTTTAACATGTGTGATTTTTTAAATGTCACTCAATAATACTTCGTAATATAGCGTCAAAATTAATGCAGCCACTAGGTCAAAATAAATCGACTTAAGTCAATCGATTTAATAAAAAAACAATCGTTTTGATGACTATGTGTTGTTAAGTAGTATAGTTGTATAACGATTTGAATAACGTTCAAATAACGTTTGAGAAGCCTGGGTCGTGTGCATATAATTGGGTACTACATCGTGGACTATATAGGTTAATAAGTTTAAAATTCGATTTATTACCTAGTCGTTATTGAGGACTACGCTTACATCGTACGTCTGCTGTCAGTTCTTTCCGTGATAAAGAGCTAAACAGTTTATGTAAGTGATAAAGAGTTTTTCGATTATGTCCACAGGCATTACATTTATGTTAGCATACATATATTTATAATGAAATTTGTATAACTTTTATATACTTTATTATTTATTTTAGCTCTACTATTTTTAATGTACGTACATATGCGCCAAGAATTGAAAGGAGGGTGCAATATTCCAGCACAAGATGGATTTTAATTTGTCTTTTCTCGCCTGTAATTTTTTGCACAAAAACCTGTGATTCTGCGTTCGGATCCTTTAATCCTGCGGCCACTTTCCTTGTGCAGTCGATGCAGGTGCTGGGCATGGGGACGACGAATCCTTCCAGTAGCAGCTCGTTGGCGATGATCTATTGGGGCGAAGCCTAGCCTAGCTTATTTAAGCCTAGCTTATCTATTGGGGCGAATTCACGGGAGAGCGCAAGTGAGCTTTTCTTGCGCTCCCGCTCTGCCCTATGCTAACTTATTCTGCATTAATTATACATTCTTACAGCTATGAATTTTTAAGAATTAGCTTTCTTCAGGAATAATACACCGTTTATATTTAGACACATATGTATGTATGTACATACATGTAAACACATATTCATATATCAGTTTTATAGTAAATATATAATTCATTTTATTACCGATACTTTAATACTATATTAGGGCTAAACTTCTCAAAAATATTCTTCCTCAATTTTTTTCGGTGGATCTTCAACCTATTTAGTGACTCAACTGTCACATGGGTGGATGGTTCCGAATTTATCAATATGGAGAATGGGAATGGGAAGATGCGGTCGTTGCTTGGCCGTGTTGATTTACAATAAGTTGGAAAATTTTAAATGCACGAATATTGGCAGTTTTCGGATCTAAAACGTAAGAGATCTTAACCAGTGGTCGGTACACAATACATTGGTCTGCAGGCAAGGAATTAGTGTGAGTAACGAATAGCCGAAAGTTGGTTACGAGAATGACATTTGGTTCGTATACACTGTGTGTATACTATGGCAGAGCTCCGGCAGAGAAATTTTCTATTCTTTTGCGGGTGCTTTATTTGTTATCCGAATGCCGCAGTATATAACACCACAAAATGCTCTTTATTCACCCACATCGAGATTACGAATTCCTAGCTCAATTGAGTGGGCCTACCTTTCATCTTAATCAGGTGTTACTCAGCGTTCATAAGTCGATCCTGACAGAATATTTTTCTCAATGCTGGATAAGACAGATTGGCTCAGTATAAAGCCGCAAGACTGTGGCTTTTAATTTAAAATTTATCATTTGTATATGCTGTTTATTATATACATTACAGACGCAAGCTATGTTGTATTTAATAATAAAACTTACTTAGGGTAAAATTACTCTTTGAGTCTCTGAGATTTGATACATCCGTCTTTCTTCTGAAAGCCATACATATGTCGGATTAGACCGTTAATAAAAGATTAGTAACTCATTAAAGCGTTTTTTATCATAACGGCATACATTCCGTAAAGGTTATTTTTCGTTTTCTCTTTCATCGTCGAATGAAAAAAATCGATGAACTTTGTGAAGGTTTTCTATGTAAGTATATGTATTCTTGAATACATAATCCTCCCTATAAATTCTGTCTCTTTCTAGTCGGCGGGATCGGTCGACTAAATCCTATACCTGCCATATAACTGAACGATCGGAAATGGCATAACTTTGTAGTTTTTTAAGCTAGAAGATGGAACTATATAGGAATTTTATTTTCGGCAAACTAATCCGATCTGCCAAATTTCCGACTATATTCTGTGAGGAGATTAAATCTCCCACACGCCAAGACAGGTGGCAAGAAGGAGGCAGCAGCGGGGAAAGGAGTTCGCGCGGACACGCCGAGTCTTTTAGGGAAGCTGGAAGAGTTGAGTGAAAGACCCCCGTGAGTAAGTCTAACATTCAAGCGAGAAAGTTTCCTTGGAGGAATTAGGAGTATAGGCTGAAGGACCCTCCGTGGGTAAGTCCGACAGTCTCAAGTGCGAGAATTAAAACGAGGACCCCCTGTGGGTAAGTCCGGCGGCTGTACGCGAGTCATCGGAAGAGGATAAATCCAGGAGCAAGTGGGGAAAAGGATCCAGGATCCGCGGCGGAACTGAAGCCCAAGGGTAAACAGAGTCGGGTTGGGTTACTCCCGGACACGACAGGTATCCTGGTGTCATAGCAGGATCGTCGGATCGGTCTGGCGTACGCCTTACCCATTCCTGCCTGTTGTGACCAGGTGTGATCCTGTAAAGCGAGGGAAAGCCAGCTCGGGAACTCAAGCCCAGAAATAAAACCAAACAGGGACGTCCCGGTAAAGTCAAGAGACTCCTGATCCAGGCGCTGGAGCGTATGCACAGCATATTGCCTGGAGTCATGGGAAGCGCGACGCCAAACCTCCGGTCATCCATAGATCCTGCGGAACGTATGTACGCCGGTGTTTGGAGGCGAGTGGCAGACGCAACCGGGGCGTATCCTGTGGGGTAGGTAGGCCCTTCGTGCCCTGATCCGGCCGCCAGGCACTAAGAATCGCATCCTGCCAAGCGTACGCCTGGGAGGTGAGCCTATTGGTCCGCCAACACGGATTAGGTGCCGGCCACGACGAAAGGGCAGTCCCAGTGAGCCAAGGGTAACAACGATCCGACAGCGACAGCGACAACAGGAGCAGCGACAACGGGAGCAGCGACAACTGGAGCGGCGACAACTGGAGCGGCGACAACGGGAGCAGTGTCGACGACAGGAGCAACGACGACGACCAAAGCAGCGGCGACGCACAGGAGAGGGACGTCGAGAGCAGCGCCACCGGCAGGAGAGGGGCAACACAGGCCCCGCAACTGGAGCACGTGAGTCCAAACGGAGGAAACCGTGAGCCGAACCGGCGCCAGGCACCGAGACCACCCGTCCTGCTGGGTGAAAGCTTTGGGGGGGCGTGTGGAACGGTGACCGGTGACCGAGGGGAGGACGAGCGGTCGATCGGCCGAGCCGAGCAGCCGGTGAGACTCACCCTTTTTTAAACTTTGTTTCCAACCTGTGCAAATATTGTATAAATAAAGGGGACATTTGTAAAACGAAGCACCCTGTTTTATTTCTGGGCTCGGGCAGTCACGTCGAATCTATAAATTCGGTGGAACGATCCATAAACTCTTTGAGCTAGCCGCGGCATTTGTTGCGAGCACCGATCAAAAAGAACAGTTCGTTACAATTCTATAGCTGCCATATAACTGAAAGATCGGAAATGACACAGCCTCGGTATTTTTAAAGATGCTTGAAGCTGTTTCCAACATTTTTATTAGAAAATGGATTTGAAAGTGGAATTCTTGTAAGGATAGGTCAACTACATACGATCCGATATATATATAATAATATAAGCTGACATATAACTGCATGGGTATATCAACTTAGGCTGGGCCCGACGTTATCTTTCCCTTCTTCTTATTTTTTTAACATGTGTGATTTTTTAAATGTCACTCAATTCTCGATCGACTTAAGTCAATCGATTTAATAAAAAAACAATCGTTTTGATGACTTTGTGTTGTTAGTATAGTTGTATAACGATTTGAATAACGTTCAAATAACGTTTGAGAAGCCTGGGTCGTGCGCATATAATTGGGTACTACATCGTGGACTATATAGGTTAATAAGTATAAAATTCGATTTATTACCTAGTCGTTTTTGAGGACTACGCTTACATCGTACGTCTGCTGTCAGTTCTTTCCGTGATAAAGAGCTAAACGATTACCTGGATATTTCCGTGGTCTTAACTCATGGACCAAAAGGAGGGTTAACTCACGGTCTGCCATGGGTTATCATAATGTCTTGCTGAAGAGCCACTGCGTGCCAATAGTGCTTAGTTTCCAGTTGGCTTCTCGAGTATTTTCCTTTGGTGGCTGACCACTCCGTCGTACCAAAGTAAAGACAAATTTTAAGCTGTGGTCTTGTGTTTGTCCCTTTGAGATATCTTCCGGTTGTCTAGTTTTCCGGTTATCAGCAAGATAGATCCGAAACAGCAGGCAGGATAGATCTGGGACAGCAAAAATCAATAAAGTATTCAAAATTTTGTGACGAACCGAGGTCGTAGGAGCCCTTTGAAATAAATATAAGCGAAAGGCTTATGTGAAAGGCAGGGGGAATATTTTATTTAGCACATCTCTTTGCAAAAATATATTGGAGAAATTTTAACTATATCGTTTATTTTTTTTTATGTTGAATTCAGCATTATTTGTAGAGGGGATTATAATTTTGGTCAAAAGTGTGCAACGCAGTGAGGGTGACATCTTCGACCCTATAAAGTATATATATTCTTGATTTTTCTACGCGAACTAGTCTCTTTAACTTTAAAGCTATTGACTTCTAACTATACACCAGGATCGGAACAGCCATGATCGGTCTACTGAATTCTATAGCTGCCATATTTGTACAACTGGTTGATCAATGGCACAACTTTAGTGTTTTTTAAACTAAAAGATTGGAACTTTATAGAGATTTCATTTGGAACAAACTTATCCGATGCCCCAAATTCCACATAAGCATCGGCCGACTATATCCCATAGCTGACATAAACCTGAAGGATCAGAAATTACACAACTTTGTTGTTTTTACAGATATACTGTTCGGAGCTACCGGTCTTTCCGCCGGGTTCAATGACGTGGGAAAATTTCGGCACTCCATCGTTCTAGTCAAGTCCGAAATTGTCGAAACTCGATTGCCGACGAAAAAATGAAAGTGGATGGATTCTTCTCAAATCTAGGACTGCGCCATAGATAAATAGCACTAACAGAAATTCTTCCATCGTAAATCCCCACCACAATTTTTATTTCAATAATCATTTAGTCTAAGTTCCTTAGTTCGTAGTTTACATATTTTTAAATATTTTCTAGCCATAATGTTGAGTTCATTAGTGTACAGTTATAAGTAAAGTTAAGATCCAAAGCTCATCCCTAACAATTAGAACGGGAATGTTATCGATATGCACATGGGGCATCGTCACGAGGGACAGTGTTGGAAACAGGCCAAAGAGGGGAGCGCGAATAGTGAGGTTTACGAACACCGATCGTAAACTGTTCCTTCTCCGGTGGCGGACTCCGGTTGGGGCGAGTGGAGCTGCCTAATACTCAGCGACGTAGGAAAGATAATCCAAGACGAGCTAAGGGTGCCCTACTAATTGCGAGGAGCGAGTGAGTAGGGAAATAACCAGGACAAAAGATAGTTTAGGAAGAAGAAAACAGACAAATCAGTGAAATAAAAGAATATAGAAGAAAATCCAAGTGCGTGATATATTTATCGGGGAGTTGCATGCCCGTTCCTCCAGGAGCCTCGCGTCGGTCTGGACTCCTCTACCTTTTGCGTTTTCGAGGCTATCTCTGCGCAGAGGGGACAGGCTACTGACCACACGAGACGATTCGGCGAAGATCCATGGTTGCGTTTTCGAGGCCATCTTTGCGCAAGACGGATCTTTTCCGAGCACATCCGTTTCTGGCGCCCAAATCCTAGGAGCTGCAACCAGGCAACTAGGGAATCCACGAATCCATTCGCCCTCCTACTCGGCTAGAACTAGGAACTTTCGATGGCACGAGCCGCGTGCCCATCGAGTATTTCACCACTGCGCTTCCGAGGCGAACTATACGCGTGGTGACTGCTCTGGCCCGCCCTCATAAGCCCAAGTTCGCCCTGATCCATCCGTTTCCGAAGTTATCTCTGCGCAGGACCATGGCTTCCTAGAACCGGCCTATTCGATCGAAACCCGCTTCCCGACCAAAGTTCCTTACAGCTACTTCCGACATAAGTCAATCCAGTAACTTGGCCCCTGATAACTCCAGCTTCGGCACTGTTTTTAGTGGCGCGACTCAGAACTTCTAGCAGAAATAATGACTCTCAGGTCTGTATAGAAATCGGCACGCTGCGCCCTAGCAAAGCTGCAACGTGTTATATACCAAACGCTGTGAAGAGCTCACAGTGTAACTTCTCATGGCATCCCAGTGCAACTTCTCACGGCATTGCTTCTGGAGAATATCTTTGTATTAACAAGACCAAGAAGTCCTAGCGAAACATACAGCCTGGCAAGAAAGGAAGGATGATGTGCCTAGTGGGCTTTGAGATTGACTAAAGCCCTTCATACGAAAATAGGAACCGATCAGTCGCTGTATCCCAAGCGTGGCCCAGAATCTTCGTAAAATTGCTGCCATTATCAAACTCAGAAACGAATTTCGATCTTGTTCAGTTAGTCGTTAGTCCAGAAACTTGGCCTTGGGTTGGGTTTTTTGGAGACCCAGACTCCGTGTTTGTAATTTGAAAAATGTTGCCTTTTATAAAAGTTCCCACTAGCTTCACAGCTTTAATGGCGTCTTTTTAGCTGAACATATTAGCAGGTTGGACTGGTAGACTTTTATCAATATACAAAGCCTCTAGAAGCTTTCGAAATTAATTTATTTCTGTTTTACATTTTTCCGCGGTTTTGCCTTTTTGTGAAATTTTTAAAATTTTTGCTTTAACCTCATCGCATATATATCCTACAATTGTGTCCTAAAACTTATTAATATTATTGCGAAATGGTATAAGCCATTGCTTTGCGATAAGGACGCTAAATTTGTTAAGCTTTCGTCAAGTACAATTTGGTGAAATCCCGACATTAGGTCAAAATATGAAATATATTATACTCCTACATATATAGCAGAATTTCTGGCCCTATGGTCGCAAGTTATGGGAAATGAAAGTTTGCCCACCACTGATCTTGAATGTCATACATTTTTGTTGGTGGACATCTATCAGAAACAAATGTTTTATTAATAGTCAATTAGAAATCTCCATTTTTTCTTTTCACAATTTGGAAGAGATTTCTACATACTGTAGCTTTAAAAAGTGTACTAAAAGGGGCTGCTATATTCTCAGCTTGAAAGTTTGACTATTCCGCGGTTATTAATTTCTAAATTGGGTCTTGAATTTCTTCTTCGTGACTATGAGGATTTCTGCACTGGTGTTTCGTTATTAAATCTTATTTTTAATACAAATTACTGGATACCTATCAGTGGCCACATAGATTTTATAGTTCAGTTTTGAATTGGGTTGGAAAATTTTTCTATATTTGAGATATGACTATTTTTGCATTGGTTTCTGATGTTTTGTTACTGTTAAGTTACCTAGCGTTTTCGGAAGCTTCAATCAATGTTCAGAATCCAGCCTTTAATAAACAACAAGTTCTGGTAGATTTATATATATATAATACTCAATTTATTTTTGTATCTTGATGATTTTTGTTGATATAGAAAATGTGGGATCTGAGCGTACGGTTGAAGACCGATCTAAAAAGTAAAGACGCGGGAGCGCGACTCAACGTTTGATGCTGCGGAGCGTCCGAGAGATACCGCGAGAGAGCGAGACAATGATAGCGATAGGGCCTCCTCCTCGTTGAGAGGTGCTTCATCGTCGTCATGTGTTATCCGCCGCGGAGGACGACGGCGACATTGGCACTTGGACGCTTTTGCTAGTGTTGCCTGTAGAGCTGGTAGCGGGGGATTTCCGCCACTCCCGGTCCCGCTTGGCGGGCGCAAGCGCCAGGAGGCTGCCGGAGTCCGCCGACGCCTCCGATGCGGTATTACTGTGCAATGAGTTCTTCGACTTCCCAAACAGTCGAAGGAGTTACTTGAGCCGCTCATATAAAAGCCTTGTAGGCAGACCAGTCCCGACTGCTTAGCTGCCATAAGGACCATACCATTATCATGCCTTCCGCCTCCACAAACAACCCAACCGAGCCGAGTTTTTTTGATTGAGGGTGTCGGGTCAGGCAGCAGCCACGGCATAAATTTAATCAATATAAATGTAACATATATTTATAAATGTAATAACTATAGCTTAGAATATAATCATTTTCTCATTGCTATTGTTGGTCGCAAGCCGACTCTTCGCTCGGCTTTATTTTATCTTTGTCATTTTAAGTTAACGAGCTTTCGCCCGGCCTATGCTCAAAAGTCGGTCTCACTTGTACTCTCTATCTCAGTGCATACGCATTATAAATCGGAGCTTTCTCGCACTCCATTTCCTATGCGAATAAATAAACATTTTATAACGTTGTGAAATAAATAATTTCCTCTTTTTGTTATTTTGGAAAAAAGGGAAAAGGTCATTAAAAAGGCTCAATGACCAAACTTTGGTGACCCCGACGTGATTTAATTAATCAAATTAACAATTCCACGATCATAAAACAGAACCAGTGAGAACATACCCGATTCAGTTTTTGTGCAGTGTATTAACATATGTATGTGCATTTTGAACATATACGGCATACAGTGCATCAGTGAAACAATTATTTTGTATTTATACACAAATCATATAATAATATAAATAAATACATAGGCATAAAATACAATTGTTATCCGGTCCGCCAACATACATACATACATACATATACGTTCCACTTGCAAGTGCATTTGCCTCACACAAGCGTTCATATATATATATATTCCACAACTCAGTGTACGGTTCTGAGCGCACAGTGGGATAAATCGTGTTCGCTGCGCTCAAATATAATTAAATATAATAAAATAAACAAGAGCTATAATTTTGGCGCAAAAATTAATTTGTGCGTGTTTTTACTTCAAGTGAGCGAATTTCAATCATAGTGGCGATGAACTCCAGGGGCGCCGTCACAGGAGAACCCACTCCATCTCGGAGTGCGATTTTAAAATGCAAGGCAAAGGGTATCCTCCAGGATTTGAAGAGGATCCAAGGCGCCCTGCAGCCAATGTCAAAGATGGAAGATGCTATGCTCCATGTGCGTCACGGCCAGTTGGTCGCCATGTACGAGGATTTTAAGGCCATTCACGGGGTGCTTGAAGAGTTAGATATTGCTGAGATAAGCAGCGACTTGCGATGGTCAGTGTCTGAGCTTGTAGCTACGATGCATGCCGAAATCGAGCACGAGACGTCGTTGCGCTCTGCTCGAATTGCTGCCCATTCCACCCTTTCCAGCGGAGTTTCCAGTATCCAGGTGGACCCAGCGCTCAGTCGGAGTTTTCAAGCCTTGCCTTCTCTTCCTCTTCCTACTTTCAGCGGAGGATATTCAGAGTGGGCTGAGTTTCATTCGGTCTTTTCGACGATCGTAGGCTGCAATCCTTATATAAGTAAGGTGGAAAAGTTTCAGAGGTTGCGATCTTGTCTTCGGGACTCCGCTTTAGAGGCAGTCCGTTCCTTGGAAATCTCCGAGGAGAATTATGATGTTGCAGTGCAGCTTTTGGGTCGAAACTTGGGAGTCGATGGCAGAGTTTTTGGAACAGCATTGCAGGACTTTGGAGGCTATGGATGTGGCCTTGGCCGCCTACGCGCCGGGCACTCAGGTGGGAATACGTAGAGTCGCAAATAACAGTAGAGCGTCCTTTATTATTACTAATTCGCCTGCCTCTGCCTGCATATCATGCGGTGGGTGGTCCCATGTAGTTTCTGCATGCCCAAGATTTTTGTCATTGCCCCCTGAGAGCCGCCTTGGCGAGGCTAGTCGACTAGGTCTATGTCGGAAATGTCTCCAAACTGGCCATCACCTGCGTGAGTGCCTCGCTGATAATTGTCGCAGTTGTGGGAGGAGGCATCACAGTCTGTTGCATTTCTTGGAGTTACAGTCTTCCAGCAGCCAGCCTTCGGCAGTGCCGTCTACATCAGCCCCAGCCGAGTGCGCCGAGCCAATAGGCGCTTCACCATCCACGGCTAATGCACTAGTTGCCCAGGGTCGCAGCGGTGAGATAGCCTGACTGGCCACAGCGAACATTCTCATTCGGAGTCGTGCTGGGGTTTTTGTTCCTTGCCGGGCTCTTTTGGATTCAGGATCGCAGGTGCACGTGATTACGTCCCGACTGGCTAGTCAGCTGCAGCTTCGTAGACGCAAATCGTACGTGGCAGTGTCGGGCATTGGCGACACTGGCTTCGCGACAGACGGATTCTCTGTTGATGTGTTCCTACGATCCCATTGTTCTGAATATTCGGCCCTCGTCAACGCTGTAATCGCCACCAACATCACGGACCTCCAGCCTAGTTTTAGCTTGGATGTCTCCAGCTGGAATATTCCGTCAAACCTCACTTTGGCTGATTCCCAGTTCTTTCGACCGCAGCGGATCGAATTACTTATCGGAGCCAGTCTATTCTATGATCTGCTGTGTGTTGGTCAAATCCAGCTCTCAGCTGGCCTACCGGTGCTGCAGAAAGCCCGGCTTGGATGGGTTGTGTGTGGCGGTGGTTCACATCTGGAGAGAAAGTCGTTCGCAGCCACAGCCCGCAAGGACGTTGTGAAGAGCCCAAGCCAGCTGGATGAGCGCTTAGAGTGTCTGCTCCGTAAATTTTGGGAAATCGAAGAGAATTGGGATCGAAGACTGCTCCCAGCCCATTGTGAAGTGGACGAAAGAGGAATTGGATTGCGAGACGCATTTCGTGCAGCATTCTGCTCGGCTCGAGTCAGGCGCCTACTCGGTGAAGCTGCCGTTGAAGGTCAGCTCTGAGTTGCTGGGTGAATAGTACTCACGAGCCGTGCGGCGATTTCTCTCCCTCGAAAGGAAGCTTTGCCGTCAGCCTCAATTGAAGGATCAGTATGCTGCGTTCATAAAGGAGTATTTAGATTTGGGGCATATGTCTCCAGTCCCGCCTAGTCCACGACCTGCCAGACAGTATTTCCTCCTACATCACTGCGTTTTGAAGGAGGACAGTTCAACAACCAAGCACAGGGTTGTTTTTGATGGTTCGGCTGCCACTACGTCTGGGTATTCATTGAATGACGTTTTGATGTCTGGTCCAGTTATCCAACCAAAGTTGCTGCACATTCTTCTAAGGTTTCGTTACCATAGAGTGGCCATTACAGGAGATATTTGCAAAATGTACCGATGCGTCAGAGTTTTCCCCGAGGACAGCTATCTGCAGTGCATTCTTTGGCGAAATTCCACCCAGGATGAGTTGCAGGTTTTTAAACTGGATACGGTCACTTATGGGACAAAGCCGACCTCATTTTTATCAGTTCGAGCAATGCATCAGTTGGCAGAGGATGAGCAGTCTATGTTTCCAAAGGGTGCCGAAATTCTGCGTCGCGATTTTTATGTTGATGATCTAATTTCCGGAGGTGACTCCATAGAGGAGGCTACCAACATAATGCAGCAAACATCGGGGATCCTCGCCAAGGGCCAATTTCGGTTAAGAAAGTGGTACTCCAATTTTTCTGAAGTGCTCTCTGACGTGCCGGAATAGGATCGAGAGTCGTTCCTAAGGTTTGATGATAGCAGCAACTTTACGAAGACTCTTGGGCTCGCTTGGGATCCTTCTACTGATCGCTTGCTATTTTCGTTTGAAGGGCTTCAGTCAACCTCGAAGCCCACTAGGCCCACAATCGCCTGGCTTTATGATCCGATAGGGCTTGTTGGACCTGTCATTACGAAGGCGAAGATCTTTCTTCAGAAGCTTTGCCGTGAGAAGTTGTCCTGGGATGAAAGTCTACCTCAAGCTCTTCACTCCGATTGGGACATGATTTGTTCCAGCTTTGCCATGGCGCAGCGTGCTGAATTCCCGAGATGGTCACTATCATCACAGTCTGAAGTGGAGATTCATGGATTTTGTGATGCCAGCATCGAGGCTTATGGTGCTTGCATTTATGCCGTATCGAAGGGTACAAGGTCAGAAAGTCATTTACTGTGCTAAAGTCCCGAGTCGCACCTCTAAAAACAGTTACGGTACCGAAACTGGAGTTATCTGGGGCAGAGTTGCTGGCTCGGCTTATGTCGGAAGTAGCTCAGTTGAAGGTCTACGATGGGAGGTATTTCTGCTGGTGCGACTCTGCTGTGGCGCTGACCTAGATTCGGGAGGAGCCCGCTCGGTTTAATGTTTTCATCGCCAATCGAGTTTCAACAATCCAGGAATTGACCAGAACGATGGAATGGCGTTATGTTCCTAAGTCTTTGAACCCGGCAGACATCCTCTCGCGTGGTGCTCTTCCCAAGGAGCTAGTTACTGACAACCTGTGGTCCCATGGTCCTGCGTTTCTTCTTTCTGGAGCACATTATGGCTGATCTCCCGGAGCAAAGAGACTGCGGTTGTCAGGTTTTCGGAGTGACTGGTGTGGATTTTTGCGGGCCATTTTACTATAAGCCAGAAGTTCGCAATAAAGCTCCCGTAAAATGTTACGTGAGTGTTTTCATTTGCTTTGCTACTAAAGCCGTGCACTTAGAGCTTAGTAAGGGATCCCTTAGTAAGGGATCTATCCACATCTGCGTTTTTACATGCTTTAAAACGGTTTATATGCACTCGCCGAAAGCCTCAGCACATTTGGTCTGACAATGCGACCAATTTTGTTGGAGCTAAAAACGAGCTAAAGGAGCTGCTCCAACTCTCCAACTGATGAGCATCAACGAGCGCTTCTGGAGTTTTGCGCAATTGAGTCCATCGAGTGGCATTTTATTCCTCCTCGATCTCCGCATTTTGGTTGACTCTGAGAAGCGGCTGTCAAAAACGCAAAGCATAACTTTTACCGAGCTGTTGGATCCTCAGTTCTTGGATTTGACGAGCTGCGAACACTGCTTTGTCACATTGGTGCTGTCATAAACTCACGGCTTTTATTGTCTCTTTCAGAGGATCCTGCAGACCTTCATGTTCTAACGCCACCCCATATTTTAACTGGTGGCCCGTCAGTCAGTTTTATCGAGCCTGATGTCTGAATTTCAACCGTATGGACAGCTGGCAGCGTGTGTCTTTCCTGCAGCAGTCTTTCTGAGTCCGATGGAAGGAGGAGTATTTAAGCCTTCTTCAGCAGCGCTCCAAATGGCGTGCGTCCGGCCCTGCCTTGGCGATTAACGATGTGGTGCTAGTCAAGGACGAGAACCTACCCCCCATGAAGTGGCCGTTGGCTAGAATTCTGGATCTAGTCCCTGGTCGGGATGGAGTGCCTCGAGTGGCGGTGGTTAAAACCGCTTCTGGAACTACCAAGCGCGCAGTGACCAAGCTTTGCCTATTGCCCCTTAAGGATGAAGTTGAAGAACAGGCCTCAATTGGGGGGAGTATGTCGGGTCAGGCAGCAGCCACGGCATAAATTTAATCAATATAAATGTAACATATATTTATAAATGTAATAACTATAGTTTAGAATATAATCATTTTCTCATTGCTATTGTTGGTCGCAAGCCGACTCTTCTCGGCCGCTCGGCTTTATTTTTATCTTTGTCATTTTAAGTTAAAGAGCTTTCGCCCGGCCTATGCTCAAAAGTCGGTCTCACTTGTACTCTCTATCTCAGTGCATACGCATTATAAATCGGAGCTTTCTCGCACTCCATTTCCTATGCGAATAAATAAACATTTTATAACGTTGTGAAATAAATAATTTCCTCTTTTTATTATTTTGGAAAAAAGGGAAAAGGTCATTAAAAAGGCTCAATGACCAAACTTTGGTGACCCCGACGTGATTTAATTAATCAAATTAACAATTCCACGATCATAAAACAGAACCAGTGAGAACATACCCGATTCAGTTTTTGTGCAGTGTATTAACATATGTATGTGCATTTTGAACATATACGGCATACAGTGCATCAGTGAAACAATTATTTTGTATTTATACACAAATCATATAATAATATAAATATATACATAGGCATAAAATACAATTGTTATCCGGTCCGCCAACATACATACATACATACATATATACGTTCCACTTGCAAGTGCATTTGCCTCACACAAGCGTTCATATATATATATATTCCACAACTCAGTGTACGGTTCTGAGCGCACAGTGGGATAAATCGTGTTCGCTGCGCTCAAATATAATTAAATATAATAAAATAAACAAGAGCTATAATTTTGGCGCAAAAATTAATTTGTGCGTGTTTTTACTTCAAGTGAGCGAATTTCAATCATAGTGGCGATGAACTCCAGGGGCGCCGTCACAGGAGAACCCACTCCATCTCGGAGTGCGATTTTAAAATGCAAGGCAAAGGGTATCCTCCAGGATTTGAAGAGGATCCAAGGCGCCCTGCAGCCAATGTCAAAGATGGAAGATGCTATGCTCCATGTGCGTCACGGCCAGTTGGTCGCCATGTACGAGGATTTTAAGGCCATTCACGGGGTGCTTGAAGAGTTAGATATTGCTGAGATAAGCAGCGACTTGCGATGGACAGTGTCTGAGCTTGTAGCTACGATGCATGCCGAAATCGAGCACGAGACGTCGTTGCGCTCTGCTCGAATTGCTGCCCATTCCACCCTTTCCAGCGGAGTTTCCAGTATCCAGGTGGACCCAGCGCTCAGTCGGAGTTTTCAAGCCTTGCCTTCTCTTCCTCTTCCTACTTTCAGCGGAGGATATTCAGAGTGGGCTGAGTTTCATTCGGTCTTTTCGACGATCGTAGGCTGCAATCCTTATATAAGTAAGGTGGAAAAGTTTCAGAGGTTGCGATCTTGTCTTCGGGACTCCGCTTTAGAGGCAGTCCGTTCCTTGGAAATCTCCGAGGAGAATTATGATGTTGCAGTGCAGCTTTTGGGTCGAAACTTGGGAGTCGATGGCAGAGTTTTTGGAACAGCATTGCAGGACTTTGGAGGCTATGGATGTGGCCTTGGCCGCCTACGCGCCGGGCACTCAGGTGGGAATACGTAGAGTCGCAAATAACAGTAGAGCGTCCTTTATTATTACTAATTCGCCTGCCTCTGCCTGCATATCATGCGGTGGGTGGTCCCATGTAGTTTCTGCATGCCCAAGATTTTTGTCATTGCCCCCTGAGAGCCGCCTTGGCGAGGCTAGTCGACTAGGTCTATGTCGGAAATGTCTCCAAACTGGCCATCACCTGCGTGAGTGCCTCGCTGATAATTGTCGCAGTTGTGGGAGGAGGCATCACAGTCTGTTGCATTTCTTGGAGTTACAGTCTTCCAGCAGCCAGCCTTCGGCAGTGCCGTCTACATCAGCCCCAGCCGAGTGCGCCGAGCCAATAGGCGCTTCACCATCCACGGCTAATGCACTAGTTGCCCAGGGTCGCAGCGGTGAGATAGCCTGACTGGCCACAGCGAACATTCTCATTCGGAGTCGTGCTGGGGTTTTTGTTCCTTGCCGGGCACTTTTGGATTCAGGATCGCAGGTGCACGTGATTACGTCCCGACTGGCTAGTCAGCTGCAGCTTCGTAGACGCAAATCGTACGTGGCAGTGTCGGGCATTGGCGACACTGGCTTCGCGACAGACGGATTCTCTGTTGATGTGTTCCTACGATCCCATTGTTCTGAATATTCGGCCCTCGTCAACGCTGTAATCGCCACCAACATCACGGACCTCCAGCCTAGTTTTAGCTTGGATGTCTCCAGCTGGAATATTCCGTCAAACCTCACTTTGGCTGATTCCCAGTTCTTTCGACCGCAGCGGATCGAATTACTTATCGGAGCCAGTCTATTCTATGATCTGCTGTGTGTTGGTCAAATCCAGCTCTCAGCTGGCCTACCGGTGCTGCAGAAAGCCCGGCTTGGATGGGTTGTGTGTGGCGGTGGTTCACATCTGGAGAGAAAGTCGTTCGCAGCCACAGCCCGCAAGGACGTTGTGAAGAGCCGAAGCCAGCTGGATGAGCGCTTAGAGTGTCTGCTCCGTAAATTTTGGGAAATCGAAGAGAATTGGGATCGAAGACTGCTCCCAGCCCATTGTGAAGTGGACGAAAGAGGAATTGGATTGCGAGACGCATTTCGTGCAGCATTCTGCTCGGCTCGAGTCAGGCGCCTACTCGGTGAAGCTGCCGTTGAAGGTCAGCTCTGAGTTGCTGGGTGAATAGTACTCACGAGCCGTGCGGCGATTTCTCTCCCTCGAAAGGAAGCTTTGCCGTCAGCCTCAATTGAAGGATCAGTATGCTGCGTTCATAAAGGAGTATTTAGATTTGGGGCATATGTCTCCAGTCCCGCCTAGTCCACGACCTGCCAGACAGTATTTCCTCCTACATCACTGCGTTTTGAAGGAGGACAGTTCAACAACCAAGCACAGGGTTGTTTTTGATGGTTCGGCTGCCACTACGTCTGGGTATTCATTGAATGACGTTTTGATGTCTGGTCCAGTTATCCAACCAAAGTTGCTGCACATTCTTCTAAGGTTTCGTTACCATAGAGTGGCCATTACAGGAGATATTTGCAAAATGTACCGATGCGTCAGAGTTTTCCCCGAGGACAGCTATCTGCAGTGCATTCTTTGGCGAAATTTCACCCAGGATGAGTTGCAGGTTTTTAAACTGGATACGGTCACTTATGGGACAAAGCCGACCTCATTTTTATCAGTTCGAGCAATGCATCAGTTGGCAGAGGATGAGCAGTCTATGTTTCCAAAGGGTGCCGAAATTCTGCGTCGCGATTTTTATGTTGATGATCTAATTTCCGGAGGTGACTCCATAGAGGAGGCTACCGACATAATGCAGCAAACATCGGGGATCCTCGCCAAGGGCCAATTTCGGTTAAGAAAGTGGTACTCCAATTTTTCTGAAGTGCTCTCTGACGTGCCGGAATAGGATCGAGAGTCGTTCCTAAGGTTTGATGATAGCAGCAACTTTACGAAGACTCTTGGGCTCGCTTGGGATCCTTCTACTGATCGCTTGCTATTTTCGTTTGAAGGGCTTCAGTCAACCTCGAAGCCCACTAGGCGCATCATCCTCTCCTCAATCGCCTGGCTTTATGATCCGATAGGGCTTGTTGGACCTGTCATTACGAAGGCGAAGATCTTTCTTCAGAAGCTTTGCCGTGAGAAGTTGTCCTGGGATGAAAGTCTACCTCAAGCTCTTCACTCCGATTGGGACATGATTTGTTCCAGCTTTGCCATGGCGCAGCGTGCTGAATTCCCGAGATGGTCACTATCATCACAGTCTGAAGTGGAGATTCATGGATTTTGTGATGCCAGCATCGAGGCTTATGGTGCTTGCATTTATGCCGTATCGAAGGGTACAAGGTCAGAAAGTAGTTTACTGTGCTAAAGTCCCGAGTCGCACCTCTAAAAACAGTTACGGTACCGAAACTGGAGTTATCTGGGGCAGAGTTGCTGGCTCGGCTTATGTCGGAAGTAGCTCAGTTGAAGGTCTACGATGGGAGGTATTTCTGCTGGTGCGACTCTGCTGTGGCGCTGACCTGGATTCGGGAGGAGCCCGCTCGGTTTAATGTTTTCATCGCCAATCGAGTTTCAACAATCCAGGAATTGACCAGAACGATGGAATGGCGTTATGTTCCTAAGTCTTTGAACCCGGCAGACATCCTCTCGCGTGGTGCTCTTCCCAAGGAGCTAGTTACTGACAACCTGTGGTCCCATGGTCCTGCGTTTCTTCTTGCTGGAGCACATTATGGCTGATCTCCCGGAGCAAAGAGACTGCGGTTGTCAGGTTTTCGGAGTGACTGGTGTGGATTTTTGCGGGCCATTTTACTATAAGCCAGAAATTCGCAATAAAGCTCCCGTAAAATGTTACGTGAGTGTTTTCATTTGCTTTGCTACTAAAGCCGTGCACTTAGAGCTTAGTAAGGGATCCCTTAGTAAGGGATCTATCCACATCTGCGTTTTTACATGCTTTAAAACGGTTTATATGCACTCGCCGAAAGCCTCAGCACATTTGGTCTGACAATGCGACCAATTTTGTTGGAGCTAAAAACGAGCTAAAGGAGCTGCTCCAACTCTTCATAAGCGATGAGCATCAACGAGCGCTTCTGGAGTTTTGCGCAATTGAGTCCATCGAGTGGCATTTTATTCCTCCTCGATCTCCGCATTTTGGTTGACTCTGAGAAGCGGCTGTCAAAAACGCAAAGCATAACTTTTACCGAGCTGTTGGATCCTCAGTTCTTGGATTTGACGAGCTGCGAACACTGCTTTGTCACATTGGTGCTGTCATAAACTCACGGCTTTTATTGTCTCTTTCAGAGGATCCTGCAGACCTTCATGTTCTAACGCCACCCCATATTTTAACTGGTGGCCCGTCAGTCAGTTTTATCGAGCCTGATGTCTGAATTTCAACCGTATGGACAGCTGGCAGCGTGTGTCTTTCCTGCAGCAGTCTTTCTGAGTCCGATGGAAGGAGGAGTATTTAAGCCTTCTTCAGCAGCGCTCCAAATGGCGTGCGTCCGGCCCTGCCTTGGCGATTAACGATGTGGTGCTAGTCAAGGACGAGAACCTACCCCCCATGAAGTGGCCGTTGGCTAGAATTCTGGATCTAGTCCCTGGTCGGGATGGAGTGCCTCGAGTGGCGGTGGTTAAAACCGCTTCTGGAACTACCAAGCGCGCAGTGACCAAGCTTTGCCTATTGCCCCTTAAGGATGAAGTTGAAGAACAGGCCTCAATTGGGGGGAGTATGTCGGGTCAGGCAGCAGCCACGGCATAAATTTAATCAATATAAATGTAACATATATTTATAAATGTAATAACTATAGTTTAGAATATAATCATTTTCTCATTGCTATTGTTGGTCGCAAGCCGACTCTTCTCGGCCGCTCGGCTTTATTTTATCTTTGTCATTTTAAGTTAAAGAGCTTTCGCCCGGCCTATGCTCAAAAGTCGGTCTCACTTGTACTCTCTATCTCAGTGCATACGCATTATAAATCGGAGCTTTCTCGCACTCCATTTCCTATGCGAATAAATAAACATTTTATAACGTTGTGAAATAAATAATTTCCTCTTTTTGTTATTTTGGAAAAAAGGGAAAAGGTCATTAAAAAGGCTCAATGACCAAACAGAGGAAAACCCGAATTTTTTCTATTAAAGACAGGAGAATCCAGCTCCAAATAAAAAATCAACTGCAGCTGGTTCGCCAGTCTTGAAGTGACTAGGTGTACCTGCGAGCCAGCAGTAGATCTCCGGAGCTGTTCCGGACTAGAATAGTGGCAGTGGCCAGCAGCACCACATCACCAAAACGATTCTTAGCGACGAAAAAATTGACGGCAGAGGACGCTGAAAGAGAAACAGCGTCGCTAGATGCGGAAACCTCGGAGAGGGGGTTGGCGTTGAATACCAGCTGGAGAGTTGCCACCAAAATGCAGAAGACTATGATATCTGCGTCCACACGGACGGCAGCTTGAAGCATTGCAATGCCGAGATAGGTGACCAAATCCAAGGCACTTACGGCATAAATCATGTCGCCTTACTTCGCCTAAACAAGCCTCAGGCGACAAACTTAAAAACCTTGGGTAGGAGTTTAATATGTGAGAAATGCCATCACAGATCACGCAAGCGGACGAGTTTGTAATCATAAATGCAGAGTTACCTGGATGAAAAGGTCTAAGTCGTCCCACTGCAGTGTTTGGTGTATATGATGTCGTCGGCATATCCATGCTCTCCAAAGTTCGAGATCTCTGCTCAAGAAAACTGGCGATGGACTCCTACGTTGGAATGGAATCCAGGGAATCCGAATCAGTTTGCATTTCCTTCCACTTAGACTGCGTGGCATCATCAATCTTCTGCAACAGCACTTGGAATGTGAAGCAGCTAGCAATCTGCTTGTGTGCCTATGTGTTCACTGAGATTAGTGTATCTCATATATCTTTTTTCCCCGAAACGAAAAAGGGTGGCTGTAAATTATTAAAGCACTACGATATATTGCGGCGAAGCGGGGCGAATTCACGAGAGAGTGCAAGTCAGCTTTTCTTGCGCTCCCGCTCCCGCTCCGCCCTATGCTAACATATACTAGGCTTCAAAAAATTCATACTTCAAAATCTACATTAATTCTACTCCGGCCCCGTTGAAGGCCTCCATCAGGCTTCAACCACTGGCAGCCTCGACAGTTTGTGGACTGCTCTCTTGAAGACCGCTCCTGAACTAGTCCTTACGACGGCGACCCTGACCCTTCCGTCCGCGCCGGCGACCAGGACCAGATCGCCCTTCCTGACGTCCTCCTACTCCCGCTGGCACTTCGACCGCCCCTGTAGGCCCAAGAAGCACTCCCGGGACGATCACTGCCAAAACTTTTGCTTGATTGACGAGACAAGCCGCCATCACCGCAAGCACGTTAGACCCTGCTGGTCCGGGGTCCGCGGGGCTGGTGTGGCGATGGCCTGTCAACAGGTGCCCGGAAGTCAATGCCTCGCCGTCGCTTGGGTCCTGACTGAGGGCTCCCAGGGGCTTCGAGTTCAGGACGGCCTCGACTCCATCGAGGACGGTTTGCAACTCCTCTGCGGTCAACTTCGCGCTGCCCACCACTCGTAGGAGTATGTGCTTTGCAGACTTCACACCTGCCTCCTATAGTCCGCCCATGTGCGGAGCCCGCGGCAGTATGAATGCAAATACGCATCCTTTTCTTGATGCGTATTGCCGCAGCTCGCCCCCTTCGTCTTCGATTTGGTGCCACAGTGCTGCGAATTAGCGACTCGCTCCTACGAAGTTCGTCGCGTTATTTCAGTGCACGATCTGCGGACATCCTCGGCGCCCAACGAGCTTTTGAAAAACTACTTCTCAATCTACTGCTTTGGACGCAAAACAAACAAACAGGGCAATGTAGGACTTGTATGGTGGCCTACCACGAATTTTCATTGCCATCTCAATAGGGCTACAGAAATCCACGCCACATATGGAGAATGGGCGGAGAGCACGGACTCGATCTAAGGGTAAATCTCCCATGATTTGAGTCATCAGGTGAGACTTGCATTTAAAACCGCGTATGCTGTTTTATTAGCTAGTCGCCCCCCGACCCGCAACAACGAAAAGGGAAGCCCAGCTTGAGAGGCTTCATGGACAACCGGATTTAGATTCTGTAGGCTTGCGCTAACAACCATATTTTTTCGAATATTTTTAATTTCCTCTTGATACTTGGACTATCTGGACAATTTTATTAAAAGATCCTTGATATTCGACAGGTGAAGGTACACTATCAGAAGTAACTACTCATTTTTTACACTTCTTTATAAAGCGGACCATGTAAACGAACACTCGCAGCAGTTTTAAGTGAGGGGAAAATCCATCTATCACTTCCAAAAAATATGAGGTGGAGATCATTGCGGTCAGTCAGACCGCATTCTTCTTTGCTTCCATCTGCAAAATCTGTGGTGACGGATCAAACCAGGGTCTCGTTGGCCACTTATTTTCCGGCTCCATTAGAAACGATGGACCGGTAAACCAGATCGATTCTACCGTGTACTTTACGTCTCCACCTCTTGACACATGCTAGCCGGGTTTTGTTTAGTTGGTACATGCCGCCACGAGCTATCCACGAGCTGACCACTCTTGAATCTCAGCAACTCTATTTGATATGAACGTTGACAACGACGATGGATGGGAACGAATCCAATGAAGACAACCTTCTGCTACTTTGGACTTTGCAGTCAACAATGAGACTTTCATACCTTCTGCAGATTTGCAACGAATATAGACGCAGGCTCCATAGGGTCTCATCGATGTGTCAGAGAAGCAATGAATTTCAATTGGTGGCATCGGCTCTGTTCGTCCGTAGAGCGATTTCGGCCACTATCGTCGAACTTGAACTCACGGGCGTAACGGTAGGTCCCGGAGTCGAAGTCAAAACCTTATAGAAAGTCTGACGGAATTACCTGTACAAGGGTCTGTTCGGGCTGAACAGTCGCTTTCTGTGATCAGGATGATGTCTCTAGGGTGTAGCGATGAGCTGAGGTCCAGTTGGTTGTCTGCAGCTGTGGTGGTAGTATGTTGGATAGTAATCCGTCCTGCAGTTGATAGCAACACGCGAAGGCTACGTAGCGTATTGGTCCTACTGACGGTCCGTTTCACGGACTAAGTTTCAGAGGTACTAAGTATTGTCGAGAAGATCTCCGGCGGTCCTTGGGTCTGGAGCAGCACACGGAAGCTACGTAACGTATTGGTCCTACTGACGTTCCGTTTCACGGGAGCAACACTCAGAGGCGCTACGTAGGAGTGATTCCTACTTGTGGTCTGTTAACGGATTCAACACTTGAAGTAGGTTCGAAGTTTTAAGTACCGCACTTGGCAGTGAGTAACGAGAAGATTAACTCTGGTTTCGCAACTATCTTTATTCTCAAAACACCAATCTTATATATGATGCTAAAGAACCTTACGATGCTAAATACGTATGCTAACATAGATATTACGTGACCGTTGAGGGAGGTCAACGTTACGGACGTGCCCCCCATCAAGGTTAGTGAAGTGTCACCTACCTCTGAGTCTGCTGACTCAGGTTGCTTAATCGCTGTATTTCTCACTTCTGCTGGTTCTTGTTCGACCTGATCTGTATTGCTGACATTGCTGCGTCAGGTTTCATTGGGCGCCGTTGTAGCTGGGTTACTCGGTCAGTTTTTAGGCAATTCAACTATGCGTATTGCTAACTATTACTATAGGTTAGTAGGTCTTGGCATTAGTTGCCAACAGGCTCCCTCATCACAAATATCGGTATTGAGATATCTTCTAACTGTGACAGGGCAAGCTGAATTTTGTTCCACGCGGTTTCCAAATGCAGTGGAATCGGCTCATCCCAATCTAGCTTATTAAGCCAAAGTTCCTGCAACAGGATCTATCCTTTAATAAGGATTGGATTATTAAGCCAAGGGGGTCGATGATCTTTGATGTCACCGACAGAATATTCCGCTTAGTCGCCCTTTGACCAATGACTGACATATCAATTTCAAATCTGGTGCAGTGCCATAAGTAACGGTGTTGAGCTTGCACAATTTCGAGGACTCAGATGGGTCTTTTCTCCACACTATCAACTGGTATCGTCGATCTGCTTCATTCACCATTACTTGACGATACATCTTTTTTATGTCGGCTACCACAGCGAATTTATTTAGCCGAAACCTGAATTGTTGGACCCACCATCAACAACTCATTTAAACACTTCTGTGGGGATGTCTTACAGGACGCATCAAAAACGACTCGTAGTTTGGTCGTTGTAGTGTGGAGAAGCAAGAACATCATTGCTTGCAGGGGACATATGGCCTATGGATTCGAATTCTTCCATAAATTCTAAATACATCTTCTTTAAGTTCGGATTTCGAGATAATCTTCTCTCGAGCGACAGAAAACGGCTTTTGGCTATCTCGACTGAGTTTCCCAAAACGCTTGGATCCGACTTAAATGGAAGTCTAACATCAAATCGACCTGAAGGAAGTATTCTAGTAGTTTTCCGATAATGTTCCTCACATAGCTCTTGTTCTAGCGACAAAATCTTTTTAGAAAATGGAACTTCTTCCAACCGATACTTCTTCCGATACCATCCACCCAAGGAGAGTTTTTTGAAGTATGGGATGGTTCGGACCTTGTTTTATTTGACCAAAGGACAAAAGCTCGAAAAATGACTCAGCTCCAATTAGCAAATCTATCCGCTGAGGTTTATAAAAATATGGGTCTGCTAATGGCAAGTTCTTTGGTAGGGTCCAGGGCTGACTTAACACAGGGAGGCTGACTTAACAAACTCAAACCTTTGCATTACAGCAAGGCGAGTGAACGGACTGCACTGGGCCAAAAAATGGTCTTGAGCGTTACAATAACTGCAAGCTGGTTTGGCGTTGGCAGAGGAACAAGCCAACGAACTTCTATTAAGTTGCTTGCTAAACCCAGTTTTTTCCTGTTTTGGGTTTCCAGTCTCTTCAGCGGACAGGTGCTGGTACCTACGATTTAATATTTTTTCGAAATCGGACCACAGCGGCAATTCCTTATAATCCAGTGACTCTTCCCATTTTTGCTTGGTCACTGGATCCACTCTACTCAAAACTAAATTTATAATCATTGAGTTTGCAATTTTAGTATCATCTCCTATGGATAATAGTGATCCATAAAGTGAGATGAGACCCCTCAACGACGACGCAGACGGCTGAGAAATTTTCGGAAGGCTGAACAGTTGACTAATTTGGTTCGCAAAAATGAGACATTCGTTATCATAAACTCTTTTTAGACTAGCTATAGCTTTGTCATAATTACTTTGGGTGACATGGAATGCCTTGATAGTTCCTAAGGCTTCACCAGAGAGGCAAGAAACTAAATGATTAAATTTTTCTATAACAGGAATGTTCACATCTTTGTCAACTAATGTCTCGAAAAGACTTATAAAATTTTTGAATTCCGAATAATTCCCACAGAATTTTGGTAATGCTAAACTGGGAAGTCGAGCTCGAGTTGGGGCTGCAGAAATTGCAGTTGCTGGACGGGTGTCTTCAGCTGACCTTAAGGCATTACATAAGGACATAATCCTTGCCTTGATTGTTATGGCTAACTCTTCCAACTTGGCTTCGAAATTATCCAATTCATCCAATTGCTCGATCTGGTCTTGCAACTCATTTGCTTTAGAAATTGCCTCATCTAAAACCTGAAGCCTGCACTCTAGCTCGGGTTTGCCTAAAGGAATTGATCCCGCTTCCAAAAGTTCCTCCAACCGGCGAATGCTTTTAACTTTAACATTTAATCTTCTAAATCAATTAATCTTTTAAATCAACAAGAGTCGTGGAATTAAGTTTCTGTTTAGTACTCTCCATTTTATAAAATTATTTATCTTTCAATAAAGAAGCGAAAACGATGCAATTTTTAATATTTAATATTTTTATTTAAATATTTGTTAAATAAAATTTATTAAAATATTTGTATTGTTAATTAATTAAATTAAATAAATTTTAACAAAAACTTTTAATTTTAATTTCGATAAAGGCGAAAACGAAAATAATTATTTAATCTTATTTTTTAATATAATAAAATAATTTATTAAATTTAACAAAAAATCGAAATCGATTAATTAATTGATAGTCGAATAATTTGATAGTCGAGGCACAATTTGTATAATCAAGAACGAGGGTTAGGGGGCGACCGTGATTGCAAATAATATATATATATGTTTTTTGATTTGTTCACAGGCAGTACATTTATGTTAGCATACATATATTTATAATGAAATTTTTATAACTTTTATATACTTTATTATTTATTTTAGCTCTACTATTTTTAATGTACGTACATATGCGCCAAGAATTGAAAGGAGGGTGCAATATTCCAGCACAAGACGGATTTTAATTTGTCTTTTCTCGACTTTCAATTTTTTGCACAAAAACCTGTGGTTCTGCGTTCGGATCCTTTAATCCTGCGGCCACTTTCCTTGTGCAGTCGATGCACGTGCAGGGCATGGGGACGACGAATCCTTCCAATAGCAGCTCGTTGGCGATGAAAGTTTGGTTTCGCGACGCGGAGCTTAAAATGTTTTTTTATTCACTACAACCGTCGCGAGCAACTCTTTTATTTTGTTTGTATGTACATATATATGTATTGTGTCACTGTCACTATTTTTGTTGTTGTTGCTTTTTAATGAAATAATATTACAGTCCACCCGGGGGGGCCAAAATGTTCACTGAGATTAGTTTATCTCTTACTATTTTTCACCGAAAAGAAAAGGGTGGCTGTAAATTATACAAAGCACTACGAAAACGAACCAAAAAAATGCGTGCACTCGCTATCACTTTGTAATTCGAATATATTGAACAACTAACTTAAGCCTAGCTTATCTATTGCGACGAAGCGGGGCGAATTCACGAGAGCGCAACTGAGCTTTTCTTGCGCTCCCGTCCTCCCTATGCTACCTTACACTAGACTTCAAAAAATTCAACTTAAATTCTACATTAATTCTACAGACACTATTCTATTAAAGTCGTTCTGCATCAGTGTACCTGGTAGTAGATCCTCAAAATGAGCCACGTGTTGACTATTGATTGCCTTGCATTCCGGTGGTCTTAAGTTTAATAGAGGGCTACACAAGTGTCCTTAACACAAATTATGCGATATATATCGTTATGCGATTCACATGGTTTCGATATCGCAAATAGTGCTTTCTTACATTCTAACAAGTTTTCGAATTTTAAGTCATTTATTACTTGAGTCTTTACTGCTTTGACTAATAGAGGTCTACAGGTTTCATTACTTATTATTGGAATACTTATGATATACAGAAGGTCGTTATTATTTGATGCAAGTGACTTTTGAAAATTCTAATAGTTCTTCAATATTAATGAATAGGTTATGTTCTTTATTAAAAATTTGTTCTATAATATTCGTTTCAATTGTTGAGAATATAAAAGAGTTTACAATATTTGTTTTGGTTAGTATATTGGAAATTTCTTCTTTTACTATTTGAATTTTATATATAAGAATATTTGCCTCTTCGTTAATTATTTCATTTGAATTTTTAGTTACTTTTAGAATAGCATTCGTTACGTTACTTATTTGGTTAATTTTCTCGCTTAAAAGTTTATTTATTATAACTTGTTTGTTATTATTTTCTAATTGTCCGTTTATTTTGTTTTTTAATATTTCGTGGTCATGGTGGTCCGGTGGTCCTGCCAACCATTTCCATGCCGATCCTAAGATTTCTATTGCTCTTTTTTGTCTATTGTTCGTTCTTAATTTGAGAAGGTTTTGTTTTATTTGAGATAATTCGTAAGACAGTAAGGGTATAGATTATGTGATGGAGTGAGGTTGTTTAGTCCCTGTTGAAGTTGGTCAAATGTGTTGTGCTATTCTTTTATGTCGAATGAATGGATGATTTTAAATATTCTCTCTATTTTGGCCGCACGTCCAGTTTCAAGTGAAATCACCTGTGAGTTGGAATAGTCGAGAACTTTGGACAGACCCAGGCAAGTTGGAATAAATAGTCTGAAAGTTAGTTTCTAATGTTATTCTTGTGTATTACTTTCCCGGATTGAGTTTTAATTGTAGTTTTATTATTTTCCTTTACTGTTTCTTTTCTATAGCGTGGGGTAAGTTTGCTACCTAGTCTTTTATCGATTTTTACATGAATTATATCTCATGTCTCGTATTGTTTTGGCTGTTCTTTATCCTGGGTATGATATTCTAAGTTGGCTACTTGTTTTTTCTTTATTTTTTTCCTGATTTCAGTGCGCTGTTCTTCTACATCTTCCGTAGTGTTCGGAGGTGGGCTTCTAAAAAACACCTCAACTGGCTTATCCTTCATTACTGAATGAATAGACCTATTGTATTCTTCGACTGATTTAAAAATTAAGTCTTCGAATGTTATACTTCCGTTATCTTTTTTAATGCATCTCATGATTTCAGAAAGTGTTGAATGAAATCGTTCTACTTGGCCGTTGCTTGTTGAAGCGTATGGGGCTGTTGTATGGACTGATATTTTAAGTTGATCTTCTAAAAGGATTCGAATCGCAGCAGAGTTTATGGCGCGTTCGTTATCCATTACTACCTACTTGGGCATGCCGAAAGCTATCAGCATTTCTCTCATAGGAGTTTTGATATCCTCAGAGGCTCTTGACTTTAATATCTTGATTTGGGCGTATTTAGAGAACTTGTCGAGACCAGTTAGAATATTATTTTTTTCTGTAATGTAAATGTCTATGTGGTGAATGTGTATGATTTCTACTTAGGACTTAGGGTACTTAGGGATAGGAGTTGGTTGGATTGCCCCTTTTGGTGGGTGTCTTTCGTATTTTGATTCTCTACAGGTTTGAAAGGATTGGACTATTGCTTGGATTTTTCTTTGAGCTTGGGGGAAGAAATATTTCTTAAATATCTGTATTTTGTTTTCTTTCGCGTCCCTGTGTTCCCTTTTATCTGATTCTGGGTTGTTTCTGAGGTTACATCTTCAACCTGATTACTAGTAAACCTAACTTTGTAAGACTTGAAGTGTGTAGGGTAAAAAGCTTGAATTTTGGCCATTATTTCGTCTGTAGTGTAGATACCTTTGAAATTTCTGGGATCTAGTCTAGTCGTGTCAGAATTCTTTTTTATTATATGACGATGGAAAGTTGGAAATGGAATTTCGAGATTATACGAATCAATGTTTTCTTTTAATAAAAAAATTTGGTTTTTAAATACGTTGACTGATAATATTAGGTTGTGTGAAGATCTTTCGTAGCTGTGAATTGTAGAGTCTGAATGGATTGAATTAATTTTTGTGGTCGAGCTCTGGATAGGGCGTCTGCTACCACATTAGCTACACCGGGCTTGTATTTAATCTCGGGGCTTTATTCACCGAAAGTATCTCTCCAGCGTTTAAGCTTGGCATTGTGATTATTTGCACTATTCGAAAAGATCAGGGGTTGGTGGTCGGTATAAATTGTTACTTTCGAATATCCGTACAGATAATGCCTTAAGCTTTGGAGGGCCCATACGATAGCTAACATTTCCCTTTCGTTCGGTGCGTAGTTCTCTTCCGTTTTTGAGAGGGTACGGGATATAAATGTTATTGGTCTGTGATTCTGTTCTATAACGGCACCTATGGCAAAATATGATGCGTCTGTAGTGAGTTGGAATTCCTTCGTGAAGTCTGGATACGCTAATGTTACATCTAGATATAAGCGTGTTTTTAAGTTTTTCGAATGCACCCGCTGCTTCTTTGTCTAAGTTAATGGCTATTCTGCTTGACTTGTATTTGGATACCCGTCCTTCTTCTCCTCTGAGGAGGACTGTTAGAGGTTTGGCTATCTTTGCATAATCCTTAATAAATCTCCTATAATAGCTTGTCATTCTTAAAAATGATCGAAGTTCATTTAGTGTTTTTGGTATTGGGAAGTTTTTAATTGCCTTGATCTTTTCGATGTTGGTTTTAACTCCATCCTCTGACATCGTATATCCCAGAAAGTCTACCTCTATCTTGAAAAAGTGGAATTTGTCATTTTGCATCCTCATATTGGCTTTTTGCAGGGTTAGGAACACTTTGTTTGCTGAAAACGTTTTGCTGAAAACGATGATGTCTTCGACGTACACATATCAGATTTTCCCTATGTGTTCCCTTAAAATGTCGTCTAAAACTCTTTGGAATATGGCTGGTGAATTTTTTATTCCGAATGGTAATCTGGTAAATTCATATTTCCGTCCATTCACTGCGAATGCAGTTTTTTCTATGTCTGACTCTTTAAGTGGTATTTGGTGAAATCCACTTTTTAAGTCTAGTACTGAGAAAAATCTATTGTTTCCTAATTGTGCGATTATTTCGCCTATTTCGGGGATGGGGTATCGATCGGATATTGTGACTTCGTTGAGCTTCCTATAATCAATAACTAACCTGTATTTTTGTTTTTCATTATTGTCAGTTTTTTTCGGGACAACCCAAACTGGTGAATTATAGGGTGAGCGTGAGCATTTCTTGTAGCATTTCTTGAATTTGCTGTTCTACTTCTTGTCTAAGCGATGCTGGATATGGGTAGTGTTTTCCGCAAACTGGGGTGTCGGAGGAAGCTCTAATTTCTGCTACAACTCTGGTTGTGTAAGTTAATTTAGTTTCGGGGTCAGGGAAAAGGTTTTTATGGGTGTCGGTAAAACTTTTCATTATTTCTTTTTGAGTTTCTGTCATATGCTTGTCTGTTAAGCCGATCTTGTTTACGGCTTGAGCTGCTAGTTAGTGAATTTTAATTTTCCTATTTTTTTCCAGTATCAGAACATCGTTTTTAACGTCTATTATTGCTCCTAGTTTTTTTTGATAGAGTCACTACCTAGAATTTTATGAAAGGTTTTCAGTGTATCTAATACAAAGAATTTTAATGGGGGTGTCCGATATGTTGGGAAGTTTAACTATTGTATGTTGTGTTATTTCATTATTCCCTCCTACTGAGTTTACTGTAGGATTGTTACTATTGGGTTTTGAGTTTGGTAATAGTTGTGCTTGAATGTAATTTTGATTTGAGCCCGTGTCGATTAAAAATTTCACAGTTTTGCAGTTCCCCATAGTTTCCTTGAAATAGGGTAAATAGGAACGGTTTATTGTAAAAAATATAATTCTAACATATCGATGGATTCTTGTTGCTCGGATTCCGCTTGCCATGAAGCTTCCTCCTCTAGTTCATTTATTCCATTCTCTTCCGCTGCCTGAAAATATTCTTGTTCTTCGTCCACCTCAGATTGTATATTGAATTGGCGTTGCATTTTATTAGCGTTTTGCGTTGCGTTGTCCACCAATGTATCCAGTGCTTTGTCTCTATACAGTGCTGTTAAGGCCTGTATAGTTTCCTGAGATGCTTCGAGATTCCCAATTTGATTCAAAATCAGAGAAAGTTGTTGATATACAGCTTGATAGAATTCAAATATCGAGTTGCTGCCTTGGTTAAGTGCATACAACTGATATTCGAGCGTCTTTAGATCTCGCCGATCAGCAAAGTGTGCTTTCAAACACTTTGATATTGCCTCCCAATCCAAAGGTGTGTTATAGGATTCTAGGTCAGCATCTGCTTGTCCGACGATTTTGTTCCTAATTGCTAATATTATGCCGTAATATTTTGGGGACCCTTTTTTATTGTCATAGATTTTTAGAACCCTTTCTACACTTTTTTCCCAAGACGAGTCTGAAAAATTAGAAAAGTTGTTTGGATTAGGGATTTCCTTAACCAACCCAGCTAAGTTCTCTTGAAGTATATCTTTAATTTTCTCCTCCACGTCTTTTTCCGTAAGTAGTTTTGCACTCGTCCTTGCAGATGATGAAGGTCCTGCAACATTTCCCATGCTATCTACCAAGTCTTGTTCCGTCATTTTAATGGAGTTTTAATGGATGATCGCTAATGGGTCTTATAGGGGTTAATAAGTCGGATATTTAACGAATTGTTGTCAAATTTGTTCTTAAAATTCTAGCTTTAAATCCTCATTAGAATTTTGATTAATTGGGGCTTATGTTTTTAATTTGTGAGTTTTGTTGGAATTTTTTCAAAATTATTATTAATATCCTTCTTTCCTGGTGTTATGCTATTAATCGTTTTTAATAGCGGCCAAATGAATTATAATTCCAGAGGTTTATAATTATTTATTTTATTTATTTTCGAGAGTTCAACTCTAACCCAACTTGCAGTCGCTCAAATCAATAACAAAACTACAAGAAGCAAAGCTTAGCAATATGAATTTAGCAATATGAACGCACACAAATGCAATATTTGCTAGTGTGCAGCAGCTCTACAAAAAAGCTCCCCAAAGCGCATGCGCTACAACTACCACCAAAGCGCATGCGATTGGGGGAGAAGTAAACAAAACCAGAACTGTCGATAACCCGCCGCCGCTACTCAGACTTATAATATATATAACTTATTTTACGCAGCTTCGCCCTTTTCTGCTTGGCTCAACATCCTCCCCCCGTTGAAGGCTGGATCTTCAACCGAATCCTTGACAGGCAGCAGACACAACCGTGACACCGCACGCTTAGTCATTCCAACCGCTGTTTTGAGAACGGCTACACGGTTCACTCCGTCACGCCCAGGAACCAGCTCCAGTATCCTGGCCAGAGGCCACCTCATTGGGGGTAGATTTTCATCCTTCACCAGGACTATGTCTAAGGTCCGGCTCGATGAATGTTGAAGGCGGTCCGCCATTTAAAAAATGAGACGGCGTCAGAACATCTAGATCCGCAGGATTCTCTGAAATCGACACAAGGGGCCGAGAATTAATAATTGAGGCGATGCGGCACAACAAAGTCCTTAATTCCTCGAAGCCAAGAACTGCGGGACCAACTGCACGATAAAGATGGTGCTTAGCCGTCTTCACTGCTGCCTCCCACAGACCACCAAAATGGGGAGAGCGTGGAGGAATAAATCGCCACTCGATAGACTCAGACAGGCAAAAATCGTGCAGAGAAGCCTGATGATCCTGGCTGAGGAATCTTCGCTTCAACTCCATAAGCTCATTCTTGGCACCCACGAAATTGGTGGCATTATCCGACCATATCTGTCTGGGTTTACGTCGCGTACAAATAAACCGTTGGAGGGCGCTCAGAAACGAAGCGGTGGAAAGGTCCTTAACTAACTCCAAGTGGATTGCCTTCGTGCTGAAGCAGATGAATACGCTTACATAACACTTAATAGGGCCCTTATTCCGAGTCTCTGCCTTGTCGAAAAACGGTCCGCAAAAATCCACACCTGTGACATCAAAACATTGGAATCTCCAGTACATCCAGATTCTCCAGAATCTCCATGACATGCTCCAGTAGACGAGGCTTTGCGCGAAAACAGCGTACGCATTTATTCACAACCCTTGAAACGGTCTTCCTCCCCCCAATGGGCCAGTATTGAGAACGGATTTTCGCAACTAGTGCCCGAGGGCCAGAATGCAGGTTCTTCTCGTGAAAGTGAGTTACTATAGCCGAAGTGACGGGATGGCCTCTGGGAAGAATGATCGGGTGACGTCCGTCAAAATCCAATGCAGAGTTCCGCAATCGCCCGTCAACACGAAGCAAACCATCATCATCCACAAAGGGAGCAAGCGAGGCCAGAGGGTTTGAGGGCGGAACCAATCTGCGTGACCTTAGTAAGCTTATCTCTTCCTTAAACTCGGTAAGCTGGACGACGCGCAACAGCAGATGGGTTCCTCCTTTGAGATCCTGAACAGAAATCCCTTCGTGACGGATGCGGCGGCAAAATTTGTAAATGTAGGCGAACACTCTCTGTAGGGAGGGAAACGAGTTGGCAAACCTTGACAATGCGGCGATATCCCTGGGTGGAGCCGTAGCCAATAAAGTCCTGGCGCGAAGTTCGATGGTTGCCTTTTCGGTCACAATAGCGATGGGCCAATCATCCTTGGAACCACGGAGAAATGGAGGGCCTTGGAACCAAAGCTGGGAATTTAATAGCTCAGTGGGAAGAGAACCTCTTGACAGTAGATCGGCTGGGTTGACGGCAGTAGGAACATAAAGCCATTTCATTGCCTTGGTGAGCTCCTGAATGGAAGAAACGCGATTAGAAACAAACACGTTAAACCGAGCAGGTTCATCTTGAATCCAGGATAGGGCAACCAAGGAGTCACACCAACAATAATAATCTCCTTTATATGTTCCAAGATCAGCAACTTCAGCCATCAGTCTTGCTAGTAACTCAGCTCCACATAGCTCTAGCTTCGGTATTGTCTGAGTTTTAATGGGTGCCACTCGACTCTTTGAGCATAACAGCCGACAATCAGAACCTGACACTACATACACGCAAGCTCCATACGCATCTAAGCTAGCGTCGCAGAATCCGTGGACCTCCAGCCTTTCTTGGCAGGGAATGACTAACCGAGGAAACTTAATTCGCTGAATTTGGTCAAAACTGGAGCAGAACTGTAACCACTCGGAGAGAAGGGATTGAGGAAGGCTTTAATCCCATGACAAATTTTCTCGGCACAGCTTCTGCAATAGGATCTTTGCTCTAGTGACGACAGGACCTACCAAGCCCATTGGGTCATAAAACCGAGCGACGGAAGATAGTATAGATCTCCTGGTTGGTTTGGCGGTGGGCTGAAGAGCTTCAAAGGAAAACAGCAGCAGGTCAGCAGAAGGCTCCCATGCTAATCCAAGAGTCTTTGTGAACGGACTGCCATCGTCAAATTTCAAGTATGACTCTCTATCACTTTCGGGTACGCCTTCCAAAACCTCTGGGATGTTGGAGCACCATTTCCTTAATTGAAACTGACCCTTGTTCAACAGGCTCGATGTCTGAGCTATTATCTCAAGCGCTTCAGTCTTCGTTGGGGCACCAGATATAAGGTCGTCCACATAAAAATCCTGAAGGACAACACGAGAGCCAACGGGAAAACCGGCACCTTCATCCTTAGCCAGCTGGTGCATTGAGCGAACAGATAGAAAAGACGCTGGCTTTGTGCCATACGTCACGGTGTCGAGCTTAAAAACCTTCACGTCATCGTGGATAGAATCTCTCCAGAGGATGCAGAAAACTATCATCCGGAAAGACCCTTACACAGCGGTACATCTTGCAAATGTCCCCAGTCAAAGCTACAAGGTGAGACCGAAACCGAAGCAATGTGTGAAAAAGCTTAGGCTGAATCACGGGGCCGGACATCAGGACATCATTGAGGGAATAGCCAGAGGCCGTAGCAGCCGAACCATCGAACACAACTCTCAGCTTAGTAGTGGAACTTTCTTCCTTCAGGACGCAGTAGTGGGGAAGGAAATACTGGCACTTACCTCGCAATTCCTGCGGCACCAGAGACATGTGACCCAGATCCAAGTATTCCTTGATGAAAGACGAATATTGGGTCCTTAAATTCGGATGACGATCCAGCTTGCGCTCAAGTGAATGGAACCGCCGCAAAGCCTGTGCGTAGGATTCCCCTAACAGCTCCACACTGTGCTTGATTGGAAGGCGAACTGAATAGGCACCTGATTCCAGCCGGACGTGGTGCATGACGAAGTGGGCCTCGCAATCAAGCTCCTCCTTAGTAGTCTGAACGATAGGCGCAGTGCAGGCATCCACTTCCCAGAATTGGCGGAGAAGATAATCGAGGCGATCGTCAAAAGAGTTTGTTGGGCCAGCAGGAATCATCCTACATGAGGCGGCCAAGCGAGGGTTTCCCGGGGTGCAACCTCCTCCAGAAACTACCCATTCAAAACGTGTCTTCTGCAACAGAGGCAGACCATCTCCTAGCTGGATTTGCCCGACTGAGAGCAGATCAAAAAACAGGCTTGCTCCAATCAGCAGATCCTCACGCTGAGCTCTGTGGAAGTCCGGGTCAGCTAGAACCACATTGGCGGGAACCTTCCAATTGGACACATCTAAGTTCAGGCCAGGTTGACGCTCTATGATGTGAGACGACACAATTGCCTCAATGTAAACGGAATACGTGGATAGGCGAGACTTCAGGCAAACGTTAACCGAGGCTCCATCCGTAGTAAACTCAGCGTCTCCAAGGCCAGTCACTGCTACAGAACATTTGGACCGATGAAGCTGCAGTTGGCTGGCCAGCCGTGATGTGATGAGGTGAACTTGGGAGCCGGAGTCAAGTAGCGCTCGACAAGGAAGAAGGGCTCCTGATCTGCCACGGACGAGAATGTGGGCGGTGGGCAAGAACACTATTTCAGCGCTGCGATCCTGTGCAACAAGAGCATTAGCAGGAGGAGCCTGAGAGGTCGCAACCCCAGCTACATTGGCCGGATTTGATCCAGAAGCAGGAACGGAAGTGGCGCTAGATAAACGCTCGCAAGGATGCAATAGCGCATGATGTTGGCGATTGCAAGTTGGGCAGCGGGAGGATGAGCATCCACGAGCTAAGTGATCAGACTTGAGGAACACAAAGCAGAGGGCAAGACGTCTGACCTCATCGTATCGTTCCTCAACTGACAAGGCGAGAAACCTTGGGCAAGAAGGCACAGCGTGTGCCAGGATGACGCACAGGGCACACGAAGCAGGCGGAGCATGCAGGATCGGTTGTTAAATGGCCTACGTCGGCCCGCTTGATTCGCTGACAAATGCGGAGCTAAGGCCAAATCCACCGTCTCCAGGGTACGGCACCTTTGTTCCAGAAACCGAGCCATAGATTCCCAAGTTGGCAGGCTATCATCAGTGCTTCCTGCCAGAGAGTCTTCCCATTTGGCCTTTGTGGCAGGGTCCAACTTTTGGAAGATGATCTGGATGAGGAGGCATCCTTGAATTTCGGCCGACGTCCCGGAACTCATAAGGGCCCGCATACGTCCATTGAATCGGTCGGATAATTCTCGAAGAGTAGCAACGGATCCCGGCTCAACCACCCTTAACTGCAGGATCTCGTTGATGTGAGCCTGGAAGATTAAGCGACGGTTGCTGAAACGGTTGCGCAAAAGGTCGAGGGCAACATCATAGTTCGCGTCGGTAATCTCAAGCGCCCTCACAGTCTCCAGTGCTGAGTCCCGCAGGCAGGAAATGAGCCACCTGAGCTTCTCCATCTTGGTCAGGTGCGGGTGGCTGTCAATGGTTGTCCTAAATAGGGCGCAGAAATCCGGCCACTCGGCATAGCCGCCGCTAAATGTTGGCATTGGCAACGGGGGCAATGAGGGAGCAGGCTTATATGGAGCGTTTGACATCCCAGCACCACTGGTAGCATCCAAAAGCGTAGAGTGAGCAGCAACCCGCATAGAACGCTTGGCAACCTCCAACTGGATGTCAACGAGCACGTCCGTAGCCAGCTGAGAGAATCGCCAATATAAATCGCTCCCGATCGCGCTGTAGTTTAGCTCCTCCAATTCCTCCTGCAGCGTGGTGAAACGGTCGCGCAGACGCTTCTCCATAGACTCGAGGGTCAGAATGGTTGAATCGTCGGTCTGCATCGCAGCCTTGACCTTCCGATGCAGTAACTCCATTTCCTGACATGTTACCTCGGCGCGTCTCCGCAGCATCCTTTCACGGCTTGACGCAGCAGATGCAGTAGCTTCAGCTCTAGATTCCATTGTGCAATTAAATTGAAATGCAACTTTGCGACAACAAAACCAACAACGGTGTTTCAGTGGCATTTTTAATGCTGATCACGATAATTGAACGGGATGATATCACGTCGGGGTCACCAAATGTTATGCTATTAATCGTTTTTTATAGCGGCCAAATGAATTATAATTCCAGAGGTTTATAATTATTTATTTTATTTATTTTCGAGAGTTCAACTCTAACCCAACTTGCAGTCGCTCAAATCAATAACAAAACTACAAGAAGCAAAGCTTAGCAATATGAATTTAGCAATATGAACGCACACAAATGCAATATTTGCTAGTGTGCAGCAGCTCTACAAAAAAGCTCCCCAAAGCGCATGCGCTACAACTACCACCAAAGCGCATGCGAATGGGGGAGAAGTAAACAAAACCAGAACTGTCGATAACCCGCCGCCGCTACTCAGACTTATAATATATATAACTTATTTTACGCAGCTTCGCCCTTTTTCTGCTTGGCTTAACACCTGGATTCCTGGATTTTCCTTCTATCCTATCCTTCCTGGATTTTTTTTTTTCGCGCGGTTCCCTCTGCATACGTACAGCCCACCTCCCGCCCAACCGACCGAGGGGCGCTGCTGCATAACGTACGGATCGAATCGCGGGGATAGATCCGAAAGAGTATAAAGAGAAGGAGTAGAGTATTACGAGGAAGAGTGTTGCACAGATAAGGCGTTTAGTATAAAGGATTTAAGATTGTTAGTAGAGCAAAGTGGCAAGATGTTGTAGAGACCATTGTAGTCCGAACATAATACCCTTAACGGATCGTGTTGGGCATATGTCGACCTACAATGGCTAAGGAGTAGAGGACGAAAGTTTCTGGTGCTTCTACTAGAAACATTAAAATTTAAGCGTGTTAGTAAATGCTGGCTGTCTACATTTCTATTAATAAGATTAACTAGAAACATGACACCCAGCATCGTTCTACAGTTTGTTAATGATGGTAAGTTTATTAATAAAAGTCTACAATGATAGGATGGACTTGCATCCCAATTAAGTCCCCTAAGTCCCATAAGGAAGTTTTTTTGTACAGATTCTATGTGATCTTGGTGTACTCCGTATTGAGGACTCCAGACACACGATTCATACTCAAGAATCGGACGGATTAGTGAAGTATATAAAGTTTTTGTTAAGTACGGGTCATTGAATTCTTTTGACCATCTTTTATAAATCCAAGCACACTCATAGCTTTATTAACCATGGTGGATATATGGTCGGTAAATTTAAGTTTCAAATCTAATAGGACACCCAGATCGTTAACCTGAGTTAATCGTTCTAAGGCATTCCCATAGCGAAAGTACGTAGCCTGGTGAGGACTAGATCGATAAAATGACATGAGTTTACATTTCGATCCATTAAGCTTTAGGATATTTGCTAAACACCAATTTTGAAATTTATCCAAATCGGATTGAAGTCTAGATTGGGCGCTAGTGAATCTATACTGAAAGCTTAACGTCATCAGCGTACATAAGTACAAGTGAGTCAGTTAATGCAAGGGGCAAGTCGTTAATAAATAATATAAATAGTAATGGTCCAAGATGGCTTCCTTGAGGCACCCCAGATGTGACGCGGACTAAACGCGAGGTAACATCTTTAAAGAAAACACGTTGGGTTCTTCCAGATAAGTAACTCGAAATCCAAATCAGGAGATCAGTTGGGAATCCCAAAAGACTGAGTTTACTTATAAGAAGCGAATGGTTAACAGAGTCAAATGATTTACTGAAATCAGTGTAAATGACGTCTGTTTGTAAGCCATTCCGGAACCCATCCATGACAAAAGATATTAGCTCCAATAAGTTGGTGGTTTTCCACTAGGTACAATTCCCTTAGGAGTGCGTTGTAGCGTTTTTTTTAACGGCACTTGTATACTTCCGAATCGCGATGTTTTGCGTTTTCTTTATAATCGAAATAAAGCCAAACGTCGTGATTTTTTACCGATCCGATGGCGGTATCCTCCTTCTGCACTGCAGCCTCGACTGCAGGGCTTCCATCTCCTGGTAGGTCACCTCTGCTCCTCGCAACAAAAGCCTTTCCCTGCTTGTTGGAATCGAGGCACAAGCTACGTCTCCAGAGTCCATTATTCAAGTTATCGTGCAAGGTGCAAAGTGCATGTGCAAGGCAATGGAAACAACAGCAACAAGTTTTCCGTTGCACTTTAATGATCACAAAATCAAAATCAAATCAAACCGAGGCGCGATCACTTCGGGGTCACCAAATGTAACGCTACCAGCTATTTGGTAGCGGCCGAATTAAACACACGATTTATCAATTTTAATTCCGGGGTTCAATTTAACCCCAAACAAGCTGCTCCAATCAAATGCCGAAATACAAGTGCCCTAAGAGCTTACGCAGAAGCTCTACATAAGCTCCCAAAGTGCATGCGCTACAAAAGAACAACAAAGCGCATGCGAAGCTGGGAGAATCAAAGAATACAGAACTACTGATAACGGGCAATTAGCGGACCACTGCGGATAGTTACACCGAGAGAAACTATTTAGCAATAATTATAATAATTGATGCTGAATTCATGAGAGAGCGCAAGTGAGCTTTTCGTGCGCTCCCGCACCGCCCCATGCTAACTTATACTAGACTTGAAAAAATTCAAACTTCCAATTCTACATTAATTCTACAAAGCGAATCGCTACATCGCGGCACTGCGGCACCAAATCGAAGACGAAGCGGACCAGCTGCGGCAATACGCATCAAGAAAAGGATGCATATTTGCATTCATACCGCCGCGGGCTCCGCACATGGGCGGACTATAGGAGGCAGGTGTGAAGTCTGCAAAGCACCTACTCCTACGAGCGGTGGGCAGCGCGAAGTTGACCGCAGAGGAGTTGCAAACCGTCCTCGATGGAGTCGAGGCCGTCCTGAACTCGAAGCCCCTGGGAGCCCTCAGTCAGGATCCAAGCGACGGCGAGGCATTGACTCCCGGGCACCTGTTGACAGGCGGGCCGCTCATCGCCCTACCGGCACCGCGGACCCCGGACCAGCAGGGTCTAGTGTGCTTGCGGCGATGGCGGCTTGTCTCGTCAATCAAGCAAAAGTTTTGGCAGCGATGGTCCGGGAGTACGTCTTGGGCCTACAGGTGCGGTCGAAGTGGCAGCGGGAGCAGGAGGACGTCAGTAAGGGCGATCGCCGAGGTCCTGGTCGCCGAGGACCACCAGCCGCACCAACAGTGGATCACCGCCAGGGTCGTCGAGACTCACGCCGGCGCGGACGGAAGGGTCAGGGTCGCCGTCGTAAGGACTAGTTCAGGAGCGGTCTTCAAGAGAGCAGTCCACAAGCTGGCGAGACTGCCAGTGGTTGAAGCCTGATGGAGGCCTTCAACGGGGCCGGAGTAGAATTAATGTAGATTTTGAAGTTTGAATTTTTTTGAAGTCTAGTATAAGTTAGCATAGGGCGGAGCGGGAAAAAAGATATATGAGATAAACTAATCTCAGTGAACATTTTCGGTATGAGCGGCAGTGGCGGCAAAGCCTGTCACCTATACCGGATACAAACAACGGAGACCTTATCTTCCGCAGCTGCAGTTGATTCGCCAGCCTTGAAGTGACTAGGTGTACCTGCGAGCCAGCAGTAGAACTCCGGAACGGTTCTGGACTAGAATATTGGCAGTGGCTAGCAGCACCACATCACCAAAACGATCCTTAGCGACGAAAAATTTGACGGCAGAGGACGCTTTAAGAGAAACAGCGTCGTTAGTTGCGGAAACCTCGGGAGAGGGGTGCAGAAAATGCAGCAGACTATGATGCCTGCGTCGACACGGACGGCAGCTTGAAGCATTGCAATGCCGAGATAGGTGACCAAGTCCAAGGCACTTACGGCATAAATCATGTCGCCTTACTTCACCTAAACGAGCCTCAGGCGACAATCTTGAAAACCTTGGGCAGGAGTTTAATATGTTAGAAATGCCATGACAGATCACGCATGCGGACGAGTTTGTAATCATAAATGCAGAGTTACCTGGATGAAAAGGTCTACGTCGTCCCACTGCAGGGTTTGGTGCATATGATGTCGTCGGCATATCCATGCTCTCCAAAGTCCGACATCTCTGCTCAAGGAAACTGGAATCCAAGTCAGCTTGCATTTCCTTCCACTTAGACTGCGTGGCATCATCAACCTTCTGCAACAGCACTTGGAATGTGATGCAGCTAGCAATCTGCTTCGTTGTGCCCATGCTTGCCAGGGCTCGCATATGCAAATTAAATTTATCCGAAACCTCGTCGCCGATGCGGATTCTACGGCCCTCAGATGCAGTATTAACATGAACTTGAAAAATAAGCCTGCGATTACTAAACCTTTTGTTTAGCAGCTCTAAGGCGACATCATACTTCTTGTCCCTCAGCTCCAACGACCGCACAGTCTCTAAGGCAGACTCACGAAGGCAGGGCCACAACCGCTGAAGCTTCTCCACCCGTTTTAAAAATGTGTTTGTGTCCACTATGGTCGAAAACAGTGACCGGAATTCAAGCCACTCCGGATAACCTCCACTATAAGTGGGAAGTTGACCCGCAGATCGCTCCTGAGTTCCGCAACATCCAACAGGTTTAGCTCCTTATACGTGCTTTTGAAATCGGTGACGATGCCTTCCAATTCGCAAAGCCGCACATTTACCATCGCCTCCGGAAATGTCTCTACTGATTTAAAGGAGGATAGCAATCCTTGAAGATCCTCAAACAGGACGACTGCACTTTGACTCAAAAACAACTTCCTTCCAGGAGAGGCACACTAGAAGAACGAATTCATTTTCGCAACAAAAAGTTTAATTTAGTTGGTTTATTTATTGTCAGCTCACGACCCACTGTGAAACTTATATATAACGGGGTAATATATGTATGAGCTATTGTAGCACTCTGCAAACAACGGATGCAATATGCGTATGTATGTAAACAAATGTTTATATTTCGCGCACAAATCACAAACCGAATAATGTTAATGTTTTAATTTATTTTATATTTATAGCCGCGCAGCTCAAATTTTCAATGCAAAATAATTCAACTATTTATTTTTCCGAGCACAATCCCGTCGGGGGTCACCAAATGTTAAGTTACCGAGCGTTTTCGCGAGCTGTAATTAATGTTCAAAATCCAGCCTCTAATAAAGTGAGACAACGATAGCGCATGACGGCAGATGCAGGTGGCCGATTAAATGCACCAGATATCTCCGACCCTATAAAGTATATATATTCTTGATCAGGATCACCTCCTGAGTCGATATAAGCATGTCCGTCTGTCCGTCTGTCCGACATCCTTCTTTCCTTTGCAGGCAGTATATAAGTCGGAACGGCCGGGATCGGTCAACTATATCCTATAGCTGCCATATAACTGTTGATCGGAAATGCCATAACTTTGTTGTTTTTAAAGTTAGAAGGATGGGACTTGCTGTGGACTCTTCTATTAGCAGACTTATTCGATCTGCCAAATTTCATAAGGATCGGCCGACTATATCCTATAGCTGCCATATAACTGATTGATCGGAAATGCCATATCTCTGTTGTTTTTTAAGTTAGAAGACTGGGACTTTGTATGGATTCTACTTTCGGCAAACTAATTTGATCTGCCGAGTTTAATAAGGATCGGCCGACTATATAAGATCCGATATATATCTAATAATAAAAGCTGCCCCTTAACTGCAAGGGTACATAAACTTCGGCTCCGCCCGAAGTTACCTTTCCTTTCTTGTTTAAATATACGTTTTTTAAATCTTTTCCTGTGCAATTAGAGAACCGATCCTACCTTTATTATTACGAATCGCAGGGAATCCATCGATCTGACGCTAGTATCGAAACAGGTACTCAGCTATGTTACTCTCTGGAAGGTCCTAGAGAAGCACCACAGGTACATCAAAATATCCCTTAATTTGAAAAGCACAGAGCCAGCAGCTTTTCAGAACCAGAGACAAACCAACTTGACCAAATATCATAAAATTTTATCAAACACTATTGCGAACGAAGCCCTAAATTCCATTCTTGCATATCTAACCCAGGACTAGCTGGAATGGAGTAAGCGAAAGTAGCAGCAATCAGGCAAAGGAACACCCAGCAATGGAGTCTAATAAGGGCCACGCCACCATTCTACTAAACCACCCACTTATCGCCACAGTGCAGAATACTGCTCTCCCAGGGAGTATCCACAATAAACCTTACGGCACTCATTCGTAATAGAGAGGAATGGGGGGATCAGACACCAGGGCCAGAGAATTCAGCTTCTACTCCGATGGGTCCAAATTGAACAATAGAGTAGGAGGAAGAATATACTCTGAACAACTAGTCATCAGAGCCGCTTATAGTCATCCCAATCACAGCAGCGTCTTCCAGGCCGAGATGATAGCCATAAGGCAAGCACTAAAATACTGAAACACACACAACTTCACACAAAGAGAGGTCAACATATACAGCCCATTAAAGGCAACAAAAGAGACTACTACCGATGTTGTAGGGACGAAAAAGAGGAAGAAACCGTTGAGCATCTTCTATGTCCCTGCCCAGCCCTGCAGTCTATCAGACTTAAACACCATCGTTCGTTAGTGAGCGACATCATGGCCTATATAAAAGCCGACCAGAAGTCTTGGGATGAGCAGCTAAGCAGCATTTGTTGCTCATTGCGTACACCGATTCATACGGCGCTGGGACCGTCTCCCTACTCCCCGCCTTGAAGTTGCTCTTTTAAATGTGCCTCCGGCCCTTCCTTGTAGAATACCTCCCTGGTTCGCAGATTGTACTGCCGCTCGTTCTTCTCACGTTCGGCACTCCGAATGTATGCCACAGATTCTACTGCAAATACTTTACCATCGTGCGCGCTCCTCAGAACCTCTTTTACTAACCCGCAAGGTATCCAGAGCGTTATCTACTACCTTCAAATCTGGCAACTTTTCTCGGATAGCTTCAATACCCTTTGCCAACTCGACATAAAACTCTAACTTTAACACGAGAGATTCTACATAGACTAAAAATTCATGGTTCGCGTCCAGAGCGGCCAAAACTGACTCTTTTACCCTAGATAGAGTATCTTGCACTACATTGATTCTTCTGTTACGGTGTTCTATCTTGAACTTGAAGACGTTCAGTTCAATGGACCACCGTGGTAAAGGGAATGCAGATCCGTTTGGGACATGAGCCACTTTCGGGACGCGTGACCCGATATGACCGAGAATTCATGTCCCTCGATGTACGATGTATGGCGATGATTGCCGCTAAGCATTCCTGCCCTGTTACCGAATAATTTCTCTGAGCTTTATTTAGTTTTTTAGAAACAAATGCTATGGAATATCATCCTCTCCTCCAACTTTTGCACTAGAACAACACCTACCTCAGTTTGGCTCGCATCGCATTGTACCCAAAAAGGCTTTACGAAATCGAGATTTCGAAGAACTAGCGCCAAGCATAACATTTTTTTAGACTTTCGAATGCTTTCTTGGATATACTTTGTCGAATATTTAGTCGATATTCAACGCGAGTTCTGATCTGCTTACATGTCTCGCTACTACTGCTAACACCTCACATATGGCTGGCAAAGGTATCAGACACTACTAACAAATCGTCTAGGTAATAAAACACCTCATTCCTTAACTTCTCTGGTGTGACCCTATCCTTTAGCCTAGTCAGTGTTTGGGACGCGTTCGTCAAAACAAATGGCATTACCTTGAACTGGTATAATGGTTTCCCGGGAATTTAAATGTCTTCTTATCCCCAAATCAAAGGGGTCTGCCAGTAGGCGTCGTTCAAATCGAAGCTGGAAATCAAATTGGCCTTGGGAAGGCATGACAGTGTGCCAACAATTTGAGGCAAAAGATAAGCATCTAAACACAGCCTGACTTTCCCTGCACTCAGAGAATTTCGTACTTAAACCAAGTACGAACACACTTGGAAGTCGACCAAGAACGACTTTACTTAGTTCAAGTACATAAATTCTTAATTTAAGTACGAATTTTTTCCCCTTAAGTTCGATTTTGAGAACGAAAATTCTTGATTTAAGTGTGAAAAATACTTAAGCTAAGAACGAATCGTTCTTACACTAAGTACGAAAAATGTTTGTTATAAAAAAGAAAAATGATAGGGGAAATTACGAAAATTTCTCATTCTAAGTACGAAAAATTCTAATAATAAAAATTAAAAATTCCTGTTGCAAAAACTAAAAATGATAGGCATAAGTACAAAAAGTTCTCATTCTAAGAACGAAAAATTTTAATAATAAGAATTAAAAATTCTTATTGCAAGATCTAAAAGTTCCCATACCAAATACGACAAATTCTTGAAGTAAAAACGCACCATTCTTTATTGATTCCCATTTTAATTATGTTCTTATTATTATTATACCCTTGCAGAGGGTATTATAATTTTGGTCAAAAGTGTGCAACGCAGTGAAGGAGATATCTCCGACCCTATAAAGTATATATATTCTTGATCAGGATCACCTCCTGAGTCGATATAAGCAAGTCCGTCTGTCCGTCTGTCCGTCTGTCTGTCTGTCTGTTTCTACGCAAACTAGTCTCTCAGTTTTGAAGCTATCGACTTCAAACTTTGCACACATCCTTCTTTCCTTTGCAGGCAGTATATAAGTCGGAACGGCCGGGATCGGCCGACTATATCCTATAGCTGCCATATAACTGATTGATCGGAAATGCCATATCTCTGTTGTTTTTTAAGTTAGAAGACTGGGACTTTGTATGGATTCTACTTTCGGCAAACTAATTTGATATGCCGAGTTTTATAAGGATCGGCCGACTATATAAGATCCGATATATATCTAATAATATAAGCTGCCACATATCTGCAAGGGTATATCAACTTCGGCTCCGCCCGAAGTTAGCCTTCCATTCTTGTTTTTATAATTACAAAGTTTTTATTTTAAGTGGGAAAGTCTTGGCCATTCCCTATGAAATTAATTTACGCCTAATAGCTGCCTTTTGCCTCAGATGAAACTTTTTTTTTCAATTATTACAAACTGTTGCACACTCGGATCAAACTCGTTTTAAAACAGCTTTTAGAAGTTTGGGCTACTTCTTGATCCCATTCCTTTGGTATGATTCCTATTCCTCTGTTCAGAAGCATCACATTCAGAAGTCTCGAATATATCAGATAGTTCAGATAGTTGAAGCTAAAAATATGTAAGAATAACTTTATTACAAACGGTTCGACTTATATGTTTTATTTATTCATATGTATATACATATGTAGGTATGTACTCACCTTTTGCTTTTGCCAAGCCGATGTCATTTTCATTTAGGTTTCTAATAACACCTCCGGAATTCCAGCCTCTGAAAATTGAAAATTTTATTAAATACTTTATTGTGTTTTATAAAATGACGACGCCTCATTTCGTGAAAAAGGACATTGATTTCTAGATTTGGTTAGGAACAATACACATACATTGCCGACAATTGATTTGCCACAATTGAACTAAAATAAATGTTAAACTTCTGAAGTTATTTGCTAAGTAAACTATTTATGTTATAATTCTAAAAACTTTCTAAAAAGAACTTCCATTTTTCACGAAATGCGGTGTCATAATTTTATAAAACACTCCTAGCGACTTACTTTTATAAACAAAAATACATCGCAATGACTGATCCAATACTATTTAATTGAAATTTAAACTTACCTTGTAAAAACGGCAATACCTGGAGCACAAAAATTGTGTTTTTTTCAATAATTTGGCTTCTTCACTCATGACGTTGTCAAAAACCATTCGCTGGCAAACGCCAATTTGTGATTTTATTTATTTTCGAATTAAAAAAAAAGTACTTGTTTATAAAGTAATCCTCGTATCGTCTGAGATCATGGTACGATCTAACCTTCGCAGTGACGAAATATGAATTTTTATATTAATAATTTATTTTTTTCGTTTTTTATACAGATGTTGACCCGATCGTTCCTATGACAGCTATATGATATATTTTTTCGATCAGAAAAACTTTCAAACTTAATCTGTCTGCAAGCAACCTCCAAGAAAAATTCATAGAAACAAACAAAAAACATTGCTTTATTTTAATTTCGGATCCGTCCTGATAAAAAATATATTTACTTTATAGGGTATGAGATGATTCCTGTAATGCATTACAAACATCTGGACGAAATTGAAATACACAGCAAGGGAAAAAAAACAAAAAACATGAAATTCTCGAGCTCGTCTCGAACCCTGTACCCGTCAGACATCGGCCAAGCACTCTACCGTAGGGCTATCATAGGCAAGGTTTCGCGCGAAACAATTTCTAGAGTTCAGTTGTTGCTCTGTGCTGCTTTAAAATTCAATTTTTAGCTGAGTCATATTTCCCCCTCCGCCCGTTTGACAACAAAATTTTATCGATAACCAATTCGTTCTAATATCAATTCCGAATTCCTGTATTGATCCAAGAACGCCTCAGTCTTGTTTTAAGAATTCTGTGTTGTCAAATTTAGAACCCATTTTTCTATCAGTGTGGCTTTTGTGTTTACGAAAATTACTGCTTTGGCATCTCCGACATATATCTCATGGGATATGAGCTTAGTCTTTCCCAGACCTGTGCTTATAGTGTGGGAATCGGACGAAATTTCGATTATCATATACGGTGGAGGCCACAGATGGTACGCCCTCCAAAATTGAATCCCTATGTTCAGGTTCTGGGTTAAAGACGAAACTCCGAGCTGGGCGGTGTTTATAGTGTGGGAATCGGACGAAATTTCGATTACCATATCCGGTGGAGGCCATAGATGGTACGCTCTCCAAAATTGAATCCCTATGTACAGATTCTGGGTTAAAGATGAAACTATGTGAAACTCAAGACTCTTGATCTCGTTTTTAAATTCTATTTCGGTTGTTATCCGTCCAACTATCTGCTGTCCAGCAAACCTACCAGCGATCTCCCTAAAAATTTCACCCCAGCATATGGCCTGATTGGTCATTGAGATTTCTTAATAACGTTCCAAATAACAATACGAAATTATGTATTTTAAAAACGTAATAAGACGGCTTGCGATTAACATATAAATAAAAAAAATAGACAAATAATAAACTAAACTTATAATTATGTTTTAGTTACGAATCTACGAGTAGCTGCTAGATGATGGCCCCAGTTGGGGCCTGTCCTTCAACTATATGGCCTATTATCTTTTTCCCTATAGAGGATTACAGTTATAGTCTTAATCGTACTCCAATAATTTATTATCCCACTCCTATTCCTAATATTCACCTTTCTAGTCTCCCTCTGAGCTTTAAATGGTATTAAACTGTTTATAACTATAGGCACGTCCAACGAAAATGGACGCAAAAATTTCTTGTGACAGGCCCCAGCAGGCCCCAGAGAGAAACTTACTCTCATTCTTACGCTCTTTCTTACGCTCATAATCTCACTGAAAATTTTTGGTTGTTCAGTCGCTGACGGGCGCATCATCAAGAAGGTTGATCCGCGGTTAAATTGATCTTTATATGTATGCGTGCTCACACATTCACATACACGGTTTCATGTGTGTGTGTTAGATTTCGTTTTGAAGACAGCCAAAATGTAGATTTTTGTAACTTTTTAGGCTTGCTACCCTAAGAAAATTAGGGTATACATTATTGAAATTTGTTTGGGAATACTATGAAGTGTAAGCATTAAAATGTTTTTCATATATATACATACATATATGTCTACGAATGAATACAAATCTATATACTAAGGTAGAAACGGGGTATATTTCAGTCGGTGTCAATTAAAAACCCGAAGTTTTAAAGTTGTTTTTGTTTTGCCAGCCTATGGTGCTTGCATACCCTTCTGATATATGATTTTTAGGGAGTGAGCATAAACAAAAACAGCTGATTTTTAGTTTGTGTGGTCATCAGTAGGGTATGCAAGCATCATCCGTTTGAAAAAAAACAACATAAAAACAATTTGGGTTTTAAGTGAAACCGACTGAGATACCCTGTTCCTATCTTGGTACAATGATTTTCATACTTTTTTAAATATATATATATATGTATATGTAAAGCCTTTTACTGCTACCATTTAATTGTTTTTCTAAACATATATAAAATGTATGATGAAATATTAAAAAATATAATATAACTTATAATAAAATTATTTCATCATTAACACAATAATGCATACCCTCATTTTTAGGGTAACAAGCCTGAAAAGTTACAAAAATCTACATTTTGGCTGTCTCAAAATTGATTTCAAAACGAAATCGAACACACACACATGAAACCGTGTATGTGAATGTGGGAGCACGGCCTCTGTGAGATGGCGTCTCCTAAGTCGATATCAGTTCGGGAGTCTTGAAATTGCTTCCGCAGGGCGGTAAAAAGGACGTCCCAACGGCGTTCCCGTGTCTTATATTTCCCTGTCTCTTATTTTTTGCTTGTTTTGAATCTATTTAGCCTTTAAACACCTTCCGCCAATTCCGGAGCATTATCTCTGGATGGGCGTTAACACACGCGGAATCTCTAGCGCGTATCGCGACAAAATCGTAAGTCTTTTGAGCATATCCAATGCTCTCAAATATAGCTTTCTTTCTGGAGGATTGATAAACTGGCTAAGTTTCCCACACCCGTAAATTATTCATTCCCTTTTGAGGATTTAAATCCCAGGATTTTTTAGCATTGGCGACAAAAATGTTACTCTACGCTAGAAATAGGTTAAATGTTTTGTTGTGAAATGAAACCGCCAATAAAATTCTCTGGCTTTTCCCTCAAGAAGTAGTAGTGGAGAACTCAGTTGTTTGAGTTCTTCCTTTGACGTACTCTATTTATATAAGTTTTAATTTGCCGACTGTTCATGCTGAGTTGTCGCTGGTCGGAGTGATGGAAATGGGAATACATAAATATGAATATCGATAACCACTCGACTGATCGATAACTCCGGTTTTTTGACCAGACTGTGCCATCGCTGAAGTTTTTTACCATCTCTGGGATGACGGCAGGTATTGGCTTTTTACTTTTGCCACTTGATTCGTTTTTTTTCTACATTTTTTACCGAAAAACATTTTTTTTTTTAGCCATACATTCCGACTAATGTGTGCAGTATCATAAGCTTGCACCGAAATCAGTGAAATAAACCAAAGTGAATAAAACCTAATCTGGTTGCTTTTAATTCCTGGGCAAATCATTTCTACTGTTCGCCTCATTCCTGGCAGAACATTCCTAATCCGGTTGCTTTTAGTTCCTGGGCAAATCATTGCTACTGTTCGCCTCATTTCTGGCAAAACATTGGTCCTTCGAGCCGGATACCAACAAGACAAAAGTTTCACGGCAAGTACACTATTCCGTAGGTGGCTAAATTATTTTTTGTTGAGATATATAACAACCGAAAAACCCACCGAATCTACGTATTCCTAACCAGTATTATTCCTTCCTACTACCTATGCTAATTAAAGTTCTACCAAGGTATGCACAAAACGACAATTATTTTGTGCATATATAACGGTTCCTAAAATTTTTTCCTACCAATATATTATTATATTATATTACTATTATATACAACCAATTCATTCCTACTATACATATTATATTATTTAACTTCTGCTGCAAATAAATAAGTGATGTACCATTGATGATGTACATCATAGTACATCATAGTGATGTAATAGTGATGTACCTCATCTTCTGCATATATATATTGTTGCCGAGGGCTGCTGTAAAAGTTCTCATTTTCATAAAATTATTCCTATATATATAAGAGCCGAGGATCGCCTACTACTACGGCCTGATACTACTCCATTTAACGCGTTAAAAGAAAGGAAATAAATAAAATAACCCGAAACCTTTGTACGGATAAAAAAAAAATAATAATAAATTAAATTATTTGGTTTTTTGATAAGTAGACTTGGACGGATATTTTTTTTTATTATTTCCAAAGCAGCAGTATTCCTTATTATATATCCTTATATTTTCCGTCCTTCCCGTATTTCGAGTACCATTAATTCCCATCGCGTTTGTAGGGGAGTTTGTATCCTCTGAACTTATCCAAAGGCTCCCATATTATGTCCTCTGGACGAGACACAAAACCGAAAAGTTTTGCACCCGTCAAAATTATAAGAAGGAGTACATCCTCATCTCCAGTTCCTCCTTCGCATCCGTTACTAAGATCTGCGAACACCAGATCCAAGAGCGAGTCCCTGACGCCAACGCTACCAAAAACGCAGAGCATCTCACGAACCCCAATAGGAACCCAATCCGTTACTCAGAAAACAGTTTCTGCAAACACGATGGCTCTTGCGATGTTCATTTCCGTGTGCGATAAACTAAGCCATTTCGAGGCCAAGATCAATGAACCAGCGGCTTCTGAGTCCACTCAATACGCCCTCCAGGTCCGCCGTGACCACGTAAAGAAACTTTGGGAGAAGATTGAGAGCGAGTACGACAAATGTTCCCAAGTTCTCCAGCAGGAAGCCTCCAGCAGTGGTGAGTGGCAGGCAATAGAAGCCAAGTATGACTGCTGCTATTCCGTTTATGAACGCTGTGCAGCCCAGCTAATAGAGATTATCGAAACAATGTCCGTTCCAACTCTTTCGAGGGCATCAAGTATTGCCCAACCGTCCATGTCTAGCGGATGCCGACTTCCGCCCTGTGACACTGAAGTTTTCAGGGGGGATTACTTACGGTGGCCAACGTTCCGCGACCTTTTCACTGCTATCTACGTCAACAATCCGAGGTTGATGCCAGTGGAAAAGTTGTTCCATTTAAATGCCAAAACAGAGGGAGAAGCTAAAACTATAGTAGCAAAATCTCCACTCACGCATGACGGGTTTGAATCGGCTTGGACCGCGCTTTGTGACCGTTTTGAAAACAAGCGTCTTCTGGTCAACAGCCAATTAAAAATCCTGTTCAATCTTCCCGTAGGGGTTGTTGAGTCCGGTGCAGCTTTTAAGGAGCTGCAAAGTACCATCCAAGGCTGTCTCACGGCGTTAGGACACTCCAAAATTTCAATCGATAATTGGGATTGTCTTCTCGTATTTCTCTGCTCCTCCAAGCTTCCGAAATTGACCCTTTCTTTGTGGGAACAATCCTTGTCCAATAAGTGCGAGATACCCGCATGGCATGATATGAGATCGTTTCTCAGCGAACGATATCGCACCCTGGAAGCCATAGAGGATGTTAAACCCAGCTCCAACACTAAGATGGTTAATTCCCAACCGCCTTCCAAAGACACAGGCTCCAAAAGGATCAACTCCTTTGAGACCAACGTGACGCAAGGACCAAAAAACTGTGACCTTTGCTCTAAAGAGAACCACCCAGTGCGGGTATGTCCTCGGTTCCTCCAAATGCCCGTCAGTGAACGATCCGCATATATAAGGAGGAAGAAATTGTGCTTAAACTGTGGGGGACAGCAACTTAAAGAGTGTACCAGTAAGCACAATTGTTCCACATGTAAAGGGCGCCACAATACGCTCCAGCATACAGCTCCAGCACAGACAGATAGACAGATGACAGGTAGACAGATGACAGACAGACAGACAGACAGACAGACAGACAGACAGACAGACAGACAGACAGACAGACAGGCAGACAGACAGACAGACAGACAGACAGACAGACAGACAGACAGACAGACAGACAGACAGACAGACAGACAGACAGACAGACAGACAGACAGACAGACAGACAGACAGACAGACAGACAGACAGACAGACAGACAGACAGACAGACAGACAGACAGACAGACAGACAGACAGACAGACAGACAGACAGACAGACAGACAGACAGACAGACAGACAGACAGACAGACAGACAGACAGACAGACAGACAGACAGACAGACAGACAGACAGACAGACAGACAGACAGACAGACAGACAGACAGACAGACAGACAGACAGACAGACAGACAGACAGACAGACAGACAGACAGACAGACAGACAGACAGACAGACAGACAGACAGACAGACAGACAGACAGACAGACAGACAGACAGACAGACAGACAGACAGACAGACAGACAGACAGACAGACAGACAGACAGACAGACAGACAGACAGACAGACAGACAGACAGACAGACAGACAGACAGACAGACAGACAGACAGACAGACAGACAGACAGACAGACAGACAGACAGACAGACAGACAGACAGACAGACAGACAGACAGACAGACAGACAGACAGACAGACAGACAGACAGACAGACAGACAGACAGACAGACAGACAGACAGACAGACAGACAGACAGACAGACAGACAGACAGACAGACAGACAGACAGACAGACAGACAGACAGACAGACAGACAGACAGACAGACAGACAGACAGACAGACAGACAGACAGACAGACAGACAGACAGACAGACAGACAGACAGACAGACAGACAGACAGACAGACAGACAGACAGACAGACAGACAGACAGACAGACAGACAGACAGACAGACAGACAGACAGACAGACAGACAGACAGACAGACAGACAGACAGACAGACAGACAGACAGACAGACAGACAGACAGACAGACAGACAGACAGACAGACAGACAGACAGACAGACAGACAGACAGACAGACAGACAGACAGACAGACAGACAGACAGACAGACAGACAGACAGACAGACAGACAGACAGACAGACAGACAGACAGACAGACAGACAGACAGACAGACAGACAGACAGACAGACAGACAGACAGACAGACAGACAGACAGACAGACAGACAGACAGACAGACAGACAGACAGACAGACAGACAGACAGACAGACAGACAGACAGACAGACAGACAGACAGACAGACAGACAGACAGACAGACA